>CM064352.1:9280917-10597426 GCA_032595735.1 Pelochelys cantorii
CCAATATCCTGTCTTCTGACCGAGGCCAGTGCCAGGTACCCCAGAGGGAATGAACAGAACAGGGAATCATCAAGTGACCCCTCCCCTCTCGCCCATTCCCAGCTTTTGACAAACAGAGGCTAGGGACACCTTCCCTACCCATGCTGGCTCACAGCCATTGATAGACCTAACCTCCATGGATTTATCTAGCTCTTTTTTAACCCTGTTAAAGTCCTGGTCTTCAACATCCTCTGGAAGGAGTTTCACAGCATGACTGCATTGCGTGAAGAAATACTCCCCTTTATTTGTTTTAAACCTGCTACCTGTGTTATGGTGATCCCTAGTGCTTGTGTTATGGGAACAAGTAAAAACCTTTTCCTCGCTCACGTTCTCCATAGCAGTCATGATTCTATAGACCTCTATCATATCTCCCCTTAGTATCCTCTTTTCTAAGTTGAAAAGTCCCAGTCTTTTAAATCTCTCCTCATATGGCAGCCGTTCCAAACCCCTCATCATTTTTGTTGCCCTTTTCTGAAATTTCTCCAGTGCTGGGATATCTTTTTTTGAGATGAGGTGACCATGTCTGCACGCAGCATTCAAGATGTGGGTGTACCAGGGTTTTATTTAGAGGCAATAAGATATTCTCTATCTTATTCTCCATCCCCTTTTTAATGATTCCTAACATCTTGTTTGCTTTTTTGACTGCCACTGCATATTGAGTGGATGTTTTCAGAGAACTATCCACAGTGACTCCAACATCTCTCTCGGGTGATAATAGCAAATTTAGTCCCCCTCGTTTTATACGTATAGTTGGGATTAGGGCTGTAAAATCCCATTTAATTGGCTACCGGTTAAAGATATTGTTTAACCAGTTAACTGATTAAAGGGAGGACGGGGGAGGGATGGCTGGAATGTCTTCCCTCAGCTGCAGCACAGGCCAATGTGCCCTGCAGTCAGGGGCTGCTTCGTTGTCCAGATCGGGGCAGCATTGCTTGCGGGACACCCAGGCCCGGCTGCTTCGGAGCAGCCCCCTGGTTAACCTTAACTGGTAAGCCTCACCCATTAGGGTGAGGTTACCAGTTAACCGGTTAAACCTTCACAGCCCTCATTAGTATTATGTTTTCCAATGTGCATTACCTTGCATTTATTGACATTAAAATTCATTTGCCATTTGGTTGCCCAGTCACCTAGTTTTGTGAGATCCTTTTAAAGCTCTTCACAGTCTCCTGTGGACTTAACTTTCTTGAGCTATTTAGTATCATCTGCAAATTTTGCCATCTCACTGTTTACCCCTTTCTCCAGCTCATTTATGAGTGAGGTGCAAGTTAGGGTCTTGTCTTTTGTTTGTATGGTAGTGTTGCAAGTGTAACACTGATGAGACAGAAAATGGGTAGAAACTTGAAGCCTTGCTCAGATCATAGCAAGATACAGAGCCGGGCAAGTTTAATATAGGGGGATCAACTGTGGTCCTGACTTCCCTTTGTATGGTTGATTTACCTTGTTCCATGGAAGTAGGATTTTATAGAACATTTTCTCTCTCTTCTTGGTTTTGGTTTGTTTTCAGGGTGGCCTCTGAGTGGGAATTACTGATCAGTTGCTTCTCTTTGCTTTGTTAAATATTAATCATTTTTAAAATGTGGATTTTTTACTGTCACAGGAACCTAAACTTTAAGATCCTAGATCTTTATTTAAGTGAGCTGCTTTTCAAAAGTTAAAGGCATCTAATTGCTCCAGACATCTTCAGTCACAGCTGTTGGGTGCTTTTGAAAACTGGACTTCTTATTTGGTTTTTTTAAATACAATTTAGGAGCCAATCTTTATGTTCCTGCCGTTGTAAATGTTAGCTTGTGTCTCTGTTTCAGACTTTGGTTGGTCCAGCATAGCTATAGGTTGAATATTTACCTAGGTTTGTTTTTAGGCTGCTTATAGAAGCGTTTAAACGTGTTTTGGTGAAACAGGAATTTGTGACACGCTGCTCACTCAGAGATTCCTGAACAGCTCTTAGTAAGTTGTAGCACTTGGCCCATACTAAGGACTCCTTGCTCTAGGCAGTCCAATTCTGAATTTGGAACCATCATTCAAAATTAGGAGACAAAATGGCATCCAAGAAAGATTAAACTGATCAAATTGAAAACCTCTTATAAAGGCTTTAATCCTGGAATTGTATTTAGTTTATAAAAACTTGGCTCCCCTTTCCTGACACCCTACCTCTGAGATGTGGGCCCATTTATATTGGGAACCATTAATGCTCATTCCCCCTTTAAATGCATCATTGTAGCATTTTCCCGTACTCGGACAAACCTGCAGTTGCTGACATGCCTGGAGTTTTTAATGGTGTCCCCTTCCTGTCCAGTAGAGTTTTGAAGCAGAATGCTAAACCCTTTGTAAACAGGCATAGTTGTGCTACAGAGACATGGTACTATGGGGTTTGGTGACCTGGATTTCAAAACGTAAGAACTCTTTTCATACCCTTGTACTTGTGTTATAGAGCAATCATCTACCAAGAAGGAGCAACTCTGTACACGATGCAATGTCAGGAGGATTAATAGAAGGAAAATACGTCCTGTAGAACTAGGCTGTTTAGTTCTCGCTGTACTGGATCTAATAAACCTTTAGCCATTTATTATGTTTGGCCCTTTGTACCTGCAGTTCTGTCTGGGAGTGAATTATATTAAAGTAATATGGTTGAGAGAAATTAGATTACACAGAAATAAAACGGGCTGAATGCAGGAGTAAAAAGGACAGCCTGTACTTTATTGAAAACAGGAAGGAGAGACCGTAACCTCTAGACAAGATGTGTGAGTGAAATGGAGATTTCCAAGAGTAAGTTATAAGGGTGGATTGATTTACATCACCAAAAAAACATTGATTTAAATCAAGTTTCCTACTGATACTTCTTCACATATTTCTTTAAACAGTGGTGCAAATTTGTTCACTAAAACATGTTAATTTACACCTCAAGACAGCATTTAACAACATCTGAGAAGGTAAACCTTGTGTAATTTTTTTAGATAACTTTATTTTTATTCATTTAGGAAAGAGTACATAATACTCATTACTGTGTCAGTTTGCAGATGCAGCAGCAGTACATTAGGAATGGTAAGAACTAACTCACACACACAAAGGAGAAGAAAGTGAATAAGGAAAAGTTATTTACTTGTTCCCATAACATAAGAACTAGAGGTTATGAAATTAAATTAATGGGTAGCAGGTTTAAAACAAACAAAAGGAAGTTTTTCTTCACACAGCTCACAGTCAACCTGTGGAACTCCTTGCCAGAGGATGTTGTGAAGACCAGGACTCTAACAGGGTTAAAAAAGAGCTAGATAAATTCATGGAGGTTAGATCCATCAATACATATTAGCCAGAATGGGTAGGAATGGTGTCCCTGGCCTCTGTTTGTCAGGGGCTGGAAATGGGTGACAGGAGAGGGATCACTTGATGATTATCTGTTCTGTTCACTCCCTCCGGGGCACCTGGCATTGGCCATTGTTGGAAGAGAGGATACTGGGCTAGATGAACCTTTGACACAGTGTGGCCATTCTTATGTTCTTTTGTTTTTAAATTGAAGACCCACGATTTTCAAGAAGCAAGAGCTGGGCAGACTAGAGCCATTAATTCATTTTTTATGAGACTGTAAGTGTAGGCATAGCATGCTTGTGGTAAGATTTAATTGTAAGTTATTTTTAAATGAGCAATTTAATATTTTATTGATGATTTTTTAAAAATCCAATTTAAATAAAAAAATCCGATTTTTTTTCTCAATCATTGCTTTTTTTCCTCCCTGTCTGAACCTCTGCAGTCCTAAAGTCTGTTTTCATCTCCCAGAACCAAGGTTCTTCAGTGATCCCTCTGGACTCCTCATCAGCTTGTTTACAGTCGTGCCTAGATTATTTTTAAAACAATTCTCTTGGGACTCAGAGGGCCGGATGCACTCCTTTGGCTGTGTTGCACAAAGCTGCTGTTAACCTGGTTAAACAGGCTGTTTACATTGGGGTCATGGCTGCCAGGACATGGCAAAGCAGCTAGAGCCTGCCAGTGAATCCAATACTAGATCATTCAATGACTAACTACAGCACAGACGGCAAAGGAAATGCAGAGATCAAGATGCCTAAATCCGTGTTTCCCAAATGGGGTTTCGCGGAACCCCGGGGTTCTGCGAAGTGAAAATAAGGGTTCAGCGAGAAAATTCCGTTACAATAACGTTTTATGATTTAAAAAAAATAATTAATATTTAAGCATTTATGAATCTTACTGAAAACAATTTTCATTTGTGTTGATCTCATGACCTTGTTTAGCATTTGTTTATTGTTATCCGTACTTATTTGTGGTCTACTTTTTCAGCTCCATGTATAAGACTTTTATTAGGGGTTCCGCAAAATTCTTTTGAGTTTAAAAAGGTTCTGTGGCCAAATAAAATTGGGAGACACTGGCCTAAATAGTACTTTGTGTTGCCAGAATTCACTCCTGACCATCATGTCTTATCCAGATCCTGCCTGGTGCTGCTGCTCTGCACTGATACATAGTTTATGGATGCTGGAGTGATACATAGAGCTGCCATGGTGATACATATTTGCTGTAATAAGAACCAAACAAAGCAAGGATCTGCTGCGACATTCTTGTCATCAGTAAGAAAAGAAAAGGGGCAAATAGAGCTGGGTAGAAAAATTCCCTGCTGTCTTGTCCAACAAACAGATGTGTAAAAGAAAGTTATCACCTCCTGTGATTGATTTGTAGTCAGGTCACCATGATCATCTATCTCTTTAGCTGTCTATCCATCTGTCCCACTGTCTGCCTCCTTTGGTCCCCATCTCGCTGAACAGGGTGCAAAATGAAGTGGCTTATGCAGCATCGTTGCCTCTTTCCTTTCCAGGACAAAGTGAGAAATTGATTTCTCTGCAGACAGCAGAAGCCACTAACACTGAGCATTGGATCCTCCTGGTTTATTTTCTGCCTGCCACTAGAATCCCTCTGGGTATAATTGGGAACAAATAGCTTATGAGGGAAATGCACCTGAAAAATAGTTTGACATTCATATTCTAAATTATCTGATGAGTTGAGGAAGGGGAGGGGGGATTGATAGTTAATAGAGTGGACATGGATTGCAGAAACCTGGATTTAGTAGCAGCTGTGACACAGACCTGCATAACCTTTGGCTAGTCACTTATTCCTACATTTTCAAAAGTGGTCACTGATTTCATTTTATTTGTGCTTAAACTTGAGATACACAAGATCAGATTTTCAGAAGTGCTCAGCATCCTCCCACAGGTGGGACCAAATTCTCCAAAGACCTCATTTTCCATTTAGACACTTAAATAAGGGTTAGGTTTTCAGAAGTACTCAGCCCCATGGTATGGTAAGATCATAGAACACTAGAACTGGAAGGGACCGCAAGAGGTCATTGAGTCCAGTCCCCTGCCTTCATGGCAGGACCCAATACCGTCTAAACTCTCCCTGATAGATGTCCTGCTCTTAAATATCTCCGGAGATGGAGATTCCACAACCTCCCTAGGCAACTTATTCCAGTGATACTTAATATAAGTGCCACAGTGTACTTATCTATTTAATTCTCCCTCCAGTCTGCACTGGATATTGTGTTCTTCACTTCATGTCTGCGATACATTTCACTTAGATAGTCCCTACTCCAAAAACTGACAGTCTTTGTGTTCTGTAGCTTCAGGGGGTAGCCGAGTTAGTCTGTACAGGATAAACTTAAAAAACAACAAATAGTGTGGTAGCACTTTATAGTCTAACAAAACATGTAGATGTTATCATGAGCTTTTGTGGGCACAGCTCACTTCTCAGATGACTGGAGTGGGCTGTGCCCACAAAAGCTCATGATACCATCTACATGTTTTGTTGGTCTATAAAGTGCTACCAGATTATTTGTTGTTTTTTAAGTTTATTTGTGTTCTGTGTTTGCATAGCACTCAGCTGGTGGTCCTTGACTGTGACTGGTAGACATTACCCCAGTACAGATGATAATCATAATTAATAACAATTCCTAAGAGATTGATGGTGCTAACCTTCTCTAAAAGGAGGTGCATGAGACATTTCATTGAAGAAAATGCATGACCCTTCTAAGCTGTTGTTTTTCTTTAACATCTCTAGACTTCTCTAGTGTTGGCCTCTAAGGGCATATCTAGACTACGCGGAATGGTCGAAAGAGGATATGCAAATTCCCCGGGAATTTGCATATCTTCTTCCGATTGCACTTTTGAAAATGGAGCTTTCGAAAGTGAAAGTAATTAAGACGTGGCTTTTTCGGCAAACCGCCCCCTTCGTCAAAAAGCTGCTTTTCCTCAAAAAAGGAGGTTTACGCGGCTTTTCGACATGGGGGGGTCACCGAAAAAGCCATGTCTTAATTACTTTCACTTTCAAAAGCTCCACTTTCGAAAGTGCAATCGGAAGAAGATATGCAAATTCCCGTGTAATATGCATATCTTCTTTCGACCGTTCCCTGTAATCTAGATGAGCCCTAAGCCCTGCTCTACATTAGGGCATTATTTCAAAATAATCCCCCTTAGGTCGAATTTATAAGTGGAGCACCCACACTACCAATCCCGTTATCTCAAAATAAGGGGCTGCTTATTTCAAAATCTCAACTCTTGCTTTCCTCGGCGAATAGCACTAATTTCAAAATAGCCATAGTGTCTATTTCGAAATACTCCCCAGAGTAATTGGAACTAATTCCTCCTCAGTGCTTCCTGGGGCTCTAAGCTGAGGTAGCGCATCCACATTAACGGAGCCTACCTCAGACTTATTTCGAGGCTTCCCTGGTAGTGAGTACACGCAATTTCAATTTTGTTATTTGGGGAGTTAAGTAGAATTTAGTTATTTTGAAATAGTTTCCTAGTGTAGACATGGCCTAAGTGAGCCAGCATGGGCATGAGGCAAAGAGTGGAGCAAAGGCAAAACTGGAGAAAGTTGGGGGGAAAAAGGGGTGGCCTCCTCCAAGGCAGTGGGAGCAACTATCTTTACACTTGAAATCAGGGTCCAGTTTTATGTCTTCGATCGTTTTGAAATGAAACCATTTGGGGAAGGAGAAACACCATGTAAAATGGCACCACAGTAGAAAATGCCAGCTGCTGATTTTTTTCCCCTCTTCAGCTCCCTGTTCTGCAGTGGCATCATCCCCCATCCTGAATGGAAGTCCTTTCCAATTCAATCACTTATTTGAAAGGTTAGGAAGGTGCTGGGGAGACCTCAGTTCTGATCTGTGGAATCTGTGTAGGGATGTGTCAAACCAAGTGAATCCTTTGGAATATTTTCTTTCGTGACCCTGGAGACAATGACTTGTCTCTGCATGCTGCTGTGCTTTTCACAGTGCTTGGGCCACCTTTGCTCTGTTTTAAGAGAGAGTGAATATTAGTAATCTCTCGGGATAGGCACCGTTCTCTGCTGAGCTGTAAGACCTCTGCGCAAGTCACAGGAACAATGCGTCATGCCTGGTGGCTGCCAGTGCACCACACATGACGCCTGCAAACTTTAAAGAAAAACACCGATGCTCAGAATTTCACACCCGTATCTTGGACAGTGCAGTCACTGTTTTGATTGACACATGCACCGGTACATCTGTGCGATGTCAATAATTCTATATATGAATGTGAGGCAAACACATGGCAGGGTGAGAGCAGCTGTGAAGCTAAACAGTATGAAAACCTTGAGTGTGTAGGGAAAGCACAGTCAGTATATACTTGAGCAGCTGCACAGCCTGAAGGGTGTTACTTTACTGCCAGACTCAAATTGGGATTCTCATCTCCCTCTGCCAGCTCTGTTCCTTTCTCTGCTTTGTCCTTTATGCATTGAATACCTTCCGATATCAAGCCCACTATGCCACCACCTTCTTTTCATTTAGCCCCATCCTTCCACAGTGCTTTCCGAGTGATTCAATAATAAATAATAGGGTGCCAAATGGAGTGAGGGAAGTCCATCTCCAAGAATGACATGCAGCATGTACCTTGGTGTGTAGGTAATGCTGCCTTTCTGTGTAGGCACAGGAAGAGGGGGGAATGGCTCAAATTGTTACAGGCTCTCTGAGGGTATGTCTACAGCAGCTCGTTAATTCGAGCTACGTAGGCAAATCAGGCAACCGGAGTTGCAAATGAAGCCCGGGATTTAAATATCCCGGGCTTTATTTGCATGTTCCCGTCCGTCCGCCATTTTTAAATCCCCCTTAGTTCGAACGAACTGCCCGCGGCTACACACGGCACTTTAAAGTTAATCCGAACTAAGGACTTAGTTCGGATTAACTGTTACTCCTCGTGGAATGAGGTGTCTCATCGAATACTGAAAGTGGGGTCAAGAGCCCTTACCCTTCCTCTGCTGAGCTGACTAAGTCTCAGGAGGAAGGAAAGTTTTCTGCTGGATGCCAGCAGTTGTCTAACTCCCGCTTTGTGCTCTTTCCCAGTGTCGCTACAAGTGGATATTGTCCCAAGTCAGGTGGAGATCAGCGTTGGAGAATCCAAATTCTTCTTATGTCAAGGTGAGTGCTAGCTCCTGTTGCTGTCAGGCTTTTCCATCAGTGCTTGTTGAACCACTTCTGGGAAACCCCTCCCCTCAGCCCCAGATGTACGCAGCCCCAGATGTACGCATATAGGGACATGGCATTCAGCCCCAGATGTACGCATATAGGGACATGGCATTCAGTTCTCCATGTTATTGTTGTTTTTTGGGAGGGCCTTAAGTTTTGTAATTGAAGCAGATCGAAAACACTCACGGGTGTAATCGCAAAGGTGACTGAGGGTATGTCTACACTTTCACCCTCTTTCGAGAAAGGTATGCAAATGAAGACATTGGACATTGCAAATGAAGCTGGGATTTAAATATCCCGCGCTTCATTTGCATAATTGCATTATGGCGCTATTTCGAAATAACAGACGCTGTTAAGATGCGGTTATTTCGCGAGAAAATCCTTCTCTCGAAATAACCCTTATTCCTCATACAATGAGGTTTACCAGTTATTTCGAGAGAAGGGTTTTCTCTTGAAAGAACCACGTCTTAACAGCGTCTGTTATTTCAAAATAGCGCCATAATGCCAATATGCAAATGAAGCACGGGATATTTAAATCCTGGCTTCATTTGCAATTTTGAATGTCTTTATTTGCATCCCTCTCTTGAAAGAGGGTGCAAGTGTAGACATACCCTGAGAGAATAAAGGCGCCTCTTGAGCTGGGAAGATAAGGCATCTCCTGGCAGGTATTTGTTACAATAAAACAACCTAAAAATGAGCCATCCCGAAACCCAGCAGGGATGCCACAGAAATGTGCTACCTCACATCTGTCTCTGGCATTGGGCTTTTTTGTTTTAGAGGAGTTAATCTTAGGGCCAAGATATTCAGAATCATCTGCGTGATTCTGATGCCCAGTATCCAACAACTTAAAAAGGAGCTAGGGTTCCAAGCCCTGTAGGCAGCCTGGAAAATCTCCACCTTAGCCCCTGGAGATTTTAATACACTGGGAATCCTGCTGTTTTAATATCATCCTTCCTGCCACCAGCTGAGTGAAAGAACCAGCAGCACAATGTCCACCCCAACCTGTGAATCGCTGCTTACGCGGTACCACCATTTCTGCGGCACACCCCCATGCCACTAGCCCCTTTAAAGCCGCTGTCCTGGTTTATCTGGGTGCCTCACTAGCATGGTAATAAATGATCCCAAGTCACCCGTTAACCAGAACATGACACTGAGCAAACAGCAGTGGGATTTAAAACATGTCTTGGAGCCAAGGCCCAATGGTGGAGTGTCTGACTTCTTTGACCATCTTCTCTTCAGGGCAAGGGAGGAGGTCATGGGACCCAGGCTTGCTCAGCCATAGGGCAATTTGTTATTGTTCATACAGTGCTGTGAAGCGTCTGAGTAAGTGCTGTTGTGGTGATTCCACCTTGGCTTCTGCGCATGGTGGGACTGGTTAAATTCCCTTCTTTCAGAGGAATTTGTCACAAATAACGAAGCTGCCATGAGGCGACACTGAGGCTTGAGCTGCAGGAGGCAGGTCCTTAAAAGCTGCTCTGATTTGCATTGGATGCAGGGGCAGGTTTAATCTGCCTGACATGCTGGTAAGCAACTTAACCAGCTTGGTGTGCAATATGATGCCCCAGCACAACCGGCAAACAGGGATATTTAGTGGAGTGGGGGATCGGGGACCACAGGGATGTAATTAAGGCCTGAAATGGGCAGTTATTTCTTTTGGCCCCATGGGGCAGCAGCCAATGGATGTCTTACTATGGAAGTGGGGACCTGTGCCTGGTGGAGCCAGAACATGGTGTATAATGTGCAAGATGCTGCTGGGATTAGCTCTCTGTCATCTGGGCTTGGGTACAAATCTGGGGGGGATTAAACATGTCCCCTCAGGTTGGTAAGCAATAAGCAAACCCACAAACCCAGCTCAGTGAGTATGCCCCACCCCTTCCCGAGCCTGCCTCACACTGCTTGGGTGTTGGAAATCCATTGCCTGGTCTTCGCCCTTCCAGCAGTCCGGCAGGTGATGGATCCCAAGGTCCTGGCTGATTTAGAGGAAGCAGGTCCAATGTGCTTTGTTTCTTCCCTAGTGACTGGGGAAGCCAAAGACAAAGATATTTCCTGGTTCTCCCCCAATGGCGAGAAGCTGACGCCCAACCAGCAGCGTATCTCGGTGGTACGGAACGATGACTTCTCCTCCACACTCACCATCTACAATGCCAACATCGATGACGCTGGCATCTACAAGTGTGTCCTCACCAGTGAGGAGGAGGGCGACTCTGAGGCCACGGTCAACGTGAAAATCTTCCGTAAGAGCACGGCTGTGGGAGCCTGCTTTGGAGTCTGGCTCTTGTGAGGGGAGGCCAAGGGACTTTCTGGGGAGGCATGGCCCTGTCTAGTGAGTGGTGTCTGGAAAAGGGAACCACATCCCAGACCGACTGGGAAGTGGAGCCCTTTCCTCCCTTAGCAGTGATGGGCCAGCACTGACTGGGAAGGAGTGTGTGGAGGGAAGGAGAAGGAGCCTGGAAAGTGGTGGGCAGCTTTGCCTGTGAGGAGGCGCTCACCCATGAGGAGAAGTTCGAGGAAGGGCTGATTTGGGAGGGATGGGGAGAGTGGGAAAAAAGGAATCTGTCCCACAAAGGGAGTATGGAAAGGAGAGAGTCGTGGTGTTTGTCTGATACCCCATCCCAGGCCCGCTGACAAGGGAGGGCAAAGGGGGCAATTATGCCAGGCCCGGAGATTCAAAGGGGCCGAGATCTCCTGGCTGCCTCTACTGAAGCTGGGTCGTCTGGAGCCCCATGCCCCTTTGAATTGCCTCCAGACTGCTGCTCTGCACGGCTCTGAGGGCTGGGGGTGAAGGGGGCGTGGTGTGGTCTGGGCAGTGCTAAGGGCTGACTGCCCTCAGCCCTGCTCCTTCTGTCCAAGGTCCTGTCCCTTTTAGAGATGAGGAGCCCGGCCCCACACACGCCTTGCTTTGGGGCCCACGGTGGCTGTTGGCCCTGCTGCCCCACTCTCAGTTGTCAGCGCTTCTGAGAAAAACAAGCCTTCAAAAGCCGTTTATGGGCAGTGTTTACATCACTGGCCAGGCCAGGCCTGGCCTCTTAGCAGTGTACAAAGTCCATATTGCCTTTCAGCTACCCCTGTGATTCGTCAGGTTGGCCTCAGAGCCACATTTCTCATTTGCTACCCTTCCACATCCAGTTCTTGCTCTTTCATCCAAGCCAAACCCTGCTGGTGTGGGCCACATACTGTTACTGGAGAGACCAGGAGCTTGGTCTCAGGGTTACTTCTAGCTCCATGGATGGTCCCTGCCCTGTATCACTGCCATGGGCCAAACAAAGGAATCCACAAGCTAAGCTGAAGGATTCAGGGTCAGGAAGACCATTCCTAACACACCTTTTCCTCATGCTACTCAGCAGCCCTGCCCTATTGGCCTGTTTAATGGTGGGTCACATATAAAGCAAGGGATTGATTGGCTCTTACATGCATAGCTTGTTTTCTCACCTCTTATCCATGGTCTCTGCATAGTAGATAGACTGGCAAGACAGCCTACCCCAGCTGTCCCTCTCCACAACAAGCTTTGTGGTTGCCACTTCTGTAGCCTCTGTGCTGCTGGAGAGGAGTTACTCCTAGACTCACTACTCTGAGACCTGGGTAGGCGTGGAGGCAGAGCCCAATGTGCCATGAGTTTCTGGGGGATAAGCAAGGATCAGTGTACCTGGTACAGAACAGACTGCGTTGGGATGTGGCAGGATCAGCTCAGAAGAGCACCACAGGGACCACTTATGGTGCAGTAGAATCCAGCATCCAAGAGGCCTTTAGTATCTCTTGTCAGGCAAAGAGCTATTATAGCTAGAGTCCTGCAAATATGTTCATAGCCATGGACCACTCTTACAGATTCAGATGCAGATACAAATGATAGCTCTTGCTTCCCTGCCAGCTGGGAGGCTTTGCATTTGGTTTTCCCAAAATACAACCTCTAAATATGGACAGTCCTGTGAATCCAATTGCCTCTCAGTGTGTAACGAGCATAGAGTTCCCATAACATAGTGGGGGATGCTAATGCCAAGCTATACAGGTTGTTACAGTAGCATGAGCATCGCGGGTGGGTTTGTGCGCATGTATCATTGTTTCATCAGTGCTTTCAGTTGGCAGTGCACCTTGCAATTCAGGTGGTCCCCACAGCTTGCTGGGGCAGCAGCTCCACTGTCCAGTCACTCTCGTTACTTTCAGAGAAGCTGATGTTCAAGAATGCGCCCACCCCTCAGGAGTTCCAGGAGGGGGAAGATGCTGTGATCACGTGTGATGTGGTCAGCTCGCTGCCTCCCACCATTATGTGGAAGCATAAGGACAGGGACGTCGTCCTGAAAAAAGATGGTAAGGAATGAGAGATTTTGGCACTCCCAAGGCCGGGAGGCAAAAGGACAAGTAGGCAGAGGGAATTCGTAGCAGTGAAATGAAAATGGCACACATTAGTTCTGGCCTTCTGGGACCATTATGATTATCCAGATCTCCATAGCACAGGCCAGAGAACCTCACCTATGCATTGCATTAAAACACAACTTCTTGTAGTTGGAATAGAGCAGGGCTGGGGGCCGCTGACCCACAGAAAAATCACCGAGGGGCTGCATGCAAGTGCACACGGGGCCAGGATGGTAGATTTTGTGTGCTCCCGCCCTGCAGTGGGATGGTGGAGGGGCTGGAGCACCAGTGCAGGTTCCCCAATGCTGCGGGGGGAGCCCTGAGCCCGGCAAGCCAGGAATCGCATCTGACCCCCGGGACTTAGGTTTCCCACCCTTGAAATAGAGCATACGATTTTGAAAGGGAGATCCAGTGTGGATGTAAAGACTCCAAGTAGCTAGCCTGTCCTAGCTACAGTGCTTCCATTCCCCCTATGCTGGGCCAGAGAGCAGCACGCAGTGGAACTCATCAATGCATTTTGTGGGCTGTTGTCACTCCAGTGCACTTCCCCTTCCCTCCCGGCAGGTGAGTACTATTGCCTCTGCAGCATTCCCCAGCTCCTGTCAATCTAGGCATCCAGGAAGCACAGTTGAGGCATGGCCAGTGGTTGCAGCACTAATCTAGGAGTTGAGCAACCTGGGTTCAGGTCATGCGTTGCCACAGCCTCCCTGTGAAATGTTGGGCAATTCGTGGTGTCAGCTCACAGGGGCATGGCCAAACAGGATTATGGATTCGCTTCACAAGAGAGTTGATTAGGGATAGTTGCTTTTATTAATCTCACTACATCACTACTATTATAGGGTTAATACTGCCAAATGATTACACAGCTACCGCAAAGTGACACATCAGTAAGCACAGGCAGAGCAATGCATAAGAGGGTAACAGGCACTTAGAAATGCTTACACTCCTTCAGTTTGCGGGGAGTCCCGTTCCTGTCACCTCGCATCAAGCCGCAGTGGACGTGGCTCCAGCTGAGGGAACCCAGGGCACCTTCCGAGGTCTAGGTCCCTGATGAGAGTCACCAGGCACGGGACTCTGTATACCAGTTATACTACAGTTGTTTACCGGGTGTGTGCATACTGGCTCAATGCCATTCTTATCACTCTTATGAGCTGAGACCAAGGTCACACTTGTTTACCGCTTAGTAGTTTCCCAGCTCAAGGCATGTGTTAAAGCTGATAAAGCCAAGTGTTTGCAGGGTACAAGGTTACCAGGCTGTGTACAGCTAGGATGGAAACTTCCATCCCGGGCCTGCTAAGCTGCAGGACCCACATATGACTTTTTATGTGTCACATGGTAGCCGGCCTGTGCCTGCGCTCCCCATCTGGAAAAGGGTCTATAGCCTCTCTCTGCCATGTAGCAATGATGCGAGGATGCACCCACTAACAAATTGTGAAGGGCTTTGAGATTTCCTGAGGAAAAGTGCTCTATGAGAGCTAGGTATTATAGTTGTTTCAAACCAGAATCCCTTCTCCTGGGAGATAAGTAGAAAATGGTTCATTGGCCCAAGCCAGGTATTGATTAAACTTAAAATAAAATAAAAGCGCTGGTTGTAAAATAACAAAGCAGTTATCCTCACTGCCTCTTTGCTTGCTGTGTGAGAGTGTCTCTCCTGGATGAGTTCTTTCCTGGCAATGTCAGATCTGATTATGAGAGTGACTTTCATTACCCTGATGGAAAAGGAAGTTACATTACATTAAGCTCTGTCTCCAAGCTGTAAGGGGGAGTGGAGAAGTGCCCACTGATGACAGAGATCTCTCTAAATGATCCTTGACTGACGCTTCATTTTGTCTCTTCTAGTCCGATTTATAGTCCTGTCCAACAATTACCTGCAAATCCGGGGAATCAAGAAAACAGATGAGGGAACGTATCGCTGTGAGGGCAGAATCTTGGCTCGTGGGGAGGTCAATTTCAAGGATATTCAGGTCATCGTGAATGGTGAGCAGCGTGGAGTCCTGGCCACAGAGGACACCTGGGCTGCTTGAGTTACAGGCTGCTGCGCCCTTGTCTTGGAAGGGGACACGATCATCACTCGACATGTGAACTGTCAGAGTCATGATCCAATGATCCATGAGGCTTATTAATCTCACTCTGCTGTGTCAAATAAACACAACCATGAAATCGATTTGGCATTTACAAGATGTTTACAGGAAATTATCATGTCAGGAGTAGGCTTGAATGTCTCATAGTTCAAAGTGAGAGATGGCCCTCATTTGAGTCAAGATGGTTTTGTCCAACATACCATCATCTATGCATTATGGGTTGTCCTCCTTCCCACCCTGCAGGTGATGTGGTCCTTTTGGAGCAAGGTTGTGATTCACTGCATTGACTTTTATGTGTATCGCAGAGGGCAAAAAACTTTGGTATCTGGTTTAGGGATGTGAAGGACTAGTCAACTATCCGATAAGAAAATGCTTATCGGATAGTCGACTAGTCGCTTCTCTCCCCCCACCTTGCTGCCTGTGTCAGATAGGGGCAGCAAGGGGTTGGGGGGAGGAGAGAGGGTACTTCAAAGTGGCAGCGCCACTTGGAGCCTGGGGCTGTACGCGGCATTTCAAGGCGGCAGCGCCATGTGGAGCCCAGGATCAGCTGGGGACTCCTCAGCTGACCCCGGGCTCCACACGATGCTTTTGCCCTAGGGCTGTAGCTACACTTCAGAGGCGGAGGCACCCTGTCGACTAATTCAATTAGTCAGTTACCCGATACTTAACATCCTTAATCTGCTTCTTTCCACCTGCCTCTAACTCAGTTTCTTTTTCTTTCAGTTCCTCCTTCTGTCCGTGCCCGGCAAAGCACCATGAATGCTACGGCCAATCTCAGTCAGTCTGTCACCTTAGTGTGCAATGCTGATGGCTTTCCTGAGCCAACCATGAGCTGGAAAAAGTAAGATGCTTTAAGCAGAGTTCACTTGGTTTATGAGCATGGATGTTTTAACTGAGGCACTCAGTGCGAGTGCTGTTTCTCTGTACTTCTGACTGAACAGAGCCGGTCACGGGACAGTCCATTTTAGCTGCAATATCATGGGCTCATTTTTCTTGGCAAAATCAGAGAATTGGAATGCTTTAACAGATTGTCTTTAACCCGTAATTATAACAGCAGCATTAATAGCAACATGCTGCAGTGAAGCCATCTCTAGCACCTTTCGCCCACAGGTCTTCACACACGTCACGTGGCAGTCCCAGGGTCAGTGTGGAGTACTGCTGTGTTAAGGCTTGAGCTGACAGTGGCTCAGAATGTTGCTGCAGGGTTAGCAGGTGGAGAGCGAGGGTCTCACACCTCTGGTTGGCAATGGGAGTATTTACAGAAGGACTGCATGACCTGGGGCCCCGAAGCAAGGGTAGAGATGAAGAAACTGAAGGAGGAAAATAGATGGCTGGAATGTAAGACAGATGACACCATAGGGAAACTTTTCCCCCTCTCAAACAAAGGCATTAATTTTAAAAATACAGATCAGTTCTAAAACCCAGCCAGCGTTAACTTCCCACCCCATCTGCTTGCTCTGTGCCCTGCAGGGACGGGGACTTGATAGAAAGAAGGGACGATGACAAGAAGTACGATTTCAACTACGATGGCTCCGAGCTGACCATCAAGAAAGTGGAGAAGAGCGATGAGGCGGAGTACACCTGCATCGCTGAGAACAAGGCTGGGCAGAAGGAAGCCATCATCCACCTCAAAGTCTTTGGTAAACGGCAGCAACAGGCTTCATATAGCACCTTCCCACCCCTCACTCCCTACAGGCTATCCGAGAGCCCAGCTCACCATTGGCAACTCATTGGTGTAAACTGGAACCACCCAACAGGCATGTCTGGCTAACACACTGGGTGCATTTGCTGAATTATACTGTCAGTCTCCTTGCCAACGCTATGCTGTCTACCAGGCAAGAAATGCTGATGGTCACTGTCAGATACTGAAGCTCTTTCATGTCCTGTCTCTTATGGCTGAAATCCACCCCCCTTCAGGGGTCAGCATTAGGGTGTACAGCGCTCAGCTTTTAGGTCTGAATCCAAAGTCAGTGGGAGGCTTTTCCATTCATTTCTGTGGGCATTCAGTCAAGCCTTTAGGATCTGAGAGGGACTTTCGATAACTGTGCACTAGGGTGAATTTCACCCTCAACTGCATGAGGGAAAATGTTATTGTTAGCCCTTTTGAAATGGTCAGTTCCTTCCAGTTGCTTATTGCCATTTATCACAGGCTTTTTTTTTTTCTTCAGAGATCTGAGTTAAAAAAAAAAGCAGGTAACATAAAGGTGGTCATCAAACCACAAAAATTAGCCTAAGCTTCTCTAGTCTCCTCCCCAGCTTTCTTTAAACGGTCATGGCCCTGATGTAACAACTGGCTTGGGTGTGCTTTCTCTAGAGGCTGAGTGGGGCCCATTTTTAGTTTTGCCAAACTAGAAGCCACGGCTTGCGGGCCTTGCGGAGGGGAGGATACCCTACGCTGCCTGCTGCAGCAGTTCTCCCTGACAGTAGCAATGCCCAAGTCTTTTCTGTCTAATTGATGGTTTCCGTTCAGATGTCACTAATTCCAGGCAGCCTCGCTTCTTAGCAGGGGCTAAACCAGTGTTTCCCAAATGGTGCTCTGTGGAACCCTGGGGTTCCGTGAAGTGAAAGTAAGGGTTCCACGAGAACTCAATCCCTCTTAAAGAGACAGAGAGGAGCTGGCGCGCAAAGACGGTAGGCTCCTCTGGTTCTCCGCTGGCTTTCAGACACTTCCCCTCCCCCGCTGCCACTCCACGTTTCCAAAGCCCACTCGGGATGTGCGTGACCGCATTTGGCCCCCAGGTCTCCCTGGTCCAGCCCCCCGGCTGTAGGGATTCCTCAAAATTCTTCTGAGTTTAAAAGGGTTCTGTGGCCAAATAAAATTGGGAAACACTGGGCTAAACAAACCGTTGTGCTCCCTTTCTAGCAAAACCCAAAATCACTTATGTGGAGAACAAAACTGCCATGGAGCTGGAGGACCAGATCACGCTGACCTGCGAGGCTTCCGGAGACCCGATCCCTTCCATCACCTGGAGGACCTCCACCCGGAACATCAGCAATGAAGAGAAGGTATAATGGCTCCCAAAGCCAGGGCCTTAGTAACCTGTCTCAGAGCAGCTCATGTCTGCCATGCCTCCCACTCGTGTCTGCTGAGCCAGAAGACATGATGATGTCATGCAGATGCACACTGAAATCCTGATGAATCCCCCTTTCTGTCCACTATAAGATCCTGCCCTGCAGTACAAGGCGCCTGTGAGAGCTGTGGCCTAGCTCCGTTGTAGTACATTGGCCTAGCTCCGTTGTAATCAGTAGATCCAGACCCATTTGTTGTAGCTGAGAAGCTGCCTCGCCGTGTTTCTTTCTCTCTCCTTAGTTTTTGCTACTGAGACATTCAGACAGGTGTGTTTAAAGCACCAAACTGGGGCTCCTTTACACAGGAATGTCCAGGAAACAGCCCCCTCTTTGGTTCCACTGTGGTGGGTGGAAATGGGTGCCCGATTCCAGTGTGCTCAATGACCTCATCATGGTGTAGAACATTCCTGGGGAAAAAGGCGTTGCTCAAAGATGCTGTGGACCAAAATGAGCCTGTTAATTATTTCTTCCTTCCTCTATCGTACACTCCTGCTGCACGTACTCTGGGCACAAACGCCTGGGTGCCTTTGTGTTTGCCTGTATTGTTAATCACGTACTGATATCACTTTGTTTTTAAATGCAAAAATAATTAGCAGTTTTTTGTAAATAATCCTGGCTTGATTTGCCACTAGCTGTTGCAGGGGCATAACAGGTGGAGATTTAGGGGTCTCTGTCCATTGGTGTGAGAGTCACATAAAAGGCAGTTGAGCAAAAAGGGAGAACCTAGCGCAGGCACTGAGATACCTTTGTGCAAATAGTGAACTAGACAGTGCTTGTTGCTAACTTTGTCATATCAGGCCACTTGTAGGGTTTAATAGCCTGAACCCTTTGCTGGTCACAGTCAGTATGAAGACCAGGGGAATTGGGATTGCATGTCAGAAACACAGAATGAACAAGATACTGTCTTAGAACCATCCCACTACCTATTACTACAGTAACTCTCACCTTTTAAATGGGCCTTCTGTGCTGTGTCACCTGTCTTCTCTTTTCAGTGTATTGCTGATGGATAATCCATTGCCTGAAATGCCAAAAACAACCAGGCTTCCCTCTACCCTGTAGGAAAGAATAAATTCCATTGAGTTCTATAGAAGGCCTAGTCTGTAGCTCAGTGAACTCAGGGGAAAAATCCTGTTGCCTTCAGTGGTGTTTGGCTCACACCCCTATTGCATTAGGCCAACTGGACCAGGGTATTCACAGGTTTGCTTCCATCCAGAAAGGGTATTTGGGAGATCAGAGTCGGTAGGATCTGGAGTCTTGATTTCCAGCATCTTGGGTAAAGAATTTCTGTGGAGTGAATGGAAACTGAAAACAGAAGACTAAATTGCAGAGAAATCTCCCAGAGGAACTTGCTGTTTCCGTTTTCCTCTGCTTGTCTAGCCCAGTTTAGCTAATGAGATTTCAGCTGCAAAACTGCTAACTATTTTTGAGACTCTCACATCCTGTTTGATGCTGTTTAAGTCAGTGATCTATATTAAGGAACTATAGTGCATTTTCAGATAGTTTCTTATGTAGATAGGAAATTCAAACTATTACCATATGTCTGGTGTACTGGCAGAGTCCCTCATTCCAGGGTTTGTTGTTTTATTTATAAATCTCCAGTGCGTTAGGCACTTTCCAGGCAGGTACTTATATGATTGATTCCTGTTTTATAAAAGCTTATATGAAATTCTTTAGGTGCAGATTAATGGCACAGACATCTGAAAACTCTGCAAGTCAAAATGGCCAGAAAGTGACTTCCCAAATCTCTTTACCCTCCCCCAACACCTCACCACCTGCTACTGGCAAAGCTCAGAGAAACAGCTGACCCTTGACTTTGGGACAAAGAGTGCTGTTTTCAAAAGCATCCGAGTCACAAGTAACTTAGGCATTGGCCCATAGATACTTAGGAGCCTAAATAGGAGTTAGGCCCCCTGTGTACCTTTGAAAATCCATCTCTATGTGCCTATGTTGGTTTTAGGCACCTAAGTCACTTTGGCACTTTTAACATTTTACTGTACATCCCGGTCTCAAAGAATTTACCAATTGGGAAACAACTAACCCAGGTGAATTCTGTGACAATGGCAGACTAAGGGCATGTCTATACTACCCTGCAATTAAGTTCTGCCTGTCTCTGTTACAGAAGAACTTAGCTAGCAGAGATAGCCCAAAAGGAATGATCGGTGTAATCAGTAGTCTGCTGTTGATTTGGAAAACCTTTTGTTTGTCTTCCCTCAAGTATTTATCACTGCTGTGTTGGAGAACAGAATCGTCACTTTTTGAATGATACAAGAGGGAATACCTGTGCAGTTGGGGCATGCTGCTATCTATATTTTAGCCTACTCTCTTTTGTTACTCTTGAAGGACAATGATTAGGATGCAGTAAAGTTAATTTTGATCTGGTATATGCTGGTATGTTCAGGCTTCACTATTTCAAATGCAGAGACATTATAGTCACATTTCCCATTTTTATTGATTTTATTTATTTATTTAAAATATTTTTACCCCACCCTTCTATTTAAAATATTCAAGGTGGCTTACAACATTTTTTAAAAACACAATAAATAAATGTATATCACGTAAAATACAAGACCTCCAAAGGATTCCTGTCAGATTTCCAGATGGAGTCTGTCACTAACCAGGCTGTTTACCTTACACACAAGCCCAGGAAACATTAACTGAGTGTCTTAGACATTTATGCACAAAAGAAGTTTTCCAGTACAAGATTCTCAGGTGCACTGTATGCAGAGAATGATGTCCTCTTCTATAGTGTCTTCTATTAAAATCTTGCTGAGGCTCGTGGCAGGCTGGCCAGGTGTATACCAAAGAATTAGTGCTCCCTAGCATCTCATCAGAAGCTGCATTGCATGTTACCATCTGCCTAAAAACAAATGAGAGAGGCTCGCCAAAGAGAAAGTGCACATGTTCTCATTCATCCATATGGGAGTCAGTGCCTTCTGCTCTGCTCTGTCAGCCAATGAGAGCTTTGTGCTAGTTTCCCCCTGGAAGGTGATTATGGGTGGCACCATACCTAGCTCTCACTGTGGGAATGCTGCATTTGTAAGGAGCGTCAGCACTTCGCCATATCCTACCTAATCACCGCACTTCAGAGAGTGAGAGAGAGGTTTGGGCCAAATCAAAGCTGGTTTAAGAAGATGAAAAGCTTTGCTTCTGCCAAGCATGAATCCTGGCCCATTACTTCCGGATGCGAGTGCATTGAAATTAACTAAAAAGCCAGGAGGAGGAGGATGTCAACCTCATGCAGTGCCATCACTTTTTTTCTTCCAGTGTGGTTGTTTGAAAACACACCGCAGAAAGGGTCCATAAACAAGCTGTCCTCTTAAATCCATTCCTGACAAGCTCTCCTTGCCCCTGATTTGGGAAAGCCCTTTGGCATGTTAGATAAGCATCCAGGCTCATTTTTGCATTTCAGTGGATACACAGAATAAAGGGTAATGATTCCTGCCAATATAATTCCATGCTGAGTCTTTCCCTAATCAAATAACTAAAATCTGGAATGATAATTCCAGAATATAGAGATCCTACCCTGAATTCTCTGCCTCCTTCTGTGCTGTTAGTAGATGTGTCAATGTCATCTTGTTAAGCCACCTTCTTATCATCAAGGCTCTCTTATAAGGTCTGCAGTTACTGAAGTGAAGAAGCTTGTGCAAAACTTGTGTTTCCTGAATTAACTGAGACCCATGTCCTGTAGGTAATGGTTTAGCTAAAGGGGTGTATGTTCTAATTTGATTGATAGCTCTTTTAGGGTGAATTGCACAGGTGCATCGGTGCTACTCTAAGAATTTGCCAGCACCTCCGTCTCCCCGTGTTTCAGAGCTTTGTTGGCATGAACAGTGCTTCAGGGTAGCTGAGACCCCAAAATGTTTTTATTTTCTTAAAAATAACCCATTTTGGTTAATATCTGGGGATGTATTAATGAAATTAATTGAAAAGACTTTCCGTGGGAACAGAATGTGTTGTTTGTTGGGATTTCAGCATTTCTCTCTGCAGCATTTTGAAATAGTGGATAAGGGTGACTGGTTCTTTTTTATGGCCCAGGCTGAGTGAAATGCAGGAAGTAAATAAATAGAAATAGAAAAATTTAAAAAATGGACTAGATCCTCTGCTGGTGTAAATCAGTACTGCTACGTTTACTTCAGTAGAGCTATGCCAAGATACTGAGGATCTAGCCCTTAATTTTAATCATGGTGCTGTTCATAATACGGCAAGAATCTTCGTTTGGCTCAGGGGTGGCCAACCCATTTAACAAAGAGAGCCAAAACAGCGGCGGAAAAAATGTGAAGAGCCACACCAGAATTGTTGAGGGAAAAAAAGAGACAGCTACCCCTTTAAGAAACAAGCGTAGGCATTTTGGCCATATCAGTCTCCCGTCGATGGCCGCCATCTTGGGCACCATCTTGAATCACTGCAAGCACAGGGAGGGAGCTGGGGGTGGGGACACTTTGGGGAGGGCGCAGGAGTGGCTTTGCAAGCCGCACTTTTGGGGGAGAAGAGCCGCATGCAGCTCGCGAGCCGCGGGTTGGCCACCCCTGGTTTGGCTGATTCTCAAGCACATGGTGCCCCTTCAACATGGGATTTCCAAACTTGATTTGGAATGTGTCCCCGCTGTTAATTACATTAATGTATGGATGATTTTGAATGTATTAGGTGGGTTCATTCCATTAAATTCTCCTGGGAACCCCTTATTTTCTATGTTGCTCCCGTTTAATGGCTTGAATGCAATGAGAAGGGAGCAACTTCTTAAGAACTTATTTAACTTGTGATCTCCTTTGCTCCAGTGCAGCCTAGATGTAGGCTCCCCTTTCCCCTGGTCTTTGGGGGAATTGGGCAGTCAGCATGAAACTCTCCAGGACTGAGATTTACAACGCTAGTTAATTTTGAACTGCTACCATCCCCAGAGGGTATAAAAGGCTGCTGCACAGAAATAGGCCAACGATCTTGGAGAAAAAGAGCTGGGTTCTTGCCTTTATCTGCCTGCAAACTTTGCAGGAACTGAAAACCAGTCAAGGGGAAAGATAGACAATTGCTTTTAACCACTTGCTGAAGATGTCAGATGTATCAGGTGCATTGGCCTCCCCATCCCAAATTGGATTCATTAAAACCTTCGTCCCCAGGTGAAAGCAGTTGGAGAGGGATTAGCTCACAACTGCAGTGAGATCCATGCACTGACATAAAGTGCAGTAGCCTAGAATGCCAGTGAAGCAATGTACTGGCATAAAGCCACAGGAAAAGGCTTAGGATGATGTCAGACTGAAAAACTCTAGGGATTTTATATGTGAGCTCTGCAACCTCTTATAATGGGATTTCAACCTAATGAATGTTCTGGGGTGAAGGAAGGAGCAAGCTATGGAAATCACATAAACGTTCTGTGGAGCAGCCACAGTAAATCCAGACATATACAGCAAGGATGTAACAAGCACAACTGGCTTGTTAGGCTTCCAAGGAACCTGAGCGTGGCTGGGATACAGATAAATATAAATGTTCGGGTCTGGAAGCAAAATGCAGAAGTTCCAACTAGTGCAGAAATTGGTGGGTTAACAGGAGGGAATGGAAAATCAGGCAAGTCTGTACTGTATATTAGCCCTTCAGTCTCATTTTGTTTGCTGGTCACATTTATTTCACGGGACGCTTTTTGGAAACAGCGGTGCATTTCCCATCCTCACTTCCTGAACATCCATCTCTGTCTCTGCCGTCTCCTGTTCTTTGTGTACACCGCTACCATCCAACTGTCGGCGATAGTCATGCCTTTGGGTCGTACGCTATGTAACACTCTCACAGCTGTGATATTAGCAGGTGATTTTTGACTCCTGAATGGAAGCAGGTTAAACTGCAAATGAAACAGATGGCTGGATAAAGTGAACCCAAAAATCTCAGGTCTTTCTGAACAGGGTGCTTAATGGCCTATGCTACTGCCGGCTTGCTCTGAAACGTACCTTTGTTGATCGGGCTAATGCATGTTTGGGGAGAGTGCCTGCTATTTGTTTTTTACACCTCCAGTAAGGATTGAGAGCATCCCTAAGCACACCGCTAGCTGAAGAATTACCTAGTGGAGTTAAGAGTTCATTGCTGTTGTCTTATTGTTTGATTCTGGAGTTCACATTTTTCCTCAGCTGTGTAATATGAGCACTCTTCTTCCAGACACAGCATGCATGTAAAAACGGTACAAATGCATGACAGCATTACTATTGCAAGCATTAATAACCAGTATATCTGTGCAACCAACAAAATCAGCGTTAGGAAACCAGTTCTATAAATATCTTTGCACTGAGTGACCCGGGTCATCAGAGTTGCTTCCACAGCACTGCTGGGACATGTTTATAGAAGTGGTGAGATGTAGCAGAGTAAAATATACAGTTGCTTAATGTGCAAGAGCAGAAGCACAAAGTCTTCAACTATCATTTGCTTTTGATTAATTATTCGCCTTAAAATCAGTTTTAAAAAATTAAAATGCTGAATGCAAATCCTAATGAAGTTATATTGGGAAATGGAAATATCATTGCTATTTCCCACTTCATCTGCCCCCTCCCCCCCCCCGACTTCTCAGAAGTGATCTAAATTAGGGCCTGCATGTGCACAGAATGCAGCGTGATGCATATACAGTATGTTACCTAAACACAACACTTAACTTCTATTGCTTTTTTTTGTGTGTTGTTGTGTTTTATATCTGTTTTTTCCAGGCTTCGTGGACTCGGCCCGAGAAGGAAGAGGTATAAAATTACCAGAGCAATAGCCAATTTCTTTAGGTTTTTTTAAAGTATTACAGATTAACACACCGCTAGTACAGTAACCAAGCCAGCTAAATCAGTATTAATAATTTAACTATATTTTTAAAAAGATAAAAGATCAGCTGATAGTGGTAGAAGTTGCTTGGCTTATAGCGATGCATCTCTGGATGAGCAAACAAGCTGTGTCAGGAACTGGCAGAAGTCATGTGTGAGAATCCTGCTTCCCATTTAAAAAAACCAGGCTGTAATTTTCAGTGGATGTGAAATCAAATAGACAAAAGCCAGTTAGCCAAATTGCCGCTGTAGAGGTGGTGCTTAGCTGGAATTATGAGCCTTTCCCTTCCATGTGGCTTGGGAAAGTAACTTCCCACTCAGAACCTGGCTGTCTCCACTCCAGCCCAACTCACCTGTTTGCTCATTGCTCTCATTCGGTTCAATCTTCTCTTAAAGAACAATTGCATCACATTCCATCTCAAAAGCAATGCAATTACATGCCTCCAGGCTGTGTTTCTCCAGGAAATGCTCTCCATTACTAAATTTACTGTATTCTCTCTCTCTGGGGTTTTTTTCGGGGGGAGGGGGATGAATTAAATGCATTTAAATACAACACAATTTGGGGCAGATCATCTGATATTTTTCACATGAAATTATGTGAATTTAAAATATTCTATTTTTACATATTCATGACTTGTACAGAGACTTCTTGCTTCCAAATGTGCCCGGGGAACATAATTCCCAAGCAAATGGCAGGGGCTTGTCTGTGGAACAGCACTGGTGGTTAGAGCATGGTGATTGCCTTCTGTATTCTTTGGTTGCCTGTTTATCTGAATCCAGTAGGGAGCAGAGAGGGTGATGTGGTTTAGACGAGGTTCAGCTGTTATCCAAGCCCATCAGACATTTACTTCAGGTGAAGATGATGGAAACACACCTAGTCCTGTTCTGAAGTAGTATTTTGGAGGACCGTGAACATGGAAAATGGAGGTGTTTAATATTCATGCTTGCTTCTCCTGGAGAGTTTCAAATTTCAATTGTTTCAGTTCTTAGGCCTTGGTTAATTCATATTATAATTGTATATTCTTTAATACATAGTGCTGTGTATCTCATGTCTTTTTAATTTCAGAAGTAATGCTACTAAGCTTACTTGGTATGAAATCATTTTTCTTCCTTTCTGCTGAAATTGTTGAGTGGGGGTTCTGTGAAAGATGCTTTATTGCATTAAACTCTTGCCTTGCTTAAGATACTTTGGAGGGGGAACAGCTGCTAGCGATGTGTGCTTCTGAACTCTGATCAGCTATGCTGTCATTCCGCATAGCCCTATAAATCCTCACCATTCCAGCCCTGAATGTACTGGGGAAAGGGAGAAAGTCAGAAGTTAGCAGCAGATATGAACCAAAAGAGGGTGGTATTATCACCAACAGATGCTAAAAGCTCAGTTACAAGAGGAACAGATAATCTTATTAAGACTTAAATTGTGAACAAGACTTATCTGAAACATTCCACTCCAATACAATCAGGTCCCAAATTAATGGTGCCTTGCTGATATCTGTGCAAGGCAGTGCTAATTCCCAGTTAAGTGCACTCCCACTGGGATAATGAAAGCACAGAGCTAGGATGGCTCCCTCATCTCCTTCCTTTGAATTTTTCCAACAGTGTTCGTTTCAGGGTGTCTCTGCCTAGTGGTGCTTGTCACTTTGCTAATGATGCCACTGTGTGTGAGAAGCAGTGGTTTTGGGGTTTTTTTTTGGGGGGGGGTGTTGTACCTTACATCCTGAGACTCTCCTTACTCACAGTGACATAGGAGGAGGTGTCCCTTTGGCTTTGGAGTATTGAAAACCAGGCCAGCTCTTTTGATAGCATCTAATACCCTGTGAATGACCAAACCATGCAGCACTGACAGAATTCAGAGTGAGAAAATCCCCTTGTTCACCATACAGAAGTTCGTAGTGGTCACAGGTGGGAGTTGTATTGTATCCTTCTGCCTTAGTAAAAGCCGCTAGCCTTTGCATCCCAGGATACCTATCTAACTGAAAATTATCTTTTGCAAAGACCCCTTTAAACTAGAGACTCTGGGTAATGGGACTCTGGATAAAGAGAGCTGTGAAAGACTCCCAAAGTCACAAGTTACAAACTAACCCGGGTCAGCAGTGACCGGAAGTAGTCGCCATCTCATAGACAGTCTGTAGGCTTCAATCCAGTTTCCATTGGAAATTGTTTTCTGCGCTGTTTGTTTGAATAGCAAACTACAACCGTGACTAGCCCTGGTGGGTGCCCATACTAGCAGACCTCCACAGAAAGGGTGAAGGTCCCGGGCTGGATTCTCAGCTGGTGTAAATTGACATAGCTCCATCTGCGTCAATGGTTTATGCTGTTAGAGCCACGTTTCTCAAACTGTGGGTCCCGACCCCCCAGGGGGTCACGAGCAACTTAGAGGGGGGTCGCGGTATCACAAAGTTTGAGAACCCCTGCATTAGAGGATTTGACCCCCCATCTACATGCCACATTGTTACAGTGCCGTGGTATCTGATGAGAATTAATAGTCCACAATAGCTAAACTCGTCTGACTCCAAGAGCAAATGCCCCACAAGTTGACTTGGATGGACATTGGGAGCTGTGTGCACATAGGATGCTTTCACTGCACTGCATGTCCCATTTATCAGTGAATAAATAATACCTAACTCGTTTGTCACACTTCTCATACGTGGATCTCAAAGTGTAGTGCAGAGGAGGCGAGTATCATTATTAACGGTAAGTACAAAGGGGGGGGGTAGAGAGATGTGCAAGGTCACACATAAAGTCCATAGCAGAGCCAGAAATAAACCTAGCTCCCTCAGGCCTTAGTCCAGTGCCAGTGTTCACAGTGCCTTCTAGGTTCCAACACATTTCATCAGCGCTGCCTTCACACAACCGTCTCGTTTCATTCTCGGTGGTAAATATTAATTTGTTTGGCCAAGCTTCGCTGATCCATTTGCTTTCATTTCAGGGAGCTGAAAGCCTCAGCTCTTTCTTTGGATTCTTCTCAGTTCTCTCATTTTCCCCTGACCCTCTTGTGCATTTAAAAAATAAATCATTGTACAGTATTTTGCACCAGAATGCCCGGCCTCCCATTATCATTATATGTAAATTGACTTCTGAACAGTGACTTAGTGCTGGATTATGTGTGGCGTTCTGGATCTAGGAAGAATGGGAAAAAGATCACCACAAAGTGTAAAATCTTCTGGGCTGTCATCAACAGACCTAGACTTTTACCCTGCTGTGTTTCTTGCTTGCCAGTTGATCCATTTGGCCAGTTACTTCCAAAAGTGAATTAAGGTAAACACATGAAGACCACTTTAATTCTGAATGAGTGTCTTCACAGATTAAATAATCCCTTTTAAATTCACCCCTTTATTTAATTTAGATTAATTTTTCTTAGTGTCCCCATGTAGTAGGCTGACCATATTTCCCCATGTCAAATATGGGACACCATGGGGGGGCAGCTGCTAGCACTTGGGGCTTCAGCCCTGCAGAGGAGAGGGGAGGGGAGAAATATGCGACAGTGTGCCCATTTCTTTTTTTTTTTTTAAGTTGGGATGCCGGGAACAGCCCTTAAATATGGGACTGTCCTGATAAAAATGGGACGGATGGTCACCCGACCATACAGACAAGCTCTTACTGCTGTGGTGGGCAACCTGGGGCCCACGGGATGCATGCAGGCCATCAAAGTTTTATGCATGCCCACAAGACATTTTGTTTACCATTGCCCGTACACAGGGTTGCCAGATTCTGTTAGTTTCCATCCATGTAGAGGTGATCGCACGTAAAGCAAGGACATGTGAAGCGAGGTGAATGCTGATTGCACACAACTTTGTCTGTGAGAGCCATGCGCTCCCTCTGCATCCAATCAAAGCGCTGCTACGGTTCAATTGTCACACTGCGAAATCTAGCTACGCAAGCACAGTTAGCAAAACTAACCTGTTCCTGGATGCCATCTTGGTTATGACAGTCTTGCAGCCCACTGAGAGCAAAGAAGAAAAAATATGGTTCCACATGTAGTAAGTAGATCATGTGATAGATTAATACCTCATTAGGAAACCGTTCCCAGTTCCTGTAAAGCTACCAAATGTAGTGCTCCAGACTGGTGCACTATCCCATACGTACAAGAAATGGAGCGCTACGTCTCTGTGCCAGGGACAGGGGGCAAAGTTGTTAGCATATGGCCTTTGCCTGGGTTTATCAAGCTTGCAGAAAACCTGCCTGGGGCAGGGTGGACGGGAGCGAGAAAAGCAGAATTGTGTCCATATTTTATCAATGGATATCAGTTTTTTGCTTCTTGATCTGAAACTTGACAGGTTTAAATGTGCTGCGCTTTTAGACAGAGACGGAAAAACAGTGTGGCATGTATTTTAGCGCACCTCCTTGTGAGTTGGACCATCATCTTTACTTATAAATGTTAACTCTTTCAAATGGAAACCTTTCCCAGGCTGCAGTCTCGAAACAAAAAGAGACCTTAGCCCTGGAGGAGCTGTGTACTGAAGATCAAAATAGAGGTCTCTCTCTGCTAAGACTTGGAGTTTCTGTGTGGTCTGCGATTGTCAATCTGTTTAGCTAGGCCTCTGGAGTACCCACTGCTGTAATTGTGACACACATTTGCACACTCAGCCACAAGAGTGTGATGCTTACTTGTGGGCAGTGCCCAGAAGTGTGTGAGGCATTTCACAAACAAATAGGTGTGGTCTGTGTCCCAAAGGGTTTAAATTGGAATAGTGGGTAAGGCACAAGCAGCAGGGAGCCAGGAAAGGTAACAAAGACACAGTTATATGGTTATCGGGGTTAGGAGACCCTGTCTTAAGTGATCTAGTCTTACAGTTCAGGGATGTTGGGAGTTATAACATTTCAATTGTGAAGAGAGAGGGTGATTCTGAGAGGGCTGTAATCCCTTTGAATGCCTTGTAATCTGGATGTAATGTTCCCAATTGTTCTCTGTTCAACATATATACACACATACACACACACACATACCCCGCATATAAGAGCAATTCCTAAATTGGCTTACAGCCAGTCACCTCATTATAGAACTTGTTTTACACTCACAGACCCTATGAAAACTTCAAGCAAGGGTATTCCAAGGGTCATATATTTTCCCATCCTGTGTACAAATTTTGCACTGTTCAGCACCGTGTTCAGACTGGAGCATTGAATTTTCACACTGCATGGCCTCCGATTCAAACTCAGGGCCCTGGTTCTGTGCTCCGTTACACTGATGTGAATTGGGAATTAATCTGATGAGATCAGTAGAGTCATTCTGGCATAAAACAATAGATACAGTAATAGTAGATTTCTGCAAGAATGCAGTACAGGTTGCAGCACCCACGGGACCTGAGTGGTCCCGAAACAGGGAGTTTGCCAGACCAGAGGAGGTCAGTGCTCCCCTCCCGGCCATCAGCCCCACTCCTGGGCATTGGCTGGCCCCTGACTCTGCTCCTGGCCCCCAGCCCTCCTTGCCACTGGCCCCTCTGCCGCAGCCTCCCTGTGCTTCTGGCTCCAGCAGGGCTCCTCGCTGCCAGCCGCACTGCCATTGGCCCGGCTACACTCCTGGCCCTGACAGGCTCCCAGCCACAGGCCCAGCTGCACTTCCAGTCCTGTCAGGGCTCCTGGCTTGGCTACACTCCTAGCTCTGGCTACCCCTCCCCACCACCACTGGACTCCCAGCCGGTCCTTGCTCCCAGCCACCATGGCTCTGTTACAGGAGCGTCTGTGATCTGCCGGACCAAGAGTCCTGGATTACAGAGGTTCAACCTGTACAGTGTGAAATCCCTTAGCTAATAGCCTGTCAAGCCTCGCATTGTAACTCTACACACAAGGAGCCTGGCTCAACAGGAGACACCACTGTTCTCACCCAGATGCCTTTTCACATGTTCCAGTATAGGACAGGTAACTCCTCTGCCGCTTCCTTGGTGCTTTGCTGTTGCAGCAGCAAGGAGATACAGTTCTAAGCTGCTCGCAGGGGGTCGATTCTAAATTACTGAGCATTGAGGGGTGGGGGAAGAGTTTATGGGGAATAGACCCGGATTAAAACCTGGTACCGCAGCAGCCCAGCCTCGTTGCACTCTGTCTGCCCCAGATGGCTCAGTCTTTCACTCTGTCTTCCTTTCTGACTAGACCCTGGATGGGCGAATAGTGGTGCGCAGCCACGCCCGAGTGTCTTCCCTGACACTCAAGGACATTCAGTACACAGATGCTGGAGAATACGTCTGCACAGCCAGCAACACCATCGGTCAAGACTCCCAGGCCATGTACCTTGAAGTGCAGTGTAAGAAAGGGGCTCTTGTCTTCAGAAGGGGCAGGAGCGGTATCATGAAGTGTCCCCCTGAGTTTGGGTGTGCGCAGCTTTCCCCCTCAGGAGGCTCGGGAGTGACTCGGGTGGCTGCAGGACCTGGTCTCTCAAGGCTCATACCTGTTACACAGCAGGGAGCCCTGTTCTGTTTCAACGAAGGTCATGGAAGTCAGCACCATCCAGAATCAGTTTCGGGGGAGAAGAACCAATCATATGGCCATTTAGAAAGACAAAGCAGGGTCAACAAACAGTTCTGTTTGTGCAAATGATTGACCCTGTGTCTTCAGCTGGTGTAAATCAGCATCACTCCAGTGCGGGTCCTGAGCTACATCCGTTTACACCAGGGGTGGGGAACCTCAGGCCCAGGGGCTGGATGCAGCCTCTGGCTTGCCTGGATCTGGCCCCCGAGGCTCACTATTGGGGAGCCCCTGCTGGCGCTCCAGCTCCTCTGCCAGCCACCCACAGGGCTGGAGCACACAAAATCTGCTAGTCTGGGCCCCCTCGGCTCTGGTGTGTGGGGAGTGTCTTTCTCCTCCTCAGTCAGGGGCTTCTTACTTGTGTGCGGCCTCCAACTGATTTTTCTGTGGGTCAGCAGCCCCCAACCCAAAAACGGTTCCCCACCCCCAGTTTACACCCTCTGGTGGCATGGCCCAAGGTCTTTGTGGGCCAGGCTTGTGCCTCCTGAATGGGAAGCTGGGTCCTTCTCAGTCCTCATGTGCTGGATGGGCCCGGCAGGAGCTGCTGTTCCAAACCTTCCCCCCAGCTCTGTGTCTGAATGGCCTCTCTCAGGCCTGGAGGGACTTGAGAAACCCTCTGCTCAACATCCCCTGCTCAGCTTCCCCCTAGGAACTTAGCGCCCACAGGCCCCGAGCATCCTGCAGAGGGAGAAATGCCCCCTTCCCCTCTGAAGCACTCTGTGCCCATGACAGCCCTGCCCCTACAGCGCTCCCTTCCCCTGCCATAGACTGGGGGGGGGGGGGGGCAGACACCAGGCTTGATGCAGTACAAAACCCCTGATCTCTAGGTGGGTGGGATGGGCTGGTGCGGAAGGGCATTGATGGCTCCAGTTGCCTCAGATGTTGTCGTCTTTGTTCCCAGATGCCCCCAAGCTGCAGGGCTCTGTGGTAGTCTACACCTGGGAAGGGAATCAAGTGAACATCACATGTGAGGTGTCTGCTTACCCCGCTGCTGTCATCTCCTGGTTCCGGGACGGGCAGCTACTCCCAAGCTCCAATTACAGTAACATCAAGATCTACAACACCCCATCAGCCAGCTACCTGGAGGTGAGGAAAGGGGTCTCTCGGGGAGGGGTTAGGAACGAGCAGCCTTCATGGGTGGTAGATGAATGTTAGTGGCGCCGAAAGCCCCAGTGGGAGCTCTCTGTCACTCCGTGGGTCTGTTGCAAACTGGTCTGTAAATAAGAAAGAAGCATTTCCAACCTCCTGTGGCAAGAAGTTAAGGTCTGGCCCATGGCAGGAGCAGGGGCAGCACACAGTGTGCCAAGAGACAGGCTAGAAATGAGACACTCTCTTCTCCACTGTGCATGCCAGTCAAGGGCCAGAGAATGGATTGCTAGCTAATGATCAGAAGCATGCTCAGCTACAGGCTATGAAGAGGCATGTTCCTCACCTGGAACGGGTTGCAGAGGCGTAGTGAGGGTGTGATGCGCCCGGGGACAAAGGCAAAATTTGCACCTCGCCCCCACCCCCTCCCGGCCGTGCGGCGGGGCCCCAAGCCTGGCGCACAGCTGAGCCCAACCCTGGGAGGGGGAGCTTGTACTGCATCTTCCCCCACCCCCCTCAGTTTGGGGCCAGACCCCCGCACACAAAAACCCGCCAGCGAAGATGGAGGAGGGTCTAGCTGATGGCGGCAGGTGGAGGAGGAGCAGGCGAGCAGACAGATGACAGGGGGAGCGGAGGGGAACTAACTTGGCGCCCCTCTAGCATGGCGCCCGGGGGCAACCTCTCCCCCCACCGCCTGCCCCCTTGCTATGCCACTGAGAGGTTGGAGTGTAAATGTTGGACAGGAGGGAGCACATGAGCATGATACACCGGGAAAGACACAGTCTTTTGCTCTCTATCTCTGCATCGTATTTGTAGAGACTCCTGACGTGCAGCCTCTCTCCCCTCGCTGTGATACGTGTGCGCACCCTTGTGCTGTCTGATTAATGGAGAGAGGATTCAGGAGAGGAGGAGATAACAGGGTAGGAGCTAAAGAAAATCTTGTGGCCCTGGTAAATTGAGCCGCCCGTGGACCATAGGCAGAGCTTTGTCTTCAGCTTCTTGCCTATCACGCCAGGGCACTGGACAACTGACACTCATGTCTGATGCTTAGCATCCATATTTTATGGTACCTTGGTATCCCCATTTAGTAAAACCAGAAGGGGCTTGGGAAAATTGATTTTTGAGATCTGAGCCCATCCTTAAATAACTGCCCCCCCCCCACCTCGCAATCTTAACCATCCAGGTGACACCAGATTCTGAAAACGACTTCGGGAATTATAACTGCACTGCAGTGAACCGCATTGGCCAGGAGTCCTCGGAATTCATCCTCGTGCAAGCAGGTGAGTCATTGACAGGCAGAGGGCTGGTGGGATGCACAGTCATTCACTGCACTGGTGTGATGAAGGTAAAGATTTGCCCTATTCCAGCCATCTGCCGTGAGGGGCATCAGAGGAGCAGCCAGGTGGTGGCCTGTAAATTAGGAGTTGGGTCAAGCCCAGGAATTGTCTCCTGCCCCAGTTTTTGGAGGGAGCTGCTTTTGGCCTGAGTAGGCCTTTCTGCACTTTGCAGTACCCACGGGTGTTGTGACATAATCTTTGGTTCTGGCTTTTAATAGCATGACCATGTATATGGGCTAGACCTAGGAAACTATCCTCCATAAAACATCCTGCTGCCTCATAGGAATCCCAAAGCTGCACATGTCCACCAGCCAGGCTTCTCCGCCTGCCTCGGTAGCCAGACAGGCAGGAAGGGGCCCCGCTGTCCTGAACTCATCATGCCCTCAATAATTCATTCACCCTGTTGCCATGGAAACAGTTAGGAATTACCCAGCTGTGCATTCACATGTTCTGTGAGGAAGGCCTGAAGCAACAGAATGGTCTCCAGGCTGCATGCATAACCACACGTAGGCTCCATTTATCCGCCCGGGTAGATAAGTGACCAGGAGGGAGATGCTACAGGTTTCTTGTCCTTGATGGGAGGGAGGAAATTAAAGCTCCAAAATTCACAGAAAACCTGTTTGTCTCCTAAGAGTCCCTGTAGCCAGCTTGGGTGGGGATCTGGTCAGACAAGGCAGAATGCAGGGAGACATTTCTCGGATTGCCACAGGCACCTGCTCTCCAAGGGTACAGGCTGTATGGACATGTGCTGCCTGCTCTCTCCACATCACTACTCATTTCCCTTCCTCCCCCAGATACGCCATCCTCTCCTTCCATTGACAGAGTGGAGCCTTACTCTAGCACTGCCCAAGTGGAGTTCGATGAGCCGGAGGCCACCGGTGGGGTGCCCATCCTCAAGTACAAGGCAGAGTGGAGAGCTCTGGGCGAGGAAGATTGGCATTCCAAGTTGTATGATGCCAAAGAAGGTAGGGTGTGAAAAAAATACTGCAATCCCTCTTCGCATCCCAACATTTTCTTATCTTTGGAGTGTGACCATTTCCTCCTCTAACTTCAGCACCCACCCCAAGCTGTCTGGGATTCCTGATGTGAAATCCGCACTCTGGTCAGGTGTGGATGGGATTCTAAAATCATTCCCACTGGCTCTATTCCTGCCACTCATCTGTGCAGAGCCTTACTACTTACAGGATAAGAAAACAATAGTGCCAGCAAAGACTCTAAATCTATTATTATTTATATGTATTGCATTATTCCCTGGATTCCTCAATCAGGGATCAATACCCATTATGCTAGTTGTTGTTCGCACATGAAAAGACAGTCTCTGCCCCAAAGAGCTTGCAGTCTAAGAGTACGTATAGACTTGAAGCCTCTTTCGAAAGAGATCATCTAGACATCCACAAGACTTTCGAAAAACCATCTGCTTTTTCGAAAGAGCGCACCCAGGCAATCTGGACGCTCTCTTTTGAAAAAGCTCTGTTTGCGGTCAAGAATGCCTTTTTTCGAAAGAGCTCTTTTGAAAAGAGGCGTTCTTCCTCGTAAAATGAGGTTTACCGCTGTCAAAAAAAACCACCGCGTTCTTTCAGTTTAGTTTTGAAAGAATGCAACGGCAGTCTAGACGCAGGTGAAGTTTTTTCGAAAAAACTGTGTAGTCTAGACATAGCCTATGTAACTGCAATCTAAGCAACGGAAATGCAATTGTTTTCACTTGATATATAGTTTAAAGTCAAACCCAATTGAGCTCCAGATCCAGTTTTCCTTGAGTCTTCGGCCTGGTTTTGTAATAAGCTCATTTAAGAGGGCAGCAGTGAAAGTAACTTAAAATTTCCTGTCCTTTTGCAACCCGGGTCCCTGCCAGCTATTTAAATAGCTCCCTGCTGGCTTTTGCCGCAGCTCACCCAATTATTGCCGGAGCTGCGCACCAGGCCACATCCGCTTATTGTCACCTCTGGTACAGGGAAACATACTCATTAGTCATAAAACAATCTTCATACCTGGGAATTGTTAGGAGAAACCTTCCTTTTAAGCATTGGCATGAACTCCAGCTTGAACATTTTTAATGGACCTTCCAGGTTATCTGTCAGAGATATTCTGTGGGGAGGCTCAGAACTACAGTATAGTTCATTCAAACACATTATTTCAGAATACAGGAATCACTATGGTCCAGTTAACTCAGTGCCCTTTCTCTAACAGTGGCTAGTGCCGGTAATGGATGGTAGCCATCAGGTAATAGAATAGTCAACTAACTGCGTGAATTCTTAGCGGTTAGTCGACTATTCTGTAGTTCCTGGGGATGGGGCCGGTGGCCAGTGCAGTCTGGCTCCACTTCTGGGAGGCCCTTTGGCACTCCGTGCTGCTGCCTCTGTGTCTGAGGCTGCAGCATGGGGTGCCAGACAGGAGCTGGTCTTCAGGGGGTGCCAGTTTTAAAAACCGTCTCCCTGCACAGACCAGTTGCCTGCTGCCCCACACTGCTGCCTCGGAAACAGAGGCAGCAGCCACAGTCTGCAGGAGGTCCAAACTCCCCGCCAACAGAGGCTGCTACAGGGGAGGGAGCGGGGAAAACTACCACGAAGCAGCCTCTGTCTGCAGCCAGCCCGGGCCACCAGGGCCAGAGGCTGCTTCATGGCAGCAGCCCCTGTCCGTGGGGCATCCCAGCAGATGGGGGCTGCTGCCGTGAAGCAGCCTCTGCCCGTGGTGAGCCTGAGCCCATCGTGGGCAGAGGCTGCTTCACGGCATCCTCCTCTGACCCCCTTCCCTGCACTGCTGCCTCTGGTAGGGGCTGCAGCGTGGGGGGGTAGGCAGCTTCTGCTTCTCCCCCCTTGCTGCCTCTGGTACAGAGGCAGTGGGGGGGGGGGGGGAAATGCGAGTAGGTGACTAGATTAACTCAACTACTTGCTTATATCTCTAGTGCCGGTTGTTTCTGAGGAAAGTGTAAGAAACCCTCTGGGTGGGCAGATGTGGGGTAACCTGCACACCCAGGTAGGTTTCATCCTAATCACTTAATACTGAATAATCAGATTAAGACAGAAAGCATGACGTTTAATATTCCTCCTAAAATTTTTGGTAGAGTTAACTAGGATAGGTGGATGTGCTTCTTTGCCATACAAATGTCTAATCCCTTTTGAAACTTTGCACAGTTCTTGCCCCCAGTGACTCGCAGTGAATTCCATGGTCCAGTCAGTTGCATAAAAACATTTTCTGCATTTAGTTTTGGGTTTCCTGTCTTTTAATTTCATTGACCATCTCCTTGTTCTTGTATTGTGAAAGAGGGAGAACAGACGTTCCTGGTCTCTCCTGTCTAAGCTAGTCGTTATTTTATATATTTTTATTAAGCCCTCTTTTTGTCTCCTTTCTAAGATAAATAGTTCCAGTCCTTTCAAACCTTAAGGCCCCCCGTCATTCTCATTGTCCTGCTCTGCACCCTCTCTAGTTCTGCAGCATCCTCAAGGCCTTTCCTTCTCAGTTTTTATTTTGTTTAAAATTGTCCAGGAATTTAAGAGTCTAAAATCTAAAAAAATAGATGAAAATTAGTGCAAAAAATTAGTGTCACATTTTTCAGAGTCAGTATCTCATTTACTGTTGGCGTACGTGAGAACAGAATAAAAGAAACTAAGAGAGAAAAATTAAATATTGAAAAGTGTAATGCTATTGTTTATTTAATGAACTGTATATTAACAATACATATGTATATGGACACACGTGTGTGTTCAGCTGTTCCTGTATTGACTTATTTTTAATAGTCTAAGTGTAAATGGGAAGCTAACTTTTTAACAAACACATCTCCTAGCATAATGCACTGGATTTTCTTTACATAATCAGTATTTTCCTGTATTCGAGGGGTCCAAAATTCAGGTGAAAATCAGTAAAAAACAGATAATACTTTTGTAAAACCTGGGCATTTTCAGTGAAAACTTAAAACCAAGACTCTTTAACACCCTGTCCTAGATGGGGTGACCAGATGAGCACAAGACCCAGATGAAGCTCTCCCATGATTTTTTAATGGTTTCATTTATGTGTAATGATTTGTACCTCCTGCCCAAGCCACTTGCAGTGTTGCCATAAAGTACAAAAAACAACCAGATTCTCAAACAACCAGATTCTCTTCCCCCAAGAGTTCTAACTCCCACCAATAGTATAGCATTAGTCTGTGGAAATCTAAACATCTTATAGTACCCCCTAGAGTCCAGTAAACCAAGGCTATTTGGGACTGATGCAGCTGGTGGAGGGAGAATCTTGTTCTTGAAGGTTCTACTGCCTGACCCAGAAATATTAGTATTTGTATTCCCATCGTGCTGTAGGCTTGCTGCTGCCCACAAATATGGCATTACCATAGCTAGAGTCAGGTTTGGTTCCTCTGTCTCTTCTTTCCCTTCCGTGAAGTGGAAACAGATTTTCTATAGTAAAGACAATAAAAACCTCACTCGGTCTCCCCTCCCGTTCTCCCCCTCAAAGTATGTGCTGAGCTGTGATGCTCAGTTCCTAAGGGAGGGTCGTAGCCTCTTCTCTTGCCGGAGGCTTGGCTCCTAGTCAGTTCAATAGGAGTTGAGTAGACAGATAGCTGTACTGCTAATCCCCCATCGATCTCCTGCTCCTCCAAGGTTTCTGCTTTTAAATTCTGCTGCGTCAGGAAGAAAGGAAATCTCTCTCCAGTGTAATGGCTTGGGGTCATACAGGGGTTGTGGTATCTGAGACAAGGCGAGGAATCTGAAATGATTCTTGTTAGCCTTTGAGGTGGGTTAGGAGTCAGATGATATGTAAAGTCTCTAGGCTGGCTGAATCTACAAAAGCCTGTTGAGTAAGCCCAGCCTGCCCATTTTGTCACACGTGGTGCTGTAGAAAAATGGCCCGTTGTTTTGTCAGCCCTTCCATTGACTGTGTGTTCTGTGGGGTCTGGTTTCCCTGTGAGGTGTTGCTTTTCCCTACTAGTGTTGAATATTAAAGGGTATGATGCAACAAAACGAGGCCCAGATCTGACAGCCGGAATCTTGGGAGGCTTGTAAGGGGAGTGAGACATTCTGCCAAGCAATGGCCCACAAACCACATGAAGTACAAACTGCACATGGAGCAGCAGTGAGCCATGCAGGTGGAAAGCAGAGTGGGTTTTTTTTCCCCTGGAGCTTTTCCATTGCCAGGTTCTTCCCTTCAGTGGCTCACCCATCCAGCATACCACATTTATCCTTCTCTGCTGAGCAGAGACACGCTGTGACTGCATTGCCAAAGCAGCCTGCCCTGCAAACACAAGCTCGCCAGCAAACAGGGTCCCATTCAGGTGCTTTCTCTGCGACTTGCACAGATTACAAGCCCGCGTGTCATACCTTGAGCTCTGTACATGGATGCAAGAGGGGATAATGGCTGAAGCGTGCCTGGCACTTGGAAGTCAGTGCCCATAGAGCAGGGGTGGGCAAAAGGGCCTCCGCGGGCTGGATCCGGCTCGCCAAGCAGGTGGATCTGGCCCACAGAGGCCCTGCTGCTCCCCCGCCCCCAGGTCAATTAGAGCCTGGGGGTGGGGGAGCTTGTGTGAAGCTTCCTTCGCCCTGTCCCGGCCCTGCGAGTAGCTTGCAGCACTTCGAAGTGCCACATGCTCCTCGCAGGGCAGGAGGAGGCTTCACGCGCTCCCCGCCCCCAGGCCCTGATTGGCCTGGGGGCGGGGGAGCATGCCAAGCCTCTTCCAGGGCATGGGTGCCTAGTGGAAAGCGGGGGCAAAGGGACTCCCCCACCCCCAGACCAAACTTGGTCTGGGGGTGGGGTAGCCCCACCCTTCCCGTTTAGGCCCTGCCCCTTCTGGGGTGGCCTGGGGCTACTTAAAAAATGTTTGAAGTGACCCCCGGGCAAAAATTATTGCCCACCCCTTTGTTCTGTCTGCGGGAAGTAATGGCAGTGGAAAGTAGTGGCTTTACTCTGCTCGGTGGTTAAAATACGGCAAGCGAGCCATTCCTGTGCATAGAGCAGATGTAGGAATATGCCCTATGTGTGCACAGACATGCCACATAAGTGTGTTTGTGCTGCCACATCTAGATGGTGCGTGGTCCTGCCGTGAGGGCAGGAGACTGGACTTGATGGCCTCTAGGGCTCCCTTCCAGTTCTAGCGTTCTATGATTCTTTTTGCTTTTCCGGTCCCTCTGCTGCTCGCCCTGCGTTGGCTGCTGATGGGCTGTGTCTGTGAACTGTTCGGGGAGCTGGGCTTGGAAGCCTGACCAACACTGGGCTGTGTGCACTCTGCAGCCATCCCACCTTGTTGGAGCATGTGGGATTACTTCTTGGATAGCCACAGTGATGGATGCAGCAGTTGCTCCCCTTGCCTGCCTGCTCTGTGTCTCTCCCCATCCCATCACCTTTGGGAGGCCCTGGAGGCAGTGCTAGCCCTGCAGTCTTGGCACTAAACCCTCCCAGAAGGGGGTGGTTGGTCTGGGGCATTCCTACAGGGCCAGACACAGATCATGCGACGTGCATGAACCTGGCATTACAGGGGATGAAAATGGGCTTGTACTGTCCATTCAAACACCTCTCTTCTCTTCTCTTCCCTCCCCCTGCCCCATTTCTGCAACAGCGAACATGGAGGGCATGATCACCATCATGGGCCTGAAGCCAGAGACAAGCTACACCATCAGACTGTCCGCCATCAATGGCAAGGGCCTGGGAGAGATCAGTCCGGTGTCTGAGTTCAAGACCCAGCCCGTTCGTAAGTAAAAACCAACCCTTCTTCCGCTCTTTGGTTCTTTCCTTGGTTTTCCTTGGGGAATCCTTGCTGCGCGCGGACAGTTCCTCTTTCTCTTGCAGGCTGTGCTGCACCCTTTGCGGTGTCTACTGAGCTTTTGTGATTTTGCCGGACTCCATCGTTCATATTTTCCCTCTTCCAAGGGTGGGATTGGTTTGGGCCACATCCCCATGACTGCAGCAAATGTTCTACTCTCCGGCGGACTTGGGCAGCGGGAAATCGCATGGCATTATAATAAGACAAACAAGCGGCCCATGGAGGAGCAACAGGCTATTGTCATTGTTTAGGGGCTAGGAGAGGAATTGAAGGGGTGTCAGAGACATTTCCATGAGAATGAGTTTGAAGCTGCAGGAGGGAAGGAAGGTTTTTTCACTGCTCCAGTGTTTGCTCTGTTAAAATGTTCCCCTACCTTACCCCATCCCCATCTGTCAGTGGGATGCTTCTCAGCAGCCTGGGGCCTCCCCATCTCCGTCATGAACAAACAGCCCTGGTGACAAAATCAGGTTTGATTGGGGGGGGGGGGGGGGACGTGTTGCAGTGGGAATTCTGCCAGCTGGGAAAAAGGGAAAATGATGACATTCCATGTGCCTGAAGCAGCGTACTGGAGCCAGAAGGGAAGAGCCGATGTTTATATAGAGCCCCTCACTCTTTTATCTGATCCCAACCAAGGGCTTAAGATCCTAGGTCAGCCAGAGTTGATTCCTTGTGCTTTCCTGCCACACTCCCCCATGGCATTTGATGTGCTGTTCACCCCTATCACAAGGGTGCGCCTGAATGTGTCCACATGTATCTCCCGCTCTCCTGATGCAGCTCAAGCTAGTGACGCTTCATAGACGTCGTCGTGAGCTCAGAGCTGTCTCCTCCATCATGCTCTAGAACACTGCCACTGATCGTTCTGGAGCTCCTGAGAGTTCTGCAGATAGGTCGCCGCACCCCTGATCACCCTGGCTGTCGGGTCCAGGAGCACTCAAAGCACAAGCACTACAGACTAATGCAAGCCTCATATGCCTAGAGAACCCATTCCCATATGTCAGGCTGGATCTCATGTTACTTCTTACCTTTTGCAGTAATTCCCTGGCTTCTCCCGTTGCCATAAGGTTGCATTGAGTACAGCCCCTGCTGTTTAGAATGTACAGCTCCATGGTGTCTATTACCTTTTTTTCCATCTCTTTGACATTTTTGTTTTTGGGTGTATCTCTTTTCTTTTTGTCTGTGTTCCATCTGTGGAAAACTGCAGGCATTCCTCATTCACGTAAGTGCCTCTCTGCATCTCTTTCTTTCTATCCATCCTTGGAATGCTCCCCTAACATGCCGTAGCTCTAGCATTTAATTTAGTTTTTTCTCCTTCTCCTTGTCCTTAGGAAGAAGTAGCTGGTACTATCCATTTCCAGATAATACTGATCCTAGAGTAGCCATTCTGCTCTGCTTAATGTGTGTCTGTTGAACGGAGCTCAGAGGTCTTTTCCAGGTCTTACCGCATGCACTGTCAGAGTTGCAGTGATTTTTCTAGAGATGAAGGCACTGCTGGATCAGCAGCTGCAGAGTGGAGTAGCGGAATGTTTCTTGGTTAGAACTCATTGAGATTTTTCAAGTTTCCGTGAACTTTCGACATTCAGAAAACAAACAGCCAAAAGCGTCAACATTTAAGATGATTTTTTTTCAACTTAGAAATTTTCAAAAATTCTTATTTTTTTTCCCCCAAAATTTGGAAGTAAAAGGGGGAACGTTTGGAGAAGACGTTCACAAATACCCTTTTCCTTTTAAAAAGCTCTAAGTAGCACATACAGTCCTCCACCAATTAAATGGATTGCAGCTACTTTCTGTTTAGTGCACAAACGCATCTCCTCCACCAGCCAAAATCCAAAATTAATGTGAGAAAATTAATTATGGGTTTGGTGGGTCTGTTTATTTGGAACATTCAGGCTTATCACCCAGGCTTAATCAAAAAGTACTCATCACATAACCCATAGTTATTCCTGCCTTTCAGATTAACAGCATGGCAGCAAGGAGATGCCACTTCAGCTGGGTGAGAATTATAGCAGCAGCTGCTTGTTGTATTATGATGCCCTCCTCCTGGTGATCTGATCCTGCGGCCAAAATTATAGTGGCAGCCTTTACTGGGATGTTACCATCATGTTTGTGTCCTCAAAAACTTGCCAGCAGATATTGCCGCTCCAGAAAAGTGTATTAGTAGATATATATTGTGAAATTCTGACTACACTAAAGTTAAGAGATTGGCCGTTGACTTCAGCAAACCCTGGATTTTATCCATAGCATTCTTGAGCTGTGGGTCCTACAGGAAAACCAAAGTTTGGGTAGATCATTCGATAGATCAGTGGGGTTGACTATCTGATAGCTAGATAGGTATGTGCAGCTGTAGTCGGATCGAATTTCAGATTGTACCAATTGCAAATAGAATAAGGTCAAAAGGAAGAAATGTCTTAACTGCTGTGATTTTGGGACACGTGTGCAGTATTTTGGTTACATTGTCTGGAGCCTATAATTTTAGCAGGAGTAATTTATATCTCATATAAAGTGAATCACAGTATTATATCCATCTCACAGTTGGCTTGGCAGCATGTTCTGAATTGGACAACAGCAGTGATATGCCGGGGAGATAAAGACACGGGCATTCAGTTCTGTGATGGTGAATGTCATAAAGAAAGGAGGTTTAAAAAAGGACTGAATTAGACAGTAAAAAGGGATCTCAAAAAGCCATGCTTTCAGTCGCAGGTCCAGTTATGCCTGCCAAGCCACATGCTCATCATCTGGTGACAATTCTGTGGCTCTTACAGCAGCAGAGTTAAATTACACATGTAATGTGGCATTTCTACACCAGTGTGTTAAAGTCTGGAGTCGTCACCTAAAATTTGGTTTTCTGGACCAAAATATATTCTCCTGTTTGATGGGCATGAGCTGCAGGGTGCACTGGTTTGTCAGCTGACACAGGCTGAGACATAGTCCTGCTCGTGGAGTTTTCACAAGTTAATGTGAACAAATGCACTACCTAGCTCTTGCAGCCTGATTGTGGGAGCAGGTGAAGTTGGAGGAGATGGTGATGAGTGACCAGGCCTGAGGGAGAGATGGGAAAGGATGTGTGGAGATTGCTCCATGTGGGGGAGTAGCAGGAAAGAAGAAGCAAAGTGTAGAACAAGGACAGAGCGGGATGAACTATATGTCAGAGGCTTGGTCAGACCTGCTGTCCAGTGCTCCTGTAGGTCATTGCAGAAACACCCCTGGAAATGATGACGGAGGACCACAGAGACCATGGTACAGCTTCATAGAGCCTAGGCAAGACAGGTTGAACAAAGCCATCTATCCTGTGATTCTATCAACAGGATGGCTGGAATTTGTGATTAGAACCAAGCACTTGAAAGTGCACAAAACCTAACCACAATAGTGATTTCACATGCTCTAGCGCCAGGGCCTGACTCTGCCATCTTGATGGTGAGTGGCATGTACTCACCCAGGCCTCCCCAGTGTGTCCATTGCAACCACTCTGGGCAAACACCAGATGCCACTTGAATCAGCTGGCAAAGTCCAAGCCCGTGATAAGAAATGAAGATCAGGCTGTGAAACACTCGGTACCGCTAGGGAGCGGAGGAAGATAAAGAAGATACTGGACAAGCTTGCAGCGCAGAAGAGTTCTGGAGGGACTGGGACATCATTATTGTGATCTTTCTCTTGTCACTCTTTTCCTACTTGCTCCCATCCCCTTCTCTGCCATCCCACCTTGCCCTGAACCAGACTCAGAGTTGCTCTCCGAGTTTTCAAGGTCTATCACAGCCTTCTCTCAGCCAACTTCTCCTGCTTCTCGGCCTCCACCCTGGCTGCTCTCCCCCACCTGTGGCAGTCCACTCACTAGCATCCCCCTCGTTGTCAAAAACTCTCTCTCTCCTTCTTGGACGCCTCCATCTTTCAGTCTTTACTTGCCACTTTCCTCTTCAGCTTACCACAGACTCAGGTCTTCACTGTGAATGTGCGTTTGAAGGTGGTTCCATAAGAATACACTACGTTGTATTACCTCCGGGAGCTTTTGAAATAGTTTAATTTGTTTGTGCAACTTATTGAAGATCAGACCAGGAAAAACCCTCTGGAATTTCATAGGCTCATTGCAGGGAGTCAGCAAGGTTTGGAAAGGAATTTCACCCCAGCTTTGCTCTTCTAAATGATGTGGGACTGTTGTGGTGAAGGGAAGCCAAGGGAATGCTGTTGGGTGTATATGGTGCCCTTGGAAAGCATGGTACAGTGCTGCCTCCTCTGGTCTTGGGATGGGGCCTCAGCATACTAGGAGTAGCAGAGCTGAGTCTGAGATTGACACTGAGAGCTACAATCTCAGGCTTTTACTCTTGCTGAATAAGACTTTGCTCCAGGTGTAGTCTTCATCAACCTTGTCCATGCTAATACTAACACATAGCATGGGATACGTAAAATACTTAATTACAGTATTTTTAACCCTGCTCCCTCACAATTTCCCCTGGTGACAGAGAAGAAGAGTAGAACCACGCCTGACAGATGCTAGTCTCAGTGATTAAAATGTTCAGAAATGCCGTATTAATAGTACCGTGTTGCAGCCTTGTTAGTCCCAGGTATTAGCGAGACAGGGTGGGGGAGGTTATGTCTTTTTATTGAATCAACTTCTGCTGGTAAGGGAAACACCTGACAAAGAGCAGTGTAAGCTCAAAAGCTGGTCTCTCTCACCAACAGAAGTTGGTGGTCAGTGAAGGAGAGCTACATAAGAACCTGAAAAGACTAGATAGACTAGTCCTGACCTCAGTAGAACCACTCACGGAATAAAGATGGCCTTCCATGTGAGTCAAGATACCAAAATGTGGCCCTCAACAGGAAGGCAGGAAGCAATGGCCACGTATCATGCAGCAGTCTTTCGGACAGAAAAAAAGGTCTGTCAAGAGAACGCTGTAAGATCCTCCCCCTTTTTTGGTATGGGGGGATTGTGTAACTGGTTTCCATGATGAAACTGACATAAGATTTTCAGGTTGGTATATGTTCCTTCCGTTTAAAGCAGCTAAAGAGGAATGTATTTCTCCTGACAAATAAATTATATTGCAACTCTCAATCCTTAGTGGGAATTGGGACAGGAAATGGTCTGTAGACCAGCTCCATTTCAATAACTGCAGTTCTGAAGATGGATGCTCCAGGAATAATAGCCAGTGGTCTTTGTCCCTGGAGTCCCTTCTGCCATTTTGATAAGTTTGCCTAAGCAAAGAAAATATGCTCTAAATATTCATCATTGTCTCAATTCATCCTTTGGAAACCATTGAAAACATAATTCATGTGAAACTTAGAGCCTGTTTTCAAACTCTAGGAGCAAACACGTTTATAGACTAACAACGTTTTTCACTATTTTGTGGTGGGGTTATGAAAATGTATTGGTGGGAAAACAGCCAGCCCTCGTTAACCATGAAAGAAGTGAGATGTCAGCACTTTTTAAATGGCTTTTGGTTTGAGGGACAGCTTAGCAATAATGTTGATGTCCTCAACCATGTCTTTAACTAATGAATTTAAAGAATTAAAGAACAAAATGAACACTTCTATCTGGTGGGAGAGGCTGGGTCATATGAAGAGCTTCCAGCAAAGAGTAAGCTTGTGAGCTGTGGAGCTGGTGATCAGAGAAGCTTTGCTCCTGTAAATATTTTTGACATCTGAGATCATCACTGATATTCTAAGAACTTTTTGGAGTGGATTGTGGAGGAGGCAGCATAATGTTACATGAATCCCAAGGACAGCCAATGAACACAGAGCACAGGGGCAGCTTATTACACGGTTATTACACGGATGCCACCCTGACTCCCTTGGAGTCCAATACCATCACAACTCCATGTGGGAGAGCTCATAAAGCAGCAGTAGCCTATGGGCATTCTTGACCAGGTTGCAAGTAGCATCAGGATTACTAAAACATATGAGGAAAAGCTGCTTACGGTAGTCAGTTCCTGTCTATTCCAAAAGAGTGATCCCTCAACTCATGGACATCTGTGAGATTGAAGACTGTCCAAGGTGCTCAAGCCTACAGGGCTATTTCTAATCCAGCCTTTTTTCATTAATCTGGTATATACTTTTTGAACTCAGAATACTGCAGCTGTGTGGTCAGATCCCTGATGGGGCGATCTGGTGAACTATGGAATTTTCAAGGAATAAATGTGAGTTTAGCCATTGGTTGCTGTTTGCTACCCCTGTGCCCACTGGGTTAGCAATTCCCATCCTGATGCTAATGCACTCTGCATGAACACATCACATCAGGAAAAGTTGATTGTTGTGGCTTAGAATAAAGAGGGGGTAGGGAACATGGTGGTAAATGGGACATGTTCTTAGCCAGCAAGGTGACTTTCTTGACAGGTGTCTACTGTGTAATATTTGTGTGCATTAATACATTAAACCATTTAGGGCATGTAAGAACTAAGCTTGCCAAGGACAAAAGCCTAAAATGAATGTATTTGGCCACTGAATTAGGTGCATTCTGTTACAGAAAGCATCAATTATCAGAACTTGTGACTGTGATACAATTAATCAGTGAACAGAACTGGCTGGTTACAAGCACAGGCTTAGACTCTTCGAGGCCCTCCTCCTCCGATCCCAAACCATCTAAACACAGCAAACAAGTTCCACTTTTTTTTTTAAGTACCTGCTATCAAAATGTTGCCAGATGGAAAACGGGCAATCTGCTTGATTAAGAAGATACTGATTGCAGTTTGGAGACAGTACGGGGGAATGAAGACTGGAGAGACAGTATTGTTAAGATTTGTCACTAAATCTTTCTTCAGTGATTGAGTTGATAACCTTTAGAATTTAATTGCTTGAATGTTACTTCTTAATTTGCTGCATCGCTGGGGAGTGAGAAAAAGAAAGTAGATAGTCATGAAAAGCCAGTGAAACAGAAAGCTTTTGCTTTTGTATGACTAATTATATATTATACTTACTATACATTTTAGAAATTAAACTAAAAAGAGTAACTGTTACCATGTATATATGCAGATAAATCCATCTTAACAGTTGTCTCATTGTTTGTAGAACTAAATCCATCAAGAATAGACATGAAAGGGCTCAGATGGGTGGATTCAGCATACCATTTGAGGAGTAAGGTCTAGACCAGCGATGGGCAACCTAAGCTAGTGAATGGACCGCATGAGTGGCCATCCTTCATCTCAGTGGGCCACAAGGTTGTCCTAACCAGGAGATTCTTCTGGAATAGGGCAGTTTTGCTAACTGCACTTGCGTACCTAGAAATTGTGAGGGTGCCGATTGAACTGTAGCAGCGCTTTGATTGGATACAGAGACAGCACACAGCTCTCAGTCCGTGTTGTGTGCAATCAGCACACACCTCACTTCACATGCCCTTGCTTTATGTATGTGTCACTTTATTAATACTGGTAGGAAAAAAACGATGTGGAGGGAAACTAGTGGAATTTGGCCATCCTGGTATATCTCGCGGTCCACACAAAGAACCCCGATGGGCCACATGTGGTCCGCAGGTTGCCCACCACTGGTCTAATCTGACATGGAGACCATAGTATAACTTTTTTCAAGAGTCTTTATGGACGTGAATGCTGGAGTTGCATTTTAGTACCAGACAAAACTCTTGTTTCTTGCTTAGAATTCCTGTTTGAATGTCAAAGGGGCACGGTTTTGTAACGTCTGCTGTTGTGGTTGTGTGAGATGTTTCTTTTTCTCTCTCATCGTCCGAAGGAAGCAGTTTCTCCCTAACCTTGAGGGAGATGGGGCCCCAGATCATTACTAGTGTAACAGAGCACAGATGGATTATGGTGCTGGAAGGATATCTCTGGATTGGTTTGTCGGTTGTCCCTGTTCCCCCCTCCCCCCTCATTTTTAGTAACCCTCACAACAGTGTTTGAAACAAACATGAGCTGCGTACCCACCTCACATGTGCTGCTTCAGTTCAAGGCCCTTGAGCTTCTTGTTGGAGTGAAGGGGGGACTGAAAGGGGAACTCTAATGCATCAGCCATAATTTAAGAGAACAATGCTTTAATGATCCCAGATCTATAAGGCGATTAAAGATTACAAATAAATCCAGTTTAAGACAAAAATACAGGGTGCTTATACTTTTCAGTACTTTGTATCTGCAAAGACCCAAGTTCAGGATTCTGCTTCCTTCTAACACTTGGTCAGATCCCTCACCCCATAACTAGCGGGTGTCTCTGTCCTGCATTGTCTCTTATCAATGGCATTGACTGTTGCAGGAGTTAACGGGGGCCACATTCTGTTCTCACTTATATGAGGCATTTGCCATTATCTCCATGGCAATCCATGGTTGTTGGTTTGGGCTCATGGCACATGGCTGGAGCTACTTAATGAGGTAAGTGGTGTTTAGTGGAGATGTACCCGGGAGAGATGAGTGTACACAGAGGAACACAGGCCTTGTAAGATACAGAGCCTGTCAGTTTCCCTTTAACAGAAGACACAGAGCAGCTTTGTCTTTCATTCTCCCATCCTTATGCACAGACATGTCAAAAAGTCCTTACCCCAAAGGGGATCCTGCCATTTCACTCTTTCCTGTTTTTCTTCCTTTGGCTACATTTAACAAGAATTTCTTCCTTCTTTTACCGTCCTTTCTCTTTCTTTAGCTACTGTTGCTCCTCCCTCCCATTTCGCAGACAGTGAGTATGACAGAAACCTGGGTTTGCTCTGCTGTGCTCTGCATGTGTCTCCCCACCAGCTATGGTGCAATCAGCCTAATATTTCTGTTACCTGGGCGAAAACTAAACCCTCTCCCTAGAAAGACTGCAGTTAGCACAGGCTGAATTCCTAAGTAGCAGACAGGAATGCAAATGGATAGTAAACCTTCCAGCCAGATGTGGAAGAGAATTCAATAGTGAAGTCATTGGGAGTTTTGTCGTGGACTTCACTGGGACCTTTCACCACTTGCATTTTTTATTCCATTCCCATTTTGTGGGAGTATCCTGCAGAGGCTACATTTCCAGAGCTAATTTTGGCAAAACAGATAGTAAAAGAGCTTAGTATCTTAGCCAGAAAACAAGAATACTCACATGAGCAACAGTTAAAGACGTGTTCCTCCCTAAGCCTGCTGCTAAGGCGCCTTCTTGGGCTGCGGAAGGAAATAATTTCTTTTTGGCCTGTTTAATCTTAAATGTGCATCGTTAGATTTAGGCTGCGGATCACAAAGGGGTCTCTCCCCTTCTCCCATCCCATGCCTGAGTAAGGTCAGCCAGATGGATGCCTGCACAAGAAAGGAAGAGGAATTAAACCCAGGCTTTGCCACAGACTGGTGTGGTGGTAACTCTAGCTAGGGTGCCCCATGGGGAAGACAATCAGCTCCTTTATTTAAAAAAAAAAAAAAAAAGGATCTTACATAGCATTATAAAAATCAATCCCTCCGAGCTGTGCCCTTTGGCATTTGGAAACGGAGTCTTGTTTTGCTTTGGGTCCACTGATTCTAGCGATCCGTGCTGGATTCAGAGTGATGCTGGCATTCATGTTTGTGTGGTTTGACTTTCCTCTCTGGTGTGCAGTGCTGAGTGCTCTTCCTAACATTTTAAGGAGCTTTGAATCTGTCATTCCTCAAAGATGCTGCCTGTGTGATACTCACTGCTTCCTATAAATCAGGTCTTTTTTGTTTTTGTTTTGAGCGTGAACGTGATCTCTGCCCATGGGACCTGATCTCTTTCAAGTCAGTCTCAATTCCCAGTAAGACCATTGTTTAGAAAATAGAAAAAAAGGGGGGGGGGATATGAACATGCAGCAGAGGAGCACAAAGAAGCATGCAGATAGTAACACAAATAGCAGAAGGCAGGCCAAGTTCTGTTAGAGCTGAGTGGCTCATGTACCTGTTAGTTTGTGCTACTGCTGCTTGCTGATGTGGGGCCATACTTCGGTACAGCGAGAGGCAAGGCTGGAGGTTTGCCTGTAGGCTTCCTGCTGATGCTTTGCTGCAGAGCTGTGCAAAAGTTGACTTTCAAACCCTGAAAATCAGGCTGAGGCCGTTGAGAGGTTTGTGATGCTCCTGAGCTTGCTGGCACGGGTATTGTTGAGAGCAGGAGTCCAGCAGCTGTCCATAAGGGCGTAGGCAGAGAATACCCACCCATATTGGATGGGATAACAAATACGGAAGGGATAGAAAGTCTTTTCTTGGAGGCAAAAGGGGGTGTTGAAGAATCATCTCAGTAGGGCAGGCTTATTTCATAATTGTCCACTTTGGGGTCACTTTGCATTTTGCTCTGGAACTGCAGTCTTGGCCAGTCTCACGGACAGCATCCTGCGCTGGAGGGGTTTTTTGGCAATTGTTCTGTGGGTCTAGCCAGAGCCAAGTGTAGGATGAACTGGGCTGGGTTTCAGAGAATCTCAGAGAGTTATTGTTTTGGGTTGAAAACATGTGAAACTGCGGCAGCTTTGTGTAGCGCCTTTGAGATTTGGTTTGGGCTCAGAACTCTGGGGCTACAACCACCCCTGGGAACAAAGCCCTTGGAAAGGTCTGCTGGAGTCCCTGCCATCTCTGAGAGCCACACAGCTGCATTCACCACCATCCTGCTCTGAAGACAGGGAAGAGACCCTGGTTTGTGGGTGGAATTTAGATGTTGCAAGGGGGGGCGGGGAAACCTAGCACAATGCACCATTCATAGAAACCTTAATCTAATATTTATAAATGTTGGGCATGTATAGTGTTCAGTCCGGCCTGTCTCCTCCTCATTAGGCATCATTTCACCTAATCTCTCCCCTCCTCCTGATTTTTATTTTCATGCTATATTTCACCTTTATAAGTCCTGTCCTATCCTTTGTGTTTCCATAGCAACCCAGGCTCCTACCAGATCTGAAAGCACAGAGCAGATGAGTGAGTAGATGGGAACTGCTCCCCCTTGTCTCTGAGTGGTGGTTGCTGCCATATAGATCTTCCATCAGCAGCAATTAAAACACATACCTTGTTACGCTGATGTCTTTTAAGGCTGAAGTTACAGTCTGGCATTGATGGATGTGTGAGCATGCAGGCATTCAGGCGGGTGAGCATGCAGGCGATCCCACCCGCCTCCACTCCCCGTTCCCAAGCATGTGTTGGAAATTGCTAACACAGGATTCATGAGAAGCATGAGGAGTTTCAGCCTCTTAAAAACAGTAGACAGTGTTAACTAACATTTTATGAGCATTTCCACTCGCTCTCCAAAGGATCATTTTCCCTTGGGTTCCAGGGGAATCCAGTCAGAATTGAAATGGGGGGGAGGTGATGATGAATGAAGATGAGAATGAAGAGGTAGATTGGGGATGCTATATGCCATCATTCCTTCAGCCATGCTGAAGCCATTGGTTACACCCAGAACAGCACACTGCCCAGAGACCGGGAAACAGACTATCAGCTGTTTGCAAATAGAACAGTAGGGAAGCAGCTTATGAAACGATTTTTCTCACAGTGCATTCTTCATGGCAAAAGGTGAAGGGAGCGCAGGGAGGTAGGAACACTTCCTCGTCAGGAGGGCTGAGATACGCCCGATGGATCAGATACATGACCCGCATCACCCTTGGTAGCCAAGCACCTCCAGATTATTAGAGGATTTTATCCTATAAGAGAGGGGAATATTATCCCCGTTATACTCAGAGGGGAACTGAGGCACAAGCTCAATTAAACAGCTGGCTCAAGATCAGACTATAGCTGAGCTGGAAATCCAGCACTGGTTTCCTGAATTCCCACTTAGTGTCCTATCTGCCATACCGTTCTGCTTCATGGGCCTAGGGGTGAGCTCACATACCACAGTGAGGTAGCTGAGCAGAATAACAAACAGCTTAAAAGCACAACAGCATTCATTGATTTGTAGACCAAAAAAAAAAAAGGTTTTACTGCTCAGTGTCTGGCATAAGGGTAAATAGCACACAGGCCACTTCCCTGAACAGGGATGCCGGATACATTTTGTAAAACTCATGTTGGCAGAAGCTCTGTGGCATTGCACATTCCATAACAATCCAGGCAAATATTTGCAATACAGTCTGGAGAGATGGGGCAAGGCAGTTAAGGAAAACATTAGCGATAGACTCAGCAAACAGTGAAATCTCAGGCAGATCGGTGCTAGCTTGCTTTGGTTTTCAGTAATACTGTGTGTGACTGTTTGCCTGAGATGAAGCGGCGTTTATTTGCAGTGGTTTGGAAGCCATGAAGCAGATACACTAAAAGCATGAAACACACTTCTTTTTTAGGGGAGGTTGGAAGGATGTTGAGTCCAAAACTGCAAGAAGGGAAAAAACATGCTCTGTATCACTGGCCCTGTCTTTGGTCTTGCATATAAGATGAAATAGCCTTAAATCTGCCAGTCAACACAGTTAACAGTTTCTTCCTCTCAGTATATTTCTTGTGCGTGTAATACGCAGAATTCTAATTTCTAATGCTTTTAAAGTGGGAGTGGTTCCATTTTGCAGAAGAGTACTGTATTTTTTTATTCTGCTCACACCGTTTCCAAGGGGTTTTTTGGAGGGGTGATAAGTAGTGCTACTAACGCACATTTTTTTTCTTGCAGGAAGCAAAGAGTTGATTGCAGCCTTTCCCTAATTTCTGGACTTGGATGTGGTCAGGAGATAGAATTTTCTGGCAGAAATGCAAAATCTTTTAGTATTTCTTAATAGAAACATGGCTTGTTTCACCTCAAGGAAGCTAAATATTAGTGTGGGTTGGACATTTTTCACAAAAAAAAAAAAGATAAATATAAAAGTCTGTTTTTTAGTGTGAAAGGGAGTTCAGTTTTTTAGATGTTTGTAAAATCCTGCCTCGTGCTGCCTGGTTGTCATTAGTTTATTCAGCACATTTATGTAAATAGCAGAGGCATTTGCTTCCATGCTAAGTTGTTCTACAGCATGTTAATGGGCTGTATTCATAGACCGAAAAAACCCACCTTGGCAACAGCCAAACATGCCAGAGGCTTTGCATTAATGTATTACTGTTAAAGCTGGTACAGCAGCTCAGGTGTTTTCCAGACAGAGATTGGGTGAAATCAAAGGCCAACAAATTATGAGCATAGCTACTTAACATCACTAGTATTAAAAGCAGAAGAGAAAAATGAACAGTGGGCCTTCTCCAGAGCCCCCGAAGTCACTAGGATGTTTGCCATTGACTACATATGGATTTTGAATCAGGTCAAATATTGTGGAGTTTTTGTGCAGGGTATGTAACACATTGGGGGAGATTTTCAAAATCATCTAAGGGATTCAAGAGCACATCTCCACTGGACTTTTAATTCTCATGGGCATGTCTGCCCCATAGTATCTCATCTGGTGATTCTACCCTTCTGTAACCTTCATCACAGCCGCTTGCACTAGTTGCAATCCATAGGAATAATGGGGTGAGATCAGTGTGAATTAGAAACTGCCCTACAACTACGGAATTCTCTTCTAGAAGAGCTGAGAATGACAACTAAGCATGCCACCTTCAGGCTGCATTGCAAGACCCATCAATGTGCCATCAGATCACACACACGAGATGATGAGGGCTGGAGACCCCATCATTGAAAATACTTTCCCCTTTGGACAGTCAGTTTGCTCTGTTCCATCCTGTGTGATGCAGCCATGGCTATAGTCACCTGTTTATCCATGGCCTCAAGATTCTTGCTATATACTCTACCTGGAAGTGAGAGCACAGACTCCAAAAGAATTTCATCTGGTGCATAACACAACAGCCATGGCTGGAGCAACCATCCAGTGTTTTGAGCACGTGGTAGGCAGCCCACCAAGTACATGATGAAAGTCACGGTTCTAGCCTTCGAGTAAAATTTTCAGAAATGCTTAAATGACATAGGATCCTGCATCCCCTTAGCTTTCAATAAGACTTAGGCTCCCAAGACTTCTAGGCACTTTAAAAAATATATTTTTGAATAAAGATCTCACTAAGCAGGTGAAATCTCTGAAGGTGATACCACAGGGAATTTGGAAACATACCTTCCGCAGCAGCTGTCCTATAGCCCTTAAACTCCCTTCCAGAAGAACCAGCAGTGACCATTAATCTCCCCACCTCCTTTGTGAAATTCAAGACCTGTGAATTTATCATAATAATTAATTCATGAACTTACAATTTGAAAGCAAAATCTCTTCCTTCTGAAGGCAGGCAGGGAAGATATATTTCTATGGGCAGTTGCAGTCTGCTTGCTTGGATTTCTGTTACTGTGAGCCTGGCATACTTGCATAGAAAACCTAACATTTTTTTATAATTATCTTCTTTTTCTATGTACTGCTCTTTGCCTAAATAGTAACATGGCATGTCTTGCCAAGTAATAGCACCGAGAAGACCGATGGATTGAGTCTCAGTTATACTAAGGCTACACTACAGAGCGTAGTGTGGGAATCACTGCCTAGTATAACAGATAAACACTTTAATGCAGGCAGTAAAGTTTAAAGGGAACAGAATTTGGGCAGAGGGGAACCAAGAATAGTTTTCATGGCCTCCTGTCCTGCATTCCCTCTCTGCACAATCTGTTCACTTGCCCTCCTCCATTGTCCAATGTCCATATCTTCTTTGTGCCATACCTGTCATTAACTTTTAGTGCAAACCAATTCTGCCCCACCTCATTGATGGACTGCGCCATATCATATTATCACTTGGATTTTTGCAGTATGATTTATCTGTTGATGAGTCTTTAGGCTGGTTTTCTTAAGTGTAGCTTATGCTCTTTCAGAGTTGATTGCTGGAGTTAGCAAATCACGGTTGCATTTTAATGATTAGCATCCTCAGCATCAGAAATAAACAAGTAGATTTTTCTTCTCCATTATTATTAATAAAGATTTTTGTTCCTACAGAAACGGATGCTCCATTGATATGAGAAGCCAAGGTCCATCCTTGCTAAACCATTGGCGATAACTGTTTCTGTTTCTTCTCTTGTGCCTGAGTTGTTTCTGAATAACATGTCTTTCCTTTTTCTTTTCAACAGTCTTGTGGATTCCTTCTGCTGTCCAAGCTTGAGGACAACGGTCCTTCACTTCAATAATGTTTATTCGCTCCCTGACTTGGCATTAATAAGCAGTGATGCAGCTGTGCCTAACCCTTACTGGTGTCATAACCCAGTGCTTTCTCTGGTTTAATATTCTTATATTTCCAGGCAATTTTACTGTCTCCCCAATGTTTCTTATATATACTGGTTAATTTTAATTTTGTTTATATTTTATTTCTTCTGTAATTCTGTTGTTGATTTTCCCTTGCCCATTGTTTACATCAGTTTTTTAATTTTTTGTATTTTCCATGTGACCTCCTCCACTTTCCTTTCAACCAATCATGTGCGTGCGTATCATGTGACTTTGTCATGTGGCTTGCATGGTGCTGATGATGTCGTCCACGCTGGTGAACAGAAGGTAAAAAATTTTGTTCTGATTGGTTGACTAGATCTGTGGGGAATTAAAAACACCCCAGCAAATAGGGACCTCTAAATTCCATTGCTCAAAATTTCTTATGTCAACTTTTTGGAGAGATTGCTCACCACCTGTTATCTGCATGTGAAGAACTAAAAGCCAACCGTTTGCGCTGAGCTGGAAAGATAGCTTTATATGCAGAAAACTTATGGTTTAATCTTTTGATTCATTCAGTGCGTGAACACAACAGAATCAGCTGTCTGGGACACTGTAACCTTTGGAAGACTACTCTGGGTGAAATCCTAGCCCTATTGAAGTTAGTGGCAAATTTCCCATTGTTTTCAGTGCAGACGGGCTCTCGGCCTCTGAATTTTACTTAGTACTTGTATGAAAATATGGGCCAGACCCTCAGCTAGTGTAAAGCAGCATATTTCATTTGACTGTTGCAACATGTTGTTGACTTCTTTCTTCGTGAATACAATTCTGACAATGATTTTCGTCAGAGAGGCCTTAATTTTTTTAGCCCATGAAAAGGCACAAAATAAAAAGCCTATGACCCTTCCCCCGAAAGCTCATCATATGTAAACATAAGACATAACTTTCTCTTACCATGAGCAAAGCATAAATGTGCCAAGAGTGGAAACTGTTTTTATAAACCTATATATGTATATTGATACACACACAGCACATAATCAGCGCCCAAGCTTTAATTTTTTTTTACATCAGAAGTAATGCCATTGATGCTGTATTTTGCTGGTCATCACCTGCCAACGTACAGTATCCTCCCTACGCAGTATCTGTCACAGCCAGGAAAGAGTGTTAATCTGGATCAGAAGTCATTTAACATTTACAGCAAGTGGTGGTTTCCAGGAAATCAGGAAGCAAACAATTGATCCTTGCAGTTAAGAAGATAAAATTATTTTCTAATTAAAGCTCTTGGCAGCAAGTAAAGAATTAATTGAATATTGTGATTGTTGCAACCTCACTTAACACTCCATGCACACTGTAAAGAGAGGGGGGAAAACCCCGCTTTTCTGCTTCCCTGGGTAAAGCAAACACATTGTTTGGAAACTCACAAAGCAATTGGCTCTTTACTCATTAACTAAATCATTTTAGCATTTTGGAACATTGCCAGGAAAGCATTTGGGCTGGGGTTTTACTAGGAAACCAAACTAACACCAGTAACCTTACCACATGCATGGAAGTGGTCCCTTCCTTCCCTCAACGCCCCAAGCCCCTCATCCCTCTCTGAAAGCTGATTGGGCGACATTCATGAGGAATGAAGATTTGGCTGTCTCGTTTTGCATGTCTTTTTGTTCTTGTTTGGTTTTTTGTTTGCTTCTCTCATGCGTGTTATGAAGCCTTCCTTGGTATTCTTTTTCTCTCAGCCCCAGTGTACTTTCTGCTGCTGACGACTTGGATTGTGTAGCTGTGTCTGCTCTCTGTTTCAAATTGTGGCAGCCGTTGTCACAATTTAGTCCCATTTACATGGTGGCTCAGGGATAAGGAAGTGAGGTGCTCCTTTGATGACATTTTGAAAAATAATAAAATAGGGAACCAGATTGTAATTGTGTATGCAAAGGAAAAAAAAGATGCTGAATCTCACATTAGTGCTGGAGGGCCGGGTGTTTTGATTGTTGATACTGGGTGCCACAGCTTTACGGTGCCCAGACAGAGTTGTCCTAAAGGGCCTTGCTCTTCAGAGGGCAGTTACTCAGCATGTTCTGAAAATCAGATCCGTTCGAGGTGGAGCACTGAGCTGGGACTCAGGAGATCTGTGTTCTGTTCCTGCTGTGGCCAGCGGTGTGACCTCAGGTAAGTCATGTCCCTTCCCCGTGCCTCAGGTTCCTCATCCCAACAAAAGGGGGGAAAGGATAACTACCTCCTTTTGTAAAGCAAGTGGAAATCTACTGATGAAAAGCGCTATATAAAAGCTAGGGATTGTTCACAGTGTCCCAGAGTCACTGATCTTTTCTACAAACCCAGACTATGCGAGTCCCATGTGAGCTCAAACAAAAGGCCAGCCTCTTTAACACTGATACCAGGAAATATTTTTTGCAGCTTTGGGATTCACTGCAGACAGATGTGACTGACACTAACAATTTAGCAAGAAGAATTAAAAAATGACACAACTAAGAATGATATAGCACTACACTGGCTGACTATAAAAGCTAAGACTGAACCATTATGCTTCATCATGCTGCAAACGATCACCAAAATCAAAGGAGAAAATGTCCCCTAAGCGCATGTGCATTCCTGTAGAATTGGCCGGATGCATTATCAAACATCAGGTGCAGGCCCATGGGGGAAGTAGGAAACCAGCATGTTGCTACAGCAGTGGACTGTTCTGCTATGGTGGTGCTAGGAGTAAGTAATGCAGCAGTTTCACTTTAGAAACGAATGCTTTTTCGGCCATTCTTAGCAGAGGCAAGCATTGGTTCTTCTCCTTCCAAAAGTTGCAGGCCTGGAAGCTGGAAGAAGTGTTGTAGGGGAGCTTTAAGTGGATGCCCTACATGCCCATACTGTGACGTAGTTTCCTCTTACCGGTCTTGTTATGCAATGGCAGGATGAAATGCTGGGAAGATCCTTGCTGGTCCCCCAGGGTATTAGGTGCCTGGAAGCTGCTGGGCTTCCCCAGGGCTACCCAAGCTCCTCTCTCATTCAGCTGAGGAGAGAGCAATCCGCTGGAAATAGGACAAGCCCTGAGGAGGAGAACAGGCATTGTATCCATTCTGCAACTAGTAGTGCATCCTCACAGTTAAAGCATTTCCTAGCTTGCTTCCAGGTCTGCTGCGTGGAGTGGACATCAGGGGGCAAATGCAGGCCTGGGATAAGCCTGTCTCTCTCCAGTGAAGCCAGCAGAGTAGCTGAGACTGAATTTAGACCTGTATGTGTCACGCACCTGGGTGAAATCCACCTTTCCTTGTAGGGAATTAAGCACAGGGATCTTGCAAATTACCCACCCTAACATTTGCATGGCTGGTAGTCCAGCCTCTAGGCTGAAAAAAAGGTTGCTGTCCCCATGTTTGTCCTCGGGAGCTATGGAATCTGTGTGGACACAGAGGTCTTGTCTCATGGTTTATCTTTCAGAGACAGCACAGAATTCATTCCTGTCCTGCAGCACCACTCCATCGCCCCTATATAATCTCCCCCTCCCCCCCACCCCCGCTACAGCTTGTCATTCCCTCTGCATTGAAATGAATTTCCTCCCAAAGCAGATTATGTTTGTAAATTAATTATACGGAGCAAGTCTAACAAGCTTGATACTGTATTAGAATCAGTCCCTTGAGGAATTTTCTTAAACTGGCTCATCGAGTCTTTATAAGGGGGGTTCCAACAAGCAGCCCAAAATGCAGAGTTTCTGAAGTATCTATCGGAGCCACAATGTAAATGGGCACATGACTGGCATGTATATAAACCACTCCTCTAACACACCCTTGCTTGCCAACCCTCTTTGTGTAGATGAGACGCATGTCCTGAGCATGAGTTCTTTCTAATCTTATAATGACCTTTTCTCTTCAGCTACTGACACTCTGACTCATGATAAGATTGCTGGTTCTGCTGGACTAAAGTCTTTACACTAAACTTCTTCCTTTTTTGGTTGGAACATTGTACTAACACCCTTTTATTTTACAGCCCCTCTGTATGGATTACACCTGCTTCTTTGAGACAAATATATAAATAAATAAATAAATATGTGGATAGAAATATGAATATTTTTCACGCGGGTTTGTGCCATTGTGATCCTTTGGTTTCAGACATGATGTTGACAGTCATGGGTCATAGACTGTAAGTACTTACATGGGAAGAACATTTCTGGTGGTAGATGGCTCCTGAGCCTAGGGGAAAAAAGCCATGACAAGATCCAGTGGCTGGAAGCAGAAGCTAGACAAATTCAGTGGGAAATAATTTTAATAGGAAGGTAGTTAACTGTTGGAACAGCTTCCGAATGGGTATGTTGGATGCTCCGTCACTTGAAGTCTTAAACCAAATCTTTCTAAGAAGTGGTTTTTAAATCCAACACAAGTTGTCAGGCTCAACGCAGGAATCACTGAGTGAAACTCTCTTGACCTATGTTTTACAGGAGGTCAGTCTAGATGGTCCCTTCTGGCCTTCCGATATGTTCATTTATGGATGATTGTCTCTCCATTGTGAGGTTATGGCGGGAGGGAGTAACATGAAGCGTGGTTCTGGTATTATCCCTAGTGTTAGCTACCTACTGGTCCATTGATCAAGTTTGCCAAAGATGCAGCAGTATGAGGAGAGGGCTAATATTTCAGTCATGCCTAAATGGCTCTGTGTCCAGCCTAGTAAGTAGCGATCAGTGCCCCTAATTGTTGTTCAATCCTGTTGCTAGTCTGGAAAAGCATTTAAACTCCCTTTAAATAACAGACTGGTTGGGCAGGACATTTGCTTCAGTCTTGGTTAATTATTGGTTAATATCTTGGTGCAATTATTTCAGGACTAGCTTCCTCAACTTGAATCAACTCCATTGTGACAAGTAATAACCCTCCTGGTCATATTTCCCTTCAGGACTGGGGAAGAAGGAAAAAAGAATTGATCCGTTAAGCTGTTAGTGTTTTCAGAATGTCCAGGAGAAGTAACTCAGTATATATTTGCTGTCCAGTCTGTGAGCACTGATTTGTTTCCCTTTAATTTGCACTCTGTAATGGCATTCACTCTCCAAGCCCTAATAATTCCCGGAGAAACCAAAGCCGAAATGAGATTTGCAAACATACAGTCTCAGGAGATTGGCAGCAAAAATGATGATAAACTTCTTTGATTAAAATCTAGGTCAGTGTTTCTTAAACTTTTTAAAATGGAGGAACACCAAACAATATTTTTTTTTATGAGGAACACCAAAAACTTTTTGTTCAGGAAAAAAAAAGAGGCCAGGGAAAAGTTATTGAGCAAAAAGAAAAATACGGTTGGGGGGAAAGTTATTGAGCAAAAAAAAAGGGGGGGGTTGGGGGCGGAAGTTATTGAGGAGGAAAAAAAGTCACCTGTCCCTTTAAGAATGGCCATTTTGAACTCTGTTGTTCTCCGTGGCACACCGGTGTGCCACAGAACACAGTTTTAAGAAACACTGATCTAAGTGGCCACTTTGATAATCAGTTAATCAAATCCTGTCCTTTTCTCCAATAGTTGCATAACTAGCAGTAGTGCAAGAGGCATAAGGCAACACTTGTGCTGTACAGCAGGGGAAATCCTGAGCATCGCACTCTAGTAGAGTTTTAAAAATGTGGACCAGTGATCTAGTGACAGCTCCGTGCATGATCATCTAACTAAGCGAGGGCCCCTGTTGGCTGGTGAAAAATATCTGAATCAAAATCCAAATGGATAAACATGAGAATGTAGGGTGAGCTCTTCCCATTGATGGACATCCTGAAAATTTGTGGTGGTAGGCTCCAGTTAAACACCAAAGTGCATTTTTTATCCTAATAAAGATTATAGGCTTATTAACCCTCCTGTGTTTTGGGGTTGTATAACAGAACAATGTCTGAGAAGTAAAGTATAGATCAGAATTTCCTCTCTGGCTGTTGGCTCAGACTCCTCGGTCAAAAACTTTGTCTTTCATGCCTCAGCCTTGTCATTATTTGAGTTTGACCCTGTGCCCAATAGCAGCACTTCTGTTAGCTTCAGAGGTGTGGGATCAGTTTTTTTATGAAGATCTTAAAATAACATTTTGCCACAATTTGATGTGCCTGTCATTCTGTACTCAAGAGAGGCCCACGGCTGGCACATTTAGGGAGTGTTGCACATTGAGTTGGAGGTGCAGAGTTGTTCAAGGCTCAGATCTGGAATTGCAGGGATGCTGCAAGTTAAGATTGAGATGCATTGGAAGAGCTGTGTGTGAGAACCGACTCCCTCTAGTACATAGTGTCTGTTCTCAATCCCTGGTGGTTGGCATTAGAACACGCTCAAATACTAATATGAAAAAAAGGGTTCTACATTTGTATAATTATAGTTGACAGATGCTTTTTCTAATGATTAGATAAAATATCTGCAAGAATTGAATTAGGGCTCCAAGAGGAGATCAGATGATAGAGTATAATTAATCCTAGGAATTTTCTGGGAGTCCTGCCTGTTAACTGCAGCTGAATTGTAAACTTTAATTTACAAATAATTATAGCATTGGTTTTGCTAAAATTATCCATAATGAAGTCAGCATATCTTTCTGAGAAATAGGAGCATGTGGGAAATCTATAAATAATTTCAGCTATTAAAACATGCTTGGTGAAACCGTAATAGTTTTCATGGCTCTTTACATACACTGGTATTCTAAACCTGGGATTAGCACTACATGTACATGCACATCTTCATTGTCATTAATTAATGGAAGACCCAATGTGAATTACCTTTGAGTTTATGAATAATAAAGAATCTAGATTAATGCCTCTCACTAGGTACTTAGTTCATTTACGTTGACAGCTATAACTTATTTTCCATTATTTTTAACACCACTTTGTAATGTACAAATAGCAAATGCAGTGTAGTATCTTTTGCAGAGGTAATGGAAGTCTGAATAATATAAGGCCTTACAGCTGCCTTCCACTATTAAATCTTTGCTAAGAAAAGAGAAGGGAGCAGCTTTTCTGAGTGTGAATTATATGATGTATACATTAGTAATGACTGGAAGTACCGTATCAACCATACTGAAGTCAAGGGAAAGACTTTTTTTCCCCCTCATTGGATTTACATCAGGCACTTTTTGAGACTTTGCTGTTTAGTGTTATAGGCCTTCGTTTTTATGTTGCTTTCTGGTATTTTTCTTTTCTTTTATTCATCTTGTAAATTAATCCCGGTCATAAGTATCCAAAATAATTTAATGTAGGCAATAGCCCATATTCTGTCTAAACCAACTGAAGATGCACCAGGGAGGAATATTGATCCAATGGGTTTTATCATGAATATAGCAGTTTCCTCAACCTAGAGTAAACAGTAACTATAAGGAACATCACATTTTTAGACCTTACTATGGCATTGCTCTGTGAACAGCCGTCATGGGCTGAAATACTGCAGAGCTGTTAAATTCAAAGGTACGTTACCAGGAGCAAATGGCAGAGCATATGTGAGTCAATTTGCACCAAAAAGATGGCGTACCAAGTGCTAAGAGGGTTTTTATTGATTTAATCTTCCATCATTGTGCTCTCATGGCTGGCAGGCAAACTCAGGGAGGCAGTATAGAATTGGAAACTGGTGTGGCAAACATAGCAAGCCAACATTTGGATGTGGGCTTGAGGTGGCAAGGGAAGCGTGAGGGCTATCAGTGTAATATATTGTGGCCCAGTATCGTTAAAAGAGAGATGATTTCTAATAGAGAATATTCGGTAGCCTTAAGCGAAGTAATATTTAAACTAGGGCTGTCAAGCAATTTTTAAAAAGTAATCATGAGTAATCATGTCACTTAGACATTAATTGCAATGTTTAATAATAATAGAATATGATTTATTTAAGTATGTTTGGATGTTTTCTACATTTTTATATATATTGATTTCAATTTCAATGCAGAATACAAAGTGGACAGTGCTTACTTTATTTTTTTATTATGAATATTTGCACTGTAAAAAACAATAAAATAGGTTTTTTCCATTCCCCCATTACAAGTACTATGGTGCACTCTCTTTATCATAAAAGTTGAACTTAAAATTATAGAATTATGTACCTAAAATAACTACATTCCAAAATAAAGCAATGTAAAACTACAAGTCCATTCAGTCCTACTTCTTGTTCAGCCAGTTGCTCAGGCAGACAAGTTTGATTACATTTGCAGGAGATAATGCTGCTGCCCACTTCTTGTTTACGTCACCTGAAAATGAGAACAGGCATTCCCGTGACACTCTTGTAGTTGGCATCACAAGATATTTAGATGTGCTAAACACTTGTATGTCCCTTTATGCTTCAGCCACCATTCCATAAGACATGCATCCATGATGATGGCAGGTTCTGCTCGAATAACGATCCAAAGTAGTGTGGACCGGTGCATGTTCCTTTTCATCATCTCAATCAGATGTCACCAGCAGAACGTTGATTTTCTTTTTTGATGGTTTGGTGTCTGTGTTTTCTGCATTGAAATGTTGCTCTTTTAAAGACATCTGAAAGCATGCTTCACATCTCATCCCCCTCAGATTTTGGAAGGCACTTCAGAGGCTTAAACCTTGGATTGAGCACTGTAACTATTTTTAGAAATCTCACACTGGTACCTTCCTTGTGTTTTGCCAAATGTGCAGTTAAAGTGTTCTTAAAACAAACAGTATGTGCTGGGTCATCATCTGAGACAGCTAGAACATGAAATATATAGCAGAATGCAGGTAAAACAGCAGGAGACACACAATTCTTTTCCAAAGAGTTCTCTCCACATTTAATTGCTGCATTATATTTTTAATGAGCATCATCAGCATGGAAACATGTCCTCTGGAATGGAGGCAGAAGCATGAAAGGGCATATAAATGTTTAGCATAACTGGCACATCAATACCTTGCAACACCGGTTACAAAAGTGCCATGTAAACTTCTGTTCTCACATTCAGTGACACTGTAAACAAGAAGCGGGCAGCATTATCTCCTGCAATTGTAACCAAACTTGTTTGTCTGAGCAATTGGCTGAACAAGAAGTAGAACTGAGTGGACTTGAAGGCTCTAAAGTTTTACATTGTTTTGGTTTTGAGTGCGGTTATGTAAAAAAAAAATCTACATTTATAAGTTACACTTTGACAAGAAAGGGATTGTACTACAGTACTTGCATGAGGTGAACTGAAAAATATTATTTTGTCATCTTTATGGTGTAAATATTTTTAATAAAAATAATAAAAAGTGAGCAGTGTACACTTTTGTATTCTGTATTGTAATTGAAATGAATATATTTGATAATGTAGAAAAGCATCCAAAAATAGTTAATACATTTCAGTTGGTCTATTATTGTTTAATGCTGCAATTAAAACTGTGATTAATCACGATTAATTATTTAAATTGTGATTAATTTTTAGTTAATTGCATAAATTAACTGTGATTTATTGACAGCCCTAATTTAAATAATTCACATCAGGAAAAAGACGTTCCAAAGACAAGTCTGCTACTCCAGTCCTGTTTTAAAGCAGAATTCCTGTGTGTATTACACCTATCTAGCTGCCTCTTGCCTCTGTTTGCCAGAAGGGGCAACAGGAGATGGATCACTTGATGATTCCCTGTTCTGTTCACTCACTCTAGTGTGCCTGTCAGAAGACTAGATGGGCTAGATGGACCTTTGGGCTGACCCAGGATGGTCATTCTTCTGTTCTTCATGGAAATAAACACTTGCATCTTAGAATCATGGAAGCTTAGGGTTGGAAGAGACTTCAGGAGGCCATTCAGTCCAGTCCCTTGCCTCTGATGCAGGACCTACTCCAACTAAATCATCCCAGTCAGGGCTTTGTCAGTCCATACCTTGAAATCCTCCAAAGATGGAGATTCCACGACTTGCCTAGGTAACCCATTCCAGTGCTTCACCACCCTCCAAATTAAATAGTTTTTCCTTATATTTAACCTAGACCTCCCGTACTTCAACTTGTGATGTCATGGCTGTTCTTACGTAAATACTTATATGGCTCCCTCCTTCATAGTATCCAGGCGACTCACATTTATGCATTAATGCTCACAAGACCTCAAGGTGAGAACAATTTTACAGGGCTGAGGCAAAGAGAGACCAATTGACTTGCCCAGGGTCACTCAGGAAGTTTGGCAGAGTGAGAAACTGATCCCAGTTCTCTCAAAATGTAGGCAAGTTCCCTGCCCAATGGCCTGTTCTCCTCCTTGTCCAAGGTCTCTAAGTCACATGATCTTTCAGGTAATAGTAGCTGCAGATTTGAGATCAGATAATAAGAATGGCTATACTGGGTCAGACCAAAGGTCCATCTTGCCCCGTATCCTGTGTTCTGATAGGTGCACCAGAGGGAATGAACAGAACAGGTGGCCAATGCCAGATGCCCCAGAGGGAGTGAACAGAACAGGTAATCATCAAGTGATCCCTCCCCTGTCACCCATTTCCAGCCAAACAGAAACCAGGGACACCATTCCTACCCATCCTGGCTAATAGCCATTGATGGACCTAACCTCCATCAATGCATCTAGTTCTTTACATTAATTATTCTGCAGATGCAGATAGGCAAAGCACTAAGGTGCCCACCACCTACTGAAAACCTGCTTGAGGAGTGACTCCAGAGTAAATTGCTAGTTTACAGGACATGGTTTTTGTCTCCCACCCCTGAGTTCCAGTCTTGCAAACTGAAGCTGGGATCTAAGAGTCATGCTCAGATTGTTACTTCTCATGCATTACATCTCCAGTAACAAGGATTCAGTGAGTCAGTTCAGTAGGGCTGCAAGGGATAATGGAGGACAAGGCTAATAGTTCTGTTTGATGTGTAAGACAACAAGAATCCAGCTTGCTCTTGCTTAGCAGTGTTGGATCCACAAGGCTAAGAAGCAGTAGAAAGTAGTTAGAAATATAGGTTTATCTTAAAAGTTTTCAAGGAGATCTGAGGAATAAGAAGGGGCCATTTTCATAGACCTACTTTTCAATGTAGGACTGTACTTGGTACCTGGTACACAGTGTCTGTTACTCTCTGGACTGATTGATCTGCCTTCATTAGTAATTCTTTAAGGAAGCAAAATCTGTGTGGACTTCAAATGTGTCTCTCTGCAGTGGCTGAGGCTAGATTTACTTTTGTGTATTTTTAAGCCTGTCTTCATGAAAACTTTCTTGCTTCCACTAGCCCTTGCATTGCACATTCTTTTTATTTCTTCTTGTGTGTGCCAAAGGGAATTAAGTCTCTAAAAAAGTACCATAACAAATAAGGAGGCTTTGAGGGAATACTCATTTCTGGTGGGGGTGGTGGTATGCACAAAAATCCCATAGGTGCAGAAGCTGTGGAAAGAAGACAGTGGGTATTTTCATTGCAGAGGCTTCTCAATGGAATGGTCACTAGGATGTTATAGCTCTGCATTTGCCCGCGCTTAGTTCACAAGGAGACAACCTACATGGTATCTGCCAAGACAAAGTATCTACCAGTGAATTTGCTCTTTCTGGAATAGATGAAAGAAGACTAGTTTGTTGCAAAAAAAGCAAACATGAGTCTGGGATGCATTAACAGGTGTGTTGTGAGCAAGACACGAGAAGTCATTCTTCCGCTCTACTCTGCGCTAGTTAGGCCTCAGTTGGAGTATTGTGTCCAGTTCTGAGCACCGCATTTCAAGAAGGATGTGGAGAAATTGGAGAAGGTCCAGAGAAGAGCAACAAAAATGATTAAAGGTCTAGAGAACATGACCTATGAAGGAAGGCTGAAAGAACTGGGTTTGTTTAGTTTAGAAAAGAGAAGACTGAGGGAGGACATGATAGCAGTTTTCAGGTATCTAAAAGGGTGTCATAAGGAGGAGGGAGAAAACTTGTTCATCTTGGCCTCTGAGGATAGAACAAGAAGCAATGGGCTTAAACTGCAGCAAGGGAGGTTTAGGTTGGACATTAGGAAAAAGTTCCTACCTGTCAGGGTAGTCAAACACTGGAATAAATTGCCCAGGGAGGTTGTGGAATCCCCATCTGTGGAGATATTTAAGAGTAGGTTAGATAAATGTCTAGCAGGGATGGTCTAGACAGTATTTGGTCCTGCCATGAGGGCAGGGGACTGGACTGGATGACCTCTCGAGGTCCCTTCCAGTCCTAGTATTCTATGATTCTATGATTAAAACCTGTAGCCTGACAGAATTCCATCACTGATAACATAAAGCCATTGCTATTTTATGTTTTAATCGCATTAGCCAAAATTATTCACAAACAAATATTTCAATCTTAGTAGTGAGGCACTGTGATGTCTTGGTATCCCACCACTAATAACTTCTAGAGTTGTCCTCTTTATAGGTTTTGCATTAAGGGAGCTGGACCTTGGGTCTTTAATTGCAGACTCAAACTAGCATTGAGTTTCTGAGTCTGGATGCCCACAGAGGCAGTGGGTAACACTTTCTTAAGTGCCTATGTTACATTTTTTAAAATGATGTAAGCACTCAGATTCTATGGAGATTAGTATAGAATAGAGCAAGGATGGGCAATCATTTTTTATACAAGGGCCACTCCAAGATTTTGGCAAGTGGTCAAGGGTCACACATTTCTATGCCGGATGTGCAGAGTCTGGGACAGATGTTGGGTGCAGAAGGGAGCTAGAGATAGGGGACTAGGGTGCAGGAGAGGGTGTGGGGTCTGATAAGGAGTTGGGGTGAAGGAGGTGGGTTGTGACCTGGAGCAAGGGATTGGGGTACAGGGTCAGGGAGGGGGTATGAGGATTTTGGCCTGGGGGAGGATTGTAAAAGAGGATGCAGAGTCTGGGAGGGATTTGTGACCTGGATTGGGGAGTACAGAGGGTTTGGGTGGTGACCTGGAGCAAAGAGTTAGGGTGCAGGAGGGGCTGGGATGCCAGAAGCAGGCTCTGGCAGGGAGGCACTTACCTAGTGGCTACCAGCCAGCAGCCCAATGGGACCCTCAGGCAGACTCCTTGCCTGCCACAGCCCTAGGCCACTCAAAGTGGCTGGCTACTCCATATGCCTCTCTATGCTGCACACCTGGAAGGGTGGAGGGAGGCTTCGTGCACAGGTAGCACCCCTAGCATAATTTCTCAGCTCCCACTTGCTGTTAATGGCCAGTGGGAGCTGAGAAATTGTGCAGGGGGCAGGATCTGCACACAGAGCCTCCCACCCCCAGCACACAGCACAGAGAGGCATGTGGAGCAGCCAGAAGCTTTGAGCGGTTTGGAGCTGCTCCCTGCATGAGGGTCCTGGCAGGGCAGACTGAGGGCCAAATTCAAAGGCTTGGCAGGCCAGATCCAGCCCACCTGCCCCCGGAAAAGAGCCTACATTCCTTGATTTTCTGCAAGACATGGGATAAAATTTTGTAAAGCATTCAAGTAACTTCAGAGGTTAAATTTTCAAAAGCACACATTGACTTACATTGGGTCTTAAAGGGTGTGCCTAGACTACAGGGTTTTGTCGACAAATGTGGACTTTTGTCAACAAAACTATACCTGAGTCTAGACTACTGCCGAGTTCTGGCGACAGCGGTAAACCTCGTTTTATGAGGAATAACTCCTTTTGTCTACAGAATTCTGTTGACAAAAGGCGCCATTTCATCTACACTGTCCTTTGCATCTACACTCTCATGAAGTCAAAACGGCTTGCTTTGTCTACAGACCTGGATGTAGTCTAGATGCTATCTAGTCTAGTATCTGTCGAGAAATCCTCTGTTGACAAAAGCCTGCAGTCTAGACATACCCAAAGAGTCCGAGTCATTTAAGCACTTTTCACAATTGTACGGCAAGTCCTATTTTCAATTTAACTTAGTGGCCTAACTTGCCTTTCAATAAGAAGAACGGTAAAATCTCCAGACGGCACCTAAGGCTCATTGAAAGTCAGTGGGGAATTAGGTTCCCAAGTGACTGTGTTACTTTTGAAAATGGGACTAAGGCTCCTAAATCACTTAAGTGCTTGGGGAAATCATATTCATTAATTTTTTTTCTTCTCTTGTTGCAAAAGAGGTGGCTTGATCACAGTGTGTAAGTACCCAGCTGGGGAACAAATATGTAATAATGGGGCTCTTCAGTCTAGCAGAGAAAGGTCTAACAATCTAGTATCTGAAAGTTGAAGCTAGACTAATTTAGATGGGAAATAAGGCAGACATTTTTAACAGAATAATTAACCATCAGAACAGTTTACTAAGGGTCATCATGGATTCTCCATCACCAGTGACTTCTAAATCAAGATTATTTTTTTTCCTGAAAGATGGGCTCTAGGAATTATTTTGGGGACATTCTATGACCTGTGTTATACAGGAAGTCAAATTTACGTGATCACAATTGTCCCTTTTGGCCTGAGAATCCATGAATAAATAAAATGTTAGTAATACCAGTTCCAAATATACTTCAGAGGGTAAATAATATCAATATGAATTAGAACAGCTAAAACCTGGAGAAATACCAATTGTAGGGAATGTTTATATAAAAATCTGTCAGTGTTCTATCTAGACGGGAGGTTAGCACTTATAACATCATGATTAAGTCACGTGAGTTCATTTTTGTTTCATGCAGAAGAGTTGATATTGTATAAGTGGAAGTAGGTAATGTTCACTGTGTGTGTGTGTGTGCGGGCAGGGAAGTGTCCTCAGAACATCTTGTACAAATGTGATGGGCAGGAATTGACTTCACCTTGAGAATCAAAAGAACTGCCACGAGTGAATGGCAGGAAATGGTTCTAGGTAAACGGAAGTCTTCAGGAGGCGATTAAACATGTCCTTGTCCTTTGTGGACGTGGCCTGAGCTGCAAATCAGAAGACACTTTTCTCTTTTTGAAAAGGGGGCTGATTCTCCATTGCGATGCATCCTATGTAGCCATATACCACAATGCAAACTGAGTGTAAAATGATCTTATTCTAATGAATAGCATTATGCCTACTGTTCACTGCTGTACAGGATGGTAGAAGGTGCTAGGTGATGGAGAATCCTAGATTTTTTTCAAATTTAAAAAGCATTCAGACAAGAAATTACAACACAGGAGGAATTTTTCTCTCCGTGCAGAGGTGAACTAGCCACTGTAAACAGAGAACGTACTCTGTATATACTTCAGAAGGGTGGCCCTGCTGGTATAACAGATTCACACCCACTTTGTTTTGCTGCTGCTTTAACATGACAATTTCTGAGGAAACAGAATGAAAACGCTTAAAACTGCTTCTGAGCCGCAGACACCAAAGACGTATACTTTAAGCCCAACTTTTGCGATTAGGCACGGGCAAATTTCACCTGCGTTTTGTAAGCACAAATACTGGCTAAAATTCTAACCCTAGCAACTATTAGACTCTCTCAGGAGCACGAGGGTATGTTCTCATGTGTATGTCTATGCGTTTCCACGTGGACATGAGCCAGTGTGGAACAGATAACCTGCCCAGAAATATTTCAGGGTGATGGTGCACTTTTTCTAGCTTATGTATGTATTTATTTTTATGAAATGGCTGGAAAATAAATACAAGTCAAACCATTATTTCAGGGGAACCCAGCGCACCCAAACTGGAAGGCCAGATTGGAGAAGATGGGAACTCCATTAAAGTGAACCTTATCAAGCAGGATGATGGAGGCTCCCCAATCAGACACTATTTGATCAAATACAAAGCTGTAAGTATGACCAATAGCCACAGCTGCTGAACTGTCTTTGTTGTTGATTTGATTTAGATAGCACCTAGGAAATCTAGCAAAGCCCAATGCCCTACTGTGTTAAGTTGCTATGCAGACAAATTACAAAGCACCACAGTTCCTACCCAAGGGAGTTTGCAGTCTAGGCATCAGAAAATAACAGACGGCGTGGACAGGCACTAAAATATGCAGAGCTTAGGAAAAAATTCTTAGCTTTCCACCTTCTCTTTGATTTTGACCTTGACAATTCATGTCCTTCACTTCCTCCCTTTCTCCCCGGCTGCAGTGCTATAGGTGATAATAAGCACATAGACTTTTTTTAACTTCTTGTTCTTATGAAACATAACAGCCAGAAACATTTTGAATAGGTCTTAGTCCGTGGCTTGTAACATGGGGCATTATTTCACTTCCAACCTCTCTTAGCAATTTACAGATTTCATGCTGTATTTCCCAGCTGACCTTATACGCGTGGATAATCCCCATATTGGTAACAAATGATTGTGCACTAGTGACTTTAAAAAAGAATTTGAGATGAGGTGACGGGATCAACTGTATTCAACATTAAATGGAAACAATATAAGGGCAACTGTATTCTTGTCCATATGGGGGATGCTAGCTGAAGATAGTCCTCATTAGGCCTCAACTAAATTAGATCACTGTAATTGCTTAGGGTTGTGAAACCTGCACATTCCTGTTCTGTGCAACTGCCCAGTGGAAAGATTGTTTTATTAGGAGTAGGTAACTTTGCTGCAAGCTAAACAAATGAAGGCAACTTTAACCTGGGCTTTTGCTAGGTGATGTTTGACATTCTCTGTTCTGCATTATGCAGATTATTCAATCGAGACTGTGTGACGGGCTCAGCCTTAAAGACTAAGAATGTAATGGAGTAGTCCTGAGATCCTGAGGGTCTTCCGGGCTGGGCGAAGTTTTGCTAAAAACTCCTGATGCTGTTTCTATTGTCTGTGCAATCTTCTGCCGTATTCATGTATCTGGGAGCAGTTAAACTGCACCAGACCCTTCAAGGTGAAATGTGGAAGTTTCGGGGCATTTACAAAGCAGATCTTCAAGACTAAGCCTGATAAACCCTCTTGTGAATGATTTCTGTACAAGCCATTGGGAAACAGCTTTTGCAATAAGACTCATATCATGCTGTGGGGTGAGTGAATCTCTGAGTGAAGCAAGCAGAGTGATCCTGTCACTGAAACTGGAAAAGGCATAGGCACTTTGGCATCCCCTCTATGGCCCTCCCACCACTCTTCTGACAGGAGGGAGTTGTCAAAATTCTTACTGGGTGTTTCAGTTTTGTAGAATCCAGAAGATAAAAAATGAAGACAAATGGTTAAAACACCTCAGCCATATTCCAGAGGCCACTGCCGAGGGGTGGCAGTTGCATAGATTTGGCATCCTCCGTTGTTAGGGGGTTACTGATTCGTTTTGTTTAAATTTATTATCCTAAAACCACCCCCAGGAGGAAACCCCACCCATTCTCCACCCTGCCAGTCTTCTCCACTGCATTTTCCCTGCTGATCTACCTCCCAGTTTTTCACCAATCCACGGGTCAGTGTTCTAAAGCAGCCTCATGCTGCACTGCTCCGGGAACCCTCATTGATCACATGAGGATTACCTCTTGTGATCCCTCCCTCTGGGGCATCTGGCATTGGCCACTGTTGGCAGACAGGATACTGGGCTAGATGGACCTTTCGTCTGACCCAGTATGGCCGTTCTTATGTTCTTATTGGTTATTAATAATAATAATAATAAGGCTTGTTTGCAACCTAGTGTAGGATTTCTCCAGTGTCAGGATGCTTAGATACCACAGTGATCAATATGCAGAAAGGAACGCCTAAGTACATAAGGGTACGTCTACACTAGCTCGTTAATTTGAGCTAGGTAGGGCAATGAGGGCAACCGGAGTTGCAAATGGAGCCTGGGATTTAAATATCCCGGGCTTCATTTGCATGTTCCCGGGCACCGCCATTTTTAAATCCCCCTTAGTCCGAACTCCGTGCCCGCGGCTACACGCGGCACGGACTAGGTAGTTCGAATTAAAGATCCTTCCATTCCATGAGGAGTAACGGTAGTTCAAATTAGGATCTTTAAGGGGGTTCGGACTAAGGGGGATTTAAAAATGGTGGCGCCCGGGAACATGCAAATGAAGCCCGGGATATTTAAATCCCGGGCTCCATTTGCAACTCCGGTTGCCCTCATTGCCCTACCTAGCTCGAACTAACGAGCTAGTGTAGACGTACCCTAAGAGAGCCTAGATCTCAGTAGATAGGCTTCATAGATGGGGTTTTCAGTCCATTCAGCAGATGCACCAAACACTATAACTGCTCCTGATTGAGTTGTTCTCTTTCATGAAAGGTTTACAAAAAAAGTACATAGAATATTTTGCAAGTAATACTCCTAATAAAAATGGGATATCCTGTATTGTTTTTATCCGTGCATGCACCGTCCTGCATCTAAGACAACTCTGTAATTTGTTGGTGCTGCAATGAATTAAAACGAGTGACCTGCCTATAAACCAACATGCTGCTCATCCCATCAGAGGAAGAAAGAATGTTTTATGTGGAAAGCTTGTGTGCTGCAGCTTGTTGCCCTGATTAAATCCATCGCGTTATCAGCCTCCACGTTCAGGGCTGTAAATCCTACGGATGTGGTGGATTATTCATCACTTCAGGGTGTCTTTTAAAAAGCTCCAACAAACATTATGGGCTTGATGCAGAAATTACTCCCTAAATTCTCTGGACTGTGCTATGCAGGAGGTCAGGTTAGGTGATCATGATGGTCTCTTCGGGACTTAAAATATATGGAAACCTTTTCACTTTGGTTTTATGGCCAATATCCGTGTTGCCAAGTGCTCACATGAACTTGTTCCCATGCTTGACTGCTAGCTTGTGACTTGTCTGCCCTCACTGCTGTAGAAAGGTATTTTCTCCAGCCTCTTAAGGCTTTTCCCTGACCTGCTACACATTTCTGTCTTCTCAGCTCATCTGTGGGTGGATTACCATAACTGCCCCCACTAAATTCAGTTCTGTGCTAACTGGCTTTCCTTCCCCAATGAGTAACATGCAATATTACCATAAAGAGCCAACTTATATGCAAGTAACTCTAGGTAGAATAATTCATGCATGGAGCTGGGGATGAGCTAGGAGAAGACTGCTTTATTCCTTTGCAGTGTCTTTTGACCATAGCACTCGTGTGCGGGCTACCCCTTTCCCATTAAATGAGATTCCCCCAAGGCATGTGCTGTGGAATGCTATGGAACCCTGGGTTTGCCACTGAGGTCACATGATTTTATAACTTTTTATTAGTCTCATTTTTTATATGGATTGCTCATTTCATGGGGTGCATTTTCAGCTGGGAGAGGAGGCCAAGCAGCTGGTCTTTGAAGGCGACCACCACCATTTCACTGTTCTTATTGGCTCAGTAACAGTAGAAAAGCAAAGGAGCTGCCCAATGAATGTAGCAAGTAACGAGACTCACTGGCGGGTTTTAAATTGCATTTTTGCTTTATAAGCGTGCACCTACACTGCACCGTTACTTCGGAATAACTAGCATTATTCCAAAATAACAATGCGAGCGTCTACACAGCAATTCCATTATGTCGAAATAACGGGCGGCTTATTCCGACTTCTGTTAACCTCATTCCATGAGGAATAACTCCTCTTCTGAAACAGCTATTTCGAAATAGCTGCAGCGTGGACACTCCCCTGCTGCTATTTCGAAATAGCTCCTCCCCAGGGCCATTCTAAGTTATTCCTCCCCAGTGCCTCCTGGGGCTCTAAATCGAGATGGCACATCCCCATTAGGGGAGCCTGCCTTGGAGTAATTTTGAGACTTCCCTGTAGCGTGGATGCTCTATTTCGAAATATATCTTCCAGGATAGCTTATTCCGAAATAAGCGTGCAGTGTAGATGTGCCCTAAGAGGTGAGACAATGGCAACTGTCATGCACTATAGAGGTACCATAGACTAGCAAGCTCAGGGGAGAATGAGTGCTCAAAATGTCTTGGTAACTGGTTTGCAAAGCTTCCTAAATGCAGTTTCCATTTACATTGGAGTCAGGTCTCTTTAGGCAGTTTTGAAAGTCTCCAAGACACTAAAGAAAGCCAACTTAGACAAAACTGGGAAGCTAGACCTGACCGTGGTTTGGAAGTAAACCTTGGTCATTAAAATGGTTTGAATTCTATGTACTAAGCGGCAAAGAGCCATTTGAAAATCTTTAGTATGTTTCACACTTCAGCAACACGGGTGGAAGGTCTGGAGCCTGCGCTTTCCAAAATAGGTGTGATCTGGTGTCGGGTGGAGGGGAGAGCAGCAAGCAGCAAGGTTTTCTTTAGACATGATAGCCCTGCACTGGGAAATAAGTTGGAAAGATACTGCTTAGATTTCACAAGTTCTCAATCAAAGCCATGACTGTTTAGGGACAGATTCACCTGCTTGTGGAAGGTGGTTTCCCATTTGGCACCTGTTGAGTGGTCCGAGAACCCAGTGCCTATTTAGAAACCTCCCTGTTTATTTTCCGTCATGTGTGATGTTTATTAGGTGATCATCCCTCTATCTCAGAACTGACCATTAAGACCATGCACTGTGTTTTATGTCCCCACTTATCTTCTCACCGTCCCCCAGAAGCATTCCTCAGACTGGAAACCAGAGATCAGACTCCCCTCTGGCAGCGACCACGTCATGCTTAAGTCCCTAGACTGGAATGCAGAATATGAGGTCTACGTGATAGCTGAGAACCAGCAAGGGAAATCCAAGCCTGCACACTATGCTTTCCGGACTTCAGCGCAGCCTACCGTAATCCCAGGTATGACAGCCACAAGCTTGATTCTTGTTTTCTGCTTTCAATTAATGCAACCTCTGCTGCTTCCCTTAATGTGCCTGAATAAACCCAGACAACTTGCTTGCTTAAAGACATTCTCATAATTGGTTACCCATCCAGAGCATATGTATAGCACAGCAAACCCCTAATAGGAGTGCTCCATGCAGAATCCTTGTCTGACTAGTCACAAGAAATATTTGCTATTGTATCCCAATAAACTACTAGGACACACAGATGAGAAAAGTGCAGGGCAGAAAATGCATTTCTGAAACCAGTAATAGGATCCCTGATTCCCTTGGTCTTGACAAAGGGAAAATTCAGTTATCTGGTATCCTGCTTTTCACAACATGGATTGCCCTTGCAAACCTGCTTTCTGCTTGCTTTTTGCTCATTTGCTGATGCAAGACCGTTGTCAGCAGCATAAAGAGCTGGCTGGTGTGATTAAAATTGTTCTGTGTTGCATGGCCTTTTAGATGAAATGGAGACCAAATTAAAGCACTTTCTAAAGCAAACCTGTTGCTAACATAATTACAGTGGGTAGACCATTAGGCCAAGGAAAGTGAATAATATCGGCAATCTTTTTGGAAGCTGCTGTTGCAGACAGACTGTTGCATCCTTCATGGATTTCTCTCCCCACAAAGCAAGGTGCAATCACAAACACTGTGATAGCCAAACAATCCCTAAAGTATGGATATTTGATGGCAGTTTGGCAATCTGCAGGAGAGTTAAAAGGTTTAGGAGGATCTCTTTTCCAAACCTCTCTTGGCTTGTATAGTCATTCAGCCACAGAAGTTCCTTTGGTGGAAAGACCCTCGGACAGATGATTATTTTAAGTTAACACTAGAGGTACAAGTCTGAAAGCTGGCAAGCCAGGGCAATAGAGACAGCCTCATTGGGTAGCCTGAGTGAAGAGCATCCATGCTGCGATTGTTGCCTAAGATCTGTATTAAGGGAGTGATTTCATTTTATTTTTTTTCTTTAGAGCTTTATGCGTGAGTGTCTCACTTCCCCCTCCCCCCTCAAAACAGTTAGCAAATTCTGCCCACATTGTCCTGTGACTGAGACTTAAGTCTTGGTCTGTTCCCCTCTCCCCTTTCTGGGGGCACAGGTGAGAAGAGTTCATGGTAAAATTTCACTGGGGAAAGCTTACTGGCAGCATTAAGCATACAAATGAGTGTGACCTGTTAACACTGGATGCTTGGGGCTTGAAAGGGAGTGGGCGGGGGGGGGGGGGGGAGAGTGGGATGAGTGCTTAACAGGTCTGTAGTGTCAGATGGAAGGATGTTTGATAACTCATTGAACATCTCACCGTCAGTTTTGCATTTTCAACAGCTCTAATACTTATTACCCTCATGCATTTGAAGGACAACTGAGACTGATGGGGGGGAGGGAGGTGGAGAATTAAATAAGATCATTTCAGGTGGAGGCAGCCAATAGCAGTAGGCTGAGATCAGCAGTAAATTAGTTCCTTTGTGGTCTTGGTGGTCACTGAAGAGGAAGCTTCTAAGTGTTGCACAGTGTTTCAGTTCCCTGGAGCCCTTTTGAGGTTGGCTCACTACAAGCTTCCTGTCTATTAGCAGTCCGCGGCAGGCCAGTGGGATGCTGGAACAGACCTGGGGAAACTAGGATGTTCTGACCAGGTATGTCAGCAATGACCAAGCTGCCTGGCAGCTGTATGGATGTACATGGCACATTCAGGTAACAGCTAAGTGGTGAAGGATGGCAGGCACAGACAGGCAGGCCTTTTGAATCTTTGAAATGCCAGGCAAAGTGCAGAGATAGCATTATCACAGGCTTCTTACTAGAGCCACAGGTAAATTAAACTACCTCTTTTCTGATCTCACTGATGTAACCATGTTGATTTCAGTGGACCTACTCCTGAGTTGCTCCCGTGTTAAGGAGAGGAGGAGCAGGATTTTGAATAACCTTGCCATTTTGAAAGCTGATATTCAAAATACTAGCAAGCCACATGAGTGGCTAAGTGAGTTCTTGGAGGAGAGGCCCTTGTTTTGGAGTGTAATTTACTTCAGTGTCAATCCAGTATAGCCCAGCACTTGGGCTCTCTGCTCCTCAGAATGAAGGCATTGCACTCCGGAGAGAAGGAGAGAGTTGCAATGAAATTATTCATGTTACCTGCAGTGGGCAGAAGATTTTGTTGCATTAGCTGTTTTTGCTTAGAACCATGGTTTACCTCTGGCTTGTGAAGTATTAGCAGATTCAGAGCTTCCGTGGGCAGATGGGGAAGAGCACCAGGCCAAATTTCCAGCTCATATAAATCCATTGAAGTCAACGTGGTAATGCCAGCTCACGTCGCCCACGAATCTGGTTCTACATTGGGGTCATTCACTTATTTCATAGCCAGTTATTTAGTATTTCCCTTCTGATTTCCGAATGAGCCCTTCATTTCCCCACACCTAGGTTTAGAGTCAATGTTTCCAACTCAGCACTACTCCTTCTTACATTATAAAGAAAATCTTTCATGTAGATAAAACACATATTGGTTATTTGTAATCCCTTGAGTCTGTCCTTGGGCCCGTTTTATGGTGTTCTCAAGTTGACTGTAAGGACGAAAAATAGTTACAAAATCAGTATCCTTGAGGGTAGTTTACAACAACTCCAACCATTGTGGCTTGATTCCTCCAAGGAAAAGCCAGCATGGTATTCCTACATCCATATTGCTTTTTGCAAGGCTCTGATTAAGTGTATCTATTAGCCAAATGCTCAGTGCAGTGAGCACTGGATCAGGACGTGGACAGGCTGTTAGGGGGAGTGTCTGCTTCCAAAAGGTCTTTTCTTAGCAAAAGGTAGTGTTGTCCTTTCAAATACCAGCTAATCATTTTCTCATGTTCCACATTTGAGCCTCCTGTTCCATCCTTTATTTTGATCCATTTGCTCGCTAACCCCTCACCCTCTGAATTTTAACTTGCTGTGCTGCTTCTGGCATTGCTGAGCTACCAAATTGGCCTTTTAGCTGGTGTTACTGCACTAAAGCCCTTCTCTAATCTTTGGCCATTTTAATTTACTAAGTTAAATAAACCTTTAATTCTTATGTTTTCTATATTTGACCTAATTTTTTTTCTTTTTATCTATTTTCTCTCTCTCTGTCTCTCTGTCTCTCTCTCTCTCTCCCCCCTTTTCTTTCTTTCTTCTCCTCCCTCGTTTCCTTTCCTGTGTCTGTTGTCATACATGTCACCTTGGACCTCACGGGAAACATCCACACTTGCCACATGCACCAAATTTGTTTTAAACAACCATTTTCCCCCTCCTGGGAACCATTGTTTGGCACCTGCAGCGACTTTGGGAAGCCCATCAACGTCGTCCTCCTTTGTCTCATTGCTTCTTTCTGCAGTGACTCTGCTTTTGCTCTGTTAGAAACTTTTTACAACAACAAAAATAAACCATAACAAACAAATTGACCTAAAAAGGCCGGGTTCCTACCATGGTGTGGAAGCAGATAGATTTTCCTTCAGAGGATCATGTCAGTACAAGAGAAAACAAACACAACCGATCATTTTATTGGAAAGATTCAGTACTTTGTAAGGAGGATAAAAGAAGTTTAAACCAAGCATTTTCTTTTTAATTTTTGTGTTGCTGATATTGAATTTGCCCTTTTTTAAATGGATCTAAAGAAAAATCTTTTGTTGGCTTTTTTATAGGAAGATGCGATAATGAAAGCTTTTAAAAACCTGATCTGTATTGGTATTTTCACACATCTGTTGTCGATCACCATTGTCTGTTCGTACCTGTGAATGGTATTACAAAGATAATAACCATAATAAAAAAGGTTTCTAAAGCCCCATCTGTATGCCTAAACAGACAATTATAGACACATTGAATGCCTGAATTGGAGATTATTTTTTCAACAGGCTTTTGTGCGTGAATTAAACACATGGTCATCACAGGTTCCTCTTATGCAGTCGTCTGACCTAAAATGTCTTGTTGAGACGTGCATTGAGGAATTTAATTTTTTTTCTTTCACATGGTGAAATCCTTGGAGCCTAACTGGCCCCAGTGGATTCAGGCATCTCAAGACCATGACATACAGGGGTTCAGGGCATAACACATTTTGTGAGTGTACAGATTTGCAATGGATGCTTGTCTAATGTTCTGTCTGGCTATCCACTACTGTATTCTCAAATCAATATAGATACGGCTTTTCTTCCCTTTTAACTGAAAAGATTAGCTGGGAACAAGTAATCTGACAGGCTAAATAGTTATTACTGAATCTTAATAATATTCATGGTTAACTGTGCATTTGACACTCCACCAGACAGGATTAATCTGTGGTGTAATTTAATGCAATATATACAGCTTCCTCTCTGAGTCCTGCGTATCGCATTTCATTCTAGCAATTTCACTGGACTTTCCTTTTCTTTAATGTGGTGTCCCTCGTGAATTGTTTTTGTAATGGAGAAAGCCATTCGGCTATGCCGCTCCTTTAAACCTTTCTGAGAACACAGCTCTCTCTCTGCAAGGATCTGGGGAAGTAAAGGATGAAATTGGAAGAGTGTTTTGGACACGGTTAGGAAGCTTCTGTACAGAATCTCTTCTGCTATCAAAGCTCTAAAACAGGATTAATCTCCTTTCTAACCAAACCGTCCCTGTTGGGTTCATAATCAAACTGACCCCTCCCCCAGATTAATGTCTAACGATGAATTTATGCACTTCATATAACACCTTGTCTGTGTTCAAAATTTAGTCAGACTTTGTTCGCTGGAAACTGTAATGTTCTTTTCTGTTTAGAATTGTAAACAAATATTCATACAGATGTCTCTTGCACACACACAAACACACACATTTCCATTTAGTAAGGGACAACTTACCAACAAAATGCTTTGCACTGTATAAACTATCCAACACTGAGTTCCATTAAAAACCCTTGTGATCTTTTCTATGGTAGTGTTTATGTACTTCTGCTTGGGGCAGTGCGATCAGTCTGTAGCTCAGAGATGAATGTGGATGCCTTTAGAGTCAGCGGATCACTTGATATGTGTGCATATGATACACACATATACACTTGATATGTATGCGGGAGGGGGTTAGTTACATGTGCATTTCACTCCAACTTCATATGGAGGCTCTTAGGGAAGATGCATTTTTCAATAGATGTAATGAAGGTGTCTTTGGGAAACCTTCCTACGCAGAACATTGCTGTGGCCAAGCAAAATCTCATCAGGGACTGCCTCGAGGGTCACTCCCATGAGGTGCCATAAGAACAAACATCCGTGTGTCTTCCTTGTGCCTAGCGTTAGCCGTTATACGGTTATATTATGCATAGTTCTTGACCATATACACAGTAGCCATCACTGAAAATGCACAACTTCCAGCTGTGGTTTCCTGGGAACCTTGCTGGGAATTTCTGTTACATTGCATTGTCCTAATGCAGCAGACAGTAGTTTTCCGTGAAGGTTGCTGTAATGCGAACGAAGCACCCTGAGTTCCCATAGCCACTTTCAATTCCATGCCACACTTTGTAGTTTGTGGGCATGCCACTTAGGTTAGTGTGTTCACACCTTCAATATTTATACTACGGTATTTCATCAAATTGGTTATTAATGTGGTAGTGTTATTAATGTCAGGCCTTTCTTTTGTTTTTACATTTCCCTTATTAAAATAACAATATTGAGTCAATTGAACTGTCTAATGTATTTCAGTTTATTCTGTAGGTGAGTTTTCTTGCTCATTTCATGGGCTTCCTCTTAGCTGTCCATCCCATGAACAGAATTTGCTGCCGGACCGTGTAAAAGCAAATGCAGGAGTAAAACCCCTTTTACAAGGAAAATTTCCCCCCTAAAGCCACAAAACTAAAGAATGTCACTGCTATCCTTGCTCCCAGTTTACAGGGATTGTCATGCACATGATAATCCATGGGGTTTCCACCCTAGAAGAGGCAAAAGTTGATAGGTTCTAAAGTGTAATTGTTGCTTTATTGGCACTTGTCTCTCCCTTTGGGGTGCTTACCACTGAACTCTGGGTGCAAAGCAGAGTGCTAGGCTGGCACAAATGCTGAGATGTTTAGGCAGGTATCTGCCTTGCAAATACAAGATTTATAGAAGCAAATCGTACTAACAAAAAGGAATACCGGACCGCAGCAATCAGACAACGAAACCCTGTGGCATTGACTCCTCATGTAATGTACTTGAGGGCTTTTCAGGCTCTCACATGGCTCATTGAATTCCATGGTGCCCCACAGCTGGTTTTAAACCCGAAATGCCTGGTTTCAAAGCTGTCTATCCAGGCGTTACTTTGACTTTCTTAAATTCGACTGTGGTACTGTGGCTGATGAGACTCACTGTAATCCAGCTTTGTGCCGAGCACCATCAAGAATTTTGCTGGGCTAAAGGACGTTACCAAAGCTTTCCAGGTGCATCTGAGGGCTGTTGAGCTAGAGCAGTGAGATGCAGCAGCCCCTAAAACCAAGGGCACTACACGCTACGTGTATGATGACAGTGCGGGGAACAGACAGCCTTAGTAAATTCCAACCACGCACCTTAGATATTTCCTTCGAAGTAGGAATTTGTTCCCTTGCTTTCTCTTCGTATGTCCATTCTCCTCTTCCATTCAAATGGAAGTGCCCTCCAGAGATAGAACAGAGCCCGATGCTCCTCTTGTTTACATTGTATACCAGAAGTAGCACTACCGAGTGACACTGGTGTAAATCTGGCCTTTATCACTCAATGGAAATACCCACTTCTTGTAACTTAAGCAGCAACAGGCCCTCTCTTGTGACATGGGCAGCAGCCCAGGGCCCTTACAAGCAAATCTCATTCTCTTTGGAAATAGATGCTGGAAGCTTGCAATTTGCCATCATTACTTTTCTCTGGTGCAAATGATGCACAAAAGACAATGAAATACTTATAATCTTGTGTTTCTGTTCTGACGGATATTTTTAAGTGTCTGCAAAGGAAAGTATCTGATAGCAAAAGTTATGCTCACCTGACTTCAGTTGAACTTTTCTCCATGAGGCACGAAAATGAATATTTATTTATTTCATGTGTTTCTCACTGACCCCAAACACTTTGCAGAATGCTTGAAATTCATTGCTGCCTCCCTCTCGAGGGCTGTGAATAGTGTCTGTTTCTGTCCAGTCCTGTCCTTTTTCTGTCTTGCCTACACCGATGCTTCCTACACACACCGTAGCTGGGCCATTCTCTGAGAGGATATATTGGAGTGATACAGCCCTCTTTGACAGGATGGATGCATGTAAAGCGTGTGAGGAGCAAAGTGTGTGGAACTTTTTATTGTATGTTGTCAAGTGAGAATGGCTTGAAAGGTCTTTCTTGCCCGGAGCTTACGTTCCACTGATGAAACATTTACAATTAATCAATGTGAAAGGTTTTTTCTACTCCTTTAGAATTAAAGACTCGATGGATTTTTTTCATATTTGTGTTCATTTGTTTGACCTGTAGAGGAGATTCCATGCTGAACCCCAGAATAGCAAAAATGCATGGGGGAAACGGACAGTTCTATGCCATTGACTTGGGTCTGCAATTTGCAAAAAAATGCTCTGCATATGGGAATGGGCCATATAGATTAGGCCACTTTGTGTGTTATTACATGTGTCAGGGCTGTTCCCCATTCTGGCACAACAAATGCAGGCCCACAAGAGCACTCCAAAACCTTGCCTCTACAGGCCCTAGTACGAAAACTTCCCTCCAAAATCCTAATACCCAGATTTTGGGGAATCCGCTGCCACCATCAGGTGCTTTTGAACCCACAGAAAGGGGTGGACACTTGAAACCAACCCCAGGGATACCCCAAGTTCTTTCTCCCCAAAAGGACTTGAAAAAGAAAAGAGAAAAACAAGCTGCAGTCTCTAGTAGCTGACCCCTCAGTCAGGCATGCAGATACACACAGACAGACCTTCCAGGACACAAAAATCAACCAATGCCAGTTAATTAGAAAAAAGAAACAATCTTTTATTATCAAAACAAAACTACAGTTGCAAGCACAGTAAATTGGCTAAATGGAGAGAACCACCATTGATATAGATACTCAGGGAAAGTCCCTGGGCTGAAGGCTTAGTTACAAAAGAGGAAAAAAACACTTAGCAAGCTCAGACATTATTTCCATATCCCCAAACAAGGAAAACAATAAATCCTGATGGACTAGCTAAACTTTTCCCTACTTACACATTGTAAGAAGTCTGTTCTTAGAGAGAGGAGCATCTCCTATCTCTCTCAGTACTTGGAAGAAACTGCTCTGACTCTCGAACAAAGAAAAGAGAGAAAACCCTCTTTTTCAGTTTGAAATTCCTACCTGCATTGTTATTGGCTGACCACCCGATACCTTGCTAGGTACAGAGTTAACTCCTTAGTCACCAGGTGCTGGTCAGCACTCCTGGCGTATGTCTAGACTACATGGCTCCATCGACAGAGCCATGTAGATGAGTTTACTAGGCACAGGAAAATGAAGCGGTGATTTAAATAATCGCCGCTTCATTTACATTAAAATGGCCACCGAGCTGTGCCGATCAGCTGTTTGGCGGCACAGCGCAGTAGTCTGGACGCACCGTGGTCAACAAGGGAAGCCTTTGTCGACCACTCTGGTAAACCTAATTTCACGAGGCATAACGGAACAGTCGACAAGAGCTTCCCTTGTTGACTGCGGCGTGTCCAGACTACCGTGCTGTGCCGCCAAAGAGCTGATCGGCACAGCGCGGCGGCCATTTTGATGTAAATGAAGCGGCGATTATTTAAATCACCGCTTCATTTTCCTATGTCTAGTAAACTCATCTACATGGCTCCGTTGACGGAGCCATGTAGTCTAGACATACCCCTGGTTATGACAACATGTTATCTATGTTACTTGGCACCTAGGAGCCCCAAACATGGGTCAGGACTCCCCATTGTGCTAGATGCTGTACAAACCCAGATATGACATGGTGCCATCCCCACACCTCACATCCAGTCATTATTCTGACTTCCCGTTCAAAACATATCCTATGTGGTTGTTCTCCCCTATATCACCTCCCAGTTATGGGGAGGCCCTGAATTCTCAGAAATGAAAGCCTTACAGCACTTGCTTTGGGACAGGAAGCAGCTGGGGCATTCTTGTATTCCAGCAATTTGGCGTCATCATCTGCAGATTCATGACCCAACCAACAGCAGGTCCTGAATACTCTTAAGGGAGCAGGGTCATCAGGACACATGACATTGACTGGTTCTCTTCCTATGAAGCAGGCTATGCTGCCATAGGCAGTCACACACCAGGAGGCCCTCCTGTGTGCTAACCCAGTAACCCGTGTCTGATCCGTGGCCCTCAACTCCTGCCACAGCCAGCTCGTGCGTCTTGCCTACCCAGTTATTAAACAATGGATGAAGGCCTGTAACTGGGGCAGTTAGCTTGTCTAAATCCCAAGGCTACCTTGCGTACTGAGAGGAGTCACAGTCCAGCGGTTAAGATGTTGGCCAGAGACCTGGATTCACACCCCCTGAGACACCTTGGACAGTTACTTAGCCTGTTTGTGCCTCAGTTCTTCTCCTGTAAAACAGGGATGAGAGCCCTGACCTAGCACATAGGGTGCTGTGAGGGGGGAAAAACACGACAAGATTATGAGGTGCTCGCACACAACAGTAATGGGGGCTGAAATCCACTGGCCACAGCTCTTGCGTGCTGGATCAGCTTCCCCAACTGCTCCTGAAGGGCTGAGTGTGCTGCTGGCCGCAGGGTGGAACAGACGGCTCGGTTGATTCCATTAAGGAGCTGAATTCCATATGGCCAAGGTGAGCAGCAGTGAGCACCGGTTCTTTAAGCAGCCAGAGGGGAGAGATTCCTTGCCACCAGCCTGTGCGCACAGAGCATTTTAAAACAAGCAACTTGCGCTCCGTGTTTTACTCAGAATTATTCCTCCGGAGCCACTGCACAACAACTGCAGCATTTGGCACCGGTGTAGGATTCATCAGACCCACCCGAGAGCAGCAATTTAATACTCCCGCCAACTTCAACAGCTGCACCGTCTGCTTCCCCAATGTCAGCCTGTGCGCTCGGCCCAGGCACACGCTGGCGGTCTGGGCAGCAGAATTGAGAACTGATATTTACATGGGCTGGCTGGGGCACTCTCCAGCTTCCTTGTGGTTCGTTTTTTAGTAAGGATGCAATTCTGTTGCTTTCTATTTATTTTCTTATTGCTGGTGAAAGGCATTGGAGGGGCAAACCTGAAGACTCACATCCTCTATCCATTGTACCAGCACAGCCGGGCACACGCCACAAGAGGTTTTGGGCCAGTGCACCTTAGCCTTACCGTGTGGAAGGAACGATGCTAGGCCTGAGAGATGGAGAGCCCAGTTTGCCCTCCCCTTCCTGCACATATTTCTGGGGACGGGCAAAGAGTACCCCCCCAGTACCCCCGGAGAAATGTTGAACCCTTTTGCAATGCAGATGGGTGCATGAGCCAGGAGTCTGCTGAAATGGAGCTCTCTCTCCTCAGCTCTGTCTAAAAGATGTTCTTAGGGCCAGCTGCTGAGGCTTACATGAGAAGGTCATTAAATACACTGCTGGATGTTTGTGCTAGAGAAATCCTCACCATGCCAGCACTGTGCATCAAGCTGCATAATTAAACAAATTCATCACCCTTGGTCCTTGCAAGGATAGATGGTGCCATATATGTGCCTCCTCTACTGTCCTCAGAATTCATGCCTCAATGATTCAGTAGTTAATAGACTTTCTCTTGAACCAGATCCTAGAAGACAAACTGTGTAGCGTGTGTGTGTGTGGTGTGGTGTGTCTGTCAAACAAACTTTCTGCTCATCTGAAACTTCTGCCTGGGAATGAGAAATGAGCTACTCTGTATGGCAACAGAAGATGCACAGTTAAAGTGCCCGGAGGTCCTGGTGCTAAGCCTCTCTGCTGTGCTTGCAAAGAGCTCTCAGTTGAGGAGCTGGGTTGAACCCAATGCTTTTGGTGTTTTTCCTGGGACAGAATTCCCACCCCTACCATTAGAAGGCATTACATGGAGGAGCACATGGCCTGCTGGACAGTGAATGGGAGTCAGGAGGATTCCGCTTCTAGTCCCCCCACCCTTTCCCATCCTGGATATTTAAACCATAAACTCACTGGGTTAAGAACCACTAGGTGCAACAGTCACATAGCTCTGTTCATTTCCTTCGCCCAGCATCTTGCCCTAGTATGGAGGGCATAAATACAGGGCTGCCCGTCAAATTAAGGAGCAGGCACGACTTCAGGAATTGTTCTTTAACATGTAGAGATGCACTAGAGGTCGGCCGGGCCCTTCCCACAGAGAACAAGGGACAATGGAGGAGAGGGACAATCTCCAGCAAAAAGAATGGTGGCAGCTGGCATCGCCACTGGAGATAAAAAAGCATAGACATTTCCGTGCAAATCTCCATTTCCAAGGGATTCTGAGCCCATTAACATTATCCCCTTGGAGAAAAGGATGGGTGTATAAACAAGGGAACCTCAGGTAGGAGTAGAGAGGATATAATCCCTCTAAGTTTGTCACTGATGTGATTGCTCCTGGAAGCCTGTGTCCAGTTCTGGTGTCAACAATTCAAGGAGGATGTTGATAACTTGCAAATGGTTCAGAGAAAGAGCCACGAGAATGGTTAGAACACGTGCCCTATAGCCAGGGACTCTGTTTTAGAAAAGGTTGTAGGGCGTCATAGTTTATAGTCCCTACCTGGGGAACAGAAATTTCATAATAGCGAGCTCTTCCATCAAGCACACAAGGGTCTCACAAAAGACAATGGCTGGAAATTGGAGCTAGACGAATTTAAAATAGAAACAAGCTGTATATCTGTAACAGTGAGGGGAATAAACCACCGGAACTACCTAATAAAGGCTGGAATCTCCATCACTGGGGATGTTAAAATCAAGACTGGGGGTATGTCTAGACTACATGCCTCTGCTGACAGAGGCATATAAAATAGGCTACCCAACATAGTCAGTGAAGCGGGTATTTAAATATCCCTGGTTTCATTAAAATAAAAATGGCTGCCTCACTGTGCCGGCTAAGCTGATCGTCGGCACAGCGCGTGAGTCAAGACGTGGATCGGTCAACAGGGGAAGCCTTTGTCGACCACTCCTGTAAACCTCGTTCCACGAGGCATAAGATTGACCTTACCCAAACAGGAGTTAATTCAGGAAAATCCTGGGGCGTGTGTTGTGCAGGATGTCAGGCTAGGTCACCACCCTGGTTCCTTGTGGCCTTGGAATGGATTAAATGAAATGCTGTTTCTACCTAATTTGGCAGCATGAACAGAAATATTATGCAGAACGTCGTTGTCATGGACGTACCTGCCTCTCTATTTACCTCCTGCCTGTTACTGTTGTAGGAGATACTTCAGTGAAGCTATGGCAGGTTACACCAGCAAAGATCTGTTCAACTTTTGATAGCAGCCTTCAACTTCCTGAAGGGAGGTTCCAAAGAGGATGGAGAAAGGCTGTTCACAGTAGTGATGGATGGCAGAGCAAGGAGCAATGGTCTCAAGTTGCAGTGGGGGAGGTCTAGGTTGAATATTAGGAAAAACTATTTCACTGGGAGGGTGGTGAAGCCCTGGAATGGGTTCCCTTGGGAGGTGGTGGAATCGCCATCCCTAGAGGTTTTTAAGTCTCAGCTTGACAAAGCCCTGGCTGGGTTGATTTAGTTGGGATTGCTCCTGCCTTGGGTGGGAGGCTGGATTTGATGACCCCCTGAGGTCTCTTCCAGCTCTATGATTCTATGATGTCTCAGTGTCTCAGTCTCCCTGCTTGAATACAAGAGTCTAATCCTTCCTTTCTAGTATGATTGCTAAGATTAGAAGCTCTTAAGGGGCAGGGACTGTGTGGAGAGCAAACAGCACAACAAATACTGTTGTACAAAGAAATAACCATTTGGTGTCTCCTTAGGTTTAATTTGTGTCAGTAATTTGTATCCCTCACAAGGTGGGATTTTAAAGCACACACAATATTAATCTTTATCCTGGGGGGACATGAGAAAATATGAGATAACTGGACACTTCCGAGAATGCTGATACACATGCCTAAAGACTGAAGGCCCTGATTTCTAGAAGTGCTGAGCCCCTCATGGGATATTTCTGGCATCCTGGCCCAAGACATGTACCAGCACCACTTGCTTCCGAGGAAGATGTAGTAGAGTAGGCAACTTCAGAACCTGGCCTTAAGGAAAGTTAGTGGGAGTATGTCTATGCTGCACTCAGACATCCACAGCTGGCCAGTGCCAGCTTGTTTGGGCTGGTGGGCTGTTCTTGTTCGCCACAGAAACATCCAACCCTTTTCTGAGTCTTGAAGTTCTCTCAGCTTGGCGGTTTCATACACCATAGTATTGGATGGGGGCCATTTTCAGGGAAGATTTGGACCAAGAAATGGTCTCAAGCAAATCATGTCTAATAGAGCAAATGCCAAGTCATACCCATTCAATGCTGCTTCACCCTCTTTAGACAAAACGCACTATCCCACGTCACCAGGCACATTTACTGAAAGGTTTTGTAGGCCACGTTAAAAGCATTTTCCTTGCACTGGAAGCTAAATTGTGTTCCTATCTCAGGTGCTTCTCCTTCAGACACTTGGGCATAACCTGAGTTATATTTCTATCTGTGTCTTCGATGGGAAGTGAAGCACACACATAAAATTATTCAGGAGCAGGGCTGAAATCTGGATGTTGCCCAAGGAGCTGTGTTGTATGTCTCTGCGGTGTAGATTGTTTGTTTATATACCCCCTGTCGGCTCAGAAAAAAACAGTTTAAAAATAGTACAAGCAAGTGTCAGCAGTAGCAGGAAAACCAGCCAACAATGAAACAAGGCAAGGAAATCCCCTCCAGGATGCCTGATTCTTGTGCAACGTGACTGGTCTCTGAGATGGGCGAGCTAGAGAGAATCCAAAATACCTATTGGATCAACAAGGCAGAATGCTGGTGTCGGCCTTTCAGGGCAATACTGGGGCTTTCATCTTTACCATAGGACTTAACTGTCTCCAGCAATGGCACTGCTATCATTTTCCTTGGGAGTCTTTCCTACGTCTCTCAGACAGGAGGTCTTCCCTGATATTTTAGACCATAGCTAGGCCAGCGAGCTTACAGCTGCACAGATGGGAGAGAGCTCTCCCGTCCACATAATAGAACCTGCTCTGTGAGGGATGTAAAAGGTTAACCAATTAACTGGTATGCACCGCTCTTAGGGTGTGTCTAGACTAAAGGGTTTTGTCGACAAAAGTGGACTTTTGTTGACAAAACTATACCTGCGTCTACCCTACTGCCGTGTTCCGTCGACATAAAGTCAACAGAACTCGGCAGTTTTGTTGACGGCGGTAACCCTCATTCTGCGAGGAATAACGCCTTTTGTCGACAGAATTCTGTCAACAGAAGGCGTTATTGCAGCTACATTGTCCTTTGCGTCTATACTCTCATGTCGACAAAGCGGCTTGCTTTGTCTACAGAACTGGATATAGTCTAGATGCTCTTTGTCGACAGAAGCTTTGTCGACAGTATCTGTCGACACAGCCTCTGTCGACAAAAGCCTGTAGTCTAGACGTACCCTTAATGGTTAACCAGCCACAGGCTGCAGGCTGCTCCAGCCCTGTGCGTTCTGCCTCAAACAGGGGCATTCCAGCCCAGTTGGAGCACCTCCTGTCTGCACTGGGCCAGGGTGCATCGCAAGCTGGAGCTGCTCCGGACATCCAGAGCAGCACCTGCCTGTGGTGGGAGGGGTGCTCCAGACCAGATGCGGCGGGTGGGTGGGCTGCTCAGAACAGCTGGACTGGAGTGCCCCCCCCCCACCACCCCTTTAATTGGTTAACCAGTTAAGCATGATGTTTAACTGGTTAACCAATCAAACAAGATTTTACATGCCTAGAGAGCGATGTCAGCTCTGCCAGCAAGAGACGCTTTCCTGCCAACACAGTGCTCTGCACACTGGCACCTGCCGGGTTCGCGAGGTGATTTTCTTCACACCCTGGAACAACATAACGTTTCAGCACTGAAGGTGCCGGTGTAGGCAGAGCCTGGTTTCCCAGCATTGCACAAGCGCTTCATGGAGCTGGAAAGCTTGTCTCTCCCATCAACAAAAGTTGGTCGAATACAAGACATTACCTCACCCATCTTGTCTCTGTCACAGATCCCTTAGGCACCGCTTAACCAAGAGATGCAGATTGAACCCTTTTAGGGCCCAGTCCTTTGAATTCCTACTGACTTCATTGTGCTATGGCTTAAACCAGTGTTTCTCAACCAGTGGTACGAGTACCCTTAGGAGTACTCAAGAGAAGTCTGGGGGGTACGTCAACACAACTGAAATTTGGAGAAAACTGAATTTTTGTTTTAAGTTTTACAGAGCTTTATTTTTTTGTACTTTTTACACCCAGAAATGTCATCACCCGCCCGGCTACAATTAAGTTGTTTAAACAAATGTGTTGCAATGGTTGAAAAAAATTGTGCGTGTCTGAAAACTGTAGGTACCGGGGGTACTTACATTTTTTTTTTTAAAAGAGGTACTTTATTTTAAAAAGGTTGAGAAACACTGACTTAAACCATTTCATCTGGCCACTCAGCTCCTGCTGCTTCCTGGGCATTTTTTATTTTTTCCCACAGGTTGTGTGACAGCCTGAGAATCCCCTGGTGCTTTCTGTGGTTACAAGTGAGGCAGGTTTGCGGCCAGAGCACTTACACAGAAGTGACTGGACTCCGCTTTCCTTTCTCTATATATAGCCCGGGCAGCTATTGCGTGGGTTGTGGGGGGGCACAGCTGCAAGTGGACATCTGTGTGTTAGAGATGTAATAGTGTAGTCGATTAACCGATAAGCAAAAGCTCATCAGTTAATGCTATCGTCTACACGCATTCCCCCGCATCCCGCCAGTAAATGTTTTAGCAAGCTGGCCAGCAGCCTGGCTCAGTCCTGGCTTGTGCCAAGTCTGGGACCTACCCCTGCTATGGCTCTTCATTTTAAGTGTATTAGGAGCCGATTGGGCAGGCAGCCCGGCTCAGTCCTGGCTCACGCTGGGTCTAGGAGCTCAGACGCCCCCCTTCCCCTTGCAGACAGGGGCTACTGCCACCCTGCACTGCTTCCTCTTTATCAGAGGCAGCAGCAGGGGTGATAGGCAGCCAGTCCGCGAGGGGAGCTGGTTTTTAAACTGGCTCCCCTCATGGACCAGCTCCTGCTTGGCACCCCACGCTGCTGCCTCTGTATCTCTATATATAGCCCAAGATCTGTATCTCTATATACAGAGGCAGCAGTGTAGCATGGCAGGGGGTTCCTCGGGAGTGGGGCCAGAACGCACTGCCTGCTGGCCCCACCCCCGGGCACTATAGAATAGTCAAGTTACTAATAAGAATTCACGAGGTTAATCGACTATTCAGTTCACCAACATTTAACATCCCTAGCATGTGTAGATGCATGCATCCATGTGCTTTTGTGTAGGCATAGATTCTTTGTCTTTTCGGGAGATTTCACTGGTGAATGACCAGTCATAGTCTTGCAAAATCACTTGTGTTTTTTATTAAGTAGAAATCTGACACTCCTGATGTGAGCATCAGGCAAACCACAAGCTCTCTGCCCATGCTCACACACACACCTCTCCCCCCTCTCAGGACAGAGCAGATGCTAACCCCTGTGGCCACCAAGGACCTAATGAAGCCTCATTGCTTAGCCCTCCTCTCTCCCTGCCTCTCATACTCCCTCCTTCCCAAAACCCCTTTGTTTGCAAAAATCCCAGTGCAGGTTGTTGCTCATGTGCCCCAAACAGTTTGTGTTTGCATGGGTCCAGGACAGTCATAGCCTGACTTCAGAAGTGGAGCTTAAATGGGCCCAGCTCCCTGACTCTTTGGGGAGAGCAGCGGGAGAGCACCGCCAGGAAAAAAAATCTCGCCCCTCCCACTGTGTCCTGCACAACCCTGCGGCCACAGCCAAGCCCCTCCATCCTGGGGCATGTTAATCCATCTTCCCCCAGCTGCTTCCCTTCAGCTTCATCCCTGCTAGAAAACGGGGTGGTAGGACAGCCAGGGGCACTTGGTGTGGGGGTGTCCCCCTGGGGCCAGGGAAATGTGCAAGGGTGCGAGCCTCATGTGGCAACAAGCCCTTTTGTAACAGTCAGCTGGGCCCTGGGCATTCCCCCTCCTCTCCCCCCCCCCACCCCAAGTGCTGAGACCCTGCCATCTCTCTCAGCATGGCCTCGTGCCAGCCACTCTTCAGAGCCCGGGCTTCATGCCTCTGCACGGTGCCCCTCTTTTCCAAGCAGCCCAGGCGAGGCTGTGCCCTGCAGAAAGCCCTGTGCCTCTCTGTGGCAAACACTCAGAGGGAAGACAGAGGCCCTTTCATTTTTTCCTGGTCCATCCCGTGCTCCAGAACCCTGGCCAGTGAATTCTCCAGACCTTTGCCCAGCCAAGCTGAGAGAAGCCGTGGGAGACCCTGTCTGCTCCTTCCCCAGCAGGAGTCAGAGCAGCCTATTGCCAGGATAAGGTGCCACCAATAACAGAGCACCCCTAGAAAGGGCAGGCCCGGATCTCCCTATGGCATGCCGCTCCCACAGCCCTGGTCATGCCAATGAAACGTTCTCCAGAGGCCCCGGCAGCTTCATTTAACTGCATCCCCTTCTCCCCTTTTTCCTTTGGTCTCTAAAGCCAGCAGCAGCCCCACGTCGGGCCTGGGGACTGCTGCCATCGTGGGCATCCTCATCGTCATCTTCGTGCTGCTTCTGGTGGCCGTGGACATCACCTGCTACTTCCTGAACAAGTGCGGCCTGCTGATGTGCATCGCGGTCAACCTGTGCGGCAAGTCTGGGCCCGGAGCCAAGGGCAAAGACATGGAGGAGGGCAAAGCCGCCTTCTCGTGAGTTACCTCTCTGCTTGCCTCTAACCCATCCGCCGTGATCTCCCTGGATCGGAAGAGCCCCACAATACAGCACCTCTACCCAGTCTTGTAGCCTTGGGTGCCAAGCGGCTGCCTGGTGGGAGGGGAGGCACACCAGTGCTTTGAGGCAGTTGGCCTTCTGCCAGGAGATTCGTGCCTCCCTGCACCTGCATAGTCTCCATATTCCAGCTGCATTTCTGGGGAAGCCAGTCTTTGAGCCGGCTGCTCTGGCACAACGTGGGCAGGGGATGGGGTTGGGGGCCACTCTTGCTTTGCTGTGTTTTGGTGGAGAGGATTGCTAGGGGGTCCCCTTGTTTTTACCCCATCTTCCTCCAAAGCCAGCCTTAGGTTGACCCAGAACCCAGCCAGCTCAGCTGGGAGAGGGTCTGTATCCGGAAGCCACATCCTGGTCAGGGGGACAGAGGGCATTTGTCTATACAGCACCCCACGTACCTTAGGGGAGGGGTGAGCTACTCACTGACACTTGGCATTGCCATGGTCCTTGTTTTGGATTTGGGAAGGGGGCGTGTGTCGGGGCTGAGAACCAAGCCCCTTTCCCAGGCCACATCCTACCACGCTGAGAGTTGCTGCTGGCGGCATGGCGCTCTCATCCCCAGGGAAGGGCGCTTGTTTGAGGCTGGGCTCCACTCACCCAAGTTTGCAATCTCCTGACAGGAAAGATGAGTCGAAGGAGCCCATTGTGGAGGTGCGGACTGAAGAGGAGCGGACCCCAAACCATGACGGGGGGAAGCACACCGAGCCCAACGAGACCACTCCACTGACAGAGCCAGAGTACGTTGAAATGAGATCGTTCTAGCGGGCAGTCGATGGTAACCATGGTAACCTCCGAGCGCTCACGTAGGTAACACAGGCAGGGGAAGGAGAGCGGGAAAGGTTCGGAGCTTGGTCCCTGCCTCGTCACAGTGGGGAGCTCCTCTTTCCCCAGCCTGCACGGGGCACCGTTTAATTGGTAATATTTGCAAAGCACTAGAACAAAGCTTCATTCCTTGGTGCCGAGTTGCTTCCCATACTGTAGCACTGTTGTCCGGCCCGGCTCATTGCCAGGGCTCCAGAGCAGATGCCCTAAATCTCACTGCCGTCTGGTGTTGCAGTGCTGGGCTAACAGCGTCGACACCTCCTCGCCCCAAGCAGAAGGGCCTCCTGGAGTTGATCACGACAGAGCAGCTGCGCTTTAGGTTTGTGCCAGGTTTACAGCCTTGGGGGGGGGACACGTAGCAAGTTCAGACGTCCCTGCCTGCACGTTGGGCCAAGAGAGGGGGTGGGAGTGACCCCTGGGTCTCCTGTGCACTAGAGAAATGATCTCCTTGGACGTGAGCCAACGCTCGGTGCATCCACACTGGCCAGATGAACTGGATTGGCCCTGCATCCGATTCAGCAGAGTTCTAACCCGCTGTACTTGCAATTCCTTCGGGGTCCCTCCTCCAGCACCCCTAGTTCAGCTCCCGGAAGCAGTGTATAGTGGGAGATTTCAGAAGGCAGCAGGCATGCTGTGTGGCAGCAGTGGGCGGTGTGGTTGAACCCTGTCTGCTTCTTTGAATCCACGCTGGCCCTGCATTGGCTGCAAGTGATTTGGAATCGGTTTGTCCTCAAGTGTTTATTAAACCTGCTGGAAGATGGACCAGCTCTGCGGGGGGATGTCAGGCACCTTACAGCCACACCCATCCTCTATAAACCGGGACACAGACACTGTCTGAGCTCTCCGAGAAGAAATAATTCCTTTGTCCAGTCATTTTTGGGCCCTGGTTGGGGGTTGATGTGGTGGATTTCTTGTTTTCTCGCCCAGAGTGCTGCTCCTTCCCTGCTGGGGTTAGCAGTGAGAACTGGTGCGAAGGCTTTGCTGACAGCACTGGGAGTCTGGGCATGGTCAGGAGAGGAGCAGGAGCCGTGTTTATGCAGCAGCACTGGATTGGGGGCTGTGCTCTTGCTGATGAATATGTTGAGATTTCCTGGGGTGGTTGCATTGAACTTTTAATGAAGTTATTAACCTTTACAGAAGTTGCCTCCAATTAATAAGCCAGCCTTGGTGATGTTGAAGGCGCTGGCTTGTCACTCAGTGAACCATTGTCTTTACAGCAGCTTTCCCCCCGTTTCTGCCTCATAAAGGTTCCAGCTTCAGAAAGGCTCCCATCAGCAAAGCGGTCTAGGCTCCATCATGGCTGCCAAAGCACGGTTTATGCCGGCATATATCACACTGGCACTCGTTGGAACTAAACTAAAGGCTGACTCGTTCACAAGGGCAGAAGGGGCCAGCCCAAACGTTCATGTGGGGGGAGGACTCATAATCTCCGAGGCTTGATGAAAGTAAAAGGTGCACAGGCACCGGGGCAGGAGGCTTGGCCCTAGGGCCCCGCTCAGGACTAGAAAATTGATGAGGCCAAAGTGGGTTACTGGCTCACAAGTTTGGGGCCCTCGGGAGCAGGAGGAAGACAAGGGTCCACAGAGGTGTTTGGGAGGAGGCTGAGGAGGGAGGCTAGGTTAGGGGACAAGACCTAACCTAGGGCCGAGGTTGGGTGAAGTTTGGATTAAGACTTGACGCACAAAACTCCATGTGGACAAGCTACTCCCAAAACACTGTGGACTCTCTGCTCTTCCTCCTCTTCCTCGTTGCGCTGCGAGCTCCCCAGCTAGTGCCTATTCCCAGTTGCACATCTGGCCTCAGAAGGGTTGCTCTTTTCCTGCTTCTGTGTCCTCTGTGTGCGTTGTAACTGCATGCCACGCTGCTGCCGCTTCTGCCGCGCCCTCTTGCACGCCCTCTTGCGCTTCCGCTCATTTCCCCCCTCTCATGTATGGGCTTCATTGTCTATTTCTCTTCTACTCCTGTCCTCCCCGCAGGCACCCAGCTGACACCACAGCTACCGTGGAGGACATGCTGCCTTCCGTAACCACGGGCACCACTAATTCTGACACTATCACCGAAACCTTTGCCACTGCTCAGAACAGCCCGACCAGCGAGACCACCACACTGACTTCCAGTAGTGCCCTGCCAGCCACCGCTATCCCTGACTCAAACTCCATGCCGCCCAGCCAGGCCACTCCGGCCAAAGGGGCAGCCACCTCAGCTTCCTCGCCACTGTCCTCGGCCCCCAAAGTCGCCCCCCTTGTTGACCTCAGTGACACCCCAACTTCTGCTCCAGCCACTAGTAATTTGTCTTCGAGTGTCCTGGCCACCCAAGGGGCAGTGCTTAGCCCTAGCACTGCCACCAACATGGCTGAGGCCCCAAAGGCCCCAGCCAGTAGCAAGCCGGCTACCCCAAGCCCTGCCAACCCCACTAGCCCTCCAGCTTCTTCAGAGCCCAAGCAGGAGGTGTCCAGCACCAAAAGCCCAGAAAAGGAAGTTGTGCAGCCCAGCACGGTGAAGAGCCCAACAGAAACAGCCAAGAACCCAACTAACCTGAAGAGCGAGGCTGCCTCAGGCAACACCACAAACCCCTCCCAGAACGAGGACTTTAAAATGGACGAAGGGACCTTCAAGACCCCAGACATTGACCTTGCAAAGGATGTTTTTGCAGCTCTGGGCACTGCTGCTCCTGCCACTGTGGCTAGCGGGCAAGCTCGCGAGCTTGCTTCTTCCACTGCAGACAGCTCTGTACCGCTGGCACCGGCAAAGACCGAGTATGGCTGCCTTTAATCTTCTGTGGGTGGTGTGCTGTGTTTCTTGTGCATCCGTGCTGTGCTGTGTTCTCGTTGGATGTTCTCTGAACTAACCGCGTTGTTTCTCTAGCAAACTAACTCGCGTGCTAACCGCTCCAGCAGGGCGCTAGGGCAGCAGGGTGAAAGGAGGAGCAGGAGCCCCTGGGAGCAGCGTGTGGGGAAAGGGGGAGCCCTGGATGAATAATGTGTCACTGTTTAGACTTCCCAGTAGCCCCCTCCTATTCTTGATTCTCTTGGGAAAGGGCTCGGGATGGCTTCCTTGTGGCAAAAAGGGGCCTGACCCTGAGGAAACACTGAGCTCCTGCAGGTCACTGGCGACTGCAGTTCCACCAATGTAAATCCAGAGCAGCTCAACTGGAGTGGCTCCAGATTTACTCCATTGCAAAGCAAATCGGAACCCGGACCAAAGGGGAGCAGTGAGTGTCAGCACTTCCCAGGATCAGGCCCTAAATTAGCAAGTTCCCTATGGAGAGGGGCCCTGGGGTCAGTCGGCCTTTGGGACCTGCACAGCTGTCTGGGGCTGGCCCGTTTGGCCTTGTTTCATCCTCGTGAGCCAGTGATCAATTTTCCTCCACCCAGTCTCCCCTGAGCGTCCCCCTTTCCGAAGTGATTAGGAGCCACTAAGCCTGTAGGCATGAAGGGACGCAGCCTCGATGCATCCGGACGGGATCCTCTCCCACCTGAAGGCATCGCCATGTGCCTGGCGTTCGGCAAGAGGCGCAGCACTGCTGGGAGTTGCCGACAGCATGGGTTGCAGCAGTAGTCGGTGTGTTGGGGTGGGGGGGGCCTTATGGGGGAGCTGCCCTGCCAGAGGTTTGAGGGTAGGGCTGTTTTGCCAGCTCAGCCTGGCCAGCGAGCCTGGTGTGAGGAATGGCATTATCTGAGTTCTGCACAGCCTTCTGGCTGCCTAGGTGGGTGCCAGACATGATCAGAGACAGGGCCAGACGAAGGAAGCAGGCACTCCTTCCCAAATGCAATGGGACTGGTACCCTCCATAGGAGAAAGGGTGTTCTTGCATTGGAAGAACAGCTCAGATTTGTTGGCGCAAGCGGTTTGATGTGACACGATGCTGAGTTGTGCCTTTGGCGAGAACTTCTCCCACCTTCCCTTTCCCAGGAAAAATACCCCCATGCTCACAGCTTTGTGTATTAGCCCCAGCAAAGCCCCTGGCACTCCAGTTTGACACCATTGATCTCAGTGCAGTTCCCCTGGTGTGGGCGGTCCTCCGTCAGATCCTAAGCATTCTGTAGGGAGTCCCTGCTGGAGCGAAGACAGAGCACATGCTGTCCTGTAGTATTAGTGAGGCACCTAGCACCTCGTGGCTTCTGGGCACGTCATCACGTCTGCTGTGCTGCTAACACGCTGTGACCGATCAACAGGCCAGCATGTGCATTCTGTCCCATTTCAACCAAGGCCGAGCAGCACAGCAGATGTTCTTGGGCTGGTCTGACCACACAGCTGGAGTGACCAAAACGAAGTGACTCCATATCAAAGGAATCCTCATTGACTTACCTCTATTTGCAGTAGTGCCTACAGGCCAGGGCCATATTGTGCGTAGTGCCAGACACATATAACAAAGAAAGAGTGCCTGGCCTGAAGAGTTTGCAGCCTAAAGGCTAGGACAGGGGTGGCCAACCCGTTACAGACGAAGAGCCAAAATAGCGGTGGATAGAACGCAAAGAGCCAAGGGAAAAAAGCTGTTGAGGGGAAAAAAAAAGCCCCGGCCTCCATTTTGAAGGCGGCCATTTTGAAGTCTGCACCAGTGTCCCGTGCAGACAGAAACACGCTGCCCCTTGAAGAGCCGTGGGTATGGGAGCCACAATTTTTTCTTTGAAGAGCCGTGGGTTGGCCATCCCTGTGCTAGGAGGTTCCGTGCACCATGTGCTGTGATTAACCAGAAAGAAGCCCAGGAGATGCGTTGCCAGCAGTGAACAGGCATTTCCACCTGCAGCCCTTCTTCCCACTTGCACAGGCTGAGGGAGCCCTTGCATAAGGAGCATCAGAGAGTCCTTCTAACTCTCCCCACTCCATACCAGGGCCAGAATCCAAGGTAGAAACTCAAAAGCATCTCTGCAGCTGGCCTTTCTGGCCTATGAGTATTCTCCTAACCTGGTTGGTCTGCCCCCGGCAGCACTAGTGAAGTGAACCCCGGAAACTTTCTTACCAGCTAGACTTTGGAGACAGCCACTGTGCCGTAAATGGACCCAACAGCCTGGCAGGAGCAGTAGGGTGGAGAGGGCTTCCATCTGTGGATACCTGGTTTCCAGTCCTGCTTGGCTCAGCGTGAAATGGTGGAAATAGTGTGGTGTGTCCTCTCCCCCACCTGCATGCTGTCCCCATTTCGCTGTGGGGAGAGGGAGAGGAGAGCATGCGTTGACATTGTTGGACTTGAGACTCATATTAGAAAAAATACTTTCCAGGTCACAGTTTTCAACTTGAAAAATGTGAGCTGGCTGCAAACAGGAAGGATCGGAGGCACCCAAGGTAGATGTTGCTGAAATCCAGAAATCCCCCACTGCTTATTCTTGTGTCAGTGTTAGAGCCAGACTGTTAGTCTCTGCTCACACTAGCTTGCACTACTGGAGAAGGGCAGTCACCCTAAAGCTGCTATATAGGGCCAAGAAGTAAGAGCTCAGGGCTGGCTGAGGGTGAAGCTGGAGTTGCATGCATTGTACCCAGCTCCCTTCCTCCTAGCAGAAGAGCCTCTATGGGACCATTGTAGCTGGTGTAAATTGAAGTAGCCCTGTGGCTTCTCTAACTCGGTCGAGTTTGGGTCCCTTCACTGGCCCCAGGAGGTTGTACTTGGGGCAGCTGGGAATTACAGCCCTTGTTTCTGCAGAGGTCAGTCTCAGAGCTGGGTGAATAAATTCCATCCCTTTTTCTCTCTCCCCATGTATCATGGTGTTCTCAGATTTACTCTCAGAATATTTCCTCCAGGAGAAAAGTCTCCACTGTTAAAAATTCACCCTGTTTGGATTGGGCACACGGGTCACATGGTATTGTTTCTGTCCCTTAACCAGTGTGATTTGTAGAAGCAAGTATCCATTGCAGACACACGTTTGCTTCCTGCAAACGATGCTAGTAGCAGCCTCATTCCATGGAGCATCCCAAAAGGGATGGAAACGAAGTCCACGCAAATATATTTCCAAAGCTGAAGGTCTTTTCCAATATTCCCCCAGCTCTAGCCATGCTGTTGCAGAAGGTGGGGTGATGCTTTGTGTGGAACATCTGGGAGCTGTTCCATAAGTATATTCCTTAATGCTAGCACATCTAACGAAAATAAATAAACCAACTGATGGCCTCTCTCTAAACTGCACTATCTTGGTGACTTTTCCACAGGAAAACCCCTGTAGAAGAAAAGTCTGAGGTGCAAGCAACGGAACCTAAGAGCCCTCCAGCAGAAGTCAAGACGGTCCCCAATGAAGCCACACAAACAAATGAAAATGAGAGCAAAGCATGATCAGCAACAGAAAAGAAAAAAAATGACAGAACAACTTCACCTGAGCATTTAAAACACAACACACATCTCATTCCTCTAGTGTCTTTTGCCTTTAAAAGAAAACCAGACAAAATGAAAAAATGCATAAATGGGGATCTCTTTTTTTTTTTCTTTATAGGTTTGTAGGAAGGTTCTATTTTGTTGTGCACTTGCTTTTAAGGAAAAATAAAATATGCTTTTAAAAAAGGTTGATCCCGCAACCAGCTCAGGGCTCAATGAGCCCTGCTTATAGTCAAACAAACAAGGTTACAAACAGCAATTGCAAAATGGTTAGGAAGCTCAAAACCAACCCGGGGGGGAGGGAGGGATAAACCCTGACTTTTCTTTGGTTAGCCTAACAGAGTAAACAGCTGTACCATGCAGTACAGGCTGTCCTGAATGAACAAAGTCCACAATTTATTTTTATACTTTTCAGTCGAGTTTAAAATATGTAAAGCCTCGTAAATAATAAGTTAACGTTTCTGTTCACTTTATGTTTGTTCAGTAGGCAGAGTGTCTCTCGCCCTTTGTGACTGAATCCAATTGCCGGCTTAGACAGTTATTTGGGGAGTAATTATTATTATTATTGTTATTTTTAGGAAGAATGCCAAAATTCAGCTTTGGGGATATATTTCAATTTGCAGTATTCAGACTTCTACATTTTTTTAATTTTATTTTAAATCTTTTTGCCAACTTTTGTTTTTTCCAGTGTTTACAATCGACAAATGTTTTTTTTAACTTTTGTTGTGTTTAAATGTATGTGTAAAATAGCTGCCTTTTTTTAAGTAAATACGGTCTATAGATATTAGATTTACTAGCATGCTTGCTTTGCAAAGGGAGACATTTTAAAATATGGATGTTTACAATAGTTGTTTCCCCTTTATCTTTTTAATTATTATTATTATAATTATTATTTCTTACTGGAGTAAGAAGATAAGTAACGCTGTTTATTTTACTGTTGGTGGGTGGACAACTCACCACCAACCAAGGTATGTGTCTAGCAATGCATTTAAGTGCATTAACTGTAAGCACAGTGGGAATACCAGTGTGTGCTTAAAGTAAAGCATGCACTTAAGTCCTTTGCTGGACTAGGGACCAACTGCATAAGAGAAATATGTTCTCTGCTTTTCTTAGACATTCTCCCCTGTTCCTTCCAGGAATCCTCCCTTAGCTTTGAGAAGCAGAGGGAGTTTGTACAGTCAGGGCTGGTCTAGTCTCGGTGAACAGATGTTTCAATAAACCAATTCCCCCTTTGTAGAAAAAAAGTAAATAAATGCTATTTTCTTTTACCCTGGGATTTAAAAGGAAAGCGCTTGTGCACTTCAGGAAACTAGTATCTTCTTTGGGGGAGTGGGAACCTTAAAAAATCTTTTCATTCACTGGGGGGGGGGTGAAATTCACCAATACAAGGTGTATGCACCACACTTATGGTCTGAGCCTCGAAAGATTCAATGGCTCTCTTGAGAGATTTGATGCTCTCTTGAGTAGTCCACATGTGCTTTGCCAGATGGGGGCCTTAGAGACCTTATCCAAAGCCTATTGACAGAAAGACTCCCATTTCGTTTCCTTGGCCTTTCAATCATACCTGCAGTGCTCAAAATGAGACTGATGCGGTGCATAAGCTTTGCAGGGAGACGACTGCTGCTTGGCATCTTAGAAAAACTGCAGAATTTTGGGTGAGAAAAAGAGTGAATAAGGGGTGGGGGAGGGGAATAAGAGTGGGTGGTTGGGGAAAGACCAGCCCTTTGTATAGAAATTTCCCCCCTTTTTGGCTTTTATTTTGTTTTAGTTTTTTGGTTTGTTTTCCATTCTACTTTAGATCTGCAAGCTTGTGCACTGTGGGCGCGTGAGTATTTTAGTGTGAAATGTGGTTTTTGTCATAGTATTGAAATAATTAAAATAAAAAAAAACTTCAACATAGTTTGGATGTGGAAGGTGTAGCGGATAGTTCAGATAAAAAAATTATTCAGGAAAATAAAGAGAGTAACTCTTATAAGGAACAGAAGCCTGTAAATGAGAGACAAACGGACAAGCAAGCCTGACTACAGCATCTATTCCTTTGTGCTATGGTAAAGAACAAATGAAAGAAGATTTTGGGTGGGGAGACTGCAGTTTGGCTCAGCTACATTGAACCACTCTCTTCAGTGTACTTTTATAATGATGCAGTCTTTAACAGTGGCATCACTAGATTATAATTTCAAACTGTGAAAAATAATGGTCTTGTCATTTGCTAAATGTGGGGGGGTTGCATTTTTTTTCTCAGCTCCTGGGGATGGAAATGGAGGCTAACTGTGTGTGTGTATCTGTGTATACACCCACACTCACACAACACCCATCCTTAACATACCAGTAGGGTGGATGGATGTTTGATTAAACATCCTGGACCAGATCTGACCCTTGCTTATCCCCATCAGTGCAGCAGGTGTGTAACTAGGGGTAAGATTTGGCCATTGGTCCCTAAGAAAACATTTTTTAAAGAGATGGATTGATCAAATGTGGCACGAAAGGCCACCGTGGTTTCTCAGGAGGAAGAATCCACGTAGCCATGGGGGAATCTATGAGTTGGAAGTGAGAGTGTGTACCTCAGTTCATAATGATTATCAAGAGAATCTGTTCATCCTTCATGTGAAGTTGTTGATGGCTTTGACTTGCTTTGCCAACTATATTCTATACCTCATAAGTTATTACCCCTTGAGAGCTGAGCAGCTGTTATGAGGCAAATACTGCACAATCCCAGTGACTAGATACAAATCCATTGACATGAGTCTAGGTCTGTTTGACAAGAACTTGGACTTGGGATATGGATATATAAATTGGCCTTTGTCTTGAATAGGAAACCAATTCAGAGCTGGGTCCAAAGCCCATCCTTGTCAATAAAAAAGACTTCCATTGACTTCCATGGGCCTTGTATCGAGATTCCTGAAATGGGACATCATGTCTAGATATCAACAAATGTTGTGGTTACTGGACTAGTAGTGAAATCCATTCTGCCCCTTTTCAATACTGACCTTTTTCAACAATCAGTACTTGTGTATTTACTCTTGAAAGCATTTTTATACTTCTCCATAACCAGAGAATGTCATTTTAATTTAGAAATATTCCACTTTTCTAAACTAAAATAGTTTAGTCTTCATTATTTTTTTAAATCTTTGAAGAGGGACCAACCTGGCACCGTTTACATTGTATATATTTATATATGTGTTGTTGCCATACATATATATCTATATAGCCACTGAGTCTGATTAGCCTCTGGTAGTGGTGTGATTGCATTTCATGTTGCACCAAGCATACAATACCAAGACAACAGCGCATCCAATTGTTCAGCTTTTAGACTGGAGTTTTATTTTCACACTTTTATATGGAGCCTTCGGACCCCAGGTTTTCGCACTAGGCTGTTTTGATAGTGGTTCTCAGACCCTCCATTGACATCCCTACCCAGCATTCCCTACTTTTGGGGGCCTTCTATCTTGTTATAAACAAAAAACAACAAAAAAAAAACTTTTTACCAAGTGAAACATTGATACCACCTTTATTTCCATTCTCACCAGTGTAAATACTGATACTAACGGAGAATTTTGACTTTGCATTCTGTCAGAATACTTGTGTTCAAATAAAAATGACAAAAAAAAAAAGCCCTTTTCTTAAGTCCAGCCTTTTTGTTGCCTGCTGCGTCGTGTGTCCAAACTAGGCCTACAAGTTCCTTTCTTGTGCTTAATATTTGATCCTCCACAAGATTTAGGCATCAACTTCTGTTGTTACTAGACTGGGTGTGAGGTTAAAAGAGATTGAATAATCTTGATTGCAGAGTGGTGTGGAGACTGAGGAAAGGGGTTACTTGATGATTCCCTGTGGAGCACTTGGCATTGGCCACTGTTGGAAGACAGGGTACTGGGCTAGATGGACCTTCCAGTCTAGCCATTGTTATGTTCTTTAGCAGGAAGGGATTTGGATCTGGGCCATATGAGACATGTCTCCTGTGGAATGGACTCTCCCAAGACCTGCTGTTATTCCAATTCCTCGTCTTTGCAGGTGGCTCTTCTGCCTCAGGGGTTCCTTGGGAAAAACAAACCCAATCACATAGAATATTTTTAAGGTGTGTTCTTTCTTTTCAGCCTCCAATTCTGTCCCCAAGCTATTTAACCCAGAAATGCTCGGGATAGCCCAGCATTTCTCAGTGTGAACCCAGGAAATACGGCATTAGAATGAGCTGGAAAAGTGAGCAAGTTTGCCAGCCATGCCCACACCTGGTTATCCATTTGTTTTAAACAGCACCCTGAGTCACAAACCAACACTGCCCAGCTGCGAGTTCCATAATTGGCTGTGTCTGTTTGTGATGGAGATGCAGAATTCTCCAATTTGCTTTCCTCTGGGTAAAGTTAACTCTGCTCTCCGACATCTCATTTCTCAGAACAGCTCCAATGAGCAGCAGTTGGGAGTCCTTTGCTGACAAGAGTGTTTCCTATGGAAATTGTGCTATAATTTAACTTGCCAAAAATGCACTAGATGAAGCTAACGACATGTAATTCAATCCCAAAATGTTGATTTCTAGGGACACGGGGACAAGGGGGTATTGAGAAGTGATTTTCTATCAGTACCTGTGGGAGGCACAAATTGTTCACAGAGAGAAATACGGTAGGCAAGAGACTGCTCTGACTCTGCTTATTAATGCATCACAATAGCCCTTTCTCCTCATCACTTTGCTGCCTTGAGTTTTGCTTTATTCCACGCTGCACCCTGCGTTATTCCCCCTGAATCTGGGCAGGTTTTCAAAAGTTCCAAGTAACCAGCAATCCCTGATGGATGGAATGTCCAAAGGCACCTCTGTGATTGAGCAGCGTGAAACTCTTCGACTTTGACTTGTGCTCCTAACTTAACGCTGGGTGTTTTTTTGGGGGAAAAAAACTCACATTGATTTTAGTGGGAGCCTATTGTGTTCTGGCCAACTGACAATCAGGCTACTTCATTTAAGGACCTAAAGATGTAATTAGGAGCTGGCTTTAGGCTCCCATTTTAAAACAAATCTCAGAGTCTTAACAATCTGCTTTCCACCTGCGGAAAGCCATTTTCCGTCTCAGCTCAGTGTGGGAGAATTTGTGCTGAAGAAAACTCTTATTAATATTTTACAATCTATTACCACCCTGATGAGTTCTTCTTCCTGACTTACACACTTCGGCATGAAATCCAGCTTAACCCAGTGTTACTAGGGAAATAACCTGACAGGCATGAATGCATTCTACAAAGGAACTGATGAGTCAGGCATCCAGTGAAGAGCCATGACAGAATAATTAGCCCCCTAAAATGCCAACCTAGATGTGACCAGTGTCCTGATCTGTTGTGCTGCTTGATGGTAAAAACTGATCTTGTGCATTTAGCGAATGGTGTACCAGTGTTTTTTATTAAGAAAAACCTCTCATGTAAACAAAATCTCACCGGCAGCCATTTAACTTCAGAATGCAGACGTGTGGGAGGAAATATCATGGAAGGATCCCTGTGCAGCATCATAATATGGGGGTAAAACCCTTTTAAAATATGAAAATCACTCTTATTCTGTATATCCTAGACCTCATTTGATGACTGCAACTGTGTCACAGTGGAATCACATTATAATAGACATCCTGCCCGATGCTGACTCCCAGGTATTCACCTGCATCCACTTGCGGTCAAGAATGAGATCATCACATTGGATCATTTGGTTTATTGTTCTCCTTCCCATGCCAAGTATGTGGGAAAAGCTTCACTCTAATATCAGGGAGCTATCACCTCCAAAATCATGTCCCTGATGCAGAGTCATGTGGCTTCCAGAGCCCTTGGTTTAAGAGCTGCAAAGACTCCAGGGAGGTGGTGGCAGTCCCCAGTTTATTAGCCTCAGGAGAAAAACCAAATACAAAAAAAGGACTCAGACACAAACCAAGTTCCTTTACCAGGAGCCTGCTCCTGAAAACAATGACAGAATTCCCCGCCCCATCCTTTATTGGTGCATATTCATGCCCTAGAAAGCCCTGACCACAACTGACAAAGTTGTTTTTACCCATGAAAGCTTATGCCCAAATACATCTGTCAGTCTTTAAGGGTGTGTCTAGACTACAGAGTTTTGTCGACAAAAGTGGCCTTTTGTCAACAAAACTATGCCTGCATCTACGCTACCGCCGAGTTCTGTCGACAGAACGTTGACAGAACTTGGCAGTTTTGTCGATGGCGGTAAACCTCATTCTACGAGGAATAACGCCTTTTGTCGACAGAGTTCTGTCAACAGAAGGCGTTATTGCATCTACACTGTCCTTTGCAGCTACACTCTCATGTTGATAAAGCGGCTTGCTTTGTCGACAGAACTGGATATAGTCTAGACGCTCTTTGTCGACAGAAGCTTTGTCGACAGTATCTGTCGACACAGCCTCTGTCGACAAAAGCCTGTAGTCTAGACGTACCCTAAGATGCCACAGGACTCCTGGTTTTTACAGACACAGACTAACACGATGACCCCTCTGAGACTAGGAAGCCCTGTTAGTTCTGTCTTTTCATTTGCTCCTAGACTGATTTCCCTGTGGTAACCCTCTTATTTATACTCTGGGGAGGGGGCCGAGGCTACCCTGTGCTTAAAGGGAGAGCACCCTATTGCAACCCCAGGCTGTTACCTGTTTGTCAGAGAGGCAAACTGGTGCTTGCAGCGCTAACAGTGTTCCACTTCTAACAGAGAGGCCCACTAAACTGACAGCACTGCAGAGCTGACCGCAATGGGTAGTGACATCTTGCAGTTGCTAGTCTGGCATCCCCTTGCCCAGGGACACTGATTACTGTGTTGGGGGAGGGGCGTGTTTTCTTCACAGAAGGCCCAAATGTTTCAACAAACAAGATTTTTTTGGCAAAAAAAAAAAAAGTAATTTGGGGTTTAAAAGAACACTGTAGACAAACCCCCAAACTAACAAGGCTATTTCAATAGATAAGCCGATCCTTCTCGCTCCTAAGCCAGGCTCTGATGTTGGCTCAGATTCCTGCTAGCCTGCAAGAGCAGGTATGTCGCCAGTCATGGTGCTGCAGTGCCTAGCTGAGGTTGGATTCCACTGCCTGCGGTGCAGCCTATATCCTGATGCAGTGTCTTAATGAACTATTGGCTCTGAAATCCTTTCCTGTTCACAAAGAGATTAATAGAGGCCCCCTGGAACGCTTGCCCTAATTTACTGTGGCTGCAGAGCATATGCCCCTGTGATGAGTTCTCTATCCCTGGCATCAGGGTTGTGCTCAATGATAAATAGGACTGGAAAAAAAATTCCTCACTAGATCTTTTAATTCTCTCCAACTATTCATCAAGCTCAAGTTCTACCTTCCAGAGCAATAATTTACTTCTCTCCCCTTTTGGTGAATCTACAGCACCTCTGGCATCAATTTCCTAAGTACATCCCTTGATTGCTTGGAATTCTCTTTGTATCCCTGAGTTGTCTGAAGAGTGAGGCCCTTCTGCATTTGAGAGGAAGGGATGCATACCATTTATTTTTATTCATTCCTCAGGAGGTGCTAGAGGGTAATTTTGGTACCTGAATTAGGTAGCAGAACAATCTGGGTTTGGATACTGGTTGTACTATATTGACTGAGGTTGATATAGACCAGTGTTTCTTAAACTTTTTAAGACCAAGCAACACCAAACAATGATTTTTTTTATGAGGAACACCAAGGATTTTTTGTTGAGCAAAATAAATAAATAAATAAGGTCAGGAGAAAGTTATTGAGCAAAAAAAAAAAGGTTGCCTACCCCTTTAAGGGCAGCCATTTTGAATTCTTCTGTTCAACACAGTTTAAGAAACACTGATATAGACCGTCATCAAGGTTTAACGACCCTCCACTGTTAGCCCTGGGCTAGGTGGAAGAATTTCTCATGTGTGTCGGCTCAGTGTGGAGAGTACAGTGCCAAGGCGATGGCCCAGAACAGGCTTACAATCAAAATGATCTTCACAGAGCAAATGGAGCTGGCAGCCTACATGCAGACCTATACAAATCCATCACACTAGGGCTTTTCAGGTTGGATCGTTGGTTTCTTTGCTTCCAATTGCCAATAAACTTGGGTTGAGTTAGCAAATTCTGGTCTCCCTGAACTAGAGGTTGTGTGTATAAATTCCATTTATACTTAGTGTCCATTTATACTTAGTGACTTAGTGTCTGTACTTCTGTGTTGCTACCATGCAGCTGGCTACAGGGCATGTCTTCCAACTATTGGAGAAGCCCCTGACACAGCCAATTCTGCCATGAGTCTTGTATCACTATAGACATGGTAAACATAAACATGCTTGACTGTCCATTCTCCTGAGGTTCTGCTGATGCTATGTGGGAGGTTCTTCTGTTTTATTGACTCACCAGTTTGAACCCATTGGCATTTCTACTTCCACTCTCCACCAGAAATTCCCAGTCCACAAAAGGAGCCCTGGATCATTCTGGCTTAGCTGGTTCTTAGACCGCCATGGCACAGTTGGGTGGAAGAAGCTGAGCACTGGAGCGGTTAAGCTCCTGGGAGATGAATGTTGTTCTTCACTGAGAATGGAGGGCTGTAAAGATAAATCATTGGATAATGTACGAGTGGGTAATTTTCATTCTTGCACAGGCAAATTTGCATAAAATCACACTTTAAAAACTAAACAATTCAGGTGACATGACAGCCCAAATTAGGACCTGATGATGCATGGCAATTGGAAATAGGCGAGGAGAGCATAAAAATCTACTTTAATCACAGCGGTGAAGAGCGGGAATAATTCTTAGCCTACCTGATCCATCCTCAATGCCTGGCTATGAGAAGCAAAGCTAATTTCCACCTTCTGATGCAAACATTCAACCTCAATGGGACTCAGGACATGAGCTACTCCAACATCGCTTGTTGGCTCCAGCATTAGGGAGAAGATCCAAAGATTTGAAGTGAAATTAATAGATCTCTCCAGGAGTGACACAGCTTTGTTAGTGCCTGTGGCTGCTAAGGAGACGAAATCTTGCCTCCATTGACGTGAAATGGATAGCTTTCTCCAATATAGTCTGAAACACTGCCTCAAACCCGCCCCCAACAGCATAAGGTCACAGCTGCTCAGTGAATGAGGAAGCATAGCAGGTCACCATTAGTTTAGGACCATGGAGTTCAATATTCAGAGTAAGCGAGCATCGTATTTTGAAGCCGTTTCTCCTGCTGTTTCCCCCTGGAGCCCTGCCTCAAGATTCAGAGCCACATGTTGGAAGCTCCCTAGTGCTTAACTATATTTTTATTGCTGTTGCAGATTGAAAGCTGATTAAAAAACCAACTCTACCACCGCCTAAAAGCCTGACATTTGCAATGGCCAAATTCCTGGAGTGCATTAGCGCTCGTCTGCTGATGAAAAGGGACCAGCAGACATAAGCTCCTCAACCTTGTGAGTTTAATAAGTAAGTAAATAAATAAATGTCCTGCAGGAACTAGGGATAAGTTTCCCATTTGATGTAATTATAATAAAAAAGCAATTAGAATGAAGGAGGATGTGTCAGGAGAGCAAGTGTTCTAAAGGGGAGTAAATTGAAATTGCAGCTCATTAAGAATTAAAGAGAGCAATTACTTAGAAAGTTGAGGCATTATTGCTAATGTGGGGAGTTTCTAACATGGTCCAAATTTAGGAGGCATAATAAGGTAGAGCCAAGCTGCACCGGGCCTGTTATTAGCATTATAAAGTCTTGTTTGTTTCAGTAGGACCCCAAAATCCCCCTTCAGGGTTGAGGCTCTATTGAACTGGCCCCTGCACAAATAATTAGGAAGTCAGGGGCTTTCCTTGAAGTACCTACTGTTGCAGAAGCTGCAGGCAGTGAAGGGAATAGTAAGGGATTAAAGATACAAGCAAGGCACTTAAGATGAAAAACACATCTAGTTAATTTCATACTCTCCTCCCTACCCCTGCCCTTCTATTTCAAATTAAATGTTAATAAAATGGAGTACTTGCTACATTTATACAAATCTGCATTTTCTAACCTTGACTTTACCTATGTTATTGATATATTTAAATAATTCCCCCTTCTGTTTGTTTATTATCCTGGTCTTTTTCTGCTGGTGTAACCCACACACCTCGGTTACATCTACACTGCAGGCTTCTTGCGCAAGAACCTTTTTGCGGAAGAGATCTTCTGCAAAAACTTGTTGCGCAAGAGAGCGTGGATGCTCTTGCGCAAGAAAGCTCTGATGACCATTAACAGAACGGCCATCAGAGCACTTGTGCTTTTTCTGATAGGCTCTTTTTGTGCAAGAATCCCCTGTTTGCCATCCACATACACCTTTTTGCGCAAGAGTTCTTCCACAAAAAGGCTTATTCCTCGAAGAAAGAGGAATAACTCTTGTGCAAAAAGCCCTTTCTTCTTACGATGTACTGTAAATTTTCTTGCACAAAAACACGCTTGTAGTGTGGATGCGCCACGAGTTTTTGCGCAAAAATGGCCATTTTTGCGCAAAAACTCTGCAGTGTAGAAATAGCCCCAGTGTGCTTCACTGTCCCCTGCAGTGGTACTTAGACCACTTACAGCAACAGCTAAGAACAAGAGACCACTACAGCCTAGGCGGAGAGCCAGCTGGCTTTTAGCTCAAGTGGTATAGGCTCCTATACTAAGCTCCAGAGTTTCTAGGTTCAAATCTACCCAGTGGCAGTTACACTGGTGTCCCAGTTTTCTTTCCAATGCCAGTTCTAACCAGGACTGGATGCCACCAGGTACACTGTGTCCCCCCATGATTGTGAAAACTCATTCTTATCAAGCGATTAGCATGTCATCGCCATGGGGCAGAGATCTTTATTACTGCATGTGCCACGCAGCACTGAACAGCGCATTGCCCACAGCATAAATCACTGTCACAACATGATGATCTTCCTAAGGCCAATTGGCGAGCTGCGCTCTGCAGGTCTAACCATTTACCCAGCTCAGCCTGGTTTGAGCAGAATGAGAGACATGGCTTTGACACTCTGCATTGTGAGTCATTCAGATACTGTCATGGTGGGAGAGGGCACATGGGTGCCTAAGAGAGAGAGCTAGATGAGATCGATGTGTGTGAGGCTAGGTGAATTTGATTAGATTCTGGCAGCGATGTGCAACCTAGACTAGTGAGTGGGCCGCATGAGTGGCCCTCTTTCATCTCAGTGGGCCACAGGATTGTCCTAACCAAGATGGCCTCAGGACAGGGTAGTTTTGCTCACAGCACTTACGTAGCTAGAATTTGCAGGGGGTGCCGATTGAACCGTGGCCACGCTTTGATGGGATGCAGAGGGAGCACACGGCTCTCACAGTCAATGTTGTCTGCAATCGGAATGCACCTCACTTCTCCGGCCCTTGCTTTACCGGTGAGTCACTTTAGTAATACGGGTAGGAAAACAACTACACGGATGGACACCAGGAGAATCTGGCAACCCTGTGCATGGACAACGGTAAACAAAATGTCTTGTCGGATGTGCACACACCCCTCTCCAGATGGGCTGCATGCAGTCTGCGGGCCACCATTGGATTATGGGCAGTATCAGAACATAGGATGTTGCCATGTTACACATCACACTCCAAGGCCCCCGGAGAGCTGTCCAAAGCGTCAACCCCTTGAACTCTCCAAACTGGATGAGCTGAGGTACTGCTCCACTTTTATTATTATTGATATTCCAGTTCTACTTAGAGGCTCCAACAAGCTCTGGGCTGCCTTGAGCTGCAATCTATATGTAGAGACTATGAGAAATGGCCCCTGCCTTGAGGAACTTCCAGGCAGGTGGTGGGTGAGAGAAAGGCAATAGTAGTATCCCCATTTCACAGCTAAGCAGGGAAAGACTGAGGCAGTGTCTACACTATGCAGCTTTTAGCAACTAGGCTTGACAACAGCCCTGTTGCTAAAAGTTGCCAGGTGTGAACGCTGTTTGTTGGCACTTTTGCCGACATAATACTTCTACCCCCAAGGAGCGGGTTTCACTTTGAGAGCACTTCTGCCGACAAAGCCGTATTCACACATGCACTTGCCGTGGCAAAACTTTGTCGTTCCTGGGGAAGGGGATGAAACACCCATGAACAACAAAAGTTTTGCCAAGCAAGGGAAAGCGTAGACCCAGCCTAAGCTACTTGACCTAAGTTAGAGAAGGAATCCGGTAGCGCCACCTCAGTGCTGTACCCCTGCGGTCAGCCTTTCCTCTGCTTCCCACAGTAGTTGTGCAAGGTGTCTAGTGTTCGTGTCTAGTCACCCGCCCTTTCCAATGATTATAAATTAGCAGAAAGGAGCGGGAGACTCAGCAACTCAGCGTTCGGCTCTCCATTAATGGCAAGCGCTTCGTTCTCACTGCGACATGTTCCACTCAGCGCAGCCCTGGAGAGAGGGCAGTGAAAAGCAAGCGAGATGCATTCGAGCCAGACAGAGTGCATGATAAACAGCAGGGCTTTTAAAAAAGAGCTTTCTGGGGAATTATGAATTAATAATTAAAAAGAGGAATTGACTGGCTGCAGCTGGTCTGAGGCCAGCTCCGCAGGAACCCAGCACGGTCAAGTCAGAAATGCACCGTTAGCACCGCCTGCATGATTTACAGAGAAATCTTAAAGGAATCATAAATCTCCCTTAATAGAACTGGGTGGGCTTATATCGGAGGAGAGGCAGGAATCCTCTTTGTCCTTGCTTTAAATGCTACCAGGGATACATTAAACAGGGACCCAGGGAAGTGTTCCACCCTGCTACTGTGCCTAGGAACACAGGCAAGTTTTGCCACCTGCAATCAGACCATTTCTTCAACTGGAAGAGTTCCCCCGCCCCCATACATCCACCAGCAGTGCCATGTGTCCAGGCATGGCTGTGGTGTAATATATGATAGGGTAATACATACATCCGATCCTGACTGCCCTTCACTGTGCCTATCACTGACGCCCGCTCCCCTGTGCCACAGTGAAGTGATAGCACACGTCTCAGTTCGGTTAGCTCAGATTGCCACGGCTGGCCACCAGTAGCAATGAGTTCATGCCGATCCCCATGCAAGGGCTCCGAATGTGTCATTGCTAGGTGAGCTGCACCCGTGGGGACAGTACCGACGGCTTTGGGACTTGGAGAATAGCCCCAGCGTGGCTCTGTCATGCACACCGTCCCCACATCAGGGACAGGGCCATAGGGGGGTGCATGGAGCTCTAAGTGAGAAGGGGTTGACGGCCAGATCTCTAATGCCAGTGAGGGCAGAGCCCCTACTTTGCATGGGGCTAGGCCTTGTCTGCCATCCCTTCCCAATAAGAGGCTGCTGCTTTTGTCCTCTGCTGGGCCTGCTTGGCTCTAAGGGGCACCTCCAGCCCATGTGACATCAGCATGGTGATGTTTATCTCCGTTTTGGTGTGATCAGTAGGAAACCCTGCGGGTTTGTTACTGTCGGTGTCATATTGTTCTTCCTTTCTGGCCAGGAAACGGGCTCTGTGCCAGTCGGTTCTGAACTAGGACACAAGGATGGCCAAACTAGACAAGCCCCAGCATTGCCCAGCACTAGGCCTGCCTCCGCCTAAGCCTGGTTTTCCCTAGGAAACGTTCCCTAGGGTGGGTGCTTAGGTTCACGGCTTGCTTAGCTGCAGATGTTGCCACAGGTTTGGTGCCTTTTCAGAGACGTGGCCAAGCCTTGCTCTGAACAGACCCGCCTCAGGGAATGTCTGAGTGTTTCTGCTCCAGGGACAGGACCTATGTGGGCTAGGTCAGTGATAAGCTACAGCCCACGCCAGGCCTGACAGGGTTAACCAGGGCCTGAGGGGGCCAGTTAATTACCTGGCATCACCTGAGAAAAGGAGGCGCAGGGTTAATGGAGCGTGAAGCGCAGCTGAGGAAAGCTGGGCCAGTACTTCAACCCATAAAGCTGAGAGAACAAAGGGGATCTGGGTGGAGGAATTTCAATGCTCTGGGATGAGGGAAGCCCTTAGAGAACATAAAAACCACAAGGATAAAACAAGGAGTCTCTGTCCCATGTGGATCTGGATTTGAACTTGGTTGCCCCCATCTAGACAGGAATGACGGTCTGGAGGTTAAAGGACGCGGGCGATCTGGATTCAGTTCCTGGCTCTGCCTGTGTGACGTTGGGTAAGTCACTTGGTCTTCTTGCGGCTGGGATTCACGGAGGCACCTGGGGGCTCGTGATCTTTTCTTCCTCTGTCTTGTTGGGTGGGACTGGGCGCTCTTTGAGGCAGGGACTCTCTCATGATGGGTACATACAGCACCCGGCACAATGAGTCTCTGCTCACGTCTGAGGCCCCTCAGCACCACCCTAATAATCCTTTTTTTCCTGAGTTACAGCTGCAGCATCCGCTCATCCCCTTGAGGAAGCAGCCCAGGAGGAGCAGAAGGGGGCAGCAATACCACGCAGTACCTTGCTGAGACAGACGCCTGGGAGCAGCCAGCCCAGTGCAGTCGAAGGCAGCCCTTTGTCTCTCTGCTGCTCCAGACAGCCGGGTTCACTCAGCGGCTGGCTAATTAGCTGTGTGAATAGCCAGCGCTTGGGGCTGGCCCGTGAAAGGGAGATGGATGAGGCTGCTGCTCGGCGCTGGCTGGGCAGGTGTAGCACGGCAATTCCCCATTTTTCCCCTCCATCTGTTCCCATACTGCCGAGCCGGGTCCTCCTCTGACATGCCAAGTGACCCTGCAAACCCACCAGGCCCGGAACCACTTCCCCCAGCTACTCTCACGCTCAGACATGTCGGGCGCTTTTAATAAGGCAAGATTTACTGCTGACCTTTGGGCGCCAGGGTCCTTTCTGGGAGGCCGAGGCAGCCCCAGCACCGCCCCACCCCTCAGCAGGAGGAAAGCAGACTCCAGGCCCGGGCTCCCCTCCAGAGAGCATTAACACTGTGGTAGAGAGAGCACATGGAGACCGGGCCAGCTGCACCTGGAGCATGAGCCGCCTGCCACAGAGCTCTCGGGGCACGGGCAGGGATATGTGTGCACACTACGACCGTGAGGGCAGTGGCAGGATGCAGGAAGGAGGATGGCTATGCTCACCCTGTAGACGCATTATTCCTCTCATTGCTTCGGGGGAACCCCAGAGATTCTTGAGTCCCAACCGCTGACCCCCGTTCCCACTTGCTCTCCTGCCCCTCCGAAAGCGCCACCTTCCGATTAGCCTGCTCCTCCAGGGCAGCCAGAGATGATCTGTGGAGAATTGCTCCCAGATCCTTTCTTACCCTGAGGTAAAAGGCATTGTCAGAGCTGATCTGGGGACACTGGGACCAGCGGGACAGGAAATGCAGAGGCTTCCGATACAATGGGGATGGATGCTATAAACCAGTCCCTGGCTTGCCTGGATCTGGCCCCTGAGGCATGGGGCTTCCTCCTAGCATTGGGGAGCCCATGCTGGTGCTCCAGCTCCCCACCATTCCCGACGGGGCTGGAGCACACAAAATCTACTAGCCTGGGCCTCCCTCGGCTCTGGTGTCTCAGGGGAATGTGGAGAATGTCTTTCTGCTTCTCGTTTGGAGGCCTCCTCACTTGTGTGCAGCCCCCAACTGATTTTCCTGTGGGTCAGCGGCCACCGACCCAAAAAGGGTTCCCCACCCCCGCTATAAACACAGCACCATGAAACAAGTGGAAGGTTGCCAGCCCTCCAGGATTGGCCTGGAGTCTCCAGGAATGAAAGATGAATCGAATTAAAGATTACAGCCTGGGGTGAAATCTCCAGGGATGCGTCCAGTCCAAATTGGCCACTCTAAACAAGCCGCTCCATGGGCTCGTGACCAAAATGCTCTGCTCCCACTGCTGCTGGGGCAGGGCTCTCTCCCCATTGTGGCAGTAGAGAGCTTCATGCTCATGCTCTGACTGGTTACTGAGGGCCTCTGCTTGCATGCCCAGATCTGCCAATGCACCCCTGTCCTGTCCCACCACTTTCTGCTGTTGCAGCCCTGGTGCTTTTCCAGCCACAGCTCGGCTGGTGCACTGCGATCCTGATCTGAACCCCGCCTCCTCCCCGTTTTCAAGCCCATCTTGCAACCATGTGACAGGTTAACAAAAGGAGGCTGCTGTCAGGGATTCAGGACTGACAGACGTTCCCAGGGGCAGGAGAAGGAAAGTGTGTGGCCAGCCAGGAACAGGACTGACTAGCAAGCTTCCACCTCTGAGCTATGAGCTGTGTCCCTCAGAGCTTGGCTAGCCATGCTGTTTACCCCGGCAGGACCGGCTTCTTCCCAAGGTTTGGGTGTGGCTTTATTGCTCAGTGAATCTGGCATTCCTGACCCAGGACCTCTGTTGTATATTATAAATCCCAGCCAAGGCTAATGGCTCACGGCACTAAGCTCTGTGCTGACAGGTAGCAAAGCAGGCAGCCAGTACCCCAACAAGCATGCAGGATGCAACCAGTGGAGGAAATGCATGAACAAGGATCTCACTCCTGCAGATCTCTCCTCTCACAGCAGTCCGTATGGTGGCATCGGTGGGACGAACATCAGGAAGGGATGTCAGGGTGGGGCCCAAAGTACGGACCAGCTGGACCGTTTTGGAGCCAGCTTTTCCCTGCAGCAAACCCCCACGGGCAGGGCTTGCTGTTCAAGGCATGCCTTGTTAAGGAGAGTCTATCTCTTGAAGGTCAAAAATGCAAATGCTGCATGAAACCCATCCCGGGTGTCTCCGCGCTAAAGTCTGTGAGGAGGTAAAGTTGGCCCATCGTTAGCTACGGCTTTAAACAAGAGTTCATGCACAAGCACATGCTCACTCAGTCACCGCTGGATATTCCTGGTCGCCTCCTGGCTGCTCACATCTTTATCAGCGAGCGTGCAGGATGCTCTTGCTGGCCCAGTTCAAACTCATCTTGCTCGGCAGCGCATCTGCTGCAGCTCTCTCTTCTGTTAGAAATTGGAATGTGAGTAGGTGCTTGGTGCTGAATTACGCTCCAGAGCTCATGCAGTAACCTGCCCACATCAGCTCTTCTACTGGGTGAACACTTAATAGGCTCCAGGATGACTGACAGTCCTAATTAAAAACAAGATGTGATTTTTGTGCCAGGTTTGGGAGTATTCAGATTGCTTGCCTGGACTGACTGGCTGTGTCCTGGATGGATGGATGGATCTCTCTGTCCATCTCCATCCAATTGGGATTCTGGGTCAGGGCACAGGAGAAATGAGACCTGCCATTTTCCTTGATTTGCTGGCTGGAAAGACAACATTGGGATTTGGAAGGTGTTCCATGCTAAGAATGTGCTTCTGTCATGTGTGCAGGGCAAAGCCAATGCAGGGAAATTGATGAGCATGAAATAAAAACACAGCACTGCTGTATTCCTTTGAACTGCTGCAGTGTGGCTATCCTAAGAGATCCTGCTTTGGATGATTTCTGTAGAATATTGTAGTCATTTTTTTTATTAGGCTTTGTCTACACTGCAGGGTTTTTGCTCAAGAAGCTTTTTGCAGAAGAGATCGTGCTCAAGAAGTTTTTGCAGAAAAGCACGTCCACACCTCAAAAGTGCATTGCAAAAGCCATGTGCTTTTGCGCAAGACAGCATCCATACTGCATGGACGCTCTTGCACAAGAAAGTTCTGATGGTCATTAACAGAATGGCCATCAGAGCACCTGTGCTTTTTCTGATAGGCTCTTTTTGCACAAGAAACCCTTGCAGAGCGTCCACATGTGCCTTTTTGCGCAAGAGCTGTAGTGCAAAAAGGAGTTATTCCTCGTGGGGACAGGAATAACGCTACTGGCAAAAGCCCTCTGTTTGATTTACTGTTTGTTTGGTTTTTTGTGCAAAAACGTGCTTGAGGTGTGGACGCTCCGCTGGTTTTTGTGCAAAAATGGCCATTTTTGCACAAAAACCTTGTAGTGTAGACATAACCTTAGTGGAAGCAGTCATGTGTTATCCTTGAAGCAATATTTCACATTGCCTGACAACAAAACCCCCTTCTACACGAGGATGGAAAAAAGCAGTGAAACAACCATGCTCTGCTGCAAGAAGCATTTGTGGTTTCCTCCAAGGCACTGTGTGCTCTGCTAAATTGCCTGGATTTGCTCTGCTCCTGATGGGCATTTTCCATGGCCCGCTGTCAACACACCCTCTCATTTAACAGTACCCAGACCGATCGCCTGTAAAAGCAGCTTCCACAATGTATCACTTGCTGTCGTTATTGTGGGCGCTGTTGTTGCGCCGTTAGCAGGCGAGGCCTGGGGAGCTGTGAGCCTCACCTGGCTGTCTTATCACTTGGCGCTAGAACAGGAAGCTCGCAAGAGCTAACGGAATTAGTGACCTTTCAGAGTCTTTGGGAGCCCAATGAAAAATCACCTGCCAGAGGAAAAGAATGAAGAGAAAATAACCCAGCGGCAAGACACCGCTACAGAGCATGTTGACTCCATGCCGAGAGTCTCGGTCTTTTACATCTTACTCAGCAAGGCAATTAAATAGCTAATTAGATTCCTAAACCATTGACACCATCAAGAGCAGCCTGGCCTGGGCTTTCCACCTCAGTTGATGAGATGCGTGGTGAAGATGGTGTTGAGCGCAGCCTGCTGGAAGGCTGACAGCTCTGCAGGCAAGACCCCCTCGTGCCACGCCATGGGGCCTGACCTTGAACAGAATTTTTCAGGTGAAAAATAAGATTAGCAGGGAACAATTATGTCGCCCAAAGGTTTGTCTGTCTCCTGAGCCTAACTAGTGACTCCTGCGGCTGCGCCAGGGCACAGGGGAACAGCTATGCCCTTAGCCCTCAGCAGTGAGGAAATGGGCCAAGCTACTGCCGGGCCAATGCTAATAGTCAGGGGCCTAGACAGAGAGAGCTTATTGTTTTGCACAGGCGCCTAGAGGCTTTGTCTACACTACCGGCTTTTGCTGGCAGAGAGTATGCAAATGAAGCGCTGATTAGCATATTGCCATGCTTCATTTGCATAATCTATTTGAGCCGGTTTTGCACAAAAACAAGCAGTGTGGACGTTTCCTTTTTGCGCAAAAAGAACCCTCTGGAGAGGCATAAGGATCTTGTGCAAAAAGGGGGTTTTGCGCAAAAAGGAAACGTCCACACTGCTTGTTTCTGCGCAAAAACCCCTTGCGCAAAACCGGCTCAAATAGATTATGCAAATGAAGTGTGACAATATGCTAATTAGTGCTTCATTTGCATACTCTCTGCTGGCAAAAGCCAGCAGTGTACACATAGCCTGAGTGTGCTTGTGCACATGCACGTGTGTGCGATGAGCATTCAGTTCTGATCTTGTGCTCACCTCCCAAATGTAACCTGCCCTTCATCCCCCTCCTCCCATGTACACTTATAGCTCTTCTCTTCCTCCATCTGTTTTAATCCTGGACCTTCAGGTCAACTGCCTCCTTCCCTGGAACCTCAATCCAATGTCCTATCTACACGCCCTACCCCCAGCCAATCCTCAGTCCTTATCTGTCTCATCGCTCTCCATATGCTGCCACGCTGGGCATGCCTCTTATGCCCAGAAGACACTGAGCCAGTTAGAAACATCCTGAGTCCTGACATGACAGGTCCTTCTCCGTCAGCTGCCACTCCCAAGGCCTCAGCTGCTGACGTCCCAATATGGAAAGAGAGACTGGGCCACCTGCTGCAATTGTTCTTGTCAGTCTCTCTCTGTGACTCGTGTCTAGAAGAAGCCACAACAGGTGGCCTGCTGGGATTATTGTTTACTCATCGCAGCCAAGTAGAAGTGATGGGGCAAATCATTAGCAGCGTTATGTCTCGGGGTTTCTTGGGGGTGGGAACTGTTGTGAAAGTACCTTCAGTGGGAATAGATTGGTTTTCCTTCCCCTGTATGATTGCACTGCATGGTCATGAAAGGGTATGTCTACTCTACAGATTTTTTTTTTTGAAAAATGGCATTTTTTCCTTAAAAAACCTGCGATCATGTTCTTTTGAAAAAAATCAAAAGAACTGAGGGGTTTTCTCGGCATTGGTAAACCTCTTTCTACAAGGAAGAACTCTTTTTCCGAAAGAGCAGGGACGAGGGAGTTCTTTCGCAAGAAGAGGAAAGAGGAAAAAGCACAGGTACCCTAGTGGCCATTCTGTGCATAGTAATCACAGCTTACATGCAAGATAGCGTCCATTTAGTGTGGGCACGGTCTGTTGAAAAAGCAGATGGCTTTTTTGATGCGCTTTCGCAGTGTGGACGCTCTTTTTCAGAAGACGTTTTTCGGAAGATCTCTTCTGCAAAAGCTTCTTCCGAAAGAAGCCTGCAGTCTAGACACGGCCAAAATGAAAGGTTGGGCTGTGTCAGATGTAGGGTTAACAGGAGCAATGCTAGATTTACCTGTGTAGCCATGGCAAAGGAAGCTCAAATATTCTGGTGATGGCGGTGAGCCTGGGAGTCCCCAGACAGAGGTATTCACAATCTCGGGCACCATCCGTGTGAAGGGCATCCTCTGCCAACATGCCAGCGCATGGAACCCTTCACTGCTCCCTGCCAATGGACCGACAAACGAAGCACGACACATGAGAACACTGAGCGCACGCCGCAGCTGAGCTTCCGTAATGGTGTACCAGCTGGCACTGCGGCCAACACATCAGTTTCTCTTTGGTGAGGCAAAACAACAGAGTGGGGCCGCAGACAGGGCTCATTTCATTTGCTGTAATGTAATCTTTCAATCTGGCTGCTCAATGAATTTCAACTCTGCTTGCCACAGCTGTGTTACTCGCTCCCGTCTGCCCTCTGAGACGGTGGTCTCCTCGCCATTTCTCTCGCGTCGACCGCAGGAGTCTCTTCTCACCGCTCCCTGCTGCTTGGCACTGGTATAGCAAAGGCTCTGCATCAGCAATCCCAGAAAATTGCAGCCTGTGCATTGGTTTATTTAAGTCCTCCACTGGGGTGTATAAATAGCAGCCACGTGTACAGGAGCAAGGCCCGCTCTCTGTACAACATCACTGATGCTAAAGAAGAGCTGCTGCCTACAGTTCTGGAACTCTCCCTAGGAAAGGGCGCAATGGGATGGGAACAAGGGAGCCAGGGGGCAGAGCCATCCTTAAGATCTATGGGGCCCCATGCAGTACTATTAAACGGGCGCCCCTGTGCCAGATGGCAGCCCAGGGGGCCAGGGTGATGGTTTTTTAGAGAGGTGATTTTATAATCTTCAGCAACACGCTCATGAACTATTTTTAAAATAAATTTTAAACTAAGTGTAACCCACACACCTAGGCTATGTCTACACTGGCACCATCTTGCGCCAGAAATATGCAAATGAGGCTAAGCGTGGAATATCGCCGAGCCTCATTTGCATATCTAATGAGCCGCCATTTTTTTCAGAAGAGGCTCTTGCGCAAGAAGGAGTGTCTACACTGCCCCTTCTTGTGCAAGAAAAACCCTCTTGCGCAACGCCGTTACACCTATTACTTTTCAGGAAGAACGGTATTGCGCAAGAGGGTTTTTCTTGCGCAAGAAGGGGCAGTGTAGACGCTCCTTCTTGCACAAGGTAAGCTTGCGAACAGGAACAGCTAACAGGGAGTTTGGAGAGGGAGTTCTCCAGGTAAAAGAGGAGTAAAAGCGGGACCCTTGTGGTAAGTGGCTGTCTGGAGTGTGTGTTTGTGTGTGGGGGAGTTATTTGCTATGTGCTGAGCTTGTGTTTGTGTGTTTGGTTGGTTGGTTTGTTTGTTTGAAGGAGCTTCTAAAAGGTTTGAAATCTAGAAGCCTCTGTTAATTGGCTGAGCCTCAGTCAGGGGGAGGGGCTACCAGAGCTATATAAGCCTGTGACCCAGCGACCAGGGAGCTTGCGAACAGGAACAGCTAACAGGGAGTTTGGAGGGGGAGGTTAGAGGGCACTAGGGACTTCTGACCTTCTTAAAAACAACTCTTATAATAATCTATATTCCAGAGGTTTAAAAAGAATCCCAGTTTCTGCTTAAACTTATTCATTAGAAAAATGGAGACAGAAGCCCAGCAGCAGAGTGGGGGCTATCCTGTTTATTGCGTCGCGTGTAACATGTATGATTACCTGCCCTGTGGGTGGGTGGCATATGTGTGCACCCGTTGCAAGGAGCTCCTGACCCTCAGAGACCGGGTTCGGGCTTTGGAGGCCAGGGCGGCTGAACTGGAGGAGCTAAGGGAGGTAGAGAGATATGCTGATGAGACTTTCCGGGACATTGTAGTACTGTCCCACCTCCAGTCTGAGAGCCCCAGTGCTCTTAAGGAGGATGAAAGTTTCAAGGGAACAGAGCATTCAATGGGAGCAGAGGGAAACCATCCCGTAGTTGGGACCCTCCTCCCAGAGGATGTTGCGGTATCCTCTTGCACTGAGGATACCTCTGAGGGGGAGGGAATGCCAGTTAGGAAGAGGCAGGTGTTAGTAGTGGGTGATTCAATTGTTAGAAACATAAATAGTTGGGTTTGTGATGACCGGGAGAACCGTATGGTCACTTGCCTGCCTGGTGCGAAGGTTGCAGATCTCTTGAGGCATCTAGATAGACTTATGCGTAGTGCTGGGGAGGAGCCGGTGGTCGTGGTACATGTAGGTACCAATGACGTAGGGAAGGGTAGGAGAGATGTCCTGGAGGCCAAATTTAGGCTGCTAGGAAAGAGACTGAAATCCAGGACCTCTATGGTGGCATTCTCGGAAATGCTTCCAGTTCCACGCGCAGGGCCAAGTAGGCAGGCAGAGCTTCAGAGTCTCAATGCGTGGATGAGACGATGGTGTAGGGAAGAGGGGTTTGGATTTATTAGGAACTGGGGACACTTTTGGGAGAGGGGGAGCCTATACAGGAAGGATGGGCTCCACCTAAACCAGGGTGGAACCAGACTGCTGGCACTAAACATTAAAAAGGCTGTACAGCAGTTTTTAAACTAAGATGGGGGAAAGCCGATTGGTGCGGAGATGCACGTAAATCGGAGGGAGACTTCTCTTAGAGGAGAATCCATTGATAGAGATTCTCTAAGCTGTAGTCAGAAAGAGAGGAGGAGAGAGGGCAAACCATGGGCCAGAGCAGACAAACAACCGCGTACAAAGGAATTCAATGCACCAGGGAAGGGCAGACAAATAAGCAGTGGCAAATTTTTAAAGTGCTTCTACACAAATGCTAGGAGTCTGACGAATAAGATGGGTGAACTAGAGTACCTAGTATTAAATGAGGAGATTGACATAATAGGCATCACTGAAACCTGGTGGAATGAGGAAAATCTGTGGAACACAATCATACCGGGATATAAAATATATCGAAAGGATAGAGCAGGCCGGGTGGGTGGTAGAGTGGCACTGTATGTGAAAGATAATGTAGAATCAAATGAAATAAAAATATTAAGTGAATCAACATGTTCAATAGAATCGCTATGGATAGTAATTCCATGCTCCAATAATAAGAAATTAGCAGTAGGGATATATTACCGACCACCTGACCAGGACAGTGATACTGACATTGAAATGCTGAGGGAGATTAGAGAGGCTACCAAAATAAAGAACTCTATAATAATGGGGGATTTTAATTATCCCCATATTGACTGGGTACATGTCACCTCAGGAAGAGAAGCAGAGATAAAATTTCTCAGTGGCCTAAATGACTGCTTCTTGGAGCAGCTGGTGCAGGAACCCACAAGGGGAGAGGCAATTCTCGATTTAGTCCTGAGTGGAGTGCAGGATCAGGTCCAGGAAATAACCGTTACAGGACCGCTTGGGAATAGAGACCATAATATAATAACATTCAACATTCCTGTGGTGGGTAGAACACCTCAGCAGTCCAGCACCCTGGCATTTAATTTCAAAAAGAGGAATTACACAAAAATGAGGAGGCTAGTTAAACAGAAATTAAAAGGCACAGTGACTAGAGCCAAATCCCTGCAAGCTGCATGGAAACCTTTTAAACACACCATAATAGAGGCCCAACTTAAATGTATACCCCAAATTAAAAAACATAGCAAGAGACCTAAAAAAGTGTCACCGTGGCTTAACCACCATGTAAAAGAAGCAGTGAGGGACAAAAAGGCATCTTTTAAGAAGTGGAAGTCCAATCCTAGTGAGATAAATAGAAAGGAACATAAACACTGTCAAATCAAGTGTAAAAATGTAAAAAGAAAAGCAAAAAAAGATTTTGAGGAACAGTTAGCCAAAAACTCAAAAAGAAATAACAAAATGTTTTTTAAGTACATTAGAAGCAGGAAGCCTGCTAAAAAACCTGTGGGTCCCCTAGACGATCGAACTATAAAAGGCTCAATCAAGAACGATAAAGCCATTGCGGAGAAACTAAATGATTTCTTTGCTTCAGTATTCACGGCTAAGGACGTTGGGGAGATTCCCAAATTTGCACCGTCCTTTGTGGGTGATGAATCTGAGGAACTGTCCCGGATTGAAGTGTCATTAGAGGAGGTTTTGGAACAAATAGAAAAACTTAATGTTAACAAATCTCCGGGACCGGATGGCATTCATCCAAGGGTTCTAAAAGAACTCAAATGGGAAATTGCTGAACTATTATCTGTGGTTTGTAACCTATCCCTTAAATCGGCTTCTGTACCTAATGACTGGAAGGTAGCCAACATGACACCAATATTTAAAAAGGGCTCTAGAGGCAATCCGGGCAATTACAGACTGGTAAGTCTAACTTCAGTACCGGGCAAATTAGTCGAAACAATAGTAAAGAATAAAATTGTGAAGCATGTAGAAGAACATAATTTGTTGAACAAAAGTCAACATGGTTTCTGTAAAGGGAAATCCTGTTTTACTAATCTATTAGAGTTCTTTGAAGGGGTTAACAAACATGCGGACAAGGGGGATCCAGTAGATATAGTATACTTAGATTTTCAGAAAGCCTTTGACAAGGTCCCTCACCAAAGGCTCTTGTGTAAATTACATGGCCATGGGATAAGAGGGAAGGTCCTTTCTTGGATTGAGAACTGGTTAAAAGACAGGAAACAAAGGGTAGGAATAAATGGTAAATTTTCAGAATGGAGAGGGGTAACTAGTGGTGTCCCCCAAGGGTCGGTCCTAGGACCAATCCTGTTCAACTTATTCATAAATGATCTGGAGAAAGGGGTAAGCAGTGAGGTGGTAAAGTTTGCAGATGATACCAAACTGTTTAGGATAGTCAAGACAGAAGCAGACTGTGAGGGACTCCAAGAAGATCTCACCAAACTGAGTGATTGGGCAACAAAATGGCAAATGAAATTTAATGTGGATAAATGTAAAGTAATGCACATCAGGAAAAATAACCCCAACTGTACGTACAGTATGATGGGGGCTAATTTGGCTACGACAAATCAGGAAAGAGATCTTGGAGTTATCGTGGACAGTTCTCTGAAAACTTCCACACAGTGTGCAGCGGCAGTCAAAAAGGCAAATAGGATGCTCGGAATTATTAAGAAAGGGATAGAAAATAAGACCCAGAATATCTTACTGCCCCTGTATAAAACTATGATACGCCCACATCTTGAATACTGTGTACAGATGTGGTCTCCTCACCTCAAAAAAGATATTTTGGCCTTGGAAAGGGTTCAGAAAAGGGCAACTAAAATGATTAGGGGTTTGGAACGGGTCCCATATGAGGAGAGGTTAAAGCGACTGGGACTTTTCAGTTTAGAAAAGAGGAGACTGAGGGGGGATATGATAGAGGTATATAAAATCATGAGTGGTGTGGAGAGGGCCGATAAAGAAAAGTTATTTATTAGTTCCCTAAATAGAAGAACAAGAGGACACCAAATGAAATTAATGGGTAGCAGGTTTAAAACTAATAAAAGAAAGTTCTTCTTCACACAGCGTGTAGTCAGCCTGTGGAACTCCTTGCCAGAGGAGGCTGTGAAGGCTAGGACTATAATAGAGTTTAAAGAGAAGCTAGATAATTTCATGGAGGTTAGGTCCATAAAAGGCTATTAGCCAGGGGATAAAATGGTGTCCTTGGCCTCTGTTTGTCAGAGGCTGGAGAGGGATGGTAGGAGACAAATCGCTTGATCATTGTCTTCGGTCCACCCTCTCTGGGGCACCTGGTGCTGGCCACTGTCGGCAGATGGGATACTGGGCTAGATGGACCTTTGGTCTGACCCAGTACGGCCATTCTTATGTTCTTATGCAAATGAGGCTTGGCAATATTCCACGCTTAGCCTCATTTGCATATTTCTGGCGCAAGATCGCACCAGTGTAGACATAGCCCTAATGTGGTTACTGAGCAATGCAAGTGGTACTTAGACCACAGCAACAGTTAAGACCAAGAGACCTCTACAGCAGGGGCTGGAAGGCAGCTGGCTTTTAGCTCCGAGGGTAGAGGCTCCTATTTTCCGCTTCAGAGGTCCCAAGTTCAAATCCGCCCAATGGCGGTTACATAAGGTCCCAGCGACTAACACAATAAATTCAGAAACGGACAGTATGTACCTGGGGTTGGCAAATGGTTCCATTACTTCTCAAATGCTTCTTTCACAGGTTCAGCAAAGAAGTCTGGCAGGTGTTGTCACTTGTAAGTTAACTAGATCCTCTCCTGAGGAAGCAGAGCCACAGACCGGGGTAGGAAAAGGCAGGTGGGTGGACATTAAGACCCAGGCGTGCCCCAGATTTTTGGGTGCCCGATGTGGCTGTGTATTCTGCATACGGATACAGACAGCTCTGGGGAGAGTGTGGGCGTGTACAACCGATGTAAAGGTACGCTATTATACCTGCCCCATTGTTGCAGGTGATTATGGGAACACAGGTCTGACCCACAGAGTGGCTGTTACAATATTAGGCTGAATGACTCCACAACCCAAGGCCAATAATTAACGGACTTCACTACTGAGGGCGGGACTGGGGTAGGGTCGGAAAATGGTGAGACAAGAGAATGCACTTGGGAGATGGAGGAGGGGTACTTCTGCCCTGGAGAGGGAAAATCATGCAGAAATAGCTCTTGGATAATGTGCAGGGGAGTACAGGATACTTAGCTAGATAGGAAGTAAACCTGCCCATCGCTCTTCTCTGTGAATCTATGGTATCCAAGCCTGCCTAGTAAATAAGCTCTGAGCCTTAGCTCTTTGTTTCACACTGAGCTTTGCTGCCCTGGGTTTATTTATAATGATTATTATTCACTTATGTCCTAAGCGGCATTTTGCCACCCCTAGAATCAGCCAGGAAGAATAAAGAACCAGCGCTGTACCCAGGAGCATCCGCTAGCTCCTGGGTGCTGTTAATTGAACAACATGGACAGAGGTTTGAAAAGTTTCATGGAAAGCTAACCTGCATCTTCTGGCTGGGGGGCTTTGTGATCAATGTTCCCTGAAAGCTGAGTGCTTTGGGGCCCTGCTAGGAGACATTCAAGCCCACAGCTACCCAGAGCCAGCAGCATGTGTTTCTATTGGTGGTGCATGTACCTTGGTGCACACAGTAAAATTTATTCCACACGTGGGCTTAAATTGCAGCAAGGGAGGTTTGGGTTGGATATTAGGAAAAAATTCCTAACGGTCAGGGTGGTTAAACACTGGAATAAACTTCAAAGGGGTGTTGTGGAATCTCCATCACTGGAGATATTTAAGGGCAGGTGGAACAGACACCTGTCAGGGATGATCTAGAGTGACGGTGCTTGGTCCTTCCATGAGGGCAGGGGACTGGATTCGATGACCTCTCAAGGTCCCTTCCAGTTCTAGTGTTCTATGATTCTTTGGGAAAATTGACTGTCAGTGGAGCTCAGGGCTGAGTTCTAGGCAGAAGTAAGGAAGGACACCCCCCCCCCCGCCCCAGCAATAAAACACATGAGGGCAAGCAATGGTATGTGCCCTTGAAAGTCAGTTGGTGCATGCCTGGAGCTAAGAGATCTTGGCTGCTAATGGAGATTTGCAGCTCAGCACAGAGTTAGGTGCCCAGCAAGCAGCAGCTTATTGGATGATTTCGGCAGCCAGGAACGGATGAGCGTGTGTTTCTGTCTCTCGGGAAGCAGCTCACTGGTTGCACGATGTGCTGAGTGATTGTGCAGGAGGCCAGTAGATCAGAACTGGGTTTCTCACCCTGCCCATGGTCAGAGTTCTGCAGGATTTGGTCACCAATGGTGGGGGCTTTTATACTTTAGGCAACGGTGCCACCTACAGGAGACTCACCAAGCTGCCTTTATCGCTTTCTCCTTAGGCCCCATATGGTGTCTCTGGAATAAAAATCCTCTGTCATCATGACAATATCACAGGTTCTTTGGTTGCTGAAATTTTCCATTACCCTATACGCCGCCTCTCCCTGACTCTAGTGGGAGAACTAGTCGGGCCTTGTGTTAAGTGGGGCCACGCACCCGTCAGGAAGATGTTGGTTCAAACAACCCACGGGAAGTCTGTGGGACTTTCCTGTGCGCTGGCTTGGGTTAAAATTAACCCTTTCACTCTTGGGAGCCTCAGCACACTCAGGGCACGTCTCCACAGCAGGGCTAATTAAGCTATGCAACTTCAGCTACGTCAATTGTGTAGCTTAAGTCGAAATAGCTTAACTCGGCTTTTGGCACAGCAGGAAGTTGAAAGGAGAGCACTCTTCCTTCGACGTCCCTTACTCCTCGTGAAATGAAGGTTACAGGAGGTGGAGTAAGAAATCCTCCCGCTTGCCATTATTTCGAAATCATAGAGCTGGAAGAGACCTCAGGAGGTCATCAAGTCCACGCCCCTGCCCAAGGCAGGACCAATCCCAACTGAATAAAGGCTTGTTGTGTAGTCATGCACGATGTTATTCCAAAATAACACTGTGGTGCAGATGTATCCTCACTGTATTGCGGCAAGTTTATCAAGGTAATGGTCCCATGGTAATTGATGCAACACGAGGAAATACCTAGCTCAGTCACTGGCACCCCTGGAAAACCCCGCTGCTCTACCTGGATGTATTTGGAAGACTCAGGTGCAGGGTCGTCTGTTGGGACACACAAATGAAGATAGGGTGTTTTTCTAAGAAAATGTGTTTTTCTTCAGAGAAGAATTCTTTCGGGGAAGTTCCCCCAGCCTGGCACTGTGGGCTCTCCTTTACCTGTGGGACTATCCTGCTGCTTCATTCAAGCTCTCCTCTCCCTTCCCCCCACCCCACCGATAGTGCTTTCTGCTCTCTGTGTACAGGGGTACCTGATGGCACAAGGTGCAATGCACTGCAGGATTAACTTAGTGTGCTTGTGTGACATAGTGTGGGTACCTTGCTGGTTGCTATGCTGGGCAGTGGGTTGTCAGTGACCTCCACTGGCTGCTGGCTGCAGCACGGCCCAGCAGGGCAGGGGATGAGTCATTATGCAAGGGGGCTTCGAGACTCGTCAAACAGGTATCTCCCATGGAGCGGAACAATGGAAAGGAAGGGGGCGAGGCCAGTCCTGGCGGAGGGCAGGGCTGCAAGTGAGTGGATTAGTTTCTGGCTGGGATCATGGAGGAGACGGCCTAGGGAAAAGGGCTGGAATTTAGGGGCCCAGCATCCCCCATCTCAAGGGGGGCTGAGGCATCCTAGGCCCGGTTCCTGTAACCAGATGACATCTGTGCTGTGCTGTATCCTGGAGACGCAATAAACTCCCTCTATTCTACTGGCTGGTGGAGTCTGTCCATGCCATTACGGGGGTGCAGGAGTCGGGGGACCCCGACGCACCGCCACAACTTGCCTCTCCCTGGCCATGCCTGCACACTGGGCAAGTGGCTCTCAAAGGCACGTGTCAGTCCTGTAGAGTGAGCGTATTCAAAGGAAAGGCTTAAGCAGCGTCAGGGCTAAATCCGGTAGAGTGGAGCTTCCCTGTATGGCCTGACTCTATCCCTGCATCGCCAGAGCATGCCAGGCTGTTTTAGGAGCAGGGAACTAGCAAATAAGGGGGGGCTAATGCAGCAGGGAGGAGTGGGTAAGTGCAGGGGGGCCACAGACTCACCGAGTGACCCCAAGCAAGTCATTTGGGGTCTTCTTGCCTCGATTTCCCTGTCTATAAAATGGCGACAGCATTACTGACCCACCTTTGTAAACTACACTGAGGTCTACAGGGGAAACGAGCTCTAAGTGCGAAGCCTGGGTATTATTGGAGAAGTGGTGTGAACCGCTGTATCAATCAGTGGCAGGGATGAGGTTTCCTCGCTGGGGGCTGGACTGGATCATCTTCTCCTTCCTACGGTGTTTCCCTTTCCCCCTACTCATTGTCTTTCTGGCCTATTTAGTCCGTAAGCTCAGCACCACAAGGATTGTTAATCAGCCCTGCACAATAGGAGCCCAGTCCTGGTTGTCCCGGAGCATTGCTGTAATACACCTAATACATTCAATTACAAAGTTACTCTTCCCCTTTAACAAAGCTTTGCTAAATTAAAGCGTTGGGAAACCAACGAGGCGTTTCAGCCCAGGCCTTGGGGTATACGGTAGTTACTTCCCATTCCATCTCCTAGCACTTGCACGGACGGCTTGCAATTCGATGGCTGGGCACCTCGCAGTGCGTTGAAAAGCTGCAGCAGAAGGAGAATGGAGCTGGGTCTAAAGCTGCCTGAGGTGGGAGGTGTTTCCTTGAGAAAAGGTCCACAGCCCAGACAGAAAAGCGCAAGGCACGTCTGACGTTGCTGTTCAGTCCTGCATGAGCTCAGTGCTGACAGGTGGGGACAGGCTGCTGGAGGTGCCGCGACTGTGCTTCAGCTCTGCCTTAGAGGGTCCCCCTGTTGTCGGGAGTGTGGAATGAAGTCTCCCTGGTCCCAGCAGACTTTGCTCTGGCTACCACTTCGGGAACTGCCCAGTGCAAGGTCTCATGGTGGGGTTTTTGTGCCACGGACACCTGGCTGAGGAGGAACTGGACTGAGATACACCCAGCCTGTTTCACAGTGGCCAATACGCAGCCATAAGGTACGCTCCCAGGAGGGTGGGAGACCTAGAGTTGATCTAAGGGTCCAAAAGACAAAAAGCTCCATTGTCTATTTCCTGGCCATTTTTCTACTCAGTCAGCGGGGGCCATTCAGCATGACACCCGGCCCATAATTTACTCCAGGGCTCATGAATATTTATCAGCTAGGATGAATGGGGTGAACTCAGTAAACTCCGTACACCGTCACAAGCCACATGGTATTCCAGGTCCATAGCTTATATGTAACACTGCAAGGGGCGGGGGGGGGGGGGAGTAATATAAATTCATAGAGACAGAAGAGACGTAAACAGACTGTCTCCAAAGAACTTAGTACACCCAGAGGTCAAAATACAGCAGCTGCTGGGAGGTAAGGAGATGGGCTGAGGTTTATGGATAACAGCTGACGGATGGGCAAGTAGCTTGATTGTCTTTGTTCAAAGCATCTACTGCACTTTCCGAGCATGGATTCATTGTTCCTGCACCCCTGAATCCGCCTCGTGACCAGTGCGCGGCCTACATTCTGGACGAAGAATTACATGCATGCTTTGGCCTACCAGCATGCCCATTTTACAGCACGCAGGACCTACAGAAAAATACACAACTCGGGCCTCATCTGAAGTCTTTGGGATTCTTTCATTGACCTTAATTTGGTGTGGGAGTCTGTTGCTCTCAGAGCAAGGGGTAGCACTCAGCATGAGTGAACGCAGAGCTTGAATGCAGGCCTATGGATCTCCCAACTGGTGTGCAGACAATGACAGCCACTCAAGAGCTGCCTGGAACCAGCAGGGGAGGGAACAAGTGTCGCTCTAGCCCACCCAGGGCTCCACCCAGGAAGCTCCTGATTGGAGCAGACATCCAGCCCCACCAATTGGCCCAGGCACACTATTTAAGGCACAGGAAGTTGTCTGAGGAACTGGGTGAGGTCCTGATCGGCTGCTGTCCTGGACTAGCTCCTTGCACCAGTATGACCTTTGCAAGTGCTGCTTGTCTCTAGCTTGATTCCTTTGCATGGCTGTCTGACTCTCGGTGTTTTTCAAAGTTATCCACGGATCCCTTCTGAGAAACCTGCTCACTGGCCACTCCCATTTGTTTATTTACTGGCTCCGCAGCCACAGAGACTCACGGTTCCCATTGGCTGCAATTCACAGTTGGTAGCCAAGGGGAGCCGTGGGAAGCAGCAGCCCGGTTCATGCCGCTTCTCGTGGCTCCCCTTGGCTGCAAACGACAAACCGCAGCAATGGGAGTCGTGAAGCTCTGTGGCTGCGGAGCCAGTAAATGAACAAACCGCAGTAGCCAGTGAGCAGGTTTCTCAGGGTACGTCTACACAGCAGGGCTAAAGTCGGAATACGCTACGCAACTTCAGCTACGTCCATTGCATAGCTGAAGTTGAAATAGCTTAATTTGGCTTTTGGTGCTGTCTGCACAGCAGGAAGTCGAAGGACTCTCTTCCTTCAACTTCCTTTACTCCTTGTGAAAGTAGAGTTATAGGAGTTGGAGTAAGAAGTCCTCCATCTCACTATTATTTCAAAATAATGGCTTGCTGTGTAGACACGCACTATGTTATTTCAAAATAACATTAGTTATTCCAGAATAACACTGCTGTGTAGACCTACCCTCAGAGTGGATCCATGGACCACTTTGAGAAACACTGCTCTGACTCCAGTGCTGACCTTCCGTATCACTAATGACACTGATTCAGAGTAATCGTTTGGTGTGACTCGTGACCTCAACTTTAGCCTTGTGGGTTGACCCTGGCTCCGACTCTGGCTTCGGTTCCTGGGTTTTGACTGTGGCTCTGATCACCCACACCCTGGTCCCTACACCCAGGAGTCCTGATTCTTGTTGCCCCTGCTGGCACCACAAGGTCAAACAGTGCACAAATCCATTTCCTGCTAGAGATGGGTGGTGTGAAGCTGGACCAACCTATGCTAAAATGTAATGCTGAGCTTTTCACGAGTGCCAGTGCACAGAGGAGAACAAGTCCCTTTTAAACTGTTTGGTATTTGCACTGAAAGGCAATTCGACTTGTGTTCTTGAAAATCCCACCATAAAGAGATGCTAACAAGTCATCTAAGCCCCTGACTTCAATGTTATCTCCAATCGGGTGTGGGCTCGGGAAAGCCCAGTTGGACTCTAGCGCTCCTTGTCACTGGTTGTTGCAGAAGAAGGGGGTTACATGACATTCTGCAGGAGGAGAACCACAGGGAGAGGTGATACAAAGAGTGCAAAAGCCAGGCCACCTGGAGTGCTTCCCTAATGCACAGGCTTTGCATTTATATTAGGTGGTAGCAGTGGCAAGTCATCCGCTAACCCCCTTCTAAGCAGCACAGATATCAGAGACTTTGCAGACCCAGTCCATCTCCATGGGGCCAGGGCAGAGCTGGTCCCTGCAGTATAGCCTCCTGAACTTACCCACATCTCTTGCCCCACAAGGTTGGATAATGTTCCTCCCCACAGTGGCATTCCCAGCCCCCTCCCAAGGGATTTGTTCCCTGTCATAGAGGGGGCAGTGCGGGCTAATGGGCGGATCGCAGGTAAGGTACCTCCCAGTTATTCCAGTATGGAAGTGAAAATGCTGTGGGATTCCTTCCATTGGTATAAACGACTCTCCAGTCTGATGGAGTTTAAGGCCAGCAGGGACCATTAAACCATCTTGTCTCACCCCCTGCATAGCACAGGCCATTGAATTTCACCCACTTACCCGTGTATGGGACTCAATAACGTGCATGTAACCCGAGTTCTGTGACACGTTAATTCTAATGCAAATGTTTTTGAGTGCTAGACCAGACGAAGACACTCTCCTCTGCGAGGAATGTGTGTGATCACAGGATTAAAATGATGAGCCTTTCAGAGTTACAGCCCGCTGCTTGTTTTGTGTGGATAGATAGTGCCATCCTCTGGTCAGTTTCAATAATCACAAGTTTCCATATCAGCAAGGCTTTTTCCCATCAAAGATCTTGCTGGTAAAAGCTCTGACTCCTTGTGGCTCTAGTCATTTATATGTATAAAAAGCAGTTTGTATATTAAAACAGTTTATACTCAGCCACCAGGACCCATTATCAGCTCTCAGGAGCTAAGCAGCGTGAGGCCAGGTCATGCCTCCGACAGGTAATGTGACATTATTTGATTGAAATATTAGTCATCTGATTAAAATGTGGCAGGTGGCCAGAAAGGCTTAGCCAGCTGGGGCTGATTGACCCAGGGTCAACCTTTAATGACTTGTTAGGATGGAGTGTAAATGATAGCTGGGCTATTACATTAGGCTAGAACAGAACTTTGAAATGCAAACTTGCCTTGTTAGAGCAGCAGACTGGTAGGTGTTTGCTTAGGTTTGTAATCTGAACCTTTGTCTGTTTCTATAGCTTTGATTCAAGAGCAAACATTTGAACATTTCTGATGAAACTTGATTGAAGTAGTATTATGGTTTATATGTCTCTCTGAAGGTTGTGGTAAACTGTATGGGAACTGTTTAATGGATAAATTACCCTGTGCTAATTGCCAGCATGTCTGGGAGACAGAAGGTGATGTCAAAAGCCCATTGTCTCTCCAGGGCCAAAAGGCAGCTGTAAAGGTATAAAGTTCCTTTGGACAGGAACAGGATCCTGTTTTGTCTGACAGCTGCTTGGATGCTCCTAGGGATAAGAAATGAGATCCCAGGATATCCTGGTGCCCATTTCACAGGCATTGACTGGGTCTCAGATCTGCTTGAAGTTTCGTACAGGGGAAACCTAAGCCATAAGATTGAGATCCCGGTCCTTGACTGGAAACACTCTGGATGGGGATTTTGGACTGAAACCATGATCTTTTTACAACTATGAGATCACCCTCTCTATTATGTATCTGACCCTACATGTACACTGATCTTTTAACCAACACTCTCTCTCTCTTTTCTTTTTTAATAAATCTTAAAAAACAACAAATGGTCTGGTAGCACTTTATAGACTAACAAAACATGCCAATGGTATCATGAGTTTTCATGGGCACAGCCCACTTCTTCAGATGACCCAAGTTATGAGTTTAGGATGTGCAGACCCAAAATAAATAGGGGAGAAGGGAGAGTGGGGGAAAGGAAAAAGAGAAAGGGGTGGGAAATGAGCAGAGGGAATAAATACCTGAAGATTGGATAGTTAAAAGGAAGCAGATAAGGATCAAAGGGAACTAACACAAGAATCCACACAGAGAGCTGTTGGTACCTTCATTGAATGTTAGGTAGGTAACGTCCTGCCATCCATTGTCCCGATTGAGGAGATGATGATCAGAGTGAGAATTGAATTTGTGGATAAATTGTAATTCCAATGCCTCCCTGTGTATTTGACTAGTAGAATTGGTTTGTGGAAAGACAGGCACTTGGAGATCTTTTAAAGAGTGATTAGGTAGATTAGATAGTTTAGTTATTAAGAAAAAGCTCCCAGTGGGTGTTTGGGATAAGGTCTGAAATATTCATTGGCCTGGAAGGTAATGTGTCTGATCATTTGGGATTGGTAGAACTTTTTTTGACTGGGATATTTGAATGGTGCCCCGAGGCTGAGTAGTTTAAGAGAACTGCATGGTTTGGATTATTGCGTGACCAATAAGGTAATACAGAAGCTGTTTTGTGCTGGCTGGCTGGGTGACTCTAACTATTGGAATAACCACCAGCTACTGGAGTGCTTTATTTGTTTATTTTGCAAGATACGGGATTTCAACTCCTAGGTTAATTCCATTCTGTCTCATTAAATCCTCCTGCAGTTTCTATTGGCTACTGGAATCATAGAACTGGAAGGAACCTCTAGAGGTCATAAAATCCAGTCCCCTGCACCATCTAGATCATCCCTGACAGGTGTTTATCTAACCTGATGGAGATTCCACAACTTCCCTAGGCAATTTATTCCAGTGCTCAACCACCCTGCCAGTTAGGAAGTTTTTTGTAAAGTCCATCCTAAACCCACCTTGCTGCAATTTAAGCCCATTGCTTCTTGTCCTATCCTCAGATGTTAAGGAGAATAATTTTTCTCCCTCCTTTTATAACAACCTTTTAGGTATTTGAAAGCTGCTATCATGACCCCTCTGTCTCCTCTTTTCTAGACTAAACAAACTCAATTCTTTCAGCCTTCCCTCATAGATTATGTTTTCTAGATCTTTAATATTTTTGTTGCTCTTCTGTGGACCCCCTCAATTTCTCAACATTTTTCCCGAAATGTGGCACCTAGAACTGGATACAGTACTTCAATTGAGGCCTAATCAGCATGGAGTAGAGCAGAAGAATTACTTCTTGTGTCTTGCTTACACCACTCTTGTTAAAACATTCCAGAATCAGTGTTCCCTGTAAGCTGAGTGCTTGTGCAGCTTCTCAGGAGAGATCCCAATGCTACCTAGCTGATTAGCAGAGTGCCCATAGCTAGGTTTGTGTTTACCCTGGTGGTGCACAGTCACACATGCTTCAGTGCATATAACAAATTTTATTCTGCACGTGGATGGAAAATATTAGCGGGAACATTGCCCAGAATGATATTTGCTTTTTTTGCAACAGTGACACACTCTTAACTCATATTTATCTTGTGGTCCACTATGACCCCTAGATACATTTCTGACATACTCCTTCCTAGACAGTCATTTCCCTGGATGGAATCTTCCTCTCTTCCTGTCCTAAACTTGCTGTTGCTGAGTGCTGTTAAACTGCTTCCATGTTCCATCCCAGAACTGGCTGCATTTCAAATGCAGCTGAAGCAATCCTTGTTTTAACCCTTTCCTGCCTCACAGGGGCTGTATGCATTGTTGTTGTAGCCACGTCAGTCTCAGGATATTAGACAGACAAAGTGGGTGAGATAATATCTTTTGATGGACCACTTTCTGGTGGTGAGAGAGAGACAAGCTTTCGAGCTACACAGGAAGACGTGATTCAAAAGCTTGCAATAGGAGTTGGTCCAATAAAAGATATTACCTCTCCTACCTTGTCTCCTGGGGTATGGGGGGCCTTGATCGATTGATAAATTAGCAAATGACTTGCTTTGAGAGCCTTGGATGAATAGTGCTATATAAAAGCCAAGTACGACTGGCAGTGTTGTACTAAGGATGGTGTCCAGGCACCTGGCAGAAAAGGCAGCTGAGGGGACACCTGCTTTGCTTGACGATCCTCAGCAAAGAGGCTGTTTTAGCAGCTTCATAGTGCACAGGATGGCTGCCTCCTAGCCAGAGCTCACTCAGCTTCTGCCTGGCCCATTTGTGTCACTGCACACCCCAGGCCCCTGCTTGTCATGTGCCACAGGGCGAGACAATTTCACTTCCCACAAGGATGTGCAGGGGGATATTCAGGAGAAGCCTGAAAGCTGCACGACCGTGCAGACGGATTCCAGCCAGCATCAAGCAGTCCCCATATATTAGGAGACACAAAGGAGCTGGGGCCACCAGGCTGAGGATAGGAAGTGTCCATCCATGATGGTGTCCTCATGAAGAAGAAAGAAGAGAACACTTGGTGCTTGCCAAGTGCATTGAGATCTGCAGATCTACTGGTCATGTGCGAAGGGCTGTGATGCTCCCTCCTCTGCCCAAGAGGGGACACACTTTGGGGCAGCATGTCTGAGGCTGGGTAACCCCATGGCATGAGTCCAGCTAGAGACCTTTGGCAGGAGCTCACAGAGCACTCACCATATATTAGGAGACAAAAGGGTTAAACCTCCCTTCCTAGGCAAGGGGAAACCCCAGGCAGGGGGTGTTTGAGACAGGGGAGTGATTCCTCATGGAGAGAAGCCAGCAGCCCAAACAGAGCAGGACAGGGGCTGCTCTGACTGCAGGACACAAGACTGGTACCCGCCAGCATCACTGCCCAGAGCGGGCTGAGACAGCCTTTACTCCCCCTGTGCTGGCAGCTGGGCCCTATGGAGCAGGTGAGGAGCTTGCTGTGGCTAATGGCACAGCTTCTCTCAGCCCAATTTCCCAGGTTCAGGCCCTGCTCTCAAAGACCCATCCAGCAACAGGGTCTGGCACTGACCCTGCACACGGGCAGTCTTTGGAGATGGCAGGCAAAACTGACACCCCCTCCCCCAGCAGCATGGGGAATGGCTCTGTCTGTGCAAGATGTTGTTTAAGCCCCAGGCCCATGATGATTCCCATTAGGTGATAAAACCCTGTCACTGCACTTGGAGACTCAGACATGCCCAGCCCTTCTGTTCCCACCTGCTCACTCTCTGCCCTTATACTTCTCTGCAGTACAGCTGCCTTTGCTCCACTTGTAAACTCCATGCCCAAAAGCAGCGAAGGGCAAAGCGCCATTATCCACTGGGGCGGGCCTGCCGCTTGCCACTTTGCATTCCCTCAGCCTCCTGGCTGCTGCCTAGCTGTGGAGCTCTCTCCTGCATATATTTTTCAAAACCAAATCACACCAAGCCACTCTAACTTCCTTCTTTGACTGGGTTACTGGCCTCATGCATGGGGGATGCCAGAACATGTGATCTCTCTTGGGTTTAGTAAGGCTTTTGAAACAGTCCCACATGAAATTCTCGTAAGCAAACAAGGGAAACACTGTCCAGATTTAGTCAGGATTTACTGCTGTGGTGTCCACATAGGTCTCTAGCTCCTTCGATGATGATAACCTGGAGGCTGCTTAATCTCCACAGCAAACTCCCAAGAGAGCCCCCCCCCCCCCCCAAAGACCACAAATCAGATAAGGATCGAAGGTGCCAGGCCAGGTTTATTGTTAAGCGAAGTACATTCATCGTTGTCAGTAGACTCTACTGAGCCACTACGCACATGCAATTCGTAACAATGGAATAACTCAATCATTGGGAAATTTCCACTGCCCCCTAGGTCATCCAAAGTCTGTCCCCCAAGACACCACTTTATATACAGGTACAAACAAGTTACACATTACTGCTAAGGTGTCAGGTTGCCACCCTCTGATGCTACTTAGATACCACCCACCCTGTACTTCGTGGTTTGCTTAGATCATCTCTATCCATCATGCTGTCATTTTAGACCCTTTCTTGAACATGGGCCGGTATCTGTGGAGAGTGTGGGTACCAAGGTCTTGTTTAATTGTACCACGTGCTTTCAACTTATGACCAGTACTAATTACTGTTTTACAGTCAGTACCTAGTACCAAGTACTGTTCTATACCTGGGCCTATTACCAATTAGTGTTTTCATTCTCAGCCCTGTGCATGCCAAGTTATATGAGCAGGGGCCTGCATCTTGCTCAGAGCTTAGCTTTGCTTTGCTTCATGTTAGCCATGTTTTGTCCATTGTTGGCTCGGCCTCAAGCCTCAGACCAGGCCTGTGCTACACGGGCTTTTGTTTTAGGCCTTCATCTTACTGCAAGTCATCATCAATGGTTTGCTGTCAAACAGGGACGAAATATCACAGAATCATAGAACCATAGAGCTGAAAGAGACCTCAGGAGGTCATCAAGTCCAGCCTCCTGCTCTAGGCAGGACCAATCCCAATTAGATCAACCCAGTCAGGGCTTTGTCAAGCCGAGACTTAAATACCTCTAGGGATGGAGGCTCCACTACTTCCCTAGGTAACCCATTCCAGTGTTTCACCACTCTCCTAGTGAAATAGTTATTCCTAATATCCATCCTGGACCTCTCCCACCACAACTTAAGACCATTGCTCCTTGTTCTGCCATCCGTCACTACTGAGAATAGCCTTTCCCCATCCTCTTTGGAACCTCTCTTCAGGAAGTTATAGGCTGCTATCAAATCCCCCCTCACTCTTTGCTTCTGCAGACTAAACAGACCCAACTCCCGCAGCCTCTCCTCATAGGTCGTATGCTCCAGCCCCCTAATCATTTTGGTTGCCCTCCGCTGGACCCTCTCCAATGCGTCCACATCCTTTTTGTAGTGGGGGGCTCAGAACTGGACACAATACTCCAGAAGTGGCCTCACCAGAGCTGAATAAAGGGGAACAATGACATCTCTGGATCTGCTGGCAATGCTCCTCTTAATGCAACCTAATATGCCATTAGCCTTCTTGGCTACAAGGGCACACTGTTGACTCATATCCAGCTTCTCATCCACTGTAATCCCCAGGTCCTTTTCTGCAGAACTATTACTTAGCTGGTTGGTCCCCAGCCTGTAACAATGCTTGGGATTCTTCCATCCCCAGTGCAGGACTCTGCACTTGTCCTTGTTGAACCTCATCAGATTTCTTGTGGCCCAATCCTCCAATTTGTCTAAGTCACTCTGGACTCTATCCCTGCCCTCCAGCGTATCTACCTCTCCCTCTAGCTTAGTGTCATCTGCAAACTTGCTGAGAGTGCAATCCATCCCCTCATCCAGGTCATTAATAAAGATATTGAACAAAACCGGTCCCAGAACCGAACCTTGGGGCACTCCGCTAGAAACCAACCGCCATCCTGACATCGAGCCGTTGATCACTACCTGCTGGGCCCGGCCTTCTAGCCAGCTTTCTATCCATCTTACCATCCATTTATCCAATCCATATTCCCTTAACTTGCTGGCAAGAATATTGTGGGAGACCGTAACAAAAGCCTTGCTAAAGTCAAGGTATATCACATCCATTGACTTTCCCATATCCACAGAGCCAGTTACCTCATCACAGAAGCTCTACTTCCCCTATTAGTTCCTCCCTGTTTGTGAGCAGAAGGTCAAGCTGCGCACGGCCCCTGGTCGGATCCTTCAGCACTTGGTCAGATTGGTCAGGCACGACTTGCCCTTTGTGAATCCATGCTGACTATTCCTAATCACTTTCCTCTCCTCCAAGTGCCTCAAAATGGATTCCTTAAGGATCCCTTCCATGATTTTACCAGGAACCGAGGTAAGACTGACCGGCCTATAGTTCCCTGGATCGTCCTTCTTGCCTTTTTTGAAGATGGGCACTACATTTGCCTTTTTCCAATCATCCGGGATCTCTTCCAATCTCCATGACTTTTCAAAGATAATGGCCAAAGGTTCCTCAATGACATTTGCCAACTCCCTCAGTACCCTCCGATGCATTAAGTCCGGACCCATGGATTTGTGTACGTTTAGCTTTTCTAAATAGTTCCTAACCTGTTCTTTACCCACTAAGGGCTGTCGATCTTCATCCCATCTTGCATCACTTAGCGCATTAGTCCGGGAGCCCACTTTGTCCGTGAATACAGAGGCAAAGAAAACATTGAGTACTTCAGCTTTCCCCACATCATCTGTCACTAGGTTACCTCCTTCATCCAGTAGGGGCCCCACACCCTCTCCGATCACCTTCTTCTTGTTAACATGCCTGTAGAAACCTTTCTTGTTATCCTTCACATCCTTAGCCAGTCGCAATTCCATTTGCGCTTTCGCCTTCCTGATAACCCCCCGGCATTCTCGAGCTATACATTTAAACCCCTCCCTGGTCATTTGTCCAAGTTTCCACTTTTTGTAAGCTTCCTTTTTGTGTTTAAGTTCACCAAGGATTTCCCCTGTAAGCCAATCCGGTTTCCTACCATGTTTGCCTCTCTTGCTACGCATTGGGATGATTTCTTTCTGTGCCTTCAATAAGGCTTCTTTAAAATACTGCCAGCTGTCCTGGACTCCTTTCTCCTTCATGTTAGTATCCCAGGGGATTCTGCCCATCAGGTCTCTGAGGGAGTCAAAATCTGCTTTTCTGAAGTCCAAAGTGTGTATTTTACTCTTCTCTTTTCTTCCTTTGGTCAGGATCCTGAAATCTACCATCTCATGATCACTGCTTCCCAGGTTGTCACCCACCTCTACTTCCCCTATTAGTTCCTCTCTGTTTGTGAGCAGAAGGTCAAGCTGCGCACGGCCCCTGGTTGGATCCTTCAGCACTTGTACCAAGAAGTTATCCCCAACATTCTCCAAAAACTTCCTGGATTGCCTGTGTACTGCCGTATTGGTTTCCCAACAGATGTCAGGGTGATTAAAGTCCCCTATGAGAACCAGGGCCTGCGATCTGGAAGCTTCTCTCAGTTGTCCGAAGAAAGCCTCATCTACCTCATCCACCTGATTCAATGGCCTATTGTAGACACCAACCACAACATCACTGCTGTTGTTTGCACCTCTAAACTTAACCCATAGACTCTCAACAGGTTTTTCTCCCTCTATATACTGGAGTTCAGAGCAATCATAGTGCTCTCTTGTGTATAGTGCAACTCCTCCTCCCTTTCTCCCCTGCCCTGTTTTTCCTGAACAGTCTATACCCTTCCATGACAGCGCTCCAGTCATGCGAGCCATCCCACCAAGTCTCTGTTATCCCAATTAAATCATATTTCTTGGACTGGGCCAGGGCCTCCAGTTCTTCCTGTTTGTTGCCCAGGCTTCTCGCATTAGTGTACAAACACCTCAGATAACCAGTTGATCGCCCCATCTTCTCCATTCGAATCAGGGGTCCTCCTTTCTTGCTCATTCCTCTCTGCATTTCTTCCCGGTATCCGACTTTCCCACCCCTCAGGGTGTTGGTCACCGTCCCTCAACGAACCTAGTTTAAAGCCTCCTCACTAGGTTTGCAAGCCTGCCTGCGAAGATGCTCCTTCCTCTCTTTGTTAGGTGGATCCCATCTCTTCCTAACAATCCTTGTGCCCGGAACAGAGTCCCATGGTCGAAGAAACCAAAGCCCTCTCTGCAACACCACCTGCGCAACCACGCATTTACTTCCTCAATTCTACGATCCCTGCCCAGTCCTTTCCCTTCAACAGGGAGGATGGACGAGAACACCACTTGCGCTCTGAATTCTTGGGTCCTTCTTCCCAGCACTACATAATCCGCAGTAACCCGCTCAAGGTCATTCTTGGTCGTATCGTTAGTTCCCATGTGGAGAAGCAGGAAGGGGTAGCGATCCGAAGGTTTGATCAGCTTGGTAAGCTTCTCAGTCACATCCTGAATTCGAGCTCCCGGTAAGCAGCACACCTCTCGAGATTCCAGGTCCGGACGGCAGATGGATGGCTCAGTCCCTCTTAGGAGGGAGTCCCCGACCACCACCACCTGTCGTCTTCTTTTGGGGGTGGTGGTCGTGGAACCCCCATCCCTACGACTACGCATCCCATGCCTTCCAGTAGATGGTGTTCCCTTGTGGTTTCTTCCTTGTGAGGTCCCTTCCAAAGCATTCACCACCGCAGAGCCTGTGGAGAAAGCCTGAAAGCGATTACTTACCTCTATAGCATTGGGGGATTCCCGTGCTGGCCTTTTTCCCCTTCTAGAAGTTACATGCTGCCAGTTCTCTTCCTGGTCCTGTACTGCCATCTCTGGCTCTTCTGCCTGCCGTGCTTGTAGGATTAACCGCTGCCTTCTATCGAGGAAGTCTTCGTCCTCTCTGATTGAGTGTAGGGTCGACATTTGGGCCTCCAGTCCTCTAATTTTTTCTTTCAAAATGGCGACCAGCTTGCACCTCGTGCAGATGAAATTCGTTCTTTCTGCCGGGAGGAAGACAAACATGGCACACGCTGTGCAGGTAACAACAGCAGACCTATCACCATCCATCCCTGCTGTCCTGGAAAAAGGATTTAATAATAATAAAAAAAAAGGGGGGGGGGCAAGAGAGCCTCACGCCCTTCCCCATCCCCTTCCAAACTCCCTCTCTAAACTCCCTGCTAGTGGTTGCTTGCCCACTGCCTTATAAAGACCTGGACTGCCTGAAAGTCCCTCCCCCTACCAAGGCTCAGCCAATCAGCAGAGGCTTCTAGAGTTGAAACTTAATTAGAAGCCAACAGTTTCCACCTGCCACTCACAGCACACACTCCATGAAGGACAGGGGAAGTGAAAAAAAAAAAATCTTACGAGGTTCTACAGGGGTCAGTCCTGGGTCTGATTTTATTAAATATTTTCAGTAATGACTTGGATAATGGAGTGGAGATCGTGCTTTTAAAACTTACAGAGGACACCAAACTGGCAGGGGTTGCAAGCACTTTGAAGGGCAGGATGAGGATTGGTCTGGATTCAGCAAGATGAAATGTGGTAAAGGTAAGTGCAAAGCACTACACTTAGGAAGAAAAAAATCAAATGCACAGCTACAAAATGAGGAATAACTGGTTACAGCAGGCCCAACAACAGATGCAGTTGCCCTGGTGATTCAAAGGGGCCCAGGCCTCTGAGGACTGCAGTAACAGCATGCTACAGTCCAAGCCCCATATATATATATGGAGATATACCTATCTCATAGAACTAGAAGGGACCTTAAGAGGTCATCAAGTTCAGTCCCCTGCCCTCACAGCAGGACTAGTACCATCCCTGACAGATTTGCCCCAGATCCCTAAATGGCTCCCTCAAGGATTGAGCTTATAACTCTGGGTTTAGCAGGCCAATGCTCAAACCACTGAACTATCCCTCTCACTGAAGGCTGGTTGTTCCCAGCCCTGTCCCTTTCATGGGTGCAGTGCTATACTTCCCACGCCTTGTCTGGGGGCCCACGGAGGTGGTTGGCTCCCCTGGGTAGCACTGCTGAAAAGGATTTGGGGATCATAGGGAATTGCAAGTTTAATGAGAGAAATAGTTGCCAAAAAGGCTAATATTCTGGAGTTTAAACAGGAGGGTCACATGTAAAAGACAGGAAGTAATTGTCTTGTTCTGGTGTGGCTTCTGCTGCAGTACAGTGTCCAGTTCAGGGTGGAAGTGGATAAATTGGAGAGAGTCCAGAAGAGATCAACAAAACAGATGAAAGAAAACCTGACTTATGAGGAAAGGTTAAAAAACTGGGCACATTTCTCTTCTCGTAGTGAAGACTCAGAAATTACCTGATAACGGTCTTCAGATAGGTTAAGGGCAGCTAGAAAGAGGACAGTGATCAATTGTTCTCCATATCCATTGAAGGTAGGACAAGAAGTAACAAGCTGAATCTTCAGCAAGGGTGATTACAGATTTGTGGGGCTCTGAGCCAGAGCAAGTGGGGGCCACTGCCCACCCCTTCCCCCTGCAGTCTCTGAGGCCCAACCCCATTCTAGAGCAAGAGAACTTGCCGGCAGGTGGAGTGGGTTGGAGGCCCCCATTTTTCCGGGCTTTCCAATTGGATAGGGCCCTTGCCCAGTGACTAATCCTATACCTGACTCAATTTCTGCGCTGAGGGTGCATAAGTGGGACCCCTCTTTGCCTAGGAAGGGAGGTTTAACCCTTTTACTTCCTGCCACATGATCAGGTCTCTGGTGCCTCCTGCAAACAGGCCCCATGGCATGTTGTTAACTTAGCTTTGGATACTCATGGGGACAGGAACATGGCAGCTCTTTGCACCTCTACAGCCTCTTCCGTGCACAGATCTCAAAGCATGGGGGGAGCATTGATCCTCTGAGAGAGCCAGAGGGAGCAGGCAGGTTGTCTCCGTGCATCTGTTCCTGGAGACCATGCGATTACTAGTTGCCACATGGTGGAGGCAGTGCTCCGTTTTGCCTGAGCCCGGCTCCGTTACCTGTTTAGGAGCGTGTGACTGTGGGATGCTCAGAATGCCGTGCCTGCACAAAGATGCTTTCAAGCATTGACGACGCTCAATATTTCCTGAACTTATGTGGCCAGTGGCCTTTTGCCATGTGGGCTGCAAGCCTGAAGGAAGCAGAGAGGGCAGCAGAGCTCGCTGAGAAAGCTTGGCATGGTGTGGGGGATGATGTTTTCTATCTTTTGGGTTTTCTGCAGCACCCATCCCCTTGTATCTGAGTTCCCTGCAGTCTCACTTTCCCGATGCCACCTTTCTGATGCTGGAAATTTATGGAAATCAAGGAGGAGAGAGGTCCATGTGGCGGGGAGTTAAGGAGGGAGCTATTAACAACTATATGTACAAACTGATGGGGACAGCAGGGGGATGCTGCAAACCCGAGAGAGGATGGCAGTTGTAGCACTAATAGGGGCATCATGTCAGGGCCTAGACCAGGGGTGGGAACCCCGGGGCCAGATGCGGCCCCCAGCTTGCCTGGATCTGGCCCCTGAGGCTCGGGGCTCCCCCGCCAGCATTGGGGAGCCCGCATTGGTGCTCCAGCCCCCCCACTGTCCCTCCATGGGGCTAGAGTACACCAAATCTAGTAGCCTAGGCCCCCTAGGCTCTGGTGTGCCAGGGGGAGGTGGGGAGGGTCTTTCTCCTTCTCAATCGGGGGGCTACCTCAGTGAGGGTTTGGTTTTTCTTTTTTATTTCTCACTGGTGTGTGCAGCACCGGACTGATTTTTCTGTGGGGTCAGCGGCCCCCGACCCAAAAAAGGTTCCACAGCCCCGGCCTAGACTCATTGCTGGTGCAGTGTAGTGGGAGACCTGTGATATTTGCTACATCGGGAACAACAGTGGGCACATTGGCAACACTGGTGCAATGCAGATGAGAGGCCAGGCTCCCACAGCCAAGAGAATCGAAATAAGGAGCATGAAGGTGATCAGAGGCAGTGACAATAGATCCCATGTGCTTAGTCAGGCCTTGAGTTTGTACTCTCTAGCCCAGTCCAGAGACACGTGCATACTCCCTTCTACTTCAACAGGTTCTACTTAGTAAACTTAAAAAACAACAAATAGTCTGGTAGCACTTTATAGACTAACAAAACATGTTGATACAAAAGACAGGACTATGCAGCACTTTAAAGACTAACAAGATGGTTTGTTAGGTGATGAGCTTTCGTGGGCCAGACCCACTTCTCTGGCCCACGAAAGCTCATCACCTAATAAACCATCTTGTTAGTCTTTAAAGTGCTGCATAGCCCTGTCTTTTGTTTCAGCTAGACCAGACTAACACGGCTGCATCACTATCACTATAAAACATGTTGATGGTATCATGAGCTTTCTTGTGCACAGCCCGCTTCTTCAGAGAACCAGCATGTTGGCTGTCTAGAACTAAAATAAATAGGGGGAGGGGGGGAGAGGGAAAAAATGGGAGGGGGGAACAAGAAGAGGTAGTGCAGGGGTCTCCAACCTTTTTAAGCATGAGATCACTTTTTTGAACGTAAGTACAATCCAGGATCTACCTCAAACCTAAACACCCTTGCCCACCTCCTTTGTGCCCCTTCTCCAAGGCCCTGCCCCTGCTCACTCCATCTTCTCCCCACCCCCCGGCCATCCTTCCTCCCTTTCATCAGGCAGGGGCAGAGGGGTGAGGTGCAGGTTCTGGTCTTAGGCTAAGGGATTTGGAGTGTGAGGGGCTCTGTGCTGAGTCTGGGGCAGGGAGTTAGGGTGCAGGAGGGGGTTCAGGGTACAGGCTCTGTAAGGGAGTTTGAGTCTGGGGGCCTCAGGGCTAGGGCAGGGACTTGGGGTGCAAGAGGGGATTTATGACTGGAGCAGGGGTTCAGGATGCAGGTTCCAGCTGGATAACGCTTACCACAGGTGGTGCAGTGGGGAGCCTGCCCTGGCCCTGCACCACTCTCCAAAGCAGCCAGCAAACTCCCTCCATCTCAAGCCCTGTTGTGCCCCCCTCTGTTCTGTGGAGCTAGAATACAGGGTGGAAGAGGGAGCACCCTGACATCAGCACCCCTCCTCTCCTTTCCCTTGCTCTGCACTGCAAGCTGGGGGTGGGGGGAGGGTAACAGCTCCAAGGCAAGGGGCAACTGAAGTGCCAGCATTTGATAGCCTCTTGGCTAAACCAGTTAAGATCCCCTATCACAGGCTCCAAGAGCTACCAGTAGATCCCAATTTACTCGCTGGTGACCACTGAGGTAGTGGGTATAAAAATATCAAGGGGAAAGCAGAGCTGGAATGTAACAGGAAAAACAAATAGTCTATAAGCACCTAAAGACTGGATAGTCAAAAGTGGCAGATAAGAACCATTAGTCGGCAATAGAGAAGAAGAGTACGAACACCAGATACTACACAGACAAAGAGTCACTGGCACCTTCATTGTTTGGTCGGTTGATAATGTCCCAGCCATCCGGTATCTTTATTTAATCTATTAGCATGAGTATCAAACTTATGAATGAATTGTAGTTTCAGTCCTTCCCTGTGTATTTGGCTTGTGGAATGGGCCTGTCTGTGGCCCTTCTCAGGCCCTCTCGCCACACGCGATCTCAGCACAATTTCTTCTTCACACCCATGGGGGGTCCGGCACCAGCTCTTAGAGGCCCATCCATCACCTGGACCCTCATAGACAGGGCAGCTTGAAGAACTCCATCCTTGGTATGGGAAGAAAGCTAAACAGAGCAGAAGCCGTGGAGCTGATAAAATGCGTGTACACGGTGTTAAGTATTTTCACCTCCTTACAATTAACATTGACCCAATAATGGCTGGCAGATCGGCTTCAGGCTCTCCCAACAGCGGTGGGCTCCCTTTTCTGCTTGACCTGCGGGGGTTCCACTAGTGCTAATGTGACCTGGGCATGGTGCACGGTCCCTTATAGTGGCACTTAGACCATTTACTGAGAGGACGAATGAGTTTCCGCTACCGCCTTAGCTGAGAGCCAGCTGCCTCGTGCACTGAGCTGCAGAGATCCCAGGTTTGTCGGCACTACACGAAGTTTTAACCAAAGAGGTCTCCTTCATTTGCTATGGGTTTGCTGGAGCATTTCAGTTCCCTGATGAACAGCAAGGGACTTCCACGATCCTCTCCTGTTTGTTTACATGCAATTTGCTCACAGCAAGCAGACAGAGCTACTCCCGTCCTTGCGCGTCTGACTGGATGTGTGTTTCAGTGAGACGCCAAACAGAAGACAGCAGTGGTAGGCGATTTCTCTTTTTAGTTTGCATCAAACTGCAAGGCAAATGCAGACCCATTTATTATGGGATAACCAGGAGACACTTCAACAAGGGCAGAGGAAACATTTCAGGGTGACTTTTCAAGCCAATAAATGATTCAAGGGCGGCGGGAAGATGCCCAGAGTGGATATGTATCATCCTAGAGAGCAAGAGTCCCAGTGCCTGCAAGCTCACTGGCTCAGCTTAAAGCCTCTATTGGCAAGGAGCGTGTCCCCCTCTCTGTACAACACCTATCACACATGGCCCCAGGCCAGGCCAGGGCACCAGGCTGCAACTGACATATAAATATACACGAATGCCAGAGAAGGACTGTTCTAAAATGTATGGGGAAGAGGTAGCTGTTAGACCATATGAAACAAAGCAGCACGAGTAAGAAGACACCAGGAAATGTTTCTTCTCAGAGCAGCACATCTCTTAAAGCAGGCGTGCACAACATACGGCCTGACTGCCGGATTCAAAAAGGCTCCGGCAGCCCCACAACCTGGAAGGCAGAAGCCGGGGAGGGGAAGGGGCTTGTGCTGATAAGGGAGGGGGTCAGGCCAGGTCAGGAGAAAGGGGAAGGCACCAGGGGGCCAAGTGGAGACACGTGTGGTTTTTTTTTTTTTGCTCGACAAAAATTTTTAGCCCGCGTGTTCGGTATTTTTTGGGAGAGCATCCCTACTTTTGGCCCGCAGCTGTTTTCTCTGGAGTAATATGGCCCTTGCTGCTTTTCCGAGTTGTGTAGGCCTTTCTTAAAGGATGGAGAATGGCATTCATAATAGTCCGGCCCTCTCTGGGTAGAGGAAACGTCCCCCTTGCACAAAGAGCCAGTGCCCAAGCTTTAAATCATCAAGTAATAACCACATATTACCAGATAAAGGGCCAAATGGAGATTGAGCAGTGCCCGGGAACCTCAGCACGGGGTGAGAATTTCATCTGCAAGGCAAAGTTTTCCATGTGCATTTTGAATGCTTGAGCAACTTTGGGCATTCCCGGTGACCAGCCTGGGAAGAGAGGCGAGCAAGAAATTAACATAGTTGTTTCACACCCCCTCCTCCCAGTAAATAAGCAGGCAGGGGGCATTTCTTTATGGAGCCTGTACTGCCTTGTGAGCAGAGGGAAAGCATCCCAGATGCCATCTTGACCCACCAGATGTGCTACTCTGATGGGCGATACTATCCACTCTGCTCTCCCAGCCTGAACTGCAGCTGTAAGTTCTCCAGATGTGACTGGAACACACCTTGCCACAGGTCTAAGTCAATGCTGCTTTGCCAGCTGTGTCACACCCACGCTCTGCCACATTGCTCCTCTCATTTCCGGTCACACGGGGAAATGGTTAAACAGGCAGAGCCAAAGGGGGACAGGCAGAATACAGCTTCCTGGACTGCATGACAAACTCACTGGAGGCTCCAACCGCAAGAAGAGCCAGTTACCAGCAGATAGTATCGAAGAGATGATCGCTTATCCTGAGACATGTGCGGTGTACACCTGCCTGGTGTCTGTTGTCCACATAATGTACCGTACATAGCGGGGGACGTGTGTGCAGTTATCAAGTCCATCTCCCAGGAGCAACCGCATGTGAGTGTTTCTTATAGAGCAGATAGTAAACTGACTCTAATTTGAGGTCTTACTCCCACTGTGAGTGTGATCTACACTCTGAAATGTGGGCTTTTCCCATATGGTAGCAAGAGCCATGGGTGATGATCTGGGTGCAAAAGACGATCTCACATTCCAGAGGTGACGTTTAGAACAGGAGACTCCAAAGCAGGGCTCTGGGGATCTATTCCCAGCTACACCACTGTCTCGCTGTGTGACTTGGAATCCATTGTTTGTGCCTCAATCTCCCTGCCTCATGCAGTTCGAGGGACTTAGGCAGTGTCTAACACAGGCTGGAGCAGGGACGAAAGCTGATAGGCTGAGCTGCTGCCCAGATGCCAAGACACAGTCTGTGTCGACATGGGGAAGGTTTGGCGACAGAAGTGCTGTCGACATGCAAAAGCCGGCAAAAGTGAAAAACAATCAGACTGTTTTTTCCACCTCCCATTGTCAACGTTTCATGGCCACGTTGCTAGCTGCCCAGTCAACAGATGGAGCAAAGCATTGTGGGGACGCATCCCACAGGGCAGCGTGGTGGGAAGGCAGAGTGGATCCCTGCGCTTCTTGGGAGTCTCACCGAGTTCTCCCACCGCATTCTCAGCTGCTGGGAGCAGCAGCATGAGCAGCTCTGTGAGCTCTCCGGTGCTGAGGAACGTCGAAGCAGCACCTCCATCTCTCCAGCCCTCCCCCTGCAGCAGCAGCCTACCTCCTGCTGTGTGCCTAGTGCAGGGCAGAACGGAAGCATGATGTCCTGAGCTTCAGGGCTGGGGCTTACTATCTGGTCATTGTGAGCAGGGCCATCCTTAGGATTTATGGGGTCCGACACGTTACTATTAAACTGGTGTTCCTATGCCCAACGGCAGCCTGGGAGGGGAGAGAGAATGATTTTTTTAGAGATGTGATTTTATAATCTTCACACTAATGAAATATTTTAAATGAAGGTCCTGTAGGCTAACACAGTCAGTTCAGAAACTGGGGTTGGCAAATGCCAGTTAAATGGCTTCATTACCACTTGAATGGCTCTTTCACGGGTTCAATGTTCTGCTAATAGCCCTGGCCGGCTTTTTTAAAGTTAACTAGATCCTCTCCAGAGGAAGCAGAGCCACAGAACAGGGGTAGGGAAAGCAAGCGGATGGACATTAAGACCCAGCGGTGCCTCAAATTTTTGGATGCCCTCCGCAGCTGCATATTTGGCGTAGGAGTAAGGATGGCTCTGATTGTGGGGTGCAGTTGAACTGCAACGCTGGGGGGTCTTAGGGCTTTTCAGGCCAGGCAGCCTTTTCAAACTCCCTGGGTAGGAGCGTTCCATCATTGAAGTCTCTCTCTTAGGAAATGTTCCAATGTGACTTGCTGCTGTTTGATTCCTCTCCAAGGCAAGGAGGGTGCTGACCCGGCACCCAGCTCTCTATTCTCATCCCCGCTGTGGGTCTGCTACTGAAAGTTTAAAACAATCTCTTCAGGTGGATGAATTTCAGTACTGCGCTCGCCTCAGGCCCGAATCTCCAGCCCCCATACCTTCCTCCACATCATAAACTTCTAGTGATCAAATTAAACACTTTGCGGCTCATAAGCTCCAAACGGGCCCCTCGTCGCTAATCAGCAGCAAATCAGCCCCCTGGAATAAAATCAAAGCATTCCCCTCTAGTGCTACACTGAATGGTTAGAGTGCCCAGGATTCATGCGTGCCATGTGGCTTTGGCAAAGCTGCCACTTTGCTCATAAAACTGCGAGGGTGGGGAAGAAAGAGTTTCCTGCAGGAGGAGAGCATGTGGTTCCAGTGAGCAAGGCCCAGATCCTCAAGGGTACATAAGATTTTAATACCTTTGAGGATCAGAGAGCTCCCTGTGCTGGAGAGCTTATGGACTGCAGAGAGCTCATGTGTACCTAGAAGTACCGAAAAGCCAAAAATCAGCTAGCTCCACTCAAATCCATCCCCTGGTACAGGGTGATTCTTACAGCTTAATGGCTGGTGCTAGAGGGGGTGAAACTCTAGCGTGCTCAGGCCAGAGACACTGTTGCTCATCCTGTGCTGAGCAGAGGAGCCACAACAATGTAGGGTCTCTACCTCGGTGAGTTATTACAGCTTCCTTTGCTCCCCTCTATGGCTACCCCAGCATACTGGCTTTTCAGGAACCCTCTGCATGATGGACAAGTGCAGAGTCCTGCACTTGGACGGAATAAATCCAGGCATTGTTACAGGCTGGGGACCGACTGGCTAAGCAGCAGTTTGACAGAAAAGGACCTGGGGATTATAGTGGATGAGAAGCTGGATATGAGTCAACAGTGTGCCCTTGCATATTAGGATGCATTAGGAGGAGCATTGCCAGCAGATCTAGAGAAGTGATTATTCCCCTTTATTCAGCTCTGGTGAGGCCACATCTGGAGTATTGTGTCCAGCTCTAGACCCTCCACTATAGAAAGGATGTGGACACATTGGAGAGGGTCCAGCGGAGGGCGACCAAAATGATTAGGGGGCTGGAGCACTTGACCTACGAGGAGAGGCTGAGGGATTTGGGCTTATTTAGTTTACAGAAGAGAAGAGTGAGAGGGGATTTGATAGCAGCCTTCAACTTCCAGAAGGGAGGTTCCCAAAAGGATGGAGAGAGGCTGTTCTCAGTGGTGATGGATGGCAGAACAAGGAGCAATGGTCTCAAGTTGCAATGGGAGAGGTCTAGGTTGGATACTAGGAATAACTATTTCCCTAGGCGGGTGGGGAAGCACTGGAATGGGTTCCCTAGGGAGGTGGTGGAATCTCCATCCCTAGAGGTTTTTAAGTCTTGGCTTGACAAAGCCCTGGCTGGGATAATTTATTTGGGATTGGTCCTGCTTTGGGCAGGGGGTTGGACTCGATGACCTCCTGAGGTCTCTTCCAGCCCTAGGATTCTATGATGGAGTAAGTCAGTCACCTCCTGCTGCCAGGCCCAGAGGGGAATGAGAGCAGCTGACACATACATGGCAACTGCAGGCACTCAGTCCTACCCCGTGTGTGTTGGGAGAAGTGAGAGAGAGCTGATGAGGTGGTTAGTGCTATGAAGAGATGAGGGAGGATTTAGTGCTCTGGGACTCTGCCAGGCTGTGTAAAATGGAAGAGTGTGGGACAGGTACCTGGGGAGCTCAGGCAAGACAGGTCCATGCAGGGAGTGCTTAATGTGTGGCATGAAAATCTCTCAAGGGCAGTTATGGGAAGGAATTGTAGAAACAGGCCAGCTAAGGGTCTTGTATAAAAATCTCTTGCCAGACAAGTGCCACCTTTGAGGCCTCTTCCCATCATCCTTTCCAGCATCCCTTGAATGCCCCCAACCAAATCTCTGGGGATCCTTGTGTATGCCAGCCTCTGAGACAGCCAAAGCAGAAACTCACTGCTGGATTGGGCACTGCCCAGGCAGCCTTGAAAAGGTGTTGTCAGGGGATGCAGATGGCTTTGCTGGGTTACCCCTGCAACAGAAAGAGTAACTGCCTGGAGCCATCCCAGAATGAACTCCACCTCAGAGGTGGGATCATCTAGTCCAGTGGATAAAGAACCAGCCTGGGAAGGTCTGGGGGAAATCCTTGTCCCACTCACAAAAGTTTCATCATCCCCTTTGAAGTGGTTCTAGTCCTGCCTCTGCTGCTAACCTGCCTGCTGTGGGACCTTGAGCATATCACTTCCTCCTTCTGTGCATCTGGTTTCCCTTCCTGCTTTGTTTTGTTAGACAGTAAGCTCTTTATGGCAGGCACTGCCTCTCACTATGTGTATGCACAGCACCTTGCACAATGGGGCCCTGATATCAGAACTTCCAGGCACTATTGTAATACAACTAATAATCATCATCATTCACAGCAGTGACACCCAGTCTGGGAAAGCTGGCAACCCTACCTGCAAAGGTGAGATAACTCTCTTTGCCCTGGCATAACTGATTCATAGGAAGGAATCCCACACCCCTAGCATTCCCTAACTTCAAGGCCTAGGATGCCAGAGACCCTTTCATGAGAGGGTGTGACCGAAGGACTCTTTGCTGCCAACCGACAGAGGGCACAGGGTTATGGGGGTTCCCAAGTCTGGCCTCTATAATCATTGTGAGATGTAGGCACAGAAAATAGGTGAATAGTTCTGTATATGCATTAAAACTTATGATCCCTAGGACTGTACTAAAGCAGGTCATGAAAAGAGTGGGGGTCAGATGGGAGTGGGGGGAGGGAAGAAGGGGAGATGCTTATCTCACTCTGCCTGATCATCTGAAAATTGAATATCATGCACATGCACTTCACAATGGATACCCATTGACTGTCTGACCAAAATGCGAATCAACAGACTGGCAGAGGCTGCAGGGAAACAAACAAAGTCTACAAGGCATCTCTTGTTTAGGAATAAGACTGTGCACTTTTGAAACTATATCTGGGGTGCAGATGAATCTCCAGTTATTCCTTCCATCTGTGAGGACAAACCATCAACAGCCTGATTGTATGAAAAGGACTCTCAGCCAAAATGGTTGAAAATATTGGAAAAAGGACGTGGGCTAGGGGATTGGGGAAGGCTGTGTTCCGAAAGCATAGACTCTAGAAAGCAAGTTATGGTTTTGTTTGCTATGTAGCCATTTGTTTCCCATAGTCTTAGTTTCTATCTCTTGAATCTCTACTTTTTGATAATCATTTTATTCCTGCATTCATTATATATATGGTTATGTATTAAGCAGAATGGTGATCCTGAAGCTTGCAAATGGTGTGTACTTTGGGAACAGTGAATCTGAGAGCTTTATGAATGTGCAGTGGAATGGGCGGGACGCTGCAGCAGGACGCATGGAAGGCTTGGGGAGGCGTGTGCCCATCATTCATCAGTACCAAGAGAGCAAGCATATTCCAGAAGAATAAAAATACTTTGGAGTGACTACAGAATGACCCGTGTCTACATGGCCCAAAGACAGAGCTTGTTCCATTCATCAGTAACATGTGACTAGAATAAAAGACCCAAGTTATCCATTCAGGGTATGTCTAGACTGCAGCGTTTTTCAGGGATACCGGAGGAACACATCTGCTTTTCTGAAAAAAACTTTGGAAAAGCAGACGTGTTTTTTGGCATCCCCGTAAGCCTTGTGTTTTACGAAAAGAAGGGATGTTCCGAAAGAGTTTTTTTTCCCGACATTTGGCCCAGTGTAAATGGGCCAATTGTCAGAAAAGTGTCTTTTGGAAGAAAAGCGGAAAAAGATATGCAAATTGTGGTTCGCAAATTGCGTATCTTTTCCCAATAGAACTTTGTAGTCTAGACACAGCCTCAGAGAGCAGCACTTTTAAATTCCTTTTTGTTCACCACATTTCTCTGATATGGCAGCTAAATTTCTGGGACCATAATGGGCTCTGTCTGCCAATAAAGTAAATGTCTTGGAAGTGCCATGCTCTGCAGAAGAGCTAAATCAGGGTAAAAGTTACCTAACTCTTCATCTCTTTGAGGTAAATGTCAATTTCTGCACCATGCAAGAAATTGAAATTCATCCATTTCAAGTGTATTGAAGAGTGGAGGCGAATTAAGTTTCTCCTGCCTGCCTGTCTGAGACAAATATTTGTCTAGGATTGAGCTATATAGGCAGCCATTTGGGATGGTTTTCATATCAGAACATTGCATTTGGCTGTAATTTATGCATTCCCAAGCATTTGAAATTCACAGTGATGAACTAAAATGGATTAAGAACATAAGAACGGCCACACTGGGTCAGATCAAAGGTCCATCTAGCTTATTATCCTGTCTTCTAACAGTGGCCAATGCCAGATGCCCCAGAAGGAGTGAACATAACAGGTAATCATCACGTGATCTCTCTTCTGTCATCCATTTCCAGACAAACGGAGGCTAGTGTCACCATTCCTACACATCCTGGCTAATAGCCATTGATGGACCTAACCTCCATGGATTTAGCTAGCTCTTTTTTTAACCCTATTAAAGTGCTAGTCTTCACAACATCCTCTGGCATGGAGTTCCACAGGTTGGCCATGCCCCGAGTGAAGAAAAACTTCCTTTTGTTTGTTTTAAACCTGCTACCTATTAATTTCATTTGGTGACTCCTAAGGTATGTCTACACAGCAACATTATTTCAAAATAACTAGCATTATTGTGAAATAACTTGGTCCACTTCTACACAGTGGGCAGTTATTTTGAAATAATGTCAAAATACTGTCAAGCTGGAGGACTTCTTACTCTGAGTCCTGTAACCCTAGGAGGAATAAGGGAAGTTGGAGGAAGAGTGCTCTATTTCAAAATAAGTGCGATGTAGATGCTCCCAATTTCGAAATAAACTATTTTGAAAAAAGCTACGCAATTGACGTAGCTCAATATGTGTAGTTTATTTCGAGTTAAGCCCTGCTGTGTAGACATACCCCTACTTCCTATATTATGGGAACAAATAAGTAACGTTTCCTTATTCACTTTTTCCATACCAGTCATGATATTATAGACGTCTATCATATTCCCCCTTAGTCTCCTCTTTTCTAAGCTGAAAAGTCCAAGTCTTTTTAATCTCTCTTCATATGGGACCCGTTTCAAACCCCTAATCAGTTTTGTTGCCCTTCTCCCAATATATCTTTTTTGAGGTGAGGTGACCACATCTGTATGCAGTATTCAAGATGTGAGCCTACCATAGTTTTATATAGAGGCAATAAGATATTTTCTGTCTTATTCTCCATACCTTTTCTAATTATTCCTAACATTCTGTTTGCTTTTTTGACCTCCACAGCACGGTGCGTGGATGTTTTCAGAGAACTATCCACAATGACACCAAGATCGCTCTCTTGAGTAGGTATAGCTAAATTAGTCCCCATCATATTGTATGCATAGTTGGGATTATGCACTTTCCAATGTGCATTACTTTATATTAATCAACATTCAATTTCATTTGCCATTTTGTTGCCCTATCACTTAGTTTGGTGAGCTCTTTTTGAAACTTTTCATAGTCTGCTTTGGCCTTAACTATCTTGAACAGTTTAGTATCATCTGCAAATTTTGTCACCTCACTATTTACCCCTTTCTCCAGATCATTTATAAATAGGTTGAATAAGATTGGTCCCAGGCAGACCCCTGGGGGACTCCACTAGTTACCTCTCTCCACTCAGAAAACTTACCATTTATTCCTACCCTTTGTTTCCTGTCTTTTAATCAGTTATCAATCCATGAAAGGACCTTCCCTCTTATCCCATGACAACTTACTTTACAAGAGCCTTTGGTGAGGGACCTTGTCAGAGGCTTTCTGGAAATCTAAGTATGCTACATCCACTGGATCCCCCTTGCCCACATGTTTGTTGACCCCCTCAGAGAACTCTAGTAGATTAGTAAGGCATGATTTCCCTTTACAGACACCATGTTGATTTTCCTCCAGCAAATTATGTTCATCTATGTGTCTGACAATTTTATTCTTTATTTATTTCCTATCTGTTTAATAAATAACAACATACAATGACAACTCTGCAGACCATTGTACCCAAGAAAGCCCGTAAAGGTATCACACACTACATAGTGAACATTATACAGGAAACCCTCACCATTCACGGTGTAGGCAGAAATGCATCCACTGCGAATGGTGAAATTCGCCTATACTGTGAGCCATGGCTTCCAGCCCCCATGGTGCTCTTGAACTCACTGGGAGCTGCAGGGAACTCACCGTAGCTGCTGCGAGCCACAGGGAACTCACCATGGGGGTCGGGAGCTACGAGCCATGGAGAGTTCCCCATGGCTCCTGACCCCCAACACAACCCCCAGGCCAGGACAGAAGACCAGCAAATATGGGAAACCGCTAATAGTGATTCCATGAATCGCGAGGGTCTCCTGTAATTCCATCAAAAAACAGCTTCTCACTACATAGCATGCTCTCAAATAGTGCAAGGAGGAGAAAATTAAGCCAAAATATTGGGGCAAACTTTCAATATTACAAGAAGTACTAACGGATTTTTAATGTCCATGAAGAGCAGACAGGACCCAAAGCTTATCTACACTAAGCTACTGTGTGAATTTAAAGTGCATTGTCTACTCTGCACCAGCTCCCCAAGCAGACACATTTACTGTGCATTAAGAATGCCCTTACACAGTCTGACTTAGTACACTTCCCAAGTGCAATAAGTCAACACACACAAAGACAGTACACAGAAAGTGTATGTACTTGAACAGTTAGTGTGCACTGTAGAATGGGGGAGGCTTTATCCCCATGTAGATAAAAATCCATCAATCAATAGTCATCTGTTTTAAAATATAAACTTAAATAAAATGTGGGGTTTTTTGTTCTATAAAATCAAAATACTGCAGTAATTTGCATTATCCAGTTTTGCTTACAGTGGTGTTCTTGTGTTACATTAACTCATGCTTTGCACTTCTGTACTGGAAATATCCTTTGGTTGAGGATATCAAAGCACATTACAAACACAGCCTGAAACAAACGGAAAATTATTATTATTTTGTACTGCAGTATTACCTACAAACTCCTCACAGAGAGTAAGGACCCATTGTGCTGGATGCTGTATAATACAAAATCCATTGAAAAATCAGTATTTTCAGATATTTTTTTCCACTGAGACATGTGATGATAGAAGCAAGAAAGACCATTTTTTAGTTTCACATGAGCAAGTTTATGTAGGATTAAAATACCAGTTAGCCTGAGTGAGTGTTTCAACACAGATGATAGTGTAATGTGATTTCTAGTTTGGTTCCAGCTCAATACATGAGGAGAACAAAGGGCTTTTCTGTATTTTGGCAATACCTACTTGGTTCTTCAGAATGAATACTCACTGCTAGACAGCATGAAAATGAATCATTATTTCTGACAGAGAATGATAGTTTTCCTCTGCAATATCAATTGAATGTTCACAGGGGGGATATCTGACCCACTCCCTGTTGACAATTATTATTGAGTGTTTGATGATAGTTGCAGTTTCACCTCATCATGAGAGCTCTTTCTCTCTTCTTGTCTCCCTTGTTGTATCTTGTGAAAACACCATTAGATAAAATGGGCTCTTATAAGAGAAAATAGCTGTTGGCCTTGCCTCACTGAGCAAATAAATCCATAGAGCAAAAAGCGAGGGAGCAGGGATTTTTATTAGAGTTTGTAAGTTAAGTAAGACAGAGATATAACTCTGAAGACCCCAGGATCATTTCTATTGCCTTGATGGAGTAGCGGCTGATGCTGGTGGGCCCAGTGGACAGGTTTGGGTGAAGAGGCTGTTACATATAACTGTCTTTGAACATGCTGTCTACCTCAGAGACACAACGCCCATACACTGAACTCTGAATACTGGACTTGAGGATAGGAGGGGACACTGCCTGGTCATGGACTGGCAATAGTCAAGCAGTCGCCTGCGATTAACCTAGCTGCACCAGATCAGTAATAAAACATGTAGATGGCATCATGAGCTTTCGAGGGCTGTGCCCATGAAAGCTCATTATACCATCTACATGTTTTGCTAGTCTATAAAGTTCTACCAGGCCATTTGTTGTTTTTTCCTGTACAGACTAACTCAGCTACCCCCTGAAGTTTCAGATCAGTAATGACAGTGCAGGGCTCTTTGACACCTGAAGATCAGATGTAGGGTGTGGTCATGGGCACTAGCCTTGCCGAGGGGCGCCAGGTGGCTAGTTTGGAACTGAACACCTGGTGGAAAAGGGACCCTGGCCAGCCTGGGTGAAATGAGCAAATGAGCAGGGCGGGGCAGAGTGAGGAAGGAGTGAGCGGGACAGGCCCATGGAGAAGGGGCAGGAGCAGGGTCTTTGGTTTTGTTCAGTCAGAGAGTGGGCGCCGGCTGAAGGTGGCTGCCAATGGGCCGTTGCAGAACCTGGGGGGGCTCATGGGATGGGGCCAGTGGCCAGTGTCCAGGGAGAGGGTGGCATTGCCTGAGCTGGGGGGGGGGGGGGCAAGAGTTTTATGGTACTGTTGCATGTTTCTCCAACCCCATTGGACAAGACTATGACCTCTGCCCCCTGACCTCTGCCCCCCAGGTTCTTCTTGCATCGTTCTGTAACCTGATCCCAGGTTGCCCACCCGACTCTGAGGGGGAGCCCCGCCCCGCCCCTTCGCTGCAGCCAGGCCCCGCCCTCCCGCGGCCGCCATTCGCTGAGCTCTCGGTTCGGAGAAGCGCCGCGGCGGCCCCGAGGGAGGAAGGGGCGGAGCATCAAGGGAGCGTTGCCCCGGCGACCAGTAGGACGCTGCTCCCTGCGTTGCTGCGCTGCCTGGCTTCCGCCCTGGCCTCGGCTCGCAGGGGTGAGCAGGGACCCCCGCCCCCCCCGCAATCCCCATTGCCCCCTCAGTGCCCACCTCCCCCATCCACCCTGTATCCGACCCCGCCTCTATCCCCCCCCGCCCCTATCCACCCCCCGCCAAACCCCCCCGCCCCTATCCACCCCCCGCCCAACCCCCCCGCCAAACCTCCCCCCCCCGCCCCTATCCACCCCCCGCCCAACCCCCCCGCTAAACCTCCCCCCCCGCCCCTATCCACCCCGCTCCCAACCACCCCACCAAACCTCCCCCTCGCCTCTATCCACCCCCTTCCCAACCCCCCCGCCCAACCTCCCCCTGCCTCTATCCACCCCCTTCCCAACCCCCCCCGCCCAACCTCCCCCTGCCTCTATCCACCCCCTGCCCAACCCCCCCACCCCCGCCTCTGTCTACTCCTCAGTGCTGCTGGCAGCTTCTCCATTCCCCCTCCCTCAGTCCCCACCATCCCCTGACCCATCCACCCCGTCTCCATCCATCCCCCGTTTTACAGCCCCCCCCCCCACGCACCTCTTCGTACTGCCCGCAGCTTTTCATTGCTCTTCTTGGTCCCCTCCTCTCCTTGCTCCCTGCAGTGCCCTCTTTGCCCCCACCTCCTCCTGCAGCCCCTTGTCCCACCTCTCCTCACCCCACTCCCTGCTCTCCGACTTACAGCCCTCCACCTCTACCCGCCTCACAGCCTCCTGCCCAACTTTCTGCGCTTCCTGCAACCTCTCCATTACCCCTCCTCAGTTCCCACTTTTTTCTGCTCCCCACCCTGCAGTCCACATACCCACCACTGCCTCCCACAGCATCGCAACTGCTTCTCCCCAGCTTTTTTTAGCCCCACCTCTCCCTGCTCCCAGTTCCCCAGCCTCTCCCTGCCACAAACCTCCCCCACTTCTGCAGCCCCCTGTCCCTACAGAGCCCCACCTCTCCCTGTCCCTGATGTCAAGCCCCACCCTCTGACTGGCCACTGTGTGTGACTTCCTTGCAGCTAGCTGATGGAGCCTTTTGATCTGTCTGGATTGTAGCAGCAGGGCCAGCTTCTCTCTGCAGTGTTTCTGTGGGAGCTGCTGGGACTGAGCACTTTTGAAAGTCTGTTCTGTTAAGTGATTTTGTGACACCACCACTTAACAGATCAGATTTGTGACCCCCCCCTATCCCAGAGGAGCTTAAAATTGAAGTTATATAATGCTCTGAGTAACTGTCAGATGGCGCTAACTGTAGTTCTGGGGTGGAAACAAACTGTCACAACCCAAGTGGAACCCAAAGGGAAAGTGAACCAACGTTGTGAGCTATGCAGGCTCCCCAGATCTGGCAACAAACCTGTATTAAAATAACCAGGAGGTTACTTTTAGACTTTGTTTCTTTTTTTTCCCTTCTGTTATTTGTTTCTCTAGGTTCTAATTGACCTCCCTACTCATTTTGTACCATGCTGGCTGATGAACAGGAGGAGAGAGATTTTCAGAAATTCCTAAGAGATGTGGATGAAATCAGTAAGTATACTGTAAACATGGTGGGCCAGATTTATTATGCTTGGACAGAGCACGAACCAGTCAGCCAAAGTCACTGTATTAAGGACAACATTGGCTTCTGAGTTTAGTGCCCCCCTTCAGACTTTGCAGAGCTATTGAGCTATCCTAACTGTCACTCAGCTCTTACCAAGAGCAGCTAGTGCTGAGCACCTCTGAAAGCCAGATCCTAATGGTCGTTAGTTGGGTCCCAAGTAATAGAACCAGTCAAAATTGAATATTTCTTTAAAAAATGTTGGCTATCATCTTTTCTTGTGAATAACAATGTTTATAAACAATACTCTCATAGAGTGAGGCCCCAGTGGGTTGTAGTGCATGCAGGTGGTTTGCCCTCAGGCAGCCATGGAGATCTGAGTAGGTAGGGTAACAAATAAGTGAAATTTAAAAAAAAATCTGACTTTTTGATAAGTGATGGTAATAAATGGCCTTTCCGTAGCCTCTTTCCTCTGAGGATCTCGAAGTATTTTGCGGACGTTATCTTATGAAGTCTTATAACACCTCTGTCAAGTAGCTAAGGCAACGATGGGCAACCTACGCTAGTGAGTGGGCCGCATGAATGGCCCTCCTTCATCTCAATGGGCTGCAAGACTGTTGTAAGCAAAACAGTCTTCTGGGATAGGGTAGTTTTGCTAACTGTGGTTGCGCACTTAGAATTTGCAGGGTGTGCTAATTGAACCATAGGGGCACTTTGATTGGATGCAGAGGGAGCGCACGGATCTCACAGTCGATGTTGCATGCAATCAGCATGCACCTCACTTCAAGTGCCCTTGCTTTACATGCCTTTCGCTTTAGTAAAACTGGTATGAAAAAAACGACACAGAGACCAGTGGAATCTGCCATCTCTGTATGTGAGCAATGGGGAACAAAAAATTTTGCAGGCTGCGCATAGAACTAGGGATGTGAAAGTGTAACTGTGTTTATGGTTAATTGATGAGCTTAAAAGCTGGCTCCCCATCCGCACCAGCTCCCGGGGAGCCCTCTCCCACCTCTCCACCTTGCACTGCTGCTGTCTCCCGTCCCTCCCCCCCACATGTAAACTCTAACAACTGAAATTTTCAGTGGTTACATGTTTACTTAATTAAACACATTTTAAGATCCTTACAAGATGCCCACCACTGAGTTAAGAGATCCACCACTGACTCAGGGATGATTGCTACAATTTTTAGCAGAGTGTATCAGTGCTATGCAACAGTTTAGGACAGGAAGTGAAACAGAAGAATAATGGATCCATGTGAAACTGCCCCAGAAATGTTGGTCTAAAAGGGACCTGAGAGACCTGCTTATTTATCTTTTTCACTAAGATTGGAAAACTTAATTGATTTTCAACGTACACCAGTATGCACTGTGGTTTGGGGGGATTCTTTCGTTTTATCTCCTGTTGTTGCTTCTGAAGTTAGAGTCCCAGCCAGAGGCAAAAGACAAATAAGCATCTTTGGCACTGGCCATCTAACAAATGGTGAAAAATAAAATGAACCCAACGAGGAGATTTTTATATTTGAAACAATAAATGACTCTCTGTTTTTGAAACTGCTTTCTCTGTTTTATCAGTGAAATTTTATCTGTGGACATCTATCCTCACTGAAATGCTGGTAATTGCATCACACAGTTACCCTCATCTTTGCTCAGTGATAAATACCCAAATAGAAAAGGAGATCATTTGAGGAAAAGAAATAAAGAGAATTAGGGAGAAGTGGAAAATAAAAACTTGGGTGGAGTGGAGGATTAAAACACCAAAAAGAAGACAAGATAATACAGTTTTGGTCACTATGTTTAGTTTTTAAAATCTCTGTGTGCTTGGAGATGTCAGTCTTGCTAGACACTGGTAATAGCACTAAGTGCCTCCGGTTATTAATTTATTTTTAGAATCATGTAAGACACTGGTAGAACTTAGAGATGGGGAAAAAATTGTTTGATTGACTGCATCCTCCTGCCAGCATTTGGAGCTATAGCTGATGGAGGAACTATCATATATTAAACTCAATCTAACCTGAACCATAGCCAAAAGGCCAAGGACAGATGAATGTTTTAAATTTGTAAATGTTGTCCTTGTCATCTATATGTTAAACCAAGTCTTAGTGCATGTCTGTACTATGAGCACCAAGTGTGATTCCCAGGTGGAAGAGATGTTCTCTCACTGATTCTCATTGAGCTAGCAAACTACAAGTAAAATGTACCCATGGAAGCTCAAGCTGTGGAATGGGCCAGCTACACTGAGTGTGTGTGTAGGGTCTTGGGTGGGCACAAACTGGCTAGACACCCTGAGTACAGGTTGAACCTCTGTGGTCTGGGATTCTCTGGCCCGGCAATATCCGAGGTCCAGCAGGACCATGAAGGTTGCTGGACCAGAGAGCCCCAACCACAGAGGTTGCTAGTGTCTGGGAGCTGCAGGGCCAGCAGCCTGGGGACAGGGAACCCAGCCAGTGGCCAGCAGCTAAAGCAGGGCCGGGGGAGGGAAGCCACTGCTGCCACTTGGGGGCAGGGAGCACCAAGGGCCTGACCTCCCCTGGTCGGGCAAACTCCTTCCTTCAGGACTACTCAGGTTCCAAGTGTGCCAGACCAGAGAGGTCCAACCTGTACCACAGCATGTGTAGCTATGTTCCACTTTCTGATAGTATGAGAACTAGTGCACTGTCTCCTCAAGCAGGAATTACACCTGACCTCAAAGCATAGGCATACCCTTAATCATACTTTCAGCTCCTGGCTTCAAAGGCATGTGTAACCAAAGGGAAAACTTGACTCCTGGTCTCTCTAAGTATGTTTTATTTCATGTTTGTTTTAGCTAATTTGGTTCAAGGCTTGAACTCCACAGACCCAGCTGTCCAGGAAAAAGCCATTTCTGATACAGAGAAGAGACTGGAGATCAGAGATCAGGGAGAATGCAAGTCCAAGTTGAACAGAACAGTCATTAACTCCCAAGATGCTGTAAGGCTTATGATCTCTTTTTGAATATGAGATGGAGGTGGTTAGTCTTTCAAATGATATAAGTGTAGCCATCTTTCTGCATATGCATACCCAAGACAAGCCTCATAAGTTTTGTTAAAAAAATATGTTGAATGTAGCTTAAACCTATGTGTAATTTCCTTCCTGGAAAGCATATGAGAGAATGCCCCACAGCATACTTTACAGCAGAGCTACTCAACATGAGGCCTGTTTGTTTGTGGCCCGTGGTGCGGTTTGGGTTTATGCGGGGCTCAACACGGGGCCCGTGGGTGGGATCCTTTGAACATGGCCTCCACTGGGAACATGCTGCACAATGGCAAGTCAATATAATGGTCTTCTGTTGAGATGCGTTTTAGTAGTTAAATTCCTGGGCTGTCATTGCTCATTAAAAGTGCTGTCATATGGCTGGAAACCACGTAGATATTGCATTATATTATTATCAGCAGAACTGACTTAAATGGGGTCTGAGCGCTGTGTAGTCTTGCTTTAATCTTTGTATTCACGCCATCAGTGAGAGAGAAGCTATTTGCATATATTTGTGTATACATATATTTGCATGTGTATGCAACCGCACGTAAGTGGCGGCGCTTGGCATATACAGTGAGTATCATTGTGGCCCCCGGGGCTTCCAAAGTTGAGTAGTTCTGCTTTACAGCCTACACCTGTTCAAGCTTCAGGAGATCAAAAGGAGATCACGGAGTGCTAATAGCAAAGAAGCAGCGGGTGCTGAGATACTGTAACATGTAGCTACTGTTTGCTGCTTCTTAAGGGCATGATCCAAAGCCAGTCCTAGACATTAGGAGCTAGATTTGCAGGTGCCTAAATCTAGATAGGTACCTAGTGGAATTTTCAGAACTAAACAAATTATGCAGCTAACGCCTGTTGAAATCAATAGAATTTGGGCACCTATCCTGCTCAGGCACTAGAAAGAATCCAGCTCAGGCTCTATCTGCATCTTTAGGTACACACGTATCTTTAAAAAGCTGGCCCCTAGGTATTGTACAGCTGCACCTAGTCTTATTAATAGAAATGCTTTAATTATGGAATGTCTCCCAGCAGATTGTTATAGCAATTTGAACAGTCAAGACTTCCATGGTGAATTTTCCCATCTGAAGAATCTAACAGAAATTCTTAGCCAACTTTGTAAGGGAACATCTGAGTATTGAATTGTTTTCTTCTGTTTTGTGACTGTAAATGCTCCTGGTGGAGTTAGTTTTTACAAGTTTAAAATGCTGCTCTTTTTACTAGACTCATCTTGTTGCAAATCTTTGTTTTAAGCTGCTTTAAAAAATGAATGTGATCCATCTTTCGCAATCCCTATTTTTCATGAAAATTGCAGCTAGTTTAGAAATAATTATACTTAAATTTATTTTCATTCCAGCTGAAGCCTAATCTTTTTGTGTATGTGTTTGTGTGTCACTTATCCACCTCTTTCAGACCACACAGAATATGGAGACAGTTAGACAAGGTAGGACAGAGTTCACTTCTCTGATAATTATGCCTTGTTCAATTTGTATCCGTAAATCTAAAGTAAGGATTGCAGATTGCTTTCCCTGATTTAGCTACCTCGCACAATGCCTGATCTAACTCCCACTGAAGTCAATGATAATCTTTCACTTGACTCTGAGAACTGTATCGAAAAGTTATAATTGCTTACAAAGTCCTGTGTGCCTGGCTGGCTTATGCATAGTAAGGAATTTTTTCAGCATATTCTCTAGTTCTCATCTAAGAACCTCATTATTCTGAATCGAAAAGAAGGATCTCTTAGAGATGGGCTACTTAAAGAGGCAAGTATGCAAATCTAGGGCAGCCTTATGGTTTTTGCATGTAATAGCTTATCATTCATGTTTCAAGTTATATCAAATTAATGAACTACCCCCTTAAGATTTCCTTTGTGGAGAAAACGTGTTTCAGAAATGACTTTTCTCTCATCTGCAATTTTGATTTTAATGAGGAAATTTTTTCTTTTATTGACTGAAATGCTATCCTAACTCTGCTGGCGCTCAGACAGCTTCATGGCAGCATTAGAGAAAGATGCGAAAGAACGAGCTAAAAGGAGGAAGAAAAATGAACGTTTGGCAAATGGTAATTGCTGAAGTTTTACATTTTTGATGCCCACTAAGCACTGCTTAAAAAGAACAGAGCTGAATTAAGCTGGTAAGCTAGCCTGTTAGCCACGTTTTTATGTGCATTAATGAGCCTGGGGAGAAGGAAGCTGGCATTTGGTGTTCTGCAGTACCAATGGTCTTATGTAGAGCATTGATCAGAAGCGAGTGTTGTCTGCACACAGTAGGTGCTGGGGTTTTGGAATGCATTCCTCTTGATGGCTCTCCCCTTGATGCATTCCTCTTGATGGTGACTTAAGCTTTGGTGGGAGAGAGATGTAGTGTGTGGGAAGATGTAAGTAATAAGCTTTATAGAGAAAATACAGATGGCTTGAGTTTGTATTTTATAACACAAGAGGGGGCACATAAATTAAAATGCACAGAGAAAAGTCTGCTGCATGCTATGCCCAGTGAATACCTTTCTGAATGAGGCAGCATAGTGGGAATCTGAGGGTAAGTTGCAGCAAGAGAACATGGTTTCTGTCTACTGTGTTTACAGCTGGAAATAATGACATTTCCATGTATGGCTCTTCTTGCTGCAGCCCTGAAAGGGAAGGGAAATGATGCATTCAATAAAGGAGACTATGCCACAGCTATTCGGCGATACACGGAAGGACTGGAGAAACAGAAGGATATGCAGGTTCTGTACACGAACAGAGCCCAGGTCGGTGTGTGATTAATCTGCTAGAAAAGTATTCATTTAGGTACAGAACAGTCTAAGTTACCTGCAGGTAGCACATAAGAATCATTGCTCTGTGGTCCAAACTAATTTCAGGAGGCCACATGTGTTGCAGGTGAAGTAGAAAAAGGAGGAAGAACAGCACATAAGAGAATTGTCTCAGGCCATTCTCCACAGTGGTGCTTTAGGTCTCATTTTTGTTAACAGGAGTTGATCGGATCAACGTTACTGCCGTGTTACCAACAGTGAATATTAATATGATTAAAAGTTACCAGCAATGTACTTCAGACTAAACTCTGTAATGAAAATTTCCCTTTAGTTTCTTTCACTGATCAAATATTCAGCTTCACAGGAGAGGTTGTAGTGCAAATCATGCTGCCTTTTATAGCCCTGAACTAATTCCTCAGTCATGTAAAGCATTTTATGCTCTCTCTGTGCAAGTGTCTTAATAGAAAGTATTGAGCCATCTATATGCAGCCTATAATGTAGTATCCGTCTTATACTGCGCCAATTGCCATGATATCAGAGACCTGCTATTGAGTGCCCAATAGCTGGTACTAAAGGGAAACAGAAAGTAAAAATAATCTGTCATGCACCTTCTATAGCTTAATACCGGGAAAGTCTCTATATTCCCTTCTGTTACCAATAACCATCCTTGCTTCTCTTTTCTCATAATCTCTAATGGGAGCTAATTCTCTGACATGCCCATATGAATGGAAGAATCTGTCCTGACATATTCTAAATAGGCTGTTGAGAGCTAAATGTTACCACAGGTAGCCACTTGTGATGAGTTCTTTACCTACCTTGTATGCCAAGGGGGGCTGGCAGAGCTCTTATCCGTTCCATTTGCCAAATATTATATCTTTAATAATAGACTAATTATAGATTTTAAGGCCAGAAAGGTGGACCTTAGGATGTTCATTATTATTGCAACCTGTGGGAGCTTCTTTCATGAACTGGGACACTAGTGTGGCAGTGCTTTAAAAGCAGAATAAACAGTGTCTTCCCCTAAGACCGTATCATCTTGTCTTACCTGCTTCACACACAAGCCATAGAATTTCACATATCTTAGGTAGCTCAGTCACACATGAAATGTCTATTGGGAACAGCACTCACATCTCATTTCTCCAGTGCTTTAAATCCAGGGGGATCCTTCTTCTCCAAATGTAAATCCTGCCTTTCAGTACTTCCGTCAAGGTTACATTTGACTATTGAAATCACTTCCAAAAGCCTTGCAACCCATTTTATTGTGTGTAACTGTAACACCCTTCCCTATCATGCATCAGCAACAGGGTCTGCACCCTAAACGTTCAGCATTGTTGCATCACTCTAGCTAAAGGACTGACGCCTATAATCCAGTGCTGTGTTGAGAAAACTGCTAATAATGTGAGAAACAGTAAGTTCTGGACCTTTCACTCAATGGCATGTAAACTATGCAACTGGGTATCTGTGGTTGGGTCCTTGCTAGGAGATTATGGTACCAATTTGGGTGTACATTTATTTTGTTCATCAGGATATCTCAGTGCCTTGTTAGAGTCTTGAGGGAAAAGTTGCACTTCAGATAATAATTGGACAGCTATTGTTTTAATTCCTAGCTTGTGCCTCTGGCTTCTAGGATGGAAAACTAAACCTGACAGACACAACCCAGAGCTTAGCTCCTCACTTGATCATGTAGGAATGGTTTGGCAGTCTTGTTGCATTTGTTTTATTTCTGTTGCTGTGACTGCAGCCTTTCTCCTGCAGGAAGGGTCAGAATGAAACCTCACCATGGAAGGGCTGTTTGATCCACAAACTCTGTTGCTTAGCTCTTCCCTCTCCCCTGCATTCAGTGACACACAATGCACAGGTCACCCCCAATCTTCATGAAAGGAAAGTTCAGTGGGGTATATATTTTTCCAAGCTAACTTTTATTCTGAAAGATGAGTCAAATTTTTAAAATTGTGAACTGAGGACATGTTCCTGCCTTTGGTTTAGCACAGACTCATGAGTGTTTGGTGCTTGTTTTGTGCTTGTTGTATGTTTCACACCCTTAAAAATCCACTGCACAAAGGCATGGTACCAGAAAGGTTTAGGATAAGTTAATTAAGCATCAATCTTAGTATGTTGGCACTCCCTGTGGGTTAAAACATATCACTTCATTAAAGTAATGTTTGTACAGTGCTTTGAACTTGGGAAAACATTATAGAGATTCAAAGTACTATAATTCTTCTTTGGGCTGATAAATCTGCTGATCTGTATCCCTTCTTGGCTTTATTTCAGGCTCACATGAAGCTGCAGGAATATAAGAAAGCAATCAATGATTGTGAATGGGCTTTAAAGGTAACTGCTTTGCAGTTTCTTAAACAGTTTGTAGAACACAGAGTATAACTAACCATTATTAAATGTGCCAACAGAGGTGTGTATCACTGACTACCCAACTTCATTTATAGTTATAGCGGGCATGTCAACAATATAAAGAACTCTTTATGTTTTTGAATCGTGATCTCTAGCCTAGATAATCTTGTCCCCCAGCATGCACTGTGCTAGTGATGCCAGAGGCCTATTTATACATATTCATACAGTGATGCAATGCTGCAGTGCATGTTTTGACCTCACAGCTTGTCATCCTGGAAGCAATTCTCATGGCAGAGCAATATTTGAGAGGAATCTATGCTTCTAATGGTGATTTGCTACAAATGTGCTTAGTACTCTGTCAACATGGGTGAAATTCATCACAGTGCAAAGGATCATTGAAGGCCCTGGGCATGACTTCAACTTGGCATGCTGAGGTCCTTGCTGATCAGTTCAAGCTCTGATGAAGTGGTAGCCTGGCATTACTTCCCAGGTGGAGACAACATTGTTAATACTTCTGGCATTCTTTTAACAACTGAAATAATAGCTGATGCTAAGTGTGAAGCTTCTCTGGGGTACCCAGGGCTGGGAGGCACCTCACTAACATTTGCTCTTAGTGTGAGTTAGCCACGTCTGTGCTTGCCAGTGGTCCCCAACTCAGCCAGCCACAAGAATTACAAGTGCTATGCTATGCAGCCCCTACGATCTCTCTACAGGTTAGTGATGGGCATGTTCCAACACTCAAGCCCTCCAAATGTCTGCCTGGAATATCCAGCCTAGCAATGGGCAACCTAGGCTAGTGAGTGGGCCACATCAGTAGCTCTCCTTCGTCTCAGTGGACCACAAGATTGTTATAACCAAAATGGTCTCCCGGGATAGGGTTGTTTTGATAACTGCGCTTGCATAGCTAGAATTTGTGATGTGTGCCAATTGAACAGTAGCAGCGCTATGATTGGATGCAGAGGGAGTGCATGGCTCTCACAGTCAATATTGTCTGCAGTCAGCATGGGTCTCACTTCACATGCCTTTGTTTCATATGCATGTTACTTTAGTAGTACAAGTAGGCAGTGTTCCGGGGCTTGGGCGGCCACCCATGAAAGATTCAGGGTATTCTGATTAGCAGAATACCCACAACTGGCAGCAGGTGTTTCTGCTGGTGGTGCACATTTGTAGATATCTCAGTGCATATAATAAAATGTATTCTGCACGTGGATGGAAAAGGTTAAAGGGAACATTGTTAACAGGATAAAACTATGTGGTCTGAAACCAGCAAAATCTGGCAGCTCTGCATGTGGGCAACGGTAAACAATGTCTCGTGGGCCACACACAGAACCCACATAAGCCACAAGTTGCCCACCACTGATCCAGCCCCTGATCTACTGGACATTCACGGTATTCATACATCTGCTTCCAAATAAATAGTGCACTCCAGCTTACTCGTTCTCTCTCAAGCCTCTGCTCTGCTTAATGCAAATGTGCTTATAGTGAAATCAAGTACAAGTTTACATGACAAAGATTCAAGTGATAGCAAGTAGAAGTATTGGAAACAAATAGTCACATATAAAATCATACACGCATACTAGAACAGGCCCTTGTCCTTTCTCCAGGAAGTCTCCTCTTCAGAAGTTTATGTTGGGGTTCCTTAACTATAAATTCTCAGGTCTGCAATTGGTCCAGGTAGTAAACATAGCTGGCTCCCTAGATGTCCATTGTTGTATATGCTAACTGAGTTATCTCTGAGGCTCATCTCGAGTCTGGTGATGAGCTTTACTTAAACAGTTTTGGAACCTAATATATATATGTTTAATCATTTAAAACAGCTTCTAATCATTATGATGACCAGAGAGCTATTGGCTCATGGTAGAGATCTCATGTGCTAGCCACTGGTTGATGAACTCTTGTACCAATATCAGACACAGGGGATCTCTGTAAAACCCTGTGTCAGCTGGTACCGAGAGTTCCCTTGGTCATACTGAGCTACATTTCCTGATTTAAAAAAAAAAATCATTACCATTTTAAACAGTGAAATCAAGTACAAGTTTACATGATAGAGATTCATTGATATTTAATATTGATTCAAATATTTAATTAAAGTTTGATATAACTAACGATAAAGGCTTTTGCAAACATTGTCTGGCTATGTTCTTCTGATCTGCTTAAAAATGTAAAGGTAATGGTCTTGTTAAACTTGCAGTGAATCGTCCTAGTTGAAAGTATTCATGTGGCCTTTGGAAAGGTGAAGAAATATAATAGAAGCCAAAAAGAAAGGTCTGAATCCAAAGCTAGTGGCTTTAAAACATTTGTACTCGTTAAATGCAATATAACACTGACATATCATTAATAGGATTAGCAATGTAATATTAGGAAATTAATATTTCTCTTACACACAGATGGACTGGAAAAGATCAGCCAGTCAGTCCTTAACTGTGAAACAAAGAAATCTTTATAACTAGTGTCAATAAGCACTCATTTCATTCTTGGCAGGGCTGCTCAAGAAAGATGTGACACTTCAATTGCTCTTAAGGTTGGGTGTACATTACACAATGTAATTATACATATGGCAAAAAGCCCATGACTTTGAGTCTTGGGACCTGGCTGCGATACACAGAGTCCCAGGGGAGTCAGCTAGGGTGACTCAAGTAGGGTGCATCCAAGAAATGGGACAGCCAATCCCCAATGCTGGTGGATATTCCAATGTTTATATTCACCAAGCTAGCACAAAAAATCAAGTCTCTAGAATACGTCCGATGTTAGGATGGGCTGTCAGTCCTTTGGTTAAGCTTTAGTTCCTAGAAAAGATCTTCCAGAGTTGAAAAGCCAAACTGAAGACAAAATAGAGGCACCTCCAAGGCCCTTTATATATCCATGGCCATGTGGAGAGAATCCCATTGTTCTCTCAGTGTAAAAAAAGTACATCCGAAGATGGAGTTTGTCACATGCGCAAGTCACCTGTCCATGGATGACTCGGTCATCACTCCCATGCTGGTCTGAACATTCACATAGGGGCTCATTGTTAGTTAAGCACTTCACTTGACTGATAGTCCTCTCACAATAGGCTGGCCATGCTTCCTGTTGATGTCTTTCAGAAGCAATTATTTGAAATATAAGTCCAATATTCAGAACTTCAAATACAAAAATGATACATGCATATGAATAGTATAAAAAGAATCCGTGAATCATAAGCTTGTAATAGACACCTCACTTTGTTCACGTTGTACAAGATTTGGTGCAAATATATAACAATGATTGCAGCAATGATCTGTATGGCCGCATTTTATTTGGATAATGTCACATCAGGTCATCTGACTCAGGTTTGGGCTGCGGGACTATAAAATTGCAGTCTCAATGTTCAGGCTAAGGCTCGAGACTGGGGCCTGGGACTGACCCCTCTTGCAGGGTTTCAGAGTCCAGGCTGCAGCCTAAGCTCAAACATTGACACTGAAGTTTTGTAGCCCTGTGAGTCAGTCCCAGGCTCTGAGGCCTGGTCTATAACAGACCAGGGAGGTTGGCTTAAGGCACACTGTCCAGTTACACAAAATGCATAGCTGGATTCAACTTACCTTAAGCTAAGCTGCCGGGGCATCCACACTGTGGGAGACTGATGGGAACAAATGCTCTTTCCAGCTTCCCTTACTCCTTGCAGATGGAGGAGTACTGGACACTGGCAGGGGCTGCCCTGAGTGTTTGATTTAGGGGTCTATGTTAGACCTGCCAAATCGAACGCTAGAAGATCAACCTCTGTACTATATCTTCTCTGTATTATAAACATGCCCTGAGACTTGGTGCCACAAGTTGTTTATTATAGTGCCGCTATACTGTGTGAGGCTTGTGATCACACAGAGAAATTCTAGCAAGAGATACACAAAAATAAGGAAAGTTATATTTCCCCAAGAAAACTTCCATACAGAGAATTTGCTAAACTTCTGTGAGTGGCAATCAACACTGTCTTTGCAAGTAATTATCAGACCAGCATTTACAAGTTCTTAGACATTTGGGTTCACCTTACCACTTATTGCCAATTTACTTTTTCTGTTGGTAAATTAATGTTTTTTATTTCTATCATTCCATATACAACTCCCGTCAAGTTCTCTTACATCCAGTGGAAGTGTATGAACTGTGGCTAGTTTGCTTTTGGATGAGCAGAAAGATGTTACATACTAAAGTCTTCTGATACCTTGTTTCTCCATTATTCCTAATATCAGAACAGCTGTTGATTTAAGGTCCTGCTATACAAAGATCCGATATAGTACAGAAAATTACAAGCCTTGCAAGAATGCTGATGTGAATCAGCAGGCATAGGAATTATGTTTGCTACAATTTAATCTGGACATCTGAACAGTATTTACAATGTCCGTGACGTGGCCTGATAGGAGACATCCTTAGCAAATTAATGAATTTGGATTTTTTTTGTTAATTAACTCAAAACCTCCAATAAGAATACTAGCCCCACAGCTCCAAATAAGTCTAAACCTCACATTTCCAAAATCCTGTATCTGTGGAGGTGACCCACTTAGAAAGAGAGGGAATAATAGAAACATTTTGTAGATGATCAATCCAGACACTTCAGATATTCAGAAATCTCGTCTGCCAAGGAAATAATTTAGAAAGTTCTGTTGATATGGAAATGTAGATGTAATCCACATCTAATATACGTTATGATATTTAAATCAACGGAAACTACTCCAGTTAACATCCAAAGAGGATGTAGCCTATTTAATGTATGTAGAGTATTGGTTTATGTTCTTATTTCTGATCAAACCGCTAGTCTGTATATATTATTAATGTCATATTGGTGACTACTTCTTGAGTGTGGTCTAAAGCCTATAAAAAGGATAGACTGGATCTGCTTTTGTAGTTTAAAGGCTGATCCTGTTTTCCAAAGATGGATGTGGGCCCTGCCTAAAAAGTTGAATACATGTGGCTATGCTGTCAGTTGGTGTAAATCTGTGTATCTTCGCTGAAGTCAATAGAGTTACATCAACTCACACCAGATATGGTCCTCAATAGCATGTTGTGACGATGGAAGTGAAAAGTGTAATGAGAAATTTCCGCATTATCACAATTGATTTTGTTACAGAGGAAGGTTTAAATGTTACTAAATGAACTGTAAGTCAGCTTGCTTCACTCAAAGTGTTTATAGTTTGATTTTGGGCCATTGCAGTGACTTTATTAGCCAGAAGATTAAATAACAGAGTGTAATGATTCCACATTCTAAATTGCTTGATTAATTCTTTTTAATGCAGTGCAATGACAAATGTATTAAAGCCTATTTCCACATGGGAAAAGCTTATCTGGCACTGGAGGACTACAGTGAGGTAAGCTGTACAACCAGGGGGTTGAGCCACATTCTCTTTTTAAATATGATGGTGTAAATCTGGGGTAACCCCATTGGTTTAGCAACTTAGACAAGGTTTATGCCAGTATAACAATAAACAGAATATACAACTGCCCATTGTTTGGCATTATGAGGCAGCGGAAGAGAAAGAGATAGTCTTAAATGCCTGACATTTGATAGCATGTTCTTTTAGTGTCTTGTCATATATTGGCAGCTTGGGGGACAAAATGTTAGCATTAGGTCTAAAATGAGATATTTCCTCACATGTTAACGTAATAGACTTTGTCCATTACTTAGGCACACACAAAAGTTAGAGAATGATTGCATATCGTAATTACAGAATCAAAGAAGTATAGGGCTGGAAGGGCCTTGAGAGGTGGTATAATCCATCCCTCTCATTGTGAAGCAGGGCCAAGTATACTTAGACAAACATCTGTGAGGGATGGTCTAACTTGGTCTTATAAACCTACATTTACAAGGTTTCACAACCTTCCTTTGCTAGCCTTTTCCAGTACTTAATGGTACTTACAGATAGCTGTTTTATTTCTAATAACTAAACTAAATCTATCTTGCAGCAGATTAAGTCAGTTGTGCCACCTTGTACTCTAGTGCTATTGATTATTGTTCTATTTATAGCAGTCCTTAACACATTCTGGAAGTCAGGTTCAGGTGGATCATCCAAAACTGGATACACTATTCCAGCTGAGGCTTCACCAGTGCAGAGTGTTAATTGTACCACCTGTCATGTTTTAAGTACAACATTCCTGTTAAATACACCCCAGAATATTTGCCTTTTCCATAGTTGCATTACATTGTTGACTCATAATCCATTGCTGCTTGTTGAGTTCAGAGTCATGGCCTAGATGAGAGGTGTCAAATAAAAAATTGTGGAGAGCAAAGAACAAAATCTAAAGATCTATCGTCCCCATCCAGAGTCCACTGACATCCATGGGAGTTGGTCCACTGATTTCAAAGGGTCCTAGATCAGACCCTGTCAGGTTAGATATCTTTTGCACAATCTTCTCACTTTGGTTTTCAACTAACCATGTAGTCTTGGGTTTTTTTATTAAGTCCAGGAAATCCTATCAGAAGATCTTAGAAATTGATCACCAAAAGGAAAGTCTGTTTAAAGGTAAAAAGTCTAATGTTAAGACTCTTGTGGTACCTTAATCTTGTAATCAAAATTAAACTTAAGTTAAAACCCAGCATTCTGGACCTCTCTATGGACTCTTTCCATCCTGTTTCTATAACTGTTTCTTCTTCCAGTTAACGTCTCTCCAGTTAATGTCTCTCTTTCCACAGCTATCAATCATTCTTTTACTGGCCCATGTGCAGAATGTTTTCCCAAATCACTTCCCCAAATCACTGAGCCATTTCCTCTCTCTCTCTGCCTCACATCCTTTCTGTGTAATTGGCACAGATGATACAGTATATAGTCAATTGCTTGACCATTCCTTGGTTCATTATGATTATGAAGTATACTCAAGAGACCAAATAAACAATATCAGCCAGGTTAGTGCTAAAAGTATAACACAGGGGAAAAAAGACTCAGTACAATACCAGTTTCCAGAAGGCCATCTTGTGCTGTGTTGTTAAATTCACCCCTCACAGAAAGTATGCTCCCCAAGTTACGCATTTTAGCTAGGAATATTTGTAGGATAATTTTACAAGTTATCAGACCTCTTTACATGTCACTAAAATCCAGCCCATTAGTTTGTACCTGTTTCTTAATTTTTTAGTACTTTCCTTATTTTTGTTTTGGATATTGGTATTTCAGGTACTGGTCTGTGAACAGGCCTGCTGATGGGGTGGGGGAGAGAGCCAATAGGGGCAATTGCATAGGGGCCTAGCATTTCAAAGGGGCCTGGAGCTGCCAGCTGCTGTTACTTTGGCGGCAGCAGTGGCCATAGCCCTGTGCCCATTTGATTTGCCGTGGGATCAAAGCCACATGGAGCAGCGCTGGCTGGGGAGGGAGCCAGCGCCACGGTCTGCAGGGTGCAGATTCAGGCCCCATCCCATTTTACCCCAGGGCCCATGGTGGCTCTCGGCTCCGCTGTCTGTGAAGGTACTCTCCAGCTTGTTGCAAGGCAGAACATTAATCTGTTTTGCCTTAGACAAGCTTCTTATTTTCTCATGCCAGAGCTGTCTTCATCTTTGAGAGTATTTATGAGATTCTTAGCATAAATGAGCAGGATTATAGAAAGACACAGGTCAATTTAAGATATGTAAGTGCTAAAATATATATGCAACTAGCTGGAGTTACCCGGCGTTGCTCGGTCCTGCTCCCCGCCGGCTGATTCGCTTCCCCCCCCTCCCCCCGCCAGCCCTGCTTCCTGCCAGCCGGTTCTCCTCCTCCCGATCTCCCCCGGCCAGCCCTGCTGTCCCAACCTCTCCCCGCACCAACTCTGCTTCCTGCCGGCCGCCCCTCCCCCGATCTCCCCTGGCCAGCCCTGCTGCCCCTGACCCGTTCCCCGACCAACCCTCAACCCTGCTTCCCGCCCCCCCCCCCTTCCTCCCGGCCAGCCCCGCTCCCCTCCTGTCTGGTTCCTCTTCCCTCCCTCCCCCAATCAAGTGTGGCCATTTTTTTTTTAGACTACCAGGTAACCGTAGCCGCGGGGGGCAGGGCGGATGCCTGAGCCGTTGTGCACGTGGGGGTGGGACGAGTCTCGGATGGCGCTTTGGGGCCGCAGGCGGCAGGCACGTGACCTAGGGTGGGTGGGGCTGCCCCTGCAGCGCAGTGCAGTGGGTTATTATTGATTTTTACGGGTTGAGATTGGGCCTGATCAGGTCCAAAAGTACCTTAAAACCTTCTCCTGGAGGAAAGGTTATCCCATGGAAAGTTTGGTTGCGGTAGGTCTTATAGTGTCCAAGTTATTAGAGCACAAACATACAAACGTTCTCCTTTATATATTAGATATAACATTATAATGCTATTGTATTGTATGCTTAATGCATATTAATATATTTGGGTGTCAATAATGCATATTAATAATATGAGTATATGCTTTTTGCCCAACATATATTATTGGTCAATGTCATGAAATCCCATTTTATTTCCATTTTTTCTTCACTGTCCTTAATGTGTATCAGGAAATTGTGGCCTCTTTACTTAATTTCTCTTAAATTAAGCTTCTCTTTCTTTTGGTTTTGAAGACTGCATGAATGAAGTAGACTTGCATGAAAGAAAAGCAAAAGAGGAAGAGAAAGCTCTGGAGGAATTTCAGTCTGGAAAGTATACTGCTGTGTCTGTGAAAGAGCTGCTCCAGAAACTCAATAGACCTGACCAGAACATCCTTTATTATGCAGGCGGGATTAGAGTTTTGACTGAATTAATAAAAGATTGTAAGTATTTTATACAAATCAGTCTGTCCAGTGAGCTAACCTGGGACATGATCCAAGTAGATAGAAGTCTTTAATGAGAGTCGGCTGAGGCCTATAAAACCTCTATCTCTGTTTTTAATATATGTACAATATGAGCTTGATATTTCAAAAGTTTTGGGCCAGTAAATGCATATAGGTAAAATCTGAGCACTGTTAAGTGCAAATCAGGCTCACTGTGCAAAATAACGTGAAGTATTTACTTTGTCAACTTAATATTGAAAGGCGGCTCTCTTTCCCTAGAGGAGATGCATGAAGATCTCCCATTAATGTCTTTGAGAATTATGTGCCACATCAGAGAAGACACCCCATAGTTTAGGAAATGAGAATAAATGTTCAGTAATAAACCTAGATGGCAGACTCTTCCCATGAATGTATGCTAAACTGTAATCAAGTAAACCTATTCAGTATTCAGCATGGACTTTCTTTTGAAACTGGCCGCCATTGATCAGTTCACTAGGATAGTGAATTAATCCTTGTTAAGAATTGATCAGATAAATCACCAGCATTTTGCCTTTGGAAGAGAACATTGAATTTGAAAGACTTTTTAGATGGGCTTCAAATGGAATGCTAGACCCAAAGCCACTCAGATTTTGGGCAGATATACACATCACAATTTAAACTCATTTCTCCTTAAGTCCTGCAAGTTCTGAGTTCAGGTGTTTCTGTTGCACATGTTGATAACATTGCTAAAATCTACAGCAAAGAGTACAGGTACTTGGGTATCACCAGTTGTGGCAAAACTCTGGTCTTAAGAAGATAAGTAAAGGGGGAGCTAATTTTTGCTATTTAATTTTAAAGCATACTGTAATGGAATTGTCCAACTTGCTCCAGATGAGAATCTAGCCCTTTAAATGTACATTGTTTTTCTAGTGTTACTGATTTAAAACCGTGTAGCATCCAGTATGTGAGAGATCTTCTCGGAATTGTATTCTGCTTTGAGAGAAGCCTGCGCTCATTTGGGCTTTTCCTACTCTCTCACCTCCAATCCTATGTGGACTCTGGTGTTGATATGAATCCTTTTACAGATGTTTGGTTTAAAAATGTTTACAGATTAAATGAACTGGTTTGCCAAGCCTGTTTGGTGTTTAAATCTTTCTGACTCTTTGCAAAACTCTTTAAATTGAGTCAATTATTCTGCACCATTACAGACAAGAATCAGAGTGCATCTACTTTAACTTAAGTGCTGTTTTTGCTCCAAATATTGTTTAGAGGATTTTCTATTTTTTATGTTGCAAATGTGTTTAATTTTTTCAAAAGCTGTTGAATCAGTAACCTTGTCACTTAACACTGTGTTTCCAGAGAACAGGAGTGTGCCTTCATGATGATATATTAGTCAGATGGATTGCTGGCCTGATGTGGTTATCTCTGATTTGTTTCAGGCACTGAACAAACTTTATTTAGAACAAACAATGGATTCAGTATCATCAATGACAACAAGGTCATAAGACGGTAAGGCATCTCCTAAGGAGAACAGTGGGGCATTGCAACATGAGGAAACGAAAAGATATTTTAAAAAAAACCATAATCACCTTTCCTGAAAGTCAGATGAAATGATCAGAAGATAATGTGATAGCATTTTAACATCTGATGATACTGACTTCTATATGACCTTTAGAAAAATAATGCTCTTTTGGATGTGGCAGGCAAAATACCTATTGTGCTTCCGCTCCAGTCCTTAATCTTCTGGATACTTCTGTAGGGTTAGTCATTTTAGTTCCTCTGTGAAGCTGCAAAGATGAGAGCAGGTTTGTAAAACTTAACATAAACAAATCTCAGATGCAGCAACTCAGTTACTTAATGCACTGAGAGCAAAGTCCTTAGTTGGGGTAAATTGATGCAGCTGCACCAAGGCTGAAAGAGCTATGCTGACTTAGACCAATTTGGGGATATGGCTGCATAGATCCCTAATGCAAGCTGCAAAACTGTTTCTGGGCACCCATATCAGCCCTATACTTGAGGGAAAGCCTCATCCAAGATTTATACTTTCTGCTGCTTATCAGTTGTTTCTTCTTTACTGCCTGTTGTATTGTACTGTACTAGTCAAGCAATGGTGACCTTATTTGACTTTAAGCCCTTCTGCTATTTAATCTCCCTCTTCGATGAGAGGATATATGCTTGCACGAGAGCAAAGCCATTTGTTTAGTACTGAAATCTGTTTATAAAAAGTCTTTTGGGAACGAGATGATTGACTCATGGGTGATATAATTGAGAAGGTGTTGGCTGCAGTTAGGTGTTGGCTGTAACATGTTACAGAAAAGATATGGCAGCCAGAAATGTTTGTTGGCTTGAGATGGGTCCATCACAGAGAGATTTGAGGTGGTCTCAGGATGCTGAAACAGTTGGGGGTGATGCATTAGGATTCCAAATAAGGCTGCATCATGATGATCCCTTCAGAGTCTATCCGTGTCACTCTGTCAGCCACTGGTGGTTGCTTGAGACGTGAAGCAGTCTGTCCCCATATCCACCTGGGTGTGTGGGTTGTCAGTGATCCCAGCTCTCACTGATCCATAGGGATGAGCTCAGAATTCAGTCTCAACAGGGGTCCAAAGCCAGTGGCAAAGGAGTCTGACTGGGAACTGGAACCAGCATTCCTAAACATGTTTATCAAAATAGCCAGTTTTGGAACTTGGCAACTACAAAGAAAATCCTGGGACGAATCCTCAGGTAGAGAAGTCCTTGGGGTTTCTCTAACTCCACGTTTTCCTCTTTCCTTTGCTGTTTTATAGATAAATATTTTCATTTCAGGGGCCTCTCTGTAGCAAAGAAAAACACTGCTGAAGTGGAATTGTCCCTTTCTCTTCTCATCCTCTGGCAAGCGATCTGTAGTGGGAATGGTAAGTCTGTGTAATCAGCATTAATCATTGTTAATGTACTGTTAATATGGTCCTGACCATGTTTGAATTTATTGTTTTCAATTAACATCTCTCCCCAGAGTACTTGAGTCTAGACCTTGCAGCACACTGCAGATTTACAGGTCAGATGCAACTGCTACAGGCATAGTGCATGTAGTATGTATAATTCTGGCTCTGGGTCCCCAAGGCAATGAAATTATTACTCATTTTAATGGATGACTTAAAGCTATTGAAGTGGCTGAAGTGGGCTCCAGTCCTGTGAACATCATTTGGTCTTGGGTTAATGTCTTGCACCATTAGTACCTAAATATCAGGAGCTAATTCTTCCCTTTCTGCTGGAATGTCTAGCTTTGGTTAGCTAATGTCAGAAGTGGTGTGTAGTAAGAAGGGCTTGTAACCAGCCCCTCCTAGGGATGCACAAACGTGCACCTCAACAAATAAAGTGAGTGCAGAACAGCAAGGAGGAGACACTTGCTGTTTATTCACTTAAGTATTCTGATGTCTGGAGCAAATTTGAGCCTTAGTGGTGTTTTCCAGTGTGTTTTTAACCTATTTCAGCCTAACTGTTAAAACAGAGGGCTGGATACTTAGATGGTGTAAATCAACAGGGAGGGCTTTGTGTAACCATGTCTACATGTATATATTCACATCCCTAGTAGCTACTTAAGTTAAAATCATGGCTCTTTGTGTCTGACTGGATGTTTTGCCTTGAACTCTGTCCATTCTCCAAATGCTGCAGTTTTCATTCCACCTATTATGGTATGAAGGGCCCTTTGAGAGATGCAAACAGATGGTTTGGTATTTCCATATCTGTTCTGGTGAAATAGGAAGCCAGAGGATGTATGATTCTGCAAGCAAAATTTTGCTCTCTTTCCATGGAAGTTTCGTGTAGGTACCAAGAGTGGTAGCAAAATATTGACGGTGAGATTCCATGTGCATTTTCCCTGTGGAATAGTATTCCCTGTGGAATAGTATTTAACTCATGGAAAGAACTTTTATTATTATTATTTTTTTGCCTATGCTCTTTTTGACAATTGAGGTGCTTTTTATTAACCAGTTACAGCAATGTGAGGCTGAATGCCATATAGGTACCCCTGTAGAATGATGAAGCATACCCTGTTAGCACCCCAAGAATCCACACTCACTGGCACAGTGTAATGGGTGTGTACCAGGGCTCTCCACCCTGTGATTCTAGGGAGGTTGTGGTGGGCAAAAAGAGAATAGCAAGGTAAGAGATGGTATACCTTACAAATGATACAAAAGGAAAATATTTAAGAATTGGAGCCAAAATGTGTGTTGATTTACGCCCTTGTGACCCAACTGATGTCCAAGAGGTTGAACTGGTGCAAATAACAATAGATTGTGAAGATTGCATGTATATGCTAAAGCCAGCTGATCTGTACATTTTGGAGTCTGAGTAACGGATGGAAGGCAGTATCCCAGGCTTGTCTTTCCCTGAAGCAATACCGTATGAAATGAATTCTCCTGTATGCCAGTCATGTCGAGTAATGTCCGTACAGCGGATGAAATAAAGATGCTAATCCATTTGAATGATTTTCTACAGGTTCTAATTTAATTGCTATTCAAGGATTTTATGGCACAAGATGTACAACACAGACATTTTCTTTTTCAGAGGAGAATCAGCGATTGTTGTTAACTCACCCTGATGTGAATGTGCAGCTTCCCATGCTGCTATCATCTTATGTGCCTGAGATCCAGAAGGAGAGCTTGGCATTGCTGTCTCTGTACTCTCAGACTGAGAATGGAAGAAGTCTGCTGGTCAGGCACCAGAACCTAACCACGTACGGTATTCTGCTAGAATCCATGAACAGTTGTATGCTTGCAGTCCTCAACTGACGGATAACATACATCAAGGAACTCGCGCTGAGTGAGCCTTGTCACTTGAGAAGTTAAAATTTGTGGCCCAAAGAACTAGATTAGAATTACAGGATTCCTGGACAAAATTTCCAGCACCATTATCTGCAAATCATCTAAGCCCAGGGGGGAGCACTTCCGTATCCAAGGGGAAATAAAGTCCAGCTCAAAAAGTGTCTTGAAGCTAAATTCTCCTTATGCGTGGACTTTCTGTGGTTCACCCGGCAGACGTCAGGCATAGGGGTGATGATGCCTTTCCAAGCCAATCAGTATAATTAAAAGTAGCAGTCGAGATGACCCATCATGTGCCCTATCACCCCATGGCTCCACCACTGCTCAAAACCGGGCTCTGCTACTGGCTCCCATTGTCAGATTGGATACTAACTCCCTGAGGTTGCAGAGAATTTTGACCTGAAAACAGGAATGTCTTCTGTAGCACAGAACGTCTCATGAATGTGAACGTAGCTCAGGAAAACAGGAGCTGAAAGTCAGTTCCCTCTGATGGCCATTTTGTGACCTCTGTCAAATGAATATGGTAATGGCATCCCACTTCCTATGTTCTTGTTCATATGGCAGAAACCACTAATACGGGTGGTAATAATCGGCACAATTGATGTCTGCCTCAACTTTGGAGGCTGGAGACTGACTGGGTTAGTGATACTTACCTCCACTCTTCCCTAAAGGTGCCCCTCGATCAGGGGTGAGGCACAGTGACAGGGAAGCGTGGACTCCAGCTGTCTAGGTATCTTAGGTACTTTTGTGATCTGAGCATCTCACAATCTTTAATGCATTTATCTTTCCTGCACGCTTGTGAGGCAATTGCCCCTGTTACAGATGAAAAACTGAGGCATAGAAACACCAAATATCTTGCCTGAGGTTACCCAGGAAGTCTATGGTTGAGCAGCAGATTTAAACCCAGGTTGCTTGAGTCTGATGCCCTCTGGCTAGTGACCTACCCACAGGACAATAGAGGGCTTAAGGTACTTTTCACAGATGCTAAGTTCACAAACCTACACCTAATAATGTCTTGGATTCCCCCAATTCATGCCTGATTTCTTCAGCTTGTCATCAGAACTATCCCTGGAAAGTTTCTGAAGTGACAGCACCAGCTAAACAAAAACACTAAACCAAAGGGAGCAACAATGGTGAGTAGGGATGTTAAAAAGCAGTTAATCAGGTACTACTACAACTATAAGGATGTATTATACCTATCTCAGAGAGCTGGAAGGGACCTTGAAAGGTCATCAAGTCCAGTCCCCTGTCCTCATGGCAGGACCAAGTACCATCCCTGACAGATTTGCCCCAGATCCTTAAATGGCCCCCTCAAGGATTGAGCTCACAATCCTGGGTTTAGTAGGCCAAAGCTCAAACCACTGAGCTATCCCTCCCCCCAAGCAGTTTAGTGGTTACACGCTGCAGGCTCTGCAGAATAAAGCTTATACTGCAGCGCCTACAGTGCAGCAGGCTCCTCAGGAGCGGGGCCAACAGCCAGTTCATGCCAGGACTGGCTCCTGATTGCCAGTCCCATTCCCAGGGAGCCAGTTGCACTGTGGGCTCTGCAAGATAAGCTTTATAATGCAGAGCCCACAGTGCAGTGCGGCAGCTGGCTCCCCAGGAGCCGGTGCATGCCGGAAACCAGTTTTTAAGCCAGCTTGTGCACTGGCTTCTGCCTTCTGCCCTGCTCCTGCGGAGCCGGCTGCTGCCCCACGCTGTGCTGCACTATATCAGAGGCAGCAGTGCGGGGCAGTGGTCAGCTCCCTAGGAGCTGGTGTGCACAGGGAGCTGGCTTTTAAGCTGGCTCCCAGCCCCCTCACAGGAGCTGGTTGCCACCCCGTGCTGCTAGCTTTGATACAGAGTTAGCAGCATGGGGTGGCAGTCAGATCCCTGAGAGTGGGACTGGGAGCCAATGTGTAATCGTTAGAGTAACTGATAATCTCATGCTTATCAGTTAACCGTTTAAATGGTTACACCTTTACAGCCCTAATGGTGAGAGGAGGACCATGCAGCATGTTTCAACTTACAATATTTAGGAGTATGAGGAAAGCCATCCTAACTTTCTGCAGTTCATGACAAAATTCATGCCCGAGCATATTTTCACAACTGAATAAAAAAGGGCTTATTACTGGAACTGTTTAGATAACCTCAGGGCACTTCTTATGCAGTGTGACTTAATTACCTTCCCTAAGGTGACAGTCAAATATGTGCACTTGAGAGCTTATGAAATTATCTTTGAATGTCTTGAGTTTCAAGCCGAGTCTCTCATCATCCAATAACTGAAATTTGTGATTATTCAGAGGATTGCAATGACTCACTGAATGGAGAAAGAAACCACAGTCTGTTATCTCTGTGCTACTGTAACATCATCTACTTCTGCAGTTGAACAGGGCACACATTTTAATGGGCTGGTTTAAATGAAATAGTTGGATATAATTGATGAGCAGAGAAGATTAAACAGATGTACATACTTTAGTAAAGTATGCACAACATTGATCTGGAGGCATTTTTAATCAAAAGGAAGGTTAAAGAGATGACCTATGTCTGAGGGAAAGTTTGGTTGCTTTTATTCTTATTAATGTCAGTTAATTTCATAATGGTCTAAAATACTGTGACAAATCCTTGTGTCTACTTTTGAAGATAGTCTGGGCATGATTGTCGGAAAAGAGTCAGGTGTGCAAAATGCACATGTGATGCTTATTCTCATAGGGATTGTGTATCCACAACTGCAACTGAAGTAACTGAGAACTGCAAGTTCATGGGGCGTTGGTCATTTGTAGATTTAAACCAATGGAGATGATGGATTCTCTGTAACTCAAAGTCTTTAAATCAGGATGTGAGGACTTCAGTAATTCAGTCAGAGGTTAGGGGTCTGTTACAGGAGTGGGTGGGTGAGGTTCTGTGGCCTGCCATGTTCGGGAGGCCTGTCCAGATGGTCATGATGGTCTTCTCTGACTTTAAGGTCTACGAGTCTAAGGGTATGTCTACACTTGCCCCCTAGTTCGAACTGGGGAGGCAAATGAAGCATACCGAAGTTGCAAATCAAGCGTGGGATTTAAATATTCGTGTCCGGTCGCCATTTTAAAATGCCGGTCACCCGATGTCACTTGCCGCGTGTAGATGCGGTAGTCCGATTTAAAAACCTTCCCTCGAATTAACTGGTGGTACTCATTGCATGAGTTAATTTGAGGGAAGGGTTTTAAATCAGACTACCGCATCTACACGCTGCAAGTTACATCGGGCAACCGGCATTTTAAAATGGCGACCGGACACAAATATGCTAATCAAGCGCGGGATATTTAAATCCCGCGCTTGATTTGCAACTTCGGTAGGCTTCATTTGCCTCCCTAGTTCGAACTCGGGGGCAAGTGTAGACATACCCTTTGTGACTAAGCTTTAATCTCACTCAGAGTCAAAAGGGTTTAAGCTCCTAAAGCAATTGAGTGCTTTTGAAAACTTTATACCAGATTCTCAGCTGTGTAAATTAGCTTGGCTTCCTTGATTTTATGGTGCTATACTGATTAAAATCAACTGCGGATTTGGCCCTAAATACCACTAGAGGTCTATGGGACTTAGGCTCCTAAATCAGTTAGATGTTCTTGTAAATGTTACCTGGGTGCATATTTGTATAATCTCTCTGATTTAAGCATTATTCATTTTCTTACAGGTGGCTGCAGATTCTGATTGAATTTGTCAGTGTTATGGACGACAGGGCTAGTTGTGCCATGAACCTGCTATCTAACTTAATCAAGGAAGAAAAGTAACTAGTACTTCATTTTTCTTTTTATAGTTGTGAGGTTCATTTGATTAGCCCCAGAATACACAATGCTAAGTCAGGAAACAGTAATTTATGGAGCTGCATATAGAACATTGTTTTCATGTATCTGATGGGCCAAAAGAACCATTTCGTGCTTGCACTACTTCATAAGAGGCCTCGGCAAAAATGGAAGGATTTTTGCATCCTGAACTTTTTATGAAACAATAACGTGAGATTTTTCACTCACACCAGGACCACTCCATTGGTTTTGCACAAGTGTAGCTTATGGCAGACTTCTTAATTCTTACTTAATAAGGAAATTGTTATGCAAAATTAAAACAGAATATTGGGAAAACCTAGGGTGTTTGTTTTTGTGTAAAATTGCATTCCTAATGTTGATTTGAATGGTTTCCAGTTGGGATAGGATTTGAGCCAGCCTTTTGGTTACTACGAGGTGCATTTTTCTCTAGGTTAATTTCGTCTTAATCCACAACTGTTGACATATATTGCTTTGTCAACAGGTTCAAAATCCAGTGTCGTATCAAACTTTCGACAAGTGTTTTGCCTCTGTTCACACAGTTGTTGGTAAGAAAGAACCCAGATTTTCCATTTTGCATGAAAAGTGATGTTTGCATAATTTCTGTTCTGTTAGTTCCTTTTAGCTTTGGGGCTGATTGTTCATAGCTGAAATTTACATGACTGTTCAGTTCTAGGAATGTAAGAATTGCTGTGTTGAATCATCTTGGGATCCTACCATCCCAGTAGCTGCAAGAAATGCCACAATTGCTTGCTGAAGGGCAACCTGTCCCTAGGGAAAGTTTTCTCCCCAATATAGAAAGGTTGTCTTATGCTCTGAAGCAAGAGAGCAATTTTACAAAACTCCTGAGATGAAATCCTGGCTCTAATGAAGCCAGTAGCAAAATTTCCATTGACTTCAGTAGGGCCAAACTTTCACCCCATGTAGGTTCTCCCCATCTTCTCCTCCTCCCACACCCATTCTTCTTGTGACTTTGGATACACTTGTCACTAACTAGCTCACTCTGTCCCAGATGCAATCATGCCATCGACTGATTTTATTTTACTTGTTTTCTATTTAAGGAGTTTTGGATATGAAAACAGTTTTAGGTCATGAATTAAATGAGTTCGGTGGTTTGATCTTTTCTTCAGCCATCTTTTATTCACATTTCTAATCCATAGTCTTTTACAGTACCAGTGATTGGCCTCTTGTTGGAATAGCAGGAAGTGGTGCAGGATAGGCATGGGTTGCAATAGACAAAAATGGATATAATGAGAAGAAAAATCTCTTCTCTTTCTCCACTGTTTGAAATGAGTGATAAGAAATTGGCAGAATAGCTGGAATTCATCTGTTTTTTGTTTTTCCTTTGAAAATGTAACAACTGTCAGTATGCCTGGATCTGTCCTGCTATTTTAGCAGGACCTTGGGGGGGTATGGAGTTTTATCATTTTGAGGTCAGGGGGCAGAGACACAATTGCTAATTCCACATTGGTATAAATTTTCAAAACAATAAGCAGGGATTTAGCTGTGTAGCTCCAGTCAAGGTAACTTGCCAAGTATGTTGCACCTTAGTGATGTATATGAGAGGAGTAATTACAGAGTTCAGAGAACAGGTAATTACAGAGTTCAGAGAACAGGTACAAAGAAGGGCCACTAGGATGATCCGAGGAATGGAAAACCTATCTTATGAAAGGAGACTCAAGGAGCTTGGCTTGTTTACCTTAACCAAAAAAAGGCTGAGGGGGGACATGATTGCATTCTTTAAATATATTAGAGGGATAAATACCAGGGAGGGAGAGGAATTATTTAAGCTTAATACCAATGTGGACACAAGAACAAATGGATATAAGCTGGCTAGTAGGAAGTTTAGACTTGAGATTAGACGAAGGTTTCTAACCATTAGAGGAGTGAGATTCTGGAACGGCCTTCCAAGGGAAGTAGTGGGGGAAAAAGATCTATCTGGCTTCAAGATAAAGCTAAATGGGTTTATGAAGGGGATGGTTTGATGAGATAACATGGTCTTGGTAACTAATTGACCATTCATTATCAGTGGTAAATAGGTCAATGGAGGGATGATAGGAGTTACTATAGAGAACTTTCTGGGTGTCTGGCTGTTGAGTCTTGCCCACGTGCTCAGGGTTTAGCTGATCGCCATATTTGGGGTCGGGAAGGAATTTTCCTCCAGGGTAGATTGGCAGAGGCCCTGGAGGTTTTTCGCCTTCCTCTGTAGCATGGGGTACAGATCACAGCTGGAGGATTCTCTGCATCTTGGGGTCTTTGAACCATTGTTTCAAGGACTTCAATATCTGAGATATAGGTGAGAGGATTATTCTAGGAGTGGGTGGGTGAGATTCTGTGGCCTGCATTGTGCAGGGGGTCAGACTAGATGATCATGACCTTAGAGTCTATGAGTCTATGAATTCCTGTTTTCACAGCTAAAGCAACAAGAATAACAAAGGAGCAGTCTGCAATTCATTATTGTTTCATCACTGGTGTCCTGAATATTCTTTCTCTCTCCTTTGGTTTTTCAAGAAAACTGCCAGACAGGTGAACCAATCAGCCCTTGCCCAGTGCATTGGCATCATGGGGGACCTATGTGCTGATGTAATCATCCGACTGCAGATGGCTGAAAACCAAGAATGCTGGCAGGCCTTTCTAAAGCTTGTGGTAATTAACATAATGAATACTACTAGATCAGTGGCTCCCTACCTTTTCCAGCATACTGGATCCCTTTTTAATCTATTACAATTTTACGGACTTCCCCCCCCCCCCAATAATATAACTGTGCCTGCAGTCTGCACGCCCCTCAGCCCGCTCCACTTCCCGAGGTGAAAGCAGTGCAGGCTGAGGGACTTGCTTGCTGCTGGCACGGAGCCTCTCAGTTCCCAACTTTCCATGGACCCCTGCAGTGCAGTCGGACCACAGCTTGGGAACCACTGTCCTAGGTCAACAGCATGTCCTTAAGAGATCTCAGCGCCTCTGACAATCACTGATCAGTAGACAGATGAGTTGGGCTGAGGACGTATGTAGTTTTGCACCTGTTCATTTTGAGTCAGATGCTAAATAGTCTGTTCTTCTCTCTGCAGGATGACTGTTGCTCCACTGGCAATTCAGCAAAGTACCAAGAGTGTTTGTTCACAGTGCTGGGCCTGATAATGAACTTATCCCTGGAATCAAATTTGGTCATTCAGGTATGGCATGCAAGGCGTACTCACCTTCTGAAGAAGGTTCCTGGTTGTTTTACCACTTACCTGGAGCCTCCAAGGTGCAGGAACAGTTGCAGACCCTTTCTCTCTCATTGCTGTGTATGGTTCTTATCCAGGGCCTACTGAAGTTAATGGGTTGTTTTTTTTTGCAATCACGGAGCATTCAAATAGACCAGGAGGCTGGAAGAGCTGCTTTGGCTATCCCACTGGTGGACATTGAGAACCTCTCCATCTGCCTTGGGAAGGAAATTTAATTACACTGCTACAGATCAGGCATATCTGCTACAAAAGGCTGTTATACATCAGGCCTGGCAGTGAACCAGGGGCAGGGGTCTTTCAGGAGCTAGCTCTCCATCAGTTTACATTCTGTCCTACCAAGGCTCTTAGTCTCTAATCATTTTACAGAGGGGGAAAATTGGGCAATGCAAAGAGAGCTCTGGGATCTTCTTTGAATACTTTCTTTTTTTTAACATAGACGTTTAGTGTTTTTTTAATATTCTGTGGCAGAAAGTGCAGTGTAAAGTTCCTCTCTACAACCTGACCAGTGAAATCTGAATGATCCCATTAATTCTTCTCCACTAAGGAAGCATTGTATTCTATTTCATGACCTTAACTATATTGACTGAGTGCAAGTCTGTGGCCTGATCCAAAGCTCACTGAAGCCAAAAGTACCCGTGCCTATAAGGATCAAGGGGGGAGATTTTTACCTGCACAATTGGCAATTATGTGCCTAACTGCCATTTGTGCCTATGGAAATCTCCCTTGAAAGCTTCCCTGCCATGTGATTGCCTTCTTAATGCCATTTCTAAGTAAAGCTTGATTGTGACCCTTTAGATCTGAATTTCTAAAGCTGTTTATTGTTTCAGGAGCATGCTGTGGATGTTAGCAGAAGGTGTTTGTTTCTACTTGGCAGTAAAGATGGAAGGATTGTGACAGTAAGTGGAACCTGTGAGCTAAGAGAAGATTGTGTAACCAATCTTCCCACACTAAGTTAGCAAGTTCAGGCCCTGAATTTACTACTGAATTGTGTAGGCCAAACTATCATGCCCATGTAGATTTATCTCTGTAGCTCCAATCAAGGTAACCTGCACAACCAGGATCAAGGTCATAAAGATCCTAAACCCATGATTTTACTACAATATATTATTGCTCTAGAACACAAACACAGCCGGTCCCCGAGTTGCGAACGGTCGACTTACGACCGTTCACAGTTACGACTGAAGCTGTCGTAAACGGCAGACCCCGAGTTATGAACGCGATCCGCGCTTACAAACAGCACGGTTGCGTGTAACTCCATTGGGTCCGAGTTACGAACAAACCGAGTTACAACCAATTGCTTGGTCTGTAACCGGTTCTTAAGTCGGGAAGAGGCTGTAGAACTTAATTTTCTGCCTTGCTGCATTTCTGATAACAAGCACTTTAGAGACTAACAAATATACCATGAGCTTTCGTGGGTAAAACCCACTTCATCAGATGAGATGCTTATTTTGATGTCAGAGGCTCTGTCTTCTGTGAATAGAACAACTTTTCAGGGATTTTTTTTAACAGTATGTTATCCCAAGGATGGTTTTAGCTGTTAAAATTCTTCCAGAGATAGGGAAATGAATCCAGAAGCAAAGCACCAACTACAGAGTGGGTGTCTTCTGTTTCAACTGTCATGCTTGAACCAGTCGATTGTACCCCCATTCATATGTGTGTATAACTCCCATTAATGTCAGCTCTTCCAAGGCAAACTGGTAGGAGCTTATGAAGTTTCAGCCAGGAATCATCTCTCCTCTGACAAAACTAATATGAGCCATACTGATATATATTTTTCTTGCCCCCTTTAATTACTACTTTGGTCTTACCCAGCCACCTACACAAACAAAGGGCATGTTAATCATTGCCTTTTTCTTTTTTCTTTTTATTAAGAGAGCCATTGGAGTTCTGAGTCACATCTTGCCAGCAAGCTCAATGGCAGTAGAAGAGGCAGTGAAGGGAGGTGTGGTGAAGAGACTGCTTAGATTCTTGAAGGTAATTTACTTAACTGATTCCACTTCATAGCACTCCCACAGATTCTGGGGTTTCCCCTGTGAGGGAAGAAATCACACCCTGTTATATTTATTCTCTTTTCTGTTTCTGTTTCTGTTTTCTGTTTCTTGACCAACACTTGTAAAAAATGTGTAGTATACACAGAGGAATCTTACAGGACTGACTGAAAACAGTTTATTGCTTTTTAATAGATATTACATCTGGTATAAATCAGATGGGTTTATATCACTAACTGAACACTCAGAAAAGTGTCCTTACCCAGTGCCCAAAGTTTCAAAGATAAAATAAAATATTTGCAAGTCTGTAAAGCCACTGACTGGTCTCCCTTCAAATCCTTTCCTAAGAATCACTGCTGTGATGATTCCAGCAGAACACTGCCAGCTAAGAAGGTTTAGGCAGGTAGAGAATTGTAATCGCTCCTTCTGGACAGATTGTGCACACAGCTAGTACACACACAACTTTTCCATGTTTCACCCATCTGTTGTTTCTTGTCTTTAACTACAGCCCCAATTCTGTAACTGTGTCCATGTGGGCAGATGCTAGTGCTCATCAGTAGCCCCACTTTGGTCTGGGGGGCTCTCAGCAAACACAGAAATCCACTGATGCAGATCCTAACATAGAGAGCTTGGTTGAGAGCCCATGGAAGCAAACAGGAACTTTTCCATTGACTCTTAAATGAATGCCGGAACAAGCCGGGGGCAATGATTTTAATATGTCTGTAGAGCATCTAGTAGATCAGAACCCTGGCTGTTTGGGACTCGAGATGTTATTGTAATACAAATAATAAGTGACATGGAAAAGTACACCAGGTCCTGCTTTTGTCATGGTAATGAAAGAATTAATTCTCAATTTTGAAATGAATCCAATACCAGAGCTTTGGCTTTACGCTTATACCCGTGTGTTCCGTGCAGGGAAAAGGATGGCTTTTGCCACTTTAGTTTCTATAGTCTTAAATATCACATAATGTGCCCCGTGTGCACATGCTTAGAGCTCTTAATTTCAAATGTCATTTGCAAAACAAACCAAACCAAAAAATATCCATTGGGCTGGTGACTCAATGGGAGATGCGTTAGCTTTTCATCTCTGAAGTGATTTAAGATTGCAGTGCTCACAGAGCAGAGAGAACAAATGAATTTCGTACATGGAAGTATAAAGGAAGACCTTTGCTGGGTAGTAAATCTAGCCCTTTGATGGATTTATTTGCTTATCAGCTATTCTTTTATGACAATGCTTCTTTAATATAAATTTGCATAGCAGATTTATTCCTGTGGGTGTACATAGCCCTACTAAAGGTCAGATTATTATAGCATGAAGGTTTGAATCACTGAAAGTCCATGTCTGTGCATAGTTATGAGCTGGTGGGTTTAAAGAGCGATGGAGATTATAAATATCAGCACTTCCTAAAAAGGTCTCTCAGTTTGTGTACTTGCAATGTTCTTTCTATTCTTGCAAAAGTTGTGTGAACTGTAAATTATATATGTATTTTTTATATCCTAATTGAAATCCAGGCTGGTGGACAGATCACATCCAGTTATGCTATAAAGACCCTTGCTGTGTGTACTCGAAGCAACAGCCAGGCTCGAGAGGAGGTGGTGAAGTCAGATAAAAGTAAGTGACAATTTTATTAGCCAAAGATTGAATGCAGAGGTTTATTCCAAGGTTGCCATCACAGAAACCCTCTTTCCTCTAGAATGGAGGTGAGCATTAATTCTGTTTGAACTCCCACAAGGATACCGGCATGTTTACAGAACAATGCGTCATTTGACTTCCTGGCTTAATGCTTCATTCTTCTTCCAGCCGTGTGCAAGTGGAAATGTATCCGAACATAGGATATGTAGGCTGCACTTAGCTAAGTAAAATGGCTTGATCTGTAAATCTCCAGACTTGGAGAAATACATTGAACTATGTTTCTCTGAAAGGAGACCAGTAGTTTATTAGACAAGGTTAAAAAAATAGGTTCCATTTTCCCATTGTGGGTAGCTGAAGAAAGTTATTTCCAACCATCGAAGAGTGGTCTCACTTTTAGAGGTGGTATGCAGCTCCAGTTCCCTTGGACTGCAAGTTTGGAAGGCTGGCCTAAGTGAAATAACAGAGGGAGTGTCACCATCAAACGTTTCCTTTGTATTGGCGCCTTTAGGTATTTCTGAGTTATCAGCACTTGAATATGTAGTTTGTGATTGTGTGCAGCACCACTGTTCAGAACATTTTAAAACCTAGCTTTAGTTAGTCCACCCCAGTCTACAGAAACTGTGTTGTGCCTAGATGGTTGAACCTGGCCAGCACGTTTTGGATCACTTGGTCCAATGGCCTATGTCATTTTTGGATTCTCTGTGGAAATCTGTCTCTACTATTCCTGAAGATTGCCATTGTTGTAGTTGAGCTTCTCTTTGCATGGTTAATTCCAATCTGAGATATGCCTCATTGCGTTGACAAAGATGCCACATGTCTCATCTTTCTCTTTCCTCTTCTTGGGCATACCACCTCACATTGATGATCTCTGCTCATATGAAGTATCCCTTTCCTTCCTGTCAAATTAACACTCTGCTCTCTGGAGGCATCTTTATAGAATTTTCATCCTGCTCCTTCTATCTGTACAAGTTTAGCTCACCTCATTTTGCATCATAGTAATATTAAGAATCATCCCGCATGTAGTACTCTTCAAAATTCTAAACACTGTACAAAAGGTGGTATTTATCCACCATTTACAGATAGAGAAACTAAGCTGAGAAGAGTCTAGAGATTTTCCCAGGGTCACCTACCTAGTCAATGTGAAAGATGAAAGTAGAGTCTAGATCTCCTGACAAATCCACTCGGTCTAACAATCTGGAAGCAAAAGACCTTCTTCTGCTTTTCTCTGTCTGGTAACTTCAGATGCAGAACTGAGTAAAACTGTCCCATATGGCTGAGTGCTTTAGAGTTTCCTCTAGCAGTCCCAGGGTGTGTCTACACTGCACCATTATTTTGAGATAACTAGCATTGTTTTGAAATAACAATAAGAGCATCTACACAGCCATTCCGTTATTTTGAATTAATTTCGAAATAACGGACGGCTTATTCCGAAATCTGTAAACCTCATTCTACGAGGAATAACGCCTATTCTGAAATAGCTATTTTGAAATAAGATGTGTGTAGACGCTTCACTTCTGCTATTTCAAAATAGCCCCTCACCAGGGCCATTCTCAGTTATTCCTCCCCAGTGCCTCCTGGGGCTCTAAATAGAGATAGCATGTCTACATTAGGGAAGCCTGCCTCGGACTAATTTTGAGGCTTCCCTGCAGTGTAGACGAGCTATTTTGAAATAAGCTATTTTGGAATAAGTATTCCAGAATAGCTTATTTTGAAATAAGTGTGCAGTGTAGATGTACCCCCAGAGACCTCAATCCTAGTTGCGTGACTAACCATTTATTTGTCAAGGAGAAACCGAATACAGATCACGTTGATAAAAGCAAAAGATCATTTAAGTCCAAACTCTGTTTTTCTTTCCATTTTGTTTGGCTGGGTAATGGGATACAGTACAGTGCCCTATTAATGTGAGCAGATGAAGTGACAAGGAAAGAGAGTGATGAAACTGGGGTTTGTTTTCAACTTTATTCTTGTGGGGGGCTTCAGAACAGATCTCTAGGTTTTTAGGTCTTTATTTCTCACTAGCCAAGTACAAAGAAATCTTGAGAGAGTTCCTTGCTGGCAGCTGCAAGGGAAAAAATTCAAAGTCAAGAGAAACTTGAACCCTAAGGACTCTGGCTGATTAAAAGCCCCCTGGAGCATCTTCTCTCCTTTGGACACCCCGTATTAAGTGCTGTTAATTGATGCGGTGTGTGGAGAGAAGCTTCCTTTTTTTCCCAATACTTATTATGCTACAATGTGCTTCTTTCCAGCCAAGCGCTGGGTGTTCATCTTGTGCTAAGTCACATTATATTGTCAGCTCAGTTTAGCAGCCCAGATTTGGTTTTGCTGCTGGGAGCCCTTTTGGGTCAAACTGTAGTTCTCTGACATTCAGCTACATTCCAATCAGGCCAGCAAATTCAGCTTTCTGAAATGGATCGTTGTTAGTGCCCCTGCTGCAGTCTGGAGCAGCCCTGCTTCTCGGAAGCTATTGTCACAGCAGAACAAAAGGGAAAGCATGATGTGATTAGGACGAACAGAAGGGACAATGTAAGAAAATCACAGCAAATTTGCGTAGCCCTTGGGGAATCTTCTTCAGGAGAAAGACATCACTTTTTGTTTTGTTTTTTTACAGCAGTATCTCTGAATGCTGCTTTGATTCTGTGGCCCTAAGAGATGCTGCTGCTGTTTGCAGGAGCTGCCAGTAACGCCATGGCTCTTTATTAAGATAATGGGCCAGATACTCTGCTCGTGTACGTTGGCATAGCTCCCCTGGAGCTGGCAAAGCTGTGCTGATTTAGGCCAGCTGAGGATCTGACTCTATGCATTGCCTTTTGTGTGTATGTGTGTGGTAGTTTTAGTGCAGTGGATTCCCATCTTAGCATGGCCAGCCTGGTGCTGTAGATGCCATAGACTGAGCTTACATTGCTTGGAGTTTGAATTTCACATTTGGTTCAGGACTCCCTGGCTAGCAGGCGCAGAGAGAAGGGAGGATGCGCAGGGGAGAGAAAAAAGATCACACTCAGAATGGTATTAATTCTCTGCATGGGAACTAGGGATGTTAAAATGCATGTAAATGGCTAACCGTGTAACTGCTGGAAAATTCACATGGGGCAGCAGCCAGCTCCCTGGGAGCCAGTGTGTGCCCAGAGCTGGCTTTTAAGCTGGCTCCCCATGTGTACCAGCTCTTGCCTGCTGCCCCACGCTGCTGCCTCTGTATCAGATGGCAGCAGCCCAGGGTGGCAGCTGACTCCCCGGGAACCAGACTGGGTGCCACGTGTAAACATTTGGGTAACGGATAAGCTCATGCATATCAGTTACCCATTTAAACGGCTACACTCTTACATCCCTAATGAAAATGGCATCTGGCCCTCAGCTCAAGAAGGGGAGGTGGATGCATTTCATTCCCTCCTGTTCCATTTGCCACTGAGCTGTGACTGGAGACTACTTTGTTTACTCTGGACCAGGTGTCAGTGATGCTCAGCGAAGTGGGCACAAGCAGTGTGGCTGACGGTCTCCCAGAGCCTAAGAGCCTGTGTTTGGCTATGCGCTCCACAGAGCAAGCAACCTGTGACTCCTCCCGCAACTGCGTCTTGGGGTGGGGGCAGCGCAGTATGTTGCAGCATTGTCGCGCTGCATGCTCCTTGTTTTGCTGAGTCCTCCTTTAATTTGCATTTTCTTTTCTGCCTGGTTTTCAGAGCTGAATAGTTACTGATGCCTGCCTGGTATCAGGTGCCACTACTCGATTCTACCATCGGTATCCAAAGAGCTATTTCCACTGGTGCACCCCAGGGCCTGGCCCTCTGCTGTACTTACAATGGCCCCTCCCCTCCAAGTTGTTCCTTTCTCTTCTCACAGAGTTTGATGTGTTACTGAAGCTCTTGGCCTCTGAGAATGAGATTGTGGTGGGGAACGCTGCTTTTTGCCTCAGCAAATGCTTCGAAGTACCTGGAGCTGCATCGTCCCTGCTGAATTCCAACGTTGTGATGATCTTATTAAAACATGCAGGCGGAGAAGCCAAAGAAACCTCAGTGCAGGAGAATGCAGCAGTTGCTTTAGGAAAGCTCTGTACTGCCGAGCCAAGGTATTATGGGGCAGATTGTTATCCCTGGGCATCATCCAGCCTGTATGACATCTTCCTAAAAAAAATCAAGGCAGCCTGGCATGAAAAACTTGCCAGACCCCTTATAGCTAGAGTGCTAACCCTGCCACCAGTGGTCTGTGGGAAAGATGGGTGAGCTGGTATCAAGGACTTAGGCACACCATTGTTCCGAGAGCCACGCAGATACCATGTATGTTAGAGATACTGTGAAAAAGCCAGCAACTTCTCTCTAGCTGGGAGTCTCACCAAGATTTTGTGTGTGAATGCTACCTGGAGACTCCATATTTCATTTCAGTCATGGCTAGTACATCATTTAGCGTTCTCATCTTTCTGTGCTCTCAGCGGCTCGTAGAGTGGCTGAAATCTCTCTCTCTCTCCCTTCCTTCCTTCCTTCCTCTTTTCCTTCCTGCCTGCCTTCTTTCCTTCCTTCTTACCTGCCTGCATTCCTTCCTTTCTTCCTTTGAAGGAGGGATTGTCTCCTCCTCTCCCTGTTTTCCGGGTGCTGGTCTGGGCAGGAATGGGAACTCTCTGAAAGCTCCCCTACCACATCCCCTTGGGCAGCACCTGATAGGGAGTGGAGAGCTCTCACCCTCTCTCCTGAGTGTAGGGACGGATGGGACATGCTGTCAAGTTCATAGTCGGTTTGCTTGGAGCCTTGTGGGTAGCATCAGCAGCACAGACTCATTCCTCCATTGCCAGAGCTTCTGGAGCATCATTAGGCATGTGGTAGCTTCACTCCGCTGCAACAGATTCACGGGCACTGGCTAGTAAAGCTGGCCTGGAACTTTCCCAGCAATAAATGATAGAAAAGCTTGCTTTCCACAAAATCAAAATGTTCTGCCAGAATAATTGAGTGCTGTTGGGAAACTGTTCCCAACTCCCATGCTCCTCGGAAGCCCCAGCTTTCAGGCTCCCTGGACAGGCTGGCCTGGAATCAGGGTTTCCTGCTTTTCAGCAGCCCAGATGCCCTGCGATCCTTGATTCCCCCTTGGTGGGCTGCGAGGGCTTTGGGGGTGCCTCAGGGTATGTCTACGCTTGCCCCCTAGTTCGGACTAGGGAGGCAAATGAAGCATACCGAAGTTGCTAATGAAGCGCGGGATTTAAATACTCATGAGGAGTAACAGTTAATTCAAGGGAAGGGTTTTGGATCGGACTACCACGTCTACACGCGGTGAGTTAATTCGGGCTACTGGCATTTTAAAATGGCGACCAGCCGCGAACATGCTAATGAAGCGCGGGATATTTAAATCCCGCGCTTCATTAGCAACTTCGGTATGCTTCATTTGCCTCCCTAGTCCGAACTAGAGGGCAAGTGTAGACATACCCTCAGAGATGCTTTGAAAAGGTCAAACCAAAATGTTAAATGCGCATGAGTGAGTGTAACAGAGTGGGGTAGGGGATCCAAGGGCTTAATCTGGTGTGATATTTGCTCATGGAGTAACTCCAGCCAAACCCATCTAGCTGTAGTCAGTATCACAGTGCAAGTATGCCCTTTGCTTTTGCTGTCTGCAGAGTGTTAACTGTCCAAGTTGCCCTGCTGTGTGAATGGGCCTATGCATGGCACTGAAGCAAGGAGACACTGGACTTCTGTGTTGTTCATTGTTGGATTGCTTGGATAGCTTTCTGGGAATCGTTTCACAAGAATGTTGCTTCTGTTGAAAGAATGGAAGGAGGAAGTATGATTTGATGAACTGTAGAGGTCAGAGAAGTGACTTGAGAGGAAAACAAGAGTGTAAATGTCTGGAAAGAATGTCTGCAGAGAGACTGAGCGGTGCTAGGAGACCACATATCACCCATTAATTACTATATATCCTGCAGTCCAGTCATAGGAGCAGAGCATGAACATACTAATATACCTGTTGAGCTACTATATAAAGATCAGGTTTAGGCTTCCCAGTTGATGAGTATTTCACTCCTGCTGGTTGGAGCAATGTTCCCAAATTGATACCTTTCAGCAGAGAAAATATAACACAAACCTTTGATCAGAAGCTGCTACGAAGTCAAAGGGATAGACCTCACTCTACTAATTCTGCTAATCTTAGATGTCTTCCATAATAGATTAAAACCCACTGTGCTGCTTGGACATTTTTGTAAAGTATCTCTTTGTGTTTAATGCTTTTTTATTTCCTCCTGCTGTGTGGAGAACTGTAACATAAAAGCATTGTCTTGCTTTCCTCTTATGGGGAAATCTGTTGGATATGGCATTAACATTTCCTGACAGCTTGTGCATGGGATGCAATAGGGCAATGGAAGTTCGATTTCTTGCATTGTCAGTCATATACCATCCTCGGCATCTGACCCTTGCTTTCTTTTGTGGTTGTTGCAGGCATATTCTTCGACTGCAGGAACTCAGTGGAATGGCAATCCTTAACTCCTCTATGAAATATGTGCAAGGTCTTTGAATTCCCCAAATGTTTTTGAGAATAGGTTGTTAATATTGTGGTATTCTATTTGCTGTTGCTTATGCTGTCTCTAATAAACATTATTCAAAGAGACTAGACAATCTTTCATCCCATTATCAAAGTGCAGCTCCCATGTCCAGGGGAAGGAAAGCACATTCCTTGGCACCATAGCACCTCTAAAACCAGATCTGACCTCTGCTCCAAATAGTCCAGTTTCCAGTCTCTGATAGTGGCCAGCACTGGAAGATACAAGAGTCCCCAGAAGGGACATATATGGAATAACCTGCGCTTGTTCCTAGCCCAGTCAGTCAATGGTTGGCTTAATTCCTGATGCCTGAGGATTGTTTCAAATGTATGGAGCATAATGGAGGATATTCTCGCTACCTATGTAAATGTCATCTTTTTTGTTTTTAATTCTGCCAAGCTCTGTCTCAATGGATAAGTCTACACTGCGGGGTTTTCCGGGATACCTCTACGCAATTTACGTAGCTTTTTCCGAAACAAACCTATAGTGTAGACCTAGCCAATGAGATTATGGCAATGAAGTTCACAGGGTAATTATCAATTGACATCAAAACTATCCATGTATCAGTGTTATGCTTCCTGCCTTTCAGTTTCATCATTTCCATTTGTTTTTGTCTTCTGAGAGAAAATAAATAGGATCATCCAATTTACGTTCATCAGCTTTCATTATTTTGTATATCTCTGTCACATCCCCTCTTATTCATATCTTCTGTAAACTCAACAGTACCAGTTCTTTGTATAATCAAACACTGTATTTAAAATATAATAATGCAAATATCATGTGCTTCTCTTTTGTCTGTTTCCTGAAGTTATTGGTCTTGAGTTAGTGGCGATGCAAAACTCTTGTCTGGCAAACTATTCTGTAATGAATTGTTCTAATCTCTTCAAATTAAATCAAGCCATAACTACTAACTATTTCAAGATCTGGCTGAGAAAGAAGCCAGTACAAGTAGACACTGTTTTGTAGGGGCAGCACAAACCACATAACTGAGAGGTTTGTTTAAAGAGATTTGAAATATTCACTATTAAGAGGCAACCCACTCTATGCATACACACACCTCCAAATCTCTGGTAAGAGTCTGCAGAACCCATACTAGGCCAGGACAGAATTCAGTATCTTTGCTACATGTTTAGCTTTCAGCTTGTGATACAGAAAATATATACTGTGTATAAAAGCAGCATGCATGTAGGACAGTCTTATTTGCTTTTGAAATAGACTCTTCCCCTTTTCCCTCCGTGACACTTGTAGATGGCTATTATGTTTGTAATCTCTTCCCCTTAGAGCAGTGGCTGTCAAATTATATATCATTATCTTCTCCTTAGAGTAGCAACTGAGTACACTAATCTTTCCTATTTGAGGGGAAGGAAATGCTGCCGCACCTGGGTTTTTTCCCTCTCTCTTTGGATATTGTACGTGTTGTAATCTAAGTGCTGGGATGGTCTCATTCTTAATCCTCTTTTCTTAAAATGCAGGGATTAATTTGCAGATTGCTTGGGAAATCAACTAAACAAACGTGTAATGTTACTGCTCAGTGTCTGACTTCTTGAGAAGTTGTGCCCTCTTTAAATTTGCCAAAGGCATTGGTATGCAAAGGCAGCTGTCAATGAGCAAGTGTGTTAAAAGCTCAAGAGTGGGTGCACAAAGTGAGCTTCTTAAAGCCTCAGGCTGGGATTTTCAAAGGAACCTAAAAAGTTAGGTAGGTGCCCAGAAAGGAGTTACTGTTATGGGATTCTTATAATGCTACACAGATTATTAAAAGGGGGTGTCCTGCCCAACCAACCTGTCATCATCTCCACCAGCATGAAATGAGGAGTCACACCATACAGCGTGAGAGCCAAATTATCACCATTATGTGCTGTGTTCCATTTCCTCCCCTTGATGCTGTCAGCTCTGTTGTAAAAACAAGGAGGAGTCCCGTAGCACATCAGAGATTTATTAGGGCTCATGGATCTGTGGGCAGGTGGGTGTTTGCCCTAAGTCACAGCACATGAAGCCTATTTATCTGTGAGCTTTGCAGAAGAGTGGTTCCCACTGCACAGGCACAGCTGGCACTCCGAAGTCGTCTTTTCTTCCAGGTGTGGTGCTCACCCTGAGGTATTGTATGCGATGACTATGGAGTCAGGTGCTGTATTCCAGCCGCTAGATGGCGTACAGGTTACTCATATTAACTCTTTAGCCCTGAGGGTATTCAAATAGCTTAAGTTTGCAGGAAAAGTATGTCAGTTGTCTTTACTTAGGAAGACCATGCAGGTGACAGAAAAGGCAGAGCATAGATGGGTGTCAGTGGCAGCCAGCAGTGTAGTTGAGGACCCTTATAGTGATGCTTGGTTCTGCTAAAACAATCCAAAGAGCACCAATTGAACAGAAGTAGGTTCACTTAGTGAAAGAACTAGGGAACAACAACGAGACGTGCCCTATGACTTTCAGCTGTTAAAAGCTACCAGGACTGCTGAGTGGGTGGCCACTCACTGTTGGCTAACGAACATCAAAGGGCTGGTGGAAGCACAATGACTTGAAGGCTCCTTGGGCTATTCTGACAGCAGCGTAGTGTAACGTCATAGAAAATCATGCCCCAAAGCCATTAGAACAGAATTTTAACATTTGCTCTGGTTCTCAGGTTTCCTAATGCAGTCAAAGTTTTGCCTAGTCCTTCGTACCTCACTAATAGGGAAGAACCGCTTCCCTATTTTGACTTGAGGGATATGTCGAGTGTGTGTGTACACAAATGTTGACAAATCCACTCAACACCCTTGAGGAGCAGAACCACAGTGCATGATGCACCAGGTGGGACGGGATTCTCTCTTCTCCCTGAGAACGGGATGACTCGTGGTTAGGTGGCTTTTATATTGATCACTACGTCCGCCCATTTAAGGTCAGTAAAGTAAGTGCCTTGCAACATAGGATCCTAACTGCTGCTTTGCTTTTGTGGAACAATAGAGGCAGGAAGCAATGATGAGGAATTGGCAAGCCACCCTAGGAAAGCTCTGGGCTAACAGCTCCATTATGCAAATACAAAACCCCAGCACAATCCAGATTTAGAGATTTACATGTCAGAGTCTCAAAAAAATTGCCCTTGATGCCATTGTAAGGCCCTGCCAATATTATGTTTTCAAACTGATGCAAAGAATAAAACTGAGTGGGGAATTTCCCGTGTCTCGTATTTAGAAAGCAGTGAGTGCTGTGTGACTGGGAGTTCAGTGGTTCTGGACATACAACACTCTGGTCATCTGAAGAAGTGGGTTTTGCCCATGAAAGCCCATGATACCATCTACATGTTTTGTTAGTCTTTAAAGTGCTACCAAACTATTTGTTGTTTAAGTTTATTCTTAACAGACTAACTCGGCTACCCCTCTGAAGTGTATAAGGAAAGGCAGCAGCAGCTGTAGCCTGATGGCCAAGAGACAGGAATGTGATCCAGGTAGCTAGACTGATCCTGGGAGGTGAGTTTGGCTTATGGTAAGTTCTGGTGTGTATTTATAGTGGGGAAATTCCCAGGAGGATTGCTGTGGCTGCATCCTCTGCAGTCATAGGCTCTTCATCATTGTACTAATCAAAACCCACTGCGTTTGTTTCTGTACCTCTCTCTTGCAGGAGTTGTCAATCTGCTAAAATGATTATTCTTGCTGCAGTCCCCGAGAAGCATTTATGGCTTTGACAAACACATAGTCAGCATTCCTCTACCCTAAACTACGTGTTTTAGTTCTGAACAAGAGTGGCGCTAATAGGATCTGGAAGTCAGGCTGTCCGGTGCTGAAAAATACTGGCTCAAATGAAAGTTTCCTTTAGGAAATGCTTTGGGAAGCAAGTTCAGAAGTCGAAAGTAGAATGGAAATCCCACTGTGAAATTAGACCACAGGGCCCAACCCTCATCTGCCGCTGTGAACATAGGCTATGTCTAGACTGCAAGCTTCTTTCAGAAGAAGCTTTTTCGGAAGATCGCTTCCGAAAAAGCTTATTTCAAAAGAGAGCATCCACACAGCGAAAACGCAACGAAAAAGCGATGTGCTTTTTTGAAAGATCCACATTGATTGGACGCTATCTCACATTTAAGTTGTGATTAGTCTGGCTGGAGTGGCCACCAGGGCACCTGTGTTATTTCCTGGAGGCCTCTTCTTTCGAAAGAACTCCCTCTTCTGCATCCACACGCCTTTTTCAGAAAAAGGCTTCTTGCTCGTAGAACGAGGTTTACTGCCGTTGGAAAAACCCCTCCGTTCTTTCGACTTTGTCAAAAGAACTCAATGGCAGTGTGGATGCGAGTATTGATTTTCCGGAAAAACAGCCGTTTTTCTGGAAAAACACTGCAGTGTAGACGCACCCATAGGCATGCCCAAGAGGGAATGTTACAGCTATAGCTCAGCAGCTTCTTGATCCTTCACCAGTGGGTGAGTGATGTGTGGTTTCTGCTGAAAGCTAAGAACTAGCTGGGTGTCATGGCTATTGCAAGATGTTTGGACAGGAACTATTTTGAGAGAGGTAAATGGTAGACTGTTCTGTTCCAACATGTTTGGAGATGAAGCATGTCACTGGAGCTGGTGTGGGCCTCACCAGTTCAGTCAAGAGTTGAGAGCAATCAACATGTTTCAGCCCAGTTCTGCCTCATATTTTCAATCTGGACAGCTGCAGGCTGGAGTGTTCTCACAGACCCAAGAAGACTCTGAATAGGGACCTTCAGGGCTGAGCTAAAGTTCATGAAATGCTTTATTTGTGAAAAGAAACACGAAGTCTGGGACTGTATAAGAGAAGAAGAAAGGGCATAAGGTGTGATTGATTCTGGGGCAGATCTCTGCCAATGGGAACAGCTTATGAAGATTGGATCCCAGGTCCCTGAACTGGCCACTGGATGGAAAATACCTTATTAGGCAGGCACACATGTTTTTTCTTTTACCTGTAAAGATGTGTTTCCAAAGCCACATAGTTGTTTTATTTGAATCCTGAACCCAAGCTTTGTTAGGTAAACTTCAGTGTGGTTTTACTGTAGAAACACCCTGTGCTAAGTGAAACCAGTAAACTAGAGTGCAAGGAAGAATCAGATCAGAGTGCATTGTGAGTATCCAGAAGACAAGGGACTGGGCAGTGGAGCATGACAAAGGTTATGTAAATTGGTCGTTTGCACTGGGGAAGAGAGGCGCTTGTTATGGCTTGGAGCACAAGGCTTGTTCGTATCCACTGTCTGCAGGCAACACAAGCGTTTTCCCTGCTGGGCACTGCATAAGGCCATGATACCATTGATACAAATTCACCCTGGACACCTCCGTTAAATCCAACATGTGTCAGAGATGCCAATAAATAGAGCCATGTGGGCTTACACCAGCTAAGGATCTGACCCAATGTTACTGACCAAAGTCATTGCAGTGTTTGTGCAAACTAACCTGCGGCCTCTGCATGTGGATTATTGCAGAGCCACTGAAATTGCCATTTAAGCAGAAGTGCCTGGCAAATAGATTTTCTTTAGTAGAGTTGTATCAGGTCGCACATTCAGCGTCCAGTGATGACTCATTATAATGGTTATTACATGACAAACCACCTGATTTATATGTTGAATTATAGCTTATAAATTTAGAGATGTAATCACAGCTGCCATGAGTCAGAATATGGTTTGTCCTGCTCTGTACTGACCTCTGGACTACATTCAGTCTGGTATATTTTGTCGCACCGTCCATGCCCCAGTGCAAGCTATGCACAGAGAAGAGACGTAGGATATATGAAGAATATTGGCTGGGGGAACAAGTGGAATAGATCTTAGGCAGGTGCCCCTTCTGAAAACTGAAGCCTGATAGCAGTTTTTAACATGGGATCCAATTTGACAAATCGTTATCTGTTATAGTAGTGTCTAGAGGCCTCAAGCAGCCATTTATGCTAAGTGTTGTACAAACATATAGGAAGAGACAGTCCCTGCCCCAAAGAACTTCCAGTCTGAATAACACAAAGCTGGGAAGGGAAAGAAAGGTGAAGTGATTTGCCCATGGTCAAATATACTGCAGTTATGTGGCAGGGCTAGCATAGAAACCAAAACTTCTAGGTCCTAGTCCAGTTCACTAACCACTGGATCATGCTGCCTCTCCAGAGATGTCCATTCATTTCACTGAAATTTACAGCTGACTTGTTGTGTTTTTAATTTTTTTAAAACAGTCTACACAAAACTATGTCTTTAAACTGTTCTCAGAAAGAATCCAGAAATTCCAACATGGAATAAAATATCAGAAGAGGGGAGACAGGTTCTTGGGACTGGAGAAGTATTTTTTCCTCTGAAGTTGTCAGTGTTCAGCAGCAGAATAGAAGTGGTTTGTTGAAGGTTGAAAAATGACTGATTGTTGGTTAGAGACCCCTGTTTGACATCTCTTTTCGTTGCTTTCCTGCACTGTTGCCATGCTCCATTTCTGAGTTCTTGCCCATTTTGGGAAGCAGCATCTGTCCCGTGTTGCTGTAAATATAATGCTCCCTACTGATCACCATTTGTTTGGACAGCAAGCACTTTGGGGCAGCCAATGTCTCCCGTTATCTGTGGACAAATTCTAGCATAATAAGGTCCTAATCTCAGCCGGCCTCCAGGTTCTATCATAATACAAATAATACCAAGAATACAGGGGTGTGTGGTCCATAACAGATGATTCTGACAAAAGGAAACATTTCCAGGCCAGTAAATATGACTGTTCCATAATGAACCTTTAATCGCTCCTTCCATAGTGTAATTTAAGCTTGCTGTAAATTAGCCACACTTTAAACAATCGGGCTGTAATTTGATTCCTCCCTTTTCTGCATCTGATGAGGTTTGGCTGAACTTACTGTAGTCCTAGTGCATGGAAATGTTAGTCCGTGCAGCTCTGAGCAGGGGGCATTAATTACTTGAGCGTGAGGAACCTTTCCTATAGTCGCGCTGTCACGAGTCAGCATTTCTCTTTGTGAGGTGATTTAAGGTTTGGTGAAGGTTGCTGGATGGGCATATCTGAAGAACAAAACTGTTTATTTAGCCACAGACATGACACATCCAACAATAGTGCTATATGCCAGCACAACATGGTCCCCTAGCCCTGCTGGAGGACCCCATCTGAAGAAGGGAAAGTATCTTCCATCCTTTGTATTTCAGCAAACAAGCGGGACAATTGTGACTGCAGTGTCTACTACTGTTGGTGTCGTGCTTAGCATCAAAAGCGTCCCATTCTGGGTTGGGTGGTAGGTGCTACCCAAATAAGCATGAGTAATAGTAACACTGCTGTGACCTCTATGTAGGGGCCAAACCTGCACATCCAAATTCTTTTCATATAGGCCAATGAACAGCCATTAGCTTGGACAGGGTTTGAACTCTTGACTTGTAGCAGTTGAAAAGTTCTGTATTATATGACCAGCATCTGACTCCCAGCAGTTAAATAATTTCAGGCTCCCGCACTAAACAGCGGACCACTTTCGTCATTAGAAAGGGCTGGAAAATGAGAACTATTTTCCATGATACATTTCAAAAGAAATGGGGAGAAAAATCCATTTGTTCTGAAAATGTCTGTAGAAATGTTCGCCTAATAATTACAGTAAAAAAAAATGACAATGTTGAAAGAAATGAACATTTTCATTCCAAAAATGACTGCAGAAAGGTTTGGTGAGCTCTAATCTAATCTAATGCTATTGTGTGGATTTGATAGAGTGTTGCAGTTATGTCTCCTTGGTAAATGACTGCAGCTGGAGCAGGGTGCCATGAATGGGAGAGAGTCCATGTACAACTGAGTTAAATTTGACCCTAATTTCAAGAGTGTCAAATGTGCTAATTAGAAGTGATCTGTCACATTCCTGCCATGTCCAGTCCTGTCTAAGCACAGATGCAAAGATACCACCTATAATAGATTGTTAAAGAAGTTCTGTGGGGGGGAGGGTGGTTAAAAAAATAAATCCAACCTTTTCAGATTTCATTAGGAAACTCTTAATCTGGCTACAGTCTGCTGAGTAAAAGCTTAAAACTCTTTCCCTGAGAGGATTATTTTTCTATCTGATATTTCAAATTATATTAGGCAAACGTGTTGGGCATAATCAAGCATTGCTTTGCAATTTGCTTTTCCAGCAGTCTACAAGATAGCTGTAGCCTTAAGCTATGCTCCTATTAGCCACAGAAGTGCCCCTGAAGTAGGGAATGTAACTCTTTGTCCACATTTAAATTTAACCCAATAACTCATAACAACTTGTGCTCCTAAGTAGTTTAACGGAGGAACTTAAAGCAGTTTTACAGCCATTTGATTAAATGAACCTGAGAACACTCTGGTAATCTAGCTACCTACAACAGTCCCCATGTAACAAAGAGAAAAACTCAGTGCCAAGGTCATAAGAACATAAGATCAGCCATACTGGGACATAGTATCCAAAGGTTCAGCTCAGTGTCCTGACTTCTGACCATGGCCAAGGCCAGGTGCTCCAGAGGGGATGAACCAAACAGGGACTCATCATGTGATCTATCCCCTGTCCCCCCATTCCCAGCTTCTGACAAACTGAGGCCAGGGATGCCATTCCGGCCCATTCTGGCTAATAGCCATTGATGGACCTATCCTCCATGAATTTATCTAGCTCTTTTTTGAACCCTGTTACAGTCTTGGACGTCACAAGGTCATCCTCTCTGGTAAGGAGTTTCTCAGGTTGTCTGTGCATTGTGTGAAGTACTTCCTTTTGTTTGTTTTAAACCTGCTACCTAAAAAGGTTGCAAAAGAAGGACTAGCAATGAGGCCATTATGTACTATAGCTTACATAGGCACTAACTCCGTGGGTGCTTTGGGGTAGAGCACCAACAGGAAAAAATTAGTGGGTGCTTGGCAGCCAGCTTCCACCAATCCACCAGAGACTCCCACCTGCTGGTGGCCTCGCAGATCAATTCCTCCTCCCTCTGTCCCAGCACCTGTGTAACCATGCAGTTAAAATGTGGTTTTATGTGCCTTAGTGTACTTTGCCAGCCACCCTTTCTGAAAGCAGAAAAGACCTTTATCTTACCATTAGTAAAGGTGCACCAGCCAGAATTTTGGGTTTATTCCTGCCTTGGAATCAGCTTTAGAGTCTTATTATTCTGTTTTAAGTTTTTAAATTAGTATGGTAAAATAAGTAAAAAGGTAAAATAATAAATATCTGTCAAAAAACCCAGCATGATAATGCAAAGCCCACTAATCCTAATAAAAAAACCTATTATAGAAAAACTGCCTTTAGAGCAGCGACATCCTGCCATGATTGGAGCATTGGCCCAGACCAGTAGAACCCCACTCCTCTGCCCATAATCAATCCACTGACCATAAACTGGTAAATATAACATCGAATGGTGGGACTGTGTGTGTGTGTGTGTGTGTGTGTGTGTGTGTGTGTGTGTGTGTGTGTGTGTGTGTGTGTGTGTGTGTGTGTGTGTGTGTGTGTGTGTGTGTGTGTGTGTGTGTGTGTGTGTGTGTGTGTGTGTGTGTGTGTGTAAGCATATGCTAATTGCTTTGCCATTGTATTCTCAATAAACACAGTGTATTGCCTTTTCCCCCATACAAATCCCATGCGCTTCTTATAAAGCATAACCCCTGCTGTGTGCAGGAGGCTCTTGGAGGGATGGAGAGGAGCAGGGACAGGGTGCGCTCAGGGGAAGAGGGCAGGAAGAGGTGGAGAAGAAGGGGTAGAGGAGGGTCTGGGGTGGAGGGGCAGTGGGAAGAGGTGAGATGGAGGTGCAGACTTGGGAGAAGGGATTGGGTAGGGTCGGAGCTTGGGATGGAGTGAGTACCCCCCTCCCCCGGACCCATAGGAAGCCAGCATCTGTGACAGCTGTGAATAAGCCACCCCCTGAGTGATGTAAGTTATACCTTCTTGAATGTCAGGGTAGACAGCAATATGTCGGCAGGAGAGCTGCGTGCAGGGGCTGGAGTAATTGTGTTGATGGGAGAGCTCTCTGCCCTTGATAGAACATCTGCACTAGCAGTGCGACAGTGGTTTAGATGCAAGCTCTGTAATGTAGCCATAGCCTTAGTCTCCTGCTCTGAGCATCAGAAAGCACTCCTAGAGGAAGAGATTCCATTCTGCAGCCTCCTTCCTTGAGCGAGGAGCAAGTACAATCGCTGGCAGGATGAGCAGAGAAAGTGGGTCGGGTTTCAAGTGGGCCCCCTCTCAACCTCTTTAACAATTCCTTTTTGTTCCCCATCTCCTCCTACATTAATTGCTGCTAGTGAAACAGGCAGGACTGAAACAGCAGAGGTCCTGTATAAAAGGACTGAAATGTGCTGGCAGCGCTGGATGATGGGCATTGATTAGGGCAGTGGGCACGGTGGGCATGAGGGTGCGTATCAGGATCAAGGTGCACTCAGAGCTGAGTGTGGTGAGCCAGGACTATGAGAGCAGGAAGGGCTGATCAGCATGCTCTAGTGCATAGCACAGTTGGGATGAGAGGGGCAGGAGTGGATCTGGATTGCGTTAGCTGTGAGCTGGGGAAAAGGGAAGTTTCAACTTGCTGACTCTAGGTATTAATGACTTTACAACTACTGAACTGATTTCCTGCAGAGTTCGGCTTGCTCTGCAGCTCTCACAGACACTGACAAATGAGGGCAAGTCTGAAGCCTCTACCAGGCTGATCTCAGAAATGTTGAGCTCCCAGTTTGATGCAGTTCCCTGTGACTTCAGTGGGACACATGGTAGGAAAGGAAACATGGTTTAAATCGCTAACCATGTAGCCGATTGCAATTCAGTCGGTTACGTGGTTAAATGTTGCCAGCCCCATCAGCTGCTGGCCCCATGGGTTCCAGGTGGCTGCTGGCCCCATTGGCTGCTGGCTCCATGGGCTCCCAGTGATGCTGGTCCCACGGGTTGCCAGCGCGTGGGCTCCCAGACTCTTACATCCCTAATATGTGGGTGCACAGCCATTCTGAAAATCAGGCCTGCCTGGATTGCACCATTTGCAAGGTCGCATAAGAAATGTTGATCTGTATTATATTGTGTACGGATATTGACTGACAAGAATCTGATAACGGCAAAAGGAGACACCATGTTTTAGGCTGCCGGCCTCCAAAAAGCGAAACTTCAACTATAATTCTGCGTTTCTTGGCTGTTGCTTGTCTGATTTGTGAGCCTTGACATTCCTTTCATGGTAGATTTGGTGGAAAGAACTTGACTAATTCGGAGTTTGCTAGTGTCCTCATCCAAAATCATTTTTTTCTGGGTCACGGGATTTTGTTAAAAATTACAAAAAAAATGAATGAAGAAGCCTTTAAATAGATGCTGATTCACACTGATCTGCTTTAGCTCGTAGAGCAACACTGACCCCCTCCATACCCAGGTATGCAACAGAGCTAAACTCTAAGGACCTGCTTCACCTGCACCTTGGGCAGTCATTTATAGCCCTGAAAAGTGTGCATAAAATGCTCCCCCTTTGGCACAATAATGTTTTTCACCTTTTTGCCACTGATGTAAATGACACTGTCAATTACAAGGCAACAGAGAATCGGACCCCATGCTTGGCTTTTCAATGTGTCCTTGGATGTAGATAACAGCACTGACAACTAAAGTCTCCTAGGAAATGTTGACTTGTGCAGAGAGAGAAAAAAACCAACAACCCCGGTATTGAAAAATCAGTCCCACCTCTGTGAGCCCAGCTCCTGCTCATCTCCAAATAAGCTGGGACAGAAAAATAGTATGATTAGAACCCTGTTACTTTGTCGCTGCCCCACCTTCTTTGTTTGTTATAAGTCAGTAGGTTCCAGTTGGTGCAGCCTTTTTTGGATGGGATTATTGGCTGCTCCTTGGCCTCAACTGTTATAAAGTAACCCAATACCCTGCCCTCCGGGAGCAAAGTGTACAAAGCCCATTCTTGAAAGGGAGAGTAGCAGCATCACTGGGACAGCTGCTACCTGTCTGAGCAAACCTATGGGGCTGAGTTAGAAGCTGCTTTGCAAAATGCCGGGGAAATTCCCTGTCTTCTTTCTGATTGTGACTGGGCTCCTGGGTCTATCTGGTGAGTGATTCTTTTTGTTCATGGTCCAAGACCTGTCTGCCCTGATGTTCATGTAGAAAAGTTAACAAGAAGAACAGCTGCGCTTGATAGTGCATGTGGCAGACTTTGAAAGGCAGGAAAGAAGGAAGGAGCAGCTCAGTCCTGTCTTTGAAGGCTTAACTTTTTCTTTAAATTGTTTTATGGGAGGGAGTGTCTGGGGCTCCATTATGCTAGGTGCTGGACATACGCTGAGTAAAAATCCCTGCTTTGAAGTGAAGGTTAAATAAAGAACTGGTGGGAGGGGGAACAGAGAAATGAAGGGACTTGCTGAAAAATCACACAGCAGAACCGGGAATAGGATTTGAGTCTCAGATTAGCGTCCTTTGCACTAGAGACTGCTGCTTTTCAATTGTCACCTGCTCTGTAACAAATGGCCTTTTGGGTCCGTTATTGGAGGGCAGAAGAGCTTTCTGAAGTTTCCTTGGGAGTAGAATGTCCAACCACATTATCAGACAGATGTAAAATAAAAGACGAGTTTATAGTGCTGTCCTACCTAAGCCAGGTTAGAAGGGTCGTTGTCATTCTCATGCACCGGGGCTACGATCTCTGCTTTTCTAACTTGTATAATCCACATGGGAGGATATCCTGCAAACACAAATATATTTCACTTCACTCACACAAGCAGCCTCATTGGTGTCTCTAGGACTGCTTGCATGAGTAAAGTTAAGCTTGTGTGTCCAAAGGATCTCCCACCTATTTTGTTGAATCTTTTCCTCATCTCTTTTTTTTTTACCCCCATGATAATAATTTGTCGTGTACTTACTTATGAAATGTGTAAGTTCCAGATTCAGCAAATCACTGAGCAGCTGCTTAACTTGAAATGTGCTTAGATTCAAATAGGCTTAAAATGAAGCATGTGCTGAGGATCCTTGCTGAACTGGAGCCTAAACTGTGAAAAACGGTTTTGTTTCCATATTACAAAATCATAATCCAACATGATATTTTATATAGTCAGTATCTTATTATGTGCCAGGCGTGGGGAAGCTAAGGCCCTGGGAGGGGGGGAGGAGGGTGGATCAGCCCCTGGCTTGCCTTGATTTGGCCCCTGAGGGCTCCGGGCTCCCTGCTTCAGCACTGGGGAGCCTGCACTGGCGTTCCAGCTCCCCTGCTGCCCCACTGCTGGGCTGGAGCACACAAAATCTACTAGCCTGGGCCACCATAGGCTCTGGTGTGCGAGTGGAATGTGGGGAGTGTCTCCTCAGTCGGGGGCCAATTCAATGAGGGTTGCTTTGTTTGCTTTTCGCTTCTCACTTGTGTGCGCCCCCCCGGACTGGTTTTTCTGTGGGTCAGCGGCCCCCAACCTAAAAAAAGGTTCCCAACCCCTGCTCTAAACTATCAAAGTAGATAACATTTGAAAAAGCTCCCATGTTACTTTCGAGAGAGTGCTCCCAATGGACAGCTGGTCGTACCCATTCTCCTAAAAGAGATTCTCCCCATCAGTAACTCCTAATCAGAATTGGCTTGACTAACCTTGGTCTGTGCTCTGCAACCAAAATCCTCAGGTTCTGGCATTCAGGGGTTCAATTTGAAATGCTGTGACCGGACGCTGTGTTGCCTTTTGTCAGACTCGCTAATTCAGACTAGCTTCCTCCACCTGAATTTGCAAACAGGCACTGAAAGGTGAATCTTGTGTTTGCTTTCCAGCACGGTTTAACACAGGACTGTGAAGGAAACAAGAGAAAATATGTTCATAAGAAAAATAGCCTTTTATATCACACCCCAAAGGCAAGGAAGTGTCTGGTTTTGATTGGAAGTGATGGGTCAGATAAACCAGGAGTCTCTGCCTGCTTTGTGCTGCTACAGTGTCTTTACATTTAGGTTGATTTGCCATTTCATCCAGAGTTACAGCTGCTTTGTGTCAGTGGAGGGAGGCAAACTGGCCAGCGTGCATTGGTGAATATATTCCTAATGGAGAAGTCATCATTCATGAGGATTTATCAGGAGAGTTTTAATCAATATCAAGTCTTAAAGGAGAAACTTCCTTTTTTTTGATAAATGTTGTTACTATGGTATTAATATTTGTTATCTAGGACCTTCTTGGTTGAAAGCGATTGGACCGGGCAATGATCCTCTCAAAGATTGTGTCTCATGGTATATCTGCAGCACAACTAAACAGCCAATGGCTGGCCTGTAGTAGCTGACTCAGACTGGAAAATTGCTGTGTAGCTGCTCAGTTTGGCCTGTAGTCTCTAATGCAGTGGTACTCCACACCGTGAATCTGGCTAGAGAGAAACCCTATTTTTAGTGAAAGAGTGACAATCCCAGACTTCAGTTCTGAGTCTGACCCTCCCAAGTCAAATGAAATCACAAGGAATCTTTCCTTTGACCTCAATAGGCTCAAATTAGGCCTATAGTGAAAATGTTCCATGAATGAATTTCTGTAATAGATGTGGGCTCTGCTGTGTAGTGGCTCAGAGTAGCAGTCCCTATTGAGCTAAATAAGCTGGGGACTGGCCATTTTGAGTGCCCAAGACTCTGATTTTTGTAGCTACATTTTGGCTAGTGCCTGCTGCAGCCCTAAGCATAGGATTGCAAATGTTCCCTGTAATTGTGCAGCCACAAAGTTTCAGGTGCCACCCAGCTGATTAGCAAAGTGCCCACAGCTAGGTTTTGTGTTTCTTCTGGTGGTGCACGTTTGCACTTGCCTCGGCGCACATAAAAATGTATCCTGCACATGGATGAAAAAGATTAGAGGGACTATTGATTGCCCCCACAAATGAGCTACTTAGCCCAATTTTAAAGCCTTTCCTCTGTGGGGCTACCGTTACTCCTTGGCCCTGAAATAGAGAGCTGAATCCTTGTTTGAAGACCAGGGCCACTATACAGAGGACAAAATGAATACATGTAGCTTTCTCAGGTTCATCATTTGTAGGGGTTGGCTTATCAAGCATGAAGTTTGTAACCATGATCTACAGTCACTGGTGATACTCATCAGTGACCATAATTTAGGGCTTGATTCCCCATTGGTTTGCACCTCAAGTTACCATTTACCCCTGAGCAAAGTAACAGTTGGTGGTAAAGGGATCCATTCCAATTTGGTGGCATTTTACACCAGTATTGCTCTGGTGCAAGGGATGAAAGGAGGTGCAAGTCAGTGGTGATTCAGGCCTCGCGTATTAGAGGTAGCAATTGGAGGCAGGGTTGAGGTGGGGCAATGCAGACCCTGCCTGTTCTTCACAGTCAGTGTGAGTTTTGTACGGTGAGGTTTGGACTCAGCAGGACACTTAACATTCTGCTCCTGCTGCAGCCACCACAAGCTAAAAGTAAATTAACTGGAAAAGAGACAAAGGGCTTTTTCTGTTCATTAGGTGCTTCCAGAAATGAACTTCATTCCAGTGAAACGGCAGGCCAGCGCTTTCTCCGAGAAACCCCACCAAACACAGAAAGCAGCCCACGGACCAGTGCAGGGTTTTCCATCACAGAAGACGACACAGCCATGGCAACCTATAAATTGTGAAGTGCCACAAATGACCCTACAAACAACAGATCGCCCCGCTCCCATGGGACAACAGCCAACTTCAGTGCTCTGCACGCAGTGACAACCTTTACAAGGGATACTGACAAGCTGCCTATGTTTGAACAAGTACAGACAGAGGAAGGTGTTTTAAATCTCCCCAGCCCTGGCAGTGTTACCAGCAGGCCTTTGAGTAGCTTGAGCATTCCCATCTCAAGGGGGAAAATTGATTCTTCCGCCTTTATGAAAGATCCAAATGAGGTACCTCCAGGGAAAGCAGAAAGGGAAACTGCATTTGGAATCCATATAGCTAGCACCAGACTTGACCTGTCCAGTACCACTCCTAGGGAGAGGACACTCATAAAACCTCCTGCATTTCAGCCCCTCGTTGCTGAGATCGCAAGCTCCCGGCCACCCGACGGTGTTGTGCAGACAGCAATGCCAAATCCCAGAATCTCTTCCATGACTTCGACACTAAATATCCATAAGCTGGACGAAAACCAAACCAAAACACCAGCCTCTTTGTTTCCCATCAAAATGGCGCAGACTCTTACAAAGACAGCGACAAATCCGTTACCGGCATTAATCCCTCTCACTCGCAAAAGGTTGAGAAAGAAGAGCCCAGAGCTGGATGTCCAAGCTTTTTTTGCTACTGGGATTCCAGCATCCCCAAAGGGGACTACTCTGCATCCAGGTATCAGAGTCCTCTTTTCAGCCTCCTTGCAAACACCAATTTCAGAGCAATCTGCTGCAATCATTTCAAGGGCAAAGCAGCCTTCCCTAGCTACACCCCTACAGAGAGAGACAACGGGGAGTAAAACCATTGATCCACAAAGAGTGGAAGTGAATGGTTTTGGAAACCCAGCCCAACGGTATGCACTTCAGATACCTCCACAAAATGGCGCTCACCCCTCTCCATTGCTCGCATTCCCAGAAACGCCTCCCCCAAATGCCTTACTGCACTCTTTGTTGCAAGTGCCCAGCACGAATAAATCACAGCCCTTCTCTTCATACCAGTTTGTCAACTCCAGTAAATTGGTCATTTTCCAGGAAGTTGGTGAAGGTCTCAAACAAAACACAAACCCAGCTCTGAGAAGTGATATGGGGCATCAGACAGTGGCGCACAGATCTAAGACATCCAAATCCCCTGAGAGCCTAAGGACGTCAGCTGATGATGGACATCCGTTTAACCTACCACAGATGTTCCGCTTCAAACTATCCCCAAGCACCATAGGGCTTAAAGGGACATCACATATGCTCCTGCACCAGCAGAGCTTTTGGGATGATCACACAGATATATCGGCCTCTGGGCATGCTGGGCCTGTGGTCCCAGCCATCTCCACCTCTGGACATGCCAGGCCTGCGGGATTGGCCACCTCCGCCTCTGCCCACGCTGGGCCTGCAGCTCTGGCCACCCTCGCCTTTGCCCACACTGATGCAGACCCTCTGGGCACATTCAATTTGGCCCTCAGTGGGCTTGCAGCTCCGGACATGGCTGCTTCCAGGCACACCAGGCCAGAAGCCCCAGATATGCCTGCCTTTCAGCACACCTGGCCAGAACCTCCAGTCACCTCTGCCTCGGCTCTCCTCAGGCCTGCAACCCTGTGCACCTCTGCCTCGGCCCTCGTGAAGCCTGCAGCTGCAGTCACCCCCGCCTCTGCCCACTCCGGATCTGAGGACACTTCCCCCTCCACCTCTGACCACGCTGGACCTGAGGCCCTGGCCACCTCCATCTTAGCCCTTGCCAGGCCTGAGGACCTGGCCACCTCTGCCTCTTCCTATGATGGACCTCAGGTCCTGTCCACCTCTGTCTCTGTCCACACCGGGATTGAGGTCCTGTCCACTTCCATCTATGTCCACGCCGGGCCTGAGGCCTCGGCCATTCCCATCCCTGCCCACACCCAGCTCGCAGCCGTGGCCACCCTTGCCCCTGTCCACGGTGGGCCTGAAGACGTGGGCACATTTGCCTTTGCCCAAGCTGGACCTGAGGACTCAGCCACCTCTTTCTCTCCCCATGCCAAGCCTTCAGCCCCAGCCACCTCGATCTTGGTCCATGCCTGGCCTGAGGCTTTGGCCACCTCCTCCTCTACCCATGCCAGGACTTCAGGCCCAGACACCCCCGCCTCAGTCCATGCTGGGCCTGAGGACCTGGCCACCTCCACCTTGGTCCACACCAGGCCTGAGGATTTGACTACCTCCACCTCTGCTCATGCTGGGCCTCAAGTCCCATCTACCTCCGTCTCTGTCCACGCCAGTCCTTCAGTCCCATCCACATTTGTCTCTGCCTACGCTGGGCCTGAAGTCCCAACCACCTCCATCTCTGCACACGCCAGGCCTCAGGTTCTGGCCACCTTCACCTTTGCCTATACAGGGCCTGCCCCCTTGACCTCCTCCATCTTTGACCATGCTTCACCTGATGCTCCAGCCACATCCTCCTCTGCCCACACTAGACCTGAGGTCTTGGCTACCTCCTCTTCTCCCCACGCTGAGCCTTCAGCCCCAGCCACCCCCGCATTAGTCCACACTGGACCTGAGGACACAGCCACCCCCGCCTTGGTCCATGCCAGGCCTGAGGTCCTGGCCACCGCCATCTCTACCCACGCAGGGCCTGAGGACCCGACCCCTTCTGTCTCTTCCCACGTAGGGCCTGAGGTCCCAACCACCTCCATCTTAGCCTTTGCCCACGTTGCACTTGAGGACTTGGCCACCTCCTCCTCTCCCAATGCTGGGCCTTCAGCCCCATCAACCCCCGCCTTAGTCCACACCGGGCCTGAAGTCCCGACCACCTTCATCTCTGCCCACACCAGGCCTGAGGTCCCAGCCACCTCCGTCTCTACTCGCGCTAGGCCCGAGGACCCGTCCACCTCTGCCTCTGCCCACGCCGGTCCTGAGGTCCCGTCCACCTCCATCTCTGCCCACACTGGGCCTGAGGATCTGGCCACCTTTGCCTCTTCCTATGATGGGCCTCAGATCCCATCTACATCTGACTCTACCCATGCCAGGCCTGAAGTCGCGTCCACCTCTGTCTCTGTCCACGCCGGGCCTCAGGTCCTGTCCACATCTGTCTCTGTCCATGCCAGGATTGAGGTCCTGTCCACCTCCATCTATGTCCACGCTGGGCCTGAGGACCTGGCCATTCCTGTCTCTGCCCACACCCGGCCTGCAGCCGTGGCCACCCTTGCCCCTGTCCACGGTGGGCCTGAAGACATGGGCACATTTGTCTTTGCCCAAGCTGGACCTGAGGACTCAGCCACCTCTTTCTCTCCCCATGCCAAGCCTTCAGCCCCAGCCACCTCGATCCTGGTCCATGCCAGGCCTGAGGATTTGGCCACCTCCTCCTCTACCCATGCCAGGACTTCAGGCCCAGACACCCCCGCCTCAGTCCATGCTGGGTCGGAGGACCCGGCCACCTCCACTTCAGTCCACACCAGGCCTGAGGATTTGATTACCTCCACCTCTGCTCATGCTGGGCCTCAAGTCCCATCCACCTCCATCTCTGCTCCTGCCAGGTCTGAGGACCCAGCTACCTCCATCTCTGTCCCCGCCAGTCCTGCAGTCCCATCCACATTTGTCTCTACCCACGCTGGGCCTGAAGTCCCAACCACCTCCATCTCTGCACACGCCAGGCATCAGGTTCTGGCCACCTTCACCTCTGCCTACACAGGGCCTGCCCCCTTGACTTCCTCCACCTTTGACCATGCTGCGCCTGATGCTCCGGCCACATCCTCCTCTGCCCACATCGGACCTGAGGACTTGGCTACCTCCTCTTCTCCCCATGCTGAGCCTTCAGCCCCAGCCACCCCTGCGTTAGTCCATAGTGGGCCTGAGGACACAGCCACCCCCGCCTTGGTCCATGCCAGGCCTGAGGTCCTGGCCACCGCTGTCTCTACCCACGCAGGGCCTGAGGTCCTTGCCACCGCCGTCTCTACCCACGCAGGGCCTGAGGACCCGACCCCTTCTGTCTCTTCCCACGCAGGGCCTGAGGTCCCAACCATCTCCATCTTAGCCTTTGCCCAAGTTGCACCTGAGGACTTGGCCACCTCCTCCTCTCCCAATGCTGGGCCTTCAGCCCCATCAACCCATGCCTTAGTCCACACCGGGCCTGAAGTCCCGACCACCTTCATCTCTGCCCACACCGGGCCTGAGGTCCCAGCCACCTCCATCTCTACTCGCGCTAGGCCTGAGGACCCGTCCACCTCTGCCTCTGCCCACGCCAGTCCTGAGGTCCCAGCCGCCTCCATCTCTGCCCACGCCAAGGTTGTGGCCCTGACCAACTCTGCTTCTCCCCATGCTGATCCTTCAGCCCAAGTCACCACCATCTTAGTCCATGCCGGGCCAGAGGACCCAGCCACCCCCACCTTGGTCCACACTAGACCTGACAATCCAGCCGCCTCCACCTCTGCCCATGCCCGTCCTGAGGTCCTGGCTACCCCCGCCTCTGCCCATGCCAGGCCTAAGATCCTTGCCACTTCCACCTCTGCCCATGCAGGGCCTAACATCCAGGCCACCTCCATCTCTGACCATACCAGGCCTGAAGACCTGGCCACCCCCGCCTCTGCCCACTCTGGGCCTGTGGTCCCAGCCACCTCTATCTCTTCCCACACTGTCCCTGAGGACCCAGCCACCTCTGCCTGTGTTGGGCCTGAGGACCTGGCCCCCTCCGCCTCTACCCAGGCTGGGCCTGAGGTCCCGTCCACATCCATGTCTGCCCAGGCCAGAGCTGTGGCCCCAGCCAGCTCTCTTTCTTCGCACTTTGGGCCTGACTTTCTGGCTCTCTCTGCCTCTGCCCATGCCAGGCCTGAGGTCCTGTCCACCTCCATCTCTGTCTACATAAGGCCTGTGGCCCCGGCCACCTCTTCCTCTGCCCAGGCCAGGCCTGCAGCCCTGGCCCATTCTTATGCCAAGAGTTCCATGCCGGTGGATACATCTGCTTCCACTGTGACCAGGTATCCCGTGCCAGATGGTACATCTGCTTCCACGCAACATGGGCATCCTTCACAACACATTTCTGTTCATCTTGGATCTCAACTAGACGTCCCCACAATGCCATACCCGAGCACTCTGAAAGATGCCGAAGGTGAGAGAGTTCCTCAATTCTTTGCTCTGACAGATAATGCTGGTACTTTCCCAATATCCCTGTTAGCCCACCCGTCCCCTGACTCCTCCGTGTTCCCTGGCCACAAGGACCAGAGTTTTAACCTTCTTAACTTGGGCACTTCAGCTTTCCAAAACTGGCATCCTGACAGTCTTGACCCATCCCTGGTCCACGCTCTAGGAAACCTGCCTAGCTTAACAACATCCCCGGGGGAGTTGGTGCTTAGCAGTCCTGCTAAGGCTCTGAACCCTCTGGCACAAGAGCTGTCCCAGCAGTTCAGTTACTCAGATGTCACAGCTTCTCAAAGCCTTTATGCTTTCATGGCCAGTCACCTGCTGCTCCTATTGCCAGCCCAGTTTTTGTCCTCCTGGGTTGGAAATTCTGAGGACATGGTGTGTTTACAACCCATGAAAAATGCCCCTCTGTCGGCAGTACACCCTGTCACCAGTGGTGAGGGTCAGTCTTCCATTCAGCGAATCCCAATGTTATTGACCTTACTTAAGGCTTCAGTGCTGAACACAGCACCTTTACAAGAAAGAAGTCCCTCCAACAGAATTCCGGTTATACCTGGTTTTGTCTTTTTACCCTCTGATAAAAGAGAACTCCCAGAGTTACCACCTCTTGGGGCAGAAGGGAAACGTGCTGCTTCTTTCTCTTTCACCAATGAGCAAGACCTGGGTTTGGTTACTGCCAAAAGCAGCCATGGGTGCTTGATGGGGAATAGTCCCCGTCATTCCACTGAAACCCTCCCTTCCACCACTACTTTCTACCAACCAGAGAAGCGAGTAACGGCACAGCCAACACTTTCTGGTTTTCTAAATGATGCAATCATCGCCAGTTTATTTGTCTTCAGCGCCTCAGCATCAAAGCATTTGCCTTCTCCACTGATGGAGCTGAGCCCCACAAAGCAGCCCTTCCATACAAAGAGCTTGCCTGAAGAGGTCCAGTTGCCTGTTCTCCATTCTAAAGAGGCAAAAGAGAATAATTCACTTTTATCTAGTCAAATCTCTGCAACGCATCTTAACTCAGCCACTTTGCTGTTAACGTCACCTCCCCAGCACAGCTCAAAATCGTCATTGCATGCACTTTCCACAACTGGCATGCTGAGCTCTGACTCCAGGATCTCTTCACTGTTAGCCGGGGGGCACTCCAGCTCTTACCTTCCAACTCCAGGTCTGTTTACAAAGTTAAGGAGTGTGGGTCGGCAACAGCTTAGTACGGAATTAATTCTGCAAACCACTAATCAACATCGTTACTCAGCCTTTACTTCCTCTTCTACTGAGAAGAGACACATGGAATCCCTGAATTTGTCCTCAGCTGGTAGCACAAAACTCCCTCTAAAGATATCCACAAGCATCACACCTTCACGGTCCACCTCACTCAAACCCTTAAGTACTGAGTCACTTGGAAAGCCTTCCTTGCAAATTCAGTTTGTACCCAGCATGGTGTCAACTTCCTCAACTCTTCCAACTAGAAACAATCACAAAGATTTAGCAGGAACGGGTGATTTCTATTCAGAAGGGGTCATGGCACATCATCCAGCAACACAAACCCTCACAGCTTCCATGAATCGTGACCTCTCTAAGCTCTTTGAGTTGATTCCCGGCATAACTAAGCCCTCCCCAATAGGAGAGAAACCCATGTTGTCAGTTCTCACACAGTTTTCAACTGAGAGCCGCCACATAAATGCAACGGTTTCTGGGAAGCTTCTTGGTAGTGTCACAGACCCACCGAGACATTCCAGGACATCTGCAGAAGCATCTTCACAGATATTTGGGAGCACCCATCATGCATTAAGTCTGAAAGACAGCCTAATGAGGATTATGGCTGTGAGGAGGCTCTCCCTGCCAAATGTGGAAGGAAAAGCAAAATCGATTGAGAATGTTCCAGAAACCAACATACATGCAAGACAAAAAGGAACAAATGAGCTCCAGGGGGAAAGTAGCACAACGGCAGCCTTGCCTGGCAATGAGGCAAAGCAACCAGCTAACATGGTTCTTGGTAATTGGCTCCCTTCAACATTAGGACAACCACGAGATTCTGCAGGGTCTACAGCTCTTCAAAGAGACAAGAGATTAACATCAAGCGCTTCACGTTCTCCATCAGCTTCTCCTTTGGCCGTTCCAGACAATCAGGTAAGTGCTTTGCTAACGAGCACAGAAGCATTATTCCCGGTCCCTTCAAATACCAACTCTGACTTGAACGCTTTGCAGCCAAATGTTGCCGGAATGAATGAGACCCCGGTGGTTTCACAAGCAGCAGGTAAGGACAACAGCCTGCATGGTGAATTGACAGCTGGCCAGTTGGCTGCTCCGACGCTTCTGTCTCAGTTGCTTCATTTGTCATCAAGCCTGCAAAGTCACCTGCCGGAGAGGAGATCTTTGGAAGACAATGTGAAAAATGAGCCTTGGCATTCCTCCTCCCACACTCACGTCCCTCGGGCCTCTCTGTTTTTTGCTGCTCTTCAGGCCAAAACATCTCTGGCAATAAAACTGGCTTCCTCTGCTGATAGACTTGAGGCTAAGGTTATAAACCAGTCATCACTCTTCCGGATACTGGCACTGAGTGACTCTGAGCCACTTCTAACAACAAATCGAACCCAGTTCCAGCCAGCCTTGGAAAGTCCTTCAGATTCTTCTGAGGTCCCAATGGCCTTTGCATCAAAGAAGGATTCCTCACTAGATGTTACTGACCGTGGGTCATTAGATCAGCCCTCTGTGCGCACAGAGCACGAGCAGGTTAGAACAAGCAAAACGAGCAAAGATGAAGCTGAGGACTTGGTAACGGCTGTGCTGCTGCCAGATTCTGGTCCCAGCACTTTTGAGAGTGGGGCGCAGCCGAGGAGTTTGATGCAGGCAGACGATGTTCTTCAGGATGGGTAATTATGATCCTGGGAAGCTTTGGGGAGATTCATGTGTTCAAAGAGTTGAACATGCTAATTTATTCACAGCCGGGGTTGACTAGCTGGCCCTGTGACACCCCCTCCAGCCCAAGGAAGGGCAGGGACAACCCCCCTCTGCCCCAGGCCCTGCCCTTCCCTACCCTTGCTCCATGCCCACCCCACTTCTTTCTCCAAGTGAGGCAGCCCGGGGGATTAGCGGGACCAGTGGTCCGGCCCCTCCGCACTCACCAGCAGCAGCGAGGAAAATGGAACAATGTGACCCCAGCTCATTCTGCTTCCTGGCTGCATCGTTTCACTCCCCGATGGGGAATGTGGGGGCGGTCCCTCCCGCCTCTGAGCACCTAGACTGGAGGAGCAGAGCGAGCTGAAACTGGGTTGCTCTGTTTCCTCTGCCGCTGCCGGGGAGTGCAGGAAGGCTGACCCCTGCTGTGGGTGCCTCCCCCCCACACTATTTCCTGCTGGCAGCTGGTTGGCCCCTTACCCCTCCCACTCATGGCACTGGACCCCTCAAGAACCTTCCCCCCCATGCATCCCCCTGACCCACAGGTCAGTAACACGGGGAAGCTGCAGTGCTATTTTAAAAATGTTTAGTCCAGTGGTGGGCAGCCTGCAGTCTGTGGTGCATGCAGCCCATTGGGCTGCGTGTGGCCGGTGTGATGTGTTGCCCACACGCAGGATTGCCAGATTCCACTGGCTTTTTATCCAAAGTTGGTATTCTTACCTACACATATTGCTAACGTGCACACACACGCAAAGGAAGGGCACAGGAAGGGAGGGGCGTTCTAATTGCACACACCACTGACTGTGAAAGCCCTGCGCTCCCTCTTCAGCCAATCAAAGCCCTGCTACGGTTCAATCGGCACCTGCACATTCTAGACACGCAAGTGCAGATTGCACAACTACCCTATCACAGGAGACTGTCCTGGTCACGACAACCTTGCGGCCCCGTGAGATGAAGAAGGGCCGCTCACGCTGCCCACTCATTAGCCTAGTCTCCCATTACGGGCTTAGTACTTCCCACATAGCTTCGCATTTGGATAACACTGAGGTACATCGTGAACCTGCCTTTCAGGTACCAACATTGCCCTTTGGGCCTGATTTTTTTAACAGTAGCTTTCCAATTTTGTGCCTGCATTTTTGCTCCTCCCACACTATCTGTGGGTGAAGTTTTGCAAGCACAATCATTTGCCAGCGCCATCATGTGTCTAGCGGCATGATTGTGCCCACCTGTAAGGCAGATGTCTGTATAAACCAGCGCGTGCAGTGATGTGCAAGTGCACGGAGCCAAGCTGAGATGGTTCTGAAAACATGTGGCTTTCTTGCAACACAATGTACAGAGTCCACTCGGCTCTTGCAAAGGTTTCGGTGCTTTGAGTGGAATAATAAAACTTGACTCAAGTCTCTGGTCCTCCATGAAATCAACAGCTCCACGGGGGGACTGAATCCCGTGCACCTTGCTGTTTATCCCCAGTGTTTGACATTGGAGAAGGCTTTTATCCTCTCCCCCTCCAGCTTTGCAGTCATGTCTGATGATGCCTGTGGCTCTGGGAACTACACTGTGCAGATGAGTTTGCATCCCGTTGGGACTGGGCTCCACAAAGCAGCACCTTCCTCGGAGACCTTCCTGGCTGTCATCACCCTGCAGAGCAACGGCAGCCGCCCCACGGTGAGGATCCACTCGTGCTGTGTGACGCCCACGGCCAGGCCAGAGGGGCCGGATGCCATGTGCTGTCTATTCCCCAGGTCAGACCCAGGGCCGCTGTGAGAGCTGGCAGAGGCTGAGCATTATAGCTAGGGCCTGTGCTGGGAATGGGGGGGGACAGCTACTTTTTCTCATATCTCATTGCTCCTTAGGGAATCCCCGGGGGCCCTGATCCCAGTCACTTGCTGTGGGATCTTGGCTACATTACTCCCCTTGTCTGTGTCTCCATCTCTTAGCAGCAGCACTAGGATGCTGCTCCCTCCCCTCTCCAGATCGGAGTGTCCAGGCACTTGAGGATTCAGGTGTTAGGGTATGTCTACACTACAAAGTTAATTCGAACTAACAGCCGTTAGCTCGAATTAACTTTCATAGGCGCTACACATGCAAACCGCTAGTTCGAACTTAAATCAAACTAGTGGAGCGCTTAATTCGAACTAGGTAAACCTCATTCTACGAGGACTAATGCCTAGTTCGAATTAAGTAGTTTGAATTAAAGGCTGTGTAGCCACTTAATTCGAACTAGTTGGAGGCTAGCCCTTCCCAGCTTGCCCTGGTGGCCACTCTGGGCCAAGCCAGGGAAACTCTTCTGCCCCCCTCCCAGCCCTGGAGCCCTTAAAGGGGCACAGTCTGGCTACACTGCTTGTGCCAGCTGCAAGCCTGCCAGCACCCAGCCAGCAGACCCTGCACCTGGCACGGCATGAGCCAGCCACCCACTGCCACCCAGCCCTCCGCCTCTTCCCAGGACCAGGCTGGCGGCTCCCAGGAGCCTGCCTGGGGCCGCAAGAGGCGGGCACCCTCCTGGTCTAGTGCGGAGATCGTGGACCTCATCAGAGGTTTGGGGGGAAGCCTCCAACGTCCACGATCTCCGCACTAGCCACAGGAACGCGGCCATCTACAGCCGCATGGCTGCCAGCCTGGCCACCAGAGGCCACATGCGGACCCGGGAGCAGGTCCGCTGCAAAATTAAGGACCTGCGGCAGTCCTACTCCAGGGCCTCCCAGCCAGGGGCTGACCAGGAGGCATGCCCTCATTATGAGGCCCTGGACCGCATCCTGGGGGCTCACACAGTCCATGCCCCCCGGGTGGTGATCGACCCCGGGGCAGAGGGACCTGTCCCTGACACCGAGGAGGAGGAGGAAGACGCCGAGAGCCAGGAGCCTGCAGGGAGCCTGCCCAGGACCCAGGACCCCCGAGGCATCCCACAGAGCACATCGGCTGTGTCGTCCGAGGCCGAGGGGGGCTCCACATGTGAGTGCCATCATGCTCCGCTTATGTGTATGGGGAGGTGGGGGGAGAGGGAGCCCAGGGACCGTGTGCCTGGGCCTTGGCCACCATGGAGAAGCAGCTGGGTGTCATGCAGGGGCCCTGGCCCGTTCCCCACATGCCGACCTTGCCTTGCAGAGGGGGGCTGGGGGGCTGTGTCCCCAGGGAGAACTGACCGCTGCTCTTGTTTCACCACAGCCGCAGCACCTGGGACTGCAGGGCGCACCACCCCGCCTGGAACAGCCACCCGCACCCGGGCCAGCAGGCGCTCCAGGAACCTGGAGGACTACCACCGGCGGCACCTGCGGCTACTGGAGCACCAGCTCCGCACCCAGAACCACTGGGTCCAGGAGGACCTGCGGCTGCGGCAGCGGAGCTTGGAGGCACTGGAGGAGCAGGACCGTGCCCTCAGAGGCCACCTCCAGACCCTGGTGGACAGGTTCCTGCCTCCTGCTGCTCCGGCCCCTGCGGCCGCCCCAGATCTCGCTCCTCCTCCCACCCCTGCTCCCCTTCCCGCTTCCTCCGCACCCCCCGTCCCTCCTGCCCCACCCTCCACACCCACTCCCCCCCGACACCCCCGCACCCGCAGTGCTGTCAGACAGGAGAGCCAGCAGGACCCCCAACCCTGAGCTTTCCCTTCCCTTCCTCCCCTTCCAGCTCCCTCCTCCCAGGTTTCCCCCTCCCCTCTCCCACCCTCATTCCTCCCTCCCCCCACCCCAGTTATGTACAATAAAAAGAGATTGTTGTTTGCAAAACAGGTGTCTTTATTTAACATTAGGAAGGGGGGTTAGGGAGGGGAAAGGGGAAGGAGGGGAGGGTGGAAGAAGGCCCCAATGGGGCATGCAGGGAGAGTTCAGTCCTCCTCCTCCACCAGGAAGGTCTCCCACAGGGCTTCCTGGATCTGGACAGCCCCCCGCTGGGCCTCCCGGACGGCGGCGGTGTGGGGCTGAGTGTAGTGGCCAGCCATGCGCTCAGCCTCAGCCATCCAGGCTGGCAGGAAAGCCTCCCCCTTCCGCTCGCACAAATTGTGCAGGACGCAACATGCTGCCACCATGGGAGGGATATTGTGCTCGGCAAGGTCGAGGCGGGTGAGGAGACACCGGAATCGGGCTTTCAGTCGTCCGAAGGCCCCCTCGACCACAATGCGGGCCCTGGTGAGCCTGGCATTGAAGGCCTGGCGGGAGGGGTTGAGGTGCCCCATGTAGGGCTTCATCAGCCAGGGCTGTAAGGGGTAGGCCGCATCCCCCACCAGGCAGACGGGCATGTCCACGTCCCCGACCCTGATGTGGCAGTCGGGGAAGAAGGTCCCGGCCTGCAGCCTCTGGCACATGGAGGAGCTGCGGAACACCCTGGCGTCGTGTGCCTTGCCAGACCAGCCCACATTAATGTCCATGAACTGGCCCCGGTGGTCAGACACGGCCTGCAGGAGGACGGAGAAGTACCCCTTGTGGTTGATGTACTGGGAGGCCTGGTGTTCCGGGGCACGGATGGGGATGTGCGTCCCGTCGATGGCCCCCCCGCAGTTGGGGAAGCCGAGGGCGCCGAACCCCTGGATGATGGCATCCAGATCGGCGAGGCAGGCCACCCTGCGCCGAACCCCTGGATGATGGCATCCAGATCGGCGAGGCAGGCCACCCTGCGGAGCAGCACCCGGTTGATGGCCTTGACCACCTGCAGAGACACACAGCAAACTGCGAATCACTGGGGCGCCCGGGTGGCTGGGAGTGTTCATTCCCTGGCACTGCCCCGTGCCCCACTCCCAGAAGCAACCCCCGCTGCGATCCTGGCTGCCACCGGCTGCCTGTAGTATGGCCAGGACAGACCGAACCCTCCCGGGCGGGACACTGTCGGCTCCTTCCCCGCCCCATTTTCCCTGGGGCGGCCCATTCCCTCCTTGCAGCCCCCTTCCTCCCCGGCCCAGTGGCCGGTGAGTGCCGTACCTGCATGAGTACTGCTCCGATGGTGGATCTCCCCACGCCGAACTGGTTCCCGACGGATCGGTAGCTGTCCGGCGTGGAGAGCTTCCAGAGGGCGATGGCCATACGCTTCTGGAGGGGGATGGCGGGCCTCATGCGAGTGTCCCGTTGCCGCAGAGCAGGGGCGAGCCACTCGCAGAGCTCCAGGAAGGTGTCCCTCTTCATCCTGAAGTTCTGGGTCCACTGTCTGTCTCCCCAGCGCTCCAGGATGATGCGGTCCCACCAGTCGCTGCTGGTGTCCAGACGCCAGATGTGGCGGAGCACGCTGGCGTCCGGGTGCTGCTGCGGCTCCTCCATGGCCCCCAGGGAGGCCAGGTGGAGAGGCAGGGGGCTGACGTGCACCAGGTGGTGCCAGGCAGCCTCCAGCCATTGCTGGCAGGCTTGCAGCAGCAAGTCCAAAAACTGGAGCAGAATGCCCAGGGCGAGCGCTGGCTCCATGGTGCCAACTGCGGCAGCATCCCCAATGGGAACCACCGACACAGGCAGGTGCAGAGGAAAACGCTTTGCTGTCCCTCGGCGAGGTAGGCAAGCAAGCGGAGAAGCTGAGAACCGGCTGTCCAGGGGGGTCCCTTTAAGCACAAGCCTCAGATAGCCTCAGACAGCAGCCACACAAAGCAACTACTGACCTGATGCCCTGCCGGAACCGGTTTCAGCTGCCCTTAAATGTGACCCAGCGTCCAATCAGTATGGACGCGCTAGTTTGAATTAGCAAAACGCTAATTCAAATTAGTTTTTGGGTCTAGATGCGTTAGTTCAAATTAGCTTAGTTCAAATTAACTAATTCGAACTAGGTTAGTTCGAATTAACTTTGTAGTGTAGACATAGCCTCAATGATTATAAAGTACGTCAGAGATGGCGAGCCAAGTAGTAGTATTAGCACTGAGAAGGGCTTATGGGCTGGCACTGCTGGGTCACCTCTGCACTGCTTACAAGCCAGTCTGGGTCAGTCAGGGAATAGTATGTGGCGTTGCAACAGCAGGCCGGACAGCTGCAGTGAAATCAGCATTCAGTAAAATTGCTCTCTGCACATGGTCTCCAGAACAGCTACAATCCTGTCAGGTGTCCAAGCTGAGATCATAGTAACATGCCAGGGATTTTTGGCTTAACCGCCTGTGCACAGTGATGCTGGGAAGCCCCCTGGGAGGGGGGCGGATGGAAGTGAAACTGGATTCTCTTGTCTTTGCCAGGCTGCCGGTCCGATGCAGATACATCCAATTACTGCAGAACAATAAATCCAGCGCTGTCAGCTTCACCGTGCAGCTGTTCCAGATGCTGAACCACTCCATAGCATATTTGCACTGCAAATTCACTATCTGCCTGAATGACCATGCAGGGTGTGAGCAGGTATGTGTGCAGGTCCCTCAGTGCAGGGCCTCTAGTACTGGCAGGGAGCCAGGGGACATGGGTGTGATGCTGACAGACAGGGCTTGAAATGACCCAAAGCTTGTCTTGTGATAAAAGCTAATACAGATGAACCAGCAAAGATCCCCCGTTGGATAGTTCCATTTTCTTCCTGCTCACAAACTCCTTTTGGATCTCACTCTGTCCTCAGACGTATTTCCACTCTTGGTTACCTAATCTTCTCTAAATCCTGGTGCTGTATTTTCACTTCACTGATGAATTTCCACTCTCGTAACTGATGTACTAACTTCTTTAACTGCTTCAGGGGGTAGCCGAGTTAGTCTGTTACAGAAAAACAACAACAGATGCTCTGGTAGCACTTTATAGACTAACAAAACATGTAGATGGTATCATGAGCTTTCGTGGGCACAGCCCACTTCTTCAGATGACCAGTCGCCTGAAGAAGTGGGCTGTGCCCACGAAAGCTCATGATACCATCGACATGTTTTGTTAGTCTATAAAGTGCTACCAGACCATTTGTTGTTTTTTGACTTCTTTAACTTAGGCCAGATCAACACTAAGGGAGAAAATTGACCTAATACACCAACTCGAGCTATGTGAATAGTGTGGCTGGAGTCAACGTATCTTTGGTCGAGTTTTCACAGCATCCCTACTGTGGGAAGTCGAAGCGAGAAACTCTCCCAATGGCTCTTCTTAATCCTTGTGACCTGGGGGTGTATCTAAGTCGATGAGGGCACCATCAGTGGTCGATTTAGCGGGTCCTTACTCGACCCACTAAATTGAACCCCGGGAGATCAGTCTCTACAGGATCAATCTTCTGGTAAGTGGAGACAAGTACTCAATAGCATATCAATAAAGTAGCAAACAACAGTCAGATGGCAAAGTCCCAGGAGAGGGTTTGCTTCTCTAGATGGCTACTCAACTCTTGCATTGCAGAGTCAATGTGCATGGCTCAGTATCCCACTAAATAAGACAGAGTGGTTTCTTCAGAGGGTAGTTTTCAAACTTCTGCGGCTTGTCAGCCACAGAGACTAATTTAATTGATTTGGACGTTAGTAAAGCATTTGATACAGTGTCTCGTCCTTATGTGTGCACAGTGTCCTGGATTTAAAAGTGGCAAATGGACCACAAATGGAAGAGAGTGTGTGGGGTGTGGAGAATAAGTCCTGGGGGATCAGGGCTGGCTTTGATCTTAGTTTACATCTTTGCTAACAGTGTGGAAGATGGGTGAACTGTGTGTTAATAGAATTTGAGGTAAGAGCAGAGAAATCAATGAGAGCAGGCTGGAGAGGTTAGGAATTTTGTCAAGAAGTGGGATAACAGTGACAGAAGCAGATACACATAATGGGAAAATAACCTGAAGCGTAGATTAAAATAGGAGTGGGCAAAATACAGCTTATGGGCCAGTTCCAGCCTGCCAAGCCATTGGATCTGGTCTGTTGCCACCATCCTGCACCTCCACGCGCTGCTCAAAGCAGCTGGCTGTGGGTCTCATATGTTCTCCACTCACCACATGCCCTGAGGGAGGCTTCACACACTGCCCCCACCCCCAAGCACAATCTTGCAGCTCCCATTGGCTGGAAACCAACCAATGGGAGTGCTGGGGCCATGCTTGCAGTGCAGACAGTGCGTGGAGGCCCCACCCGCAAATGGCACGCAGCACATTGAGATCACACAGCCCCCCTCATCTGGCCACTTTCAGCAGCCTGCAGAGGTGAGGCAGGCAGGGAGCCTGCCTGAGGGTCTCGCGGGGCTGCTGGTTCATAGCCGCCTAAGATAGGTGCCTCCTGGCTAGAGCCTGCACCTGACATCCTATCCCCTTTCTTTCCCCAACTCTCTGCACCCCCTGTCCCAGGCCACAATTCCCTCCCAGATCCTGCACCCCCTCCTGCATCCCAATCTTCTTGCACAAGTCACAGCCTCTTCCAGCCCTAGGTCACAATCCCCTCCCAAACCCTGCACCCCCTCCTTGATCCCTGTTCCAGGTCAGAATCTTCTCTTGCACCTATACCCCTCCCAGACCCTGCATCACTTCCTCCTGCACCCCTACTCCAGGTATCCTCTCTTGCAGTCTTGCTCCCTCCCGGACTCTGCCCCCGCTCCTATCCCCCAACTCCCTACCCCAAACTTCCTTCTGCTCCCAACCTCCATCCCAGATCCTGCCTCTCCTCCATTAATACCATGGAAGAGTTCAGCCCTTTACCACTTACCAAATTCTTGGAGTGGCCCCCCCCCCATCAAAAATTATTGCCCACCCCTGGATTAAAACGGGCTGGACAAAGCACTGGTGCGTATACCAATGGGAATGAGTCTCTACTGGTCAAAAGTGACCTAGAGGATATTTCTTTTGTTTGCTGATATTGTGCATAGTCCCTGGCATTGGAGAATAGAGGTTTCATTCAGAAATTCAAATGGTTTTTTTACGTCTTTCTCAGAATTGCTATGAAAACAGGGAGACGATTCCCCAGCGAAATGACCGAAGCAGCTTTAGAAACCTGCACTCTCTGATCTCCGTTGGCCCGGTTTTGAAAGGAAAGCCTGGATTTCTAGATAAGCAGGTGGAAGGTGGGTGTCACTCTCTCTGTTGCATCTCAGGTGCTATTGGGGATCATTTCTGCTTTACCAACCAGTTGGCAGCTCGTCATCCTTTGGGACTGGGTAGTTGGTTAGGAACTCACTCTGGGGTTTGAGCCCATATGACCAATGCTCTCTGGAATGTAATCCCCAGGGCTCAGAAGGATAAGCATGCATTGATTTTTCCAGCCTGGTGTGAATTTCCTGCAATTTATGACAAATATTTTGGCTTACAAAGCTCTTAAGGAGAATTAAATTGCTGGAGCTTTCTTTGCCACTAGTACCAAATTCCCCGTAAAGCTGCATGATCAGATCACTCAAACAAGGGGGGTATGGAAGGGGCTCACTTAATCGGCACGGCATGTCATGAAAATGGCTCTGAGCTCTAGCATCCATCTCAATACCAGGGACTGGCATGCTGCCTTCCTGAACTGTCAGGGAAATATCATGGTTCAGCACCAGTCTATGGACCGGCTGATGAGAAACACTGCTCTAGACCACTGTCAGGTGCAAGCAACACAGGCCTTGTACCAGCCAGCCCACTGTGCTGTCCAGTAGGAAGTAGGCAGGCCCACTGACAGTAATACCAAGCCCCAGGACAGAAAATGAATGGGCCCCCTGCCTTCTCCCTCAAATGGAGCCAGTACCGTGAATTAGCGAATATAACCTGTGGGTTATACACGTTTTTACAAACCCCGCTCCGCACTCCCCTCCCCCGGCAGGGTATACATGTCCACATCTTATACAAGCTGATTTTTACTCAAATTAAAAGAAGACAAGACTAACATAATAAAATCAGCTGGTTAATTTCTTTATGGACAAAATATTTAAAATCATCCATCTTCTCCCATTCGTCAGGAAGCCTTTGCCCAACAGATGTCCGTGCTCGAACTGAAAGGTTGTTTCTTTTCATAAATTTGTAAACCCAGTTACCTGAGTCCCCTTTAAAATCATTGATTTTCATCTCCTCAGCAATAAGTCGAGCCTTGAGCTTTATGGCTACCATTGACACCGCACGTTGGCTCTCTCCATGCAAGAACCCACTTCACCAGCTTTTCTTCTAGTTTTGGCCACTTGGCTTTCTTTTCTTGGCACGCTCTTTTCCGAGGATTTAATTTCTTAATCTCCGCTTCTTCTTTTCTTCACTCCCAAACAGACTTTTTATTGACGGTTCCTTACCTGTGGGTTATGTACGTCCGTGGGTAATCTACGAGTTTTTTTACACATGAAAGAAAAACTGCGGGTAATACACGAGTGTGTATTATACATGGATGCGGGTTATATATGCTAATTTATGGTAATTCACTTCCCGCCAGCCCAGAGAAACCCTTCCCACGCCTGCTTCCTGGCCAGAGGACCCACACCTGGAGGAGCCTCAGGTCGGTCTCTCCAAAGGCGCTTTTGATACACCCCATGGAGGTTCCTGTGGTATTTGCTACTCAGCCACCCTGGAACCTGCAGATGGAGTATCAAAAACATATTTGGAGAGATGCTTTTTCCCGAAAGAGACTGGATCTGAGGAAGGGAGGGGAGGCGCAGCTGCGGCCAGCCTGAGAGTCTCCTCTGGCAGAGGGTAAATGGGTGCTTGGACCTTCGCTGGGCAAGGGGGGAGGCTGCGGGTGGAAGGAGTGGAGCTGAGGGCTGTCTGCCCTATAGGGGTCTCCACTTTCCATCCGCACATCCATGCAGCACACCCGGGCGATTTAAAAGGGCCCATTGGGGTTCCCAGCTGCTACTATGGCAGCAGTGGCTAGGATTCCTGCGGCCCTTTTAAATCATCCAGATCTCTGGGCAATTGCCCCTTTTGCCCCCCTCCCTCTCACTGACTGGTCTGGAACTAGGTCCTCATCTGGTGTAAATTAGCATAGCTGCATTGAAGTCAATGGAGCTGCGCTGATCAGCACCAGCAAAGAATCCAGCCCTGAGTGTTTTAATCTCTGTGGCACAGCTGGGTTTGCTGCAGAAGCTATTTTGAAAATGCACAATGTAGACAGAGGAGATGTAGGGCCTTTCACTCGCAGTGAGGCAGGACCATGCTAGGAAATGCTTTCATCTTCCATTGTAAGTGTTGCAACAATAAAGAGCCAATCTGGGAAATTTTACAAGGGCAACATTCAGTCCTGTGCCAGAGAACCAGCACAAACTGAAGTGCTGTTTTAAGCTGGTCTCTCAGCATGGGACTCAGCTGCCTGCCACTCAGATCTGGTTTCTTTTTCCTGAATCCCAAGCACAGTGGTTAATCAATGGCAGATCCAGTAGATTTTCCCGTTGGACACATCCTCTTTCAAACAGGAACAGCCACCAAATATCTGGGGGTCATCAGGGGGCTCCGTGCTTCCCAAACTTTTAAGAGAACCCTTTCAATGAAACTGATTGATAAAGATAGCAAAAATGTTGATGGGCAAAATCTCTCCTTTTTTGGTTGGCATTAGAAATGCTGCTGGAAAATGTCACTGCAAATGTAGTAAAAAATGGAATGTTGGAAAACTGTAACCACCTCTGACCTGAAAGTAACCGGATTGTGGTAGAAATGAGGGGGAAGAAAAGGGGGAGTCTGTTAGAGGCTCCTTATCATTTTCCCTGGGACTTACAAATCAAAGAGTAGTGCAGTCATTTTAGTGCCAAGCCAGTAAGGATGTTAAACAGCTAACTGATGACCATACCAGCAAGTATGCTTACCAGGTAACTGTTTAACAGACACTTGCTGGTGAACTTTGGGAGGCAGCCAGCTGTGCTAAGCAGGAGCAGCTGTAGCTGCAGAGAGGCTGGTGGGACGGGACCCCAGCGTTGGGTGGCAGGCCGGGCGGCAGGCCCTAATTTTAAACAGATAATTGGTTAAGCACTAGTATTTAACTGGTTAACCATTTTAACATCCCTACAAACCAGTTTTCGTTCTTAGGTTTTGTATTGGAAGAATTCAGGATAAGAGAAAGTGGCCCTTTCACATTGTACTGTAGCTTACCCCATAGAAACGACACTGAAGTCATTTGCATTAGTGTAATTGAAAGGAGAGCAGAGTTGAATTTTATAAAGGCAGGCTTCAAGGAGCTGTTTACATTGGGTGTCAAAAGGGGCTTTTTCACCCACAGCAGCCTTTTCGTTAGTCAGATACCACTGAAATATTAGAGACCTGGGAGAGAGATTCAATTTGGCATTTCACAGGCTATAACATTTTTATTAAATCCATAGACATCGCCCCTTTGAGACACTTAATTTCTCGTATCTTTGTCAAATTTATTTTCACAACAGCTTCTGCAGGGCTTCTGCCACAAAGAAGCTGAAGTGCTTGCAAAGCTGCTATCCATGTGGGCTGCCCCAGCGATGGGGACTTTGCAGAACTTCCTGGCACGGTAGAGAAAGCAGAGCCAGGTTGAGACGCTGCTTTTGCCGCGCAGTTCACAGCTGGATTCCCTTGCTCTTTTCAGGCCCCAGCTCTGCTGTGCTGATCCCAGTTGTTTTAGGCTCGCTGACCGGTGTTGCTGTCCTAGGAAGCATCTTCATCTGTCTCTGGCTGCACCTCAGGTGCAAAACCAAGAGTCTGTGCAGTCCCCAATGTGGAGAAACCTACAGCCTGTGACCCACAAGTGCCTGGCTGATCCCGACGTCTCCATGCTGCTGCTAGGTGAATCAGAACAGCTTTTGATTTTGCTTTGCACACTGTGTTGCTTTCATAGAGCTGCTGCTGGCCCAAAGACTGAGGAATCCAGTCTCTGCTTTTAAATACTTCTCTCCTTTCCTTCCGTCAGCATGCGGGAGCCTAAGAATTGGAGCGTAGAGGGAGAGAGTGTGACAGCAGGACACCAGCAATGAAAGAGGAGACTCCGTTTAAAATTCTCTCTCCACCAGGGACGAACACTTGTGGTTGTTCACAGAATGTGAAAATAGAAATGAAAGTTGGGTGCACACAAAAAAAAGACCTGGTCAGTAATGCTGTGTATAAAACCAACAGCTATGAAAGGGACTGGAGACCTCTGACAAATCATAGGACTGGAAGAGACCTCAGGAAGTCGAGTCCAACGCCCTGCCCAAAGCAGGACCAATCCCAACTAAAATGTCCCAGCCAGGGCTTTGCCAAGCCGGGACTTAAAAACCTCTAGGGATGGAGATTCTACCCCCTCCCTAGGGAACCCATCCCAGTGCTTCACCACTAATGAAAATAGTTTTTCCTAATATCCAACTTAGACCTCCCCCACTGTAACTTGAGGCCATTGCTCCTCGTACTGTCATCTGTCACCATTGAGAACAGCCTCACTCCATCCTCTTTGGAACCCCCCTTCAGCTAGTTAAAGGCTGCTATCAAAAGAATCAAATAATAGACGTTTAACCGGCAATGCTCGCAGATATATGGGGCAGATTTGCAGACTTCTCTGCTCTGGTTGTGTTGTTTGGGTTTCCCAGTGGGTGTGGAACCAGCATAGCAAAGCTGTGGCAGTGCCCCCAATGTACTCTGGCAAATCATGTCCATGTTGATATCTCAACCATGAAAGGGGAATCGGCTCCTGACATTTCCTGGATGGATAAGCATGTGGCTGTGAGACCAGCAGAAACCTACTCTTCTTTATTTGAATGCTTTGCCACCAGGCAAGCAGACTTGCAGCCACACATGTGATCTTGTGAGATTTTGCATACAAACTTCACTCATGGTTATTGTGAAATTTCACACGAACCTTGCGATAATGCCCCATAGTTGTGATCTTGAAGGCCCCAGGCACTGTAGGGTCATTAATGATTGGAACCCCAGCTACAAAGTGCGAGGGGTCAGTAATCATTTCCCCCCTCGAGGCAGAAGTGGGAATGTTTCCCTTAGTACACAAGTCAGTTTGCGTGTTCTGAGTGCAGCGTGGCCGTGTAGAGGAACAGCTGTGCTGCTGAAAACTGTCAGAACTCTGAATCCCCACACTAGGAAAATATAATTTGTGATGCCATCTGAAGGCCACACCTTTGACTTTTGAGGAAGATGCAGGAAGTGGCTACATCTCTGCATAAAGGTTTATTTTCGATTGCATGCCAGCTTACTTACCATACATAGGGTGGAACCATTTGCTTTCCCCTTCATTTGAGCAAACACACGCTCTCCAAACTTCGCATACGCTTTGCCCTTCTCCCTGCACCTAGACGTGGGAAAAAGAACCCTCTGCTTCTGGGACTAAACCCTTCCAGCAGTCTTGTGCCCTTGCTCAGATGCTTCTGAAAACGCTGAGCCTGCCAGTGCAGTTTGTTTCCTAGATGGGAATTAGGCTCGGGGTGTGAAGAGGTTATTTTGATCACTGCCTGGGCAGCATAGTGCTTTCCTAGCCCCAGAAGGAAATAGAGCCGCAAAGGTGTTTCTCTCCCTGCACCGGAGTTCCAGTTCACTGCTCTGACAACCAGAACTTTGCATTCCTGTGGGCCAGGCGGAAACTTCAATGCAAGATCATCATGAGTGCACCCCAACCCACCGGGCACCCTGGGGCCTTTACAAGCCTGCATTTGTAAACAGGCACCTGGGGAATGGGGGCTGATTAATTTCACTGATGTATGATTCATACCATGCTCAGAAAATCTGTGTTCGTGCTGCGTGTTAGAACTATCCTGTGCTGCTTTCTTTGGCTACATCTAGACTACCCACAGCTTCTGAAAGAAGATATGCAAATTAGGCATGAATTTGCATATCTTCTTCTGATCCCTTTTTCGGAAGAGTTTTTTAGGAAAAAAAAAAGCAGTCTAGACGGAGGTTTTTGCGTGAAATCCCCCTCTTTCCAAAGAACCCTGTAAACCTTATTTTTTTGAGGAATAAGCGTTCTTTTGAAAAAAGGAGGCGTTTGTGTTCTTCTGAAACAGGGATTGGAAGAACATATGCAAATTCGTGCCTAATTTGCTATCTTCTTTCGGAAGCCCTGGGTAGTCTAGACGTGCCTTTTGAGGAGATCAGTTTTATAAAGAAGTCCTAGAAGTAGCATGAGAATATACACATCAGAAGAGACACAGTGTGCGTTCACCTCCCCCACTGGGTTCCTCACTTCCTCCTTAGATAGGAAGTGAGTCAGCTGGGTGAAAACTCCAGTTTGGGAGAGTTCTGGTGGGGATCCAGCTGGAGGGAGAGCTGCCACAGAAACCCAGCAACAACCTGTAGCATGCCACTTGCTATTCTTAGAAGCAAAACGCGTGTGTAGTCCAGTTGTGCAAGAGGTGAGGATTCCATTGCCAGGGTGTCAGCCTCAGAAATTTGAATACCATAAGTGAAATCAGGAGACAAAGACTGAGACATCTCCTGCTTCTGCCACATAGCATTGAAGCTCATGCCCCATGTAACAAACACCATGTCTGCTTTGGGAGATACAGGCGACCCCCAACTTACAACTGCCCGACTTACAACTCCCCCATTTACAACCATTTTTTCATGCAAGATAGCTCCGAAAACCTCCCAATTTATGTCTGCAGCTCACATTTACGATGGTGTACGATGCAGACTCCACGCATCATCCCAAACCAGGAAACATACAAAGTCAGTCAGACTTGCCAGTCTGCAACTGCTGCTTGAACTGCGCGCATCTCCGCCACATCGGTCTTCACTTTTTATTTATTTTTGTGCATTATTTGAACTATTTAGTTTAGTTTTCCTCCACTTCCATAGACAATTTTGGTATTTTGAGGGTATGACATGGATTTCCGGGAACGGAACCGTCATTTATAACATTGCACTTATGGGAAATAAGGGTTCGACTTACAATGGCTCAACTTACGATAGTTCTCCAGGAACCAATTAGGTCATAAGTGCGGGGGTCGCCTGTATGTCTTCAGCCAGACATCTGCAATCCAGATCCACTAACGATTGACAGGATACATGAGAGCATGTTGCACCTGTCTACTCCCAATTTAAGGTGACAGCAGGCTCCCTCTGGTAGAAGATAGAACAAAAAGCCCTTCAGCTAATTTACAAATGGCTGATTACCTATGATAAGGTTGGTCCTCATGGGGCCTAGGCCCTCTTTAAGGCTTCTCTTTAAAGCTTAGTGCCAATGAGAATCAGACCCTGTATGTTTATAAATGGGCATTGCTTCATTCTCCACTAAAATGCAGCCATGTTTGAAGCACACAACAGCATTGTTTATGCAGGAAGAGATGCAACAGGGTATCCTAGCTTATGGACACTACAAGGGGATATTTAATATTTAGATAGATACATTGTTCAGGACACCAGACTTCACACAGTTTCTGCCTAAGCCTCCACCACTCAATCAGTTCTTGGGACTTTTATCTGCCCCTTGCTTCTCAGGCACTTGAATATCTGGTTCATCCTGTAGGTAACAACCCTTCCTTTCCTCTCTCTCTGTGCTTCTTTTTAACACTTTCTCAGTTTCATGCTCTCTATTCCCCCTGGGTCTGTGCGGGGCCATTCTCATTTGTCTTCTCCTGTGTCACCTGGAGTATTTTTGTCATATTCCTTTATTTACAGCCACCCGCCCTGGAGAACATGGCAAATCTGCAGCACTAGACCCCTCTGGATTTATCTTTAAATAAAACCCTTTTCACCTATGAACCACCTACTGAGGATTTGAGAGTACTTAGAGGACTCCTTTAGCTGCAAATGTCAGATCCTGTTCAAGCCAGTGCAAGGCTACGTTTGCCTACATTGCAGTTGTGGTGCGACAGGGGTATTTGTGTGGTTCCTTTTTGCATTGCACTTTCCACTATATTTATCCATATCCACAATACCAGAGGGATGGGCAATCTTATAAAAGCTGGAGAAGGAGGCTCAGACTCTGCATTGTGTTTTGAACCTAGCTACTTTTGAGGATGTGGGGAGAGGTACTCCTGACCTCAGTACCATTCAGGGTTTGGCATGATGTGCTAGGATCTGTTAACATGACTTCTTGGCAGACGATTAAAAGTCACATTTGGACCCACCTTTTGGCAGTGTACAACACAACGCATCTCACATATCACCCTACCCTCTTTCTCATGCAAATGAGAGTGGCAGGAAGCACTCTCCCTGGGTTCCTTCCTGATACCAGACGAGCAGAAGGCAGCTGGCAGGGCTACTTGCTTCCTCATGCTTTCACAATGCACTGGTGCTTGGGCAGCTGAACAGTTTTCAATAAGCGTGATTTTGAAGGGAAGTGGGCCCGGGTGCCTAGTGGAGGTGTTGGGCAGGTGCACCAAGTGAAGCACAATCGATGGAGGAGGGTCTATGCTGTTACATGCTCCCCCTGTTGGCTCCTGGATTCCAGCTCCAACAAGGAACCCCTCCCCCTCGCCGCCGGCCCCCCCCCCCAGTCCCTCTGAACTCTGAGGTGTCAATCAACCTGCCATCTGGCCACAGCTGCGTTGATTTGGTAACAAAGTTCTAAGGAAAAGGAGCCTCTCTGAACTTCGCCACCTGCCCCCCGTGGGACTTGGCATTGGAAGGAATCGGGAAGCTTAACTGTTAGGTGAAATCATTCGCTTTCTCGCCTTTGTGTGTGCACAATATGAACAAAGCTATATATTCAATGCCAAGAAAATTGTCCCCTAACAGTCAAGCCTAGTGGCCAAATTCTGTACAGGTGTCTCCATACCATGGCTTCTGGCTATGCCCAAGTGATTTTCTACTGACTTTAATGGGCTTTGTGGAAATTGAGCAATTTTTAAAATATTGGGCTACTGCTGTTTAAATACCTAATAATGGATTTAGATATCTCCCGTTAAGGTTTGCAGATTTTTAGCCAGTGCTCAGAGAGGTTAGAGATGGGTGGAAAAAAGAACAAGGGCAGCACAGTTCAAGTGTCTTTGCTAGACCAGAGACTTCCCAGTTACAATGCTCTGTGCTCCTGGACTAGGCCCTACCTCCACACTCCCTGGGGGTCTTCATTGTGTGCATCTGTCTCCCCTGTAACTCCTTGTGAGGACTCTCACCTCACTGCCCTGAAGGCATTAACCCACTGCATTGGGAATGGACCCAGAGCAAAGACATGTAATTCAAAGCCAGTGCAGAGTGTGTCTGTGACTCATGGAGTCCTGGTGGAAAAGTACCAAAGGTGCTGCCTTTCACCATTTATGGGTAGGACTCTGTCAGGTTACATCTCCCTCACACGTGCGTATATATTATATAAACCTCCCTTTTTCTGTGTTGCTAAAAACAGCTGAGAACATGTAATCTGAATGTCAGCTATTTCTTTTAAGTATATATATCTATATATCTATATATAGCATCACGAGCGTTTATGGGCAAAACCCACTTCTTCAGGTGAGCCCACGAAAGCTCATGATACTATATATATATTTGTTAGTCTCTAAGGTGCCACAGGACTACCCGTTGTTTTTAAAGTTACAGGCTAACACGGCCACCCCTCAGAGACTGTTTTATTTAGCGTGCATTACTTATGCTCTTTGGTTGAATGTTGATTTTGTATTTCCTCCACTTGGGAAACAAAGTTAGAAAAGTCACTTTTGCTTTTTGTTTTTATAGGCATTCCCAGTAACTTTCACTGAATGGTTTCCAGAAACTAACACTGAGAGGGGTCCTTACATGCACACAAAAAGATATTTACATTTTGGGGAGAGTGGGGAAGTAATAACTGAAAGTTATGAAAATGTTTCCACTGTGACTAGGGTTTGAAAAAGAGACTTGAACGCCTAAATTTAGAGTAACTACCTATAGATGTGCCCCGTTAGTATACACTGCACAGTTCTCTCTGGGATTTAAGTTACTCTATTTTTGAACTAAGCCACTTTGCACCCTCCATATTTTGCAAGGGGGTCTTCCTAGCTCTCATCTTAACTCAGAGCAACCTTGGGGCTGCTCTAATATATGTGCTGTTTCCTGGCATCTCAGATGCACAGACTATTCACGGTGCCTCTGGCCGTGCCCCACATCGGCCTCAGCTGTAGGGGCTGGAAGTAGGACTTCTATAGAGCTTGTATGCAGGTTCTACATCAGCTGAGTATTGTTAGAGAGCAGATTCCATCTACTTTCAGGCCCCTTTACACAGCCAGAAAGGCAGCAAAGCACCGTTGTGTAAATATGATGCAGCCCTCTATCATAGAATCATAGAACACTACAACTGGAGGGGACTTCAAGAGGTCATCAGATCCAGTCCCCTGCCCTCACGACAGGACCAAGCACCATCTACATTATCCCTGACAGGTGTCTTAAATATGTGATGGAGATTCCACAATCTCCCTCTGCAATTTCTTTCAGTGTTTAACCACCCTGACAGGAAGTTTTTCCTATTGTCCAACTTAAATCTCCCTTGCTGAATTTTTAAGTCCATTGTGGGTAGAGCTGTTCCCGGCCCCACGTGACCCAGGGCAGCCCATGGGATTAGTGGCAGGAAGAAGAGCGACCTGGCCTTAGCCCATCCTGCTCCACTGGCTCCCAGCTACGTCGCTGTGCTTCCCCCTGCCAAGGAGGAGTCATGGGGGGAGGGAGTCACATGGCTGGTGTCCCCCTTGTGTCCCTCCCCAGCAGTCCCTTGCTTTCATATGTAATAGAAACAATTCAGTTCTCTTTTATCTGCAAAGTTTCATACAGGCTCCAAGATGGGGATGTGTAAGGTTCCCAAATCCCCCCTCCTCCAAAATGAGCTAGAAGAAACCACAGGGTCACTTTTCTGTGTGAGTGTGTCATTCAACAACAGCCCTCTGGGGGCAGTGATGGAATACATGGTCCTGGGGTCCTTGGAGACAACGTTCCCCACCCACAAACTGTCCTAGCAGCTCAAGTTCCACATTATCCATGAGACGGGGCTGGCTATGAACTTCCTGCATAGCATGACACCCCCATTGCTTCACTTTGACTTAAAACCGGGGAATATCCTTCTAGATGGGAATAGGCACGGTAAGGTAAGGTGTTAGGGCTGGGTGTATGAGAATGGCTTCTCTCCATTATTGGTGTTATTTATTAGTTGTTTTACAGTCATGCTTAGCAGCTGTTTAGAGCAAGCAGGCAGAGGGGGTGTGCTGGGTATTAGAAAGGGAGGCTATAACTGGCCCAGATTTCAGATTTCAGATTTTGGATTATCCCAAGGAACATCACCTGCCCTGGTTTGCCGACAGCTGAAATAGACAAAACAGAGAGTAGAAGAAAGGGACAGAACATACAAGGTGGGACTGGGAACCAGTGTTTCCTGTAAGTCGAGCATTTGGGAGGGAGGGGTCACCCAACAGAGATTTGAATGCTGCCCAGCTGATTAGCAGAGTGCCCACAGCCGGCTGCTTGTGTTTTTAAGGATGGTGCACATCAGCACATAGCTGGAAAAATTTATTCTGCACATGGATGGAAAAAAATAGAGGGAACATTGCTGGGAACTGAGACACAGAGAGTCAAATGGAGAGTGTGGCATAGCTGGGAATTGGATCCAGGGTGAAATCCTGGCCCCCATCAAACTCAGTGGCAAATCTCCCACTGACTTCAACACACCTCAGAAGTTCATTCCCCGCACCTTAACCTCAACACCTTCCATTTGTCTGTAGCCATGTAGGGCGCAGCTGTCTGAGCACGCAGGCAGAAGGGGTGTGCTGGGTATTAGAAAGGGAGGCCATAACTGGCCCTGATTTCAGATTTTGGCTTATCCAGATGGATGGAGCAGCTGAGCCGGATGCAGTACCTTGAGAGATCAGCCTTGAGGGGCACCCTGAGCTGCGTCCCACCTGAAATATTTCTCCAGAGCACCAGGCCATTGGGAACAAGTGCTGCCCAGCAGTGACTGGAGTGGAGGTGGCCGCAGCTGGGGATGTCTGTCCAGAGGTCAGCACGGAGTTGCCGTCTCACTCCTGTGTGATGTGAGAGCGATTGTGCATTGCCTAATTTTGTTTACATTCTGGCTCTCTTCCTTGCATAATGTCCCTGGTGCGGAACATGCTGGGAGCGACATGTGCTGCTTGCCCCTCATCGGGGTGAGTTTATCTGTGGAGTCATCTGTCTCCAGCCAGCTGCATTTCTCTACAGTTCTGACCTGGCATGACTTGTGTGCTGTATCGCCTCCAGCTCCATCACACCCTGTTAGGCCATTGGAGGAGAGGAATAACATTAAACCACAATGCAGGCAGCATGTGGGCTCTTGCTCAACAGGCACTGCTTAGAGTTATGCTGGTATTGAAGCAAGGGCGGTTCTGTTTGGCCTTTGCATTTGGGTATCAGCGTGGCTTTGGTCAGTGTGGGGTGCCTTACAGGAGAAAGGCCAACGACTTAGCTTCCCCTGGTTCCTTACATCCCGAGTTAGATAGGAGGGGACTGTGATGGGGAGGCTGCCCCGCACCGGCCTAACAAGGATTAAACCCAGCCCTGAGAGAAGTCTGGCAGAGTGGAGCCTGCAGTGGAGGCAGATACAGCCAATTAGTGGCCCTGCTGGGGCTGTGTATCTAAGGGCTCCTGGTGGGAAAGAGAACCGACTCACTCTTGGTCCAGCAATGGAGCAAGTGGAACCTGACTGCTAGGGAAGCTACAGAGGCTTCCTGCCGGGGGGGCAGGCAGAGTTGGGGGATGCTGGCCAGACACACTCCCAGGCTGAGGCCTTGCTCTCAAGGCCTGAGGGTACTAGGGCTGCAAGGAGACAGCCAGGATAGGCAAAGGCAGCAGGGCCACACCCCCTCGCCAATGATGAGTGGCCATTTCAGACTGCAGTTTGCCCCTGTGGCAGGAGCTGGATGATGACTGGCAAGTGTGTCACTGAGGCAAGGTGGGTAGAGGGGGCTGGGGTTTCCTGGGAATGTTGCATGGGCTGCTGCTGCTGACCTATCCTGGCCCGTGGCCTCGTGATTATCATTTAAGAGGTTCTTATGCAGAAGAAGCCATACTCAGATAGCATTAAAAATGACAAAGCTTCCCACACCGATCTTTACCTCCAAAGCACTGTGCACTCACTGAATGGGTAACCCCAAGTTCCAACAGCCCTAGAAAATACAGCAGACTAAATTGAAATGGAGAGGAATCAAGTAACTCGCCCAAGACCATAGTGTGAGTCAGTGGCAGCGCCAGGAATAGACTCAAAAAGCCCTGACTGCCATTCCTGTATTTAGACCAGGCTGCCTGTCTTGTGACTATGTGGCCAGATGCAGCTGTTGGGAACTGAGGACAAGTGAGCCAAAAATCAACTAGTGGCTTCATCAGTTGACTCAAATGGAGCGGTGTCATCTAAGAGACAGGGGCCTCCTCCCATCGGCATGGCGATAAATTTTCAGCCTGCTGCAGGGGCTGGGGGGATAATCACAGGGCTTCCTCCAACGGACTGCCAAGCCTCAGCTGTTGCAAAGGCACAGAGGTAGGTTTGCTCCAAACAAGGAAGTGTGGTTCCTAAGCAGCAAGTCGGTGGCCCCGATCGGATGGCATGACCTGCTGTCACTACCACAGTGTCCTGGCTGCTCCAATATATTAATGGAAAACCAGTCCAATGCACATTGCTGACTCTTTTTCAGGAGCCAGCATGATGGCCATCATAGCCAGGGTGTCAAAGGCCCTGCCTAGCGTCCATCGGTGAGGAGTGGCCAGGGGAACACCAGCAGCTGGTTGACCTGATGAAGAAGTGCTAGGACCAAGACCCGAAGAGCAGACCATGCTTCACGGGTGTAGCAGCCAAGTGTGACATTGTTTATACTCAGCTGAGGGCAAAGCCAAACCCTGGTACTAAACGCCCAGCCTGATGGTTGCAGCTGGAAGTGGTTCTAAACGTCAAGAATGGCTCATCCATCGGTTGAAGCAAAGTGCCAGCTCCCCAGTATTTCTGACCCTTGGGGGGAAACTGGGATGGGGGTTTGAACATTGCAGCTCAGCCCCACTTTTAGTTTAAACTCCTGGCAGTTTATGGGCTTCTCACAAGCAGTCTTTATCTGAGCCCCCCTCTGGCCATGTTCTTCTCAAGGATCTCAAACTGCTGATCCCAGGGAGTTGCATCTCTGAACCACTCTTACCAGGGGTCCAGTGTTCTCTGCAAGCTGTGCGCTTGTGCTGCCACTCAGGAGAGATTCAAATGCCACCCTGCTGACTAGCAGAGCACCCACAGCTAGGTTTTGTGTTTCTATTGGCGGTGAACATCCGCACATGCCTTGATGCTCATAAAAATGATTCCGCACATGGATAGAAAAGATTAGAGGGAACAGTTCAGGTGTCTGCCATGAGTGGAGCTTCATTAGACGCTTCTGTCGGATGCCTGTGGTGAAAGCAAGTCCCAAAAGACGCTGCTGTGATCCTCTCTAGGGGTTCTCTGCATCTGAGTACTGCATCTTAGTTAGGATTGGTCCTGCCTTGCGCAGGGGGCTGGACTTGATGACCTCCTGGGGTCTCTTCCAGTTCTATGATTCTATGATTCAGAGCTGTCCCTGAAAAAGCCCATCCTGTGTGACACACTGTGGAGGACTGAGACTAACTGGCTGGTTTCATTGAGGTGTGTAGGGGCCAGGTACTGCCCAAACACCTTCCCTTTTACGCTCATTGCTCCTGGATTTTCACCTTCCCAATGTGCTTGTGGAACTCTGGATCTTGACGGAGGGAGAACTGTTCTCAACTTAATTCTCAAGAGCCTTTCCCTGGGTGTAGCTATCCCTGTGGAAACTGACATGCTTCTGTCATTTATACAACGCCTCATGGTGGATCTGAAGAATGGGAGCTTGGTCAGGAAGATCTCAAAAGTCCACCCTATCTGAGAGCCAAAAAGTAAGAAGACCCACACCACCCACAGGGAAATGCTCTCTAGCTCCTTAGCAGTGTTTTCTGACCCATCTTTTCGCACTCAGGAGGGAGTTGTATCTCTTTTCCCGTTGTGATCTGCCCCTCACTGATCAGAGCTCCTCTGCATTTTTTTCTACAGGCTACTGTCTTTGGTGTTTCCTTCTTCATTACTGAGGTGAGAACCTATGAATTTAGGAAGCTGGCCAGTGAGATTCAGGGCTGTTTAGATGGAGGCAGTTCTTATTAGCTACCAGGAAGGCACTTTAGCCCATCCTCATCAGAGCTGGCCTTACCATGAGACGAACTGAGGCAGCCACCTCAGGTGCCAGACTCTGGGGGGGTGCCACTAGGACTCAGAGTGTAGAAAATTGTGTCTGCTGCTGGTGCATGTGTATTCCCTCTGCTCTAGATGCACAGAGATGGTGGAGTGCTGTGCTGGAGGAAGGAAGGCACAAGAGATGTAACAGGCAGGCTGGAGAAAAGGGGGCATGAGGGCAGCATTTGAGCACCCCGCCTCAGGTGCCAAAATGTTGTGGGCTGGCCCTGATCCTCAGGGTGAAAGATGTCCTCCCCATCCCTGGAGGGATGGAAATCTGTGCTATCTGGGAGGCAGGCAGGCTGGGGAAAATAATTTTCTCCTGAGCTGCAAGCACATAGCCGAAGCAGGGCTGGATATCATTGCAAGATCGAGCCTACAGCAAGCTGCTGGCAGAGTCCAATGGAGCTCTCTGTGGGGATTTGCCCAGGCAGAGTTAATTGCAGGACTGAGTCCTTAGTTCCTAGCATAAAGCTTCAGATGACGTTTTCCAACTCTGAGGAGGCCAATACATGTTGCATTAAACTGGGCACATGCTACTCGGTGCATTTTTGCTCTTAAATTTCCGCTTGTTTTTCTGACTAGGACAAAATCAGGAATCAGGCCAGATATTTGGCATGGATTTTGGCCCAGCTCCTGGAATGTAGGTGCATGTAAAGCAGGAGTGGGCAATATTTTTTGATGCGGGGGGCACGCCGAGATTTTGGTAAGTGGTCAAGGGCCGCACTTTTCTATGGAGAGGATACAAGATCTGGGATGGAGGTTCGGTGCAGAAGGTAGCTCAGGGTAGGGGACTGGCATACAGAAGAAGGTGTGGGGTCCGAGAGGGAGTTTGGGTGAAGGAGGGGGTGGTGACGTGGGGGAGGAGATTGGGGTGCAGGGCTTGGGAAGGGATATGGATACAGGAGAGGAATCTGGCCTGGGAGAGGGGCATAGAAGGGGGTGCAGGGTCTGGGAGGGAATTGAAGGTGGGGTGCTCGATGCAGGCTCTGGCTGGGAGGCTTCCTTGCCTGCCAGCAGCCCCTGCCTGTTTCCTGTGGCTCTGCACTAAGGTGGAGGTGAGGGGGGGAAAGGGAGAGGCTTTGCATGTTGCCCTCATGCTCAGAAAAATCTCTCAGCTCCTATTGGCTGCTTTCCAGAAGGAACATGTGAAGGAACATGTGAAGCCTCTCTCTCTGCAGCTCAGAGAGCCACAGGGAGCAGCTAGCTGCTTTGAGTGGTGCTGCTTCCTGCTGCAGGGGTGGGCCGGCCAGATTGGTGGGCCGAATTCAGCCCATGGGCCAGATCTTGCCCACCCCTGGTGTAAAGGGTACAAGGGAAGAAGTAACACAGGAGGACTAAAAGAGTCTTCGTGTTGTTGTTGTAGTTTCATTTTTTCCATTTGTTAAAGTTAGCGAGAGAACAGATGAAGACAAGTGCAGAGGAAGGAAGATGGTTTTGTTCAGATTCCCTGAGAGGACATGTAAAAGGGCATCTGAGATGCTATCATTAAACACTGAAATAATGAAAATGGAACATTTAGCTCTGGAAAGAGGTGACTAAGGAAAGAGGGTCAGCAAAACCTAATTATCATGCAAGTTTCCCAGGATGCATCAGTTCAGACTCCAAAGAGACTCCCTTGGACTGCAATATCAGAAGGGATTTCTTCCAAAAGATTATTGAAAATTGCTACAGTGGAATTGTGAAGTATCAGCATGGGAGATAGATTATAGAGACAGACGAAACCTGTTTCTTTTCCTCCAAAGGATTCTCTGTAATCTTCAACAAGTGGAAGTCTCAGCAGCTCTGTGATTTGTTATTTCATGTATTTGTTTTCTTTCAAAATTAATTTTTCAAAATGGGCTATAAATATTAAGGAAGCTCACTCTGCATGAAGTTTATCAGAGGGTTAGCATTCCCAAGGAAATTGATTTAACTTTTAAGGTAAAAGTGGCCATTTTGATGCTTTCTAATAACCCCAAGTCCTGTATTTTCACTTTTGCGTTCCTATTTGTGCTGTGATTCTCTTGGCTGATTTTTCAATGTAATAACAAACAAACATGGTAAGAAAAATAGTACATAAATAACGGCACAAAATCCTAGCATGGTAAATGGGAAGAATATGAGACACGCAAATGGTAAATTGCAAGTAACAAACTGCCCATCATGTTCTTTTCCTATTATTTCTCCTACCTGAAAACAAGAGCCACAAAGAAGGACCCATCCTCTCCCAAGACACAAGTAGGAGTGGTGAGTTGGGGACCTTTGCTCATAAACTTCAGTTGAGAATCAATTGGGCAAGAAATAGAACAGCCCTGTTTCCCACCTTTCCTCTATGATAGTCTCCATACAAAAGAGCAATCCATGTTCTTTCAGGCTGGGTGATTTCAATTTCAGATTAAGGAAAAGTGCAAACAAAAAAAAAAGAACAAATATAAAGTCCCCAGGAGAAAGATGCCAAGTATCTCCAACCCATATAGCCCTGTCCCATTGCAGACTAGCAGGCAGGTGCCTTTCGTTTGGATTTATACTCTGCAGATGCACATACATAAGTTTTATTTTGAGTTGTGGGCATCCAGAATTCCCTAGTGCAGTGCACACCCTAGTTTGGGAACCCTCAAGCTCTAATATCATTCAGTTGCTTTCTCTTTGTCATATTCTGTTTCCTCTGTCCTTTGCCAGCAAGGTCGAGGGCCTGGAGAGCTTCATAATGACCAAGGAAGTTCTCAGGTGCCAAGAAAATGGCTCCACCCTAATTCATCTTGTGGTGTGTGTCTACACTGCATTGTTATTTCAAAATAACAACATGAGTGTTTACACAGCCATTCCGTTATTTCGAAATAATTTCAGAATAACGGATGGCTTATTGTGAAATCTGTAAACCTCATTCTATGAGGAATAACCCCTATTCCGAAATAGCTATTTCGAAATAAGGCGTGTATAGACACTCCACTGTTGCTATTTTGAAATAGACCCCCTCACGAGGGCCATTCTAAATTATTCCTCCCCAATGCCTCCTAGGGCTCTAAATCGAGATAGCATGTCTCCATTAGGGAAGCCTGCCTCGGACTCATTTTGAGGCTTCCCTGCAGTGTAGACATGCTATTTTGAAATAACACATTTCAGAATAACTGGTCCTGAATAGCTTATTTCTAAATAGCTGTGCCGTGTAGACATACCCGTGGTGACTCAAGGAAATGTGGAGAAGGTGAAGTTTCTGTTGAGGCAGGAGGCCAGTGTAGACAGCCAGCTGGGCTGTGGCCTCAGCCCACTCATGGCTGTGCAGAAGAGGTCACCAGAGATCTACTCGGTTCTAATCGAGCATGATGCAGATGTCAACATGGCCGACAAAGACAGCTGGTCCCCTCTTCACTTCACAGCTCAGAATGGGGATGCTAGGTTTGTGCGCCTCCTGCTGGACCAGCAGGCATGGGCAGACTCCCAAGAATTTGAAGGACAGACTCCGCTCCACTTGGCATCTCAGAGCCACTTCGAGAACGTCGCCTGGGTGCTGCTCTCTCGCCAGGCTGACCCCGACTGCCAGGAGAATGATGGGAGAACTGCCCTCCACACAGCAGCTTACTTCGGGCACCTCAGCCACGTGGCACTCCTGGCCAGCCAAGGAGCTGACCATGAAGGGAAGCAGAAGAACCATTGAACCCCACTGCACCTCGCTGTTTAGAGGGGTTCAATATCTGCTGAAAAGCAGAGTGTCTGTCAGCTGCCTGGATGAGCATCACTCCAGTGCTTTGCACATGGCTGCTGTGAAGGGGAAATATCTGATATGCGAGAAATGGATCAAATATGGGGCCGATGTGGACTTGAGGACAGATTAAAGGTGGGCTCCCCTACACCTCGCTTGTTTCAAAGGCTGCATAGAAATCTTCTGCCTGCTAACACAGCCGTGTCAAAGGAGGCATGGGTTGGACGCCACTTCATGTGGCTGCCCACCACAGTGAAGAGTCAGTGAAGAGTGGGGTGAACCCCAACGCTGCTGAGAAATCAGAGTGGATCCCTCTCCACCTTGCTGTGCAGCAGGGGGTCTTCCTAAGTATCATCCTCCTCCTGGAGCTCAAGGAGATGTCAATGTTAAGAACAAAGTGGGCTGGGCTCCTCTTCACCTCTCTGTCCTCAGCGGCAATGCGGCTACCGTAAAGGCCTTGATTAAGGCTGGTGCTACGCTGAATGTGGAGGACCCGACTGGTTGAACTCCCCTCCTGCTGGCCATTAGGAATCAGAAGCAAAGCACTGCTATTGTGTTGCAAGGGAAGGACTTGCCAATGCATAACATGGGGAGCAGGGATGGCACTGAGCAGTGAAAAAGCTTTTAAACCATGAGCCCCAATTCACCCCTTGACATTGTTGATAGAAGGGATGGATTTGAAGAGTCACCAGCATTTGTGATTTTATGCTGAGTTCTCACAGGATTAGATGTTTCTTCACTAGCTCCTGGAGTCAGGCAATTGTGGGAAGATCTAGACATTTAAAAAACAAATTGAGTTCACATCTTTGCCAAGAAAAGCTGGAGGATGTGAATCCTAAAGGCTTCAAAGCCTGAGGGCAAACACAAAGAACCCAGCACTGGTTATTCTGGGGGCCTGACTCATACATGCGAAGGTTGGAGGTGGGTGTGTTGGATATGACCCATGTGTTTATGCTTCCATGCTAGTAATGTCATTAGAGGATGGAAGTAGATGCAAAAGCTACAGCCTCTTTTTGTACAGACCCTGCTGGAATTGCATCTGGCAACAAACATACACACGTCTCCCACAAAGCTTCCTGCTTCCGTTCCGCCCTTAAATGGGGAGTTTTTTCAGGAATCAGAGTGGCACTCAGGAGCCTTCGGGAAGCAGGAATGAGGCCCCATGATTCCCACCCACTGCTAGAAATAGACACAGAACATATGGTGCAGTTATGTGTCAGTTGTTCCCACATCCCACTTTCGTGCCAGCTCGGAACATGAAACAAAACAAAATTACAAGAAAATAATTCCTGAAATGGCTAAAAATTCCCCTCCCCTTTTCCCCACTGAAAGGGAAAGGGGCAAGAGTGTTTCTCTAATCATTTCAACGTACGTACTCAGATTCCTTCACTGTGAAATGCTGAGTAGAGGAATTGCCATGACGGGGATGGTTCTAAGGATGGATGAAGACAACAGTATGAGTCCGACCCTCATACCTTCTCCCTCCAGGCTACTAATAGAGACAACTGATGGGTTGCAAGTGCCCACAAATACCTGAGCCAGGAGTGGAAGAGTTTTACAGAGGCACTGAATAGCCAAACCTGGGCACACAAAGTTAGTCATCCTGAATGAGCAGCTCCTGTTGAACATATGTCCCTGCATGTGTTTGAGTTGGGGGGGAGGGGATAGAAAAGGTTCTGTGGTAAATTCTTCCCATTGCTCGAGTGTTTAGTCCTCTCTGTGCTGAGGAGGGAACTGCAGGGTGCTGTCGAGGATTCTTGGTCAGCTCTCAAGAAGATCTCCCACAGGTCCGTTTGATCTCCTCTGCTTGCCCTTCAAGGGGCAGGGATGGTGCAGAGCATTTGCCAGCTTGCAACTTGGAACAGAGTACCGCAGCGGGACCCAAATATATCTGTGAGCACATAATAAAAAGGGGGCCTGTTATTCCAGCCTCATCTTGGCAGAGCGGGACCAATGTGTTGAGGGGTGGGGCATGAAATCATCTTTCAGCTCTTCTTCTGTTGATGGGGAGAGGAAATAAGGCCAGATGGTTTCTCTGCCCTTTGCTAGACCTGTAACAATGGTGGAGGGCTGTGGTGACCAGAGCATGGCCCCAACCTGGCAGTTTCTTACAATGTTTCCATTGTGCTCAGCACTGCAGGTACAACACGAGGCAGAGCTTGAGATCTAAAAGATGCAGTGGAGGCAGGAAGCCAGAGGACTCTGTGTGTGTGTTTTTCTTTTTGAATTAAACTACTTCCTGCAGGCCTCAGAGAAGAAAAGTGATTTTTAAGGGGGATGATGGGTTGGGAAACTGGGAGATCAGCGCTCGACGCACCATCACCGCAACACAGTTATTGCATTCTTATGAATGAATAGATTGCAATTCATATCGAACAGATTATGACAGTATTCTATAGTGCCTAGTCCTTGGGCAGTGTATTGTTAGAATTCCATTGTAGCCCAAGTGCTTAGTTCTTCAGTATTTGCTTGGCAGGTGTATTTTTAGGTCTAGTCCAAAGCCCACTGAGGTGAATGGGAAACTTTTCTGATGAGCTTTGGATCAGACCCCAGGCTGCCCGGTGCCACTGGTGCAGGTGAACACTGAGCTGGAAGCTTGGTCGTTCAGTCAGGACTAAAGAAACTCAGCTTTGCCTTCCTCCAGAATGGCTGCATTGACCAACCTTGTGTCCTCCTCTAGTCTCCTTTGGGCAACTTGGCAGTGCCTTTCCTTGCAAAGGAGTGCCTGGCTGGGCTCTCCATTGTTTGCAAGGATTCCCTGCAGCCTCTGAGGGAAACGCCCCCCACTCCTAAGATAGGGCGTTAACTGGCATCTGGTCTGTGGTGCACACTTTGCTTTTACAATGATGGATGAAAACTTTTGAGTAGCCGTTGATGGCCCTTCCTTTATCCGATGAGAAATCTGAAATAAGGATGAATTTGTCCACTTGCACATGCCTGAGATGACTCTCTTTGTCATCTCAGTTGCTGAGAAGCAGCGTTATAAATAAACAACCCTCTATCCCCAAGTGGGAGGAGACCCATCTTTCCTGATGAACTTGTTTGCAAGGGCCGTATCTCACCCTCACGGCTTGTAACATATGTTTGCATAGCACAGAGCAGAATACACCCTCTCTGGGCTCAGGAAATCATAAATAATGCCATCTCCCCTCAGCTTAAGCTTTCTGTGCCGGCAAACAGGCCCAAGTGACAATGTAAATATTGAGTTTGCTCTCTTTGAAGAGGGAGCTGTACATTCCAAAGAAGCAGTTGTGGACAGACAAATGTTAACGTTACCAAATCCTTGGGAGTTTAACTTTGTAAGAGTGCAAAGGGAGTTTAACTTTGTACTGGCTGCTCCAAGGTAGCTCTGACTCAAAGGGAATTATTGCCCTGCCCCTATTCTGAGGGCTTACATGGGATGTGAGAGGTGCTGGCTCTCTGCATAGGAGTGAAATTCACCCCATGGACCCAAAGGTGAGCAGCACTGGGATTGGGAGCTATTTTCACTTTCTAGACAGGGGCCTGGGTTACCCCATTCAGACAAGGTTCCATTTGAGGGACACAGTGGATTCATAGGCATGGGAACTAGGAGTTTGGGGGGGGGTTGCAACACCCCCACATTTTACATGGTGTCCTGTCTGCTGGCCCAGGGTCCTAGCTGCTGCCCATGGTCTTTGTGATGGCAGAGGTCAGAGTGGAAATTCTTCCTCTCTACTCTGTGCTGATGAGGCCTCAACTGGAGTACTGTGTCCAGTTGGGGCACCACATTTCAGGAAAGATATGGACAAATTGGAAATAGTCCAGAATAAAGCAACAAAAACGATGAACATAAGAATGGCCATACTGGGTCAGATCAAAGGTCCATCTAGCCCAGTATCCTGTCTGTCGACAGTGGCCAATGCCAGATGCCCCAGAGGGAGTGAGCAGAACAGGGAATCATCACATGATCCCTCTCCTGTCATCCATTTCCAACCTCTGACAAACAGAAGCTAGGGACACCATTCCTACCCATCCTGGCTAATTACCATTGATGGACCTAACCTCCATGAATTTATCTAGTTCTTTCTTGAATCCTGTTAAAGTCCTGGTCTTCACAACATCCTCTGGCAAGGAGTTCCACAGGTTGACAGTTCCACAGGTTCTGCCACAGAAATGGCATCAATCACTCCTGCCATTTACTGTGGGCGTACCATGGTTTTATACAGAGGCAGGTCTAGAAAACATGACCTTTGAGGGAAGAGTGAAAGAATTGGGTTTGTTTTGTCTGGAAAAGAGAAGACTGAAAGAGGACATGATAACAGTTTTTAAGTATCTAAAAGGTTGTTACAAGGAGGAGGTAGAAAAATTATTCTTAACCTCTGATGATGGGACAAGAAGCAGTGAGCTTACATTGCAGGAAGGGAGGTTTAAAGTGGAAATTAGGAATAACTTCCTAACTCTCGGGGTTCTTAAACACTAGAATAAGTTGCCTAGGGAGGTTGTGGAATCTGCATCACTGGAGATATTTAAGTGCAGGTTAGACAAACACCTGTCAGGGACGGTTTAGATGGTGGTTGGTCTTGCCACAAGTGCAGGGGAGTAGACTTGATGACCTCTTGAGGTTCCTTCCAATTCTAGTGTTCTGTGGTCCCTTCTGATGTTAATATCTTATGCATGTATTTCCCTTCATTTTTGCACAGCTGCCTGGGAGTTTGCAATGAGGACATTGCTAAAAACAGGCCTGCGACAGGGTACTGCCTGTGCCCCATTGTAGCTGCCAAACACCTGGCTTTATGAGGAACAAATAACATGCACAATAGACAGGACGATCCTGTTCCCCAGTAAGTTCTTGCCACTGCTTAGCTGCATGGGGGCAACTTTCTCCTCCCTTTGGACTATGTCTGCCCATGAAGAGAGCTGAAGGGCAGAACACCACCCTGTAGCTGCCAGACGATGCTGACATTGTGCCAGCTGGGAAGTGAAGTGTTTTGATGCAGCGCTTTTTTTGGTTGTCCTTCTTGTGGGACATGGATGCAGAAAACTGCCTGTTCTATTCCCCATCTTCTGCTGCACAGGGCAGGTAGCCTTTTGCTTTCAGATTGGCCTGTTTCTATGGCTAGAAAAGAGGCCTCGTATTCGCTTGGAACACTGGGACCAGCCTCTGTCACTCTGCCTCTTTAAGTCCCTCCAGTCCCCTGTCTCCTGGCCCCTCTGGGGACCTGTCCCACTTTTAGGTAGGCTGATGAGCTAATCTTGTTCTGCCAGGGACCGTGTTTATTATAACACAGTAGTAGAGCTGGTCCAAAAATTCTTCAGTGGAACCATTTAGCTTTGTGCTGCCCCTGTTGGCTGGTAGTGCTGTCGGCGCTCCAGCTCAGAGCATGGCTGCTGGGTGTGTTCTGGATGCGTTCGGCTGCATTAATGCTATTTTTGCTTCTCACTTGTCAATGAAGCAAACTAGAGGAAGGATAATTGTCTATTTCACATGGAGTCAGGGCCTCAGGAGCCGAGTGAACTCAGCTAACTGAAGGCTAAATGCCAAGGTCCCCATCGTTCCTCCGAGTGCCATTCTCGTCCAACAGGCCTTTCGCTCATGGAGATGACTTGGTGGTGTCAGTCATTTTTCATTCGCTGCCTGGGGAAAGCACTGAAATTACTCAGAACTGTTCATTGCAGGGACATGATGGGATTCTTGCTTTGCCGTACTTCGTCCCTCCACACAAGTCCCACGGTCAATATACCAAGCAAGGAAAATTCCAGCTTTTGCAGCGATATTTTAGAGACACATGCTCACGCTCGGAGACATTTGCACCAAGACAGATGGTGCTCCTGGCACTGAATGCATTACCGGAAGGGATGCCGATGTAATGGAGGGCAGAATGAAAACCAGTGCTGAATAGAAAGATAAACACCCAGGAACTCAGATCCATATCTGCTACAGGAGGCAGAAATCTAGGCAATAACCTGCTTCATATCCCAGGCAGCCTGCGAATGGAACATTTAAAAAGGTCACCCACAATTGGATTCACTGAAGATGGAATACTGCTGTTAAAAAGCAAGAGCCAAAGTAACAGGGAAGACTGAAATTTAGTGATGTTAGAAGTCATTTCTCAAAGACATTGCAACTCCCATTTCAAGGGGGATAAGGGAAACAGGGAAAGGTGGCTGAGGGGGAAAAGGAATCTGTCTCTAAAACCTCTTAGTGACCCACAAGATTTTGAATCCCTGAACAGAAACTTGTTCAGGGGAGATTTCTTGGCTTCTCTTTGCATTGCACTGTGATACAAACAGCCTATATGTGATCAGTCACACGCTGGCAGACAGAGTGTGAAATACTTTACGTACCTCTGGAAAATAATTAAACTTTGTTGCAAGCATAGTTTATATAAAGAATCATCCATCTGAGCCAATTGCTTTGTGAACAGTTCGGCATTTTAAAGGCCAGGCATTTTGCAATGCAACAATGAATTAAACACCGTGGTCCAAATTCATTGTGATATCATGCATTTGCACCGTGGGGGAAATGTGACCCAAACATTTTCCCTGTTAAAGTTGGCCTCACAAGTTTTCCTATAGAATGTCTTTAGCAGTTTACACATTTCACCTGCTGTCAGCACCTCAGACACCACCTTTGTCTTGTGATCAGCCAGTATTATCATTTCACAAGTCAATTTCAGTGCAAGTCCTAACAACTTATATCCTGTCTCTGCTCACTGAAGAGAGGCAGCTGGACCAGTGTAGCATGAGTTACATCCCAACTGCCCTGTGAATCTAGGCTTGCCAGGTGTCTACACTGCACGCGCGTTCTTGCACAAGTAAATTTACAGTACAGCGTTGGAAAACAGGGCTTCTTCCGGAAGAGTTATTCCTCTCCCCACGAGGAATAAGCTCTCTTGCGCAAGAGCTCTTGCACAAGAGGGCAGTGTAGACAGGCAACATGAATTTCTTGCACAAGAAACCCCTATGGCTAAAATGGCCATCAAAGCTTTCTTGCGCAAGAGAGTGTCCACACTGCCATGGATGCTCTTGCGCAAAAGCACATGCCAGTGTAGACGCGCTCTTGTGGAAAACTTTTTGCGCAAGAACTCTTCCTCAAAACAGTTCTTGCGCAAGAAGCTGCCAGTGTAGACGTAGCCCAAGAGATCAGAGAGTAAAGAGTCCCATTTGATGATTGTCCTTTCTGCTGAGCGTTCCAGGAAGGAAGGCAATTAATGCCAGTATGATGGCAGCATTTTTGTGGCTTTGGTCTGAGGCCCAGCAAGACTCATTTCAGACAGACCCTGGTTTCTGGTTAATGCACCTTGGAATTGAAAAGTGCAAATTACAGGTGGAGTCTACATTCCAGATCGAACAGAGGGGTGCACGCAGCAAGCAGAAAGCCTCTCCTCTAATTAAAATGTCATACTTTTCATACTTAAACAGCTCAGAAATCGCTTGCTGGGACTTAAGCTGTTCAGCTGTTGCTAAACTGCCAGCAGCACAACATTAAATGAATATTAGGCATAGATGGATAGCCCTCCCTTGGTGAGACATTTGGGCTCCACTATGGGTTTGAAGATGCTTTTCTTGGTGGCAATGCTTGAGGTTCTGCAATAAAATGGATGGGACTGGAACCAGAGCTATTTGTTTCCAGCATTTTAAAAGCCCAGAGCTCCTTCTGTCCCAATCGGTAGTGAATTCTCCAGGGTCTGCATTCATTACACAAGCCTCTGGGGTTTATCTTACCCCCTTTAATCTCCTAAGTACAGATAGTGCCACCAAAAAAGGGGGAGGGTGTGCAGGGCTGATTTATGCTAATCTGGCACAATATGTTTCTGTAGCGCCTATGCATTAATCATGAGCGTTCCTTAACACTGAGTTGTGGGGCTGGAGGAGCTACTGCTGTGTTTTAGTGACAGACCAGATGGATTGGGCCCGGGGGAGGGGAGAATGTGACACCATCGTTTAAGCCTCTATATAAAGAGCAGAGTTTTTGTCCTTTTTGCCTGTAAGCTGTTTGAGACAGGGATCCCCTCCCCCTAATTTATATGTGTGGCGCCTGGCACAACGGGGCTTTGAGCATGAGTGGAGCCTTTGGCTGCTACAATAACAATCAGAGTGAAGTTGTTTGTATGGCTGTGGGCACTGCGTGCCTGACGATCTGCTGCTGGCATTTATCTGAGTACTGTATCGTCTAATGCTTGATTGGAAGCAGGAAAGTGAGCCCGGCATCAGAGCCATCCCATCCATAGGATGGTTGGGGGCACCCACCCCAGGCACTGTGCTTTTTGGGGTTCCACGGTGGCCACCCCAACCGTCCTGTGGATGGAACCTGTGGGATGACCTGTGGCTGGGGGCCTGGTATGGCGGCAGTTGGAGTTACCTCCTCTCTGTACTCACCGCAGTGGCTGGAGCTGGAGTGGCCGGGTAGTCCGCCCGGCTGCCCTCTCCCAATCCAAGAGGTGGCGGGGGGAGGGGATTGCCCCACGGAAGGGGGTACCCACCTCGGGATGGCCCTGCCTGGCATCAGACATTTATGTGTAATTTAGGGCTGAAACTCCAAGTAACACTTCACACTGTGGGCCTGGCTGTCCACTGTGAATCAAGTAAGTGCCGCTTAGTAACAAAGCATGAGTAAAACAAAGAGGACAGTTGGCCGGGCCCTCCTTGGAATAGCAACAGCTAGCAGTTAGGGACGTGGCCAGATGAAAAGGCTGTCATGATTGAGTTGAACCTGTTCATGTTCTAATCGGAGGAGAATCCTGAAATGAGCATTTCATGCTAATACTCCTCCCTCCGCCCCTCCCCTCCGTTGATTTAAATGCTGCTTTGCTGATTCCCATCATCTCAAGAACTGGTCCTAATGCGGCATTCAGTTGTCATATTTGTTGAGGGATAATCTACTTCCCAGCTGTTCTGCAAAATGGCAGCTTTGAGCATAACCCTACGGAAGGAGGGCGGACTGGCTGGATCGCTGCTTGATGAAAATCAAAATCTTTCTAATTCACTTGGAGCTTTGGATGTCTCTTTCGCTTAACATTAGCCATACTGATTCAGCTGGGAGAAGCTAATGTATCTAGTATTTAATATCAGACAAAGTATTTAAACAGAGGAAAAAAATAATCTAATTGCCACGTAATTTCAGCCGTTCATTTCCAACCCCGCACTGACAACAAAACAAACCTCAGTGTGTCTGCCACAGAGCACTCTCCAGAAGGGCTTAATTAAATTTATAACCAAAATAATGGGGGTTTAAGAAGACACAAGGGAAATATACTCCTTTCATGGAGCATTACTGAGAACCAATATAGCAGAACCAATATTCAGGAGAAAATTGCCTATTTGTGGCTCAATTCCTATAGAAATTAAAATGAGTTTTCACAATACCCCTGGAAAAGTGGATTCCAGCCCCCTTGTTGTGGCTGTATAACTTAGCAATTTGCTGTTCATAACTTGCATCCAAATTGCAAAATGTCTAGTGTCCCCAAATGACCCTCCAACCCCTACTTCTCCATGCTCCAATGGACTTTGTGTTGGTAAATAGCCTATCAGGTGCATCACTCTGCCCTGCCAAAGCATAGGTTCCAAGAGCCAAGTCCGCCCAGGCTAGAGACATCTCAAGAGAGAAGCAGGAAAGACCAATTCCCAATGGCCTGTGGGGTGAATCCTCATTCTGAGGTCTCAGTTTGAGACCTCTAAGACAGATCTGATTTTCAGAAAGTGTTGAGCGCTTGCCATCTGACCATCAGGCCCCTTTAAGGTGTGTCACGTTGGGTGCCCAAAATTAGGAGTCCCTTTGAAAAATGTGGGCTGGAGTTAATTCCTCTGCGTTTCTGCCTGTGTGACTGTCATTTGAATCCAGACCTTTCGTCCTTAATAGCATGAGGCTCATATCAATGGGACTCCTAACTGGACCCCTTGACTTGAGCGGAGTTTGGATTGACCCTTACGTAGCACATGAGCAGTTGCATTTGGGGTCAGCGTGCTTGAAGTTGGGCATATGCTAAACCAGGGCTTAATTGTGCAGGCGAAAGACTCAGTCGACTCCATTATGTCTCTCTTTCCCTGGGGGGGGGGGGGAAGGGGAGTGAATGTTGCTCCAGTACGAGGTGTTTTGCTCTCACTAGAACAGGGTGAAGCTCAGTGATGGTGCTTGGGTGGGAGTTGGCTGGACACTTTTCTCTTCCCAGGTTTGACCTTTACAGGTTGAGGCCTGTGGGTTGCTCTGAGTCTCATGGGAAAACAGGTTCCAAACAAGGTGAAAAGGAATAATGGCTGCTGAGATTACTCTGGTTCAGTCCTTTTGTACGACATCTAATATGCTGGGCTCCTGCTCAGAAACTACAGCTCCTGGGTGCAACCGCAATACAAATAACTAGAAAATTGACCTGGCATTGCTCAGGTCCTTCACTCAAATAAGTTTTATTTTTCTTCATTGCTCTGGGGTGGGGCCGGGGAATGAGGGGTTCAGTAGACAGGCTGCCCCAGGGAGAGAGGACAACCCCAGCCCTCTCTCACCGCAGCAGCTAGGAACCAGGTGAGAAGTGCCTGTCCACAGCCGATGACTTGGGACCAAGGAAGTGCCTGTCCAGGGTTGCAGCAGGCACTGCCAGGGGAGGGGTGCACGACAGACAAACAGACACACCACACAGACAGACTCTCTGAAATAGTTAGTAGATAGCTGTCCCTTGCTCAACGCCTGTCCCCTGCTGGCCCAATAGCATTATAGCTGTCCCAGTCCCCGTCTCTGGCCCCCTGCTGCCCCCTGTGGTCATTCTGCAGTATAACTCCCTCCTATCAGACCCCTCCCTTTCCATTTTATGAAATGCTATTGAATTCCAGGCACATCCCATTGTCCTGGCACAACTGAACCCAGGCCTTGCTTTAAGTTAGGATAAGAGGAAGTGGCATAGGAAATCTGGTGACCCTAGCACTTGCCCTTTAGGAGGAGTTCTTGAACAAACAGACTGACAAATGGACATACACAGACAGACAGATGCACAAACTCTCTCAAATATAGAGCAGATAATAGTTATTATTAACCTGTGCTCGTGGTGGGGAACCAGCCAATGGCGTGGCCATGTCAGGAGGTCAAACTTTTATTTACAGCTTCTTCAGATAACTCCAGCTAATTTGAGGTGGTGATTAATGTACCCACCCTTTCAGAATCAAACACAGCTCTTCCCATCCAGGCCTTTTAATTCTTTTTGCATTTAGTGCATTCAGATAATGAAATCCCCATCAAACCCTGGAAATATCAGCAGCCATGGATGAAAGTTTTGCATTAATCTTTTTATTACATTTCTAATTCTCTGCTGCATTGGATTTACCAGGGCTAGGAGCTATAAGGCTAAGTCTAGACTGCAGTGCTTTTTCAGGATAATAGAGGCATCCCGGAAAAGCAATGCCGCATCCAAGGTACACGTCCACTTTTTCGGAAAAATTTTGAAAAAGTGGACGTGCTCTTTCGCCATCCCTGTAAACCCCGTTTTACAAGAAAAATGGATGTGTCGAAAGAGCACTTTTTTCTGAAATTTGGCACCGTGTAGATGCGCCAAATTTCAGAAAAGCCTCTTTCGACAGTAAAGCAGACAAAGATACGCAATTTGCACACCACAAATTGCGTTTCTTTTTCTGATTTATCTTTGCAGTGTAGACCTAGCCTCAGATTGCAGCCGGGGCACTGCCAAGGTGAGGGCCACACTAGAGAGTTCTCTGCTCTTCATGAAAGACCCGATCCAAGCCAGGAGCTTCCTGTTTCTTTGAGCCTGCGATTCTGGGCTCACATATTGGCTCATCGGCTTTGCTGTGAGTAGCAGGACTAAGAGGTGGGGTTGGATGAAACTATCAGCATCTCATTGATAAGATTGGAGTAGAAATTGGGAGATTTCAGATCCAGGTTTGGACTATAATGGGAAACGGGCTATTTGCAATGTTCTGATTCCAAACTTCCCCTCAATTCAGGTTCTGTGCTTTTTGTTCCACCCCACCCCAGCTTTACTGAAGCTGGTGTCTCTCCCCAGTACCCCGCCCCTCACTTGGGGGGAGAGTTCTGCTCCTCACGTACTGTGGTTTTTTTTTCATAGCGGTGAGATGACTCGAGTCAAGGCCATTTCTGTGCCGCCTGCTGGCTTGGATGCCAACAAGTGGCTTTGCTTTTAAGGTAGTTATTTGGATTGCTGCTTGTGAGGGTTAGTTTTACTAGCAGGAAGATGTGGGGTGGTGGGGGGGGGGGTTGTGCTGGCTACCAGCTGTCATCTGTATAACTCACTCTGGATGCGGAAGGAGAACGTTTTCAGTCGTCAGGCTCTCCCATCCATCTGCCGTGGTGCGGGACGGTCTGCAATGCACTCCTCCCCTTGGCCTTCACATCATTAGTGCCAAACCTGACAATCAGCTCAGACAAGGCCTATCCTTTCATCTCACCATCATGCCCCCCCTGCTGAGAAATCTGCAAGGCGACCCTAGTCTGGGGCTGCATTGCAGAACGTGTCTGGCTGCAAATTGCCAGACAGGTGGCACTGGATTCAAACAACAGCAATCCCGTCTGCTCCAAACTCCAGCAAATTGTGCCAATGAGACAAATAACTGCAGAAGGGAGGTAATAAGCAGGAGAATCCTGGCCTTCCCTCTGGGGAGTTTTCTGTGCCCGCTGCTCCTTGGGCAGGAGAATAGTGCAAACCAACCGGACCCATAACTCCTCCCACTAAACTGAGAGCCTGAGCTTCACTGGGGCTCCTCCAGGCCCCGTTTCTGTTTGTCAGACTGTTGGCTTGTCTTATGTACTCCACCTGATACCTGAGCAGAGACCACTTAGGGCCTGATCCAAAGCCCATTGAAAGTGGTGGGAGCCCAATCCACTCCAATTAGCCTGGATCAGGCCCCTGAATCCCTTTACTGATAACAGTCCCTGGAACAAGCTACAGTCTTTAGCAGCGCTAATGGTTTTTCAGGGGCTTGAGATTCAAACCCATGCCAAATACACAAGGACAGAAGAATGGCCTTCCTCAGTCAGACCAAACGTCCATCTCTCCCAGTAGCCAGTCTTTCAGCAGGGGCTAGTGCCAGATGTTTAGGAGTGAACAGAACAGGTACTTATCAAGTGATCCAACCCCTGCCATCCACCCCTCCAGTCTTTGGGTGTCAAAGGCTTAGGGTCTGAGGCTAGGTCTACACTACAAAGATAGATCGGAAAAAGGCCCAGAGTATAGGGTTGCAACCCTGACCATCCTGGCTACTAGGCATTGGTGCATCTGTCCTCCACGAACTTACCTCACTCCTGTTTGACCCCAGTTATACTTTTGACCTTTACAACATCCCCTGGCAGTGAGTTCCACAGATTAACAGTGCATTGTGGGAAGAAATTCTTCCTTCTCTTTGTTTTAAATTGACAGCTATTAATTTCACTGAGTGGTCGCTGGGCCTTGTGTTGTGTCAAGGCGTAAATAAAATGTATTCAATTTCTTCACACCATTCATATGAACCAGATGGTAAGGGTGGTGAGTTATATGGTCCTGTGGTGCCCGGGGCACTAGGGAATATTCCTGTCCCAAAGCCCAGCTCCAACAAAGTTCAGGGCCAGGGCAGAGACCCAGCCCCGCCTGCCACCCCTGCATGTTCCTCCCCGGTGCATCCCCCAGCTCGCTTGCCACCTCTGGGTGAACCCATCCACTGTCACCAGCACCTGCAGCACAGTGGGGCTAGGGCAGCTTCTGGCCACTTCTCCATGTGGCTGCCAGCTTGTCCCAAGGGAGGTGTGTCCATGCGCTGCCTCCACCTGAGCGCCCCTGCAGCCAATAGGAAGCTGCATGGATGGAGCCTGTGGGCAGCAGTGCATGGAGACCCCGTGTCCCCCTGCCTAGGAGCTGCTGCCAGAGGGGGGTGCCTCAGGTAAGTGCTGCATCCCCACCCCTCCTCCCACACCCCACCCTCTCCCAGAGCCTGCACCTCCACCCCCTCCATTCCCCTCACCCCCACACCTCCTCCAGCTCCCAAATTCCCTCCCAGAGCCAGCACCCCTCACCTCTTCCTGCACCCTCACCCCCTGCCCAGAGCCTGCACCCAGCACCAGTGGTTCTCTGTAAGATGAGCTCTTGGGTGGCCACCCAGGAGAGATTCAAATGCCACCCAGCGGATTAGCAGAGTGCCCACAGCCGGCAGCATGTGTTTCTATTAGTGGTGCACATAACAAAATTTATTCCACACATGGATGGAAAAATTAGAGGGAACATCCCCAGCACCCAGACTCCATCCCAGAGCCTGCACCCCCAGACTTCCTCCCTGTCAGCCAGTGGTCAGGGCAGTGAGTGGTGTGTGTGTATTATACACCCGAGACTTCAAGTGCTAGGACTGGGGTCCCTTAGCAGCGGGCAACCTGGAGGAGGTTGACAGGCGCCCCAAGAAGTTTACAGGCAGAGCTTATTACACCTCAGATTTTGACTGATAGGATACACGATCCCTTCACAGCAGGCAGCCTGGGGAGGCTGAGAGATGCCCCAACGGATCTGTCCCCTGGAAGCGACATGATCCAACACTCAAGCTCTCCCTATATCTGTCCCTTATGACCGGCTGGAGTTCTTTTAAAATTGTGCTTGGTTCTCTTACAGCAACTGAAGGAGTCAGGTCACAGCTTAAACAGTTACTATTTTATTGTTACAGGGTAAACTTAGCTGTTAAATGCTACTACTGTGTTACAGATAACACAGCCACTACAAAGGACAGGACAGAAATTACACTAATAAGTCACTTACAGGTACCATGAAACCTTTTTGGTTCTCTGAGCTCTTATTAAATGCATGCAAAATAGACACCTAGCAGGTATATATTCTCACCCCTGCATTCCAGACTTGGCGCGGCCAGCGTCTTTCTCTCAATCCCTCGGGAAGAAGTAGGGCGAGGTTGGGCGTCCCACAGACCTCGGGAGACAACCAATACCTGCCAGCAGGTGTAGATGATTGGAGCTCAAATGGGGTGGGCTACTAAACCCCTCTTTATACCCTTGGGTCACGTAGGCTTCTTCCTGGTCTCAAGTGGCCAATTAGGAAAAATGGCTTTGAATGCCAAGTTTCCCATGAAGGGTGCAAAGCATAATTCACACCTGGGAAAATGCAGACAATGGGCACCTTGGTATGTGATGGGCGAAGATTCCTCTCCTGGGACAGTGCAGGCGTGTCAATTACTGGTGCTAGCCATCAGGGCGACAGGAGGCCCCCGGGTCATCAGCTAGCCCATTTACTGTCTGGTTTCTGTTTATTAGTGTCAGGGACAGGCAGCACACCTGTGTTCCCAGGGCATCAAAGGCTAACTGCCTTTCTCCTGCTCTGGGGGGGGGGGGCAAGATGGGGTTCATGTCTGGCTACACTCCCACGCCCACATTCCCTCCCAGATCCCGAGCCCTCATCCCTTCTGCATCCAATCTCCCTCCCAGAGCTTGCACCCCCTCCTATACCTCAATCTCCTGCATCAGCCCAGAGCCAGCATCCAGCACCCAGCACCCAAACTCCATCCCAGAGCCTACATTCTAGGCCCCTTCCTACAGCTAAATGCTCTTCCAGAGCCTTAGGCAGGGTTGGGGGGAGGGTGCAGGTTCTGGGCACCATCAAAATTTCTGCAAAGCTGCTGCCCCTACCAGCTGGGTCCTTAGAGCCAGGGCAGAAGAGATGAGGGCAGAGCAAAGAAGGGCGCAGATGAAGGCATAAGATCAGTGACTGAAAGGATGATGGGATGGGGAGAGGAGAATGGGGAAGGAGAAGAAGGTTGAAGGGGCACCTGTTATTAGTGAAGACCTTTTCACTCAAGGGCCTCTAGCCTACAGGTTGAATGAACCCTATGGCTACATCTACACTGCCTCTTTTGCCGGCAGAAAGTATGCTAATGAAGTGCTCATTAGCAACTTCTCGTGCTTCATTTGCATCATCTCTGTTCGAGGCTTTTTTGCACAAGAGGTTTCTGGGCAAAAACTAGCAATGTAGATGGGTCCGTTTTGCGCAAAAAAACCCGTTTGTGCAAGATCTGTATACCGCCTTTTTTGGGGCATAAGGATCCTGGGCAAAAGGGGTTTTTTGCGCAAAACGGCTCCGTCTACTCTGCTAGTTTTTGCGCAAAAACCTCTTGCGCAAAAAGCATCGGAAGAGATTATGCAAATGAAGCATGAGAAGTTGCTAATGAGCACTTCATTTGCATTGACTCTTCCACAGAAAAGAGGTAGTGTAGACGTAGCCTACATGAGCCAGTTCTGGGGTGGAGCTGAACCTATCTGAGCCTTATGCTAAACGAATCCCGAGCAGCTAGCAGCTTTCTAGGTACTGTCTGTGGGAAGGTTCAGTAGGAACGCAGGCTGCTTGTATTCCTTTGGGGAACTGAGTTTCCTAATTGGAACTGTTGCCGCAGACAAATAACAGCCACCCTCAGCCTGCGCAGAGGCAGCTGTTGTGCTGACATCTTGCAGCCTTAATTATCTTAGGCCTAGAAAATAATGTTACATGAAAATGTAACTGCTAGATTAGGCGAGTCCCTTAACAAATGTAGCGCAGGACTGCTGGGACACGGAGGAACCTGAATGAAAAGAGATGAACCCTTCTATCATTTGCAGTATGATTAACTCCGTCTGACAGGAAACCCGTTAAAAATTAGAACCGGCCATCAAACCCACAGAATAACCATATCAACTCTTAAAGGGCCGCATATGAAGCACCCTACAATGGAACCACTGACTGCCAAATGGCTAGTTCGTAGCCTTTCCAGATCTACAGTTGTTTGTTCTCATCTCTTCCCAGAAGAGAAAAACGGCCGATGAAATCCCAGAAAAGAATTTCTCCAAGCTCTTCACTTTTTTGTTTGAGCTGCTTGTTTTGTTGTCTGAGTTTATCCTCTCTCCTTCCTCTCGCTTTGTGCTTGTAAAGGCTGCACCCCCAGGGGTATCGCAGAAACTAGACTGAAATCCGTCCAGTAGAAACTGCTTTGAAATTGGGCCTACTAGGGTATTAGTGGCCTTTGACAATCATAGATAATGAACAACAGAATTTGTCTGAGGAGATCAATTTGAATCTGGATTAGGGTTAAAATGGAGTTTTGGTTCCAGAGCTGACAAGGCCACAAACTTGCAAACTGCAGCTGATTTTGTCTGAACTCTACATTTCTAAGCTTTACATGCTCCAGGAGGTAGAACATGCTCCTCTGAGGGCATCTTCAGGTAGCCACTGTGTTGAGCAAAGTAGGAGCAGCTTTCAGTCAGGGACCTAGTTATTCCCATGGAGTGCACTGTCCTGAACAGTCACTGGAGTCAGACTATCACGGCTAGGGTTGCCAGATGGTTGAAACAAAAATACCGAACACCCCCCACCTCCCAAAAAAAACACTGGGAAAAAATTCTGTTGAAGGGAAAAAAAAGGGGGGGACTCCAAGGACTTATTAAGCCAAAAAAAATGTAAAATAAAACAGCATGTCCCCTTTAAGTGCAGGGATAGGAACAGGGGAGCGGTTGAGCATTGCTTCCCCTAGGTCTTTTGGTTGGCAGCCTTGGGGAACCAGGTAAGCATGGGGGCTGGGGTCAGGGGGCTGGGGATGTTGGGGACCGAGGGAGGGTTCGGGGGGGGAGGCTGGGCTCTGAGTGTTTGTGGGGTTGCCAGGTGCCCGGCATTTTCGCCTCCTGGCCGGGGAAAAATTCAGAAAATACTGGACATTTTAGGTGTCCAGTATTCTCTGAATTTTTTGACCGGACAGGAGCCGAAAATACCGGACTGTCCGGGTGAATACCGGACACCTGGCAACCCTAAGCATGGCTGCTCTGTCCTGGAGACTGTACAAGCTGGGGAGGCACCAGGCTTCAGCTGGCCTGTCCCATATGTCAATCTAGCTTGTTTGTCCGGAGGAACGTGGAAAGCTGCTGGGCAGAACCGTGGTGCCACCTGGATTTGATTTAATTTTGCAGCTCCTCTAGAGCTGAAAGTGCTCTGCAAAACCACTTTGAGAAACACATTAACTGGCCGCTCCAGTTTGTTTATTTACTGGCACCACGGCCACGGAGCTTTGTGGCTCCCTTTGGCTCCGTTTCGCTATTTGTAGCCAAGTGGAGCAGTGGGAAGCAGTGGCCCAGCCCACGCCAATGGGAGCCACAAGGCTCAGTGGCCACAGCGCCAATAAATAAACAAACCGGGGCAGCCAGTTAATGTGTTTCTCAAAGTGGTTTTGCAGAGCACTTTCAGAAACTCTGCTCTAGAGGAGCTGCAGCTTGGCACTTTGGCTTTGTCTGTGTGGCTTGCGGGAGCTATTGAATGCTTTAGAGGCCGGGTAGAAGGAGACCGCTCTCTGCAATAGCCTCCTCTGGGGTATTTGATCTTTACCGCTGCAAAAAAAAAAATAGTACCAAGGAGGGAGAAGATTGCTGCAGGGGAGTGTTGGAGCTGCCAGCCATGCCTGTTTGCTGCAGCCCTCAGCTGGGTGTCCAAAGGAGAGCGGCTCCTTTAAGGGGAACTGGGGCCAGCCCCTCCGGTGCCTTCCCAACTGCTGCCCACTCTGAAGGAGAGAGTGATGGGGGTCAGGTGTTAATATGGCGAGCACCTGGGCCTCCTAATGAGAAAGGCTGAGGGGGGATCACTCAGGCCTGTGAACCACAGAGAGCAGCTTAGGTTTATGGAGGAGGCCCTGAGCCAGAGCAGTTCCTGGAAGAAGCTGCTGGGAAGGGAACAGAGAGTGGGAAAGGACTCTGCAGAGACAAGACCCTGAGGGGAAACGTGCAGTTAAAAGAAGCACAGAAGAACCCCGTGAGCCTGCTGGGATAGGGGTGATATGCTGGGAATGTCAGTAAATGACAGACTAGGAGAGGACTCTGGACACGGCAGCCTGGGAGTCTGCTCTTTCTAACAGAGCTAGAAGGACTCAAGAGGAGCCCAGATGGGGCAAGAGCTAAGCCTGGGACGTGGGCTGGAGATTATCCCGGGGAGGTGAAGCAGCACGACGTGTTCAGACATTGTGTTTGCGATTCCACTGGATGTTTGTTGCCCTGGAAGGAGACTGGGTGTTCCGCGTGACCGGGCCGGAGGGCTGAGTCGCCCGGGAGACTGCTGCAGGAGCAGGTTGGCTGACCCAAGCGGGTCCCCTGCATGGGAGGCGTCGCTGCAGTGCTGCGTCCTGAGCCAAGGGAGCGTTTTGGGGGGTGAATGCGCCCCGGGACCCTGGGCCATCACTGTTTTTCACAACCCGGTCTGGGTTGTGTGTCATTGGATAATTGTTCTGCAGGCTCATGGTGCCACCATGCCACAGCTCCTCTGTGTCTCCATGGCACCCTCAGAGCAGTGAAGAAGAGCGAAAATACTAGGTCCTCCATGGGAGCTGACTAGAGGCCATAAAGCAGGCTCTCTGCTGAGGCTGCTGGACGCAGAAGGACCCTGTGCTTCTTCCTGGCTCTCGGCTGCCTGCCCGAGGAGCACATTGCGTGGTGACTAGTGTCCTCATGCAGGGTCACATCAGCAGGGCCTGGGGAGGAGCCCGGTTGGCAGATTCTGGGAATCACTGGCCCCTGATGGACGGTGTTAAGGTGACTGTGTCTGATGAGGGGATCTGAATAGAAGCCCAGCTCCACCGGCATGCCTGGGCCTGAGAGAGGGCTAGGAGAATGCTCTCTGGTAACTACAGTCGAGGTGGCTGTGGGGGGGCAGTGAGGTAGTAGGTGGGGGACTCTGAGCATCCTTCGGCTGACTGGAGGCCTTGCTCACGAAGCAGACAGAGGCTAGGGAGCTCACGCCCCGTGTTGGGAATGGGATAGGTGCCTTCTGTTGTCACTCCATGGCTCCTTTTTTTTTAAAGGTAGGACAATAAACCAAGCCCTGAGGCCAAGGCTAGGAACTGGTTTGGGCCTGGCTCAGTAGCTTTCCATAGGCTGGTGACAGAGCCTACCCACTGCCCAGTTCTCCTGAGCTCTTCCCAAACTCGCCTCCCGTGGCCCCACGGAAACCTGCTTTCACCCCCGGCTCACTGGCCCAGCCAGGGAGGAGGATTAGCACCCTGGCTCTGCTTTAACATGGACAGAAACTCACCCACTTGGCACTGTTGTGGAGATAGTTCTCTAGTGCCCGTCCCAGAAGTTCCCCTGAAGGGACTGACAGGTTCTCCTGCAACTAGCACAGCTGACTGGGAACTATGAAAGACCATGGGATGTGAACACAGTAACACAGAAAGGGCTTTGCTGTGGGGTGCTTATACGCATGCTAAGCTACCCTTGGTGTTCACCCGGCTGCCAGTCATCTGGGCTACAGTGAAGACCTGGCCTGGCCAGGACTCGTTACTCCTGGGAAGACCTGCTGTCCGTAGCACAGAGCCTAACCACACGAGCTTCCCCTCCTAGGCCTCCACTTCTACCAGTCAAGTCTCCTGGTCTGTTCTGTCCTTGGCTTTTCTCGGCAGACTCCTTCATAAGTGCCAACGAGCGGCTGTTTTCTCAAGAAAGCAGCCCCCTGTTCCGTGTGTAGGTAGATTCAGATATGGGGAACTCCCTCCTCCCATCCCCCAGTGCCAAAGGGAATTCCCTGGGCTTGCCGCCTCTCCCTCACTAACTTCAAGCTGTGTAATTAGCAAAGCTCCAGTATCAAACTCAGATCACTTCCACATTGCTTGCCCCTGCAGTTTTCTCCAGGGAGAGCACAGGCATGCGAGTCTGGCTGCTACCTGGTGTTATGCAGAAAGGAAGCATCTCTCTCTGCCTGTCCAGCTGTGCTGAGGACATGGTCCTTTGTGCTTGGGGATACTGAATGTTAGCTGAACTGTGAAAGGAGGCCATGTAATTTAAATGCAAACCAATTAAATCCCCAGTGATTAGCTGGCTCTTGTTTCTGGGAGATCAAGGGCAAACACATTTCCTGTGGATTATTTGCTGCTCAATACAAACTGGATAAGTTGCTGCATGGGGAGAAGGGATGGCGGGGGCTCTTTGATGCACTCTTTCATTTTGATGGCTGTGGTTTATCCAGGATTACACGCCACTCTGCTGTGCTGACACTGGGCACCCAGCTTAGTGCAGGAAGCTCAGGATAAAACACTAAGACCTGTGTGCTGCAGGTGGGGTGGGCATCAGGGAAACCTGGGGAGGGATAGCTCAGTGGTTTGAGCATTGGCCCCCTAAACCCAGGGTTGTGAGTTCAATCTTTGACAGGGCCATTTAGGAACCTGGGGCAAATCTGGCAGGGATGGTACTTGGCCTTACCATGAGGGCAGTGGACTGGAAAGAATGGGAGTTAGAGGATTTGTTATAGCCCCTCCCAGCACCTGTGGTGCATTCTGCCCCACAGAGAGGCATATGCCTCAGCTGCTGCCAGACTTGTCCTAAGCAAGTGCTGAGGCAAGGTGTGTGCCCAGGCCAGCTTGGGGTGGCTCAGGGCTGGCTGCCTGATTATAAGAACAGGGAAGGGTCAGCCCCTGTCTGCCACAGAGTGATGGTGAGCTCTTGTTAATAGGTCAGGCACTGAGAAGAGCTGGGTTCAAGTCTCACATCAACCCTGCTTTCCTATATAGGCATGGGCATTGGCCATTGCGTTGCCACTGTTTCTCCCACCCCCTCTGGTGCATTTAGACTGTAAGCTCTTTGGGGCAGGGAATCGTCTTGCACTATGTGTTTGCACAGTGCTCAGCCTGGCAAGGCCCTGATCTCTCTCTCGGCCCCTGTGTGTTGCTATGCCTATAAATAGTCACGCTTCCAAGAGACCTGGTGCCTCTGCTAAAGAGAAGGGAACGGGGTGAGGAGTTGCCTTCCATTCTGAGGAGCTGAGGGAAGGATGAAGGCTGCCAAAGGGGTTGTATTTCCTGCTTTCTCACAGCCCTGCCAAGAGCAGCTCGCCTTGGCAGGAAGAGCTGCTTATAAAGAATGTTGCTTTCCCCTGCACTCTGTTCAGTTGCAAGGCACCAGAGAAGGGGCTTGTCTTTGCCAGTGCTGCTGGGGGAATTGTACCTGGTCATTTCCCCAGGGTGTGAGCTGAATTCTAAGAGAGTGATGACAGATTTGGTGTCACATGAAAGAGGGATGCTCGTCCAGGCCACATTTGTGGCTTCTATTACATGCCAACGCCCTCCCTTGAATGTTTCCAAAGCTCCCAGAATATGTCGCTATTCCAAGCAGCAATCCTGCGGGGCGTCTTTTTTTTTTTTTTATGTGCATGGTAGTCTTTAAAAACCTTTCCAGACTTATTTCCACCCCCACCAGAAATGCATGCCTTTCTCCCCCACCCAATAGAAATGGCCCAGCAGCTCCGCAAAGGAAGGCCAGTGTGAGATATGTATTGATTTGAACCTCTTCTTACCATGAGAAAGTATGAGACATAGATAGATAGATAGATATCTATTTTAATGCCAGCTCACTAACAGCCAGCAGGGAATGCTAGAGAAGTAGTCAGAAAAAATAAAAAGAGAAAGATTTGATGGGATCAAATAGTTTATTTTATATTGTAAAATATAAAATATTTGTATTGCTACATAGTTGACGAAATAAAATGTAATTGGACAATAAAGTACTGTGTTTTCCACCAACATGATTATTATACCTGGTCTCTAGACGAATCTATCAGCACAACAACAACATCATTTATTTGAAGGAATCAAGAAAGTAATAAAAACACAGATTCTTCCTGCATTACAGGGCCTTTAAATAGCACTCAGAATTGAGTAGCCGTCTGACAGCTTCTTTCTGTGATGGGCGTTTCATGTCTGAGAATTGCACCAGGATTATTTACTCTGCAGCTCTTGATTTAATGAATGAAGATGGGTAGCTCAGACCACTGAAGCCTCTTGCAAGCTGTCCTAGGGAGAGAGAGCAATTGGGGTAGTTCAGAATCAGTTTCCATTCCAACCTTATGATTTTCCCCTGGCTTAGAACGTTCACAAATCAAATCGCTTGGGGGGGAGGGGAAACGCCCCCTGTGGTAAAGTAGCTGCATCCAGTTCGGATCTGTTTTGGGGGTTGTGTAAAGAGGAGTAACCTGAAAAAGAGCCCCTCTGTGGTTTCCTGCTTGCCAAACTCAAAACTACAGTTGGTTGGGAAATTTTTGTTGGAAAATGACAATGCTCCCTAATCGAATTTATTTTCATGTCCGTTTCAACTGTAAGGCTGCTCAGGGTCAAACAGAATTTTTGATCAAAGCCAGAGAGAAGGAGAAAACCTGGGTTGTATGAGCGAACAGGGTCAGGTCTTTGCTTGACCTGAGTCAGAGACATTTGAATCTGGAGCCTCTCATCCCACTGGAGTGTGCCCTAACCACTAAGCTCTTCTGCTCAAATCCAATTCTCTGCTGCCAGCACCTTGTAGAGTTATCAGCCTCTGCCAATCACTGTCAGTCAAATTTGGTAGCATTCAACACCCGCTCTGCTCCTGTGTCAATGCCTGCACAAGGTTGTGCCCTGATCACAATCTGTTTTAATTCACCTTTAGCTATTTAAGCCCTCCTGTGCTGGGATATGGGGAACAACCTCTTTAGTCTCTGTTGCTTTCTGTCTGTGTCCATTTGCTAGAATCCCGGCCAGCATGGAAAATCTTTTTTCTCTTTTTCTCCTCTTTTCTTTTTTTTCCTTTCATTTTTTCTCTTTTTTTTTTTCCTTTATGTATTTAGTCTCTAACCCTGCCCTTTTATTGGTGTTGGTTACGTGGTGTTAAAAGTCCAGCGTATTCACGCAGTTATGTGCTTGCTGAAACCATACCATACACCAGCCTCTGGTCTTACTCTAGTATTGTGATTTGAGCAGCTGCCTGCTTACTATTCCCACTGCTGACTGGGAGCGTGTCCTCTCACTTTCCATTTGAGAGAGCCAGATGGAACTAGCCAAGACACTGTGGAAGGGGATCCAAAGTGACGTATGCAGAAAAATCCGGCTATTTTTAAGGCCACTGGGTTCCCTACAGCTATCTCCCCCTCTAACCCTGCTCTAGTGGCCATCTGCGTTAGCTGCTGCCTGAAGCCATTCAGATGGCTGCTGTAACTCTCTGCTGTATTTCCAGACAGGTTTCTAAACCTACCAAGGTATTTTGAACTCCCTTGTTATTTAAGCAAAGGATGCTGACGTTATCTGCACCTGTCAACATATCCGTAACACATACAGCTCTCTGAGATGGCAGCTGGAACAGTGTGATGCAGTCGCAATAATTGCTATTAGCACATCCACTCTTCTGTGTGGTAGAGGCTTCGCTCCAAGTTCTGACACGTTTACCTGTTAATGACAGCAACATGGCATATGAGAAATATTTCATGATCCAAAATAAACATGGCACTGAGTAAATCTAGTGGCAGGGCAAAGAAATGGTCTAACCCAATCTCACATTCTCACAAACCGGAGGCTGTCATTAATATTGATTTGTTCAATACCCACAGCAGGCTCAGTGGTGTCCAAGACAAAACTCAGAGTCCTTCCCTTGAATTTATGATCTAGCCAAGAGAGACACTGACAACTAGATTCATCATTTCTGGAGCTGGCTGCAACTTTTCCCAGTGAAAAGTTAGTTTGCCTTGGAAATGTGGCTTTATCCAAAAACAAAAAAACCACAACACCTCTCCCTCGCAAAGTGTCAATGATATTTTCCAGGCATGGCATTTTGTGATGATGTCTCATTTAGCACCAAAACACTGAAATATTTTTGTCACTTTTTTGAGAATGTTCAGTATTTTGACATTTCCCCCTGATTTGGCATTATAGCACATTTTTAAGTATTGGATATAGGCTATTGGCCCTTTTTGCACAGGGACTATAGGATAATCCTATACCTTTTCTACCAGGACAGCAATGTGATTATTCTGGGATACTGGTTGGAGGAGGCACATCAGAAACGGGGGAGGTGTGGCCATGGCTGTCCTGCCTTGATCTGCCCCAGTGTGGACAAGGCTTTGTGAGAGCTGCAGCAGGGAACTGCTTTGAACAGGGCTGTTTGTCATATAAAATTGTGGGAACATTTGACTCCCATTTGCTGGTGTCACAGAAGGAGTAAAGCTGGGGAGAGTTGAATGGGAGTACAATTTTTCTCTAAATGGCGTTGGAGCGGGGTTTGGAAAGTCAGCTGTATGCCTTCCTCGTTACATTTCTCATCTGGGTAGTCTCATTCTCTCTCCCCAGCTCTGGCCATTGCTTATACAAAGACCCTTTCCCCTAACTCAGGGCCATCAGCAGCCAAGACACAATTTATAGTTCTCCTGCAGCTTGGCCATTTATCACTTCCCTCCTGATTTGCCGACACAGGCAGCAGATTCAGAAATAGTGGTAAAAGGATAAGAACTGAACAGTCAGAAAGTCCCTCTTTCCATTCGGTGGAAAACATCCCATCAGATCTCACTCCCCCAGGAAAGCATTTGCCCTCCTGTGGCCTTCACAATTGTTCTTACCCTCTTTGTTGGTTTTTATTTTCATTGCAGTAAAACCCAAAGGACTCAAGAGAGTGGCGTCCCGTTGTGCTAGGCGCTGTACACCAGCACAGCGAGCGGCACAGTCCATGTCCTAAGGAGCTTACAGTCTAAATAGACATGAGAGACAAAGGTGGGAGAAAGACAGGGCTGCTCTTGTCTCCCTGGCCTGAGCGCCAAGCCAGCGTTTGGCTCCTTTTTGAGCTGTTTGCTGTTAGGAGGAGAAATTGACGTTTATTTGGTATTAACATAGTGGAAATAGCAGGCAGTTTCCTAGTCCTGATAGCTGTGTGCCTGCTTCTTCAGTGAGTTCTGATCCCAAGAAGCTCTGAATCCAGCCAGTGTCATATTCGCTATCGCTTCTCTGGCTTTCTGCTTCCAACACCAACCGATCCACCCCCTCTTGCAATCAGGAAAATGCCTGTTAATCTGCCAGGAATTGTTTTTGGCCGTTGCCTCTGGTTGTTGCTTCCAGCTACCTCGCTACAAGGGGATTAATTGCTCTCTCCATTTAGCTCATCAGATAGGTGCTTCGCACTGCCATTGGCTTTAACCAGATTGGTGATTGTCTTTGGGTCAAAGACTCACTGACTGGCAGCCCTTAACAGCATAGCATTATCCCCTTTCTATGGCTGGGGATCTGCTGCCCAGCAAGCTGAAGTGACTTGACCAAGGTCATTTCATGCTAGATAATTTCATGGAGGTTAGGTCCATAAAAGACTATTAGCCAGGGAATAAAATGGTGTCCTTGGCTTCTGTTTGTCAGAGGCTGGAGAGGGATGGCAGGAGACAAATCGCTTGATCATTGTCTTCGGTCCACCCTCTCTAGGGCACCTGGTGCTGGCCACTGTCAGCAGACAGGCTACTGGGCTAGATGGACCTTTGGTCTGACCCATTATGGCCATTCTTATGTTCTTATGTCATGCAAGCAGTTTGTGGCAGAGCAGGGAATTGAATCTGGATCATTTAAGTCCCAGCCCCATACTTTAACCACAAGATCATCTTTTCTTTCAAGTCATGTGAGGTGAGCCCAGGCCAAACTCCTTAGGTCCGAACACACTTCAATTCTGGGGATGTTTGGATCCAGAGCCAATCCTTGCTCTTGGCCCTTGATCCCTGAGGGTGCGTCTACACTGCACCCCTTACCTCAAAATAAGCTATGCAATTTGCACTATGCAGAATGCGTAGCTTATTTTGAGGTAATTTTGAAATTGAAATTGGATGCTGTCTACACAGCACCAAATTTTGAAATAAGGCGCTATTCCTAAATGTCTCATAATCCTCGTGGAACGAGAGTTACAGGGATGCCAGAATAGCACTCCTGTTATTTCAAAATTTATTTTGAAATAATGAGCTGCTTTAAAGACACAGAATAGTTATTTCGGGATACTTCCAGTATCCTGAAATAGCTCCGCAGTGTAGACGTCGCCTGGGACTGACTGAATCAAACCGCTTGATTTTGGTTGCTCCCAGACTTCGTGGGGGCAGGCCTGACTCCCCTGCATCCGGCACACTTGCTGCCCACCCTAGATATATAGCACCACACAATGACCATTCCCATAGCCGTACAGCCAGTGCTAGCTGCACTGCAGAGCTTGGCAGGAGGGGGGCTGGGACCTTGGTGGGAGGCAGTGATGGTAGGGAGAAACTTCTCCAAATACTGAGCTTTGCAGGGAGTGGTGGCTCAGATAAGTGCCCACCCCTCCTATCTTCTTCTCACCAGGTCTCCTCTCTTGGGCTTGCTGCCCTTGGAAATTTCCTTGCTGCTTTCTTGCCAGCTGAATGGAAGGGGTGCTGGGGTCTCCTTCCAGATCAGTAGGGTAGATTTTTGATCCGTCCCACCCTTTTCCTCCTGGGCCAGCAGCTCTCTGAGATGAGGCATGGCTGGGAGCTGCCAGTTCTGTGCACCACAGCACTGGCTTTCAAACTGCAGGGTGCACTCCTGTGGGCTTAAGATATGTCTGGGATGGGGGGGCAAAAGAGCTGATGGCAAAACACCCTCTGTGAAAAGGGGTGCTGGAATTTCACTCCCTCAGCCCCTGTTAGTCCAGTCCTGGGACACCCACTGCAACATCTCAGTGCACCTCAGATTTGATCTGTCCCAGCCTGGTGACTTTAGCTGTTTCAGTCCTGTATTCCTCCCCTCCCCCGCCATCCAGCAATGCCAGTTCAGGTCCATTCTCAGCTGCAGAACCCTCTGCTATATCACTATTGGTCTATTGCATAACCCCCCAATGTATCTGCCACTTTCTCTGCTATTCTGGCTCTAGGAATCCACACACAGCTCTGCCTACACACCTTATTTCTGTTTCTCAACACCCTCAATGGTTCCAGCTCTATGTCCCATTTTCCAAGTGACTTTCAGTGAGACTTGTGCTCCTAGGTACTACAATCGCTTTTGAAATAGGGACTTAGACGCTGAAGTCTTTTGAAACTTTCACCCACACTCCAATGACTCACTGGAGTGTGGGTAAAAGGCTTATTGCTGATCCAAACTGTCACCATTTTGTTTTCTGTCCCGGCCATCTCCAGATCCTTGGGACACATTTAATCAAATAAGTCAGTCTTCGAAGGTGTGTGTGTGTGTGTGTGTGTGTGTGTGTGTGTGTGTGTGTGTGTTTGAAAGTGACTATACACAGTACATCAACCCAGCCAGCTTGGGAGAAAGCAGCTCTCAACCCTGTAGGTGATGCTGCAGCTCTTGTACATTTTGCTTGAAGTTTTCTACAGCGATTGCTTTTCAGATCTGGATTGTCAGATTTGTAACCTTTTTGTCTCCTTTCTCGTGGCTGTGTTTCTGAGGTTTACTTCTGTCAGTGGTGGGAACTCCTTCAGGAAGCACTCATGCTGTGTGGCAGCTGTCCTGTGACTTGCTCGCTTGCCATCAAAAGGTGCACCTGCACAGCGCCCTGAACTTGAAATAAGATGTGCAATTTGACCTACACAAATTGTGCATCTTATTTCAAAACTCTTTCAAAATAGCTTATTTTGAAATTTGGTACGTCTACACGGCACCAAATTTTGAAATAATATACTATTTTGAGACATCCTTTAATGCTTGTGGAGTGAAGTTTACTGGGGTGGTGAAATAGCATGCCTGACATTTTGAAATATTTATTCGAAATAACGGGCATCTTGTGTAGATGCGAGGTAGCTATTTCGGGATACCTCTGCGCAGTGTAGACATACCCATAGGGATTAAAGAAATTAAATTTAAAACAAACTAAACTAAAATCTCCTTGTGTTTAGAGCTAGCCTATCGGCATATGTTGAGTTGGAAGAAAGACTTCTTTGTAGTTGAAATAACTTATTTTCTTGCCCCTCCCCTTAGGCACAGAGATTCAAGATGCCTTTGGCAGATCTGAAATGACAGCCACAGGGTTTTATATTCTAATGCAAGGGGGAACGTTAGGTGCTGTATTTTCCTTTTTTTTTTTTCTTGTCAGGAGAGAATTTGGGATTCACACTGTATCTGTTGGCAGCCGAACACATGCCGGGTTCCTTTCACAGACCATTCAATGACTGATGTAATTAATCCGTAGCTTCTCAGTGCAAGGATTTAAGGGGCGAACAGGTGGCTTGTTTGATTGGGCTGGTACTAGGGACTGTGACTGAAAGAAGGAATTCTCTCAGCAATTTCAGGGCTCGAGCATTTGTTTGGGGAATGGAAATTTAACCTGACGTGCCACGTGCTGCCGAGCAGCATTTCGAATGCAGAGGAAATAAGCCCTAGCCAAGAAGTCATCCGTGCTGGGCTAGAGCAGTGTGATTGGTGTGTGGCACTAGCAGAATTAGAGAGTACAGACAGAAGCCTGTGCAGCCTACTGAGTTAATGCATCAGCCTTTTTTTTCCAGCCTGAGACGTGGATCTAAGTACCAAAGCGCGTGTGTGTTCGTCTCCACTCGATGCCTGCTGTTGTCTCATGTCCACACTCCACAAATGCATGTGCTTAAATGTTCTTTCCCACCTCTCACTCCCCTCATTGATTTCAATGGGGATTACAGCTAAATGCATGCAGGAATGTTGGAAGGGTTGGAGCCTTAGATCAGAAGCAGGGGTCCATAGCTTTGTACAGCCCCTAGCACCATGGGTGGTCCAGTCCTGGCTGGAGAAAATAACCACCAATCACAGAGTCGCTACCTTTCCAAATCAGGCCACACAGCTAAGAAGCTCTGCTTGGATGAAACCCTGGGACTAGAACACGAGGAAGTGGTGTGGGTCAGAGCTGAGATGAGCTGTGGGTGCGAGGGGGGTCAGGCTTGGGGTGGGGATTGTTGGCGGGGGGGGGTGTAACAGAGAGAGGAAATCACCGTTGTGACACTGGGATAGCAGGGGAAATGGGGACGGCAGAGGCAGGGTGGTGTGTGTGGGAGCCAGAGACTGTGACAGCAGGATGGGAGGGGGCTGCAGGTCACACCGTGGGGAGCATCTAAAGCCCAGAGAGGGAACCTTGTCTGTGCCGAACCCGGACTGTACAGCCATTGCCCGTGCCTTGCCTGGAAGGCCAGCATTTGCCACCTTGTTTAGTGCTCTGTCTCTCCCTTTCATATGAAATTGCCTATTGTTTCTAAAAGTAATTCTTCCTGGTATTTGTATAATGAGCCAAAGCCAGTTATATCCTGGAGTGCAAATATGAGCTAGATTGCCAATGAATTTAATGGAAGAAAATGTCAAACCTAGATGCGTATCAAAGGACATTTGCTTTTCCTTCCACTAGGCATTTTCTTAGCTAGCTTAATATTATTTTATTCTTCCATCAGCAGCTCATTTCCCTTCCTCTGGCTCAGAGCGCAGCATCAAACCCTTTCCTTCTGAGATGCGTTATGGGCCAAATTCGGATTCCTCCCTTCTTTTAGGGGGGAAAAATGTTGTGTTTGTTGGCACAGATAAGATGGGAAATACCCTGCATATTTACGCCACCAAGATGCCCACAAGATTCTGGTTGCAGAACAGATTGGAGAGGAAGGCATTCTGGTTGAGAGATTGGATTCAGTCGCCCTGGCTTGAATTTCTTGTCTCTGCCCAGCTTACAAAGGTTGGGCAAGTCCTGCCCTAGCTGGGAATGCCTGCTGTGTGCAGTGCTCCTGGAGAGGCAGATGACAGCTGATTGAGCTGGCGTGATGCCAGACCCAGACACCCCCCTGTTTCACTGGTACTTTCCAGAAAGGGGTCGCTTTGGGAAAGCAGGCTGTTTGCGCCGGCCTAGCTGGTGCAGAAGGGATGGGGACATGGGGGAAAGGTAAAGAGAGGCTTTGTTGGCACTCACGCATCTCCGCCCTGCCTGGAATGGGGTAAATCCCCAGTGTAGAACCGGCACGATGCTCCGAGGAAGTGTTTCCAGGCAGCCATCTCAGGGGAGAGCAGGCTCTTCTGGGCGCCTACGTTCTGGATGAGGTCTGCAACGCTGCTGAATTTCTGAGTTCTTATCTCAAAGCAATCCCCAGATCTCTCATGTAGAGACCACTCAGCCAGCCTTGTGTATTACAATTTCATTGCTGCTCTGAGTCGCCTACAGACAGGCACAAGCCACTGGGTTTTCTTAAGAGCACGGCCATTGAAGGGGCAGTGGGGTTAGAACAAAGCCCTGGGAGCAGAACAGGTTCAGTTCCAATCCTCCTCCTTGTGCCTCCCAAAGGGAAGGGTTTGCTATTAGCAACAGCCCCCAACACCTCTTGTGCCTTTTCCTCTCTTGCTGCAGATGTAAAATAGTCACAACGAGCTTAACATGCTGAGTGGCATAGTACGAAACAAATTGCAAGGCAGTTCCAAGACAAATCCATCTGATTACATGACTGTCCACTGAGTACTGGAAGAAAGGACCAAGGTGCATGTGGGAAGAGCTGCTTAGCAATTTGTGCAGTGCTGGAGCTCACTGCTTGTTCAGTGGTTTCTGTTGATCAGGAGATGGCAAACAAAGCAGCTAGGGCCAGGTGTGCACATGCTGATACAGCTGGGCCACTGCAGCACATCTGGGGAAGGGGCTGCATATTGAAATATGGAGATATACCTATCTCACAGAGTTGGAAGGGACCTTGAAAAGTCATCAAGTCCAGTCCCTTGCCCCCACGGTAGGACTAAATACCACCCCTGACCGATTTAATCCCTAAATGGCCCCCTCAAGAATTGAACTAACAACCTTGAGTTTAATAGGCCAATGCTCAAACCACTGAGTTATCCTTACCCCTGAAGGGAATGAGTTCTTCTGGGGGGCTCCAAAATCACCTCTGAGAACAGCAGATGCAGCACTGTCAGGAGACGCTCTCTGGACAACCGTACTGCACACGAGGGTGTCATTTATATCGCACAGAGGTGGAATATTCACACGCATAAGCGACATAAATGTTGCCAACCTGGGCTGCATTGCAGACAGTCTGAGACTCCTTTGCATGGGCCACAAGAAAGGTGCAAACCTAGGACTGCCCTCACAGACCTCTCCTACTTGAGCTAAAGGAGTAACATTGTCAGCTGGTAGCAGTAGGAGGCTGTTATCCTCTACTGCAGGGCTGGGGAACCTTTTTTTGTGTCAGGGGCCACTGACCCACAGAAAAATCAGTCAGGGTCCACACACAAGTAAAAAACCCTCATTGTGGCCCCGGACTGAGAAGTAGAAAGACACTCCCCGCATTTCCCTCACACAACAGAGCCTAGGGGGCCCAGGCTAGTGGATTTTGTGTGCTCCAGCCCCACAGGGGACAGCAGGGGGGCTGGAACACCAGCACAGGCTCCCCAATGTTGGGGGGCCCTGAGCCTTAGGGGCCAGACCCAGGCAAGCTGTGGGCTGCATCTGGCCCCCAGGCCGGAGGTTCCCCACCCCTGCTCTACTGGATGGTCTGTTAGATGATCACCTAAAAAGCCATGGAAACCATGGTGCACCCAGCTTCATTTGACTGTGTTTCCTTGTTTCGATGAACACAGATCTGAGTCCAACCAGGCTCAGCCTCAGTGCAACATTCCTAATGAATTCTCTCACTGTTGCAGCTCTTGTCCCACCTCACTCCTCCCATGCTGTCATTCAGTGATCACAATGGAGCTTTTGGACAGGGCAGGAGCACAGCCCCCTAGGAGGAGAAGCAGCCAGGTTAGTTCTATCTGGGCACACCTCATGCTTGTGACAGGATGGAGGGGTACGCTCCTGAAATGTGGGTGAACAGGCAAGAGACCACACAGCCATTTGAAACCACAACAGGAAAACAACCTTCCCCCCCCAAAGCCAAGGCTTCATCCAGGTCCTATGTGCCCATGAACGGGTGGATTGTCATCTTTCAACACCGGCTACAGCAGGAAAGTCAAAGATGAGGTCATCACTGCTCTTGTCTCTTGTGCACTAGTTTACCCCAGTATCGACTGGGGACAAAATATTACTGAAAGAGAAGACAGGTTGAACCTCTCTGGTACAGCAACATACGTGGTCTGGGCATGATGTCCACTTATCAGGGGTGCGGCCAAGTTTCCCATGGCCCCATAAAGTTTGTTTACAGACACCAGTCCTGGTTCTCAGTGTTCTGTGCTGTTATTTAGCTCTCATTTCCCCCTCAATGTCTAGAAGTCTAGAGAGGTTCAAGCTGTAATAAGTCCTTGCCCCTAACGCAGGTTACACAAGTGTAAATGACTGCATGAAGTGCAAGATAATGAGGAAACCACACTGGGTTTCTCTGGGACTCAAGGGCTCCATCAGTAGAATCCCCTGGCCCAGGTATCTGCTTTCTAGCGCTTGTCTAGGCTAAGATGGGAGGTGTGTGTTCGCGAATACTGTGTAAGTGGTTAAGTGATGGAGAAAAGCTGTTCACAGTCGTGACGGATGGCAGAACAAGGAACAATGGTCTCAAGTTACAGTGGGAGAGGTCTAGGTTGGATATTAGGAAAAACTATTTCACTAGGAGGGTGGGGAAGCACTGGAATGGGTTACCTAGGGAGGTGGTGGAATCTCCATCCCTAGAGGTTTTTAAGTCTCAGCTTGACAAAGCCCTGGCTGGGTTGATTTAGATGGGATTGGTCCTGCCTTGGGCAGGGGGCTGGACTAGATGACCTCCTGAGGTCTCTTCCATCTCTATGATTCTGTGATTCTTTTCTATGATTCTATAAGCTGACACGGCAAGGTATACTTAACAATCAGCTGGAGAAGTGATCCCCAGCACCACTTTCGGCTTCCACTTGACCAGACAGCTCACGCTAAAGGATCGCTTGCTCTGTCTCTACTAGGAATTTAGAATGTGCTAACTCACATGTTCCACCAAAATACCTTTTATTCTAGTCTAGACATGCCCATAGATTCTGCCTCGGCACTCACACTTACGGCTGCACCCCTACAATGACTAGCATTTAACACCTTTTTGCATGATTACATAGTCTACCTGTCAAATCTGCCTGGAACTCCGCTCCGGAACAAAATCCCCGCTGAGTCTGCGACCTAAGGTTCAGTAATATGCCATTTCTCTCTTTCCCCTCCCCCTTGTTGCTGAGGATTAATTTGATCTCCCAAAGTGCAGATGTTGTGGGTTTATGGTGTGTTTGGCATGGTAAAAACAAGAAGATTAACACAACTCATGCAGGATTTTTATGATCTGCACAGATTTAGGAAACTTATAGGTGGTAGAAATAAGATGAAGGAGCCAGCTTTCTCTTGCTGCTTGCATGTGAATCAGGAAACAAGCAAACAAAACCTCAATCCCACAACAAAACTAGCGGATTTATTTGGGAGTAATTTATGTCTCTCTGCACTAGCTTTAGCAGCAGCACGTCTGGCTTTAATATCTCTGCTGCTCTCCTAACCACAGAGCAGGGCTGTCTGCAGATGCCACTTACTGGCCAAGCTGTGACTGAGAGAGAGCATTAAAGAGATTTCTGACTGAGACCTGCTGAGAGTTGTGGGTTAATTTTTCTTGCTGGTCAAAAGCATCTTTAGGCAGCAGGCATGGCAGCTCCCAGCTAGAGCTGATGGATGTTTTTTGGCTAAAACTGTTTTGGAGATAAATATGCAGACTCAGCAAGTCCCAAGTGGTTTTTACATTCATTTGGAATTTGATTGTTTCATAAATGTTGGAACCAAATATTTAGGTTTTTCAGAATTTTTTTAATTGAAAAAACCAAACTATTTCTGATTTGTTTTTTGTTTTGAAACAAACTATTTTATTTTGAAAAGTCCTTCAAATTTATTTTATTTTTTTTAAATGTTTACAAAGGCACAGAAACTGAAACAAAGCTTTTTGCGTCAAATAAAACATTTAGTTTCCAGCTGAAGAAAATGTTTTGTTCAACCTGAAATATTTCTTCAACTTTTTTATTTGTTTTAAATATTGGGGTCCACCCATAACATTGTTTTGTGGTCCACCCTTAACAATACCCCACTCTCATTTTTAGATAGGATTAGTGAATTGAAAAATCTGTTTGCACAGTCCCAGGCTCTGGTATACAAGCTCTGGTGCTGTCCATCACTTGCTGACTAAAGAGATTTGGGTTCTGTTCCTACCCCTTCACTTGTTAATGGTCAGATTGTGTCATAGCTTTCAAAATGCAGAAATGATCGGCCTTTTCTACTGACTGTTGTTCTAACGCCAGCTTACCATTTCATTGTACATGACAAAAGCAAAACCAAACGACTGGGACCCCATTCTGTGGGCAGATCCCAGGCTGGTTTTCAATAGCGGCTATCTACTGCTGAGTCTTATTTTCCCCCATCTGTAAAATGGGCATAGTGATGCTGATGGTTTCACTGTGGCAGGGTGTGAAGATGAAGTTGTTAATGTTTGCCGTCTGTTTGAAAAATATGCAGTGCTGGCTATATGTGGAGTTATGGGAGTATTATTCTTATTTTGGGAGCGAATCTTGCCGTTCTAGTCCTTTCTGGGCTTTTATTTGGCTTTTACTCTAAGTCCCAATTGACATCTATGGGCCAGACGTTAGCCCATTGGTAGGCAACCTATGGCCCAAGGATTGCATGAGGCCCATTGTGGTGCTGTGTGTGGCCCATGAGACATTTTGTTTGGTGTTGGCCATGTGCAGGGTGGCCAGATTCTGCTGGCTTTCATCCACATGGTGTTTTTCCTCCCAGTATTACTGAAGTGACACACACGTAAAGCCAGGGCATGTGAAGTGAGGTGCATGCTGGTTGCACACAGCACTGACTGAGAGCCGTGGGCTCCCTCTGCATCCTGTCAAAGCACTGCTATGGTTCAGTCGGCTCAGTCTGCAAATTCTAGGGATGCAGGCACAGTGAGCAAATCTGCCCTATCCTGGGAGATCATCTTGGTTAGGACAATCCTGCAGCACACTGAGATGGGAGGACCACTCCTGCCACCCACTCACTAGCCTAGGTTTCCCATCACTGCTTTAGCCTATTATGGAGAAAAAGGATGTCCCCAAAGCCAGAGGATAGTAGCCTAAAACTGCAGTGGTGCTGGTCCAAAAAGGAAAGCAACCCGCATGGATGGGAAAGGTTAGCAAAGCTACTAAAAGTCAAGCTCCCCAGGGTTTCAAATCCCAACCCTAATAGGACTGCCCCAGCCCAGAGCCTGCTGGGATTGACTGAGCACGTATGACATGAAGATGGAAAAAGAGCTCTCGGACCAGAGCATCTCTGGGTGGGAAGCAACATCCCCACCAGTTAAGTTACTAAGTACAGCCTGCCAAGGGGGTGTGCTGAGAGCACTGCAAGGGAAGTGCAAAAAGCAGCCGGAAAGTGCAAAGCAAGGTGAGAAAATTGCCTCTTTAATGGTTCTACATTCAACTCCTTTTGCCCTGGAAGTGCCCAAGGAGATGGAATCAAGGCGCGAGCCAGACCACCATTTTAATGATGAAGGCTTAAAGGCTTGAGACGCGGGGGAGGAGCAATGGAGGGTTCCAGGAGGCTCGGGGGAGCGGTGCCAGGAGATGCATTGGTCTGTTGGGTTTGCCTTTCAACTCTTGAGCTGTTTGGTTGTGGGAAACGACTTCAATGCACGTTGCTCCTGTATCGTGATGGGAGACCCACACCTCAGGCCTAGAGCAGCTGGAGGTGTTGCATCATGAAGAGATGCCTGAAGATGCAGAGAAGCAAGACAACCTGGAGATGCACGAGCTTGAGCGCAAGAGAAGGTGCAAACCCGTTGTATTGGGATTAACTGAGCCACGCAATCTGTGCTAAGACCAATTGTGTTTACTCAGTGGAGTCAAGGTCTCTGAGGGTACGTCTAGATTACATGCCTCTGCCGGCAGAGGCATGTAAAATAGGCTACCCGACATAGTCAGTGAAGCGGGGATTTAAATATCCCCGGCTTCATTAAAATAAAAATGGCCGCCGTGCTGTGCCGGCTCAGCTGATCGTTGGCACAGCGCGCGAGTCAAGATGCTGATTGGTGGACAAGGGAAGCCTTTGTCAACCGCTCCTGTAAAGCCTCATGCTGGCAGAGGCATGTAATTTAGACGTACCCTGAATCTCTGAAGTGGTATGCGAGAATTTCCTCCCTCCTCAATCCCTTTGATTGTCGCTGTTGCTCACTGTAACCCAGTCAGCAGCTCACTAGAGCTTTTGCTTTTGCAGTCTCTTCCTTCCAGTATTGTACTTTCCTAACGCCATCAATGGCATAACAATCCGACTGGGTAACAGCCGCACTCTGTATCTGTGTTCCAGTTGGGTCAGAAGCAGGACTAGATTTGTACATCAGCAAATTTGAAAGGGCAACGCTCATAAAAAAAGATTTGGTGTGTTTGAAAACAGACCTTACCTTTCCCTGAGTCCAACCCGGTGCCCTTACTCTAGTGTGTTAATCCCACAGCACGGTTTGCCAAAGGCCATGTCTACACTACAAAATTAAGTTGACCTGCTTTATACAGCTGCCACAGTACTCCCATCTCTTGTGAGTGTCTACGCTTCACTCCTTGTTTCGGTGGTACATGTCCCGACTAGAAGCACGTGTATCGATTGTGCTGTGAGCATGGGGCACTGTGGGATGCTCCCGAAAGCCAGAAAATGTTGACATACACAATGCAGTGTCTATGCTGACACAGCTTCCAGCTGACCACCTCAGTCTTGACTCTACAATGTCCATGGAGGTGGCATTATCAGGCAGTGGGGCTGTTGGATTGGCAGAAAAATGGAAGTGTGGAGGCTTTCTCAGTTAGGCTGATGTTGGAACAGAGTCTGGACACTGTGTATGAAGCAAGCAGAAGGGTTTATTAACACACAGCTCTGGTGGAGTGTCACTTCGCTTATTAGGCTTGGTGAACACTGCCAGACAATAGGTTACAACTGATTATATAGGATACTAATGGGTGGATGAAGTGATGGGAGGGGGGAAGATCCCGGACCCCCTGGATAGGTACTAACTGTGAGGAAAAATGAGAGCAATCATCTAAAGGTTACATAGTGTTTTCCGCCCATAGCATACAGGATACCTTATATCTAGTTAAACACGCACTTAAACAAAGCAGACATCAGTTGTCAGTTATGTGTTAAGTGGTGATGTGTCTGTTACCTTCAGGAAGGTATCTCTGCACGGATGTGCTCCATTGGTGTTACACCTGGAGATTAAAGCAGAGGCAATAAGCATTTGTTCCTAGCACCATTGAATGTGTTATGTCCTGTCTCCCACCCGTTGTCTGGATCCTTAGCTCTATGATGACCTTCTTCCGATGGGCTAAGCTGGGGGGCGGGAGTGGTAATCTTCATGTACTGTGTCTGTGTGCCAGTTCCAGACTTGAAATTTAGAATAGGGGTTCTTAACAGAATATCATAGCCTGCCTCAGAAATTTTTACCCTACAGTTGACATAAGCTGTCTTGTGTTGACCTAACTGCAGTGTAGGCCAGGCCTGAGCAAGGACTAGTGATCTAGAGTAAGAGTGAGCGCTACAGCCCTGATCCTACAAATAAGGAGGCATTTAAATGTGAACAGGTGCATGTTTGTAGGACTGTGGTTTAGATTGTGTTCTAAAGCTAATCAGTGAAGAAGGGCTGTTCCATTCCATGCATTATGGGATCAGTATCTTGGGCTTTTTTGCTCCACTGCTTAGAGGTGCTTTATGCTGATGCACTAGGTTGCGAGAGCTATTTAGTTACAGAGGCAATTTGTGACTCATGTAATTAGCATGCAGCTATAATGAACTACCATGTACTTAATGAGTAATTGGTTCACTTCGTTGCTAAAAAAAATAATTGTTTCAAAAATACAGAGTCAAGACTACAAAAGATCAAACTTCTCCCAGGGCAGAATGCTGCGCCAGCCCCCACAAGCATATGACTTAGCTCTTCATATTTGAGATATTGTGATAATTGATTTTCTAAATTAATAAAAACCTTGCTAACAAAACCCTCTTGCATTAGGCATTCCATCTCCCCACGGAGCAATTATGAGGCGGAAGGGCAGACCATGGTCAGTAATAAAGAGGTAGAGTAATTAACTACAATAAAAGATAAACTGAATCTTTGTTCCCTGTAGCAAATCTTCATGGCTTCTAATACCATGTCTTTATAAAACAAAGAAACATCACTTGATACTGACTGAATTTCTCTCCATGCGGAGGCTTCCTTTAATTGTAGCTTTGTTGTTTTCCCTCAGAAGCCAAACCCAGATCTCTTTTTCCTGGTAAACATGCAGCATGCTTCTTTTACTATTACATAGATTTTATTGATATTCTTTGGACTCGTAAACTGAACTACTGACTGAAGCAGAAAAAAACCCCTTTCCCTGCATAAATCCTGTGTCTTGATTTCTCCAGTAAACAAACAACTACATTTGCTGTTCTCAGCTTTGGATGCGTCATTTTTGTAGAGACCTACTTCATAAAATCATTTAATGTGTGCCTAAGTAAGCACGAGTAGTCCCATTGAAATGATGGCTCATTTGCTTACCTGTCTTGTGTATCTTGGGGTTTTATACTATTTCTCATCACTGCTGTGCTGTAGTGCTTTCCATGTAAACTCGATAGCAACAACAACAAAGTTCCTAGTCGATTTCCTACAGTCTCTAAAACTGCCTTCCTTTTCAAGACACTTTGCTTAAAGGTAGGCTTGTCCTTTAGCATCTTCCTGACTCAGAACCAAAATACCGAGCATTAAAAATGTATTAAATCCATGGGGGGGAAACTCCAGGAAAATGAGTCAAAATGGACTTTTTTATGAGTTTGTGAAAGGCTTTTTTTTTTTGGTCTCTTTTTCCTCCCCATTAATTTATAACACAGAGAGAAACCGATTTTGCTTGTGAACACCCACAAATCTAAATCCTTTCATTTTAGTGCAATCCTTTAGTGTGCACAGATCTCATGCTGGAGGTTCACCTGGGTCAGCCTTCTAGTTCCTGGGTTCCTTTGGGACTAATTTCATGGGGAAGTCACTGGACGGGCAGAGGTGCAGGTATGGTTTACAGGTTCAGGTGATTATTGTAGTGGGGTGACTGCCTCATTCCAGAAGGAGTTAAAGCAGGATGGAGAAAGCCAATACAGAGCCCCAGCCAATCAGGGAGCGGCTTGTAGGCGGCCAACCAGAGGCAGCTTCTTGCGGCAGCCCTGTTATAAGGAGCTGCTCCTCAGGGCAGAGGGCAGTTGGGTCCTGACCAGTGAGGGAGAAGCGCCTGGAGAGAGTGGTGCTGGGCAGGCTCAGGAGAGCAACAGAGAGGCTCCAGCCTGATACCTGCCAGGGTGTGGTCCTGATAGGGGCCAGAAGGGTGCAAGTAGCTCCAGGAAAAGTGAGAGCAGTTAAGGAAAGTAAAGGAGGCCAGGATGAGGCTGCTGCCAGAGGGTCCCTGGGTCAGGATCCAGAGTAGTAACTAGACCTGAATTCCCTTTCCTCTCACCTTGCAACCAGGGAGAGTGGCCCATAGAGACTGCAGCTTGCCCCAGAGGTGAGCAGCTAGATTTTTGGGGCTGCAGTTGGCCATACTGGCAGGTGAGACTGAGGACTGCTGATACCCGGGGAAAGGGGTGAGAAACCAGGGCATCGTCCCGAAACCCAAGGGCATCATCCTGAAGAGGACACGGAGGTTCTGAGAGCGATGCAGGTCCAGAGCCAGACAGTGGAGATGACGCGCAGAGCGGACAGTGATGACTGGTGAAAGCAGGGCGCCTGGCGAGGGTCGGAGCTAATTCCCAGAGTGACCAGCAGGAGGCGCTGCGACAGTGAGTCTCGACCCCGCTACAGTCATTCATCTGCATCTCTGAACAACCCTTTAATCAGGAAAACCGACTGTGCATGGGAGGTTTCTTTCCTTGTTATTAGCACAGTACCTCGGAAGAGCTAAGCACTGTTCTAGTGGGGACTGGCTCCGCTTTCTGTCCAGTGGGTGAGTTAGTTTGGCCTTGGTGCAGGGGACTGGACTCTCTGACCTGTCAAGGTCTCTTCCACTCCTCTGATTCTATATTTTCAGTTACGAATTTGGAAGCGGCTTTTGGCCCAGGACTGGGCTCATTCCCCACCAGTTAGCATGTGCTAAAAGAGAAGCATTTTAAAGCAAAACTTAACTTGCTTAACTTGGACATTTTGTGTGTGCGCATGGTGGTGGGGGAGTGGGGGACAGGGGGAGAATCTCAAACCAAAATGGAAAACCCATCGTTTCCCAAGGCAACACGTCCATGGGCCACTGAGCGAGGGAGGCGCCTGTTCCCGTTCCCCGCTGTGCTCCATAGGCCTTGCTGCCTAAATCAGGGGCAATCTGAACAGGTTCCGACTCCCTCTTCTGAACGCCCTTCATTTCCTGGGCTCCCTCCACTCGCAGCAGCGTGAATATGAGCAGCTGGCGTTGCCATCAGCAAAGGGCTGGATCTACAAAGACGGCGGTTGACACGGGATGGGTTATGAGTCCTGCTTTTATCCTTCCTTGGTGTATCAGGTTATTAATCTCGGCATGTTTCCTTCCCCGGCAAGGCAGAGAACGACAACAGCACGCAGGCACGGCTGAGAGGCACGACAGCTGTGCAGGCAAAGCTGCCCTTGCTGTGCTTCCCTCTGTGACTCACAACACTGGGGTGGCAGCAATAATCTCAACGGGACTAGGAAACACTTTCCATTCAGGTTGCGGTGAATGACACGCAACAGCCTAAGGCCGGGGAAAGCCACCAATGCCCTTCGTAGCACCAGTTAGAAGCAAGTGCCAGTCGAATGCACAAGATGAAAACACTGGCCATTTGCTAGGGGGAACGACATAGGGCTAAATTTGTCCCTGCCCCACTTCAGAGCCCAAGGGCTCCCTCCCTCAATACACCACCCCCATCCTGGCCTTGCATTAGAGTACCCAGCTCCCAAAGAGCCCTCACCCTCAATAGATGTCAAAGCACTTTATGAAGGAGGTCAGTATCGTTATCCCCGATGGAAAGAAGGGGAAACCGAGGCACAGAGTGGTGTAGTGACTTGCCAAAGGTCACTTGGCAGAACCAGAAATAGTTTACCAGAGCAGTACTCTGATGCGGTACCCGCTAGGTCACACTCGGCATGCTCTCTTTGGTGGCTCTGCATCAGGGTGATTCTATGTTGGGCGGCGGAGAGGGGGTTCACGGTTGCTTTATACCAGAATGGATTCCCCAAAGCTACTTTTGAAAGTATGTGCAGAGTCTCAGTCTGCAGAGCTGCCAAGTACCTATGCCTTCACTCATCATTGATAGATTCTGCTCCTCCCACCCCACAGATCCAGGGCCAGAGAGGGCATGTCTACACAGCAGGGCTAAACTTGAAATAAGCTATGCAACCTGAGCTATGCTAATTGTGTAGCTTAAGTCGAAATAGCTTATTTTGACTTTTGGCGCTGTCTCCACCGCAGTTATTTCGAAGTAGAGTGCTCTTCCCTCGACTTCCCTTACTCCTTGTATAATGAGGGTTATGGAGTAAGAAGCCTGTTATTTTGAATTTATTCATAACGTAGACGCGCACTACACTATTTTGGAAGAACTGACGTTATTCCAAAATAACGCTGCTGTGTAGACCCAGCCAGAGAGAATCCTAGAGGCCTCTTCAAGTTGCTTTTGATGAATCTCTGAATCCCTTTAAAGACAGACCCTTCAAACTAGATAGCAGTGATGAAACCGGGGCTGTCTCTGCTCAAGATTAATGTCGTCATTGGAGTTCCAACTGCCACATCATTTGTGCTACTTACACTGTGATGTCAGTGTCTTGCCACTGAGCACCTGAAGGTGACAGAGTGACTCTAGTTTGGGGAGATTCATTGGGGCAGGGTGTTCAGTGTTTGCAGTTCTCAGCCTGTGTCCATCATCTGAGTCAATGCGTGTTCCGAGTGTTGATTCACAAGACCGGCAACACCTCTTGAAGGAATTACAATAATTCTTCCAGTTCCAGTAAGAGTCCATGGTAACTGAAGCTTTTTCTACGCTACACAGCTTTTAGCAACATGGCCTTCGACTCCACCTACTCTTCTCATCCTTTAGGACTACCGGAGTCCACGGGAGAGCACTCGGAGGTCGATTTATCATGTCTAAGCAGATAAATTGATCACGGGTGGATCGATTGCTGCAGCGTTGATCCACCATGTAATGAAAACAATCAATAATTCACTTTTGTGTCCCCCATATTCTAGGTTTATGCAGGTGGCTGCCTAGGCCCTTGTATAAATTCTACATTCTTTCTATTTTTTCTGCTCTTATTGAGTTTTTTTATTATGATACTAACCCCACCTCTCTCTCAATCCTTCCACCTCCCCTTTTCCATACTACTATTATGATCAATTGTATTATGGTAACACTTAGTTGGCTCAATTGAATTCTCAGTCTTATTGTGCTAGATATAAACACATACTGAGACCGTCCCAAATAGCTTAAAGTCAAAATAAACTAGACAGAATTATTACCCCCAAATATACAGACTGGGAACTTGGGCACTGAAATATTCAAGGGCTTTCTTTCAGGTAAGAACTGGACCTAGATTGAGTTCCAGCCCAATGTCTTAACCCCAGGGTCAGTCTGTCCATTGGACAGCTGGTCTGTCTTTCTGTCCCTTCTCCTTCCTACACCCATCCCTCTGCCCAGCCCCAAGACAGAGTGAGGTTTGTGCCAGAAGAGTGTCTCTTTTCTTAGGGAAGGACGTTATTTGCACAACTATGCAAAGCGTCTTTGGTGTCAAAGAGATAATTGTCCAACAACTAGATTGACAAGGCATGCAAATGCTAGACAAGGACATAATAAACATAATGGTGCGAGACAGTAACAAGATGCATCCGGCAGTGCCGTCACAAGGCTGTGTTTTACATATTCTGCGCTCTCCAGAAGTTTTTCAGCTGTTCGTTTTCCTTTGTGACCTTTTCTTCTGGAGGATAAGAGTAGGAGTGATACGCTGGTTTCAGCTAAGAATTCACACGTGCCTAATGTGAAAAGAATTTTAAACAGTAGCTCATATTCTCATCTCACAGCAGGGTGGCTTCGAGTTCCCCCTAATTTATTATGGTGGAGGTGAAAGGAATTAACCATACTGTTTCCAGCTTGCAGTGTTCCGTCTACTGTCTGCACAGCCCTATTACATATGTGCAGATTCATGCATCTAATGCATAATTTTCAGTGGATTTTATCCATGGATTTCAAATAAGGGCAGGTAGCTGGATAGGAAATGGTACAGAGGATAGATCTATTTCTTAGGTAAAACATGTTCCCTGGGGATAGATTAATCTTTTTAACACAAACCTGAAACTTGCATCCATAAACACACATTCTTCCCATTTTCTGACTTGACCAAATGTTCCACATTCCAAGGAAATCCCAATCTTCAAAACGTTGAATTTAAACCAAAAGAATGTAAAAATTGCATTCTTGGGGTGTGGGTGAACAAAAAAAATATGAAATTTGATCATCTATGTTGAGAATCATTTGCTTCTGCCACCATTTCTGTGCTTAGTATGATGCTATCAGCATTCCTGATTCCTCCCTATATTGGATATTACTTTCAGTGGGGGGGGGGGGAGGGAAGCATTAAACAAACGCATTTCTGGTTAATATCACAGTGACCTACAGGTGCAAACTCAGTGCCATTTGTTTAGAGCAATGGAGGGAATATATGTTCATTGTAGGAGAAAGGAGAGAACAATGAAATGTGATTTTTCATTCTTGACTCAGATTGTATTTTGGGTAAAATATGACTGTGGAGGCCCTATGCTCCGTTAGGAGTCCAAAGGACAAATGATGATGATGAAAGGCAGTTTATAAGACTGGAGGAGTCTCATTTCACTCCAGCCTTTCGTAACCTACCTCAGCCAATGAGTTATGAAACTGGGGGCCTACTACCGAAGATAAAGGAGCTGAATTTGGCTCTTGTGAGGCCACATCTAGAGTATTGTGTCTAGTTCTGGGCCCCCCACTACAAAAGGGATGTGGACGCATTGGAGAGGGTCCAGCGGAGGGCAACCAAAATGATTAGGGGGCTGGAGCATATGACCTACGAGGAGAGGCTGAGGGAGTTGGGTCTGTTTAGTCTGCAGTGAGGGGGAATTTGATAGCAACTTCCTGAAGGGGGGTTCCAAAGAGGCTGGAGAAAGGCTGTTCTCAGTAGTGACAGATGGCAGAACAAGGAACTATGGTCTCAAGTTGCGGTGGAAGAAGCCCAGGTTGGATATTAGGAAAAACTATTTCACTAGGAGAGTGGTGAAGCGCTGGAATGGGTTCCCTAGGAAAGTAGTGGAGTCTCCATCCCTAGAGATTTTTAAGTCTCGGCTTGACAAAGCCCTGGCTGGTTTGATTTAGTTGGGATTGGTCCTGCCTTGGGCAGCGGGCTGGACTTGATGACCTTCTGAAGTCTCTTCCAGCTCTATGGTTCTATTGATTCTATGATTCTATGAATGGGGGTTGGGGGCAGGATTTTGCTGTGGAAAGTTGTGGTGGTGGACTGCTTATCCACTACTCTGAACACTATGCTGTTATCACGCCGTGGCAAAGCGAAAGCCAAGTGCCATCAGATCAGTGCTATTCACTTTACACTGGGGCTAAGCAGTGTGCCTAAGATGACACCCAGAACAGGGCAATGAGGAATCAGGCCCAGCAGATCCCTCTAGATGCTTCTCCTAACAGAGACAAAGTAAATCCCTTGGCTCATTATCAGAACCTACCACAGCATCACTGCGATGGAAGGGTGGGGAGTTGACTTTTTGACAGTGGCCACCCTACGTGCAAAAATCAATGAAAGACAAGAGCGCTCATAAAGTTACTTGATAAATCACATTGGTGCCCAAACTGTATTCATCTCTGCATAGGCCACCATATAAAATATTTACCACTTTTCACTTATTTGCAGACTAAACTTTAAAGCCCATAAACCCCCTTTATTGGGAGAAAATCAATGCATACGCTGAGACTGGGTGAATAAAATAAACGCTTCGTAGTAGCGATGGTTGATGTATGTTCAATAATGGAACTATAAAGCTGTACTGACTTCCACTTACTAGTCTCCAGACTAAGTGAGAAACCTCAGAATTAAAGTTTTATTGAGCAACTAATCTCAGCCCCGCATGTACACACACAAAAGAGGAGACACAAGAAACCAAGAAAAACCACACCGACAATATCTGTGCAATTCTCACTAGCATGTCAAACCATATCCGGACAAATTTGCCAAGCGCCACAGGAACGCACAAGAGTTGCAGGGTTACATATGGGTTAGGGGTGGTTAACATGGAGAAACTGACAGGTATAGCTATTCCCAGGGTGGCTGACAGGGGTGGGGGAGGCAGCTGCCCCAGGGCCAGGCAATTTAAAAGGGCCCAACTGGGGCTCCCAGCTGCTGCCACGACTATGTTGATAGTGGCAGAAGCCCTAGGCCTTTTTAATTGCTGCTGGAGCCCCAGAGGCACACACCCAGCTGTGCTGAAGAGTTGGCTGGGGTAGGCTAGTCCCCAACCCCGCCCCTTCCACCCAAGGCCCCGCCCCTTCCACCCAAGGCCCCACCCCTTCCAGGGGCCTGGAGCCGCCACCTCCTCTGGATCCAGCAAAGTGTGTTCTTAGCACTGACTATTCCAGAATGACTCATGCTATGGCTAATATAGAATAATCCCTCTCCCGCCAAATCTGGACACTTTATTCTGAACTAAAAGTGACTTTATTTTGGAATAATTACTTCTGCTTTGCAAGATAAAGATGAGTTAGCAAACGAGGGGGAAGGGATCGGCTGCTGAGCCCTGGAGCATGAGGAAGTGGAAGTTACATCACTACACTAGAGCCCAGGGAAGCGGGCAGTAGTGCCATTTACTGGACTGGACTGAACTGAAAGGGGTGAACTGTGGAAATCAAACTCACGCCTTTATTGGAGAGCCACAGAACAGTAGGACGTTGTGGTTGGTGAACTCTGGTCACAGTTAGGTGCGTGTGGTGGTGACAACACAGTTGAGAGGTTTTGAGCAGACAGGTGAATCTGCAAAGAAGGGCAAGGAACCTAAACTCATCAGTACGATGAGTGTAGGCAGGTCAAAAGCAGAGGTGTTGGGAATTGTATTCCTGACTGGGTATCTTCTAGCCCCACTGTGCACTCTGGCGTAACTATCGACACAAAGTACAGAGCAGCAAAGAAGCAGGCCTTTTTTTTTTCCAGGTTTCCAGGGTATCACTTGTGCTTGTCTTTTGAAAGTAGCATCTGCAAATTACAGCGATTGCAGCAGAGGAAAGCCCAGACCCAGCAGAGAAGGAGCGCAAGCGCTCTACAGCTGGAGCTTGCTATGGACGCTTTCATAAAAGGAAAAAGGCTGGACAATTTTATTTCCTTCTCTAAATGAAATGGAAGTTTCCTGTGAAGCAGGGCTGATTTCCATCACTTCGCACTCTCTGTCTGCTCTGCCAGCCCCACGCAGCAAAGCTCTCCGAACAGACTGGCGTAGCAGGAAGATCTCTGACTGAAGTGTAAATAAATCGAACACAAAGCCCCAGTGCATGAGAACAGGGGTGTTAAAATGGGTAACTGGTTAAATGATAGCACTTAACCAGTTCACCAGCTTTAGTCTAGGGCCCACTATGGCCGTGGGGTCCTGCTGTGGTCATGAGGTCCCTCTGCAACAGTGGAGTCCTGCTGCCTGGCTACTCACTCCACAGCAGCCGAGGCAGTTCTGGCCTGGCATGGGTGATACGCTTACCAGTTAACCGTTTAACATTCCCTACATGCTGTCCCTGCCTAATATGTCCCCAGAGCCATCATTGAGGGTGGTTTGGGGGCAGCAGGGTTGATCTTGTTGGGAGATTCCCAATTAAACTACCGCCCTTAGCATCTACCTGGGTTGTTGAGAGCAGAAGCATCAGCAGGGGCTGCAGAGAAGGCAGGACATCTGGGACCATCGTGGCGGGCATGTTACAGGGCTGGCACACAGCATCAGGAGCTGCCATCACACAGCTTAGCTCTCACGCTCTGCTTCTCAGCTGCACTTTACACACAGGAAGGGTATTGTAATGAAAAAGAAAACGTCCACACTGCTTGTTTTTTCACAAAAACCCCTAGCGCAAAAACGGATCAGCAGAAAAATATGCAAATGAGATCGTGACTCATGCAAATGAGTGCCTCATTAGCATATTTTTTGCCAAGAAAACTCATAGTGGCGACGTCGCCTTAGATCTCAATGCCACAATGAGGGATGGTCCATTAACTCAGAGCTGAACTCTCTCTCTCTCTGTGTCTTTCCTGGTCCTACTCTGACTCGGTTCATATGGCTCAGTGGAATCTTATCCTCTCCAGGGACTCTTTGGGCCCAAGCGAGGACATTTTGTTGGGCTCTGAGTCCTGAAATGGAAGGAAACTCAGCCATTGGCAGGGGATGGCTGAGGTGGAGCAAATCCCTGGCAATGGTATGGGGGGGGGGCTGTGAAACCATAGAACTGGTTATTACCCTAACACCTAGTAAGGGTTCCTCTGAAATAAATAGAATGGCAGCCATCTTCCCTGTTAGCTCAGGGGTTGAACCAGGGTACTCTGTAGCGGAAAGTGTCTGCAGCTTGAGCTAAAGAGCCAAATCTTTGTAGTCAGAGTCTGCCACAGCTGCCTGCCCCGGTAGATCGGATACAGAGGGGGGGATTCGGTCACACAAGGGAACTGCAAAGTTTCATGCCTGGCCAAGAAAAGACCATTTATCACCTTTCCTAGTGGGTCTGTTCTCAATAAATCTGCTGGCTCTTTGACTCCTGCTGACTTTTATTGTTGAAAGCCAGCTGCTCCTCCCTGGCCAGCTCACACTTTCTTTGCAAGTTCCCAGCTCTCTTAGAGGTGCGTGGATATGTTTGTATTTACTTGATTCGCAATAGCCGGTTGCTGCTGAGTTGCAGCAGCTCTGAAGTCTCTCTGCCCTCACTCTGCTTGTGTTTTACAGCACTGCCGCAAGCCCCACCGCTGGGATTTAGATGACATCATTTTAACCACCTAATCAAAGCCTTGGGTGCAGCTCATCACGCTCTGTAGCGAAGCAATGACAAGATGGGTAGGCGTACTCGTTGGCTCTCGTGGGCTAGGCCCAACATGGCAGGACGAGTCTATCAAATGAGGACCAGCGGGCGCCCTGTTTGCAAAGTGTGTTGCTTGGCTTCTGCAGAAGCCGCTCGGGGTTCAGTGACTTGTCCTGTTAATGGAAAAATTAATGATATTTATTCATTCCCTCTTTCCCTCCCCACTTCTGCTCCATCTCGGTGGAGAATATTACTATTTATAGCCTCTTCATCACTTTTGTCACTGGGTCCCTTTTTGTCCTACCCTTTGGCTGTGCTATTCAGATCAATGGTTCTCAACTTACAGGCCTCTTGTGGTCCAATTGGCATATAGCTATTGCTCATCTGACTTCTTCAGGGCCATACAGTTAGGCTACATCTACACTACGAATTTTTTCCGCAGAAAATATGCTAAGAAGGAACTCATTAGCATGAGTCGTGACATCATTCGCATATTTTCTGCCATTGCTTTTTGCGCAAGGGGTTTTTGCTCACCTATCACGGGCTTTTCCATAAGCACAGCCGCAGCAGTGCTTTAAACTTTGTCCTGGACAGGCATAAGGATCTTGCACAAAACGGGTTTTTTTTGCACAAAAAAACCCACGTCCACACTGCTGCTTTTTGCGCAAAAACCCCTTGCACAAAAAGACATGGCAGAAAATATGCTAATGATGTTGCGACTCATGCTAATGAATACCTCATTAGCATATTTTCTGCTGAAAAAACTCGTAGTGTAGACATAGCCATAGTCTATAGATTGTGGCCCTCCTAACACCGAGAGAGTTGCATATGCAGCCCACAATGATAAAAAGGTTGAGAGCCACTGATTTTGACCGTAAGCTCTGCAAGGCAGGGACCGTTTCTAATTATTTCTATGTACAGCACCTGGAATAATGGGGCTTGATCTCAGCTCAGGCCTAATAATCATTTAGTGCTTCTCTATAAACTCTTTAGCGCTGCTGCTTGCTTTATTGGGTGGACATTGATGGCTAATTGTTCAGAATGTCCAATTAGTTGCAGAATCAGGCACAAGAGAAGTAAGTTTGATATCAGGTAGGGAACCACAGCGGGCACAGCGACGACTCTTATGCTAATGGCAAAGTGGCCAATGCTTTTAGTGGCATAATAAGTAAAAACGCAAATGTTCTAACTGTGACAAAGTGGGGGGGTGGATTCGCTCTCTTTGCTTTCTTATGTTGCACGTGATTCCTGTAGTAACCTCATGTGTGTGCCTCAGTTTCCCTGATGCTTGTATCAGCCTGTAGGTTTCTTGCATCACTACATAAAATACCTTTTAAGTTGGCTCACTGGGCTGCAGGGCTGGAAAACAGATTTCTTTTTGCACTGAAAATCACTGAAGGGAGCAAACAGCGTAAATCTGGCAGCTGTTGTGCCACTTGTTAATATTTTCTGCTCCATCTGTTCAGACCAATTAGAAATTGCTACTTGGTTCTCCAATGGGGCAGAGGATAGTTGGCGATTCTTTCTGGGACTTGATCGACAGCATAGAAGCTCTGCCAGTTCCAGTGGCTTCTTAGCAGTTACTAGGGGGCACTTTGCTCTCACAAGCAGATTTAGTTACAGATGTTGGAGCTATTTGGACTACCAAATTGGGAGGTAAATAGCATTGACGATGTCTATGCCTGCTCTGAATGTGATTGTAGGGAAATAATGAGTAGGTGCAGTTCTTTGCCATGGACAGATGACAAGGACCGAGTGGCTGAATAGTTTTAATTAAACCAAAACAGAAATTTAAGTTGAACTCTTGGAGGCTGATAGTTTCCTTTCCTATCAACTGGGAAGAATTTTCTTTTTTGTACATGTGAACCAACACTACAGTGATGGAAGTTATGGTTTTACCTTCACTCCATCTAAACTTGCCCTCTTTCATTTTTTGTGTGGCTATTGAATGTAGTAGCCTGGTATAAAGAACAGATGCACTGTAAATGGAGCATAAATATACCATCCTGAGTAAGGGCTTGACTGAGCTTATAACAGAAGCAGAGGAATATTGATAGGAGTTGGGAGGTGACCCTACCGTTGTATATGGCATGGGCTGGAATACAAAAGACAGTGGGAAAACTGCAGTGGGTTCAGAGAAGAGCTATGAGAATGATTCAAGCTCTGGAAAACCTGCCTCACAGCCAAAGACATATGGAACTCCACCAATGTAGTTTATTGGTGTGAAAGTTACAAGGTAACTTGGTTACTATTTGTGACCACTAGTCAAAAAATTTCCATTCAAAATGTTTTTTTCTGACCCAAAACTGACTCTGTTGTTAAACCAGAGATTTCTGTGGGAAATGTCTAATTTTGATACTTTCCTGCCCCTCCCCACTTAAAGAATAAAATAAAGTTTGCAAACAAATGTTGATGAAAACAAAAGCAATTTTCCTTTTTAACAAATTTCTTAACAGATCCAACAAGCATTGGCTGACCAGCTCTGACACGTGGCCACACAGGGAGAGGACCTCAGTTACTACAGGACTCGTGCTAGCACAGGGGGAAAGAACAAGATTCAACAGCTGGAAGCTGAATCGAGAGAAAATCCAATAGGAAGGAAGATGCAACACTGTGTGCTGCAGATACACTACAAACTCCCATTCCCCAGTCTGATTGTCTTTGCTGCTTCAGAAGGAGGGTGACTGTACTAATGCCCCGTACTGGATTGAGACAGATAATACATCGAACTCCTTGGCTCTACATCCTCGCATAGACACGAGCGATGATGCCCAGCCCCCCAGCCGTATGCACACAGAATGCACCTGATGCCAGGTTGAACCTGTCACTTTGGACTTTCATTCCTGAGACACCCCTGCTTCCTCCATTCCTCAAATTCAGAATGATTGGCTAGTGACATCACTGAGTTGTCATGGGGATGAGGGTGACATCACAAGCAGGAGAGTACGGCTATGTCTACAGTGCATGTCAGCAAAAGCTACTTTGCACAGGGGTGTGAATATTGCATGACACAAATTACATTAACATAAGTGTTCATGGGCATGATGCTATGTCAGCCGGAGAGTTTCTCCTGACAGCGTAGCTTACACCTTTTGTAGAAGTGAGTTCTTTTATGCTGATAGGGAAAGCTCTCACCCGTTTGGCATAGAGGGTCTCCATCTATTAGCTGCAGCACTGTATGTATAGATGTACCTTAATCCCTCAAGGGGGGTGGTTTGTGACAAGGGTTCTTGCTTCATGCAAATGTCCCTAGTGAGACAACCTGGGGAAGAGAGAAATACAGACTGTGCAGAACTGATGTCCGTGGAGAACGTCTCATGGTAGAAAGCTCTCCAATTTCCCATGAGGCTCTGGTGGGATTTCCAGTCGTGCCAGTGATTCCACAGTCCTCTTGCTGTGCACCAATCACTAGTGGAGATTACAGTGCTTCCTGGTTCCAGGACATAATCCAGCAGCACAACCTTGTTAAATGTAAGACTAGCCCCTGACCCCCGGAGGAACGCTTAGTTTCACCCCAGACAGGGGAAATCCCTAAGGCTGTGTGAATGAGGACTGGACCATACCATGACTTGCTATTGTGCAGCAGTAATGAACGGCCTCCTCTCTGCCTACGTAGCAACTCTTCAACTTACGCTGACTTTGATTTTCCTTGTCCCGCTCAGAGTGCTCCAATTCCCTTGGTTTTTTGGGGGGGTTTTTTGGTCCCCGGGGCAATTTCACAGCAGCTTCTGCAGCTTCCAAGGGATGTGACAGCTGTGGAAGGGCTCAAGGGAGGAAGCTGGAGGAAACCTGATCAATGAGAAACCCCACTGTCCCAGTGTGTTTCACTACGTTTTCCCAATGATCCTAAAAGAACTGCAGTGAGACAGGTGAAGCATCAAGAAATGATTGAGAAAGAAAAATGAAGCAGCAGTAAACACCACCCCACACACAAACACACACAAACACACACTAGCAGAGCTGGCAACAACTTGGTTGGAACTTTATTGCAATAACTCCCTTATTTGCTAAACACTGACTGTTGTTTCCCTCGATTCGGAAGTGCGTGTGGCAGCTGCTTTGGTAAAAGGAAAGTTAAGTTTGTGAGAGTTCCCCTTTTCTATGTCCTCAACACCCCCTGCTGAAATTTCTCTGTAGCTTGTCAATAGAGAAGCTTGACACTACTTCCCAGCCAATCACAACAGAGATCCCTGCTCCGGCTGCAAGTCCTCTTTCCAGCATTCCATGCAATGGGATTTAATCCTTAACTAGCACTTTTCCTTTGTGGCTCCACAGGTGCTTTGCAAAGGAGGAGGGACATTATTTGCATCTCACAGGGAGGGTGGGGAAACTGAGGCACAGAAGTTTGGGATGACTCGCCCAGGATCACTGGCAGAACCGGGAATAAATCCCAGGTCTCATGATGCCTATTCCAGTGCGCCGGCCACTGGGCTACACAAGAGCCGTATAGTCCCATCTCTCTGGTATCCTCCAGAGAGTTTTACCTTTGCTTTGTACCTGCTAGTGCTCAGCATCATGCATTTGAGCTCAGAGTGGGGACAAAAGCTTGCCTTGTCTTGACTGCAGTCTTCAGGCGGTCAAATAATTGATGTAATTACTAAGCTGCAGCACAAGGACCTTGTGTTCCAAAGTGGGATTTTCAAAGTTGCCTAGGGGAGTTAGACACTTTGTTTTAATGGGATTTGGGCACCCAGGTTGATTAGGCAGCCCTATGCAGGTATGGGCAAGGGACCAAGGCAGCTGTGATGCTCTAGGATGATGATAATTCTAATAGATGAAGAGTCAGGAAAGGAAGAATCTTGTGATGAGGAGGAGTATGGCATGATGAAGGTAACACCATGTATCATCCCATCAGGAGCAGAGGAAACAGAGGGGGTGAGTAATGCCCTTGTGACTCAGGTTACTACAGCTCCGTTCTAAGCAATATTTCACTTCGGTGTTAAGGAAACTGTAAGTGCTGCTAGCTAAATGTGTTGCCTTGAGCTGAGTTTTATATAAAGCAAGCAGCTGATGGAGATGGACAGCAGAAAGACTCCCACTAATGTGAATTTTTACTTCAGGTGCATTTAGCAGATTGAAGTCCATAATTAAGTCTTCGGGGCATGTTAAACACTAAAAAATCCCAGTGCTAAAAATATTGTATTTAGCATGCAAATTGTCTGTAATGCCATAGTACCCTGACAGCTTGGATTTATTTTCACCAGACAAAGAGAAATTATTAGTTTGTGGGTGCCACTACATGGTTGGTCATCATCAAACCTACTGAAGGCAATAAGCCTTTGGGAACAGGTTAACTCCGTTTTAAAAGTTGGAATTTTAATAATTTTTTTCAGCTTCTACTTAGCTCATGAATGCAAAGGTTGTCGTGACTAAGCCAATAGCTGTGGATTATTATCCTGAGCTATCTAATATACAGAATCAACAAAGACATCAAAAGTCTATTGTGAAGGGCAGGTGCTGTGGTTCAGGGACAACTTAGCCAAATGTCAGCTGCCTTTCTTTTCAGGCTGTTCCTCTGAGCTTGTGCCCTGGGGGGGGGGGGTCTCTCTTCTTACCCTAGGGGGTTTCTCTTCTTATACACAAGAGAAGGTGCCTGGAGAAACTTGAGCACATCTAGTTATCGTCCCTCATCACCATGGTATGTAGGCACATAGACTCAGTCTAGAACAGTGTTTCTTAAACTTTTTAAGACCAAGGAACACCAAACCATAATTTTTTTTTTTATGAGGAACACCCAGGATTTTTTGTTGAGCAAAAACAAAAAAACAACCCCCCCACCCACAGTTTAAGAAACACTGGTCTAGAAGCAGAGAGAGAGAATTCTGGACAAAGTGAGATGGAGAAAAGGGAAAACGAAAGAAAAGATGAGTAAGCGGAGAAGGAGAGTGAGTCTGAGAAGTCCGAGTTCTAAGCAGTAAGCCCTTTGAGATGAGGACCATATTTTTGTTGTGTTTGAGTAAGCTAGTATAATGCGGCCCTGAAGCATGCCCGCAAGGCGCTGCTGCAGCCCACACTGGTTAACCATCCACATCCTTAATCACACATAGCTTGTGTACCAGTCAATGTGCAATTTGCTTTTACCAGTCATATGGAATTATACACCAACTATGTGAAATTGACCAATGTCTATGTACCAGCCATAACAAATGTAAATTCCTGAACCTTTTAAGAGAGGCGGTTTCTCAGGATATTTTCACCAGAGATTTTTATTTTAAATAACTGAAGAAACTTCTAAGTGATTAAATCATCCGGATCTATTATAGTTAGTTTGCTCTTTAAGCAGGAGGAATAGAATGATAATATCATAATTGCAATGGAAGCTAGTGGAGTGACTAGAGAAAGCTTTGCTGGATACACGTGCTTCTAGAAAATAACATACTGAACTCTTGCAAACAACCACAGTGATCGACCATGAACTGTTAGCAAAGAAAGAGAAAGGCAGGACCGAAGATTCTCATTAAATAGGGCTTGTTGCTTTGCTCGTTAATAAGGAACCATAAATATGACCATAACAAGGATGATTGCAGTGACTTCTGGCTTGAATTCACCCTCAACCATGCCTGCCTGTCAGTAAGGAACAACTCAGTCCTTCTCCTTGGGTGATGTGAAAAAAAAATCTCATTGTCTTTACTGCCCAGCAGCACACACAAACATTTCCACAGGTCGCAGGAAAGCAAAATGTTTTAGATGTGATATAAAGGGCAGGAGCCTCTTGTCGACAAAGCTGAGGCCAGCAATCAGTGCTCGGTAGCACTGAATTCTAATCTCACTCCTGACTCTGTCCACAGGCTTGGAAAAATTATTTCACTTTTTAAAAATGTATTTGTATTGCAGCAGCATCTAGGGGCCCCAGCCATGGACTAAATCTCTAGATGTTGTAGGAACACAAAACAAGAGGTTCCCTACTCTGTGCTTGAATATATCCTCTCTCCGTTGGGGACAATACTTGCCTATCTTCCATGATGGGGGTGCGATGGATTGTAAAGTGCTATCTTCTTCCCCACCTCCATCCCCTGACCTATGGGGAGTTGCTGTGAAAATCAGCCGTGGTGTTTGGTGGCAGAAAAACTGTCCCTAAACAGTTGGAATGCATGCACCAACCTGACATCCGCACCCGAACAAATCAGCGCAGCTGCTCAGCTGTGGCCCACTGCAAACTGACTTCATTGCAGGGCATCTAGGTTGCAGGTGGCTCTGTGAGACCAACTTAGAATTGAAGATTTTTGAAGAGGGTGGGGTGAAGGGGCACAGGAGTGAATGGAAAGCTGGTCTCTTGCTGACCTGTGCCTCTTCCCATGGAAAGAGAAGCTTGTATTCTGGGAGATGTAAAGGTACGCAGGTCGGAGCGTGTTCTCTGCTTCCTGCAGTCAGGGAGGCTTCTCCCCTTTATTATCATTAATAATAAAATAAATAATAATTAATAATTAATTATTCCAAGTAGCTTGAGCCACAAAGTTTGAATCTGGATTCGGAACTGGTTCAGGTCCACCTTGAGATACATCTCACATGGGGGGGGGGGTGTGAAATTGACTCATTGAATGGAACAAGGCTTTGACACTTCTGTTAGGGCATGTCTAGATTTGCTTTCACTTTCAAAAGATGATATGCAAATTTGGTACGAATTTGCATATCTTCTTCCGATCACTTTTTCGAAAGAGGTTCTTTCAAAAAAGAAAGTAATCTAGACGTGGTTCTTTTGAGAAAAAAAACCCTTTTTTGAAAGAACTGTTCTTCCTAAAACAATGAGGTTTACAAGGTTCTTTCGAAAAAGAGGTTTTTCTCGAAAAAACCGCATCTAGACTACTTTCTTTTTCAAAAGACCCTCTTTTGAAAAAGCGATCGGAAGAAGATATGCAAATTTGTGCTGAATTTGCATATCTTCTTTCGAAAGTGAAAGCAAGTCTAGACATGCCCTTGAAGATTTATTAGCCTCATTTAGCATGGACATTTTAATTGACAGGGGTTTTGTGTGGGGGGGGTTTCTTTTCTCCTCCCTCTCTCCCCTCTTTTTCTAATTTAAATTTTGGGGGCTCTGTACCTGTCTGTGCCTCTTGCTCCACACATCTGAAGAAGTGGGTTGTGCCCATGAAAGCTCATGATACTATCGATATTATTTTGTTAGTTTCTAAGGTGCTACAGGACCACTCGCTTTTTAAGGATTTTTTGTTTTTTTTACATGAAGCATAGTCCTTGCTCTGTCCCTTTGCACAGAGAGGAATGTCACCCAGGGGAATGACCCACAAGGATGGTGTATTTGTTACATTATGAAGGAGCTTTTCACACATTTCTTTGTGCTTTGATTTGTCTGTATGGCCAGTATTTTTCATTCGCTTGCTTGGAAATTTCCTGCTTTGAAATTGCTAATATTGTTGGAAAATCAAACAATGGGCTTTTTTACACACAATGCATTGTCCTTATTGTTGCAGTCTTTTCATTAAGATCAGGCGGGGTTGATTCCTACCACTGGGTTAACTCCCGTGGTTAAAATTGGAAGGACTGGGGCAGAGAAGAACGGATAATCTTCTTTCTCTGGACCCTGTTCCTGAGATTTTTTTTTTTAAGGTAACATTTCCAATTTCCTGAGGAGAAGAGGATTTCACGGCTTCCTGTCCTTTTGTCAGAACAGCCTTTTTTTCTCTGGCACATAATCCAATTAATGTAATGCTATAAAAGCTCTCCTGATTGCCGTCCATTATTGCACCAGGATTGTGGCGCAATTGGCCATGTTCTATTTGGTTGCAACGTTTTGCTCAGGCAGCATGAAGTAACACCAGTCATTAAAACTGGTTGCTATCGACAGGGCTCTGTCTACAGGAGTGATTGGTAGCTATTGACAGACCTCTGTAACCATCTATAAGAGTGGTTTCGCTGCTGGGCTCACCCCCTTTTAGTTAGCTATATAGGAAATACACACAGTACAACTCCCTGATATTTATTTGCATAGGAAATGTATATGTTGGTCAACTGCGGGAATAGAACTAGAACAGACCTGGGCAAGATGTGTCCCGGGGGCTGCATCCGGCCCACCTCACACTTTGATCCAGCCCATCTGGCCACTTTCTATTTATCCTGCTGCCTGTGCCACCGAATTTCCAAGTGGTGGCTCAGGCAGCAGTATCCTATTTAAATGGCTCCCGACTCCCAGTTGCGGCAATACCTTGGCAGGGGCTGGAGCTGTGAGCCCTTTAAATAGCCACAGCAACCCTGGGCAGCTGACAGGCAACGAGGTAGCAGCAGGGCCAGGAGTAAGAGCCCTTTGCTATGTTTTTAATTCAAAGCATCCGGCCCCAGACAACCCTGGGGAGAGGCTATTCCTCAGCCCCGCCCCTTCTACCGCAGACTCCACCTCTTCCAGGCAAGGTGGGTGGAGCCAGCCCCTGACCACATATCCAAATTCATTAACTGGCCCTCCTGCAAAAAAATATTGCCCACCCCGGCCTAGAACCATCAGCAAGAAATAGTCTTGACCTTCAAAATTTGAGAACTATCCTGTACTTAAAGAATGAATGAGTCAAATAACACAGGCTGTGTCTACATTTTGCTGCTTTTGCGCAAAAACTTGCTGCCTGTCTACACTGGCCCGGAGTTCTTGCGCAAGTAAACTGATGTTCTAATGTATGAAATCAGGGCTTCTTGCGCAAGAACTCTGACGGTCCCACTCAGGAATAAGCCCTCTTGCACAACTGTTCTTGTGCAAGAGGCCAGTGTAGACAGGCAACATGAATTTCTTGTGCAAGAAAGCCCTATGGTTAAAACGGCCATCAGAGCTTTCTTGCGCAAGGGCACATGCCAGTGTAGACGCTCTCTTCTGGAAGAGTTTTTGCACAAGAACTCTTCTGCAAAAGAGTTCTTGTGCAAGATCATGCCAGTGTAGACGTAGCCTATATAGTGTATTGAACTGTAGTTAAGAGGCCCTGGAAACTCTGATCACATTGAAGCTAATGGAATTACAGCAGAGATGGTAGATTTGGTCATCTTTTCTCTTTCTTTATATAAAATGAGAAATGATATTACATTTGGTCTCCACACCTACAGGAGACTCCCTCCATGTCTGCAGCAGAGTGTGAGGTCCCTGAAGCCTGGCCTGGAGAGACAAGAGCTTGTATCTCTTTTGACAGGGCATTTAATTGCTTTAAAACTGTCAGATGACTCTAATGTGTGTGTGTGGGGGACGGGGTGGGGGTTGCAGACTATTGCAATCATCCAGGCTATCCCCATCCTGAATTAAACTCCAGACAGACCCGTTTCTGTGGAACTTTATTCATTTGACTGTATATTATTTACAGCATTATTACAAAATATATTGTGAGCTGGGTACAATTAATAAATGACATCGTGGATTTGGCAGCCCCAGGGTTGGTTTGGTGAAATACTGTTGGTGATGGCTTCTCAATTGGTTAAACCAACCATGAAGCACAGAGACCAGAGGGTGGTGGTGGTGCTGGAAACAAACAGGGGAAAAAATCGCTCATTTCCAGACCAGAGTCCACACTGAACCCAGGAGCACATCCAGCTAGACACTCTTTCCAAACCCTTCCCTTTTCCCTCCCAGAAGCACAAAGCACAGATTGCAGACACCCCTATCTCTCAGTGGCAAATGGTTACTCTGAGGAGTAGTTCCTCTGAAGACAAGGGGATTGTTCATGACAGCGACTATAGCACATCAGTGTGAGTCAGTGGCTTACGATCTTGCTTACACTGAAGTTATTGTCCTTAAGAGTGGTGCCTAAGACTTTGAAGCTAATATACACATACAGCTAACAACTCCGCTTTCTCTCCCTACAAACCTGTGGAGCCGTAAGGGAAGGGGGGAGCCAGGCCGGACCATGAGGAGTAGCTTCCCTCACTGTTGATTTAAACCCACATGACAAGGGGCAGATTCCACTTCGCGGCCTAACTCGGATGACTTCACTGGAGTTACACCAGGGATGGATATGGTGCCAGGGACCTTGTCTTTCACCATGTCCTTGTGGTGCTACATGAACGACACTGTCACTCTGCTGCTAACTTTGTACAACAACTTGTAACTTGGAGGTGAAAATCCTAGCAGGAGGACATGTCGGTTGTACTAGTAAATGAATGGTGACGATGGGTACCCTTTGAATCATAGCACGTACCATGCAAGGCAAGGTGTTGTTTATTTAGTTTATTTATGTATTTTTTTTTTTGGCTTGGGCTTCTGTTCAATTCGTCTTATTTATTCATATTTACATTGGTGTTATAACCCCGCATGTGACACATGTTTCCCTGCTCCTCCTGCGTCCACTTCCCCTGGACCCGTATGTCTATAGATAAAGGATCTTGTAGGATGGCAGAACCTTCTTAGTCTTGTTGGCACCTCTCTAAGTCTTTGCCTAAAGGCTTCCGCAGTTTGATACTGGACTGGTCAGCTGGAGGTGATGGCAAAGCCATTGCATGGAGATCCTGTGACCTCTGGCTGTCGGGCTCCTATTGCAAAGCAGAAAAGATGTCGGCGTCTTTGGTGAGAATTGTATCAATGATGTTCACACACGAGCAACCGGCACAGTGACCAATCACTGTCCACCGCTGGCTCTGCTAATGTCCACAATTAATGCACTGGAGGTCAGCTGGCCACAGGCAAGTAAGAAATGAGCGAGTCTGTTTTTGCTTCGTTTTTTTTCAAACACACAGTGTGAGAGTAGCTCTTAAAACTGCCCTTTGGGTAGGTCTCTGAGTCCAAAGGTCACCTTAAGAATAAGAGAGGGCCTGTCACCTGAAGCCACCCATTACATTCCAGTTATAAGGCTGGGTGGGCATGGCACTGTCTTAACACCATGGGCATGGGCCCTATATAAGAACACCAGGCCTCCTCATGACTCCCTACTCGCCTGTGTGTGTGTGTGTATGTGGCATGTGCACGGCATTGTCTTGCTCTCAGGCTTTATTCAGCAATGGAGTATCTTCATGAAGGCCTTGCGGAACTCAATATTGAAGGTGGTGTAGATAATTGGGTTGACGGCGCTGTTGACATACCCAAGCCAAGTGAAGGCACTGTACATGGCCGGTGGGATGTTACAGTCACAATGCATGTTCAGGATGTGGGTGATGAAAAATGGGAGCCAGCAGATGATGAAAACACCTGGGGGGAAAAAAGGAAAGAATGGGGGTTTGATTGCCATGAGCTATCACTTTAACCCTGGAATAGTTGCACTGGTGCTCAGTATTATCTAGGGGTGTGTCTAGACTATAGGGTTTTCTCAACAGAAGGGGACTTTTGTCAACAAAACTACACCTGCGTCTACATTGCCGCTGAGTTCTGTCGACATAACGTTGACAGAACTCAGCAGTTTTGTTGACGGCTGTAAACCTCATTCTACGAGGAATAACGCCGTCTGTCGACAGAGTTCTGTCGACAGAAGGTGTTATTGCATCAACACTGTCATGTCGACAAAGTGGCTTGCTTTGTCGACAGAACTGGATGTAAGCTAGACGCTCTTTGTCGACAGTATCTGTCGACAAAACTTCTGTCAACAAAAGCCTGTATTCTAGACATACTCTAAGGGTATGTCTACACTTGCACCCTAGTTTGAACTAGGGATGCAAATGCAGGCATTCGAAATTGTTAATGAAGCGGGGATTTAAATATCCCACACTTCATTAGCATGATCTCGCTGGCACGCTAGTTCGAATCACAGCTGATTTGAACCAGGAAGTGCGCGCCGGGACACAGTAGTTCGAACCAAAGCCCTTGGTTCGAACTAACGTTACTCCTCATTTTTGAACCAAAGGCTTTGGTTCGAACTACCGCGTCCCGGCGCACACTTCCTGGTTCGAATCTGCTGTGATTTGAACTAGCACGCTGGTGAGATCATTCTAGTGAAGTGCAGGATATTTAAATCCCCACTTCATTAGCAATTTTGAATGCCTGCATTTGCATCCCTAGTTTGAACTAAGGTGCAAGTGTAGACGTACCCTGAGAGCCAACAAATAATCCTCTTATGGTGGCAAAAGAAAGTTGCTTCTTGCAGAGGGGTAGGTCTTGTCTTTTACTAACCTATTTTTAAAGCCGTGGCCCTTAAGCATCTAAGCACTATGAGTTCCCAGCTGTTGTAAGTTGATTGACTTCCAAGCAGTTACGCCACGAGAGAATCTGGCCCTCCGATGTCGATCCCGTTTCAGACTTCACTGCCATTCGGGATGTGATTGGGATGCATTATAAAACACACGAGCCCCGTGCCAGCCACACTCGGCACCCAGGGTTCCCCAGAACTGGGCAACTCTCTGTGTTAGATGAGGTTGCCCTCTTATGCCTTGCCTTGCTACTGATGGCATATTGCCTTGTTACACAGGTGCTTCTCCTAACTTAGTCAGGGACACCTACAAGGACCTCACGTTCGGTACATGACACACTGTCTCCACAGACCACTTTAAAGTATCCTCACCTCCCTCTTTCATTCATCATCTTTCTCCTTATTTGACACTTCCTTCTTCCCTTCATGCATTACCCACTGAGCTCCTCCCCATGTTTTCTCATGTGTTCCACCAACAAATGCACTTCTGCATGCCTATCTGACTAACAAAATAGTCCTCAGTGGACATTCCCATTAAAAGACCAGTCCTGGGCAGCCCATCGACCATAAAGGAGGCCAAACTGAGCTCTTACCGAGCACAATAGCTAGCATCTGGGTGGCTTTCTTCTCCTTCTGCTGTGAGAGTTTCCTCCTGCTAATGGCCTTGAGGGAAGTCCTTGTCTTGCCGTTGGGCATAGACTGGATCTCAAAGACCTTGGCCGTCTTTGGGTTGTCTTTGGCATGCCCATTCTTCTCTGTTTTTGTGGGGCTGTCCAAAGGCAACTCCAGGGTAGAATTCACGCACTGGTTGGAAGTGGCCGGCATGACCAGTTGGTGGTTACTCAGCAGGGCAGATTTGTGTTTGGTTTTCTCGGGGGGGCTGGTACTGGAGACCATCTCCATCTCCATCTCCTCCATGTGATTCACTGCCTCCTGGACAAAGATCAACCCCCCCCCCAACATAAAGGTAGATGAATACGCAATTGGGGCAAAGAAGTGATACTGTCTTCTATGAAGGGAGCAGGGTGCTAACTGGGCCTTGATGAGAAAGGGATTAACCTCAGCTGAACTGCCCATCTCCTCCTTTTGCAGAGATAGTCTGGGGAAGGGAGCATGCCTTTGGGACAGTTGGGTTGATGGGACAGAGGCTCATTTCTTTGCTTATGTTCCCTTATTTTATATCTCTTTTCTGTGGACATTGTTTTGCAAGGAGTTGGCCTTTGTGACTCTGACAGTGGTTCTTTGCTTCCGCTAAATCATTCCCTTATTTTATAAGGCTTACCCAAGGGGAGAACCTCAGATCTAGAACTGGCTTTTCTATCAGAAGGACACTGAAATGGAAGATGTCTTCCCACCCCCACAAAACAAAACAAAACAAAACAAAACAGAAATTTCCCTGGGAAAGATCAGTTTCCAATGATTTGTTTCTGGTTTTCATGAAAAGACCAAAAGAAATTCATGTTTTAGAATAAAAAATCACCTAAAAGGCAAATAAAAAAATCCCAAATTGATACTTTAAAAATGTGGACAATCTTATGATGCTTGGGGGAGGTGGAGGAACTGAGACCTGATATTTTAACCCTGGGGTTGGTGACACTGCAATTCAAATGCAGGGGAAAGGGATGAGAACCTTTCAGTTTTGATGCTACATAGCAACTCCCTTCTTTTACACAACCCTTTTCTTTTTCAGGGTGGGGGGAAAACCTACCCTAATTTCATTTTGCACCAGGCAGAGGCAAAGGGAGATCATGCTTGTGCTGGAGAGCTGACAGTCCATTGTGACACTTACCACTTTCTGCTTATTAATTGGGAAACTCCCATTGGACTTGACAATGACAGTGCAGAGCTTCACATCTTCTGGATGAGTGCATTTGTCCTAAGGGGGCAAGTGTCAGCACACAAGTTACACAAGCCGAAGGGAGTTAGGAGGGGAGCTGGCAAAAGGGATGTGGCGATTTAAACACAGGGCACTGAGCAGAAAGAGTGCCTAGGACGGTAAGGAGTCTGGAAAATTATGCCAAGAAGTGAATGATGGTAGTTCCCAGGGACTCCGCTTTTTTCTCCCCATGAGAAAGGCACGTTAAGGATCTTTGTAGCTCCTTACTCCACCCCCATCTCTCTGTCTCCAGACCACTCTGCTTGACTAGAACCTGGCTTTTGAGGAAAATGCTGAGAGTTTGAAGATAGAATCATAGGATCCCAGGGCTGAAAGAGACCTCAGGAGGTCATCGAGTTTAGCCCCCTGCCCAAAGCAGGACCAACCCCAACTAAATTATCCCAGCCACAGCTTTGTCAAGTCGAGACTTAAAAACCTCTAGGGATGAAGATTCCACCCCCTCCCTGGGGAACACATTCCAGGGCTTCCCCACCCTCCTAGGGAAATAGTTTTTCCTACTATCCAACCTAGACCTCCCCTGGGACTCCCTGAAGTCATAAGATGCAATATCCATCTTCACAGTCCACCTTTCCACCCAGACCAAACAGCATCATTTGGGAGGGAATGGGGGCAGGAGGGAAAGAAGATGGTGATTGGGAGAAGCCGGACAGGGTCTGGTTACCTTCAGAGGGGCCTGTGTGTCTGAGTCCAGGCCGTGGGTGTTGCGCTTGGTGTTGACCCGCTTCCGGCGTTTCCGGAGCACTATGTAAATCTGTACGTATACCAGCAGGGTGACAATGAAGGGGACGTAGAAGGAGACGATAGAGGAATACACAACAAAGGCGGGATTGGCAATGATACACTCATTCTTGTCTGGAAAACACAAGAGATGGCAGGAGCATTGTCCCAACGGTTAGGTGCTAGAACCAGCGTTTCTCTCTCTCTCTCTCTCTCTCTCTCTCTCTTCACGACAGGAACCCCCCTGGAGAATGGGAACTGCTGCTCTCCCATCTTCCTCCACAAATAATTTCCAAACCAAGAGAGGGATTGTCACAATGAGTCATAGCCCCAACTCTCCATGCGAGCTGGGAATCTCAGTCCCCTGGACCCATTTGAAAACCTCAGGGCAGTGGTCACCAACCAGTAAATCAGGATCTAGTGGCAGATCTTGGACTGTGACAGGTGATCCTGACTGGTTTGGCTTAGAGCTAGAGCACGTCAGCTGCCCTTTCCCCCCACCGCTGTGCTGCTCCTGGCCAATGCCTTGGAGCTGCCCCCCAGGGGGCTTCTGTTTGCTGTTCAGGGTGGGGGAGACAGGGGAGGGAAGGCATTGATGCTAAGGTGTTCCCTTCCCCCCACCTCTGTACCCCCATCTGCACAGAATGAGCAGGGCGGGGCTTTGGAGAAGGGGTATGGAAGGAGGTGGCACAAGGATATTTGGGTTTGAGGTAGATCCTGGATTGACCTAAATTGGAAAAGTGATCTTGCACTTTAAAAGGTTGGAGACCTCTGCCTCAGGCCAAGCCTGAATCCAAGGGAAAAGAGGTTTATTTCTCAGGCAGTTAGTACAGGCGTAAGGGCTGGATTGGGAGAGTGAAATTCTCTAGCTAGCCACTCAACTGCAGCAGTGAGCTCTCACGACCCCCTAGAGGAGCAGTGCAGAGACACGCTCCCTTCGAGCGGATCACCAAGAGGTGAGTCTAGCAGTGGCGAGTGACCCTCTGCGACCAACCCGATCCAAACTCAGAGCAGTGACCTGTACATGCAAGGCTCTGTCGTTCCCATGCCATTGCCCATTCCGTTTCCTTAAATAGCGGCTACTGAATAGGAGCGTCTCTTCTGCTGCTGTGAGAATGGAGCGACCTGGTTATTTGTAAGGTGCTCATCATTGGGCAAATTTTAAGACATAAGGTTCTCTCTTCCTTTTGGGTGCTGAGAGAGCGCTTTGCAAATTTCTTCTGCAGAAGCCTGAGAACAAACATCAACCCTGATTTGTTGGAGGATATAGGCCTGGTATAGAGGCAGGTGTAACAGATTGAGGGCTGTTGGATTGGCAAGGTGTGCACAAACCTAACTCTTATCTCTTACTATTCACCCATGTTAATTCCTTCCCCAGTAACGCAATTGTCTCCGGGACCCAGTAGGATAGAAGAGTGCATGAAAACCCATACAATAGCCAGCCTCAGATGACACTATGCTCACCTGTGTTGTTGAGACCGAACAAAAGTGGGCAGGAGATGGCAAACGACAGGACCCAGACCACGGAGATCATGACAGTGACTCTGCGCCTGGAGCTGTAGCGGGTGTTATAAAGCATTGGCATTGCTACAGCTGTGTACCTGCATGCAGCACGGAGACAAAAACCGGGCATGTTATTTCCCTGCTGGTGCTGAAAGGCCACCTGCGCATTTGCAGTTAGTAAACCTGGAAAACTGCTCCCGAGAGATCACAGGGGCAGGTTCAGTGCGAAGACACCTCAAGGAACTCAGATGTCCAATCCAGGATGAACCCACTGTCTCACTTTTGCAGCAACTTGCATGGGAAGGTTTGAGGGTGCAGCCCATTGGATGTGCTTTTCAGTGCCCTTCCTCTGACAAGAGGGCAGCAATGCTGTCTAATGCACCTTCTGACCATTATCATGACCCACGTGAGCAGAAGCATGTACACAAAATGATTTTGTGTAAATCACCTTCCTGCCAGCCACACCGAGCTGAACAGGACCTTCCTCCTGCCCCAGGAAGATCTCACCTGTCAATGCTGATGGCACACAGGTTGAGGATGCTGGCGGTACACATCATCACGTCCAGGGTGACAAAGATGTCACAGTGGATCCGGCTAAATCTCCACTCGCCGACCACCTTGGAGAAGAGAGAAGGAATTGGGGGGAAAAGGTATTCATGCACGCAGCCAGGACAAGAGAGAGTCTATGGGTCAGTTCTGCTCTTAGCACTGACAGTAATTTTGTTGACTTCAGTGAAGTTACTCTGGTGTTCTGGTTTAAATGAGAGTAGGCTTTGGCCTGTGGAAATTAGAGGGGGATTCAGGTCACATCCAGGCAAAACCCTGCTGAGCCAGTGTCAGAATTTTTTGTTAATTCGATCTTTCAATGCTTTGTCCTGTCTAATTTGAAAAGTGATGGAGTTTGACTAGGAGACTGAGATGTTGCCAGTGGGATCTCATCCTTAGGACATTCCCTCTGAAATTAAGCCTGATTTTACCTTTCTTAATTGCATTCTATTGCTCTCCGTTCCCATTAGGCAACCCATATGACAGACGCAAACCTAGGACCAAACTCAGTCAAGACATAAGACATTGCTACTTTCATTGATGTCTAAGGGTGTGTCTACACAGCAAAGTTATTTCAGAATAACAGCCGTTATTCTGAAATAATTATGCGCGCATCTACACAGCAATAGCGTTAGTAATTTCAAAATAACGGGAGGCTTATTCCGACTTCTGTAAACCTCATTCTATGAAGAACAATGCCTACTCCATAATACGTATTTCAGTGTAGGGGCTGTGTAGACGCTCCACTTCTGCTATTTCAAAATAGCCCCTCACCAGGGCCATTCTAACTTATTCCTCCCCAGTGCCTTCTGGGGCTCTAAATCGAGATAGCACGTCTACATCAGGGAAGCCTGCCTCGGACTCATTTTGAGGCTTCCCTGCTGGGTAGATGTGCTATTTTGAAATAAGCTATTTCAGAATAACTATTCCAGAATAGCTTATTCCGAAACAACTGTGCAGTGTAGACATAACCTAAGTGAGTTGACTCAGTTATGCAGTGAAGGCCAAAACAATACCAGGCTTAAAAAAGAATTAGATAAGTTAATGGAGGATAGGCCCATCTGTAGATCTTAGCCAAGATAATCAGGGATGTTACACCATGTTCTGAGTGTCCCTAGCTTCTGATTGCCAGAAGCTGGGAGTGGATGACAGAGGACAGGCAACTCGATTTTCTATTCTGGTCATTCCCCCGAAGCACCTGGCATTGGCCACTGTCAGAGACAGGATACTAGGCTAGATGAACCATTGGTCTGACCCAGTGTTTCTCAACCTTTTTTTATAAAGTACCCCTTTTAAAAAACAATTAGAAGTACCCCCAGTACCTATAGTTTTCAGACACACAACATTTTTTTCTTCCATTGCAACACATTTGTTTAAACAACTTAATCGTAGACAGGCGGGCGATGAAATTTTTGGGTGTAAAAAGCACAAAAATAATAAAGTGCTGTAAAACTTAAAACAAAAATTCAGTTTTCTCCAAATTTAAATTGTGTTGACATACCCACCCCCCCAGACTTCTCCTCAAGTACCTTTAAGCGTACTCATACCACTGGTTGAGAAACACTGGTCTGGTTCACTGTAGACGTTTTTATGCAAGGTCTTAACTGGGGCATTAAAATGTTACAAGAAACCTCCATCATAATGAATGCATAGGAAAATGTGAATATTTTCAAAGGATTTTTTTCAAATTATGCTCAACAAAGCACAGTAATAGAAATAGCATGAGAGAAGCCTATTGTTTCTGCATATATAAAAATAGAAGCAATAATTCACGTTACACATTCTTATGAATGAAGATGGATTAAATTCATAACCCCCCAAAAAAATCTTTGACACATTGTGTAACATACCAAAGATAGAGGACTAATTATAATATTCCCATTACTAGTTGCTTTGCACTCATCTTTTCTCTTGTTACTAAAACCAAATTTAGCAATTAAGTTTAATGACAAGTAGTGCAACTATTGTATCGAGCATGCAAATAGAAAAGTACATTTCCCTCTATTATAAATAAATAAGTCTTACTGCATTTGGAATGGGAATGAATAAGATAGCTATTCAGCGTGATTTCTCCTTTCTAAGCCATAACTGTACTCAATATGAAGTGGAGGAGGAAGAGAGGCTGCAGTAAAGGCTGAATGATAGACCATACATAAACATAAATCATTTTTAAAAAAAGCATTTAAAGGGCACAGCCATATAAATAATTTGGCTTGATTAGAATTTGCCTAAAGGCAAAAATTTGCCATTTGTGTAGAACCCAGAGCTGCAATCAGCTTCTCGCAATCAAAACTAAACTAATTGGAGTTGCTTGAGGATGCTGTAAGATTAGTATCATGAAGAGTGTCTGTGTATGGGTGGGAGAACCTCTACAGTATGGGGGGTTTGGGTAAATGCTTCTGGAAGAGCTGACTGGAAAATGGAACGTCCAGTATTTTGGCATTTTGTTCTTGTCTCGATTCAATATGAAAAGTTGAGATGTAACTTTTTGGAGATGCCAGAGGGCTGCAGGGAGGCGGAAGCCCTCTCCGAAAAGTCTGATTTTCTTCTTTGAAAACAATCATCTGTAGTCAGATCTTCACCTACCTGAGCTTACACTTCATGCAGCTGGAGTCAGGAGGGTCATGCTAAGTCTCTGTTCTCCGCACCCTGAGCCACATGAAGGCTGTTCTAAGTTATCCTGGTCCAACAGAGCAGCAGCTGAGGATGGTTATTTGCACTGAATGAAGACAGTTTGGAGAGGAATCTCTGTTCTTGTATCGTTGAGCCAGTCGCCATCCATCCCACACATGCTGGTACATCCTCTAACCAAGGCTGAGATACTACATTATTTTTAATGGGAATTAGGCATCGGATTCCCTTGGTGGCACTGAAAATCGTAGCTTCTGAGTGTCGGAAGCCACGCCTACTGCAGAGACGGTCCCATCTGCTCAGGTGCCTCTGCTCATTCTTTGGCTCTCGGCTCTTGGGTCTCACATCCTTTCTTTGAGCTCCACAGCTTGAGCTCCAGGATGTTGCCTAATGTCTCCCCAGACTCTCTGAGACGGGATAGGGCTGCGAGTCCCATTTGAGAGAGCTGCATCGGTGTAAATGAGGACATTAGGATCTGCTTCTTTGGCAGCCTTAAACACTAAGCCATTGGCCCCTTTTTTTCCATTGGACATAAGCGCCTCTGAGGATTCCCAGCAGTTGTGTGTGTGTATCCCTGTTCTCCTATCAGACAAACATTCGGTCCCTGTGCATACAGGAAAAACAGTGGAAAATCCCAGTGCACTAGGGTTAGTCACGTGATTTAGAAGGCGGCAGAGGGGCCGTTGTGTCAGCAACAAATCTCAGCTGCAGTCATACACAAAGGCCTGATTTCACTCTCCTCTCTAAATTTATTAAACACAGGTTCCCAGAAGGAGCCTTGTATCCATGAGCTCATAGAAGGAAGAAGTTATAGCCCATCTTAGATCAGCTCTGCTTGGTGCTTCCAGTTGAAAAGGGTGGGAAAGAAATTCCTAGCCCCAAGCTGGAAATGATGAGATCTCACAGACGGGGGTGGCAGGTTTGCAGAAATTTTGATGGTGCCCAGAACCTGCACCCTTCTCCCTCCAAATACCACCCCCCCTCCACCTGCCTAAGGTTCTTGGAGGAGTTTGAGGGCTGGGTGCAGGCTCTGGGCTGGGGTAGGTGATGGGGGTGCAGGGTGCAGGGTCCTGGAAGGAGCTTGGATGCAGAAGGTATCAGGGGTTGGGCTCTGAGAGGGAATGTGGATGTGAGAGCGGGTCTGCAGTGCAGGCTCTGGGCTAGGTCAGGGTGTGGGAGTGCAGGAGGGGGTGAAGGGTGCAGGCTTTGGAAGGGAGTTTGGGGTCTGAATTGGGCGTGGGGGAAGTTTGTGGGTGGGAGAAGGTGGGGGAGGGGGTCTAGGCTGTGGGAGAAAACAAGGAGCATGAGGGGACGTGGGAGAGAGGGCGGGAAGTGAGGTGCTTACTTGGGGTACCTAGGCTGGGGGGCTAGGCAGTCTCCGTGCACTGCTGCCCATGGGCACCGCCCCTGCAGCTTCCCATTGGCCGCAGGGGCACTCAGAGCGTGGTTAGCGTGTGGAGACACACATGTACCCTGGGGCTGCGGGAATGAGCCAGTAGCTGCATGAAGTTAGCAGCAAGAAGCTGCTCTAGCCCTGATTCACTGCGGCTGCTGGTGGCGGCAGGGTCCCTGGGGCCGTTATAAATCATGGCAGGGCAGCTGGTGGGCCAGGGGATGCGATTTTGTGTAGACCAGCAGGCAGGGCCAGGAAATGCACTGGGGGGATCACATGGGGGCAGCAGATGGGGCTGGGGGTGAGAACTGGCCCCCAAATATGGTGGAGCCAGGCCCCCAAGCCAGAAATATTCCTGGTGCCTGGGCACCATGGGCCCATGTAACTCACCACCTATGCTCACAGAACGAGCTTCCATTTTAAAGAGGAGTGTTGTGGACCTGGTGTAGAACAGCACAAACTAATCCCAAGGGCTCTAACTACAATCACAGCCTGCCCGTGGTCGCGTTAACGAGGCTTAGCATATGCACAATGCTTTACATTCCACAGTGCTGTGCAAACATTAATTAACAAAGGTGATAATAATATGGGGCTTCTTGACCTCAGTGAGTTTTTTCTGCTCAGTACCGTTCCCAAGTGAATTATGGCTTCTCTTGTCTGGCTTTTCCCCCCCCCCCCCATTTTATCTTTTTTCTCCCTTAAACAACCAGCTGCTCAGTGCTCAAATGCAGCCCAAACAGCCACTCCCACCTCAAATCCTAATTTATTCATTTATTTATTTTTGAGGCTACTCTGGAGTTTAGCAGCTGCAAGGACAATTCTCTTGTTCTTTAAAGTTTTCTTGTCAGGTCTAAGTAAACATGATATACAGCAGTGAGTGAGGCTGTATCATTGCAGGGGATCGATACAAATAGGGATTGGGAGGGAAAATGCAACCTTGAAATTTTCCCAACAGACTCGGTTATTATTAAACTGCTCTGTAATGAAATACAGGGCACACAGCAGCTGAATCCTCTGTAGGATCTGAAAGCTCATCAGAAAGTGCATTGCTGCTTGTCTTGAATGTCAAGTGATACAGGACAAGATTTTCCATTTTGCATAAGTTCAGCAAATCCAAATTCTTCCATTTCAAAATGGAACAAAACCTTTAAAAAAAAATTCCAGAGGGAAAAAATGCCTTAAAAATAGTTTCCTGTAAATGGAAATATTTCATGTTGATAAAATGTCATTTCATTCCAATTTCAATCTTTCAAAACTTTTACACAATTTAAAAAATATAAAACATAATGAACTTTGATATACAAAAAGTCATTTTATCCTTTTTTTTTCCCTTTTAAAAAACATTTTTTTCCAAAAAAAAAGTCAAAATGGGATTTTCGGACATTATCAGAACAATTTGGTTCTAAGTGAAATTTTATCAAAATTGACACTTTTTTGAACATTTCAGCTGAGATGAAAATAACATTTTCCGTTGGAAAAAAAAAGTTTCAGTGAAGACCTTACAATCAACTGTTATTGAATGCATGAACCTGAGACTATCTTGTTATTTTTTTGACACCCTATGGCAGGAAGAGATCCTGGGTCCCACATACTTTTATCTTCTTGATGCACAGGTAGCGTAGTTGTGTTTAATGTGCTTCAAATCACTACACAGTTCAGAACAAATTTGCACCATCCAGTGAACTCCAAGTTTGAGTTTTATCTCCTATGTTTCAGATGACCGAGAAAACATCCCGCATGCTCCCACGACACAGACCAGAGTGCTGATTAGCAGCCTTGTGAGGGAAAAAATGTTTCCACTTCAGCCCTGGTTTGTATGGATAACTCAGTGCAATGCCAGTGAAAAGCATTTTTTTCCTTCACATACTTTAAAAATGCCATTTTCCCCTTTTTTATGTGAGAATTTTTTTGTACAACTCTTGTTATTCTAAGCCTTCATTTGGCCCTTGATCCCTGTAATATCTGAGGGCCTCTCAGTTCTCAGTAGATTTTATCTCATTTCCTCTGTGAGGTAGGGAACTGTCATTCTGGCTGTATCTTTTCACCTATCTTTTCTTGCCATAAGAATACCAACTCAGATTCAAGTTTTCAGATGCTCATGCATTGAAGCTCCCTGCAGCAACCTTATCTATTAGAATGCAAACCCTAGATCTGTCCCGCAACATCAGCACTGATCCTATCAACTGAGGAGAATTAGGAATTAGATAGCACTTTTTTGAAAACTATCCAGATTCAGCAAAACTGTCAGCAACCTTTCTCCACCTCCACCTTCTCTACCAAGCATTGCACTTCTTAGAATCCACCTATCCCATGAAGCCAGGAATGATGGGAAACAGAAAGGACTTGTAGCTTCAGGGAGGAGTCACCAAAGAACCCTGCATATCCACCTGCAAACAACCTGTAAGGCAGATGGACAATGCATTGGGTGTCTTTGGACTGACAGTAAATAGGGTCAGAATACCAGAACAAACTGCAGAATATCTGAATGTGGGAAAGAATCAGAGTCTGATTCACCACTGCCATCCACTTTGAATTGTCAGTTAATCCCGTGCAAAGAAAGTGCAAAGTGCTGGATTTTCCATTCACGCCGAGAGGGAGCATAACACCCACATTACACAAGGATCTCTGGGCAGTCAACCCTAAAGCCAATTTTCCAGACTTGCCTTTTGCATCACACAAGGAAGCAGATGGAAACTCTGTACCTGCTGCAGCTTGGAACACCAGTCCTATGAGGGGTGGAAATTACACCACTGAGTTATTCAAATACTTATAACAATGATGGGTCTGGACCAAATACCCTTAAACTGGCATTTCTAAACGGAGAAGTTTGACTCCGGATTAGGGATGTTAAAATGCACGTAATTAAGTAACCAGGTAATTGCTGAAAATTTCAGCAGTTACACTTGGGTGGCAGTCAGCTCCCCAGAAGCTGCTGCATGTGCAGAACCAGCTCCCCATGAGTACCAGCTCCTGCCTGCCGCCCGCGCTATTGCCTCTGTATCAGAAGCATATGGCTCCCTGGGAGCTGGTGCATATTGGGAGCCAACTGTTAAGACAGCTCCCTGTATGTATACCAGGAGCCTGCGTGTAACCATGAATGTTAACCAATGAGCCCTGACTCATCGGTTAATCATTTACATGGTTACACTTTCACATCCCTACTCACTTTCACATCCTCTACTTTGAGGCTATGGCCAACCGTCAGTTAATACTACAAAGGAAAGGAAGCTAGTGTTCTGGAAAACCCCTTCTTGTGCAGTTTCCCCCTTCCTTGACTTGGGGCCAGCAGAATTGATTCAGAACTTACATGAAGTAAAAAGCACTGGGCATTCTCAGAGACTTCGCTAGTTCCGGAGGAAACCCTGCTCAATCTTAGTCACCAGTGCGAAAGCCAGCTGGGCTTTTCACCTACTCTGTGGATGCTCAACTTCATTTTTCCCAACTTAACTTGCATCCCCCTCTCCGCTTCCTCAGAATCCTAGAGTCCTAGATTCCTAGCGCTTAAGGCCGGCAGGTACCACCTGAAAATCGAATCCAATCTCCTGGATAGCACCTGCCACCAGCACCTCCCTGAACCAAAATTAGACCAGAGTATCACAGACACAAGGAAATAGACTATCCTGTGCCAATAGAGGGTCTGAAGTGGGCCACTTCCGGAGGCGCCCTGCAATGGCAGGGAAACGAAGTGAGATTTACCTTGGTAATCATGGCATGTGACTTGCTCCCACATGCTACAGAGGGAGGTGAACCAAGGACACTGCCAATCTCAGCTGCGGGGGTGGGGGAATGGATTCCTTCCTGGCCCCACTCATGGTGATCAGTTAGACCCAGAGCAGGTGAGCAAGAACCAACCAGCCAAATCCCTGAGGGTATGTCTACACTACCACCCTAGTTCGAACTAGGGTGGTTAATGTAGTCATTCAAAGTTGCAAATGAAGCCCGGGATTTAAATATCCCGGGCTTCATTTGCATCTTGCCGGGCGGGAGCCATTTTTAAATGCCCTTAGTTCGAACTCCGTGCCCGCGGCTACACGCGGCACGGAGTAGGTAGTTCGAATTAGGTTCTCCAATTCGAACTACCGTTACTCCTCGTGGAACAAGGTGTAATGGTAGTTCAAATTAGAGAACCTAATTCGAACTACCTACTCCGTGCCGCGTGTAGCCGCGGGCACAGAGTTCGAACTAAGGGCATTTAAAAATGGCGCCCGCCCGGCAAGATGCAAATGAAGCCCGGGATATTTAAATCCCGGGCTTCATTTGCAACTTCGAATGACTACATTAACCACCCTAGTTCGAACTAGGGTGGTAGTGTAGACATACCCTGAGAGAGAGAGTGCTCCATGCCACTGCAGAATCTTGGCCTTCCCCATCCAACGACCCACCTCTTGCCATGGCCACTCTTGTTGCTTCAGAGGAAGGAGATTAAAAGATCCTCCCAGAATACATTTTGGCTGGGGGGATCCTTTCCTGAACTCCGCTGGAGGCTGGCTGAAACCTTCCATGAGTATCCAAGTTAGGCTATAAAAACTAGTAGTCCTGTGGCACCTTAGAGACTAACAAAAATATACATGCATGTATATATATAAAAAATCATGAGCTTTCATGGGCAACCCACTTCTTCAGATGAGATGCGCTTGAATGGTTGGGATTGGTCCTGCCTTGGGCAGGGGGCTGGACTTGATGACCTCCTGAGGTCTCTTCCAGCTCTATTATTCTATGATTCTATGAATGGAGGAAAAAGGGGGCCCCTCAGAATAAGAAGGGAGAGGGAGAGAAAAAAAATGTCTGTCAACCGTAGTCCCGGCGTTAATAAGGCTACTTGAGTGGGCTGGAACTGTCCCATATTTAGCTTTTTATGTCAATGGGCTATTGAATGTAAGGAAAGCTGGTTTTATACTATGTTATCCACTTCAACTCTTTGTTCAGGCCAAGGGAAACGGTCAAATTTGCATCTGATGGTCAATAGGCTATGTTTACACTATGACAAAGGGGGAGGACAGGACTCCATTTTGAGTACATCAGTGTTGCTGTGACTCTGGCCAAACCGTGCCCCGTGGAGGCATGGAATGCCCTCTCCAGAAAGTTTCAACATGCTTCAGACTTGTTCTTACAAAACATTTCTCCCAAGAGCCTCAAAGGAAAAAGACCTCCCTTACGGAACATGTTCTCCTCTCTCCTGTTTGTTCACTGCCTTAGAGCTGAACTGAGATGCTATTTAAATAGAAGAGATTATGCTGTGTTAACTCAGGATCCTGCAGGCATTGGGTTGAAATCCATCCAGGGGTGTTAATGCATATCCAGTGGGAAATAAGAGGGCCAAACCAAAGCTGTTCGAATCAGGAGGTAGCTCCAAGTCTCATTTGTGCTTCCTGAGGTCATCTGAGTTTAATCAACTTCTTCAGCAGCATGGGTTCTGTCCAACAGTAAGAAATCCCGCTGGCAAATCAATAGCACACTGAATTGGTTGGGGTGTAGGGGACTGAGGGTAGAGGAAGAGGAGGAAGAATACATTAGCTGTCTCTACCAGTAAGCAAGTCTCTTTCATTTGGCTTGTTAGGAAGATGCAATGCTAAGGCTCTGTCTAAACTGGGAAGGTTTGATGACAAAAGTGCTGTCGAGAGACAAAAGTTGAAAACTGGTCAAACCACTTTTTCTGCCTCTTACTGTCAGTATTTCATGGCCACATTATTAGCACCCTGTCGACAGATAGAGCAAAGCAATGTGGAGAAGCATCCCACAGGGCAGTGTTGGGGGAAGGCAGAACGGATCCCTATGCTTCTTGGGATTTCTTCAGAACTCTGGGAGCTCTCCATACTGAGGAATATCAAAACAGCACAACAGTCTCTCCAGCCCTCTCCTTGCAGCAGCAGTCTGCCTGCTGCTGTGTCCCTAGCAGGGCAGAACAGAAGCATTTCAATGATTTGCTCTTTGTTTGTTCTCCAAATGGAGCAGCTCACTCAGCTGTCAGATACTTCCCAGAGCTTTGAAAGGAGAGGGGATGCATGCCTGCAGGGCATTAGAGGTCACAAAACACTGACCAGAGCCATCAGAAAAGGCATTCTGGGATACTGGCAGAAGCCAGTTCTCTCAACCATACAAACAGCAGAGTCCACACTGGCTCTTTGTAGACAATAAAGAGAGGTGGGGGGTTTTTCACTCCTCCCCCCGCCCCCCACGGAGTGTGTGCTGTGACTGGCAACTGGAAGTTGTTGACTTCTAATCAAATTTGTTGGGAGACCAATACAGCAGTACATAGACAATCCAGGAAGTTTTTGGAGAATGTTGAGGATAATTTCTTGGTACAAGTGCTGAAGGATCGGACCAGGGGCCATGTGCAGATTGACCTGCTGCTCACAAACAGGGAGGAACTAATAGGGGAAGTAGAGGTGGGTGACAACCTGGGAAGCGGTGATCATGAGATGATCGATTTCAGGATCCTGACCAAAGGAAGAAAAGAGAGTAGTAAAATACACACCCTGGTGTTCAGAAAAGCAGACTTTGACTCCCTCAGAGACCTGATGGGCAGAATCCCCTGGGATGCTAATATGAAGGGGAAAGGAGTGCAGGAGAGCTGGCAGTATTTTAAAGAAGTCTTATTGAAGGCACAGGAAGAAACCATCCTGATGTGCAGCAAGAGAAGCAAATATGGTAGGAGACCATATTGGCTTACCGGGGAAATGTCATTGCGGAGCCTTTGGCCATTATCTTTGAAAAGTCGTGGAGATCGGAAGAGATCCTGGATGATTGGAAAAAGGCAAATGTAGTGCCCATCTTTAAAAAAGGGAAGAAGGACGATCCAGGGAACTATAGATTGGTCAGTCTTACCTCAGTCCCTGGAAAAATCATGGAGGAGATCCTCAAGGAATCCGTTTTGAGGCACTTGGAATACGGGAAAGTGATCAGAAATAGTCAGCATGGATTCACAAAGGGCAAGTCGTGCCTGACCAATATTATTAGCTTCTATGATGCGGTAACTGGCTCTGTGGATATGGGAAAATCAGTGGATGTGATATAACTTGACTTTAGCAAAGCTTTTCATATGGTCTCCCACAATATTCTTGCCAGCAAGTTAAGGGAATATGGATTGGTCAAATGGACTGTAAGATGGAAAGAAAGCTGGCTAGAAGGTCAGGCCCAGCGGGTAGTGATCAATGGCTCGATGTCAGCTTGGCAGTTGGTTTCTAGCAGAGTGCCCCAAGGATCGGTTCCAGGACTGGTTTGTTCAACATCTTTATTAATGACCTGGATGAGGGGATGGATTGCACCCTCAGCAAGTTTGTAGATGACACTAAAACAGGGGGAAAGGTAGATACACTGGAGGGCAGGGATAGGGTCCAGAGTGACCTAGACAAATTGGAGTACTGGGCCAAAAGAAATCTGATGATGTTCAACAAGGACAAGTGTAGAGTCCTGCACTCGGGACGGAAGAATCCCAAGCATTGTTACAGGCTGGGGACTGACTGGCTAAGTAGCAGTTCTGCAGAAAAGGACCTGGGGATTACAGTGGACGAGAAGCTGGATATGAGTCAACAGTGTGCCCTTGTAGCCAAGAAGGCTAATGGCATATTAGGGTGTATTAAGAGGAGCATTGCCAGCAGATCCAGAGATGTCATTATTCCCCTTTATTCGGCTCTGGTGAGGTCACAACTGGAGTATTGTGTCCAGTTCTGGGCCCCCAACTACAGGAAGGATGTGGATGCATTGGAGAGGGTCCAGTGGAGGGCGACCAAAATGATTAGGGGGCTGGAGCATATGACCTATGAGGAGAGGCTGAGGGATTTGGGTTTGTTTAGTCTGGAGAAGAGAAGAGTGAGGGGGGATTTGATAGCAGCCTTCAACTTCCTGAAGGGAGGTTCCAAAGAGGCTGGAGAAAGGCTGTTCACAGTAGTGATGGATGGCAGAACAAGGAGCAATGGTCTCAAGTTACAGTGGGGGAGGTCTAGGTTGGATATTAGGAAAAACTATTTCACTAGGAGGGTGGTGAAGCACTGGAATGGATTACCTAGGGAGGTGGTGGAATCTCCATCCCTAGAGGTTTTTAAGACTCAGCTTAAGAAAGCCCTGGCTGGGTTGATTTAGTTGGAATTGGTCCTGCCTTGGGCAGGGGGCTGGACTTAATGACTTCCTGAGGTCTCTTCCAGCTCTATGATTCTATGGGAAAAGACAAAAATCTCTCACAGGGGTGGAAGTTTTTTGTCACCAAAACTGGGTGTTTTCCCGGAGAAAAGTTGCATTGCAGTGAAAAGCTCTTACTGTTTTGTTGCCAAAAGTTGTTGGTGACAAAAGGTGCCAGTGTCAACATGCCCTAAATCAGTGCTAAATCTTGGTGGCTACATCTACACTGCAAGGTTTTTGCGCAAAACCAGCCATTTTTGCGCAAAAACCCGTGGAGCATCCACATCTCAAATGCACTTTTGTGCAAGTACATCGGCAGTAAAACGGTAGAACAGAGGGCTATTGCCGGTGTAGGTAAACCTTCTTTTACAAGACATAACTCCTTTTTGCACAGTTTGGTTTTAATTGAATTGATGACTCTGGCTATGTCTACCCTACAAGCTATGGCTGTGATACCTGCACTAGTGCTTGTCTGAGCCAGCATGCTAAAATCAGCAGTGGCAATGGCAGCAGAGGCTGGCAGTCTCAAGTAAGAACCCCCAGGATGGGAGCGAGTTTGTACTTGGGACGGCTCGCTCTTGCTGTCACTGCCCAGACCACCGCGGCTGCACTCCTCATGGTAGCCTACTAGCTCGGATGAGATTAATGTGAGCAGGGTATGTGTACTGGAGCTGGGAATGTCCCCACTTGCTCGTCGTGTACAAGGAACCTCAGTGGAATCCCCTCCATGTGCCTCTAGCTTTGTAGCGATTGATGACCAATCATTAATAGATGTTCTGCAAAGAAAGGTCCTGATACTGGTGGGGCTGAGCTGCATGACTGTGGAGGTCTGTTCCAGCTCTACATTTCATGACTGTGATAAGATTTTTCTCTCTATTAATTGCAGAAAAAAAATCCCCACAGCAATCTCATGGCTGCCTCCTGGCGAGCGCTTTAAGCTGCGTGACGTAAAGTGTGAATTAATCTTCATTAATGATTCTGCATCCTGCTGATCTGGGGTTTTCAGTTTTCCTAATGTACAGTCAAATAAATATCTTCTTCCCCTCTCCCCTCCCCTCTTGCAACATGTGAAAGTTGATTTCTGTAGTTAACTAGAACCCACACAGCCGAACCCGCAGGCACAATTAACACCAACGAATGTGACAAGAGTTTCAAACAGTTATGAAGGGGTAATGGGCTTGTCCTTAATATTAGATACTAGGTGTGACAAGGCATTGCTGGAGACATACAGGGCATCTGAAATGGTTAGGAAAAAAAGCAAGTCATTTCTCACTAATTCCACCATTTAAATCAATTGCTTTAATAATCAATTACTCCTGCAAGCAAATCTTGCAGGCTCTGATGCATGAGAGCACAAGTTGAACTTGAGTCTTGGGAGCAGTTAAGGCTTGATCCCAAAAGCAGCTGAGTATTGGATCCAGTGAAGTACTTGAACACATGCTTAATTTTAAGTGCGCACATGTTCCCTCTGACTACCCACCTGCTTAAAGTTAAGCATGCGGTTAACTGGTTTGTAGGACTGGCAGTAGAGCAATCAGCATGTTGCAGGATAAAGCCCTTGAAGTAACTGGGACTATTCAGATGGTAGCAGTTAAGCACCATAGAAAATTATTAGAGTTCATAGAAAATATTTGCCAACAAACTTAAAATCAAGTGGCCTATTTAACTGTCATTTTAGTGCGAAGAAAATTTTTACTATAACAAATCACAAAATAATTCAAATTAGTTACAGAAAGAGTAATGGAAGCTTTACGAGCTTCTGATTCAAATTTACTATGTATGGCAATCATTCAATAAAATGAATAATGATTGAAGTTGAAATCCTACAAATTTAAAACTGTGCTTTTACCTCCCTTTTGCAAGCACAGTAATAAACAATTCTATTACATATCTTTAATGCCTTGAACTTTCTATAAGTGTAATCTACGCAAAATGACTTTGCCTGGTTGACGACAGGCCTCACTTGCTAGTCGTTAATATAGCATTCAATTACAAACGATAGCCCTTAAGTGGTTAACCATTTCAACCTAGGTCTCACTGCTTGACCCTGCTGTGGCTGCGGCCATGGGGTCTCACGATGGATGTGTCCCCGCCCTGGTTAAGGCTGCTCCAGCTCGACGCAGCTGGCCACCAACAAAGCTAACTAGCAAGAGCTGATTAGCTGGTTAACAGTTAAGCATATTGGTAAGCCAGGTATGCTTACAAGTTAACATCCCTAATCTCTCATCTCATGATCCCAGAGAACTGGATTGTGACTTGGACTAACTAGTCATGGAGGGGATTAAAGGGAAGTTAGTACCTAGCTTACAACATTGTGCTTTTATCAGTGTCTCTGGTCTGGGTGCACAGTAGAGATGTAAAAATGTAAGATTTAAGTGGTTAAACATATTGTTTAATGGGTTAACTATTAAAAGGGGGACTGCCCCATGGCAGGCACGGGCTGCTGCAGCCCAGCCAGAACAGCGCCTGCCTGTGGCTGACCCCAGAACAGCCCCTGCCTGCGGGGCACCTGGATCCGCCGCGGACAGGGGCTGCCCTAGACGACCAGAGCAGCCCTTGTCCGTGGCAGGTGGGGAGCTGCTCCAGCCCCACTAATTAACTTTAACCAGTAAGCCTCACCCATTAAGGGTTAACGAGTTAAACTTTCACCTCCCTAGTGCACAGAAGCAAGCAAGCACTGTGTGGGGATGGCGTATGCTAGCAGCTAAGAGCTACTCCTTCCAAAAACAAGGCGAAAGCACAGGGAGCACCCTTTACTCAGGGCACAATCTGAACCCTAAGTATTCAAATACTGAGCAACCCCAGCCTGCTATTAGTGAAGTGGCAACCATTTGTCTTTTGAACTAAAGCAAACTCCTCTCCCCTCCTAGACTCCACTGATACCTAGTGGGGATGCTTTATGTAAATACTTCCAATTGACTTCAGTGCTGTAGACTATATAAAAGTCCAATACCTCGGCAGTGAGTAAATCTAAAATCAAGGACCCTGCTGTGGAACATAGATCAGACAGAGGTCTCAGCAAAGGGCTTTTCATGTGCCACCTGAGTGTATTCAGAATTCTTGGCAGTAATTATGTCTGCGTCACGGCTGCAAAGTACGTAACTAAACTGCTGTAGCACCCTGGAGCCAGCAGAGTACTTAACTTTAAACACAGGAATAGTTTCAAGGACTTCAGTGGACCAATTCAGTGCTCAAAGGTAAGCATGCATTCACTTGCTTGTGTGGCTTGGAGCCTTGATTTCTTGCTTGTTTTGATTTTCCATTAAACTTTCACTTTGTAATTTTGTATGTGTGGTGTTCTCTGGGGAAAAACCCCTCCAGTTCCTCCCCAATTACAGGCCCATCTAAAAGAAAGAACATTGACGGAAATGTCATTTTGTTTATTTTTCTTCTTAGATTAATTTAGCATGGGTGAATCGTGCCATATTGACAGCCCTTGATGTCTGCTACTTATTTAGTGACTACAGCCCAGGGTAAGCACCTTTCCTTTCCTTCCCTTTCCTTTCCCCTACTGTGATTCAACCTGAATTGAACTGAACTTCTCTATGCAGTCAGAGACCACAGAAATTCAAATGGGTGCAGGATAAAAACACAGATGTTCAATCTCCCTGGCTTATTCTATCCTTGGCTTCTCCTGAGAGTTGCCAAGTAGAGGACAATTAGGCTGTGTCTAGACTGCAGGCTTCTTTCAGAGGAAGCTTTTCAGGAAGAGATCTTCCCAAAAAACTTCTTCCAAAAGAGAGCATCCACACTGCCAAAGCGCATCGAAAAAGTGATCTGCTTTTTCGATAGATAGCATCCATTCAGTCTGGATGCTATCTCACACGTAAGCTGTGATTACTATGGGTGGAATGGCCACCAGGGCTCCTGTGCTTTTTCCTCTTTCCTCTTCTTGCGAAAGAACTCCCTCTACCCGTCCACACACACCTTTTTCCGAAAGAGCTCTTTTGCAAAAAGGCTTCTTTCTCATAGAAAGAGGAACCAGTGTCGGAAAAAACCCTCTGTTTTTTTTATTTTCTTTCGAAAGAACGTGATTGCAGTGTGGACGAATTGAAGTTTTTTCGAAAAAATGGCCGTTTTTCCGAAAAAAAACCTCTGTAGTGTAGACATACCCTTAGTAATGATTTTGAGGAGGACCTGGACACTATCTATCAAGAATTGGATTAAGACTCCTCAAAGCTCATGTCACACCGGTCACAAACAGTCATCAGACAGTAACAAGTGTAACAACTTTTTGGCAACCAGAATAGAACTTTACTCAGTACTTTAGGCATCGTGGAGGCAACTCATCCTTGTGTAGAAGGCTAACACTAGGCCCAAACACAACTTCAGTACCACTTGGGTGGTACATAAAACTTGAGATTGTTTTCTACTTAGTATCCTATTCCCTGAATCCACTAGTCTCCAAAGAAAGTAACATTTTCTCTTTTGTTTCTGTCTCTCTCTTGTGCACCCACAAGTTTTTCTAAAAATCTGAAGAACAAGGGCCTTGTACCTTCTATTATCCTTTCCCACACATTGCACTTCGCTCTTTCTAGCTATTTACAATTTCAAGGATCATTTGATGTCAGCTAAATGCTTGGCAGATTTGGAATATTCCACTTTCACAAAACATGGTGCCACTCAAACTCAGCTCTGCGTGCAGAGGCACAAAATTCCTTTATACCCAAGTGACATTCTAACTACTGTAATGTGACAAGTAGCTCACTTCTGATTCTGTTTCTCTTATATATTATGACACAGTAGCTCTTCATTTAAATTTTGCACATACGATTGCACATTTTCTCTACTGCTGAGGTTCTTAAGAAATATGCTGTGGTCCTATTGTGTGTGGTCGGTACTCTATGTACTTTATTTGCACACCACCAATGAAGTGTTAAGGCCCCATTCTTGGTCTTCATTGTGCATTGCACATAGCTGTGTACAGGAGGCCCCCAACTTGCGACCACCCGAGTTCCAACCCCCCACACTTACAACCATTCTGGAAGTGCGGAAGGGGCCAGAAACCCCCAATTTATGTCCTCGGCCCACATTTATGATGGCGCCTATCGTAAATGAAGGTTCGAGTTACAACACCCCCGACTTGCAACGCTTCCCCTGGAACTGATCATGTTGCAAGTTGGGGGCCTCCTGTATCTTGGAAAATACATGTCACACTCAAGGTTAGTCTCTGTTAGGGTTTCCCTCAGACCTCTTCCACTCAGTTTCCACAGAAGCTTAAGTGCTCTACATAGACATTAAAGACCATCCTATTTAAGCTCTTATGAAAAAGGCCACACATAATCACAGAACAGTAGAACTGGAAGGAATCTCGAGAGATCATCAAGTCCATTCCCCTGCCCTCATGGCAGGACCAAGCATCATCTAGACCATTCCTGATAGATGCCTATCGAGCCAGCTCTTAAATAGCTCCATTGTCCTACCATTAGAGGTTAAGGAGAACAATTTTTCTGCCCCCTCCTTGTACCATGTTGTTAGGAACTTGAAAGCTCCTATCATGTCCCCTCTCAGTCTTCTCTTTTCCAGCCTAACACACCCAATTCTTTCAGTCTTCCCTCATAGGCCATGTTTTCTGGACCTTTAATTATTTTGGTTGCACTTTTCTGTACCTTTTCCAATTTGTCTACATTTTTCCTGAAATGTGGTGCCCAAAACTGGACACAATACTCTAGTTGCAGCCTAATCGGCGCAGAGTAGAGTTGAAGAATTACTTCTCGTTTCTTTCTTACAACATGCCTGTTAATATATCCCAGAATCATATTTGCTTTTTTTTTTTTGCAACAGTGTCACACTGTTGACTCATATTTAGCTTGTGGTCCACTATGACCCCTAGGTCCCTTTCTGCAGTACTCCTTTCTAGACAGTCACTTTCCATTCTGTATGTGTGAAACTGATTGTTCCTTCATAAGTGGAGTACTTTGCATTTGTCCTTATTAAACTTCATCCTATTTACCTCAGACTATTTCTCCAGTTTGTCCAGATCAGTTTCAAGCGTGACCCTATCCTCCAAAGCACTTGCCACCCCTCCCAACTTGGTATCATCTGCAAACTTTATAAGCGGACTCTGTAGCCTATCAAGTTGCTTGCCTATCATGATAATAATATGATAAGAACATAACATAAGAACATACTGGGTCAGACCAAAGGTCCGTCTAGACCAGGATCCTGTCTGCCGACAGTGGCCAATACCAGATGCCCCAGAGGGAGGAGTCACAACAGGTAATCCTCACATGATCCCTCCCCTGTCACCCACCTCCAGAGAAACAGAGGCTATGGACACCATTCCTACCTATCCTGGCTAACAGGCAGTGATGGACCTAACCTCCATGAATCTATCTAGCTCTTTTTTGAACCCTTTTTTGAAGTTAAAGTTCTAGCCTTCACCACATCCTCTGGCAAGGAGTTCCACAGGTTGACTATGTGCTGAGTGATGAAAAACTTCCTTTGTTTTAAACCTGCTGCCTATTAATAACCTACATGGAGTTCAGTTGATCAGCTCAGAAGGGCACAGAGGGGAAGCAATCTTACTGTGATGTAAATCTCTAAAGGTATGTCTACACTACCACCCTAGTTCGAACTAGGGTGGTTAATGTAGGCATTCGAAGTTGCAAATGAAGCCCGGGATTTAAATATCCCGGGCTTCATTTGCATCTTGCCGGGCGGGCGGGCGCCATTTTTAAATGCCCTTAGTTCGAACTCCGTGCCCGCGGCTACATGCGGCACGGAGTAGGTAGTTCGAATTAGAGAACCTAATTCGAACTACCTACTCCGTGCCGCGTGTAGCCGCGGGCACGGAGTTCGAACTAAGGGCATTTAAAAATGGCGCCCGCCCGCCCGGCAAGATGCAAATGAAGCCCGGGATATTTAAATCCCGGGCTTCATTTGCAACTTCGAATGCCTACATTAACCACCCTAGTTCGAACTAGGGTGGTAGTGTAGACATACCCTAACTGCAGGGCATGTAAGGGCCAGATCATAGAATCATAGAATCCTAGGGCTGGAAGAGACCTCAGGAGGTCATCAAGCCCAGCCCCCTGCCCAAGGCAGGACCAATTCCAACTAAATCAACCCAGCCAGGGCTTGGTCAAGCCAAGTCTTAAACACCTCTAGGGATGGAGATTCCACCACCTCCCTAGGTAACCCATTCCAGTGCTTCACCACCCTCCTAGTGAAATAGTTTTTCCTAATATCCAACCTAGACCTCCCCCACTGTAACTTGAGACCATTGCTCCTTGTTCTGCCATCTGTCACTACTGAGAACAGCCTCTCTCCGTCCTCCTTGGAGGGTCCCTACATGTGGTTAAGCAGCATAGCTCAGGGTGGGCAAATTCTGTCCTGCGGGCCAGATCCAGCTGCAGGGTTAATCCCTGGCTGGCCTCCACCTCTTTGTTTACTGGTGCCTCTGCAGGTATCAGCCAATCGCAGCTCTCATTGTCCGCAAATGGCGATTCGCAGCCAATGCAAGTGGCGGGAAGCAGTGTCCTGGTGTGCACCATTACCAGTCGCTCGCAAATGGCGATTTGCGGCTAATGAGAGCTGTGAGTGGCTGATACTTGCAGAGGCTCAGGTAACCATGGCAGCAGCGGCCCACCAGGGACTAACCCTCATGGGCTGCTGGGTTTTGTTATTGCCCACACCGGCATAGCTCCTTGAAATGGCCCAGTTTTATACCAGCTGAGGGTGTGGCTCTAATGCCTCAAAATCATGTCACCTTTTTGTTCTTCACACTTGCTCTGGGGGGGGGGGTGCAGAATCTGCTGACAATGAGTTTTAAACGCCTGTTAGCTTGCCGATCCAGTACAGCTAAGAGAAAATGATCCGGATTCTCTTCCTTCTTCTGCATACTCAGTAGATGAATGTACTAAGCACCAGACACACCTGGGCAAACCCATGGAAGGCAATGGGACTGCACGTGTTGCGGAGAACATAATCTGAAGACGATTGAGCAGGCCGGGTATCACAGAGGACCCACTTTGGCCTCTGGGATCTTTGTTTGGGGTGGTGATGATGAAGGCTAAGATTTTGTCAGGGTTAGTTTCAGTAAAAGCCACGGACGGCTCATGGGCAATGAACAGAAATTTATAGAAGCCATGACCTGTCTGTGATGTCTGCTGCTGCAGTCCATGGTTTCCCCTGCCACTGTGGTGGCCGGGATCTGTGGGGAACCTGCAGTGGGGCCCACCTCCACCCACACCAGCTGGTTGCTGCAGGATGACTGTATTTCCCAGAATGAAAATGGGACATTTCCAGCCCCTTGCCTGAGTCCCCTTTTCCCCATTCCGAGGCTGTTGCCCAGGGCTGGAACCCAGAGGAGGGCCTCCTCAGGAATCTGTCATCTGTCGCTAGACCCTTGCAGCCGGTCCCTGTCACTGGAGCCCTGCTAGGGCACCACTGCCCGCCAACTCCCGAGTCCTGCAGCCTATGGGGCTGATGCACTGAATGTCATGGAGGAAGGGGAGCTAACAGAATTGCTGGGTCCCTAAGGCAAGGTGTGTATGTGTGTGTGTGTGTGTGTGTGTGTGTGTGTGTGCGGAGGGGGGGAGGGGGCAGGCTGTGTACTCCCAGAAGAGGTGAGGGCTTAGGTGGCAGGGCTGGGGCTGGCGCCAGCCAGCCCTCAGTGCTGCCTGGACCATGCAGCGCTGTGTCCCCCTGACTCCTTGCCAGCTCTCAGCCGCCTGGAGTGCTCCATGCGCAGTAGCAATGGCAGCAGAGAGCTCTGGGCCCTTTTGAATTGACAGGCCCCACGGCAACTACCCCTCCCTCCCCGTGGGCGGGCCTGCATGGAGCTCTCTGGAAATCCTTGATTCTGTGACTTCCATAACGTGACCTAAACGTAGCCTGAGGGATGCTGTGTGAGATAGGGAGGAGAGTCTCGGATCCCTCACAGGGCTGGCAGCTAGCAAAATGAGCACATTTGTTTCTTGAAATGACTGTGAGGCCGTTGTTATTCCGAGCAGAGCCACACTTTCAATAGCCAATGCCTAAGCTGCTGTTCTGCCACTCTCTGGATAGAGGCACCAGGAATATGTGGGTGGCAGAGGATCCACTACAACACAATGCCACCTACCTCCAGGTAGACTACCCAGGGCATCACCAGCGTCGCCACCAAGAGATCTGCCACAGCCAGGCTCACGATCAGGTAGTTCGTGGTGGTCTGAAGGGCTTTTTCCCTGGACACCGCCATGCACACCAGGACGTTGCCGAAGACGATGACAAAGATCAGGAGGGTGAGAAGTATGGCATAGTAGTTGTAGTGTGGCTTCTGGTCTCCATCGGACCCGTTGAGTGGCTTGCTCCAGTTCCTGTTGCCAATGTCGTCATTGTACCAGGACAGGTTCAGGGGATCCATGAAGGTAAAAATGCCAGAGGCCAACTCCACCCTGCCACAAAAAAGAAGCCAAATGTTACTCTCAGATCATGGGGTGACATGAGCTGCACACACCAGCTCATGGAGTTCAGCTCCATATTTGTGTGTTTTAAGCAAGTAAACCTTGCAGGGGCTATGACTTACTGCTCAGGCACCGGAGTAGGACGCAGAAGCTCTTGGTTATGATTGAGTCACTCAGACAAGCCACTGACACCAACATCCTCAAAGGGAGTTAGGTGCTTCATAACAGTGAGGATCTGAAAAGGTTGATGTAAGATATGCAACTCCAGCTATGTAAATTCCGTAGCCGGAGTTGACATATCTTACATCACATTTCCGCGCCATCCACACAGCGGGAGGCCAACGGGAGCAAATGCTCCTATCAGCTTCCTTTACTCTTCATGAGGAGCAGGAGTACCGATGCCGACGGGGGAGCCCTTTGAGTTTGATCTAGCGGGTCTACACTACACATGCTAAATCGAACCCCGGAAGATTGACCAGGGCAACGTCGATCTTCTGTGTAGTGTAGACGTGTCCCCAGAGCCTGAGTTACACAGGTACTTAGCAGAGACAATACTTTGCTGGAAGGAAAAATCCTTGCAGGCTTCAGAGGTGCTCAATCTTACAGCGATGGTGCCTTGAAAATATGCTGCAAGGCAAAGAGAACCCGAATAAGTAAATCATTTTTACTGACTGCTAGGTTACAATGGAATGGGTTGTTATGGCCACTTCCGCAATAGGGGAAGGGCAAACCTCCCTCTGGTCAGAGCTTCCCTTGACAGATACATATGTGTTTTGGAGGCAGACCCCAGTCTTGTATAAATTAATTTAAAATGGGAAACTCAGATCTTAAATACCCTTAGAAAACCCTTTCTGCCTTGCAGCAATCTATCCACCAGTCTTACCCTGCCAGGAAACACAACTAACTCAGACTGTTTTTCCAAAGCAAACAAAAGTAGCTGAACTTTCTGAACCAAGCATCTAACCTGTAGGGACCACAGTCCTTGGCCCGCTATACGCAAGCCTGCCAATGCACTCCATCCCAAAGCCCCTCAGTCCTGACCTGCAGCATTCCTTGTTCCAATGACCGGCCTCCTCAAAGCAGATGTATTAGAAAATGGTGATCTTATGAGGAGGCCAAATCTCTCTCAGGAGAGTAGGATGAGATCATTTCGGCTCATTTTTTCCAACGTGCACACCCAGGTCAAGTGCCTACGCTGTTGTGTGCCCAGATTCAGAGAGGCACTCGCTTCTTTGAAGAGAGAAGCTAGAAGTGCTCTGTCCCTTAAGCTGAACTCTCTGAGCTAGGGGACACTTTTGAAAACTAAGTGCTTCCTCTTGACTTCTGGGTCGATTCCTCTGATGTGTAAATTGGCAGCGCTCCATTGGCTTCTGCCTCTTTACAGCTGCTGAGAATTTGCCACTGCCCCCCTCCCTCCAGCAGCCTTCTGCTCTCTTATTGCCAGACTAACCGGATCCAATGTGTAGAACCTTTCTCCCGTCAATAGCACTGGCTAGTCCATCCTCCCTTAGTAGTGTTGACCCTGACAGCCTCCATCCACTCCTTTCTATGCTCCCCAAGCCTCTGGCTACATCACTGTATTGAAAAGAGACCCACGTGAACTATGACAGCTGCATTTAAGGGCCTGAGAACATTCATTCGGATGGACTCAAGGCTGCAAAGAAATCAGACGAGAAATATCCGGTTACAAGACTGACATTTGAAAAGCTGACTAGCAGCTGGCACCGGAACTAGGAGGAGGCATCTCACCCAGTCAAAGCGCCAGTCTAGCGTGCAATCAGAGCAACTCCTAGCGTAGCTAATGCATTAAGCTCCTATTATCTTTTCTGAGTCGTTTTTCCTTTCATGCTTTTTAATGAGATTTCCTCTGCTTCACATTGGTTTCTTGCTGCTCTTTAAAACAAACAAGATAACAGAGAAAATATAAATAGGACATCACTTTTCCAGTCCTTCCTTCCAAGGGTGCCAGCTCTAGCCAACCTGCTGGCAACAGCCATAACGGCCACAAAATCCCAGGCCCGGACAGTCTCTGCTAGCTCTTGAGACAAAACAGCTGCTGGGCCAGCATGCACTGGCACCGAATTAGGAGTCACTTTGTCTTGCTGTAAGACTTCTGGGTTGGACCTATGTGCTTGGTTGTAGCTAGATCACTGGGATCTCTGTGCTGCTCAGCAGGGGTCACTGTTTGAACGGGAGCACTTCAAGGATAAACCTTTCAGAGAGAGGAATTGATGCTATGAGGGATGATACCTGAATTGTTATTGGACAGACTTGGTTCAGCACTGAGTACTGTGTCTACACAACACTCTAAACTCGAAATAAGATACTCAATTTCCGCTATGCAAATTGCGTATCTTATTTTGAAATTTGAAATTTGGCACATCTACATAGTGCCAAATGTCAAAATAACATGCTATTTTGAGCCATCCCTTATCCTTCATGCAACGAGGTTTACTGGGATGACAAAATATTTCAAAATAACGGGTGGCTTGTGTAGACACAGGGTAGCTATTTTGATATACCAGAAGTATCCTGAAATAGCCATACAGTGTAGACATACCCTTAATATTCACTGAGGTGACATAAGCCTGAGGTAGGAGCCCATATAGTTCCCATCAACATACTATCCAAGTGACCCCACGCTACTAAAGTCAATGGCAAAATCCAGTTGACTTCAACAGTAGCATGGCTGGACTTGCGGGTTATTCATATCCCATGACAGGTTTTTTTTTAATATAAAAATAGGCATAAAATCCCCTAGGGCCTTAAATTCTAATGTTATTACTCCATTTTGCACCCTAACCTCCCCCTGCAGTTTCAACTGGAGGTGGGAGTCTCTATCACATTTGTGTTCTAAAATGTTAGCTAATGCGCAAAAAACAACAAATAGTCCTGTAGCACCTTCAAGACTAACAAAACATGTAGATGGTGTCATGAGCTTTTGCGGGCACAGCCCACTTCTTCAGATGACTCCAGCTGAGGCAGTACCTCAGTTTGCCAGCTCACTATTAAGTGTGGAATCTAGTGTGAAATGCGTGACAAGATAATTTAGATTTGGGGAGCTTGGAATTGCAAACGCAAAAGGGGTTCACTGGTCTCTTTTAATTCCACATTTTGCCATGGGCAGTGTCCTACACCCAGGACTCCAGAACTTGCATTTCAACTTTTGGTACCATGACCAGTCAGGTAATGTGTATTCATGAAGTAAGGGGACCACCTCATGGAATCTCACAGTTGGCATTGTACAGTCTGGAAGAGAAAGTTGTTACCTTTTGGGATACTCTTTTGACCTAAGATCCCATGCTTGAGATGTTACCTAGGCTGCACTCCCATCACCGTTGCAAGCCTGCCCCTTGACAGTGGACTTAACAAAACAAGCTCCAGACTTGGTGCGTCTTTAAAATCTTGATATACCTTATCTTCCATGTGTCCTGGAGTCCAACTCCTATTGTGTAAAATACCTCTTGCCTATGCCCTGCCTTCCCCAGAGCTAGGGTTCATAATAATGCTTCCCTGCTAGGGACAGTTGGATATATTCCTGCTCGTGGTGCACATGCCAGATGGCCTATTAATACTGACGCAGGAATCTTATGCACACGCATTGGCAAAAAGAACCCACATTGGGGGGCACTTCCTTTACTGCTTGCACCTGATTTTCAGAGATGCTGAGCTCTTTAAAATGTCTCCCTGTATCTAGTAGCCAAAGCTCTTTCAGTTTTCTTCAGTAGCTGGCCCCCTCTCAGACCACATCATTTCAGAACCAAGAGAAGATAAGCAAGTAGGTCAATCTTTGGGCTAAACTGTTCTTCATATCACAGATAAAAGTCCAGGGTATCAGCTGATCTTTGACAAACTCCTTATTTCCAGGGGAAAGTCTATAATCCATCTGTGACGGGACGGGCGGCCTCCTCCCCGCGGGGGCAGACGCGCCCTGCACTGACCCCGCAGTCGTGCTCGCGCTCCTAGGGGCGGCGTGGAGAGAGCGGGTGGCGTGCGGCCCCTGTACAGCCGACGCCACTCAGCTGAGAGGCGGGGGCGGGGCCGGGGTGGAGTGCTGGCTGGCGTGCCGGAGCCGGAGCACGCCACATGACCCGTGACGTGCGCGTCGGCCGACGTCACGGTGGAAGGATGCCGGCGCGGGGTTTCTCTTTTAAAACCCCCGGAGAAGAGGTAGAGGGAAGGCACCCGGGGAGAGGGAGGACACCGGAAGAGAAGGCGAGGAGAGGGCAGGCAGCTGGGGGAGAGCTCACTCGGGGGAGTGGCCGCCCTGAGCAGTGAACACACCCGCGAGGATTAAAAGGGGTCTAGGGGGTGATTGTGGGGTAGGAAGTAGCCCAGGGCGGGGCGTGGAGCCGGTGAGCTGGTGCGTTGCGGGCGTTAGCCCCTCCAGCTGGACGAGTTCCAACGAACCTGTCCTTAGGGTCCTGGGCTGGGGCCCGTGAGAGAGGGCGGGCCCGGGCCCCCCTACCCCACCCTCCTAGCGGTAACGAGCAGACAAAGCACGGAGTAACGGGCCGGAGCGCCCGAGAGACACTAGGAACCTACCCTGGGTCGGGGAAAACGCAAGTGGGGGTGGCTTAGTACTTACCTGGCGAAACAGGACTGCCGCCCCGACTCGTACACCATCAAATATCATTCGCAAAGGGATCAAAAGGAGCCTCAATTAGCTCTCAGACTAATGCTTTTAGTACAGCCCCGGGCTGCTGAGTTCCCCACTGCACCTGCCTTGCTGGTGTTCTCAAATTAATATCCAGATGTCAGTGGCATTTTCTTCCAGCTGGAGCCTTCGTGAGCACTTCATAGAATCATAGAACACTAGAACTGGAAGGGACCTTTAGAGGTCATCGAGTCCAGTCCCCTGCCCTCACAGCAGGACCAAGCACCGTCTAGACCATCCCTGAAAATGTCTATCCAACGTGCTCTTAAATATCTCCAGAGATGGAGATTCTACAACCTCCCTCAGCAATTTATTACAGTGTTTATGCACCCTGACAGTTACAAAGTTTTTCCTAATGTCCAACCTAAACCACCCTTACTGTAGTTTAAGCCCATTGCTTCTTGTCCTGTCATCAGAGGCCATGGAGTGTAGAAATCTGCCAAAAGGCCTTCATGGGGACAAGGCACCTTACCAAGGGCAGCATGAAAATGAGAAGCTTACTTGCAAGGATTCTGCTGCTTAATCATCAGTGGAATGTGATGTTCTCATCTTGGTAATGCTGTCCAGGCTAGGGATTGTTCAGATTGTCCAGGGAAGAGCCAAGATCTTTCCAGCAGAAGTGTTTTTTCAGCTTTGCAAGGAAAATTCTGCTCTAGTTTCATTGTTATTAACTTTCCTATGCTAGTGAACTTGAAGTACTGGGCCTGATCCAGGAGTGTGTTGCATCTAAATCAGTGGAGCCCAAGAGTAAAGCAGAGGTGAGCCAGGCAATTGTTGTTAAAATGTGTCTCTAGTAAAATCCATAATAACCGTTCTTTGAACCCAACCTTTGCTAGTCAGGTCATGCCTGTCTCTTACCAGTTGGCAAAGTCTGCAGTTGTGAGTTTGTTTTTTAAAAGAAAACAAGTTTTAGTATAGTGGTTAGTGGCGCACACTGTTTTGCACAGCTAAATGTTAAACACCGAGCAGCTATTAATGAGTGTTCAGACCAGTGTTGGGAATCCGTGAAAAATTCTGTGTGTGTGTCCTGAAAACAGCAAGAATTTTAGCATGAATGATTGTCAGGCCACAAATCTGTACTGGAGAGAGCATTATTTGTTATTAACACTTGTCCTGAATGCAATATCCAATCAGAGAGCAGAAACACTATCATATAACCTAGATAAACAACCATATCATATGAGTAGCAAATAGCAAACAGAGGGTGTGACAGATGCGAGTCCTGGGAAGTGTAAGGAATTAAAAAATCTGTAGTGGGATATGCCAGACACACATGGATTTTTTGGACAATAATCAAGCAGGGGAATCTCCGGGATGTGGTTAATGAAAATTTCTTGCATCTGGTTATAGACTCATAGAACTGGAAGGAACCTCAAGAGATCATCTAGTCCAGTCCCCTGCACTCGTGGCAGGACCAAGGTTTGTCTAACCTGCTCTTAAAAATCTCCAATGATGGAGATTCCACAACCTCCCTAGGCAACTTATTCCAGTGCTTAACCTAGTCTTTTGGTGCTACGTCATGAGCAGAAGACCTTTAACTGGTGATTGCCTATTCTGGAAGATTGGAAATCAAAGGCCTGAGATGTACAAGGAAACCCCGGGGTTCTTCTTCCTGACCTAAAAAGTTGACATGGATGTGTAACCAAGCTGGCAAACCCAGCTGTGGGGACTGAAAAACTGACACCTATCAGAGCCGTAGGTTGGAGTTGGGATGACTTCTGGTGAGCTTTTAGCATGTGTATGGGAACTTTCATTGTCTTTATATGTTTGTTCATGAAGGCTGGTTGGTAACTGGTGTATGCTGTTATAGACCCTGGAGACAAGTTAACTACAGGTGCTGGACCCTGGACAGACCTGCTGGGGAAACCACAGTGAGATGCAGAGGTACTGTAAGACTAAACTCCTGATCGGGAGGGAGACAAATGTGGGTCTCTGCAGGATTGAGCGGACAGCTGGGAGCTGGAAAGCTTAGGAAAGAGTCCTTGAGGAAGACCACAAGGTGTGTTTGTCAAAGGTGCAGTTAAGCCTGAAACTGGGATGGTGGGAATGAAAAGTTTGTAAAAAATATCCTTGAAAAAAATCAGTCAGCCTTTTTCCTGAGGCTCGTATATTTTGTCTGTTGTAGTGGAAGACAGAATTATTCATATAAAATAATTAGCCGATACTTAGCAATCATGGTACATTGTTAAAACACTCACATCACTGCACACACAATTTGTGAACCAAAAAAAGAGGCTGAATTCTTAATGAATTTTAATCCTACCAAATAGTTTGACTACCACTAGTTGTCATTATGGATCGGCAAGTCTCTGATGCTTTAGAGGTTTGGCTCAGATGCTTTTCTGAAATGCCAGAGTATAGCAATCAGTTTGGAAATACCATGAGAAGAGCCTTTCTTGTTGTATATCAATATCTGCCTTTGAGGGGCAAACTACAAAATAAAGAGAAGTATGAAAATTAACATACAAATCTGAATGTCTTTGAAACATTTTGGGTTGGGGGACTGGAGGTTAGGATGGGCATGACCAGCTACTATGTAACCAATCAACCGATTGCAAGATAATCTTATGTGACTTATTCTACATAGTATCAGCAAGCTGTCATTATAACCTTTGTCTTGAAGATGATTTATGGGACCTATAATGAGCATTGCCTGATGTATGAAATACACACTGAGAGGCATTCAGGTGTGCTGCTTGGTTATTCAGTGCTCTGGCTGACTATTCCACTTTGTTCCCAGAGATTGGTTAAACTGTAAAGAGGCCACAAAGTGGAAAGAACCAGAGCATCAAACCGCAGCATGTGCAGCCAAAGCAAGGCAGTGCACATAATTCAGAGGTATGATCACGAACTTCCAACTACCACATGGTTGGGACAAAACTCCAAGGGCAGTAAGGAATGAATCCATTCTCGGAGTGTCTGTTAAGTAGGAGAGAATAGTATGAGCTTGACACATATTGGATACAGCCATTACTTGCTTAGCTGTAATACCCCTCGGACTTCCTAGAGGATCAACCCTGTTGTGCTGTGTGGCAAGTACCAGATATGCATAGGCAAAATGTATCTGCTCTCCTTCTTGATGCACCAGGAATCCATGTAGAAAGCATGTGGTGTGCTGTTGAATGGTTATTTATGGCTAGCTAGTGAAAGATGGGCTTATAGTTAAGATGCTGGATTGGAACACAAGATCTGAGTCCATTTCCCAATTCTGTCACAGACTGCCTCTGTCACGATGGGCAAGTCACTTAATCAGGCTGTGCCTCAGCTCCCCAGCTGTGGAATGGGGGTAATAATAGTTCCTATCTCGCACCCAACAGCTTTTCCATGTAGATTGTAAGCTTGTTGAGGCACAGGCGGTGTGTACAGCACCTAGCACAATGGAGTATGTTTCTCAGTTGGGGCCTCTAAGTGAAACCCTCCTGTTGCTGAATTCGAGTAAAATGCACCTGGTTTGTTGCTGAACGTACCTAAGTTAACATTCTGTTGTTTTCAGTGGAATTTAAATGAACAGCAGAAGAGCTGGTACTGCCAGGGAATCAGCAAGCAAAATGTTATGCTCTAATTATCATTTCCCATACATCTTTTTGTCTGAATGGAGTTTTATCACCAGCGCATGTGTTGTTCTACGATGCAGATACGCATAGAAAGTTAAGACTTCCTGTGACAAGCAGAGAATCTCAATGGGTAAAGGAGTTCAAATAAAGATCCCACGTTCTGGGTGCTTTTCCATGTCTATTGGAATGGAGCAGGTCCTGTTTGGCCTTGAAATCAAGAGTGGAAGTTTGCTAGTCTCAGAACACATTGGTTCCTTTGAGCCAGAACATTCTGCCAGAATACATTTTCTCATTGCACTTAGGCTACGTCTATACTGCAAGGTTTTTGTGCAAAAACCCGTGGAGCATCCACACCTCAAATGCACTTTTGTGCATGTAAATCAACAGTTAAATGGCAGAAGAGAGGGCTTTTGCCGGTGTAGGTAAACCTCCTTTTACAAGGTATAACTCCTTTTTGCACTACAGCTATTGCGCAAAAAGGCAAGTGTGGACGCTCCAGAGGGGTTTCTTGTGCCAGAAACCCCTATGGGAAAAAGCACAGGTGCTCTTTTGCGATGTGCTTTGAGGTGTGGATTTGCTCTTGGACAAGAAGTTTTTGTGCAGAAACTCTTGCTCAAAAGGCTTCTTGCGCAAGAAGCATATAGTGTAGACGTAGCCTTAATGAAAAGATATAAAACCCCCCATGAATTTAGCAGCACTTTTCCAAGGTGTGAGCCTGGTTCAAGCTTTGGGGAAAGTGGAGGGTCATTTCCCATTACACTCAAATGGGCTGTCCAGTTCTGCTTTTGACACGGACTCCTTAACAGCAGGCATCATGGAGGACAAATTGCTCCAAAATATTTCGATTTTGATCCACCACAGGAGCAACCTAACTGATTCAAACCAGGTTCCATCTAGCCCAGTTTCTTGCCTCTGACAGTGGCCAGCACCGGCTGTTTCAGAAAAGATGCAAGGAGCCGGGAAGCCATGGGATAATTAGCCCCCAGAAAAAGTTTCCTCCTGGCCCCTATTAGTTAGAAGTTGGCTTGTGCTCTGGAGAGTTCACAGTGTCTCCCAAACAATCTTCATTGTTATAGCACTGGATGTTCTTGCTGTTCCACAGAAACCTCCAGTTCTCTTTCAAAGCCTGCTAAACTCTTGCCCTCAGTGATGTGTGATGCAGGAGCTAGAAATGTGAGATTCCTTTCATAAATTGGTTTTCATGGCCAAGGTCTTCAATGATTGTTTCTTTTCTTTGTATCCATCAAGAACCACAGTGCTATCAGACAAGGACACCCAAGCATCTGTTTTAGTTGCATTCATACCTGGACCTTCAGAGACAGATGTTGAGAAAGGAGGTATTCAGCGAAGACAAGCCCTATCGTTCGTCTGATGAATGGAGAGGGCAGCTTTCAAAATCACACATGAGAAATGCTGGTCCTAACCCCCCAGAAGGCCCAGGTGAGCTGTTTACATGTGGCTTTCATCTAGCAGAGCGAGGACTGCTGGATTGGGAGGATGGCACGAGGCAGCTTCCAGAGTGATTTGTAAATAACTCAAAGGCCGTAAATTCTGCTTTACAAATGGTATAATTGTGCCAGGGTTAGAGCTAACCAAATGCACAAAGATTTTCCTCTTCTTAAGAGTAGCAACAGGAACTCCAGTCTAGTGCTACAGAGAATTGGCCAGACCCTGAGCTGCAGTAACTCAGTGGAGTTTCATTGAAGCCTGGGAGCTGCACTGGTTTACACCGGTTGAGGATCTTCTCTGGTGCCAACTGGTCTTGACAGAAGTGACATACAAGAGAAGCAGTTTGTCTAATTAAAGCCTAAAACAACCAATCAACAGCCAAAAATACCTCGCCTCCTTCAGCCTTTTAGTTGCCTTTCAGCTCCTTTACATATTTCTTATGTAAACACTGAATTTGCATTTCAAAAGGTAAGCAGTTAGGCCTAGAGATGTGTTTCCAAACATGAAGGGACCCAGTACTTGACAAATACTCTTCTACCGGCAATGTCTATCAAGAGAAAGGAAGCTGGTTGGTGGCACGAAGAATCCATGGACATCCTGCATAAACTCCCCACAAATGTCTAATTTCCAAAAGATGGGAGTTTACCTTCTGTCAGGGCCTTCGCAAAAGTTAATGACTTGAGAAGAGGGCGATTTTTCAACATGTCACCCATATCCCCAGCAGTGTTCCTTGTAAACTGTACTTGAGTGGCCAAATAGGGGAGATTCAAATGCCATCCAGCTGATTAGCACAGCACCTACAGCTGGAAGCATGGTGGTGCACATCCACACATGCCTCGGTGCACATAACAAAATGTATTCTGCACCTGGATGGAAAAAATTAGAGGGAACATTGACTCCAGTACCAACAGATTCAGGGCATTTTGGATTAGTAACCTTGGGCATGTTGGAAAACACTTCATCTGACTAGCTTATAAAACCTACACCCATTACAATGGGTGAGCACATTTAAGATGATGTAAAGCGGGTGTAACAGCTGCCATCTTGGCTGACACCGGAGACTCAATAGAGAACCTCCAGTGCTAAGAGCAAGAATCACTACAGCTGGAACTAAAGAAGCAGGTTCTCCAACTGAGAGCCATACCAGTGAGCAATGCCAGAGAATTTGAAGGCTGCAATCTCTCATCTTTCCTGTTTGTGGAGAGCTGAATTTATTGAGACTATCTTCCTATGTACAGAACAATACCCTTCCTCCCTTTTTAGCTTGCACGACACTCCTGTAATTCCACTGGGGGTTTGGTGAGACAGGGCGGTGAAGCTCAGATCTCTGGAACCACAACTCCAAGTTATAGTCCCTTTGTTGAGGTATACATAGGATGCATTGCTTGACTGGAAAGCATGATTTAAATAAATCTTCTACCCTAGCCTCCATCTCTTCCCACCGCCCCTCTGCCTTTGCCATCTCTGGTCCTTCCTTTTGTCTCTTCTTTTCAGCCCTGCCTCTTTCTCCAGTGATGGTTTCTGTGAATGCTCCAAACCAAACTCCTCCAACTGGCCTCTCATATTATGCTTTCCTTGAGCTCCTGGGTGTTCCTGTTCTATAAGGGATTCATACGTGGGATTTGTTTTCCTGACCTACTGTATCTAAGCCCCGTTTCTGTCTCCTTCCCCCTCTAACTCTCACATCGGTTTATTAACAGTAGTAATAATTATTCATCAATCATATAATAATCATTACATGTAAATAATAAACTTTACATTATGGTCATGTCCAGAGGCCCCAGTCAGGATCAAGGCCTCATTGCTAGGTGCTGTAAAAACAGACTGTTTTGGAGCCAGACAGCTTACATACTCAAAGATGCCCGGGTATTGTTTTTTACCCACAGCAAACACCCTACACAACAGATGCGATACTGACATAGTGCCACAACAACGCGGCCATGTTGTGTCGCAGAAGCATATTGCAAAGAGACTGTGTCGTGTTCTAATTCCTCCTGTGCCTGTACACATTGAGGGCTCTTGTGAAGCCAGTAAAACAGTCTTGTAGGTTGAGGGGTAGACCTGGAGAATCAGGACAGGTGGAACCAAGTTGGAAGGGTAGCACCAAATTTGTAGCTCCTCACTGCCTTGCAAGAAAGTGAAGCGACAGGAAGACCAAAAAGAAAAGGAAAAAAAAAAAAACAACCCACCAAATCTCAACCCATTGAATTATCCAATCAGTGTATTTTGACACAAATAATGTTAATTTATGTAGTGCCTGTCAATGTGTCTGTTAGAAATGACTCAGAACCTCCGACTGAGAATTCAGGAAACCAAATTAGATATCACTTAATGCCTAACTCCCCAGTAGCTGAAGTCTCTTTTCCCAGTGCAGCTTGTTTTAAAACTAATGTGGTGTTGTTTTTCCTGGTGACTGGGGACCTGAATACCTAGCAGTTAACTGTGAAAAATACCAGTATCATTTAAATGAAAATATCAAAACCAAAACTCCAGAGACTGATTTGTTGTTTCTTAGCAGTGCAAGTGAGCAGAAAGCATCGGGAAACAGTGGAAGCTCTTTTGTAGGTTCATCTCTCTTGCAAATTGAATTCTATAGTTTTACCTTTCAGAAACAAGTGTGAACATGTAAACTGGAATCAGAGCAACCTGGAGGCTTCCGGGAGGGGTGAGGGGGGAACTAATGTTTCATATGCTGATGGATTTAGATTAGAGGATGTTGGGGGACTTTCAAAAAACTTAAAAACCAACAAATGGTCCTGCAGCATCTTAGAGATGAAGTGTTTTTAATTACAAACTAACATGGCTACCCCCCTCAGGGACTTCCAAGTTTGTCTGGAGAAAGCTAACCTGTACCACTCTGCAGAATTGTAAGTCATCTCATCATACACTTTTTGGACCTCAAGAAAGGTTTATCATGTGACTTTTTTATTTTTATGCAACTCTGTCCTCTGTTTGCTGTGTGGTCACTCCCAGGGTGGGCAGAGTGGAACTCAAACCCACCACCTTGTGGTCCCCAAGTGAGAATGCCCTATACTCTAAGCCCCCCCAAGCCCCCATGTTAGCATCATGATGGAGGATCCAAATACTTTAAGCATAAACCATATCAAATTTTATCAAACCCTGCAAATCTTGGGAAACTCATGAGAGAATCATTCCCAGACGGAGTTTCACCTAAAGATGTTTGGATAACTGAGTAAGACACAGATCCCAATAGGAGGCTGATCTTGTGGTTGAATGACCGGTTTAGGTGTCAGGAGATCTAGGTTCATCTGACTCCAGACTGATGTCTTGTGGATGTATGTGGTGTAAGTCATTTCATTTCTCTGTGCCTGAGTTTTCCCTCAGTAAAAATTATGATCATAGTATTTCCTTTCGCTCTCCCTTTATCTGACTTGTCTATTTAGGAGACGGTTCATACCAAGAGGCACTGTCCCCAGAAAGGATGAGGAGTTCGGGGTGCCTAATGGACCTGGGGAGGTCACAAGCCACAGAGATGGCGGTAGACCTGTCCAAGAGCCAACACCTCAGAAGGTGACTGAGAGGGCTGAGAGGTCCCAGCAGGATAGAGGGGTAAACATTACAGTGGCAAAGAGGGCTTGCGTGGACCCAGACCCTGAAGACAGAGGGTCTAGGGGTGTCTAGTCTGTGTGTGCAGCTGGAGGCAGTGGAGAAAGCTTGTTGCAAGGGGGCTTTGAGGGGAGAGAGTTTTCTCTTACTCTGTGTGTGTGTGTGTTGAGCAAATCACTTCATCTCTCTCTGCTTCTCTTTCCTCTAACTGTCTTGCTTATTAAAAGTGTAAGCTCTTGAAGGCAGGCACTGTCTCATAGGAGATTTTGGTTCAGGATTTGACACAACGGGGTCCCAGTCTTGGCTGAGGTCTCTCGGTACTATTGTAATAAATTAATGATAATTAATAATAAATAGCATTTACCCTAACCAGACCTTTTCATCTCACCCCCACCAAGTAACAATTTTGTGCTGAGGTCCTAGCCATTAGGAATATACAATTTTTCCTAGGAATAGAAAACCCAACTCTTCCACCTCAAGTGCCAATGCAATTTGGGACAGCTCTTTGATTCACAGAGATGGTACAAACAGCCCGTCATATTGTGAAAGAAAATGTCTTCATTGGTGTTTTCATGAATAAAAGTGCTAAGTTCAGTGGTCTGGCTTGTGCAGTCACATTATTCATTATGAGTATTCAGACAAATGCTGGGTATTCATGGAAATGTTCCTGAGGGCTTGTCTGTGCATGAAAGATATTCTGGAATAAGGCAGGATGTGAATTTAAATCAGAACAGTTAGTCTGGAATAACTCCATATGTTCATACTCTCTTATTCTGGAACAACTCTTAGTTGGAAAATGTTGTCTCTGCTCTTCAACAGCTACTCAGGAAAGACAAAGGCATTTAGGGTACATCTACACAGGGAGGCTATTTTGGGATACCAGAGGTCTTTTAAATGCGCCCATTTTTTCGAAATAACGGGCGTGCTATTTTGGCATCCCTGTAACTTTCATTCCACGAGGGTTAAGGGATGTCGAAATAGCGCGTTATTTCAAAATTGGTGCTGAGTAGATGCAAAGTAAGATATGCAATTTGTGGAGTGCAAATTGCGTATCTTATTTCAAACTTAGGGTACTGTGTAGACACACCCTTAGAGAAAATCAGGATTGGTGTATGTATCCACCAAGAAAGGGGGCACACTGGGAATGAATACTGCACAGTAATAATAGCATCCCTGAATTAACTGGGCTTACTCACATGCTTAAAGGTATGTAAGTGCTTGGGGTCTTTGTGGGTTACAGCCAATGGTGAAATGGCTGGATCATTTTTCAACCAGTTGTAACCCTAAACGCCTGGTGTGAAATGGGTTAATTTAAAGCAAAGAAGCTGATTCCAAATCTGCATCCCAGTGTCAGAGCCTAGGCTGTGTATTACAGCCAACTCAGGCTCAGTCCATGGGATTTTTGCTTCACCCAGGGCTGTCCTTAGGCATACACAGCTGTCCTACTGAAGTTGGGGTCCAGTGTAATCTAGTGAGGAAGACCTCGGACAATGTGGAGAAGATGTACTGAGATTGAAGGACAACAACTGGGGTACTCCTGGAGTCAGCTAGAAGTTTTGTCTCAAGACAGAGTGAAGTGGAGGAGACTTGTAGATGACCTACGCTCCACTCGGAATACAAGGGTTTAAGAAGAAGTAATCTAGTGGTGCCCTATGCTGCGTATGGCTAGGACAGGCCACTTGACCCCCATGGGCTCTGCATTGGGGCTTCGGCAGCTCCCAGCCTTATCCTCGGTCACCCCCTGATGCAGGGTCCGCTCACCAGGCAGTAGCAAGGCACAAGCGCAGGCCAGAGGACTCAGGAGGAGCAGAGGGTGGCCATGCAGCTGGCGGCTGGAGAGAAATGGTGGTTTACCCTTCATTAAAGAACACGCCGTTTGGCGTACAATAAATAGCACAGGCCAATTTACACAAGAAATTCCATTTCAACAAATTAACAGGGGAGGACGGACTAAGTAAGAAGGCATGTTGATTTGAAATGGGTTTTAAGGAAACAGAAAGGGGTTTTGTGACAGGATGAAGAACAGGATGGTTTGAAATACCAATGGCATTAACAGACGAGGATGATAAGGGAACAGAAGGAAATTTTGCAGACTTTAGGCTGATCTGCTAGCACCAGTATTTACAAGACAAGCCACAGGCTGTTCCGTGATTTTACAAATTATGTATGGCCCTTTTTGATTAATAGGAATTAAAGGATTTATGATGCAGTTATGTTTCCTTAGGCTGTTCTAGTAGTAATTAGCTTCTGGAGAAAAGGAAGGTGCATCAAGGTTCAGGAAAGGCGGAGGGGGAAAAGGCAGTGAGGGGTTTGGAGAAGGTTGGTTCGGGCATTTATTTTTTTAATGTTTTTTTTGGTGGCAGTAATGACACGCCATGCTTTTTGTTAGGACAGGGTATGAGGACCCTTTTTTTTCCCCCATTCTTGACCTTGTTCTTTTCCTTTTCGTGTAACCCACGGCCTTTATATTGATAAGTTTGCAACTGTAAAGCCAAGAGTTTTGTTTTAGTACTTTTTTGTTGTTGTTTTATGCAAGCTGTACAATGGTTGGCAACCATTACCAATTTAGAAAGGGTCTTGGTTTGCCAGCCAATGCAAATTATTTTTAGTTGTTGTTGGATCTTTGGCAAAAGTCCTTGAACAAAAGCAGCCCCCCACTGCCTTTTTGGCATTGTTACCTGGGTGAGCAATTTCCGAATATTGTTTAAATGCCCTTGTTAACCTATTCAAATAATTGGCAGGGGATTTGTCTTTGTTCTGTTTGTTCTTAGCTGTCTTTTTTTTGCTTTTAGTTTTAATTAATTGGGGATATAAAGGAGCTGAAGGAGTTAAGGAAGTAATTTGGGTGGGAAGGCATTTGGATGCTTTACATTTTGTTTTTAAATCCTGCACTTGAGTCTTTAATTTTTCCTGGGAGTCCTTTAGACTCCGCACTCGAGACTCATGGAGTCTCTTTGTAGCTTTTTTTTACCAATAGACAAATGGCTTCCACTGTATACCAGAGAGAAGTGGCGCTTTGAAGGGTAAACCACCATTTCTCTCCAGCCGCCAGCTGCATGGCCGCCCTCTGCTCTTCCTGAGTCCTCTGGCTGCTTGCTGCTCCTCCGACCCACACTCATATCGCCCACCACCGCCCGCGCCTGCTGCCCTGAGGCTGCATGTGAGGGGCCCCTCCAGCCCTGCTCTGGGATTGCCAGCTCTCCCAAACTGGATGCCATTGCAACAAATGGGTTCTGCCCCTGCAGCTTCCCTCATGGAGTAGGCGCTCCGCTCTACGAGGGGTGGGGTATATGTCAGTGCTGGGTCACATAGGGACGGGCCTGACTTTGCCTCTTGGCATTGCAGATCAGTGAACTCCACACACACACAGAGCAGATGGACACTGACCTGCTTTGTTTTTGTACTTCTGTGCTGCTGGGGGCTTTGGGTTTGATTTGTCTTTGGGAAAATAAGTAAATCATCATTAAAAATAGCCTGAAATGGATCACGCTAATGATGAAAGTTGACAAGAAGAGTCGGGGCTGAACTGGGCATGCCTCTGAGATCCTACCTGGGTGAGGCTGCAGTGGGCAGGGAAAGGTAGGGGCCAGGACAGGGGCATTATATCCAAAGCCAATGTCCTCACCTAATCTCTTTAGAGATATGGGCCACATTTGGGGTTGCCCTTGAAGCTGAGACCATGGCAAGCACAGGACTGCTGCTCCTGAGTCTCCAGGAGACTCGATCCATCATGGATTGAGTCCATGTGGGGGGAGGGGAACCTCACGTGTCCATCACGCAGAAAGTTCAGTTCCACCCTTCAGTCGTAATTGCAGAAGGCAGGCCTACGTTTCCAAACTTTACTCTGACACTTGGGAAAACTGATTCTTCCTGCTCCTTCTAGATTTTCTTGGGCGCAGGCTCTTGAGAGGAGAAGATGGTCTGAGTTTGCACATCCCACAGATTCATTGCGGCAGACAAAAAGTTCTTTGTTTTCTGTAACATGCTACTCCAAACAACCCCCATTCTACAGTCCCTCTTTCATGTGATCGTGGACAGAGAGCTGGGTTCATCCTCCAGGCCTGTAAATCCCACCCCTATATCGTAAGGGGTGGGATTTACACAGGGTCAGACCAATGGTCCAACTTGCCCAGTATCCTGTCTTCGGACCGCGATTGGTGCCAGATGCGTCAGAAGCAATAAAAAGAACAGGGTGGTTAGGGAGTGATCCACTCCCTGTTGTCCAGTCTGGGCTTTGGGCATGCAGGATTGTTGGAATGCAAATGCATACATGTAAGGGAGACTTTATTATCTTGCTGAAAGACAAAACCTGTCACACCAGGCTACACTGCAGTCAGCTGGCCCCATGCTAGCTGATTTGGGCTTGGGCTGTAGGGCTTAGTTGTGATGTAGACATTCTGTTTCTGTTTGCAACCCAAGCAGCGGGAATCTTCCCCCTCCAAGCCCAGACATCTGTACTGCAATTAAGCAGCCCCGCAGCCCGCAGCCCGCAGCCCCAGCCTTGTGAGCCTGAATCAGCTGACACGGGCCAGCTATAGGTGTCTGACTGCAGTGTAGACATACCTTAGGAGAAGCCAGTGTGTGGGGAATGGCTGCAGTAAGTTTCGTTGCTGTCCCTTGCCATGCGGGTGAGGATGGATTTTTGTGAGCGTGTGGCTATGCTCTTTAGGCTGAGCGATGCAGCTGTGAAGGTCTCCCGTCTCAAGGCTGGGCCTTTCACAGAGAGAATCTGAGAAGGTTGGTGCCAGCTGTATGTATTTTGCACCATGGTCCCGTTCCACTGGGACTGCAGGGTGCAGAGAAGTGAGAAGCTAATGCAGCTGCTGTTTGTTGCATTATCCCCTTTGAGTGACTGCTGCAGAATAAAGAGACACTTGATATATGAACACAGTGATGCTCTGCCACTCTTAACTGAGTGTCCCAAGCTCCAGAACTCTGGGGAGTGGAAAGAAGCCATTTTAATGCGAGTTTCCCCTTCCTGATTTCTGCCCTAATGACTTTCCTAAAAAGCTGGAAATGCTTTTGTCCTTCTGATTTGCCAGCCCTGCTGGTGGCTAACTGTCCTCTGGCCTTTGTTGAATCTAGTCTGCTGCTGTGGACTTCCCATTTCTTTCTTCCCTGTAGGATAACAGGTAACTCTTCTCTGTTTCCTTCTGTTTAGGTCACTTGTTCCCTTCATTTCACAGAAATCCTTGGACTTATCTAGTTCATCATTGCAAACAAAACCACCCAGGGCATTTCAAACAAAACCACCCCGGCCTCTGGCCAGCTCCTTTTCCTCATCGTGTTCCAGTTGCGTCTCCTGCCCTGGGTTCCTTTCACAGTATTCTTACTCTTGTTCGCACTGAAGTTGCTCTGAACCTCTCGCTCCATGATCACAGCCCCTGTGTGCTAGCCACTGGACAAACAAGTCAATTTAAAAACAATCCCTGCCCCCGAAGAACTCACACTCTATCCATTTGTTACAATTTGTCATAATTCAAACCAGACAAACAGGATCTGAGGACATTGTCACCGTGAAGACTGACAGATTTGCACACAGTCTTGGAGCCAGATGCTTGGATGGCGTAAATCAGCATAGTTTCACTAAAGCTGATTTTACACCAGCCAAGTTTCTACTCCTCAGTGCACTAGCAATCTCTTTTCACAGCACCATGGGTATAGGTTCATTGGGCTGTATCTATTAGCAAGGCTTACTTATGTGTCTGCAGTGACAGCAGAGGCGCTAAGGAGTTGGTAAAACTCTGCAAACAACCCCTGAAGGAAACAAAATGTTGTGACAGAATAGCAAAACGGTCTCCTCGGCAACCAGTTGCCAATTGTTGTGCAATAATTAAACATCTGCAAACAGATGTGCTGCAAATCTTGCAGTGCTCACCGCCCTCCCTACTTCTAGCTTTTACAAAGGCAGGTAATTTTTTTAATAAGGCAGACACATTCAGCTGGTGCTTTTCTACTTACAACAGCAACAGGCCCCTGTATTGTTTCCCTCCACCGGCGGGGGAGGGGGGCACGGAAGCAAGGAGGGTCAGAAAGCAAGAACTGTGTGCAATGCCAGCTGATTTTGCATGAAAGAGACAGCAAGATGTTTTGGGGGATATCTGGGCTCTTTGCGGATTGATCTGGGTGTTTCCAGATTTGCTCAAACAGCAAATGCAACATTTCACTCTGGAAATCCTGATACAATGAAGAAACCTCCTGAGTTTCGCCCCGGATGAAGCATCATTGGTTTTGCCTCAGTGCTGTCTTGGTCACCACCATTGGCTGTACCTAGAGTGCTTGCAAGGCCGGTAGATTTCAGGACCCTCGTGGCCAGCAGGGGCCATGCCTGAACGCCTCCTCCAACAAACCACAGAGAAAAATAACAAAGGCAGGCCGCACTGAATTTTAATGTGAGCAATAATAGCTGCCCTGCATGAGATGTGATAATGCCAGGTGTTCTGCAGAAGCAGCAAGCAGAATGTGTCTGGCTTGCAACAGAGGCAGGTAAATGCTAGAGTCAGCCCCTGGAGGGATGGCTGGGTTTGCCATCAGCGTCTAAGTTAAACCTATTTCCTCTGTCAGGAAAAAGGAACTAGGTTCTCATCTTTCAAGTGCCGTCAGGGCACGTGTGGCATTGGACGCGAGCAGAGGTGAAAGGAAGTGGGTGCACCCTGGTGCGCAGCTCCGGCAAGAGCTGGCTGAGCTGCGGCAAAAGCCTGCAGGGAGCTATTTAAAGAGCTGGCAGGGACCCGGGTTGCAATAGGACAGTACCGGTAAGAAATTGTAAGTTACTTTCACCTCTGGGCACAGCACAGGAGCATTTGACTTTGTAGTTTGGGTAGTTGCTGCTTAATGTGTTGTGGAGCTAGCCTGCTGACTAGGATCCCTCCCCGCCCACCTTTCCCCTGGCTGTGATCTGAGATCAGGGCACTTGCTGAACATGGGACTTTGTACGCACTAGCCCCATTGCGAGAGTGTCCTGCCCTTGTGCCTTGCAGTGAGATCACATGGCGCTAGCTATATACGGCCTGGTCTTAACCTGGTGCCATTGCGGCTAAAGGGATAGTTCAAACTTTACAAAGTACAGGAGAGGGAGTGTTGTCCAGTAGGTGCAGCGAGGGAGCCGGGAGCTAGAGCTCTGGGGGTCTGCTCCCAGCTCTGACATGCACTCCTTGTGTAACACACACCGGGCAAGGCAGCTGCCCGCCTGTGTCTCCCTTTCCCTATTTATACAAAGGGGGTAACAGTGTCGATCTCGCTCAGTGGTACTGCCTGGCCGAGTTCACTCCTGTCAAGCACTTTCAGATGCTCAGGTGACGTTTGGGTGTTTGACCAGAGCTCTGTCAGGTGTAAGGGCAGAGAGATACAAGTCAAAAGGTGAACGTTAAGCGTTCACCACCCCAGGAACTGGTCAGTACTATGAGACTATGATCACTAAAGGCAAGGTTTTTTAAAAAGTGATTATTTTGGGTGCCTTGATCTTTGGAGGGGTCCAACTTAAAGGTGCCTGATTTTCAATACTCAGCACTTCCTGTGGGGTCTTAAGTTGGATAACCCAGCTCATGAGTCACTTTTGAAAGTCCTGGGGATACTGCCAAACCCCTATAGTACAGCTATCAATCACAAGCTCTGCCTGCCCCTTTAAGAGCCAAGTAGCCCCAGGTCAGACATCCCAGCTAAGGGCAGGTGTTTTCTATAAAGGGCTGAGAAAGTGATACTGGAAGGCCAGCAAGTGGAAAGATAGGCTGATTTAGTAAGAGACTGAAAGGAAGGGGGTGGCTGTCTTGTCCTTCATTAATTTTCAGCACTGAGAGAGGTGAGGGAAAAAGCTACAGTGGGCAGAGAATTAACTTTTATGAGCCTTTTTAGCGGTGTGGGCCTGGTTCTGAATCCAAAGTGGGAAGGTAGAGAGACCCCACTTCAGCCAGGGGGATCTGAGACCAGGGCTGGACTGAAGCCAGCCTGGCTACGTGATGTTGCAACAAGGTAAGACAAAGGCAAATCCGACATATTAAACAGAGTTAAGCGATCAAAATAGCTAAACATTTGGAAATATCAAACTCCCTTGTGAACAATAGGCCTTTTTGTGTTTCTCTGAGCTTTTTGTGTGCTTTGCTCATTCAGAGAACAGATTGTATGATAAACCTTGTAAATTTGTTGCATGGGTCCTTAATAGCTGCTAATTCAAAAGGTGCTTGTCTGACAGTGCTATCAATGCAGCTTGATGGCTCTACAAATGTCTTCTTGAAAACTGTCAAAGTGTCACAAATTAATTAAATGTTAGCTTAAGTGACTCAGTGTGAAGGAGAGAAAAATCAGTGCTAAATGCAGCAATATCACTTTTTCTATTCTCCCATTGCCCTTTGATAATGCAAAGCTATCTTAAGAGAAGGCAGAAACTTGTGTGAATTGCAGGTTTTTTAAAAATAGCCCTCCACAAAATTCCCTAAAGCTGTGAAGCAATTCACTGGCAATCACTTGCTTTGTGCATGCATCCTCTCATCCCAGGCCTTCCATTGCCTTTAATCTGTGTTGGAATAGGGTCCGGAAGGCTACACCCCCATTTGAAAATATAATGTAGCCATTAACATTAAGGGCGGGCTTGTCATTTTTGGCACAATCCTAACCAAGCGATGCCGCTGCAGGATGCACGAGGAGGTGTAATTCAGAGGCAAAATTCTGTACCTGCTTGCTCAACAGGAAGCAACAATTTGCTGCTGGTACAGATGGGTTCAGTCACTTTGGTGAGTGAGATCATTGCGAGGTGAGTCCAAGTTCTACCCCTTCCTGCCTTTTCTAGGGGGCAAAGTGGGCAGTGCCTGCTTCCTACTAGAGGCCTGGACCAAAGTCTAAGTATATTGCACAAGGTCTCTGCCTTCTAGAACTCCTTTGCTTGTATAGGGCCGTCTGTAAGGGGGTCCTGGGGCACCCTCCCCCATAGTGTTCCAGACACGAGGCTGAGGGTAACTCTTCTGCCACAGGCCCCACCGCGGCTCTGCCCCTGTCCCGTTGTCCCCTCCCCTGAGCATGCGGGAGCCAGAACAACCTGGCAGCCTGCTCTGCCCTGCTGCGCCACCCTCCTACCTCGCTGCGCTCAGCTTCATCATAGCAGCGGGAAGCAGGGGGGCCCTGGGGCTGCGGCCTGGGCGATTCCTGCTGCTGTGATGAAGCGGGACACAGCTGTTTGGGAGAGGGTGAGGGAATGGAGCAGGCTGCCAAGTTGCCGTGGTGGGCGGGGGGAGGTGACCCCTGCTGCCACCACGTGTCAGGCCCCATGATAATCCCCTGGGCCCTGCCTATAGGACAGTTAAGGTGGCTGCCGTGGGGCCCACCCAAAGCACGGGGCCTGGGCACGTATCTAGCAAGACATACGTCTAGCTTAGTAGGTAAGGCGGGACTCTAAAATAGGCTGCAGCCCTGTTTTAATGAGGTCATCAGGGCTGGGGTTAATTCGTCTGAGGCTGAAGCCAAAGTCCAGGGGCTTGAGACCTGAATGGCAGGGCTTGGACTTTTGCCCCACCCACTGGCTTCGGCCCCCTTTTCCTGGCACTGTGCAGTAATTTTTGTGGTCTGAAGGGGGTCACTGTGCATGAAGCTTGAGACATGCTGATTCTAGCCCCATCACTCCCCGAAGAGCTGAACGATTTTAATCTGGGATTATATAAGGTATAATTTGTGCATCTCTGATACCTTTTTTCTTTTGAAGAGAGTACGGTAGATCTTCGGAAAAGTTACCCGTGTGACAATTTATTTTGATTTCCCTTCCTGGACTGTTATGTAAGGTAGATCAGCCCTTGATTGCAAACTGCTTCCCAGGGTGTGATGGCCAGGTACCCTTGAACTTGAACCCTTTCTGAAATTAAAATAAAGGTTATGAGACTGTGCTCTTGGTTTGGCATCCTTATCATTTGCAAAGGGCAATACTCCTCAGTGTCTCCCAGAAAATCACTTAGCTTTATGGAGAGCACGACTGCTCACAGAACAGCCAGCGATTAGGAAGGGTTTGGCTGATCAGCTCGGAGTCACCATTGGTTGCACAGTGCAGCTGAGGAATGAGAGGAACCAACCTGTTTTTCTCTAAACTATCCGTTTAGTCTCCTCTCACCTGCCTGAAGGTGGGAATTGAGGGCACTTTGTTAGATGGGCTGAAAGATGTTCGCTTGCTTTTTCAAGGTCACCTCTGTAAGCGCCTCTGTGACCTTTGCAAACAGAAAAAGTGATTTTACAGCAATAATAATAAAGCTCTTTCAGGATTTCCTGGAGCATTATAGTCCTTTTTTTTTTTTTTTTTTTTTTTTTTTAATTTAGCACTGTACAGTGATATCCATCACTCTGGAACCTGAAGGCTTTGCAAAGGGGGTAGGATAGTCCAGTGGTTTGAGCATTGGCCTGCTTAAACCCAGGGATGTGAGTTCAATTCTCAAGGGGGCCATTTAGGGATCTGGGGCAAATCTGTCAGGGATGGTACTTCATCCTGCTGTGAGGGCAGAGGATTGGACTCCATGATCTCTCAAGGTCCCTTCCAGCTCTGAGAGAGGTGTATATCTCCATATATTATAACCCACTATTGACTAGCTGCTCCTTAAGGCTATGCCTGCACTAGGAACCTATTTCAAAATAACCAACATTGATTTAATAACTAACAAAATCAAAATTGCATGTCCACACTATGGGGAAAACTTGAAATTAGTCCAAGGCAGGCTCTGTTAACATAGACATGCTACCTTGACTTGGAGACCCAGGAAGCACTGGCAAGTCATTAGTTCAAATTACTTTGGGGAGTAGTTATTTCAAAATAGCAGTGTTGGGGCATCCATACTACCACTATTTTGAAATTAGCATTATTCCCAGAAGAAAGCAGGAGCACAGATTCCAAAATAAGCGGCAATATTTCAGGCAATAGAGTGGATGCTCCGCTTATAAATTCAACTTAAGGGGGACTATTTCAAAACAAAGCCCGAGACCAGTGCATGGTCCATCCTGTGCACTGAATGTGGCAGGGGTCTTGTGGAAAAAATAGTAGGTGATCATGTAACTGAAAGCTTGTATCATAACGCACACCCGAGGCGTAAATTGCATGGGCAACCTTAATACTGGCATTTCCTAACTCAATTTGTAACTTTAATAATGTCCTTAACTTAGTTTGTGTGTGTCTGTCATTTGATTAACGCTGTACCCGAATAGACATTGGAATTCTTTTTCTAGACCTGAAGAGCTCCATGTGGCTCAAAGAGTCTCTCTCATCAACAGCAGTTCTTGCAATAAAAGATATTGCCTAATCTCTCTAATCAGGGGAACCTGACAGCATCATGTTAAGCATAGGAGTGATGACGTGTCTGTTCTGAATCACGGATGAATATTGCTGTAACGAATGCTTTGATTCTTATTGCTGATAAATAGTGTTTCAACAGAACAAAGAAGCACTTTAATGAATGCACCCAAAGGCTTTCTAAGTGTCTGCATTTCCTTTACGAAAGCAGGTGACAGGACAATGACTACAGAACAAAGTAAGTGCAACTGGCAAGCCAGAGCACTTTGCTACAGGAGATGTGACCAAGGGGGGGAAAAAACAACCCAAGAATAGCTCAGACCTTCATTGTGCCTCGCAACTTGTCATGAACTTTGTACCTAGGTTTGAATGGTATTGCCAACATCAGAGGCCTCAATAATAAGATGGGCTGGTGGTTAGAGCAGTGGATAGTAACACAGGAGTGGGGCTGACCAAAACTTTTCTGTTAAAGCTTGTTTAATGGAAAACTAAATCTGTGTGTAACAACTTCTAGTAGAAGGTGTCTACTTGCTTTGAAATGTTGGATGTTTTTTCAGCAGAAAACTGAAAATATCACACATCAGTATCTTAAAAAATCCCTCTGCCGCCGCCCCCCCTCCCCCCAATACTCACATTTTGGATCTCTGTTTTGTTTTCCAGCAAACTTTTTTAGCTCTTGCTGTTTGAAAAGAATGCTTTGTATATATTTTTTTTCATTTTTTAAAGCCTGGACAGTATCTTCTATGTGAAGTAAAGCCTCCAGGTGCTACCGTCCCACACATCCGCCTTGTGCTGTGTGCCGGTGCAATTCTGCCTGCCCCGGATGTTTGCTAACCCAGTTCCCTCACCATTGCTATCTTCCTTAGAACCAGTGTTTGAAGACTGCTTTGGAAACATTACATATCATTCAGCAAGGCTATGACCATGCTGATGGAAATGAGTAAGAAAGGCACATCCCCAGGCTTCAGCAGGGAATATTTACAGGAGCGTGACACTGCAAATCAGGTAACATTGGGAATGAAGCTCCTTGAGCATGCATTGGACTCCTAACTCTACGCTTCAGCTCAGTTAAGCGTACACTGAAGCAGCAGCAATAAAGACACGAGTTACTAGTTCCAAGTGACTGCACTGGTGGTGGTCGCAGAGGTATAAAGCAGTGTTTCTTAAACTATGTTCTGTTGAGCACTGGTGTTCCGTGAAGAACTCGCAGGTGTGCCGTGACCTCTTCTTTGTTTTTGTCTCTTTTTTTTTTTTTTTTTCTCTGACAATTTTTTTGAAGAAAATTTTCATAGGTGTTCCTCATTTAAAAAAAAAAAATATTGTTTGGTGTTCCATGGTCTCAAAGTTTAAGAAGCATTGATATAAAGAGCTTGTGCTGTGTCCTAGATATTTACACATTCTTGCGTCCTTCCTGCATTTCTTCTAAGCCATGAGAGCTTCCATGGAAGGCATCTCTGTTTCTCTCTCTCATACACACCCCACTCAGGCACAAAGTGCAGTTCAGCTAGCTTGTCAGAAGACCAAGAGTTGCACAGCAAGGTCTGTAGCAAGAGACACTGCAGTGGGGCTTTAAGTTAAGGCAGTTCTGTTAACCAACAGCTGCCAATAAACATTGTTAGAATCCTGCATTGCAGATTTGGGCTACACCTTCTTCATGTTCTTGATTACATGCCAAGCAAGTAGAGCAGACCACTCCTACAGTCCTACTGTACTATTTAAGCGGTGTGTTTGTTTACTGGAAAATGCACAAGCTGAGCCGTTCAGCACTTTGCAGTGTGTAAGTTGCTCAGCCATCTGCTATGTGATCATTTAGAAAAGCAGGCCACAGTATTGCACATATACTTCCTAACTGGTAGTGGCCCACACAGAGCACCCTATACATGCTGAATACATTTTCACACTTGAATACAGAGCACAGAACAGCCTCCAGAGGTGACACATCGGAGGAGGGCTGGAGAATCGGGAAGCTTTTTCTTTAAATTTCAGAAGACAGCTCAGAGCTGTAAGGAGTTGGAGTTGGGTGTTACCCTTTAAATAGTTTGGAAACCCTATAGTGGGCTGCCTTGTTTTCTCTTCCTATAGCCCCCAAACCCTGCCCAGAGCAGGAGGACTTGTCTGTGTTAGTAAATGCAATGGAAGCCATCAATGTCTGTGAGGTTCCTGTACATTCCTCATGTTGTGTAGAGACCCACCTTCTGCATCTTTGCAAATGGAGGACCCTCATCTATGCTAGCCCTGCCTTTGCTCCTCTACAAACTTTCCAGCTCATCGATAACCCATTTGCGTTCTTTTTTTCTTAGGGTGCATCTAAACTACAAAGATTTTTTGAAAGAGGAATATCTTCCAATTGCATTTTTGAAAGAAGATCTTTCAAAAATGAAAGTAGTCTGAACGCAGGTTTTTGGGGGAAAAAACCCTTTTTTGAAAAACCCGCTCTTCCTAAAAAAAAGTTTACACAGTTTTTCAAAAGGGTTGGTTTTTTTTCCCGAAAAAACTGTGTCCAGACTACTTTCCTTTTCGAAAGATCCTCTTTCGAAAATGTGATGGGAAGAAGATATGGAAATTCCTGCTGGATTTGCATATCCTCTTTCAAAAACTCTTTGTAGTTTAGACATGCCCTTAATAGCCAGATCCCTTTTCCCACCATTGTGCAGTTTAAAAATGGATCTGTTGGCAAGGCCAGTATTACTGTTCTAATTACATTTGTGGCAAACAAGCCTTGGATCTCACTAGTAAATGTACATTGTGCAGGCCCAGACACAGGAATTGCTGAAGGGGTGAGTGTGAGTGTGAGAGAGTGCTTTTTTTGTAAATGTGGACCACAAGGGTGTGACTGCACCCCTCATGGTCCCCTAAGTAAATGGGGAAATCAGCCCCAGCCTTCCACTGGCTGGCCAGAGCATGCTTTTGCACCCCTCTTCCCACCCACCCCCTGCCTGTGTATGGGTGTGTTGTGTATAATGGGCCACACTTAACCATTTCATTTTCTGGGCAAGGTGACTCCAGTCTGAGTCATGAAATGTTCATGAGATCCTTCCCAGCCACACAGAGAGATGACCCCAATGTCTCATGTGGGTAACATGTAGCATAAAATCCAGCCAAGGCCCTAGCGAGAATGCCTACCTGTATCTTACTCTTATCTGAATCATATCTTGGATCTGCTCTGTGCCATGTCTTTAGTTGGGGCAGCCCGTCCATATAGGCAAACTAGGCGGTCGCCTAGGGTGCCAAGTTAAATGGGGCGCCAAATGGTGGTGCAATATCATTGAGGGGTTTGGAGGTGGGGGCGCCGATTGCATGGTTCGCCTAGGGCGCCAGTTGCTGGCAGCTAGTCTAGGGCCACTCCTGTCTCTAGTCTAGCTGGAGGCATTGCTTTACTTATCAGCAAGCCCCTGCTTTTGGGCATCCTTGCTTCTTTTTCTTTCCCTCCACAAATGAGAAACTTTTAAGATGACCCCCTTTTAGGCTTTGCCTCCTGTTGCAAATGTTAAAGAAAATCACTTGGATGGAACTCCCTAGATGGAACCCCGAGCAGATGAGAGTGGGGGGGGGGAGGAGGAATGCTTTGCCATGGACCAAAGATGTTCCCATAAATCATTAGGAAATTCCCAAAGCTCTCCGGGTCAGTTGCCCTTTTGCCAAGAGGCAGCTCATGACTGAGGTATGTCTGCTGGAATCCCAGCCTTCCCCATGGAGGAAGGTAGGAGGCAGAGGGGCTAATGCTATATACACCGGTTACAGACTCAAGCCTGCCTTCAGAGTTAAAGGAATGATGCCAGTTGATTATTCTCAGCTTACTCAGCCGTGGGTCAAGTCACTGGGGAAATTGGTCTGAGGAGCTGTCTCCGTGACTCGGCTCCACGGAGTCCTAGTTGAACAGAAGCCATAGCGCGTGCTGCTGTTGCATTCTCACAATGCCCCCTGCCTCCCTTTCCGAAGATATTTCTCATGTGAAACGTTAGCCAGCGGACTTGTTTCCTCTGATGGCTGACACCCCGTAGACCCCCATTGCCAATGACAGCGAGCCTCCCAGGGCTTTAAAGGGAAGTATTTAAAGAGGGATTTACCTCAAAGGCATTTCTGCGTGCAGAAGCAAATTCCTAAGCACTACTCCCAATACAGCCCTAAGTGAAGCTGCCAGTCACCTCTGAGCACGCAGACTGGCGCAGCAGCGGAGAGAGACCGGGCACTAGTGAAATTTGGAGAGATAGGTCCCATGCTTCTCTTCCTCCAGCAGCACCACAAGGACCATGGAGGGGAATAAACTCTGCAGCAGTGTCTAGGCTCTGACCTCCCAGCCCACAGGCATCTAGCAGGGCCGGAAAGAGGAGTGACAGACAGACCTGTTTATTGCTTGAATAATTCATGCTGTGAATTCCTGACGCACCAAATGAGCTTGAGAGGAGAGAAAGCGAGCAGTGGCTTCCCCTCTCTCTTCCCAGAGTGAGAATAAGGGCAACGTTTATGGGCCTAGATAAGGGAGAGGAATCAGGCGAGCAGGGGAACAAAGGGAGGGAGGAATGACCCAGGTTTGAGCCAAGGTGAGGTAAAGCGCCCAAAGGAGGACATCAGGGACATAGGTGCTGGAACTAAGGAGTGCGGGGTGTGGCTTCCGTTATACACAGGGTTTACAGTTTAGTTCAGTGGCTCTCCGCACCCCCACGATAAAAATTATTCCGACACCCGTGATCAGGGATGCCACCAACTGTAAGAACAAGGGCTTAGGAGGCTGGGTCTTCACTGTAGCTCCATATCCTTCAATACACTAGCCCTCTGTGAGCCTAGGATAACTGTGAATGCACGGTAAGGTCCCACCCTGTCTGCCTCAGCATTTTCTATTTCAGCATTGTCAGGTAAAACGCTAGCCAGACGTAGCCCTAGTACCATAGGGTATGCCTACACAGAGCTATTTCGGCATTCCACGAGGGTTAAGGTGTGTTTTGAAATAGTGCATTATTTCAAAATTTGGTGCTGGATAGACATGCCAAATTTCAAAATAAGCTCTTTCGAAACAGAATCTAAATAAGATACAGAATTTGCGTAGCGCAAAATGTGTATCTTATTTTGAGTTTAGGGTGCTGCGTAGAGGCATCCACAGTGTCCTTAAATCAAGTAGGGGCTACCCAAGCCCTGGATAGCTGAGGGAGCAAAGAATTAAAAAACAAACAGGTGTAGTTTGGTTAAAGAGCATGTAAAATTTAAGCAGCTCTAAGCACTGTCTGTATCTCTAAAGGAAGTTGTTTTCCTGTCCCCTTTTAACTTTAAATCTATTATTCACATTTATTTGGTTTGCTGCCTGCATCTATCTAATCTCTCATATTGTTCCCATCACCACAGTATTTGGGCTCTGTCACTCACAGGTACAAGCACTAGACATTTTAACCCCAAGGAGCTCTGGCACCTAGTACAGTAAGTAAGATTGCTGTAGGCTGCCTGGGCTGCAGTCAGGCTACTCAAATATTCTTGCTAGAAAGATCATGCATGTTCTCTAGGCAGGTTCAGTAAAGCACCTGAGCCAAGCACTTACACCTGTAAGTGCTGAGAAGTGCTATTAGCACTGTGTTTTGTGCTTGGAAAACCCCTCCCCCCCACCATCTCATGGGCCTTTGTGTCACTCCCTGTAATGATTCTTTTTGCTGGTGCCACAATATTTTCCACTCACAGAAGTTCATTCTTGATAATTGCACTGTTCAGAGCTCACTGCGTTAATTCAGTAACATGAATCACATCTTCCCGATGGCAGCCTAGGGAGAGGTTTGGGCATAGGAAACCAGAGCGTAAGCAGAACAGTGTTAAGCTCCTCTCTGGAATCCTCTTGCAGGACAGGATAGAGGGATCTGTGTTAAATTCCTGCTTCTTCCGCAAACTCCCTGTGAGTCTGTGGCCGGGTCTGCACTGAGAGAGAAAGTTGACCTAAAATACGCAACTCCAGCTATGAGAACAGAGTAAGTGGAGTCAACGTACTTTAGGTTGAATTTCTAGGGTGTCTTCCCCCCTCCCCCCGCGGAAGAGTGATGGAAGAAACTCGACCATCAAGTTCCCTTACTCCTTGCAACCGAATGGAGTACCAGGGTCGATGAGAATGTGATCAGCATTAGATTTAGCAGGACCTTACTAGACCCACTAAATCAAACCCTAGAAGATTGATCTCTGAAGCATCGGTCTCATGGTAAGTGAAGACAAGCTCTGTGAACGTCAAGATAATTCAAGGCCATAGGGAAACACCAGATCATCAAGTGTAGTGACTCTCAACCTCTCCAGACTACTGGACCCATTTCAAGAGTCTGATTTGTCTCTTGTACCCCAAGTTTCACCTCATGTAAAAATAACTTGCTTACAAAATGAGTCATAAAAATAAAAAAGGGTTGCAGTGCACTTTTGCTGAACAGTTGCTTACATTGTCATGTTTGCTATAGAATTATAAAATCAATTGGAATATTAGTATTGTAGTTACATTTCAGCATATTGTATCTAGGGCAGTATAAATAAGGCATTGTTATGAAATTTGAGTTTATACTGATTCCACTTGGGCTTTTCATGTAGCCTGTTGTACAAGTAGGCAAATATCTAGATGTGTTGATGTACCCCCAGAAGACCACTGTGAATCCCTGGTTGAGAAGCACACATCTAGTGTGAACTCGCATATCGCAAGATACCAACACCACCCTGCACCTACAGACTAACTTCAACCTTGGGTAAGATACTTGATTCTTCAGTCTTCTATCTGTCAATTAGGAGAAAGGGATATTAATAATTGCTATCTGGGGCTCTAGATTTCCACTGGAGAGGGGTCTTTTTGGTGGTGGTGGGGAGAAATAGGTGGGTTATGAAGGTTTTTTTTTGGGGGGGGGGGCGGGGAGGATTAATAGGGCCTCTTTCCAAAACTTCACTGGGAACAATGGAGGAACTAACTCATAGGACCACTACAGAGTTACTTGGTTATCCAGACAGAGCTTAGGGTACCACTGTGCTTTCAAATTCAGTGCTATTGGTCTGTTGAAAACTGGTACAAGCACAGGACTAGGCTATTCTTTTAGATTGGGACTTCAAAGGAGCAATTGAAATTCAGTGGGATTTGGGTGTCTAGCATGCTTAGGGATTTGGGTGTCTAGCACGCTTAGGCCTTAGAATAGGCATGAGGGACCTTTTTTGGCTGACCCACAGAAAAATCAGTACACAAGTGAGAAGTAAAAAACCAAAACACAACCCTCCCACCCCCAAAGAAAACCAACCCTCATTGATGTGATCCCTGACTGAGAAGGAGACAGACACTCCCCACATTACCCTCGCACACCAGCGCCTATAGGGGCCCAGGCTACTAGATTTTTGTGTGCTCCAACCCCACGGGAGGAAAAGCAGGGAGGCTGGAGCACTAGCATGGGCTCTCCAATGCTGGGGGGAGCCCCGAACCTTGGGGGTCAGATCCCCGCAAGCCAGGGACCACACCTATCCCCCAGGCCTTAGGTTTCTCACCTCTGCCTTAGAACATCCCAGCCTTCCATGGAAGGTGCTAGGCTTTGCATAATAAAGGAAGGAAGGTATTCAGTGGTACTTTGCTATCAATGTAGGAATTTGGCCACACTAGAACTTCATGCCAGTACTATTTGCAAAGATTGTCAGCAAATAAGTTTTTTCTTTCATTATGGGTTTGCTGCTCATGCTGGTAAACCTGCTCCCTGTGCTTTGGTTTTTATAACTGGTGGGAATCTGACCAAACTATTTTTGTTTGAAAATGTCCATTTGTTGGCAAGAGAGGCAGTTCAAGAAAACCCTCGATTCAATTTTTTTGAAAGTGTTGACGTTGACGCATCCTGTTTGATATTTTCTACACAAAACTATTTGTTGTTCTTCTTGAAACAACTTTTGCCTCAAGATATTAGTTCTACACAAAGGTATATAAATAAAACAGGTCAACAATCAAATGAAATGTTTTGAAATAATTGAAACACATTCTGATTGACCTAACCTGATTATTTTTCCCGGGATATTTTGAGATTTTTCATTTTTTCATTCCATTTTTGGAAGAGGGAAAATGTTCAAAATCTTAAGAACTCGTGTGGCCTGGAAAGAGAGAACCTAATGCCTAGAAGTTGAATTGAGATGAATTTAGTCTGGAAATAAGGTGTACATTTTTAACAGTGAAGATAATTATTGAACCAATTTTCCAAGGGTTATGTGGATTCTCTATCTGTGGCAATTTAAAAATCAAGACTGGCTTTTTTTTTTTTTCTAAAAGATCTGTTCTAGTTCAAGCAGGAATTATTTAGGGGCAGGTCTCAAGCCTGTGTGATAAGAGGTCAGACTAACTGATCACAACAGTCCCTTCTTGGCTTGGAATCTAAAATGGCCAATTCCCTCTCTTTCTCCCCCCCCCCCCCCATCTGTTTTCCATGACTTACAAGATGACATCGTGTCCCAACCCAGCAATCATGGTAACACTTATTTTAAACCCCACCTCCACTGAGGAAACCTGAGAAGTGCACAAAGTCCTTGCAGGCTCAGAACAGCAGCTGTGGTGCTGGATGAGTCACTCTCTCGCCTTCAGAGAGGGGTGACTTTTCTGTGAGCCCACACCTGGGTGATCCACAAAATCAGCAGTTTTGAGTGTTAATCAATATAGTTTCCTCCAGCAATTTTCCCTTTCAAATGAATGGCATGTCACTCCCACAACCCACCTGCATTTCAAAAAGAGACAGAGATTTGACTCCTGCCTGACAACTGGAGGAGAGACACCAATTCATGTTCCTCTGTGAGAATGTGTGGGGATAGGAGGTGCTTCAGTCTTTCAGCATTACGCAGGCTGGGGGGGAGACTAAGAACGTTCTCCAGCTGCTGCTATCCCCAATCCAGCTGACACTACAGGTGTGGCCTTATTGTGGGCAGACTTGCACCTCCCAACCTGGGCAAGGTTCAGGGTAGCATGCAACACAGCTTGGGCTCCAGTCCACCTGACTCCTCCCCGCTAGGCTGGAGAGTTTGAGCTGCAATGTCAGCAGTGAAGGGGTTAAGGACAATAGCTGATCCCCCCCACCCCACCATACCTGTGCCCTATGCTAAGCCAGAAGGGGGCATAAAAGGAGTCAGCCTGGTTCACAGAATACTAGAACTGGAAGGGACCTCAAGAGGTCATCAAGTCCTGTCCAGGGCTGATTGGCCCCGAAGGAGGGAGAATCTTGAAAGGAGCTTTTCCTGCCCAGGTAAGCAGTCTCTGACTGGCTAAGGAGAGCAGCCACTGGGGAGGAGCAGCTAGACACTCCAGGGAGTGAAGGATGTTTGTGAATGGCGTCGGAAGAAAAAGGCAGGGACAGCCCAAGGGAAGGCTGGTGGGCAGCCCAGTATTGAACTGGGTTTGCTTCTTATTTTAGGAGACTTTGGGTTGAAGGCCCTCCAGCCACCTTCTCTACTGAAACAGATGAGGCCAAAGGAGCAATGAAACGTGAGCTGGAGTCCACTTTAATGGACACTGGAGGCAGAAAGTCCTTCCTTGCCAGGGAGACCTCGGATTGCAGCAAGGCACCTGAAAAAGCCACAGGGGGATATGGCTTCAGTTGCCCCCAATGCAGATATTAAACATCATGCTCCAGGGTTTAAAACAATCTCTAATCAGTAGAGACCAAGGTGAGACCTAATGCAGGGGGCAGATGATTCTACAGTTGCTACACCTTCCTCTGATGCTGGTAGCTGTCTAAGCTGGGATACTGGTCTACACGCAACTTGGTTCTGATCCAGTCTGGCAATTCTTATGGGCTTCTGTCCCATGTTGTCTAAAGCTCTGTTTGTTCCTGAATGCTATTGTACATTGCCCATTCACTGCATTCCACAAACCCAGAGCTGTGCCATTAATGTATTAAAAGAATTTAACCTCCTCTTCTTCTGTTTGACTTCTCCCTGAGCTATTTAAAGAGTTCTGGAATGCATTAATTTGAGTTTATCCACTGAATAATTTCTGCAAATAATTTCTGATTCTGTACTAGTTTTGTAAAATTTTATTTTCTAACTATTTGACAATTCCGCCCCCTCCCCCGAGTTTCCCTCTGTTTTCACTGGCTGTGGAGCTGGTTGAAGTTTTAAAGAATTATGTCATCAGAAGTTCGGGGAGTGGGAACAGGGGGAGGGAAATGAAAGATTTTCTTTAATTCCCCTCCTCCAACACTTTTTTTTCAGTCAGATCTTGTCTGTAGATTGTTTGTTCTAAATATTTGATACCCAATATTTGAAACGTGAAGTCTAGTTTTAAAGGAGGATATTGATATAATAGGCATCACAGAAACTCGGTGGAATGAGGACAATCAATGGGACACAGTCATACCAGGGTACAAAATATATCGGAAAGGCAGAACAGGTCGTGCTGGTGAGGGAGTGGCACTATACGTGAAAGAAAATGTAGAATCAAATGAAGTAAAAATCTTAAATGAGCCAAAATGTTCCATAGAATCTCTATGAATAGTAATTCCATGCTCCAATAATAAGAATATAGATGTAGGGATATGTTATTGACCACCTGATCGGGACAGTGATAGTGACTATGAAATGCTAAGGGAGATTATAGAGGCTAACACATTTAAAAAACTCAGTAATAGTGGGGGATTTCAACTATCCCCATATTGACTGGGTACACATCACCTCAGGACGGGATGCAGAGAAAATTTCTTGATACATTAAATCACTGCTTCTTGGAGCAGCTGGTTCTGGAACCCACAAGGGGAGAGATTATTCTTGATTTAGTCCTAAGTGGATCGCAGGATCTGGTTCAAGAAATAAATATAACTGGACCACTTGGAAATAGTGACCATATTGCAATAAAATTTAACATCCCTGTGGTGGGAAAAACACCTCAGCAGCCCAACACTGTGGCATTTAATTTCATAAAGGGGTACTACACAAAAATGAGGACGTTAGTTAAACAGAAATTAAAAGGTACAGTGACAAAAGTAAAATTTCTGCAAGCTGCATGGAAAATTTTCAAAGACACCATAATAGAGGCCCAACTTAAATATATACCCCAAATTAAAAAACACAGTAAGAGAGCCAAAAAAGTGCCACTGTGGCTTAACAACCAGGTAAAAGAAGTAGTGACAGATAAAAAGATATCATTTAAAAAGTGGAAGTCAAATCCTACTGAGGAAAATAGAAAGGACCATAAACGTTCTCAAATTAAGTGTAAAAATATAATGAGAAAAGTTAAAAAGGAGTTTGAAGAACAGCTAGACAAAAACTCAAAGTAATAGTAAAATGTTTAAGTACATCAGAAGCAGGAAGCTGGCTAAACAACCAGTGGGCCCTTGGACGATAGACATGCTAAAGAAGCACTCAAAGATGATAGTCATAGCAGAGAAGCTAAATGAATTCTTTGCTTCAGTCTTCAAAGCTAAGGATATTGGGGAGATTCCTAAACCTGAGCTATTCTTTTTAGGTGACCAATCTGAGGAATTGTCCCAGATTAAGGTGTCATTAGAGGAGGTTTTGGAACAAATTGGTAAACTTCACAGTAACAAGTCACCGGTACCAGATGCCATTCCCCAAGAGTTCTGAAAGAACTCAAATGAGAAATTGTGGAACTATTAACTGTGGTTTGTGGTTTATCAATCCGCTTCCATACCTAATGATTTGGAAGATGGCTAACGTGATGCCAATATTTAAAAAGGGCTCCTGGCAATTACAGACTGGTAAATCTAACATCAATACTGGGCAAATTAGTTGAAACTATAGTAAAGAATAAAATTGCCAGACACATAGATGAATATAATTTGTTGGGGGGGGGGGGAAAGTCAACATGCTTTCTGTAAAGGGAAATCATGCCTTACTAATCTGCTAGAGTTCTTTGAGGGGGTCAACAAACATGTGGACAAGGGGGATCCAGTGGATATAGTATACTTAGTATCAGAGGGGTAACTGTGTTAGTCTGGATCTGCAAAAGTGACAAGGAGTCCTGTGGCACCTTATAAACTAACAGATGTACTGGAGCATAAGCTTTCGTGGGCAAAGACGAAGTGGGTCTTTGCCCAAGAAAGCTTATGCTCCAATACATCTGTTAGTCTATAAGGTGCCACAGGACTCCTTGTCGCTTTTATAGTATACTTAGATTTCCAGAAAGCCTTTGACAAGGTCCCTCACCAAAGGCTCTTGTGTAAATTACATTGTCATGGGATAAGAGGGAAGGTCCTTTCGTGGATTGATAACTAGTTAAAAGACAGGAAACAAAGGGTAGGAATAAATGGTAAGTTTTCCGAGTGGAGAGAGGTAACTAGTGGTGTCCCCCAAAGGTCTGTCCTGGGACCAATCCTATTCGACTTATTTATAAACTAGCTGGAGTTACCCAGCATTGCTCGGGAAACCTTTGTTGTGTATTGATAAATTTGTTTAGGAAAAATCATCTAATCCATTCATTAAAGTGAGCTACAGAAAAATAGAGTCAGTATACATTGTTGAAATATTAGTTGATATAACTGAGGTGAGGAGCCTGAGGGGAGGGAGGGGAAAGGGAGCCGCGTGCCTGCCACTGGTGCCCGAGCCCACCCTCTGCTTCCTTGTCCCTCCGCTGGCCTTAGTGAGTGACTGTCCCTGCCGCTTTCCCCGGGAAGCCGCTTCTACCCACACTACCAAGCTCCGTGCAGCCCCGGGGAGAGGGGTCAGTCTCTTATCTCTTCCCTCCCACAGTACCTTAAAACTTTCTCCTGGATAAAAGGTTATCCCATGCAAAGTTTGGTTGCGGTAGCTCTTATAGTGTCCAAGTTATTAGTGCACAAACATTCTCCTTTATATATTAGATGATCTGGAGAAAGGGGCAAACAGTGAGGTGGCAAAATTTGCAGATGGACTTTTCAGCTTAGAAAAGGGGAAACTAAGGGGGGATATGATAGAGGTCTATAAAATTGTGACTGGTATGAAAAAAGTGAATAAGGAAAAGTTTTTTACTTAGTCCCACAATATAAGAACTAGGGGTCACCAAATGAAATTAATAGGCAGCAGGTTTAAAACAAACCAAAAGGAAGTTTTACTTCTCTCAGTGCACAGTCAGTCTGTGGAACTCCTTGCTAGAGGATGCAGTGAAGGCTAGAACTTTAACAGGGTTAAAAAAAGAGAGAGAGAGATTCATGAAGGTTAGGTCCATCAGTGGCTATTAGCCAGATGGGTAGGAATGGTGTCCCTAGCCTCTGTTTCTCTGGAAGTGGGAGACGGGGAGGGATCTCGTGAGGATTACCGGTTGTGATCCCTCCCCCTGGGGCATCTGGTATTGGCCACTGTCAGCAGACAGGATACTGGGCTAGATGGACCTTTGGTCTGACCCATTATGGCCATTCTTATGTTCTTATGTTCATCTGTGTTTGTCCAGCACAGTGTGTCCTGACCATGACTGGCTCTGCTAGGCACTGCCATAGTAATAATTAATAATAATTAATAAAGTCTCCAGATTTAGAAATTAAAATATTTGCCTCTCACTTATATCATCTGCTGCTCATTTAAAATCAGATCTTTTTGTGAACATTCCTGTCAGTAGACTCATTTTGTAAAAGCTATTTGCCAAAACAGCCAATTCAAGGGGGATATAAAGCAAGCGAATGTTGTTTGTTTGTGTGAATAGGTGTGAAAATGTTTGGAAGGTGTTTGTACAATAGCCCACGTCATTAATGTTTGCTGTAAAGCCTATTTTAATAGATCCTTTCTAGAGGAGTGTCAATCAACATGAGATTTATGTGTCTGCTTTTTAGGCCAGCTGCTAGTTCTCTGCATTTGAGACTAAAAGGAAACATTACCTGACCCAGGGCTTCGTCGTTCAAGATGAGTGAGTAAAAATGCAGACATAGAATAAATAAGATTCTGTGCAATTCCCCCCATTTCATGCTGCTCGGTCAATACTCTCCAACTCTGATTTCTGATGCCCTTTGATCATTGTTCCCATTTAACTCTGCCAATATTCCCACTTAACTCTGCCACTACATCTTCATCCCTATGTGCAATGTCCTCATTCTGCCCTATACACGCCCAGCCCTAGAAATGTAGGGCTGGAGGGCACCTCAAGAGATCATCTAATCCAGCCGTCCATGCAAAAGCAGGATGTAGTGAATGTGCCTGTTATGTAAATAGATGAAGGAATTCTCCCTGGCTCTGAGTGTGACCGTTAGAGGTTGGACATTTGGACCAGAAAAACTGGTTGTGAAACAGCATACATAGTTTTCCACTAGCTAAGGATCAGGCCTATTTATCTATGTGCTTCTGAGACCCTCCAGTCCTGCGTTCCTGATTTGTAGCTCTCCATTAAAATTATCAGTAACTATCCGACCTGCTACAGGCCCCGATTCAGGAACACATCCTTATTCTGCTTACATATTAACCATAACTGTTGCTGAGCCCCTAACTGGATTCCCTGGGCAGAGTGCATCATGGGAGATATGGTGTGGTTGACTGAGGAGATTAGGGTCGTGCGGTAGCTGAACTATAGCTCTCATCAGGGACCATTTCTTAACTCACATGTTGGAAGCCTCTGACTGAGGGGCCAGCTACCAGAGACTGCAGCTTGTTTTTCTCTCTTCTTTTTTTCAAGCTCTTTGGGGCAAAAGAGCTTGGGGTATTCCTGGGGGTGATTTCAAGTGTTCATCCCTGGTTTTTAGGGATAAAAAGCACTTGATGGTGGCAGCAATTCTCCAAAATATGTGGATAGGGTTACCAGGTAGGTTTAGAAAAAATACCGGACAGACTTGATGGGGGGGGACCGGCCAGGAGGGGGGCGGGGCTGGCTGGGAGGGGGGGTCGGGGCAGCGCGGCTGGCCGGGGGAGATGGGCGGAGCTGGGGGCAGGGCTGGCAGGTGGGGGGTCGGGGCAGAGTGGCTGGCCTGGGGAGATGGGGGAGGGGTTGGGGGCAGTGCGGCTGGCCGGAGGAGATGCGGGAGGGGGCGGGGGCGGGAGCAACGTGGCTGGCCTGGGGAGATGGGGGAGGGGTTGGGGGCAGCGCGGCTGGCCTGGAGAGATGGGGGAGGGGTCAGGGGCAGCGCAGCTAGCTAGGGGAGATCGGGAGGAGGAGAACCGGCTGGCAGGAAGCAGGGGTGGCCGGGAGTGGGTCAGGGGAAGCCGGGGGGTGGGGAGCGCAGGACTGACCCGGGCACGTGCGGATCCCGGGGCGCTGTCAGTCCCGTGCACGGTCTGGAGAAGCGCGAGTGAGTCCGGCTGCGGCTCCACCACGCGCTCAGGAGCAGGGACAGGGCTTCTCCTCCTCCCCAAGGCGTCAGACACAGCCAGGGCTCCCAGCGCCAATCGCGTTGCCTCCCAGCCACTCCCCCGCCCCCACCAGGCTTCTGTCCGGTGCCCAGCCAGAAATCTAGGAAATACCGGACATTGCACGTGTCCGGTATTTTCTGGATTTTTTTTACCAGACAGAGGTCCCAAAAACCAGACTGTCCAGTAGAATACCGGACACCTGGCAACCCTATCTGTGGATTATGATTCTGGGGGGAAGTTTTTGTAACCGGTGTCTGTAGAGGCAAGGTTTTGAAGCTCTCTTGCAGGCCCTCACCTTCTGCACTCAGAGTGCCAGAGTGGGGAACAGCCCTGACAGACCCCCGCACTATCACGAATGTATTTATCTTCTGACTACCACTTGGTGGTAGGGAAGGGCTATTTCCTCCATTTTACAGCCCACAGAGACTAACTTCCCATGGTTGACCATGAAGACTGGGTGGAGAGGGGTTTTGTGCCAAATTCTAAGCTAGTGCTCTAACCACTGGGGAGCTCTTCCTCTCTGTTCACTTGATTCATCCCATGGAGGGGCCCAGCCTAACCCATTAGGCAGTACATCCCTCTCATTCTGTTGCCTGCTCTGATACAAGAGGCCTTCCCCAGTAGAATTATCAGGGGGTCTGTCTTTGTTCCCACTGAAGACATGGATGGTCTTTACATCTGGCCCTTAGCATGTGAAGCAGAAATATATGTCAGGCATTCAATAGATTTTTGCAAAGGGAGCCAAGAGCAGCCAGTAGCAGGGTTGAATGTTTTACGGCATATCATAGCTCTTGCTATTGGGACCCACAGTGTTGCCATTGGCAATCAGAGCACGATATAAATTCAACAGAGATCCATTTCCTGGCGACATCCAAACCCCAGGGGCTGGGGAATGAAAAGGCACGTGCAATGCGGTACAACAGTACGAGGCAATTAACTCTCACTCCCTTCCATTCTGCACCCTGGGAGAGATCGTCCCCCATCTGACGGTACAGCAGGGAGGCAGCCAGTAGCTGAGTTAGTGCAAGATGCGGTGTGACAGGACGTGCCATGTTACATCACATAATTCCGCAGAGCATGGCCCCTGTGTGACTCATCAAGGCTTCCACAAAACCCTCATTAAGAGACTGAATTGAGAAGGCAGAGGGAGCTTCCCATCTCTCCACTCTGGTCCACTGCACCCACAATGTTACTGGGTCATAGCTGTCTACTGACTATTCCCCTGGCTTCAAGTAACCCACATACCCCCTGGGTGGGGTGCACTGTCTCCTCTAGTGGCACTGAGACCACTTCCAGAGAGAAGGATGAGTCTGCTCTACTGCCAGCTGGCTTTTGGCTCATGCGGTGGAGGCTCATGAACTAAGCTCCAGAAGTCCCAGGTTTGACTCCACTCACAGACCACTGGGGTCTGTCTGCATTACATTCACGTGTCTGGCTTTCTTCACAGCTGTGTTCTGAGGGCCAGGGGTTATGAAGACCCGGTCCAGTTGACCACAGGGCAGAAAAACATCTGGGAGCTAATCCAGTCAGTGTTTTAGGATGGGATTTTCCAAAAAGAGCAAGGTAGTTAAGCACCCAACTCTCTTACTTCCAAAGGGCATTGGGCACCTCACTTTTCGAGGCTCTTTAAAAATGCCAGCCTTGATCTCCTTGTTCCATACGTTGGGCATGTAAAATTGGACCCTTGTTCCTTAGAATCCATTTGCTCTTGCTGCTCTTTCCCCATTTGGAGTCTTTACCCTTCAAATAAATGACATCACAGTTAGCGCTAGGGCAACAATCCCCATTCTGGCCTGCTGCTTGCTGGGGCAGTGCACATACACGCTACAGAAGAGTCTTGCTATAAACTGCTGATATTCAACAGGGTTTTTTTTCCCAAGGGGTTGCAAACACACCTCAGCTGCTCCTGGGCGAGGATGGAGTCGGAGCACTGTGGTGTCTGTGCTGTCTTGTGGCTGTCCCATTCAGTGCTTCCAGCTCCCAGATGACTGCCTCCTCCTCTGTCTTGCTCATTAGGAGCCAGAAGTCTAATTGCGGTACCCGTGCAGAGCGTAACCTAACAACGGAGTCTGTTTCCAGGGTTCCCGCCTATTGCCTCAGGGCTCTGGGCAGCACAGAGCAAACAGCTTCAGGCTGATGGGAAAGCTGACGCTTGTGAATCTGAAATCTGCCTGCCCCTTTAGCACAAAGGTGCCCCTGTGATTGGCTGTGTGACCTCACTCACCTGACAAGCTCACACAGGCGGCACTTCTTAACCAGGGCTGGAAGTTCACAGGCAGCATATTTGCTACGCTTCCAATAAATCCCATTTGCACTAAGTGTTAGAGGGAAAATCCTGCTTTTGGTGAGAAGTTTGGACCTGTCTGAAAAAGAACATGATGCACCCCTAACGGTCTGTCACAAGCCCTGAAACTCCAATGGAGGTAATGCTGAGGCTAAAAAGCCACCCCTATGCTCTGTTCTTTAATCAGGCTGATACACCAGAGCAGAGACATAAAATGTAGTTGTCTTGTGCTACATGCTATAGGCCCAATCCTTAATGCAAGCCAGACTCCCAGGGAGCACTGCTTGCTGTGTGGGGCGCTGAGTGATGGTGTGAAAGGACTCTGTGCTTCTAGGAACTATATGTAGAGTGCTTAGGGTTGCCAGGTGTCCAGCTGTGAACCGGACAGTCCAGTATTTGAGCTTTCTGTTCGGGAAACAAATGAAGAAAATATAAATGAGAAAATAGAAATGTCCGGTATTTTATAACTAAGATGTCATGTAGATTGTGATGTCATGTCAAGTGTGTCCGGTGTTTTTGTTGAAACCGTCTGGCAACCCTAAGAGTGCTGCCTCTGCAGCCCCCTGTGAAGCATACAGACAGAGTTCCAGTGCCTCCTCCAGACTCTGACCACTTCCTGGTTCTCGATGGAACAGGCTCTATATAGAAACCATCCTGTAAGCTCGACAATAGCCTTGAGACAGACCAGCCATCAGTCTCTTGAAGTGAATCCATTCAGACAAAGAGTGACCCAAACCACTGGCTACTCCTCAAAGTCATTCAAACCACAGTCGATGCACTGCCCTGGGGCATTTCTCCTTTTCTCTTTTATTGCCTCGCATCCCGGCACTTCCACTTTCTGTTGGAACTAGAAGCTGAAATACTGGATGGTCTTGTTTTGTTTTGTTTTTTTCATGGACCTCTTACTAAGAAGCCTGCTCCTGTGAGATTTCCAGAGATTTTCTGGACACTAGTATCAGAGGGGTAGCCATGTTAGTCTGAAGCTGCAAAAGCGACGTGGAGACCTGTGGCACCTTATAGACTAACAGATTTATTGGAGCATAAGCTTTCGTGGGCAAGGACCCATTTTGTCAGATGCATCTCACAACAGGGCTGGCCCGAGCCATTTTGGCACACCGGGCCCGGGCGCGTGGTGCCGCCCCCGGGCACAAGGTGCATGCGCGGGCCCACCCATGGGGCGCATGGCACATGCGTGGGCCCGCCCCCGGGGCACATGGCATATGTGCGGGCCGGCCACAGCCACTAGCGCGCAATCTGGGGCCCGCCCCCAGGGCGCATGGTGCATGCGCTGCCCAGCCCGGCCCAGCCCGGCCACCGTTGCTGGCGTGTGCGCCGGGCCATGCAGGTCCCCGCAGTCGTGGGGGGAAGGGCATTGCTGGCTGGTGCCATGGGGCCAGCCCTGCGGGAGCTGGGTGCACAGCGCCTGATGGCAGTTATAAGGGACACCACACGCCCCTTACAGCTGCCATCAGGTGCCCCCCATCGGTTGGCGACCCGGGCAGCTGCCCGGCTCGCCCACCCCTCAGTCCGGCCCTGTCTGACGAAGTGGGTCTTTGCCCATGAAAGCTTATGCTCCAATAAATCTGTTAGTCTATAAGGTGCCACAGGACTCCTTGTCACTTTTTCTGGACACTGGTGCTCTGGAGAAGAATCTGACATGATCTTTCTCCATTTTGGGCCATCAACTAATTTTTCACTTAAAGATGACCCAACAATTTATGAAGAACTTCAGGAGGCAGCTTTGCTCTGACATGTTTCCAATGGCTTGTTAGTCTTTAAAGAGCTACTAGACTATTAGTTGTTTTTAAAGTTTTTCTTGTTACAGACTAACTCAGCTACCCCTCTGAAGCTTTTGACTCCTGGGGTTTGTTTTAATTTTGGGGACCTATATGTGGAGATGGGTAATCTGGTTAGTTACTTATTACCCACAGATTCCTCTGTTGTCTCAGCTACTCTGGGGATACATGTAAATAACTAGTTATCCTTTATGGATACTTAAGGTGAAATTGGCTCAGGACTTGACTCAGGACCTTTGGGGACTTATTTCAGCATGTAGCTGATGTTTGCACCAGAGGTACCAGTATGTGCCAGAGAGGGAAACAGCAGATCTCATTAGGTCTGGCATATCTCTAGCATGAAGAAATTATCCCAAATGTTTGCACTGGCTGGAACACAGCCCCCAAGGCTGGAAGACAAAGGGTTAAGTAATTATAGAAATGATGCCTCCTGACTCCCTGCTCATGGGTGAGAGGTCAGAAAACACTGGGACAAATTCTCCGTAGGTGTAACTGTGCAGAAATCCATTGACGTGAAGGGAGCTGCATCTCTTCACACCAGCGGAGATGATTGGCCCAAGCAGTGGAAGTACAGCCGGCATTTGCAACCAGGACAGGTGAAATCTAGCAACTGAGAACTGATGGTTAATTGGCAACAGCTGAAGCCCACGTTGCCTAAATTGCAGACTGAGGCTAGGTCCTTACTCCAGACCTATATCGGAAGCACTACTTTGCTCACACCTTGCGCAGACAGAGCCTCATTGGTGGGAGAGGTTCTCCCAATGACACAGCTACCACCTTTCAGGGTGGTGGATTAACACTGCTGATGAGAGAAGCTCTCCTGTTGGCCAGGGTTATAATAGGTGTATGTTTACTTGCATGCTGCCTCCTTTTCTTTTGACTCTCTGCTCTCTATCCAAGCAAATTTTCCCACTAAGAATCCCTATCCAGGGTTGTTGCTGAGCAGTTACTGTGGCTCCGAAAAAAGCCCTGATTGGTCCATTCCCCTGCAGTCATGGCTGCTGGATCCCACCCACCCAAACCCAGGCCCCCAGCCCTGACAAAGGGCCTCAGGAAAGTGCTGACGGATGGCTGATGTTGGATTCTGGGCTTGTGCTGACCATACTACCATCATGAGAGGCAGCGGCATTGCATCCTTCCTCCCTGCTCTGGCTGTGTCCTTTCTTGGGAGCCTGAAATATGGCAACCCTGCTGTCGGCATAGGAGTGTGTTCACTTAAGCGTTCCAGTGGCTCATCTGTACTGATGCAGCATTTTAAGTGGAGACTTGCCCTGACGAAGGAGGGGAATAGCAGCTTGCATGGAGGAAAGTAGTAAGAGATCTCTAACTACACTTTAGATCCCAGACTTGTGGGTTTATTTGATGTCTGTGGGAGTTTCATCTAACTTGAGGCCTTCCCCAGTAGGAAAGAGTCTGTTAAATGAAGCCGGGGATTTACTCAAACCTAGTAATTTAGGCTGAGCAATGCTCTTGGAAACTGCTTCTGTATCTCATTCAGCTGGGATCAGCGGAACGATAGGCATGAAAATGGGGGTTGGAAGAGCAGTGAGCCAAATAGGGTTTTCTGAGCACGTAAGAAGATTTGGATTCAGTTTGCCTTTGGCCTCTGCTCTTCTTTGAGCTGAGCCCCATGGCACAAGAGAGAGCAGGCAGCTTTGGAAACAGAAACTCCAGGTAGGTAGGTAGGTAGGTGATTTGCACAGAGGCCTGCTGTAGCCCTGTTGTTTGGGGCTCACGTTGGGGTGTTGTGAAAGTCTGTGACCATATCATACTGGAGGGAAATTTCCAGTGTGACAGGAGCATGTGATAGAGCAATGACACCACAATCCTCTTCACACCACAATCTATTGCCATTCCTACATCTACATACTCTGTATCCCCTCATAATATCTCAGGGAAGCTTCTTGGATCTGCTGGCAAATGCTCCATAGTCTCAAGCCCCAGTGCTCTCTGTGACTCCAGGATCTTGCATTCCCTCCTGAACTTCTTAAGAGAGGAACGCAGGCTTTCCTCTTTCCTTTGTGTTCTTCCATAAGGCTGGTTGCAGGCTGGCTGATTCTTTTCCGATCCCAAACTACCTGCTACAATCTCAGCCATGCACTCAGTGCTTCTTTTCTCTCCATTTGCTTTTTGCTTCATGAGAATAAGCAGCAATTAGAGGAGATGGGTGTTTGGGCAAGTTATCCTAAAAAGGGTAATTACAGAGAAATGCTCCTGCCTAAGTAGCCTCAAAGATGGACAGAATTTAGGCCTGTGTGAATCCAGATACTATCTGTGGTGACCGTGTACATCAGCAAGTAGTCCAAACACTACGGGCTGGTAGGAATTTCCCATCTTGAGACTGTAGCAGACAGTCCAGCAATAGCTGCTAGCTCCCTGTTTCCTTGAAATACTTGTTGCTTCTCATCTTATTTCAAATCACTTAACGCTGGCAATACTAACAGAACCCCGAGACATGGGAAAGGTTATTCCAGCCCTATGTGTTCAAACAGAGTTCACTTGATCTATGCCTTGTGAAGCAGATCAGCTTGAAAGCACAAAAATTCTGCTGCAGCTCTGAGGAGACATTATAAGCAATAGCCAGGTTGTGGGTCTTGTTGCGGTAGCAATAGACCCAGCTAACTGTATTGGGATGAAATTGACCCTGTGTAAAAGGGCAGAAAACAGATGGTTTCTGTTAGATTTAAATGCTGCATAAGCCTTGTGCTGATCCTCTGTGCTGGGGTGAATTTCACCCCTATGCACATCAACACTATCCCTGTTGGACAGCGAAGGTTTTGGTTTTGAAAGCTTTATGCAGATTTTTTTGGAATTCAGACTCGAAGAAAAATGTACACGTGTTGCAAACTCCACGAAACGTCAGCCAATTAGTTTCCAGGGTTGACATGGCAGTGATTCCTAGCTCAGGACCTCTTTGTGCTATCTGTGAGCATAAACAACTGTCTTTGCTCCCAAGAACATAAAGTCTAAATCCAGGGTGCCCACTAGAGCATTTCACCACACTCTAATGGCTGTGTCTTTAGTGTTTTGGCATCTTGTTTCCATTATTGTAGTTTAGTTGTGTTCATGGTCTGCATTGGCAGTCTGTCCTACCCCTCCCTCCCCCGTGCCCACCAGTTTTTCTATCCTGCTGAGGCACATGTAAAGCATGGTTCTATGTATTTGTTTTTAAATAGACAACACTGTCCATAGGTTATTATTTCCAAATACGTAAGAAACAGTGTTTGTTGGGCCCACACAAAGTTGTGCTTGGATTTATGGGGCCCTCCTGTGTAATAAGGTTGGGCATCACTGGTCTAAACAGACAAAATGGCAGATTAATAGTCAAGAGAGGAACAGAACTCAGGTGAGCTGACTTCCAGTCCAGTGCAGTCTCCATGAGCTATGTTGTCTCTGCAGTGGTCATTGGAAGTGAGTTCACAAAGACTGATTTGTGAATGTTAGTGATGAAACTCAGCCAGTGTGGTTCACTTGCCAGGTAGCTTTGCAAATCTCTGCATATCCTGAAACCTGTATGGTTTATTGCACCAAATATTCATCATGGCTACTCACTATTCCATAGTTGTTCCTCTTCCGCAAAAACTCGCAAAGCGTCTACATCTCAAGTGCGTTTTTGCACAAGAGAATCGAAAACGGAGGGGTTTTTGCGCAATTGGTATTCCTCTTTCTACGAGGAAGAAGCCTTTTTGCGAAAGAGTTCTTTCACAAAAAGGCATATGTGGACGGGGAAGAGGGGGTTTTTGTGCAAAAAGAAAGAAGAAAAAGCACAGTTGCCCTGGTGGCCATTCTGTGCATACCGATCAGTGCTTACTTTTGAGAGAACATCCATGCAGTCTGGACACGCTCTTGCGGAAAAGCCCATCTCTTTTTCGATGCACTTTTGCAGTGTGGACAAGAAGTTTTTGCAGAAGATCTCATCCGATAAAAGCTTCTTGTGCAAGAAGCCTGCAGTCTAGACGTAGCCTATGGGACTCAGGTGACCCGCCACAAGAGGGACAGCAAAAGCTGAATGTCTGACTCAAACCGTTGTAAACAAACCCTAGGCTGGAAACTACTCATCAAACACCTTCATCATACAGCCATCCACGTTATTTGACACACATAGGGATTGGTTCAGGGATAACTTGATAACCATCAAAAGGCCACATTAATCAGATCTGAACCAAGGTTTGGAGAACTCTGGTGGCAATTCCACTGACTTCCATGGGCAACGCATCAGACCCGATTTCTCCACCCACTTCCAACAGTGGAGTTGTGCCAGTCACTTCACGTACCATTACGTTGGTGTAAAAACCCATTGTGAGTGAGAAGGAGGCTCCGCAGGGCTCCGAGAATAGCATAGCCTAGCAGATGGAGCCCTAGACTGACTGTGACACAGAGGACAAGTCACTTTGTCTGTCTTTCTGTTTCCTTTCTGTCTGGTCTATTGAGAGTGCAAACTCTGGAAGGCAGGCACTTTCTCATAGCATGTGTTGTACAGTGGCTGGGACAATGGGGCGCTGATCTCCATTAGGGGCTCCCATAATAATGAGATCCATAATGAATATTATTCATAATTAATAGCTGGGACTGGTTCTTGTTATGAAATATGTATTGTTCCCTTATCCGTTTTATTCCAAAAACTCATTAGCAGAGCGCTATGTATTCATGAATGTTTCCATCCCATTATGTCTGGGAGCATATACTCTTTCAGATTCAAATGCCATAAAGACCCAGTAATGTTTTTAATTATTGAACGCTGGGTATGAGTAATTGAGAATTAAAGCAGAAATGAACCTCTGATGCCCTGACCATGCTGTCTTCATTGGCTGTTTTATTCATCATCTTCATAAATGAGGAACAAATGTGGTCCAGTTTGCTATTTGCTGAAGGTGATTGAAGCGCAAACCTCACCATGGGCGACACTGGGGAATGGCTAAACTCCAAGCAGGAGACCTTTATGTTTCTTCAAAGCTGATTAGAAAGTAGATGAAAACAGTGTGTTCCTCTTCACGCACCTTATTACGCTCTTGGCTCCCTGCCTCCTCCCGGTGGAAAGCACAGTCCTGATGAATAAACCTGATGGGACAGTCTCTGGGATTTGGACTTCTTTTGTGGTGCTGATAGCCCCAGGAACTGTCTTGCAGGAACTCTCTCAGTTGCCTAACTTTACATACAGCTATTTAATGCTGTAAAATTATCGATGAGTTTCCTCTCAAATGCAACCATCTGGAAAATGTTACTATAATAGTTCTCAACCAGGGGCACAGGTAGCTCCAGCGGTACCCAGAGGTCTTCCACAGGATACATCTACTCATCTAGAAATTTGTCTACTTGTACAACAGGCTACATAAAAAGTGAAGCTAGTACAAATTAAAATTTCATACAATTACTTGTTTACCCTTCTGTATGTACTAGCTACTGAAATGCAAGTATAGTATTTATATTCCAGTTGATTTATTTGATAATTATGTGGCAAAAATGAGAAAGCAGGCCATTGTGTATTTTTATGTCTGATTTTGTGAGCAAGTAGTTTTTGAGAGTGGTAAAAGTTGGGGGTATGCCAGACAAATCAGACTCCTGAAAGGGGTACAGTAGGCTGGCAAGAGTTGAGAGCCACGGTATAAAAAAAAATAGGAGGATGACAACGTTTTTGATAAGTTTTAATGAGCCAGATTCCCCATTGGTGTAAATCAGTCTAGCTCCACTGACTCCAATAGACTATTCAACCTTTGCTGTCTTTGTTTAGATTTGCAGTCACACGGGGACAGTTGTGGATACTTGTCCCACTAGTAACTGGAGCAAGTCTCCATACAATTCCATACGTCGCACCAAAGTGACACACGATGGGAGCAACTTGGAACTAGTTGACCTAAAAGTTTAAAGTCCTTATATGTGATTAACTGAACACTAAGGTATGTCTACACTGCAATTAAGGTATCCTGAAATAGCTACCCAGCCTCTTTTGAATGCGACTGCTATTTCGAAATATAGCGGATGTGCTATTTTGACATCCCTGTAAACCTCGTTCCATGAGGAACAAGGGATGTCTCAAAATAGTTCTTTATTTTGAAATTTGACACTGTGTAGACGTAGCCTATTTCGATTTTCGAAATAAAATATGCAATTTGTGTAGCACAAATTGCATATCTTATTTCAGTGTAGACTCACCCTGAGTCACATGCAGTCCCTTATGTATCCTATATAGCTGCCATCGTTCACGGGTTACAAGCTGATTTTTGTGAATACATCAGTGATATGCCCCTCAAGCCTCTGTATTTTGTGTTCAGATGAAGCTTGGGACCTCTTTCCAGGGTCACATCCATTGCAGAGGTGGGTATCCTGAAACCTAATAATGCTGCCACTTTGACATTTAATGGAGGTAACAAGGACAGAACTGGAGTGTAGTACTATCCATTGATTGTGCTGTGGGTAACACGCCATGGTTTTATTTGAAGCAATAGGAAAATAACATTTTTCTTAGCATCTTTAGATGTAGATTGGCAGTGGGAAGTGCTATGTGAAGGTACATAACCAATATTCCCTGGACATAAAGAACAAGAATACTTACCTGACATAGCTCGGGTTCTTTAAGACAGGGGGCTGGCAGTGGGGGAGGGGAGGGGAGGGGAGGGGAGGGGGAGAGGAGCATGAGTCAGAGTGGGGAGTTGGGTATGTGAGGGTCTCAGGAGGCAGGAAGAGTGGGGGGTGAAGGAGCCAGGGTAGAGGGTGAGGAGAGGCTCAGGACAGGACAGGGTGCTAGGGGCTGTATTGCTTGCCAGAGGCTACTCATTGGGGCGCTTGATGTCCCCCATGGTCATATGTGTGTATAACTGTCTCCTGTGCTTGCTCCCACTCCCCCCATCATCATGCATGAGTATAAGTCTCCCTGCTCTCTCACCCGTCCTTTTCCATTGGATATGAAACAGTCACATTCCAGGCACATCCCATTATCCTGGCACACCCAGCCCTGACCTTGCTTTAAATTATGCTAAGAGGAAGCTGCCTACCCAATTTGGTGGTCTAGCTCTTACCACTTCAGGAGGGGTTCTTGAAAAAATGGACTCACAAAGACAGACGGACGGACACACATTTCTAAAATATCTAGTAAGAGAAGGAATAGTTGTGAGAGAAGCAGAAGCTTTCTTTAAATTTTCATTTAGCCAAAGCCAGTTTTCCACCGGGAAGGGGGAAATGTTTTGATGGAAAATTGCAAACAGCTTGAGTAGTTAACGACACTGGAGAACATTATGATCAAGAGTTTCAAAACTGCCTTTCAACTCCTCTAGCATCCCACATCCCAGATGTGCCCCATATGGGATGTTTCCTTCTCTGACACGGACAGTCAAATCCTCTTAATTGGCAGACATCCTGCTGAAAACAGACCTGCCAAATGAACAATCATTGTGACTCTCAGGGGGCTGCTTCACACTCAGCAGTTTCTCCAATTTCACAAATTGTTTTAAATATAAAGCACAGACTATGAAGCATTGTTTGAAAGAACATGACAGTGAAGTGAACAAAACCTCATTTAGCAGCCAGCCAGAGCTGGGAAATTACCTGATGTGAATGAAACCTACAAACCTTGTGGCAGATCCTCATCTCGTTTCAATGGGCCTAGTTTGACTGAAGTGCAACTACACTGATTTACACCTGGTGAGGATTGGAGCCCACATCGCTAAAACCTGGCCTACACTACAGGGGAAGGTCGAAGTAAGAGACACAACTCCAGCTACGTGAATTACATAGCTGGAGTCAGCATGTCTTAAATCCCCGTCCACACAGCGGGAGGGCAACAGGAGCAAATGCTCCTGTTGGTTTCCCTTACTCCTCACAATGAGTAGGAGTATTGGTGCCGATGGGGGCGCCCATTGAGTTCGATCTAGCGGGTCTATACTACACCTGCTAAATTGAACCTGGAAGATCGACCACAGCAGCATCGATCTTCTGTGTAGCATAGATGTATCCTAAGGGCTTAGTCTAACATTCAGTGAAGCCAATGGGAATCTTCCCATTAAATAACTATCTCTAGCAGTTACACCAGTCCCCATACTAGAATTACCACAACACATAGCTTTAAAGTACTATTTTAAATTATTTTGAGAACATTCAAATCTGACAGTATTTTTTTTTATTCTAAGTCTGCACTGACACTAGATCCATGGGTACCTGATAGCTGACTGGTACCCCTATGTGCAGTAGTAAATAAATACGACTAACTTAATAAAGTGTTATTTATTCCACTGCAATGAGACCCAGACCCCCAGGTATGCACCACCCCCCTATGATGCTTGATGCTGTACAGACATAGAATGAAATAATAAATGTAATAATACTAATTGTTAATAGTTTGCAGAACTCTTCCTTAACCTGGGGGGTTTCAGTGTTGACTTTTTGATTTCCCCAACCGCTAAGATAATTTAAAAACTTTAATATTCCTAGTCATATGTAATTCAGAAACTGTAAATAAGGCACAGACAAATTCATTTGATGTCATTGGCAGCTGAAGTATTTCTGTTCCATTGCAAACACATTTTGCAAGCCTCCTTAAGCCCTGGGAGAATACAGATGAATCAGCTGGATGCTTACGCCACAGGGAAAAAAGTAGCGTTTGCTGGTCAGTGGTATGTATCTGACTTTTAAACGGGGGACAGGAATGGTGCCTTTTCTTTAAACTTAATCATAAGCTGCATAATTTTCAGAGGCCAACATTTTCGAGCTTGGATGCCTACAAGCCCCTAATGCCACATTTAGGCACCCAAATAAAAGAAGCCCCTGTTGGAATGGCATAGGTAGGACTTCTGCAGCTCCCACTAATAATGAGGAAATTTGTGAGAATCATTGCTCCTCAGACCTTTTTTAGGTCCCTGAATAGGGAGTGAGAAACCCAGCTCTGAATGTTAGTCAAGGAAGAAAGTGGTCAATGCACTAATCTAGGACATGGGAGACCTAATCTCAGTTCCCTGCTCCGCTAATGTTTTTTGCATGTCCTTGGGTAGGTCACTTATCCCCTCAGTGCCTCAGTTCCCTATCTCTGCAATGAGGATAACAGTACTACACTAGGATAAGTACCTTATAGTGCACTCTAACTCAATGCACGCTAACTCGAAATAAGATAAGCTATTTCGAAATAGCATCAAAATAAGATGAGCAATTTGCGTAGCTCAAATTGCGTATTTCATCATTGGGCACTGTCTGCCCAGCACCAAATTTCAAAATAAAGTGCTATTCCAAAACATCCCTTACTCTTCATAGAATGAGGTTTACAAGGACATCAGAATTGTGAGGCCAAAATAATGGGCTTGCTGTGAAGATGCGGGATAGCTATTTCGGGATACTTCAGTATCCCGAAATAGCGTTGCAGTGTAGACGTAGCCTTAAAGAATTGAAGTGCTCAGATGCTACAGCAATAAAGGCCAGATAGACTCCGACATTGATAAATTCTGTCTTAGGTGCTTATCTGATTCTCATAAGTCTTAGAAATAGCAGGAATCCCAAGTGTTTTGGGGGTGACTATCCAATGCATGTTGCTAATTTCAATGGTGTGCTATATCAGTTAGTAAGTGTGACTTTGCTGAGGCCAGATTTCAGTTCTAGCTTTCAAGGGAAGGTGAACATATTCATCACACTTAGTTGTTGGTTAAAATCTCATTTTGTACCACAGACGGATGCACTGCACCATCTCCGTATAATTTATTTTGATTCTACATCCATGGTATTAGCAATTAGTCTCCCTTGAAGTATGCAGTAAAATAAAATACACACATCTTTCAATGAAAAGTATTTCCAACATTTGAAGCTTGTGAAGCAGCAGTATTTACAGTTGTGGGACTGAGATTTGGGAGAAATAAAGCCACACACAACTGATAAGGAGCTCTGAATCAAAATTAATATTAAGTACAAAGCAGAGACAATCAAAACAGATTTCACGTGTTCTGGACTGCTTACTGATAAGCTGTCACCAAACAGTTTTACACAGATTCAGCATGTTCATTTAAAGCCCCTGGAAACTTACAATTTGACTCAATTCACGATTACTCTGGACTACCGATAGGGCTTCATATTGTGTCTTATGCCTGATGGGCTTTGTTGCTGCTTACAGTCTATTCTTTTTGTCCAAATGCTGCATAACACCCAAAGCTGCATTTACATTTTCTGAATGGACTAATCATGTCTCTCACTTTGATAAAGAACATGCTGCCACCCACATACCCACATGGAATGCATTGGAGAAGAGTAAACCAGAAATAAATGCTTTCCAAGGGGATGGAGAGAAAAATACCCACAAAGATAATTGGGAGGGATGTACAAGCAAGCAAGTAACATATCACTCAGGCACAGCTTCAAAGAAGTAATGAAGCTAAAAATACGTACATGAGAGACAGCAAGAGAAAACATGACTGACGTGGAACAATCGAGAGAAGAGTTAATGCTGATTAGCAACCATTTTAGATTGAATATTGGTTGGTTCTTTGTAACAGCGTAAGGAGTGATGCCTTTGATAAGACTCAAACAGTTGCTTTCCCCTTTCCATAGAATCTAGTTAGCAACATGCTGGAAAGTCAAACTAATCGAGCTAATTTGTGTATTACTGAAGAATTACCTAGAGCAACTATGGATGCAAAAAGCTTTTCCATGTACCTTTCAGTGCACAGGAGAATCAGACCCCAAACAAATCACTCCAGTCCAGACCCTAGCTCTCCAAATTGTTTGTCTTGAATTTGTTTAGAATCCAATTTATTGCGTCTCTCTCTTATCCTGTCATCATAAACTTGTTTACATCTCTGTTGCACAAAAAGTGAGAAACAGAGATCACTTACTGTTAATAACTAATTGGTACACAGAGGTTAAAATTCACCCCTGGTGAGAAGGCCAATACAAGGTCTATACACTGTTCAGTCCCACTCACACCTATAGGGTAGTGCATAGAGAATAACTCATGTATTTGCTGTTGTGTGCATGCTTAAATGCTTTGCTATTATCAGGGCCCAAGTAAGCAATGTTCATCCTTGGAGTTTAAACTAACAAGGTTGTTAGGTGGAGAGGTGGGCCAGAGAGAATGGTAGATTGAGCATTAGTGTGTGCAGGGTAAAGCGAGAACATGCTGTGGCAGCTATGCTGAACCAGGAAGGAAGGAGACCAGGCTTCTGTGTGCAAGCCTCTATTTCTGCAAAGGTCATAAATAGGCTCCAGTGTAGCTTAATAGTCTAAAGAATGTTTTTCTTTTTCTACCACTGGATGTTCTCTGTATTATGGAAGCATTTCAAGTTGGCTGCTGTAGAGAATTCCTGTTAATGCTTTTGGATGCCAGTGGTAGAGACTGAGAGAGTCTAGACACAAGTCAATCCATATCTGGGTACATGCTCCACACAAAAAAACCACCTGGATAGTTGTCTGAAGTAGAGAGACTGTTGTCTGTCCCATAGGATAAAAAATTCTCCTTCCAGTAGCATGAGGTTTTCTGGCATGACTACCACGCATGAATAAAATGTTGAAGAATCAAAACTGAGGCATCCAAGGTAACTGCTTCTGAGATTAAGGTGTTGGTTGGTTCTTAAATGGAAGGGGTTGAAAGATGTATGACATTCCAAGCTGCTTCTGAAATCAGAATATTACAAACTCTTTAAAGGAAGATTTGGGGTTTCAAATTTAAAATTGAGAAGGGAGGTGAATCCCTTAGCTTCTGTGATAAGAAGGTGACAAGTCTGAGGGGTAACTGTATCTGCAAAAACAAAGAGGCATACTGTGGCACCATAAAGATTAATAGATTTATCTGGGGACAAGCTTTTGTGGGTAAAACCCACTTCATTGGATGCACTGGAGTATGTCAGACTCATTGCAATACATCTGATGAAGTGGATTTTACCCAAGAAAGCTTATGCCCAAATGAATCTGTTAGTCTTTAAGGTGCCACAGAACTCATCGCTGTTTCATAAGAAGGTGAAAATTAAAGAAGAGAAAACAGGCTACACCTCCCCTAACTTTCCTATTCCATCTGCTCTGCACCTTATTTCATCATTTAGACCTATGCAAACTTAATGTAAATCACTGCTTTGGTAGCATTTCATCCCAGTGAGTGACTGTCATTTTACTTATTTCCTTAATAAAACCAGTTAGTACAGACAAGAGTTTAAACTTGTGATTGTTTGTGGTCACTGGCCTTGCTCTGTGTGGTCCTAGAGCCCCCAGTTTGAGACAAGCACTGAAGGTGGTTTTTGCCTTGTTGAGCTTGAAACTGTAACACCAGGAGCTGAACCTTCTGTGGTTTAGCACAGAGCCAGTAACTTGATTTAAAAAGAAGCTACACTCAGCTCAGGTGGACACGGCTGAACAAGGTGCAGAGACTCTGAATAACTAACCTGACTCTGTTGGATTGAAGCAGTAGTAGGGAAGACATATTTAGCTTGTAATTGCTTAATAATCATGGTTCTTGCACTAGCTATTAGTGACAGCGACCCACTGAATCCAACTGTGGCATGAATTGTTATCCTGTGCAGGTGAGATGTTACAGCAAAGCTGGAAAGGCTTTATATTTAATTATTTCATCTGTTTCCTTCCACACTCCTAGTGTGTGCTGACTGCAGGTGCCTCTGTGATATCTCTGGGTGTATGTGGAAACTCATCTGTGCTCTAATGCGGCACTGGAGATGCTGGGCCCAATTCTATACTGCTGTAACTCCATTCACTTCAATGGACTTGTTCCTGATTTCCATTGGTGTAAACGAGAGAAGTTTCAAGACTTTTGGACCTCTGTTGACAAATCCCTGCTTCTAAGAGAGACACTGGAAAGAAACCTTTGAAATCCTGCTGCCTCTGTTCATAAAGAGGGAACAGTATAACATTCTGGAGGGTTAGACTGTGACTTTTGGCAAGGCTCTGCCCAAAACTGCACTACTGCAGGAGAGGCCTGAGAGGCATTGACTGGGGCAACCCTCTCTGTCTCAGCTCTTCCCTTGCAGCCTCCTTGTTCCCAGGCGCTAAGCATTCACCGCTGGTCTATAGCAGCAGGAGATGATGGTCTCTTCCAGTGAAGAGCTCCACCAGGCTCCTCCAATCATCTGTTGGGATTGGTCCTGCTGTGGGCAGGGGGCTAGACTTGATGACCTCCTGAGGTCTCTTCCTGCTCTATGATTCTATGCCCACTTGTCCCAGCCAGGAGCCAGCAAGCAGATGAGGATCCTGGGAAATGTACCTGGATAGCCCAGGTAAGGGCCTAAAGGGACCAGAGATCCTCATTCCCTCTGACTGCTCTCTTGCCCACTCATCTAGTCCATGTCACAACCCTGCTTTACCCTTTGGCGTTGTTTACAATAGAAGTGTTAATACAAATAAAATGTGAGCTGTGGTTTTCAGGGTATACATTGCCCACCCTATTAATGATGCTGAATATTAACCCGGAGCCACTCCGCTTTTGTGATGGTCCATATGAATCTGTCTGAAACCTGAAGAAAAATCATCTGCTTCTTAGAAGATGGCAGCGGTTGGAAAAAATTCTAACCACATAGGAAGTCTTAAAACAACAGCTGGGTACACAAAAGCTGCTGTACCTGAAGCCTCTCTGTGCTTTAAGTGGTAATATGTTTTCCTCATTACAGAACAAAAAGATATTGCAGTAATCCTTATGCTAACAAAGGTCACACAGATTATCTTGCGAGATACTTTATAAAACAATGGAGGATGTCATGCTGAAACCATGCTCTGAATATACATAGAGTGCATGTGGGCTTAAAGAAAATCTGAAATTCAGAGCATCTTCAGATATAGCATGCAAACAGACCATCATGGCATGCCATGTGCATGCTACATGTGTGTGCATAGATGTAGGGTGCTTAGTGTGACATGCCATGGAGTCTTGTCATGCCTCAAACAGGAAATTTAAATGTGCTCACCCCTGTGTGAGTAAAAACTGAGATCTAAATGGGAGAGATTTTGCCAAAATTTACACCAGAGTAATTCCAGTGTCTTCCGTGGAGTTGTTATGCCTGATTTTCATCAGTTTTACATAATAGGAACATTAAAAACTTTCTGTAGTCCTTTCACTACATGCAAAAAGCACACGAAGGAGATTCAGTTTGTTCATAAATGAACAGGGGAGTAATTTAAGAAAAGTTTACTTTAAGATGAACAGTTTTTGATTAGGATGCAGGCAAATGGAAGAATTCGGGTTCAAAGATAGCAGAATTTCCATAGACTTGAAAATGAAGCAGACAGAATGGGAAAAGAATATATCCCAGAAATTAAACTAATCAATTTTGATTACTGTTACTGAGCAACTTTTTATAGCCACTTCGTCTTTTAGGGAAAGAGCAGTAGCACCCATACATAGCTAACTTATTTTTTGAGTTGCTAGGAGCAACCCACAAAGCCTTACTTTGGAAAGAAAAGTAAAATACCTAATATAAGCCTGTGCATTGTTATGGCCATTGTGTGATTGAGCAATCACACTTACATGTGTAGATACTAAAAACATACTCACTGTTCTGCAGTGAACTCCATTTGTAATCTGTGTTGGCAAGGGCTAGTGTCATTTCTTAGTTGGTTGCTCATAACTGACTTTAAACTTTATTTGCATGGACAGCAAAGCATGATCCACATCCTAACCTCCTGTTTGTACTGCTGCTCTATGTCTTGCATCTTGACTAGCCTGGCTGAGATTTTCGTGGACAAAGAACACCCCGTATAATCCATTTACATCTAGCAACTGGGACAAAAATGCTTTATCACAGAAATGCAGCATTTAGGGCCCAACCCAACTCTCACTGAGGTCCCTAGAAAGATTCCCATTGACTTTGGTGGGAGGCAAATCAAGCTCCTAATGTCATGGCAAAGACATGGGTATCAATGTAACAGTGAAGACTTATTCCTTCCCCACAAGTCATTGTCAATCATCCATAACAGTTACTAGCAATGGTTAGAGGAAATAACCTGAAGAATGTGTTTTCCAGCCTTGATCTGGAAAAGGGGAAGAAGACAGATACCCCTCCACCACTAAAAAAGACTGTTTATCACAAAGCCTGGCCTCCTTTATTGTGCTGAGAAATAAATAACAAGGGGAATTTGTGGCTCTGACTTGAGCTGAAGTACTAAGTCACATAAGAGAAAAAACTATTTTTTCCCTTAGCCCCCTTTATTTCCATCCTTTGGGAATGACAGCCGCAGTCTGCTGGATTCCCTGATCTGAGCACATCCAGGAGAATGGAATGAACTCCAAATGTGCTCTTTCTAAACATGGTGACTGGGAGTTTGCCCGGTTGGTTTGTTTCCTATGTGTTTGGGTGCAAAAAAGAGAGCAAGTAAGCATTACACTTCTAATGAGGGAAATGTGTTCCTTGGGCAACAAAAAATGCATCTTACTGTTTCATCTGAAGAAGTGGGCTGTGCCCACAAAAGTTCATGGTACTATATCGATATATCATATCATCTATATATATTGTTAGTCTCTAAGGTGCTACAGGACTACTTGCATCTTACTGTGGTTTAGCTAGAGAGTTGGTTGAAAATGAGGATGAGATCATGAAAATAGTTTTATTTTTTGTGTGTGGGGGGGAAGTTGATTCAAATTGTAGAAGAGAATTTTCACTGCAGTTTAGAAATGTGGAGGCACGAAATACAAAGCCCTAACCCAACCCTTAGTTCTGCCCGTCCATCTGTTTCCCTTGGCATCTGTACCATCCATATTACGTGAGGAGGCGGAAAAAAATGAACATTAAAATGTTCTGTCTTACCTTCAAGCCATACGATTCCCTGGAGCAGAGATGGCAACTCTTCTTGCCCTGTATATCCACAACAGCACCACTCTCCGCCGTGGCGTCTCCCACCCTTGTCAGGGCGTCCCCACAGACTTTTCCATTTCCAGGGGCACCTCTCCGGAGCGCGCACACGCGCGAGTGTTACCCCAACGCGCCGCCACCCGCGCGTGGGCAATGTGCTGCTCCTGCCCAGTCGGCAAGGAGCTGGCGCTGCAGGGGGGTCAGGTTTTTGGGGAAGCTGCTCTGCGGCCGGGTGGCTGTCCAGGGCTCAGGGACGCTCTTGGCAAAGGCTGGCCCAAGGCGTCCGTTTCCAGCAGACCTTTCTCCCCGCCGGAGCCGGCTGCGGGACTTGGGGTCAGCTCCTGCGCCGGGACCCGGGGAATCTTCTCTCCGGCGCGTTCTGCTCCGGGCGGGCAGAGGCAAAGTTTCGTCCCTCGGATCTCAGCTCCCACGAGCCGGCTGTCTCGGCCCGCCCTGCGCCGGCGTGCCCAGGGCGGGGGGCCGCCTGCCAGTCCCGCTTCCCGCCGGAGCCGCGGCTGGTCGACTCGGCTGAGGCTGGGTCCGGGAGGCGCAGGGGCTGCACCGGGCCGGCCGCGCTCCCGCAGCGGCGGCTTCAGCACTGAGCGCTGGACAGCTCCTCCGGGAGCGCGCGGGGGGCGGCGCTGAGCGGGGAGCTCGCCCGCGCCCACTGCCCGACCCCTCCGGCAAGGGTCCCGGGCCGCCGCCGCCAGTCCCCAGCCTCCCCTTTCGCTGGAGCTCAGCCCACGCGGCCGCTGAACTTTGGGGCCGGGCAGCTGTAAAAGGCCGCCCCTGCCCAGGCTAAGCAGCTTCCATGGCAGCCCAGGGAGGGAGCCAGGACATGCCCCCCTTGCTAGGTGAGAGCCCAAGAAGCAGGAGGCTGGGCAAGGCAGAGGTGCAGGAGTTGGCTGGCCCTAGTAACCACCCGCAGGTGGATTTGAACCTGGGACCTCTAGATCTTAGAGTCTGGAGCTTAGCTTAGGTACGGCTACCGGGTCAACTGCACTGAGCCCAAGCTGTAGAGGTGTCTTGCACTTAGCGGTTGTTGTACATGGTGTAAGTGCCACTACATGGGACAGTGAACCACAAACTCTAAACTCCAGTCATCTGAAGAAGTGGGCTGTGCCCATGAAAGCTCGTGATACCATCCACATGTTTTGTTAGTCTATAAAGTGCTACCAGACTATTTGTTGTTTTTAAATTCACAGGGGGTGTGTGGGTTACACTATGACCCCTCTAGTCATTTCTGAATCCTGCCTGGGGGGGCAGGGAACAGGACTAGGGGACCTACTGAGGGCTCTTGCCACCCCACACCTCTAGGATAGGGAGCTCCAATACACACACTGTCCAGCCACTGCCACCCTACTGGGCAACTGCTCCAGCTACTGCTAGGCCCTTGGGGAGCTTAACTCCACCTGCTGCATCCCCACTGGGTTAGGAGCTCAAGCCTCAGCCGCAAGTGAGCTTCCATCTCATCCCCCCACTCCCAGCCCCTCCGAACTAGCCAGCTAGCTCCACCTGGCTGCACCACTTCACCAGAGCCCCACCTGTTTGTGTATGGCTAGTGTCACACACACACCCCTTGCTGCATGAAATGTGGCATGCAAATATGAATGCACAATGAGAAGACGCTTGCTGCAAAAGGCATTGTGTAATATGTCAATTTTAAAGATACAATCTGCTGAATCTGTATATCCTATTTTGGTGCATATATCATTCGTGTATGTGGAGTTGGAAATATGAAGTGTGAATTTGGTTTTAAGTCTAAATGTACTAATAAGGGCCATTAGGATGCTTTAGGATCTTAATGCCTCAGTACTCAAACCAACCACCTGTGAATGGTTTTATTCTTCCTGAAATCCCAAACTGTAGTTGGTCCTACAAAACCCATGTTACCTGGTACTGGAATCCATCTTGAATCTAGTATTTTTCCATGGAGTTGGAGATACTGAACAAAGGGTTCCCATGGTGGGGGCAGGGGTAGGTGTCTATTTAAGGAATGGAAAGTAATCAATTTTTGTCTTCATCTGGCTTTTGAAATTGCCTCACCCGCACTAAGGCTAGGTCTACGCTATAAAGAAGATCGAGCTGCCACTGTCCATCTTCCAGGATTCAGATTAGCAGGTCTAGTGAAGACATGCTAATTTGAACTGAGAGGGACACTCCAAACTATGCCAGTAGTCTTGCTTCCATGAGGAGTAAGGGAAGTGGAAGGGAAAGTGTTCTCCTTTTGACTTCCTGCTGTGTGGACAGCACCAAAGGTCGAGTTAAGGTATTAGGAACTGGGGACACTTTTGGGAGAGGGAGAGCCTATACAGAAAGGATGGGCTCCACTTAATCCAGGGTGGAACCAGACTGCTGGCACTAAACATTAAAAAGGCCATAGAGCATTTTTTAAACTAAGAGATGGGAGAAAGCCGACTGGTGTGGAGAAGCACATAAATTGGACGGAGACTTCTCTTCGAGGAGAATCCATTGCTAGAGATTCTCCAGGCTGTAGTCAGAAAGAGAGGAGGGGAAAGGACAAACAAATAGCCAGAGCAGACAAACAACCGCATGTAAAGGAATCCAATGCATCTGGGAAGGGCAGACAAATAAACAGTGGCAATTTTTTAAAGTGCTTCTACACAAATGCTAGGAGTCTGACTAATAAGATGGATAAACTAGAGTACCTTGTATTAAAGGGGGAGATTGACATAATAGGCATCACTGAAACCTAGTGGAATGAGGAAAATCTGTGGGACACAATCATACCGGGATATAAAATATATCGGAAGGCTAGAGCAGGCCGTGTGGGTGGCAGAGTGGCACTGTATGTGAAAGATAACGTAGAATCAAATGAAATAAAAATCTTAAATGAATCAACATGTTCAACAGAATCACTATGGATAGTAATTCCATGCTCCAATAATAAGAATTTAGCAATAGGGATATATTATCAATCACCTGACCAGGACAGCGATACTGATATTGAAATGCTAAGGGAGATTAGAGAGACTACCAAAATAAAAAACTCTATAATAATGGGGGATTTTAATTATCCCCATATTGACTGAGTACCTGTCACCTCAGGAAGAGAAGCAGAGATAAAATTTTTCAATGGCTTAAATGACTGCTTCTTGGAGCAGCTGGTACAGGAACCCACAAGGGGAGAGGTAATTCTCAATTCAGTCCTGAGTGGAGCACAGGATCAGGTCCAGGAGATAACTATTACAGGACCGCTTGGGAATAGTCACCATAATATAATAACATTTAACATTCCTGTGGTGGGAAGAACACCTCAGCAGTCCAGCACTCTGGCGTTTAATTTCAAAAAGGGGAATTATACAAAAATGAGGAGATTAGTTAAACAGATATTAAAAGGCACAGTGACTAGAGCCAAATCCCTGCAAGCTGCATGGAAACTTTTTAGAGACACCATAATAGAGGCCCAACTTAAATGTATACCCCAAATTTAAAAACGTAGTAAGAGACCTAAAAAAGAGTCATCGTGGCTTAACCACCATGTAAAAGAAGCAGTGAGGGACAAAAAGGCATCTTTCAAGAAGTGGAAGTCCAATCCTAGTGAGATAAATAGAAAGGAACATAAACACTGTTAAATCAAGTGTAAAAATGTAATAAGAAAAGCAAAAAAAGATTTTAAGGAACAGCTAGCCAAAAACTCAAAAAGCAATAGCAAAATGTTTTTTAAGTACATTAGAAGCAGGAAGCCTGCTAAAAAACCAGTGGGTTCCCTAGACGATCGAGATACAAAAGGAGCAATCAAGGACAATAAAGCCATTGCGGAGAAACTAAATGAATTCTTTGCTTCAGTCTTCATGGCTGAGGATGTTAGGGAGATTCCCAAATCTTCACCGTCCTTTGTGGGTGATGAATCTGAGGAACTGTCCTGGATTGAAGTGTCATTAGAGGAGGTTTTGGAACAAATAGAAAAACTTAATGTTAACAAATCACCGGGACCGGATGGCATTCATCCAAGGGTTCAAAAAGAACTCAAATGGGAAATTGCAGAACTATTATCTGTGGTTTGTAACCTATCCTTTAAATTGGCTTCCATACCTAATGACTGGAAGATAGCTAATATAACACCAATATTTAAAAAGGGCTCTAGAGGTGATACTGGCATTTACAGACCGGTAAGTCTAACTTCAGTACCGGGCAAATTAGTCGAAACAATAGTAAAGAATAAAATTGTCAGGCACGTAGAAGAACATAATTTGTTAGACAAAAGTCACCATGGTTTCTGTAAAGGGAAATCATGTCTTACTAATCTATTAGAGTTCTTTGAAGGGGTTAACAAACGTGCAGGCAAGGGGGATCCAGTAGATATAATATAGTATACTTAGATTTTCAGAAAGCCTTTGACAAGGTCTCTCACCAAAGGCTCTTGTGTAAATTACATTGTCATGGGATAAGAGAGAAGGTCCTTTCTTGGATTGAGAACTAGTTAAAAGACAGGAAACAAAGGGTAGGAATAAATGGTACATTTTCAGAATGGAGAGGGGTAACTAGTGGTGTCCCCCAAGGGTCAGTCCTGGAACCAATCCTATTCAACTTATTCATAAATGATCTGGAGAAAGGGGTAAGTAGTGAGATGGTAAAGTTTGCGGATGATACTAAACTGTTTAAGATAGTCAAGCAGAAGCAGACTGTGAAGAATTTCAAAAAGATCTCACCAAACTGAGTGATTGGGCAACAAAATGGCAAATGAAATTTAACGTGGATAAGTGTAAAGTAATGCACATTGGAAAAAATAAACCCAACTATACGTACAGTATAATGGGGGCTAATTTGGCTATGACAAATCAGGAAAGAGATCTTGGAGTTATCGTGGATAGTTCTCTGAAAACTTCCACACGGTGTGTAGCGGCTGTCAAAAAGGCAAATAGGATGTTAGGAATTATTAAGAAAGGGATAGAAAATAAGACACAGAATATCTTACTGCCCCTGTATAAAACTATGGTATGCCCACATCTTGAATACTGTGTACAGATATGGTCTCCTCACCTCAAAAAAGATATTTTGGCCTTGGAAAGGGTTCAGAGAAGGGCAACTAAAATGATTAGGGGTTTGGAACGGATCCCATATGAAGAGAGGCTAAAGCGACTGGAACTTTTCAGTTTAGAAAAGAGGAGACTGAGGGGGTGATATGATAGAGGTATATAAAATCATGAGTGCTGTGGAGAAGGTGAATAAAGAAAAGTTATTTATTAGTTCCCATAATAGAAGAACTAGAGGACACGAAATGAAATTAATGGGTAGCAGGTTTAAAACTAATAAAAGAAAGTTCTTCTTCACAGAGCGCATAGTCAACCTGTGGAACTCCCTGCCAGAGGAGGCTGTGAAGGCTAGGACTATAACAGAGTTTAAAGAGAAGCTAGATAATTTCATGGAGGTTAGGTCCATAAAAGGCTATTAGCCAGGGGACAGAAATGGTGGCTGGAGATGGATGGCACGAGACAAATCGCTTGATCATTGTCTTCGGTCCACCCTCTCTGGGGCACCTGGTGCTGGCCACTGTCGGCAGACAGGCTACTGGGCTAGATGGACCTTTGCTCTGACCCAGTACGGCCATTCTTATGTTCTTATGTTTATTTTGACTACAGCTATGCCATTAACGTAGCTGAAATTCTGTATCTTAATTTGACCTTATCCCGTAGTGTAGACATACCCTAAGAGGTTACACACAAAGAAACCTGGCAACAAAGAACTCTGAAAAAGCCGTAGATCCAGGCCAGAGCAAAGATCAACTCTGAGAGTATGTCTACACTACAAAGTTAATTTGAAATAACAGCAGTTATTTCAAATTAACTTTAATAGCGTCTACACAGGCAAACTGCGATTTCGAAATAAATTCGAAATAGTGGAGCCCTTATTTTGAATTTGGTAAACCTCATTCTATGAGGAGTAACACCAAATTCGAAATAGCTATTTCAAATTAAATGCTGTGTAGATACTTAATTTGAAATAGGGGGCCTCCAGCCAGCCCAGGGAGCCCTGGTGGCCACTCTGGGCACAACCAGGAAAGCTTACTCTCCTCTCCCCCAGCCCTGGAGCCATTAAAGGGGTAGACCCTGGCCGCAGTGCCTGTGCCAGCTCCAAGCCTGCCAGCCCAGAGCCAGCAGTGGCCACCGGGGCCCCTGACCCAGTGGCCCCAAAACATGAGCCAGCAAGCCACTGGCAGCCAGCCCTCCACCACTCCCCAGGAGCAGTCTGCCAGCTCCCAGGAGCCTGACAGGGGCTGGAGAAGGCGGGTGCCTTCCTGGTCCAGGGTGGAGATCATGGACCTTATTCAGGTTTGGGGGGGATGCCCCCAATGTCCATGATCTCCGCACTAGACAGAGGAATGCGGCCGTCTAGGCGGGATAGCTGCCAGCCTGGCCACCAAAGGCCACATGCGAACCCAGGAGCAGGTTAGCATGAAAGTCAAGTTGGTGAGGCGAGACTCCCAACCCTGATCCCTGAGCTTCCCCTCCCCCTTCTTCCTCTTGCTTTCCCCTTCCAGCTCCCTACTCCCAGGTTTCCCCCTCCCCTCTTCCACCCTCTCTCTTCCCCTCGCCGATCTCCTTTTCCCAGTCTCCCCAGAGGTTCATCCCCCCCAGTTTTGTTCAATAAACCCAGTTTCTATTTTTGAACATACGTGTCTTTTGTTTGACATCAGGAAGGGGGGCTACGGAGGGTAAGTGGAAGGACGTGAGGGAGGAATGGGGCATGAGCCCCCAGTGGGGAGGACCAGGGTGGCTCTGAGGGCTCCTCGGGGTGGACGCTCTCCCACAGGGCCTCCTGGATCCTGACAGCCACCCAATGGACCCCCCGGATGGCAGCCTGCAGCAAGTGCAGCCAGGCTGATGGCAACGACCCCACGAGATGCATTGGTGTGCCCAGGGGCAGCTCTGGCTCCATGTGGCCAAGTGCTGTGGTGTGGGCACTCAGGGCACTCCAAGACAGGACTGCTTTGCTGTCCCTCATCGAGGTAGACAAGCAAGCGGGGAACCCTGAAAACTGTCTGTCCAGGGTGGGGGTAGGGTCCCTTTAAGCACGGAGCTCAGTTAGCCTCAGGCAGCAGCCCCACACACTAGGTCCTAACCTGATGTCCTGCCAGCACTGGTTCCGGCCAGCCTTAACTTCAGTTCAGGGTCCACTCAGAGTGGACTTGCTATTTCGAAATAGTTTTTGTGTATAGATGCGTTATTTCGAAATAGCTTAATTCGAATTAACTATTTCGAATTAAGTTAATTCAAAATAGTGCTGTAGTGTAGACATACCGTGACTTGAAGCATATTACCTGAGGTAAGAGAAACTGTTTAGGGTAAGAATCTGCAAGTAACAAGCTTCTAAGTATATTAGAATTATTTGGCATCTTTTCTTTATTTTAACTTAAAATAAGTTTGATCTGTCCATTTTCACTTGCAACCACTTAAATCCTACTTTTTATACTTAATAAGAATAATTTTATTATCAAGCCCAATGTAAATAATTGTTTGGGGGAGGAGGGACAGAGAGCAAGCTCTGTGCCTATCTTTCTTCCATTGATAAAGAGGGATGGACTTATGAGCTTTCTCTGTGTGAAACTTTTACAGAGCGTAAGTTGGATTTATTTGGGGGTTGGGCTCCCCATTTGGGGTTGGTTTCCTGGGTGATGAGCCATGATAGCTGAGCTCTCCCAGAGCTGAGCTGGTTCAGTGTCTGTGTCGCTCTGCAGGGGGGCAGTAACCCCAACTCTGTGCCTTGTCTGGGGGAAATCAGAGATTCTGGCCCAGTAGCCCAAGGTGGTGGGGAGCCCCAGAGGGCAGGAAGATGAGCATCAGTGGCTTGATCAGCACCCTGGGGGACAACCCCAAGGGGATTCCAGTGATCCAACCCGAGATAGATAGGAGTCAGGTCTGGGGCAAAAATGGAGTTACACCAGAACTAATATTGCAGTGGAGAGACAAGCCTCAGGTGTATCTGTGTGTGTGAAAGGAACAGAAAATCAAGGGGAAGGCAGCTGGGAGCATGGCCTTGAGTTGAAGCCAAGGGGCAAGGTTTCTTTTGAGCAGCATGCTTGCTGAAAAGACACACGTGGATTTCTGAACAAGGGCACAGCCTCCTGTAGCTTGTTTCTAGTGCATCCACAGAAACAGCACTTCCTTTATATTGCATGTAAATGAACAGGCTGACTCCTCTCACCAGTTTCTCCTACTAACGGAACACCGCCCCCCATCCCTACCCCTACCCCCCACACACCCACTAGTTAGACCCTGAATACTGGCTCAATTCTTGCGGGGAAGAGGGAAAACAATACTCATGGTGATAGCTAGATCCTTTTATCCTATGACTATTAAGGGTAATTATTTTCTGATCCAGAGATTTTTCCTCTTGATGCCTTGTTAAAATGGGGGGGGGGGGGGAATCACAACAGAGTGCTTCAAGTGCTGCCAGTGAAACATTTTGTTGCAATATTTTAATATATGCATTATCTAAATTTTCAAAGACTCAAGTGTCTTGATTTTGAAGACATTGCCCACCTCTTTGATGAGACTTCTGTAAAAGCATTTATTCAGCTTTGTGGAAAGTGGCTAACCAAAGAGATGATCTAGAGCTTGACTGAGCCTCCTGCTGAATTAAACTGATTTTTGTTTTCATTTTTATGCCACTGGTTAAAATATTGTGTCCTGGTGTATTTGATACTAAAAGACTGATTCATAATGTGACTGTGTGCAGTACTGAGGTAGACAAATTTATAACAGAGCCTTCAGCACAAGAGTCAGAAACACTTAAATGACTTGCATTTGCCTAAGAAAATTGTGTTAGTCAACTCCCATTAAAGGAGGTTTCATAGATTTCCATTTCAGTATGTCTAAAGCAATCTGGTTTCTGCTTAAACTGGGTCAAACCTTATTATATTTTTATTCTGTCTTACCACCTTTTTGCTCTCCTTCAAAACAAAACTATTTAATTCCCAGATGAACAGCACTTAATGTAAGATTTTTTTTTTTAAGTCATTAGGCTTCTTTTCCGAAGGCCAAGAAATAGCTTGTCCTTTTGTAGCCTCTTCTGCTTTACAATGATCATACAATATGTGGTATATCTGATCATTTCAGAGAAAAGCAATCACATTCCGTTGTGTTCCAAAAAAAACAACGACTTGGTAATTCATAACTGGAGGGAGCCCTGTGTATGGACAAACTCCCAGGGTAACGTTGATTATTTATTATGTGCCAAGGCATTGTATGGGAATCAATACAGTCAGGTTGATTTACAGGCTTTAATAAAGCTATGGGGGTATATTTTAGCTGCCTCTAATGGTCTTATTTATGTTTGCTGTCATTATATTTTTTCACTCTAATTAAAGAAAACTGCTTTAGGTTCATTCATTGGAAAGGTATGTGTTATCTGTCCGCCCTTGGGTTCCATGACCCTAAATTAATTCACGGGACCAAGGCTCTACCCTGATCCAATTTATTATGTCAACCCTCTTCCCATTGGCTTACAATCGTCCCCTATGTTACATCAGAGTACAGACCATTAACGTTTTAACCAAGATAACTGCCTTTAGACAGGTGATACAAGGGGGACTCGGGCCCACCCCCTCTCCCGAGTCCCAACACAGGGCTCAAAGGGTAGGCAACTTGCGCCCTTATCCAGCGGGTGGGGTCACGACCCCTAAATCACCCACTCACGGGTTCCACAGCCTTACCCTGGGTTGCTTCCTTCCCCCTTCTGTCCCCGGGGGTCGCTCATCCTTTCCAGCAACTCACCGTCCCCGTTATTCCCCTGTTGTCTGTCCTTGCTCCCCCGTTCTTCCCCTCTGCCCCCTGGTAGGGCTCCTTTTGAATTCCCCGCCACCTCCTCCAGGGCCGTCACCACGGCGTGACCTGTGTTCTCGTCACCGCCACGGCTAGTGACATCATCCGGCCGCGCCCCAGCCCTTGCGTCTCCGGCGTCCGCATGGCCCCTACTGTCAGCTGTCTGGGCCGTTCCGGCTCCTCTCCCGGCAGGTGCCGTTTCGCCGCACGGCTCCCAGCTGGTGTCCATTTGGGGCGCCTCCCCCACTAATCCCTTGCCATGCTTCCCCCAAGTGTGGGGCAATGGTGCCCTGTCACAGTATGAATTAAAACAACAGCTGACTTCATCAAAGGCCTTGGGTTGGCTTCCATGCCCCATTGTCCATGCAAATAATACATGCTATCTTTTCCAAACTAGCAGTGTATAGATCCTAATTTGATGTGAACTGTAAGCCAATTTATGTCAGCTGGGAATCTGTACTACAGAATATACAGAGATTCATTACTTTTGCACCATATATGTAGAATTTTAGTATACAGCCTGAGATGGGTGTGAATTATTTGTAACACGCATGATGGGATGTATCTACCTTGCACTAGGTCAGAGCGGTCTAACACCATGCTATGGGCTGAGGAAGCCACACCCTTTTTCCCCTACTGGGCATGCTCCAACTGGAATCTTAGTATAAAAGGCAGCAACTCAACTCAGTCTGGGCTAACTGCCAATGAGAGCAGATGTTTGCTGCAGGCAGCTGCTGGGAAAGCCCCCGAGCCACCAGACACTGATGCAAGCCGGGCTGGTGCCTCTGCTGAATGCCAGCTGACTGCCAAGACCCAGAGCTAGGCAGCTACTGCCGCGGGAGCACCTGCATTGGAAGATGGGGTATGAAGTGACCTGGGGAACGGGACAGTAGCTATGGGTGACTGAGAAGGAGAGAGCAGTATCAGTGCCCTAGAGCCCTGGGTTAGGACCCACTGGAGTAGGTTGAGTGCAGGCCCCGTGTCCCATCTCACCTAATGCAGATACTGCTGGCAGGTGGGGAGGTGAATCAGGCTGCTGAAGGTTATTACGTAGATGCTGGCCACTGGGCCATGATGCCCTGAGAACAAGAGCCACTACTCAGACTTTGGCTACACCTGCTTGCCCTGAAGCCCAGATCTGCCTTAGTGATGCTGGCCTTGATGCCATACTGCCCTAAAGGACCAATGGGGTGTACCTATGCCGCAAAGCACAGACCCATAAGTATTGAGTGAATGTCACTTCTTTTGTAAGATTTGTCCACAAGCACAACCCACTTTTCTTCTATCCATTTGTGGCTTACCATTATTCACTGAACAGTTTGTCTGACTAACTCTTAGTCTATCGACTATTCATCAGCATTTTACGGCCAGTACCCAGTGCTGCACAGATATTGTTGGTCAATTTTGCTTAGGCACAGCGCACACAGGAGAGCACTTCCTTGCCTGGATGAATGTAACTTTTGGAATACAGCTCCTGGGGTGAATACTCCTGTTTATTAACTCTTAATTGGCCCCCCTGAGCATTCTCCAAGATTACCTTAGTAGTCCCTCTGTGAGCTTCTCTGTTGGCAAAGTCACTGGTTAGAACTAGGGATGAAAGTGACTAGTCGACTATCCGATAAGCAAAAGCTTATTGAATAGTTGACTAGTCCCTCGACTAGTTGCTTTCCCCTCCCTCTTCCCCTACCCACGCCGCTTGTTGCCTCTATCAGAGGCAGCAAGAGGCAGGGAGCAGGAGCCAGTGCTGGAGGGAGCCGGCTTAAAAGCCGGTTCCTCCCAGCATCATCTCCATGGGGGACTGAGGGATAGTGGGGACCCGGCGTGAGCTGGGAATCAACTGATTCATGACTTGTGTCCAGTCTCAGATGCTGCGCCTCTGCTTTTTAAATGTTTTGAGGGCCTGCTGGCTCTTAATATATTTAAAAGGCAGAGCCAAAGCAGGGTTAGCTCCCGGGACCGGGCGCTTATCGACTAGTCGATGGAAATTCCATCAACTAGTTGATTGAACTAAATTTAACATCCCAAGTTAGAACAGCACAGAAAGAGGGTCAAGATGGGCACCCACTGGGCCTCACTTTCCCACTGAGTAAACAAAATAGCACTGAAATCTCACTGTCACTGCCATAAGGACCAGGTGTGCATGTGTGGGTGGGGGAAGAGAGGAGCAGCTTGTTCTATGATCCTTCCCTCCCATTGCTTCATCTCTGGGCCTATAAGATGCCTGAGCATCCTCAGGAAAAAGACCATTCTAAGTGCTAAGTCAAGATGAAGACCATAGCTTACAGCTTCACTCTGTGAAAGGTCAGGACCTCCTTTGGTGCTGGCACCTGATGTCCTGAGACCCCACTGAACCTATTTCCCCTGCCAGTTTGGGCCCCTATTGCCTTGTCTTACTGAGTCAGACACACTAGCCTGCTGCAACACTGACAGAGGGTCCTGCCCATGCCCCCAAAGCTGCAGACTTTAACTAAAAACAGCACAGAAAGATTCCTGTCTCCAGCACTCAGATACCAAGCCTCTCCAGAAGCTGAAGCCCAGATAACTCTGTCTACACTGTACAGTGTTCCATCCAGAATAAGCTCATAAATATTCACCCTCTTTCTCAATGTAAAGAGAGATATGCACAGAGCCCTTGCCTCCTCTCAGGTAACAATTATTTACACTGGGCTTCTTAATAAATAAAAATGATTTTATTAAATATAAAAGGTAGCATTTAAATATTCATAAGAGATAGCACCCAGAACAAAGTAATAGAAATGTAGCCGTGTTAGTCTGGTGTAGCTGAAACAAAAAACAGGACTATGTAGCACTTTAAAGACTAACAAGATGGTTTATTAGGTGATGAGCTTTTGTGGGCCAGACCCACTTCCTCAGATCAAATAGTGGAAGAAAATTGTCACAACCATATATACCAAAGGATACAATTAAAAAAAATGAACACATATGAAAAGGACAAATCAAATTTCAGAACAGAAGGGGGATGGGGGGGAGGTAAATGTCTGTGAGCTAATGATATTAGAGGTGATAATTGGGGAAGCTATCTTTGTAATGGGTGAGATAACTAGAGTCTTTATTGAAACCTAGATGTAAAGTGTCAAATTTAAGCATGAATGACAGTTCAGAGGATTCTCTTTCAAGTGTAGTCTTAAAAGGCCTTTGAAGCAGGATGCAGGTAATCAAGTCGTTGAGACAATGTCCTTTCTGGTTGAAATGGCAAGAAACTGTTTTTTCTTTGTGATCCTGTCTAATATCTGTTTTGTGGGCATTGATCCTTTGGCGAAGTGTCTGAGACGTTTGTCCAATGTACATAGCAGACGGACACTTTCGGCACATGATAGCATAAATTATATTTCTGGATGTGCAGGAATATGTGTTCTTGATCTTATAACTCACTTGGTTAGGTCCAATAATGGTATCAGCAGAGTGAATATGTGGACAAAGCTGGCAACGGGGTTTGTTGCAAGGGAAGGTACCAGGGTTGGTATTAGTGTGGTATGTCCTGTGGTTGTTGGTAAGAATCATCTTGAGGTTAGGTGGTTGTCTATAGGAGACTATGGGTCTGTCTCCCAGAGCCTCTTGGAGTTTAGTATCCTGTTCCAGTATAGGCTGTAGTTTATTGATAATGTGTTGGACAGGTTTGAGCTGGGGGTTGTAGATGATGACAAGTGGTGTTCTATTGTTGGTTTTCTTGGGTCTGTCTTGAAGTAGATGGTTTCTAGGTATTCGTCTGGCTCTTTCAATTTGCTTTTTTATTTCTCCGGGTGGGTAGTTGAGGTTTATAAATGCTTGGTAGAGATCCTGAAGTTTCTGGTCTCTGTCAGTGGGATTAGAGCAGATGCGGTTGTATCGAAGGGCTTGGCTATAGATGATGGATTGTATGGTGTGTTCTGGATGGGAGCTGGAAACATGTAGGTAACTGTATGAGTCAGTGGGTTTTCTGTAGAGAGTGGTGTCTAATTTTCCATTGCTGATTTGTACTGTGGTGTCCAGGAAATGGATCTCTCGTGCAGAATGGTCCAGGCTGAGATTGATGGTGGGGTGTAGGTTGTTAAAATCTCTGTGGAATGTCTCCAGTGTTTCACAGGAGGCACAGTGTTCAGAAGTGGGGCTGCCTCAGAAGAAAGTACCGGGCAGGCATGGGGAAGACCTCTCAGAAGTCCAGCACCATTGAAGCCAGGAACCCCTCTTTCTACTCCAGCAGACCATCTCCAAGTCCAACTTCAACACCCCCATTGCCCCACTACATGCCTTCACCCCCACCCAGGAACTGCCTCCCAAACAACATTCTCACCAGCTCCCACTAGTAGACAAATCAGGGAATGCAAACATGGGCATGTCTACACTGGGAAACGATTTCGAAAATAACTAAAATCAATGTAATCACTCCAGAAATAACAAAATCAAAATCGCGTGTCCTCACTATGGGGAAGCCTCGAAATTAGTCCAAGACAGGCTCCATTAATGTGGACATGCTACTTCAACATAGAGCCCCAAGAAGCACTGGGGAGTAATTACTTTGAATGATTCGGGGGAGTAGTTATTTTGAAATAGCACCGGAGCGTCCACATGACCACTATTTCGAAATCACTATTTTGAAAGTAGCGTTATTCTCCAAGGAAAGCAAGAGTACAGATTTGGAAATAAGCAGCCCGTTATGTTGAAAGAATGGGCTTGGTAGAGCTCCGCTTATTCATTTGACCTAAGGGGGGTTATTTTGAAATGAAGCCCTAGTGTAGATCAGGGCAGATATATGTGACCGGATTCTGGGGAAAGAGGGTGTTTTATTTTTGGGGGAGGCGTTGAGCATGTGCCCAGTTCTGATTCATTGGTGATTATTGCAGTGCTGGTTGGCTGGAAGTTGTGAAGCCACTATTAAACCTAAATACAATAGCACATTAGAATTCATCACAGAAGATGCTTCACTTCTCTGTTTAGCTACATCTCGTTTCAGGGTGGATAAACTTGGGAAGAAGGCAAATTAGTCATTAGGTAATGTGCATAATGTCAGTGAACTTGAATGCTCTGCATATATTGTGGCACAAATGGTGTAATTACCAGACCCCCTACTAGCATCTCACTTCCATTTCAGAGAAAAGACCGAAATGTTGTCTTTGTTGTAAAAGGAGGCTCTGCCACCGAGTTTCTATGTGGCACCGGGTGAATTCCATAAAACAAGGGCTAATAGTAACTACGCATCTCGCAAGGATGTAGTATATCTCTATTACTTACCATCTGATCTGGCCAACATAGGACCAGTCTGACCTGCATCCTTCACCTGCTTTAACAAGTCTTGCATCCTCTGCCTGCTTTAACGAGTCTTTAATGAGCAAAAGTGACTGAATAGACATTCTCATGTAATTTATTGACTTGGACAACATTTACCTGCCCTACATGTCATTAGTTAGTTAGGAGACAGACACCGCCAAACAAACGTGGAATGAAACTGCATAAATTCAGAGCACAACCACACAAGACACGAGCAGCAGCCACACAGATCAATCAAAAATCGATTTAATATTTGACTGGAGAGGACCAAGGAGCTAAAACTCTAAACTGCTTCAATTCTTGCTGTGTAATGGGTTCCACCCCTCAGCTACATAAAACATAGACAGCCATCAACGGCTGATGAAACTTTTGCAACTGTCAGATTAAGGAAAGTATCAGATCTTGGGTAGTGTATTGAAGAGATTCTCATACGTGATATTAGTGGACCAGCCCTGAAGACAAAACGTATATAGGGACTTATAGATTGATTGGATCCATGTATTTCATGGGCTTGGGGGTGAGAAGTACCAGTTATCATCTGTACTGATAAGGGGAATGTAGAAACATTGGGCCAGACTCTGAGATGGCATAAATCAGTGTTGCTCCATTGACACCACTTGAGGTTCTGGCCTGTTAGGAAACATTAGGTTTTTTTTGCCAGGCAGTGCCCTATTCTTCTGGCTGAACTAAGCCACCTACAAAGCTGAGATGATCTACCTTGTGGGTGGGGGGAGTGAAAAGGTTTGTAGGGAGTGAGGGGGGTTGAAGGAAAAGAAGGGTTTTTAGTGGAAGATTTCCATTTTGGTTGAAATTATTCTTTTTTTCCAGTGAAAACCAAGAGAAATCATTGATGAAAACTTTGGGAGGGTTTGGCAGAAAGTTCGTGCTTTTGAAAAGTGGAAACTTTGACCCAAAACCGACACATTTTACCACAACTGGTATCTGAGGACTGAAAAATTCTCCTAAGCAGCTAAATCACTTTTGACCATTGGACTTAGGCTTCTAAGTCACTTGGATGCTTTTGAAAATACCCTCACTCTAATGCACAGCTCTTTCATTGCCTCTCCTCAAGCTAGTTCCCTTCAGAGTTTAAAGCAGCTGCAGTCCAGTGTGGCCACTGGAACTGCTGAGCAAACTGAGAGGCTGCTGAAACAATTTCCTCAGTCACACTCACACACACCTGATCCTTAGGAAGGACACGCATTGGTCAAAGAGCAATGCCATTCTCACCCTTAGCATTATTTCGGTGTGGTGTTTGTACTTGGGCCATGCCTGTTTTGTTCCATTTATTTCTAGGTGACTAAATGAAGCTGAGAATAATCAGGTCACAGCTGATGGAGAGGCAGCCAGGGGAATAAGAGGAAGCCAAGCAGAAGAACAAGTTTTGTTTGCAGAAAATAGCAGGAAGATCCCTGTTCGACTGGCTTCCCCAGTTTCTCTGTGCTCTTTGCAGGAATTTGGTTACAAATTGTTTGGTTACAAATTATGTAAGGGCCCTTTACATTGGCATCCAACACTCACACAAAAATCACCCCCTGTTGGCAGTAACAGATTGTGGGGTGAGTTTTGGTATGGCCTAGAGCATAAGGTGTTTGCCTTGGGAGGGTAGGATGCTGGGTTCAAGTTCTGATCCTCCCACCCTGTAGAGGTACAGGGCAGTCAATGCCCAGGCAGAAGGTAGGATAAGGGGTGCCCTGAAGGTAAGGTGGTGGGATGGATTCTTGCCTTGCTTATTGGCAAAATTAGCATGAGCCTGGGACTGAACTTACCAATTCACTGCTAGAGCATGGTCCATCCAAGTCAAGTTGGAAGCCTGTTTCATGTAGGAGCAGCACTATTGTTATGGGGCAGTTGTGCTGCTTGCAGTGCTGTTCCAGGCACAATAATGTTACTCCCTTTCTGACCTGAGTAGTTAGCCAAAGTTGTGGGCCCTGTGGCTTGTTTCTGTTAGGAGGAGAAATCGATGGAGTCCAGAGTTTTGATGCAACCCTATTTATTTACAAAGACTATGCAAAGTTGTGTTTTCCTGAACACAGTCAAACAACAGGAAATAGTTTCTTTGCTCATAGCTACAAGCCTCTTTCAGTCAGCACCCTGCCCAAAAACACTCTGTCTCTTAGTTTTTACTCCTGGACACATTCCCAGTGCTTCCAGGGCAGAGTCTGGTACTCCTCACTGTTTTCTCTCTAAATGTCTCTGGTCTTTCTGCTGTTTCTCTCACCGACACACCAACAAACGGTTCCAATATCCTAGCCGGTGGTCCCTGTAAGCCGTGCCTTTGTGCCACTACTCACGAGAGATTCAAATGCCACCCTGCCGACTGAACAGTGAGGCTTTTTGTTTCTACTGGTGGTGCACATTTGCACATGGCTCCGCTCACATAAAACAATTTATTCCACACATGGGATGGGAAAAATCCGTACATGGATGGAAAAGATCAGAAGGAACATTGGTCCTAGCCTCTGCATTTCCTCAAGGAAATCCTTTCAGTCACATGTTCCAGCTTCTACCCAAGCCTCGCCAAGTGCTTATGTGGGGATACCCCTATTGTTTCAACTCCCTGGTTACCTGTAGGAGCTTAATGGCTTTTTCCAGCTATCTGAAGGGAAGGGCCATGGTTCCACCCCCTCAGCGGCTATAAAGTTGGGTTACACGATCTCAATAAGCAGAGAGCTCCAGTCAGCAGGGCATGCAGAATCTGTAACAGCCAAGAGAAGGCGGCAGTGTGAAGAGTGCAGACTCCATGACTGAACACCAGGCTACAAGCTGAGCTACCAGGCAAGGTCCTTTGATGGAATGTCACTGCTGTTGCACGTGGCCCCATGGCAGGGAAGATACTTTCAGTGGAAGGACACACAGGAGCCACATTTTCTTTTCCAGGAAGGAGTACTCTTCAGAGAGAGGTCTGATCACAGAACAGGGAACAAGCACTCCTGAGCGTTAACCCCAGCTCTGGCACTGATTCATCTGGTGGCCTTGAGTCACTTATGCCAAACATTGCTTGGTGCCCATCTGGAGATGACAAATAATAACAAAATGGAAGGTGAAGATACTCAGCACTATTGAGTAGCAGGCTCCCCATTATCACAAATTTGAAACCTCCTGAATCGGTAGCTCCTTGGATAATGCTGGCTTTAATCTGGGTGACATGGTTTCCCATTCTGTAACATGAGGATAACAACACCTATCTTAATGCCCAGGGCTTTTTGAAGAATAATGAATTAGATACTATCTGTAAAGGGTTTGAGCATGAAAAAGCACTACACAACGGCTATTGTTACACTTATCATTATTCATCCATTACTCATAGCTGTCTTCAGTTCTACAAAAGTCCATCCTCTGAAAGCCCCAGAGACCTCTGGCTGGGGCCGGGTACCAGAACACATGCAAACAGAAACAAACATTGCCACAGCTGTTTGAGAAACATTGGCTTGGATTTTCTGCAAGGCAAAGCCAGGTAGGCAGCAGAGTTTCAATAAGAGTTTGTAAATGAAAGAGGGTGAAATACTTACGATCATGCCTGAATGCCAGGTATGGTGACACACGCAGGTATCCACACAGTCCTGGGCTGATCTCACCCTATCTGGAAGGGTGCAGCCTGCTTAGCTCATCACACATGGGACGGGAGCGAGGGAGAGGATACACGCTGCCTGCAGGCATTGCAACAACTGAATTTATCTCCAGTGCCACCCAAAAGCCGTGGAGTGGGTAGAAAAGTAAACCTGACCACAAGCAGACAATGAGACTGCGGTTTACTAAGCCGGGGCTGAGAACCCCGCCACGGAGCTGCATGGGCAACAGAGAGAAAACCAGGGATGATTTTACAGCAAATTGATTTCTTCCAGAACACCTGACAGGAGCTGGCAAGGTTAAGAACAATAGAAAAATCACTTTCAGGAGGAGATATTATGCACTGCAGTGGGCCAATGCTGGCAAAGAAGGCCAGGAGTTTCAGAGAGCTGCACACAGCGTCTCTCAGATCAAAGAGACAGCAAAATCCATCCAAACCTCGAACACATTGGGTTTTCTCGGTGCATTATGTTTAGAATCGGGGGTAGCAAGAGTTGCCCTTATAGCTTTTTTGGCAAACGAGTCCCCAGCCTGACAAACTGTTTGGGAAGGGGACGTTACTCCCCCAATATACAATGACATGGAAGAGCAGATTCAGCTCCAGGAAGGCAAGCCTGCTTAGGGTGGACTTGGATAAAGGGGATCTAGCACTAGTAAATCTTTCTCTTCCAGCGACAAAGGGGCCATGAGATCTGAGAGGCAGCACATTCAGGCCTTGCTGTTTGTGCAGCAGAGCTGCTCCAAAATTTGAGTTGAAATTGTGTGCGGGGGGAGGGGCTTTTTATTAAGGCAAAGTTTCAATGAAATATTAGCATATGCCTTGTGCATTAGTTCTTACTTCTCCAGGATCAGGTTTAAGGTTGCCAGGTGTCCGGTTTTGAACTGCACAGTCCAGTATTGGAGCTTTCTGTTCGGGAAACAAATTGAGAAAATAGAAATGTCCAGTATTTTCTAAATAAGATGGAATGTAGATTGTGATGTCATGTCAAGTGTGTCTGGTATTTTTGTTGAAACTATCTGGCAACCCTAACTGAGGAGCTAATCCCTGCAGGGCCAGGATCAAAAGCTAGTGATGGCATGTTTTGCTTGTACTGACATATTACAGCAGTTCATGCTCTGAACATCAGCAGAATCAAACAGCAGCTGACTTCCATGTGTGCAGGAGTTTTTGGTGGCATATGGAATCCGCCATGGCTGCAGGAAGTCATTGATTTAGTTGGGCTACAACCGGTTTTTCACACAATCTGACAAACAGGGCCCCGTTGACCTTTCATTGCTTTTCACTGTAGCACAAGCTAAACCTATCTGTCCAGCCTGCTTGTTGAGGGATTCTTCCTCTCTGACCAGAGAAGTCGCCAAATTAGGGTTGCCAGATGGTTTCAGCAAAAATACCGGACACGCTTGACATGACATCACAATCTACATTACATCTTATTTAGAAAATACCGGACATTTCTATTTTCTCATTTCTATTTTCTCCATTTGTTTCCCTAACAGAAAGCTTCAAAACCGGACAGTCCAGTAACCCCTAGTCATCATCAAGTCCGCAGTGAGCACAGACCAGCCTGTGAAAGCAAAAGCACTTTGTCTCATTGTTATAGCTGTGATAAGGCATCCACCTAACAGGCCAAGGCAGAGTAGGTTAAATTAGGTTAACTAACCTGAGAGGCTGCAGCTGGGGAAGAGCCAGGGCTTGCAAGACTGATTTATGGGGGAGCCAAGCTGAAAAGGCCTGATAGAAAGCCAGGAAGCTAGCAGCAGCCTAGGGTGGCAGGGGAGGCTGTCTAGCAATTTGGGGGGGGGAAAGAAGGGAGGCAGGTGGGGAATAGCTGTGTTGTGCAGTCTGTGGTTGCTCCCAGGAAGGGAGGGAGTTCTGGCTGGGAAAGCTGGTGGGCAGGCTGAAGCTACAGTGAAGTAGAAAAGGGGTCCAGGGGACTAGCAACAGGCCTGGAAGCAAGCAGACCATGGCTGTATGTAAGATCCCTGGACTGGAAACTGGAGTAGTGAACAGGCCTGGGTTGCCCTCCTGGCTGCTGGGAAAGTGGCCTGGGGCTGTCTTGGGGGGCTGTCTAGGGTGGCCTGAGGAAAGCTGCCACAGTGGGACTGTGGTACCCCCAGAAGGGGAGGGCTGTCCTGTGACCTGTCTGGAGGGCTGAGTCACCCAGAAGAAGTGCCCAAAGTCCCAGAGAAGGAGGGGGGGCTATGGTTCAAGTGAGGTAAAGGGCAGGGGGCTTCAGGCCTGCCAAGAACTAATCCCCAGTGCAGCCAGGAGGTGCTTTCCAGTAGCAGGTGTCTCTGGTGATGTGGTGCTAAAGGTAAATCTCTGTAATGAACAATCTGACTTTGGGTATCCACTCCCCTGCTCTGACTGTCCAGAGTTCACACTGGTGCCAATGGCACAGAAGCCCTGGTTTTTATGAAGACTTTACAGACTTCACTGTCTGTGCTTTTGCAAAATCTTCATTAGAGGGTGCTCTACTGAGTCTTTCCCAGTGATGAGTTACCTGGGTCTTCACTGTGGTTAGGCCAATAATTATTCTGGCAACATAATTTGCTTAAAACCATGACAGTTCAAAGTATACATTTGGGCTAAATTATTGCTCAGCAAGACAGCTGGTAAAAAATCCACCTTGTAATAATAATGAAGCAGTGTAAATGTTCCTAGCCCATTTGAGGTTTTGAGTTAATTTAGCTATTAAAGGCTTGCTGCAATATTGCTAAAGTTCCAAAACATCAGACCTTTCTGTTCTCTAGTTGTGCATTGATATGATAGATCAAATTAGCTTTCCATTGTCAGACTCAAAACATATGCTGTATGGTGTTGGGTTTTTCTGTATTGCCATAATTAATGAGGCTCAAATGCTAATTTAATCTCTCGTGAAACACCTCTGTTTTCAGGGTGGTTGATGAAGGTGAAAATGGTTTGCATATCCTTACTGGGAAACTGTTGACACTTTTGTGCCTGAACTATTTGCAAATGCAAAGGTCCCCCAATAAGGGAGTTTAATTAGGAGCTGGAGTGCACACTGAATTCCTTCCTATTATGTGCTGCTTAATTACATATGTCCTCTTGTTTTCCTCACCGTGGGGGTATGAGGTGCTATGGGAAGCATTCTGTAGGCCAGGGCTGGGGAACCTTTTTGGGGTCGGGCTGCTGACCCACAGAAAAGTCAGTCGGGGGCCGCAGACAAATGAGAAGCAAAAAAAGCAGCCCCTGGCTGAGAAGGAAAGAGACTCCCCATATTCCCATCACACACCAGAACTTAGGGGGCTCATATTAGTAGTTTGTGTGCTCCAGCCCCATGGGGGGAAGGGGGGCAGGGCTGGAGTGCCAGCACGGGCTCCCCAATGCTGGGGGTGGGGGGCTGAGCCTTGGGGACTAGATCCAGACAAGCTGGGGGCTACATCTGGCCCTTGGGCCTGAAGTTCCCCAGCCTTGCAGCAACTGACTAAAAAGCTGAGAAATGGGCCTGTTTAGAATTTAGGTCTGCACAGAACAAAGCGGGCATTAAGTTGTCAGAAGGCATGGAGTGGAGTGCTACAAAATGACAATCTTGGAGGTAGCAGGTCTCTTGGGTCTGCCTGTGTTCTACAGGGTGTGGGCCACCAATGTATTTTTCTAGGGGTTAAGAAATATTACTGATCTCTGAGGCAGGTTTTTGACTGGCTTAGATAGCAGTCTGCAGAAAAGTGAAGTAGTTGTTCTCCAAAAGTGGCCTTGAGCAAACTGCGGAACTTAAAGATGTTTAATACGCCTTGATTCCAAATTGAGATGCACAGGATGTGCTAGACAAACCAGGACACTGCCCCCAAAATAGGCCAGTCTGAGTCATTAATCTGTGAGCTCAATTCCACTTTTTCAACGTTTTGCTGCATCTGAGCGGTGCCAGACTTTGCAGCAGTGTGGTCTGAGTGCCCAAGGGTCAAAACCTTCTATGGGTGTAAATCAGTGTAGCTCTGATTTCATAGCTGGCCCCTTGGGAGCAGTGTCCAGGAGAGGCTGAGGAATGTGCCCCTTGAACTCCCCTCTTACAAGTAACCCCACTGGAGCAGTTTGACGCACACTTAGGGGAATGGGCAAAGGAACTCGCTCTGCCTCATCTATTCTGGGGCAAAACCAGGGGCTTCAGACTCCAAGGTCTAACCCGCATGCAGGAGACTGAAATGAGACTGCGTAATGTGGCTTGCTTCTGGTCATAATGAAGTGACCTGAATCCGTAATAAAATCTGCTTGTTGGGTGGCAGGTGTAAAAAGCAAAGCCAACACTTAAGTAAGGCCTGGTCTCCAATTACCTTATTACAGGAGATAATTCTCTCCCTATAATGGGCAGCTCCACTGTCAATATAATGACCAAGGAGCCCCTACCAGTGCAGATTAGCTTTTAGGAAGTTCCAGAACTAGATTCTATGCTGTGTCTCAGGAGACTCCACATGGGAACCAGACCTGGGGCTGGAAATGGGGAGGGAATAGAAGTGACTAAGCTACCACTGCAGCTAATTCTGCTCTCAGCTAGCAGTCCCCAGGGTGAGGTAGAGTTCTGTGGCCTGCCCTGGAGCCTAGAATAACCAGGGAGAAAAGAGGTCCAGCCATTTCTCCCCTTGTGCCCTGGCATATCCCCAGCCTCTGTGGTCTGCTGCTGTTCCTGCCCTGGCCATGCTCCAAGTTGCTAGAGCTTTGCATAAACTCCATCATTGGCTTCTGCAGCCACTTGTGGCTGTGTGAAAGATTCTCCTTTCTGCAGCATTTCAGAGTCAATTTTCCTTGCTAATTGCAATAAATAGAACACTCTGGGCTTGATCCAGTGGAAAAGTTCCCTTCCCTTTCAACAGGTTTTGGATCAGGCCTGTAGGTTGTCTAAAGCTGCTTGCAGTCAGACCTTACATTAGGCCAGTCTAGTGGGTATAATCTTGTTAGAGGCCGAACTGATTTATTGAAGGCCGAGAGAGTCTCTTTCCAGCCATCAGTCAGGCTAAGGAACACAATCCTAATTTAAATCATCCTCAATTGGGGAATTCTCCGGGGCCACATGTCCTTTATCCTGCTTGGATAACTGTACAATTGCAGTTAGAGGGGTAATGTTGCAAGGCTCATACTCACGGCTTGAGTTGTGGGAACTTATTGAGAAATTATCTTGTCAGAGTCTCAGGGAGGGAACAGTCTCCCATAGTTACATAATCAAGGCATCAGAGCCTTGACAGAAGGGCATCCCATCAGCAGGTGGCTGAAGGGTGTGCCGTTAAATCCCCCGGCCTTCTGCAGCTCATGCTGAATGTAATTCAGGCAACATTTACCCCAGTGCCAGTTTGGTGTCTTCCATTAATGAAGTATAAATGACACACAATGTGGAGAGGTTCCCTGGTGTCCTTTACTGATGCTTGTCTGGATGAAAAAGCCTATTCACAGGCAGCCCCGGAGGACCTTGTTGGAGCACAATGGACACGCTACTTGTCTGCTGGAATGCCACGGCATGGGGAGCCCAGGCAAGACTTACAGGCAGCCTGTGTTCTGTGCAAGGCTTCCTGTGTCCCAGCCTGCGGGGCTGACAGCCTGACTGCAGGCTCCTGGATGAGAGGGGTGGGGGTGGTATGCTCCACACTGCTGGATGGCAGGGGTGCAGGTGGTACGCTCCACACTCCTGGAAGGGGAGGGGCAAGGCCTTGGGCAGGGGAGGGGGGGCATTTCAGGTGTTGGTGGGAGGGAGGTGACTTGTACTTGCTGTTATGGTGCAGGACACAGTGAAGGCATGGGGGCAAGACTGAGGGCAGTGGCTTCAGTAGTGTTATTGAGCATGCGCAGTACAAGCCAAGCAGCAAGTGGGTGGGGAAGCCCCATCCATTCTCTCCCTCACATCATCTCTTTCCAGGAGCTAGTAAGGCACTCGGACTCTAGCATTTTGGCAGATAATTTAACAATGAGCTGACAGGAGCACTGTATCTAATTCCTATATAAAGACAGGAAATAAAATAAATATTAGACCCACTCAGCTCTAACACTAATCTATTCTGACATATTGTGGTATCACATGCATCTGATGAAGTGGGTCTTTGCCCATGAAAGCTTATGCTCCAATACATCTGTTAGTGGGGGGGGGGGGGGGAGAGAGAGGGGTAGAGCTCTGGGTTCTAGATAATATCAGAATGGCCACACTGGGTCAGACCAAAGGTCCATCTAGCCCAGTAGCCTGTCTTCAGACAGTGGCCAATGCCAGGTGCTCCAGAGGGAAGAGGCAATCAAATGGTCCATCCCCTGTTGCCCACTCCTGGCTTCTGAGAAATGGGCTGGGACATAATCCCTGCCCATTCTTGCTAGTAGCCATTGATGGACCTATCCTCCTGGAATTTATTTTGTTCTTCTTGGAACCCTGTTATAATTTGAGCCTTTCCACCATTTCCTGGCCAAGACTTCTGCAGGTTGACTGAAGAAATAATTTATTTTATTTAAATCTGTTGCCTATTAATGTAATTGGATGAGCTTCTTGTATTGTGTTAGGGGAAAGAGAAAATAACATTTCCTTACTCAGTTTTTCCGCACCACTCATGATCTTCTAGACCTGTGGTTCCCAAACTCTTTGGCATCACACACACCCCTCTTTTGATTTTTGAAAAACCCTCACACACTCTTCTCCCCTCCCCCCCCCCCCATAGCAGCAAAACTTGTTGAGCACAAAAAAAGGAGCTGAACAGGGCAGCAAAACTTGATGGGGGGAGGGGGAGAGAGGCTGGGTCTCCTCGTGTGCCCCCTCCCCCCTGGAATTTCTTCACACACCCCCAGGGGGCATGCCCTCCAGTTTGGGAACCCATGTTCTAGACCTTACATACTCTCCCAACCTTGTCATTTCTTTAGCAAACTGAAAAGTCCCAGTCTCTTTAATCTCTCCTCATATGGAAGCTGTTCCTTACCCCTAATCATTTCTGTTGCCCTTCTCTGTACCTTTTCCAAATCCAATACATCTCTTTGTAGATGTGGCAACCAGATATTCATGCAGTGTTCAAGATGTATGCATGCCTTGACTGTATATAGAGGCAATATATTTTCTGACTTATCTATTTCTTTCCTGATGATTCCCAGTATTCTGTTAGCTTTCTAGACTGCCACTGCACATTGAACAGATGTCTTCAGGGAACTACCCATAATGTTTACCAGATGTTTCTTGAGTGGTAAGAGCTAATTTAGACCCCATCATTTTGAATGTATAGCTGGGTTTATATTTTTCTGTGCCTTGCTTTGCATTTATTAACATTGAATTCCACCTGCCTGTGCATTGGATCTCTCAAAACTGGGTGACTGCACCTTTAACTCTTTGCAGTCAGCTTTGGGCTTAATTGTTTTGAGACATCTTAGAGCTGCAAATTTTGCCACCTCAGCATTTACCCCTCTTAATGAATAAGTTGAATAGCACTGGTCCCAATGCAGGCTACTTTCCCTCCTATCCTTTAAATGGAGGGCTTGGCAATGTTTTCATGATCGAATGATCCTTCCATTACTAGAATCACGAGCATTTTGTTACCTTTATCACCTTGCCTCCCTCTGCTTAGAAAGACAGAGTTGGGAGCAGTGCGAGCTCTGTTGCACTTAAGTGCTACCTCTGGGGCTAGTACGTGCACTTTAAGCAGACCTCAAATATGAAATCCAGACATTCAAACTTCACAGGGGGCTTTGAGCCCCCACGTCCCCTTTAAATGGTACCCCTACTCTGGCAAAAGGGGTGGGGCTACGGCAGCCAGCTCTCTGCAAGGCCTGGAGCATGTCACATGCTGAGCCACCACCTCCCTACCCCCTGGCAGCCTTCCCAGCCACCCATAGCACACTGGTGACACTGCCATTTAAAGGGCCCAGGGCTCCCTTGTTGGCAGCCCTGGTACCAGTCAACCAAGCTAGAGTTGGTGGTGATGGGGAAGTGTAATGCTAATTCTGCCAAACCACGTAAAAGCCATCTTCACTGCCTGGGCAAGTGTTGGGAGGGGCTCCTTTTGTCCTAACTTCTATGGAAGTCTTCTATTTTCATCACTAAGATTTAGAAAATAATCATTTTCCGGGAGGGGGGTGTGTGCATGAGAGGGAATATGTTGAGCAATGCTGCTGGCACAGAAGAGGGAACAAATATTAGACCGTTCGGTCTGTCAAAGCTGGAATGCAATGCAATGGCTGGAAAGGGAAGCTAGACCAACTGACAGAAAATGAAGTGGGATTACCCACTGGAACAATTTACCAGGGGTCGTGGTGGAATTTTCAGCAGAGAAGCATTGACTGAAGATTGGATGCTTCCCCAAAGGTCTGCCTGACTCATTCTGGTGGCCATCTGAGGCCAGTGTTATGCAAGATATCACACTAATGTCTTAGTTCCAAGGCCTGAAGGGACCACACTTATAAATGACAGCTTCTGTTCTAGCAAAGGTTCTGGAAAAGTCTATATTTGTGAATCTCTAACTTAAGGGAGGGCAGAGTGCTCACCACGCACGTACACACATGGCTAGGGAAGTGGAATTAATGCTTACTGGCAAATTCCAAAGTTCCGGAACAATCCAGGAGCATCTATGACCTGTCTTGCAAGAGCCAATGGCATCTTCCCATTTGTTCTGCATTACCTTCATTAGTTTGAAAGCTATCCCTTAAGTCAGAGCTACTCATCATCTGTTTGCGGCCCACCGTGCAGTTTGGGTTTACGTGGGGCTCAACATGCAACCTGCAGGTGGGAGCCAAAACAAAAAAGTAGTCAATATAATGGTCTTCTGTTGATATGTGTGTTAGTAGTTAAATTCCAGGACTTTTAATGAGCAATGAAAGTGCTGAGACATGGATGGAAATCGGGTAAATATTACATTTTATTAACAGCAGAACTGACTTTTAAATGGGGCCCGCATGTTGTGTAGTCTCACCTTAATCTTTGTATTCATGCCCATCAGTGTGAAAAGTTATTTGCATGTTATGCAGCCACACTTAAGTTGTGGCCCTCGGCATGTGCTGTGAGTGTCATTGTAGAGTTTTCAAAGCTGAGTAGCCCTGCCTGAAGTGAATAGTATGTGGCCTATATGTAACAGGTGCAGTAAAATGCCTCATCTGTCTTCATACAAACCTTTTGGCAGTTGAGCTAGGCAAAGGTTTCAAAACAGAACTTCAGTTCTATGGGTTGTTTTTGTGAAGCTGAGATTAGGGCAGGTTCTGAATGTTGCTCAGGCCACGTCCACACTGGCAGATATAAAGTGCTGGTAGTTACAGCATTGCTCACAGAGCGCAGCAGGGGAACTGCCATGGTGTCCACACTGTGCTCCTTGTAATGGTGAAGCATGTCCCCGTTGGCAGCTCTTGCAATGCATTGTAGTAGCAGGCTGTTTTGGGAAGGGTTTATAATGCCGCATGGGGTGGTCAGCATTGCATGATGCAGGTTTCTCCAGTCTATTGCTCCATGGTCCTCCTGCTACATTGACAGCTGCTTTTCAAAAGAAGTCAGGGGAAGGGGGGAAGAGGGTGATGGGAGTGTGTATGTAGAACGGGGGGAGATGGTGTGTTTTGGGACTGCCAACATGCTGCCTTCTAAAGTCATATAGGGACAGGAAACAACCTCTCCTGAGGTACATGGAGGGAGAAACACTGATTATCTCAGCCCCTCGTCTCCCTCCCCGGCTCTCACTCAGAGGTCTGCTTCTCTGTTCAGCAGCATGAGCATTTCATCTGAATGGTTTGCTCTGTATCCTGGAGCAAATCAACACAGCTTGTAGGCTGTCAGAAAGGGAGCTCTGAAAAGGGATATAAACATACCTGCAGGGTAGTCAGCAGAGCTCAAAACAAAGGGAGGGGGGACTTGAGGGATTATGGACCATTTCTGGAGGCCAGTCACAATGCAGCAAACAATCTGTGTCCACACTGGCCCCCCAGTGCTGTATCCAGAGTTTAGCAAACTGTGCTTCTTGTCACACACTAGGTGCCTTGGCCATGTGGACACATCAGGAGTTACAGGGCTGGGAGCTGACTTACTACACGGTAACTTGGCAGAAAGTTAGGCCAAGTCTACATTGACAATCTGGTACCAAGTTCATGTACAAGAGTGAAACTCTCCTGAAACAAGTCTTCACAAATTGCTGAGTTTCTTGCCCAGCTCTTACCAGCACCTTTCAACCTGATCAGATCCAGATGTGGGATGAGGACAGAGAACAATAAAGGCTAGAAACAGAATAGTGTCTAGGAAGCGTTAAATGATGTAGAAGGTGTTTCACCATTTCATGAAAATAATATTGTTCCATCTTCGTGAGTCACAATGTCTGCTCTAAACTTGCAACGAATGGGAACACAGATGCTGGAATAGAGAGCACTAATAATTAATGACTGACATGAAGTGCGGGGTTTACATGGTGCACCATTTTGGTAGAAAGTTGGAGGATTTGTATTACCTAACAAACCTGCATAAACTAGATGCTGCACTACACAGTAACACCATGACATCTCAGGAATTGTCCTTTTCACTTGATTGGTCACCTGCTGCTGCAAGCAACTGCTATCATGTGACCTTTGCATGCCAAATTAAAGTGATCATTTAGAGCGGGGTGGGCAATAATTTTTGATGGGGGATGGGGGCCAATCCAAGATTTTGGAAAGTGGTCGAGGGCTGTGCTCTTCCATGATATTAATGAAGGAGGTGCAGGGTCTGGGATGGAGGGTGGGTGCAGAAGGGAGTTAGGGTAAGGGATTGGGGTGCAGGAGAGAGTGGGGTCTGGGAGGTCTTTGGGTAAAGGAGGCAGTTGTGACCTAGGGCAGAAGGGGGTTGTGATCTGGGGCAGGGAGTTGGGGTGCCAGATCTGGGAGGGGGTGTGGGTGCAGGAGGGGGCAGAGGGTTTGGGTATGTTGAGTGGGGTGGGCAGAGGGTTGGGGAAGGAAGGGGCTGGGGTGCCAGAGACAGGCTCTGGCCAGGAGACTTACCAGCCAGCAGCCAAACCAGCCTGCCTGCAGAGCTAAATGCTTGCAGAACTTAAAGCTTTTCTCAGCCTGCCTGCCCTGTGCCAGCACAGCCACATGCTTTTGTGAATAACTGAGCCGGAGGGAAGGTGGGGCATGGTGCTTTGTGTGCTGCCTGTTGTTCAAAGAGGAAACTCCCATTGGCCAGTTTCTGTCCAGAAACTGGCCAGTGGGATTGTGCTGGGGGCAGAGGCAGTGCCTGAGGTCTTCCCTCCCCCTCCAGAATCAGCTTTGAAAGAAATGGCCCCGCAGCTGCTTTTCTGAGTGACATGCAGGCTATGGGGCAATCAGGGGAGCTTGCCAGGGGATTCCTGCTGTGTCTGTGGGCTGGATCCGGTGGCTTGGCATGCTGGATCCAGCCCAGGGGCCATATTTTGCCCAAGCCTGAGTTAGATAAATGCAACCACATCACCCCAACACAAGCGTGGAGTCCCTGACTAATCATGTGACCGCATATATCAAGGTATCTTATCTTGAAGGGGAGGGCAGGTCTGATAACCCAATTCTCTTGGTAACGAATGCCTGTCTAGCTTGAAGCTAATCCCTCACTAAGGCTGTATCTGCTATTTGAAATTACCCAATTTTTCTAGTGAATCCCATATTCTCCCTTAGCTCTCTTTATTACAGTAGCAAGTACATGCAACAGGCCAAGATTGTGTCTCTCTGTTGAAACACAAGTCCTTGCAATGAGGAGCTTACTGTGAATGGCCAAGATAGAAAAGTCTTGGGGGTGGGGTGGGGGGAACTGTGTGAGTCTGTAACTTTTTAAAAAGGAGCAGTCCTGTGGCACCTTAGTCTAACAAAAGAGAATTAGGTACAAAATGCGAGAGTCCCCATGGCCACAAATCTACTGTAAAACTTGACTTCATGCACACCACACAGGTGCCTTAATCACCAGCTCTTCCTTAGCTTCCTTTTTAGGAATCCTTAGCTATTGCCTAACTTTCAATATCCTGCTGCAGATACCAGGGAATGACTCCCCCCTCCTCCCTTTGTGATCAACGAATGGTCTGTCACAATTTGGTGGCTATTGGAGCCGTCACGATCCTATTTAGGGTGTCAATATGGCTAGTGGCTGGAAGGCTGGACTTCCACTCTGGAGATCTGGTGTCTGTCCTGGGCCTTGCTGCTGCCTGGTGATCTTGGGCAAATCATGTCTCCCCTTGGTGCCTCAGTTTCCCCTTTGTGCTATAGACACCGGTACTGGTCTCCTTTTGTAAAGTGCTCTGACATTGGCTGAAAAGCACTATATAAGAGCTAGGTGTTTTTAGTAGCCTGCTGCAGAGGAGTAGTCCCAGATGCTACAGCTGTTCTCCTGTACTGAGCAATCACATCTAAATATATACTTGTTCGGCTAGCCTGAGCCATGGCTATGCTATGTCTAGATCAAAGCTTGTATGCATCTAGCTGAGCAGTGTTACCCTGACCACTCTGCTTGAAGGCACTTTCGAAAGTGCCCCTCCATGCTCTGTGGTTGTCGAGGGACATGCTGCTTTAGGATCTGATATAACTTCCATTGTCCTGAACGAATGGAGTCTGGACCTTGGAATTGGGTGCTCTGTGACCTAGGGAACAGAAAAGCATTCCTGCCTGGTACCTTCACCAGGGAGGAACTGTTCTATGCAACCAAGTCATGAATGCTGCATGCAGTGGGCACTTGGTCAAGTCTTATTGACCAACTTTGTCATTTTGTTCAGTAGGGCAAAGCCCCTTACTGCCCCCTGCTGGGGACTCCACTGCAGAGTCTGTCGCCCTGCCTCTTTTCATGTGTTCTCCAGGGCATTGGTGGGGCTCAGAGCAATATAAGGCTGTGTAAATGACTTTTAAAGTCCCTGAGCACATTCAGATGCATGCAGATTGGTGCTGCAGAATCAGATGGCTCTGTTTCAGTATGAAGAGACTATAATCTACTGTGATTTCATAATGGACTTAGGCACAGTCAGGGCTTCCTAATCATACCTGACATCCTAGAGTTTTTGTGCTTTTCTTTGGATCTGTAGGAATCTCTTCAGCACTAATACAAGCCATGACTTGCATTTTTATACCCCTGATTGGTAAGGGCTCAGAGCAAAACCCATGATACCTGGCCAAAATAACCAAAAAACAAATTCTGCTGTAATAAACTCTGCTTCACTTCCTGTTTTCTGATTTAGTTTAGACTAACTTATTCTCTTGCAAATCTGGTTTGGATTTATCTTTGCCTCAGGAGTCCTGGAAAGGGTGCAGGCAATCTTTGGAAGAAAATCCTAGCAGGGAAGGGGATGAATTTGGCACTAGAATTGGGCAAAAGTGCCAATCTTGTAGCAAATACAGGTGGTATTGGCAGGTGATGTTTCCCTAGATTTTTGTCTGTTTGGGTGTCAGCATAAACAAGGTTTTCAGGTTCTTCCATCTTCAATTGGTACAACTGAAACTTGAATTTCAAGTTTTGAATTGTGTGGGATTAGCCACCCCCCCAGCCTAATTGTGCATTATGGGATCTCAGCGGGGGGGGGGGTGTCATTGGGAGCAAGACAAAGCTTATGGTGTTGCTCCCTCTTGATTTGCCTTGAAAAGGGTCCTGGTGCTAATGCCCTTCCCACCTGCATCCTGCTCATGGCTAAATCACAATGAGCTCTTCATACCTGCCAGCCTGAAGCCTTGCCCAGTGCCACTCACAGGCCCTCGGGTGTTAGCAGAAGACTTTCAGGGGCTTGTGCCAATTATTCTCTGTCCACTTTCCTAATGAGCACTTGTTGTGTGGATTGTCTGCTTTGCTCTGGCAGCGGCTATCCTAGAAGCAGCATGTCCTATTTCCTAGCTTAAAAATAAATGTTCAACCCTCTTATCGCCAACTGGTAACCAATGCACCCCCCCCCCAATTTTTTTCCATCCACAAGCAGAATAGATGTTGTGTGCTGAAGCACGTGTGGGTGTCTAACACATACTGCTGGCTGTGGGCATTGTGAGTGCTCTGCTAATGAGCTAGGCAACTTTAGAAACTCTCCTGGGTGGCAGACCAAATGCTCAGGTTACCCACTGCAGTGTTTCCTGTAAGCTAAGGTGAGCACCTCTGAGCTCGTTGGCATGCAAGCCAGGAATCGCACCTCACAAATGACCAGTTGATGATCTTCATCAGGAATCAAGAGGTGAGTGTCCATGGCCTGTGCTCTGGAAGAGGTCGAAACGGCCCGTCAGGCCTTAAAATCTGTGCATGAAATCCTGGCCCCATTGTAATCCACTAGAGGTTTGCTGTTGACTTGAGCGAGGCCGGGATTTCTCGCCAGGAATCGGTTTTCAAAGGGCATTCGGTGCTAGTAAGACTCCTTTCGAGGCAGACAGGCCTTGCATACAGATAGGAAAACAGGAGGAAAGACCACAGCTGCATGCCCAAAGTGCAGCAGCTGTCTGGGCAGGGACAGCTGTCTCGAAATGCCACTGGCTCAGTAAGAACCCAGGCTGCTGCTATGGAGGTTAACAAGACTCATTCACTACTTCCATGGCTCAGAGGGTAAAGCTCTGACCTCTTGGAACAGTCAACTTCGAATGCATGTTGCATGGGGGAAAGGCACTTAGCAAGCAGTACACCCTTTCCAACGTGTGCGACTGAAAGCCTTCCAGTTGCTGCTGGTGGCATATCTTGTCTGTTGCCCTGCTCTGCAGGCAGCCCCCCTGACTTCTTGGGTGGTTAACCTGCAACCTGACGTGAGGAAGGGATTTGGGTAAGACTCTGAAAAGCAGCGCATGGCTGTTAGTTGCTTGCCATTGTATCGGTAACCCTGGTACCCTCAGTTGTCTTATAGGAAAGGAGAGCGAACCAGCTCCAAGGTTAGATGTGCTCATGTAGGACCAAGCAGCTTGCGAATGAAACAATTAACAAACTTCTAAAGCCCTCCCATGCCTAATTATCTCCTGCTGCATCTCTAGCTTCCCCCTCATGGGCTGATATCAGAAGAGGAGGGCACTGGTATTAAATTAATTAGCATGTATATTGGCAGTGGGCTCATTGAAGTATATTTCCACATCTTGCAAGGTCAGAGGATCCAAATAAGAGAAATTGCTTGCTAAAGATATTGACTGAACTGTGGCTGTTCAGCGTGAGTAATGGTGCCACTGTTCCTATTGCTTAGCTTTTCAATTACCTGCGCACACTGGCTGCTCCAAATGCAGCCTCCTGCCTTGAGTCCAGGGGAAGGGATGGTAAAATGTTGGAACACATCATGAGTGATCTCTGCTCGGGTTGATGGGGCTAAGCAGCAAGGAACCCTTCTGATTAGCAGGCTGCCCTCCCAAATGGGGTGTTCTTTGGGTCAGATCCTCCATTCTGGGATGGTGACTTTGCAAATATTGTCTCATTCTGGGGCCCACTGTTCAAGAAGGGTGTTCAGGTTCAGGAAAGAGAAATGAGTGATGGGGAGGGGGGCAGTTAGAAAACATTCTATAATGAGACTCCAGGAGCTCAATGCACTGAGCTCAACCAGAAGGTGAAGTGAAGACTTGATCCCGCAAGTACCTAAGAGGGGAACTTTTTTTTGATAAAAGGCTCCTCAATGTATGACACGAACGCAACAGGTCCCAATATCTGGAAGCTGAAGCTAGACAAGTTGAGACTGGAAATAACATGTAGACTCTTAATACCAAGGGTAACAAATCACTTGAACAAGGGATGTGGTGGATTCCCAATCAGGAGTGATTTTTTTTTTTTTTTTAAATCCACATGGGCTGGGTTTAAAAAAAAAAAATTTCAAATGGCCTGTTATGTGGGAGGTCCTAGATCCGACCATACAATGACCATGGGCTCTTCCGCCCAGGAAGCTACGAGGGTGGTTTGAGGTGTCCCAAGGCCAAAGACCGCAGGGTTGACAGTACACTACCAATTGCCCCCAGTGCAGGGCTCTGAGTGGCGAAAGCAGCAGGCTCAGAGCACTGAGAAAATGGGAAGTGGAATCTTGTCTCCATAGTGCTGTCTGAATTCCTTCCTCTACATCATAGGTTCCCAACGGGGAGGAGGTGCTTGTCTGGGGCAGGGGGGGCGCAAGGTGACCCAGCCTCCCTGTCAATTCCCCCCCTCCCCCAAGAAAGAGCCCGGTTTGTGCACCTCTGGCTGGCTGGGGTGGGGGGAGGATGGAGTGTCCCAGGCAGAGTTCAAAAGGGCAATCTTTTTTTGGCCAGGGGGGGAAATGAGGGTTTCTCAAAATCAGAAAGGGGGCATGATGCTGAAAAGTTTGGGAACCACTGCTCACATGAAGCTGGTAAAAATGGTCACCAACGTTTTCCCTCAGTACCACTGACCCACAGAAATCAGTCGGGGTCTGCACACAAGTGAGAAACAACCTTCCACCCTCACCAGTGGCCAGATCCAGGCAAGCCATGGGTTGCATCCAGTCCGCGGGCCTTAGGTTCTCCACCCCTAAAGGGGACAGTGTCCCTAAATCTGCTTTCCAAATAAGGTCACAAAAGCTTGTGTAGTAGGAAAGTCAAAGTGGGGCTGATTCTCACCAATGCCCTTTTGTCAGGGAGACAACACTGGCTACTAAGGGTCAGGTTCCAATTTTGCTTCCATTGGTGTAAATGGAGGAATCGTGCCACTGATGTGCTAGCATAAAACTGGAGCGAGTGGAGACTCCAACTCCATAGCTGTACTCTGATCAGGCAACCTGATTCTGTACCAGGGCTCCCCTGCGTGCACGTGAGATACAAGTCCCTGTGCGCTTATTGTTGATAGCAGTGTCCCGTTCGGATACAAGATGGCATATTCTCAAGCCCCAGCGGCTGTGTCCTGCTGCTGTTAATCCCCAAATAGCCTTAGTGCTCCAGCCCTGTTGACACTGTTTCTTTCCATGGGCGTGTGTCTGGGTTAGAAGGAAGAGACTTGGAAAGATGTGCTGCTGTGAATCCCTTAAGAGGAGTGGGGAAAGGTTTGCCAACCTTCCAAGATGGGCTTTGGGGTCTCAAGGAATCGAAGGCTAATTTTACAAGATAGCTATGTGGCATCTCCAGGAACACATCCAACCACGATTAGCAGCCCTCAGAGCAGAGGGGAGAAATCCTCTTGACATGGGAATTAGCTGCGGTAATAAATGCACCTTTCCTGCCCAACCCATGTGCACCTTCTCTGGCAAGGTGACCACAAACAGAGGCCTGAAGGTTAGATGGCACTGATGGAGAGGAGACCGCTCCCGGAGGCTTCGGTACAGAGTTGCAGAAGGAGACTGGGGTTTGGACTTAAGCTTTCTGTGGCAGCCCCATTGCACTAACTACGCTCCAAGAAGTTCTGCACGTGACGGGGAAGAGGTGAGCGCTAAAAAGCCAAAGGGCTGCAATAGAAGCTGTCGCCACCTGCTGCGTGTCTGTGCATTACAAACAGAAAAACTGTGTTGCCAGGAATCCTGCCACACTGCCTGCCCTTCATAGGGGGAAGAGAGGTGCCAGCAAAGAAAGAACCAGGGATGTTCTAGTACTGGGGGGGGGGCATAAGCCAACTAGTGGGGAGGGACACAAGGGGCACCCCTCCAGACTTCTCCCAGCACCACCCCTAGTCTGAGCCCCCCATCCCCCATTACCTGGAGTAAAGGGGTGTCTGTCTGGCTGTGCTGCATTGGGAAGTAAGCACAGTGGCCAGGGACTGCCTGGGACTCAGTGCTGCTGCGCTGCCCCGCCCCATCCCATTACCTGGTGGGGAGGGGAGTCGTTCCAGGCTGGGCAGCATCTCCTTTCCCACGCAGTGTGGCTGGCAGTTGATTGGGAGAGTGCAGCAGCCAGGCAGCTTGGCCGGAAGAGCCCCTTCCCTGAACCCCACAGCACCGTGTGTGTGTGTGTGGGGGGGGACACAGGGACATGATGCTCCCCATGTCACCCCGGTCACAAGGAGTGCAGCGGTAGGGGTCACTGCAGCAGGGCTACAGCCATGTTTATTAATGCTGCTGGTTGCAGTGAGGTGCTGCCACAGGGTGAAAGGACCCCTGACCAAAGCCTGCGTAATCCCTGGGGAGAACGTGGCAGGCTGCTGGTGACTCTTCTCGCCATGGGGGGCTACTTTGACTGGTCTGAGGGAAGGTAAGGCTCTCGATGGAAGGCCAGGGGCCTGTCTGTCAGGGCTGCCCCTCTGTGCTGAAAACTTCAGGAAGACTGAAGAGGTGGCTGTAAATCTCTCCACCTCCTCTTGCTCTGTTGCCTCTAATGAACTTGAGTGGCCAGACAGCTAGTGAGCTGGGGCTACTGCTTCTCTCATGGACTGAAGTCCTCACTGTCTGGAATCTCCCCTGGGTTCCCCATTGTCTCTTTGGCACAGGGACTCTGCTGGTCCAGTCCCTAGCGGGGGGGGGGGGGGACTGTGACTGGGGCCCGTAGGTGCTGTGGTAACACACATGCTAATGTTTCAGGAACACCGGGAGTGGCAGAAACATCAGGTCAGGTTGGAGAGTCCGTACTCAGGGAAATGCTTACTCACGTTCTGGGCATCCCGGTTTCTTTGGTCAGCTGGACCCAGCGCCTGAGGGCAACATCAGAATCCCTATTGCATTGAGCAGGATCAGGCCCATATAAGTGTGAATAAAGGCACCAGGGTCTCACCCAAAGCAGTAGCTGTCACTAGCCAGCAGCAGCAGAGATCATAGAATACTAGGACTGGAAGGGACCTTGAGAGGTCATTGAGTCCCGTCCCCTGCCCTTATGGCAGGACCCAGCACTGTCTAGACCATCCCTGATAGACCTTTATCTAACCTACTCTTAAATATCTTGAGATGGGGATTCCACAACCTCCCTGGGCAATTTATTCCAGTGTTTAACCACCCTGACAGTTAGGAATTTTTTTCCAAATGTCCAACCTAAACCTCCCTTGCTGCAGATATGACACTGTTGACCACAGCAGGGCTTCTCTAGGCCCAGGCCAATGCACAGGTCTTGCACGAGCACACACAGCTGTGGGCAGTTTTACACATTTTACCGTCTGGTTCTGATCAGGCAGGAACGGCTCCTTTCCAACCTCATCCTGGGGGAACTAAAACTCTGCCACCTTTTTGTTTCATCGTAGATGTAGCAGAAAACTGAGATGTTGACTATTCTATTCAGGAAGGGACCATCACAGCGGCTCGCTGGTGATCACTGGCCTTGAACGACTTACCCAAGCCAGATCTACCTCTGCAGTGGGGCACTGAAGGCATCTTGCCTTGGAACGCAGTGATCTCGCTCCGTTCCCTTGGTCCCAGATCCCTATGTTAAGCCTTTGAGCCTGTCTTATCGGCATGTCCAGGTCTGATGGGGGAAAAAGAAGCAGAGAACGGTTTGATTTAAAAAAAACAAAACAAAACTAGTTGTCCCTGGCAGCAGCAAACAGTCGTGTTGAAGTTTCCATGCTAATTAATTTTGACTGTTGATGCATTTAATTACCACTTACATAAGGAAGGGGTGAAAAGAAGGGGGAAGTGCCACCACGTTCTGAGTTGGGGAGAAATAAGCTTTTATTCACGAAAGCAATTAAATCTACAGCTCATGCAGATCTGCATTAGAAATGCTTTGCTGGTGAGTTGCCTGCTCCCCCGCAGATCAGATTTTGCTGCGGAGCAGTGCTATCCAGGAGTCGCCTTGTTGAATAAAAACGCTAGCCGAGGAATCAAAAATCCAGCAGGCTTCTGCTTGGCTACGGGTGTCTACTTATTGCATTTGCGTGCTGCCTTGATGGCATCACAGGACCCTTGTTTGGGGCTACCCTGGAGGGAAGGAGGAAGATGCATGTGTCCTACCTTGGTGTTCTATACCTCGGTACCTTAGGTGGTCTGAACTGTCAGTGTCAGCGTCATCTGATCTGGATCGTCCTGGTGCACTCCTGACAGGACCTCTACTCCGTCGGTGGTGATAAACTTTCGGCTGCATGCGTAACAATTGGTGCTCCCTTTATCTAGAGTGTTAGACTCCATGCACTTGGGTCAACACAGGAGATCTCTGAGAGGCCCCAGAAATGACAGATGCAGGCAAGATTTGAAATCAATCAAGCAGGTTTATTGTCAAATGCGAAGCTCTAACGGTTGGTAACAGATCAGTACAGTGTTACACTACTGTGTACTATGGCTCGCGTTGACAAGGTACCAACACCAGGCAGGCCTATTGCCATATAACAGATATTAACAGCAGTCAGTCAGAGTTAAGCTACCGTGCATTCTGTAAGTTTAGGCAATGACACCTGCCGTTCAGGCACCTAGTGTGCCCCCCCCCCACCCCCAAGGTCGGCCGGAGAGCACCCTTTGCGGTGTCCTCTTACAGACAGGTACAAACAACTTACATCACTTCTTTATGTACCAGGTTGCCACCCTCTGTTGCCTAGATACCACCCCTCACCTTACAGAAGGGGGGCTTACTTACTATCCTTCATGCTGTCAGTTCCGACCTGGTCCTGAACCTCAGTATGTGCATTAGTTTTTGGGGAGTCTTTGTACCAAGACATTTCTTATTAAGATATTCCGCTACTCCTCTTTGGCTTACAGTCTGTGCCCAGTGCCTCCCTGTGTCCTTCCATGCTCGACCTAACTTACACAGTTATCAGTAGGGCCTCTTTCTTGGCTCCTGTGTTACTGAACCAAAGTCTTGCTTACTAGATTCTAGGCCTGTTGCTGCTTTCATGTTACAGGCCTCTATTCAGGCCCGCTGACTCCATGTTACTGACCCTCAACTTACTACAGCATCCTTGGGATAGTTTGGATGATTTGTCAAATGTCCCAGAGCAGTGATGCTCAGACCTCAATGGTTCAGGAGCAAATGAGCAATGAACATAACCCCGAAGTGGTATGAGCTCATGGTTTGATTTGCTGTACTACTATATAGCCACACAGAAACATGATGACTGGGAAAGATTTAGCTTTTAGACTGTCAGCCAAATGACTAACCAAGTATCTTATCAATGACCATTGGCTAATAAAGTGAAAGCATCACACATGAGGGATCAACCCAGCTGGTTAAATTTAAATAGTGTGTTTAATATCATAGCCTGCCGAGCTACTAGGGATGCATTCAACAGCCAACGCCTATCTGGAAATCACTGTCCCAGAGCAACTTGAGACATGGGTTGGTGCAACTCCTACCTGCCTGGCCATGAGGAAATCTCTTTGCCACAGTCATGGTTGCTTCCTGTAGGCCTGACGAGTCTCTGTTTCAGTCCAGGTGGTGGTGCCTTGCATAGAACCCAACTGCTGGGGTGGACACTAGAAATGGCTTAGTTCGCTCCTTAGCTGAGGCACAGGGAGACACTAGCAGAAGCCTAGCTAGAGAGAAGTTGATGCTTGTAAGTTATCTGTGTGCCATGGCACCTGAGAGAAGTCTCTGGGCCACATTGCACTTGACTTCGTGTGGTGGTGGTGTCCAAAGTGGATGTGGCCGTGAAGAGCTTATCAAATGGCTTGCTGTTTCAATTCTTTCTACGCAATCACAACTAGTGTACAGTCCACAGTCCCGGCAATATAATGCAACTCTCTCCCCAGAGCTGAGAAGCTACTTCACCTTCCTCTTCCTGACAGACAACCTCAGCTTTTGCCTATACAGTTTGGTGAAGGAGGTCCAATTAAATCCCTTACTACTGCAACCACGCTCCAGGTAACCGCTTCCGAGCTAGAAAGAGGCTGGGCAGAGACCCCCATTCTCCAGTCACTCACCTATTTTGACCTGTTCAAGCAGGGGAAGCCTATCAAATCATGGGCATAGAGCTAGGCCTAGACCAGTGTAGACAAACACTGCACCTACTGGGAGTCTAGATGTCAATGAGGCTTATCACTGGTGCCTGGGTTTGCCCGTTGGAGTCTGATCCTTGGTGGTGTAATTCAAGGACACAATAGAGAAGAGGTGGCACCGAGTGATTAATGAGTTTCCTCTCTTGCGAGGTGCCTGTCTCTTCCCCCATTATTGTGCATTGTTGATGCTCCTTATGTTATGTGGGTCCACTGTCTGTGGTGCCACATGGACTCAGCCGTCGATCAACGGACCTCATCTTCTGACGCCGTTGGTTGGTGTCAAGAGCGATACCTTTACATATGAATGGATTTAAGTGAGGCAGGCTTGTGAGTTCCATCCCCACTCTCTTCTCACATCACCCATCATGCACAGGAACTGTGACATGTACACTGGAGGGAGAGAGAGCAGGTTTGAGATTCGAGTTACCTTCTCCTAAACCGATGCACCTAAAAGGCTTAACAAGCTCAGTCTGCCCCAGTTTGGAATCAGAGTTTTCCTTCTCCTAGGTACTGTTGGTCCTCGGTGCAACCCCTCGGGATCACTCCATGGAGGGCTTCCTCAGTCCGCCATCCTGAGGACGTGCCTCAACGCTGTAATACCCCAGCACAGAGGGTGGCATGTAAGCTCTAAAGTAACAAAGAGCCATGCTGTGGGGGAGGGACAGAAGGAAGGAGTCTGATCTTCTGGCACCTACGTGACTGCTTCAAAGAACTCCTGCTTGCTTGTCAAAAGGCTTTTCCGCTTGAGACGATCTAATTTGCCAGCCTCTTTTGCCAGGCCCATTTCTTGCTCCACCTGTCTGGAACGCCTGCCTGTCTGCCTCCCTTCCTGAAATGTTCTCAGCTAGGTTTTGGCTCTGGGTCCTGCCCATGGTGCAGAACTAGAGATTTATCACTTATTGGTGGTTTCATAGTGAGATGATCTTGCCAACCAAGAACATTTCCTGTGCAGAATGGCAGCAAATTGTAGAAGAATAACAATAATTAGGATTGAAAGGAAAACCTATTTACATGACAAAACCCATCTCTCAATTCTAATATCACGATTTTTTGCTTTAATGAGCATCTCTCTCAGATACTTTGCTGGTGATATATTAAAGCTGAGCGTGGCACTTGTGTGCTCTACTTCTTGAGTAGCCTGGAAACACAATTCTGATAAGTTTGCTACTTGAATTACAGCAGCGCCTCCAGGCTTCCAATGAGTTCAGAGCCTCCCTGTTGTGCATGCAAACACATGGGAGTAGTCCCCACAGAGCTCATTGAAAATCATGAACAGTGCTGGGAGAGAGACATGTTGCTGTCTTACAGGTATGGGAGCTTCAGGGGGTAGCGGAGTTAGTCTGTTACAGGAAAAAAACAGCAAGCCCATGGTCTGGTAGCACTTTATAGACTAACAAAACATGTAGATGGTATCATGAGCTTTCGCGGGCACAGCCCACTTCCTCAGATGACGGGAGTTATTGACTAGAGGATAAGAAACAGCATGAGGACCAAAGGGAGTTAGGCACCTCAAACCCCCATTTAAGTGGCAAGTACCGGTTTTAGATGTAACTCAGCCACAAACCCCCTGGTTGGCTGCTGCCTAGCCCTGTCAGTGCCTAAACTCACTCAGGGCCCCATTTCTACTGTAACAGTTCCTAGGAGCCCAAGTTCCTGCCTGCTGCCTCCTAGGCATACAGATGCTCAGGTCCCACAAACCAGGCCAAGAAAGGAGCTTGCCTTCCTGTCCTGCCTGCAGGGCTGGCTGTGGTAGGTGTGCTTAATGGTGAGAGGTGTAACACCTCAGTCTTGTTGTGGTTCCAGGCCCAAATGACTTGTTCAGAATCACACAGGGGATCCAGAATTCTGGGGAACAGACTCCTGCTCTCATAGAACTGTATTTTGAATAAGAGCCCCAGTCATAGGAACATGAGAGGCCATAAAGGGTCAGACCAAAGGTCTAGCTAGCCCACATCGGTGGCCAATGCCAGGTGCCCCAGAGGGAATGAACAGAAGAGGTAATCAAGTGACCCTCTCGCCCATTCCCAGCTTCGGGCAAATAGAGGTGCCATCCTGCCCATTCTGCCTAATAAGCATTGATGGACCTTTCCTCCCTGAATATATCTAGTAGAACACCGAGCAAAAGCACAATTCCTTTTCCCAAGAATGCAGACCCTTGTGTGCCCTGGATTGTGCATGAATCACCAAACTATCCTTCATCACTAAACAGCTGGTTTGTCATCACCATGGCAGGACCCTTAAAGATGCAGCCTCCAGGGAAAAAAGACCATGGTAGTTTCTACCTACACAGCTCATGAGAACCTGGACAACCCAGGTAAAATTCCCCGTTGGGTAGAGACATGGCCTACGCCCTGCACCTTAAGCCCTAATTTTGTCCCTCAAATAAGCAAATTTCACTCTAAAGTGCTTGAGTTTCATGGCCCAGTCTCACCTTTTTTAGGCACCTGATGAATCTATAGGCAGCACAATCCTATTGCTTGAATCCTCCACTGACAACTGAATCCCTCAAAATGCAATATGCTTTTGCAGAATATTATCCTCTGACTTCTTGAGCCTTGGCAGATTTGCCTACTTGACTCTTTCCATTTAATTTGTTCTATTGCAATGGCACTTTCTGGTTAAATAGAATAATTGGCTTAGAAGAGCTTTATAAACACCAGGCTGCATTTTTGTTCAGATAGTGTGCTTTTGAATGCCTCTTCTAATTGGCGCTTTGCATTTTATTCCTTCCATTGTTTGGAAAAACCTCATTTTCCAGTTATATAAAATGTCAGAGTAGTTAAGCTGTGTCTGTCGAAGGCACTCTGATCTGAAACAAGCAAAAGGACAAATATTTCAAGGTAGCTATCAACATCTCTGGCAGGAGCTGCAAAGTGCAGAGAAAGGGAAGGCAGCCTTTATTTTACAACTGCTCATATAGAATTTCTGAATGCACAGTGGACTTGATTCTACATTGCTTTTTTGCTTTCTCCCACTCATGGGTTCAAGGAGATCTGGGTGGGGGGGTGGGGGGGAGAACTGGAGTGGTGAGTTAGGCTAGATTCTGTAAGCTACACTAGTTAACTTTCACTGAGTTCAAAGGAGCAGTGCCAGTTGATGACAGCAGAGAAGTTGGATAACTGACTAATCAAAAATCTGTTTCAGAATGTGTATGAATCCTGAGTTTCACCTTGTGCCAGATGGGATAAAGCCTTAACCCCTGCTGACTTGAACATATTTTCGTATTGATTGATACCTATGTGTCTCATGAGGGTATACTCTGGTTTGGTAATGTAGAGGTGTTCAAAAACCTTCTACTCGGTTGGCTATAGAAAGGGCAACTTGTTGAAATGGAAATTTTCTATGAGCTTCCATTTAAACTGAACTTCATTTAGAAGGGGGAAGAGAAGAAGGCTGAATTTCCAGTGAAATAGCCATGCTGATCCAAAATGATTTGTTTTCAGTCCTTTGCCTTTTCATTTGGAATGAAAATGTCTAAAAGTTGCTTCAAAATAGTCAATTTAATGAAAGTTTAAAAGATTCCTTGTTTTTAGCCATCAAATCAGAATAGTGTAGTGCTGGAAAGGACATAGACCATCTGATTCTGCCCCCTGTCCAGAGGCAGGACCAAATACACCTGGAGAGCATCCCTGAGAGGTGTTTGTCTGTCTTGTTAAAGAAATGGGGATTCCCCTGTGGGTCTACGTGATGAATGAGCCCCATTACTGAAAGACAGAATACTAGGTTAAAACAGGTGCAAGAAATAAGTGACTACAGAAATGGCTAAATGTGTGGAGGGAGGAAATTTGAAATATTGTGAACTGTGGCATAAGAAAAAAGCATATTGTGTAAGGGTTGGTTCTGGAACATGACCTGGCCCATATTAAAGTGCACAATATAATATAGAGTGGAAGACACAGGCCTAAGCCTACAGTTAAACTTGTACATAAATTAACCAATGCTTGTGTGTACTGGTATGCTCTGTATCCACCTCTTTATGTGGGTCTGATCAGTTAGTTCTGTGTAGTTCTATATATGTTAATAAAGGCTCCAGAATGAGCAATTTGAAGTCTGGCTGAGTTCTTGAGAAGAGGTTAAGCTCTCCGGGATTCCCGACATCCACAACCTGTTCCAGAGTTTTTCCTTGAAACGTCTAAGGTCAATCCCCCTTGCTGTGGATTCAGCCCATTATTGTTAGGATTGAAAATTTTATTCTTTTTATATTTCTTATTTTAGGTATAGTAATGTAGCAATAATATAGCAATATAAGGTGTGTGTGTGTGTGTGTATATATATATAATAAAAACATGCATTTAATATTTTACAAATTAAGTCCTTTCAGTTGAAGGCCTAGTTTCTTTGTTCTGAAGTAGAAAAACAGTTCTGGGTATTTTGGCTGTGTTAATAAGACTAGAGGAATTCTGCGAATGTTGAAGGCCAAGCCTTAATTGTTTAATTTACAACACTTTTGCTTTGCCATGCAGATCTGTAACCCTGGAGACTTGTGTATGTAAGGAGTGTGAACGTGTTGAGATAAGATGCAAAGTTATATGCTTTAGAACCAGATGGTCAAAGGAGGGAGTTGAGCGAGTGCAGGTGAAGGCCAGAGGATGAGACAACCTGACTGCAGAGGAGTCATCTATAACCATCAGTGCGTACCCCTACTCACAAGGAGATTGGATAATTGGCAAATTGACAAGCCTTAAAGCGGAGCAAGCACCCCAAAAGGATGATTAATTACAGGATGAACCTTCGAGAGATGTTTTGGGAACACTCACATAAAAAAGATAACATTCTGGTCACAAGCTGACAGAACGAGATCCATGGATTTTAACAGAGAAGAAGGAATATATAAAGCAGGGTGCTTTGCTGTGGAACTTTGGGTTCATCTGCCACACTATCTGGAGAGGAGTATTGGATCGATTGACCAACAAGGCCCTGCTTCCCCCTGTGCTCAATCTACCTGGCCACTAGATTGACACAGACTCTGGACTGGTAACTCTATCATCTGGCAGAACTGTGTATGCATGATGTTTTGTGGGTATGTGTATGATTGAAAAGCATATGCAACTGTTGTATTCTCAATAAATGCGGCGTACTGCCTTTTCCCCCATAAAAGATCTCATGTGCTTCATTTAAGCATAACATTATTACTTCTCCTTGTCCACTGAAGGCAGGACAACAGTTACTGGTCATTGTTCTCTTTGTAACCACCCTTAATGTATTTTAAGACTCCCCCGAAAGGTTCCTCCTAAGCCTGTCCTTTCCAGACTAAACACGCCCAGTTCTTTTAACCTTTCCTGACAGGCCAGGTTTTCCTAAACCTTTTGTCACATGTTGCCCTCCTCGGGACTTTCTCCAGTTTGTCTGCATCTTTTCTATTGTGTGGCATCAAAAACTGGACAAACACTTCAGCTGAAAGTTCACCAGTGCTGAGCACCATGGGGCAGTTTAGTCTCCGGTCAATCTTATTGCTCTTGTTAATGCCCAAGAATGCTGCCTGTTTTGCAACTGCATTGCATGATCAGTTTGGTCCCTTAAGAGCCCCCAGATCTATGCCAGTAGCAATTACCCCTAGCCAGTTACTTCCTGCTTTGTATTTGTCTAAGTTCTTCCAGAACTTTGACTTTTGTCTTTATGGAATTTCATCTTGCTGGCTTCAGGCCAAATCTCTAGGTTTATAAAGGTCCTTTTAGACACTAGCTCTGTTCTCCAAAGTAGTTGCAATTTTTCCAAACTTGTCATCTAAATCAGTTTAAAAGCCCATTACTTTGTGGTCTGAATCATATCTTGGCATGACACTTTAAGGACCAACCTAGATAGGTCTTCCCACTTCGACAGCAAACCTGAGGTAACTACTATGACTGTCTCTAGCCTTGTTTAAAATCAAATAACAAACCTGGTTTCCCCCTTACTGGCTAGGCAAGTAACCCTGTCAAAGAAGTAATTTAAACTGATTGTTTTTGTCATAGCCATGTTGCCAACTCATTATCACATATTATAATGTAGGTATTTATGAATGGCTTTTGTTCTAGCATCTTTCCAATATTTCCTGTAAACTGCCTGGTCTATAGGTCCAATTTTGAAATTGAAGTGTCCTATGAAACAAAGGCTGGTTCCCACACAGCACTAGTATGGAACGTGAATACCTTTTGTGTGTTAAGGTAGCATCTGGACATAGTAATGAAGGCAGGCAGGCCCCTGTAGTGCTAAGTGCTGTGCAAACATAGGGAGAGGCAGTCCCCGCCTTGCAGAGTTTGCCAGGTAAATTGGCACGACAGATGGTGGGAGAAAGTATCTTCCCTGCTTTACAGGTGAGAAACTGGGACAAGTTTCAGTGATGTGCCCAAAGTCACATAGAAAGTTGACTACAAAGCCAGATCTCTGGAGCCTCAGTCCTGTATGTCTATTGGAAACTCTTGCCGAGAGACCAGGGTAACTAATGGACAGCCCAGAGGGGCCCTTGCTGACGGCATGCTTTCCTTCTCATTGCCAAAACCACACCTGCTTCTTGCAAACCAAAGCCTACAGCATTTGGACTAAACACAGACTAAATTGCTCTCCACATGGCTGGGAGTTGGAACTTGTTCTTTAATCAGACTGTTCCAATTGTAATCCCCTTAAGCATTTTCTCATTATTTTGGGACTGGCAATCATTCTGCAAGAGCTTTGGGCCAGGCTGGGGACCAATATAATTGTGTTAGCTCAGGGGCTGCTTTAACATGGTTTCACGTTAATTAAAGAAATCCAACCTCGATGGAGCTACTACAAGGTGGGTACATAACAGGCTAGATAACTGTTCCCAGAGTAGTTATCAATGACTCAATTGTGTGGAACAAGGGTTCCACAGGGATCAGTCCTGGGTTTAGGTCTATTGAATATATCTAAGGATTTAGATAACAGCATAAAGAGTATGCTTATAAAGTTCCCAGATGATGCCAAGTGAGGAGAAGTTGCAGTCCTTTGGAGGATAGGATAGGATTTTAATATGAAATGACCTGAAGTAAATAGGATGACATTCAATAAGGACAAATGCAAAGTACTCCACTTAGGACGAAGCAATCAGCTGCACACATACAAAATGGGAAGACTGCCTAGGAAAGAGTGCTATGGAAAGGAATCTAGGGGTCATAATGGACCACAAGCTAAATGAGGCAACAGCGTGACACTGCAAAAAAACAACCCTCCTTCTGGGATGAATTGGCGGCAGTGTTGTAAGAAAGACATGAATGAATTCTTCCTCTATTCCCTGCTGCTTAGGCCTGGAGTATTGTGTCCCGTTCTGGGAATCACATTTTAGGAAAGATGTGGAGAAATTGAAGGCTCAGAGAAGGAGCAGCAAAAATTATTAATGATCTAGAATCATGGTCGATGAGGGAAGACTGAAAAAGAATTGGGATTTCTTAGTCTGGAAAAGAGAAGACTGTGGGGACATAAATGTCCAAGTACATAAAAGGTTGTTACAGAGAAGAGGGAGACATCTTGTCCTCAGGCAGAGAATAAGGAGCAAAGGGCTTAAATTGCAGCAAGGGAGATTTAGGTTGGACATTGCAGGAAACCTTCCTGTCAGGGTGGCTAAGAACTGGAAATAAATTGCTTTGGGAGGTTGTGGAATCTCTCTCATTGGAGATTTAAGAGCAGGTTAGACAAACACCTGTCAGGAATGCTCTAGATGGTGCTTGGTCCTGCCATGAGTGCAGGGGCCTGGACTTGATGTCTCAAGGTTCCTTACAGTTGTGTGATTCTGTGAAAATAAACCCCAGATAACTTCTTTCCCCTGATGGCAGCCCAAAGGGGCACAGCTTGTTGCCCATCTGTACCTTGGGATCATTGCAGCAAACAGCCGTTAAGTTACCCATAGCTTTAAATGCAGCAGAAGACTGAGTTCGGGACACTTCCGACTATTAGTTTAGCAGCCAGTATCCTTATCTGGGGAGGAGTTTGATTGACAGTAAACAGGCAAAATAAAGACAGGGAGACTCAGTGCCTGAGGGAAGAAGTGGTTGTCTGCGATCTAATGAATCCCTATATGCAGGCGGGTGCTTTCAGTTCCTTCAAGCAATACAGTCAGATTTATTAAGTGGAAATAGTCCCTACCTGGGCCTCTCACAGCTGGAGGCTTCAAAGAGATTATAGATTCGGATGTTGTGGGCTGGATGGGCCAAATACATGTCACTAGAAGATTTACCTGGTGTTGTTTGGGTCCTTAACTCAAATTGTTTCTCTTCATTTTAATCATTGCTCTGAGGTAGGGCTGGTGATGAGGTGCAGAATACAGGCTGCCCCAGGGGGAGAGGACTACCCCAGCCCTCTCGCCTCAGCAGCTTGGAGCCAGGTGAGAAGTGCCTCTCCATGGCTTCTGCAGTGGGCCCAAGCAGGGCAGAGATGCCTACCACATCAGCTCTCCTAAGAGTCTTTCACCTGAGACTAGCTCATTGATTAGCAGAGTCAATCCTAGGTCCTAAAAACTTGTTTAAAAGCTTCTAGAAAATGGATCTTCTTCACCACAGTAAGTTATGGGTCACCTACTCCACAGATGTAAATCCTAGCCCCCTAGCTAGTGTAAATCCTAGCTCCTCTGAAGCCACTGGATCTACTCTGGCCCCACTGCCATCATACACTGAGGCGGAGCTCAGCAGGTTCACATCAGCACAACTGATTTCTGCTCTAGATAATGGATTTACACCAGCTGAAGAACTAGCCCCTGTGCTCAATTTGAGCCTGGCTACCAGTTATCTCCATCTCCTGGCTGGTTTGTTGATGTCTGAGCTGAAAGCCCCTTGACCGCGTTCGCCTGCAATCTGAGTGCCAGCAGAACACAACACATTTCGGAGACATTCCAAGTGCCATTGCATTTATATATGTCACTACTTGCCCCATCTCACCTGGAAGGGAAGATGGCAAACTTGTGAGCCACTGTTTCCTTCCATAGCTGCTGAATTCCTAGCACTACGGTCCTTGTCTGCTCATAATCTATCATTTAGAAACCTATAAAGCATGCCTGAGAGCACAGAATGGTCATTGCCTGCTAATGTATCGAACGTGTGTATCTTTTACCTACAAAAGCTCATGATACTCTATATTTGTCTCTAAGGTGCCACAGGACGGCTCGTTATCTTTTAATGAGTTAGAGATGCCCTTTCGAGCTAATGTGAAGAGAACACAACTCTGAGTCATGGATTGTGGAAGCCTTTCTAAACGTCCTCTTTGTGGCTTCCCCCGCCAATGTCAATTCATAAAGTAGCAGACAAAAACAAAATGTGTTCCACAGCCAGCATTCCAGTGAGCCAGCGTTCTCCTACAGTAGAGAAACAGAACTCAGCATGGGGAACTTACAATCTTCCAAAGTGTTGCATTAAACGATCTAAGTGCAAAACATAGTGTGCACTCCAATCGGTCTGGGATGCTTTTAATTTGGTGCTGTTCATTGTGATTAAGCTGAATCCCTGAAGTAGTGTTTTGTGCATGTTCATGTTTCAACATCCACATTTGTTGTGAACTGTTCCCAAGGAGATCTGATCTTAACTAGATGACAAACTAAAAGACCTATAGACTTAGGGCCTGTGAATAAGCAATCCTGGCTTTCGTTCCTTGCTTAGTCAATGCTGTGCCGTGTGACCTAAAGTTATGGGATTTCTTTAGGACTCCATTTACCTTTCTACTAAATGGGAATGAAACACTGATCTACATTAGGTGATTGTGTGGCTGAATTTGTGCAGTGAGATCACCGGATGAGTGCAAAAAATGCTAATGGGGTTAGACTCTTTTCTTTTGCAGAGTCCTCAGTGAGTCAAGTATTCACTGTAAAGAATAACACTTACATCCCTCTTTGGTAGGGCGGCCCTTCAATGTTAATCTCCATCCCACACAATCCTGTTGCAGTCTCCCTGTTACCATTCATGATTGACAGTAATCATGCTGAAGGAGGAGCTGAACTTTCAAAGAAGGGATGTCTGTCAGAAAAGTGAACGCCGCATGATTTAAAACCGCCTTCTCCATTTGCCCTGCAAGGACGTAAAGGATGGTTGTGCCAGCTATACAATAGGCGAGATGGCCTGGGATAATGTACAGTACCATTGCATTTCACAAGTGTATTCAGTTGCCTGAGGGGGGTTGTTGGAGCTGCTGTGTCATGTGACACTGGGATCTGATGTGAAATAATCGAGCTCCTGAAACATTCTAACCAGAGGATTGGCTTCCCTTCCATGGATTCAAAGAAGGGAGTTTAAAAATGGCACCAGAACAAAATTGCTACCCGGCTTGAACGGCTCCTGTCCCAATGCCAAGTGCCTTTGCTGGACATAACCAGCCGCTCTGAGAGCATATGCACACAGCTCCCTGGCTGTGTGAAGAAAGAAGAGGATATCTATTTAGCGCTAGACATTTAAAGGTGTTAAACTGGCCAGTCACTTGGAGGGCCCTTGGTTTTCAGGCTTCTGACAACTGCATGGACCCTGAAAAACTGCCCTCTGAAAATCAGACCCCGCTAAGGTGCCTGGAGTTGGGCACCCCCAAAATTCATGCACCCCACTTATGTGGCTCCCTGTGCTATGGTGTGTCTCCTGCTTTAATGTATTACCTTCACGGCACCCCTGGGAAGTAAGGCAGGGATGTAATAGTGCTCCCTGTAAGCTGAGCATTTGGGTGGCTACCCGGGAGAGATTCAAATGCTGCCCAGATGATTGGCAGAGTGTCCAGAGCTGGCAGCCTGTGTTTCTATTATTGGTGCACATCTGTGCATGCCTTGGTGCATAATACAATGTTTATTCCTCACATAGATGGAAAAAGAGAGAGCATTGGCCATAATCCCTGTTGTACAGATCAAAAACTGGGACACAGAATGTAAGTTACTTGTCCAGGGTTCACACAGCATCTGGCAGAGCAAGGAATTAAACTCGGGTCTCCCAAGGCTCAGACACATGCTGTAACCACTAGAGCAGTGGAGGGCATCCTGCGGGCTGCATATGGTTCAATTTGTGTGGCCCAAGAGGCATTTTGTTTACTTTTGCCCGCACACAGAGTTGCCAGATTCCACTAGTTTCTGTCCACATAGTGTGTGTCACTTCTGTAATATTGGTAGGAAAACCTGTAAAGAAAGGGCATGTGAAATGAGGTGCATGCTGATTGCACACAGCTTTTGACTCTGACACCTGTGTGCTCCTTCTGTGTTCAATCAAAGCGCTGTTACGGTTCAATTGGCACATTGTGAATCCTAGGTACGCAAATGCAGTTAGCAAAACAACCCTACCGTGGAAGCAGTGTTCCCTTTAAGATTTTCCATCTGTGAGCGGAGTGAGTTGTGTCTTGTGCACCAATATTGACGTCATGTGCGCTTGTTTGGATGTGTGACACTGTGGCACCCACCAGTTACTAACAACATTTTATATACGTAAAATTGTTAGGTAAGAAACAATACTAAAATAAGGGATAATTAACAAGGTGCATGAACCTGCACCCACCCACCCTGAAAACCACCCAGCTTGGTATATTATTCTGTTGCTAGATGTCTGTGTTTACTGTGCAGAGTTCCGGGCAGGGTATATTCCCTGGCAAACAAAGGCAACACAGTTGAATCTCAAGCTGTGTACAAACTGTTTTTTTTCTATACCTGTGGCTATTTCTTTAATAAATGGTTCCCACTTAAGTAGGCTAGACATGAAACTATTCTGGTCTAAACCCACTATTTTAGTATCCAAACAAAGTTGGAAGTAGAACTATGTTATTGCATGATTACTCACTGCACTGTTAGACCCATTCATTCAAAGTTAATTTAAATTAACTTGCAGCTCATCTAGTTTTCTTTTTTCCGAAAATCAAATTTAAATTGTTTTTCCTGGGATTTTATTGTTACTAAAATATTCTCATGCTATTAGACTAGAATCTCTCACACTCACAGTCACACACAAATTTGCAGGCCAGATCTGGCCCATTTGATAGATCTATTTGGTCTCCATGGTATATACAAAAAGCTTGTCTTAAAAAAAAAAAATTATCGCTTGTGTTGTGTAAATAAAATTCTCCAAATGTGAGCCAGTTGCAAACTGATAAAATGCTTTCTTTCTAAGTCTGCAGGGGACCCTGTAACAAAGACCCTGAGAGGTATGAACTCCCCTTTAATTGCACTGGGATCTTAACTTCAAAGACTAATGAGATTTTTTTAATGTTGTAATTAACCCTTTGCAGTGTTGTTGGGGCCATGTTGGTCCCAGGACATTACCTCACAAACTGTGTGTCTCTAATATCTTTTATTAAACCAACTTCTGTTTGCAAGTGCGAAAGCTTGTCTCTTACACAGTCTGGAACCACTCACCCGCCTATGGCCCATGATTGCAGAATCTTGAATCACACTCCTTTGCAAAATGTGTAAACTCCTCATGCTAAACTGTCTGTTCCATCTTGTATTTAGTGGTAGCACCTGAGTATCTTTCCCTGACCCAACGAAGAATTCTCTGTAAGCTCAAAACTGTCTTTCACCCATAGAAGCTGGTTCAAAAAAGATATTACCTCATGCACTTTGTTGGAATTAATTGTTTAATTTATGCCTGCTTTATCTCTGATTGGAGTCTGTAGAGATTGAGAACCACCAGTGTTCATAGCTCAGTATAAGTGCAGGTCTGTTTCTTTGCTATCAGCGTGCTCACAATATAATTCAAACTAATAGTCTCCTAAAAACTGAGCTGAGCTCTCCATTACTAGGAGCTTCCAAATGTGGAGGAGATAAAGCATTATATTTGTCCTGTGTGCATGTGACATTTGCCAGGGTACAGTCTGAATGGCTGAACAGCTGTGTCCCCTCAATTCTCCAACTTGGAGGAAGAGGGGCCTTTTATACTGCTTTGTTGTGAGAACAACCACTCCTGGCCTGTTCATACACAGCATGCAAAATCATGCCAGGTGAATGACTGGAGTACTCTAGCCAGGCACTGCTGACTTATATTGACACCAGCAAATTCTCAGGCCCAGATCTGTCCCCAGAAATGTGCATCCAGCATTACTCTGTTCCCTCTATGACAATACAAGCTAATAGACAGTTTGTCACTTCATGAATAAAAAAAGATATCCACGACCCCTATTTCCTCAAATGGATTGAAATGTTTAGCACCCTCCAAACATGCTGGCTTAGTTAAAACAAGTATATTAACTAGAGAGAAATGTTAAGTGCTTACATATAATGAGGCAAAAAGGTCAGAATTGGTTACAAAGAAGTAAAAAGTAAAACACAAACTAAGACCTAAGTGAACTTTAAAGCAACCGGATTTCTCTTGCTTATATGTTCACGCAATCTGGCTGGATCTTTTAGCCAGGACCTTTTCCCCCAGTTCAATTCCCTCCTTTTGTCTTTCAAACCTTGTTTGATGCCATGAGTCGAGATGAGGGGAGCAAAGTGATTTGTGTCCAGTGTTGTCCCTTCTTATAGCATTTCTTTTCTATGAGCATCCTCTCCAGTTGGGTTCAAGTGACAGCAAGTCTGTATGCCAAGGTATAAAATTTCTCACTCGCCCTCGTCTACTCTGCCAAAAACTGGCTGCTTAATCTGCTGACAGTCTCTTTCATTATGCAGACACCTGGCTGAGCTGCCAGTTAGATCTTTGTCTCTGGGGGTCTAGGCTGCTTCCTCAGATTTGGAATATGTCTTAGAAACATCATGCAGAAGAATTGTATAACTACATACAATGTCACCTGATATATTTTACCAAGAAAATAATATTTAACAAATTATGAATTTTCAAAGGATATCTGTCATAAGCTCACAAAATCCATTGTAGTCTTGTAAAAAGTCTGAATATGATGGTACAGTACATAGGCACTGAATTTTATTTTCCCTGGGGGTGCCCACTCCACCTGAGGTTATGCTTCTGCTCTGCCTCTTCTTGCTCCCTTCCCAGGGCCCCTACCCACCAGCCACTTGCTGCTCTCCACCCTCTCTAAACCACCAAATGGCTGCTGCCGTTGTTCCCCATGCAGCGGCTCTGGCCCTGGCTGCTGGACCTCCCGCCATCATCTACCATGTGGTGGCTTGGGCCCGGCCACTGAAGCAGCTGCCAAAGCCTGCCACATGGTGGCTCTGGCCTCAGCCCCAGCTGCAGGAGAAGCCACCACTGCCTGTCATGCAGAGGCTCTGGCCCCAGCTGATGGAGCAGCTGCTACCCACCCACTATGCAGCCCACCTGGCTGCAGCTCCAGCTCTGGAGAAGGGCTGAATCATAGAATCATAGACCACTAGAACTGGAAGGGACCTCGAGAGGTCACCAAGTCCAGTCCCCTGCCCTCATGGCAGGACCAAGCACCCTCTAGACCATCCCTGATAGATATCTATTGAACCTGCTCTTAAATATTTCCAGAGATGGAGATTCCACAATCTCCCTAGGCAATTTATTCCAGTGTTTAACCACTCTGACAGTTAGGAAGTTTTTCCTAATGTCCAACCTAAACCTCTCTTGCTGCAGTTTAAGCCCATTGCTTCTTGTCCTATCATCAGAGGCCAAGAAGAACTATTTTTCTCCCTCCTACTTGTGACGCCCTTTTAGATACTTGAAAAATGCTATCATGTCCCCTCTGTCTTCTCCTTTCCAAACTAAACAAGCCCAATTCTTTCAGTCTTCCTTCATAGGTCATATTCTCCAGGCTTTCGATCATTTTTGTTGCTCTTCTCTGGACCTTCTCCAATTTCTCCACATCTTTCTTGCAATGTGGTGCCCAGAACTGGACACAATACTCCAATTGAGGCCTAATCAGCACAGTAGAGTGGAAGAATAACTTCTCGTGTCTCGCTCACAACATTCCTATTAATGCATCCCAGTATCATGTTTGCTTTTTTTGCAACAGCATCACACTGTTGACTCATATTTAGCTTGTGATCCACTATGACCCCTTGTGATGGCACAGTCGGGGTTCCCCTCGATCCTGCAGCCCCGTAGCAGCAAGAACAGACTCCGCCAGCCAGTAGAATAGAGAGGGTTTATTGCTTCTCCAGGATACAGCACAGCATAGACGTGATGTGGTTACAAGAGTCAAGGCCAGGATGCCTCAGACCCCTGAGGTTAGGGGGTCCATCACCCCTCCCCCGGACCCTCAGTCCTCAGCTTAGGTTGTTCCCTTCATGTTTCCCAGCTAGCAACTGACCCTTCCCTCAACACTCACTTCCTTTGTTCCATCTCTTCCCTTAACCGGTAGAACCGGTTTGCTCACTGTGATGGGGGCCCTCAAGGTGCCCACTGCTGGGCAGTGCTTACAAACAGAGGCCAGTAGGGGTCATCCACAGCTCAAGCACAGCAACCAGCAAGGTACTGACACTACATCACACCCCTAAATACTTTTCTGCAGGACTCCTTCCTAGACAGTTGCTTCCCATTCTGTATGTGTGAAATGGATTGTTCCTTCCTAAGAGGACTACTTTGCACTTGTCCTTATTAAACTTCATCCTATTTACCTCAGACCATTTTTCCAGTTTGTCCAGATCATTTTGAATTATCACCCTCTCCTCCAAAACAATTGCAATTCCTCCCAGCTTGGTATCATCTGCAAACTTAATAAGCGTACTCTGTATGCCAATATCTAAATCGTTGATGAAGATATTGAACAGAACCGGTCCCAAAACAGACCCCTGTGGAACCCCACTTGTTATGTCCTTCCAGCATGATTGTGAACCGTTGTTAACTACTCTCTGAGAATGGTTATCCAGCCAGTTATACACCCACCTTATAGTAGCCCCATCTAAGTTCTATTTGCCTAGTTTATTGATGAGATGATCATGTGAGACAGTATCAAATGCCCTACTAAAGTCTAGGTATGCCACATCCACTGCTTCTCCCTTATCCACAAGACTCATTATCCTATCAAAGAAAGCTACCAGATTGGTTTGACGTGATTTGTTCTTTACAAATCCATGCTGGCTGTTATCTATCACCTTATCTTCCAGGTGCTTGCAGATGAAGCTGGGGTGAGGGCCCCACACATGGCTCCGCCCCGGAGTAGCAGAGCAGCCATGGCACAGCCCTGCTGAGGAGGTAGGCAGGCCTCCAATTCTTGCTCTTGGGAGACTGTCTTGATTATGGCAATTCTGCAGCTCGTTGAGATGGAGGGGCACTCATGCGGCCTGCTCACTAGCCTAGGTTGTCCACTGATGCACTACAGCATCCTTCCTCTCAGTAGGCTTCTGAGACTGGAACGGTGCCTTAGAATATTCTCTAATAATGCTAAAGAACCTGTCCCATCTTTTCAGCTGTGACATACTTCAGTACTTTTCCAGATGTGAAGAGCTCTGTGCAAACTCAAAGCTTGTCTCTCACCCGGCAGAAGTTGGGCTAATTAAAGCTTTATCTCACCTGCCTTCTGAAAAGGGAGGCCAATTTACTTTCACCTTGAAGACTCTTGGCAATGGCAATGACCCTAGTAGCCAAATCTAAACAGAACAGAGAATGGGGGGAGAGGATGTGTATCCAGGCTAGGAAACTCACCGTATTCAACCATTTCCTCCTAACATTAGTGTTCAAAAGTCTCCCTTTACAGCAAAGGGGTTGTGTGGGATTGGTAATGCGGTCTGACTCCTGGGGCGAAGAAAGAAGCTTTTTTACAAAAGAAACTTGCTTGTGTTCAGCACAGGTTTGAGGAGACGTGTCACTAGATAAAATAGCTGGGAATTGCATTTCAAAATGAAATTTTGACTTGACACTTGATTTCTGAGCCTTGTAGCTCTGTACAGGAAAAATGACACCTGCAGTTTCCATATGCCTTTGACACCAGTTTAATATTGACAGTTTTTCCCCCACCTTATAATTAGCTGAATGTTCTGAATATCTCTGCTTGTCAGGGAGTCATTTGGGTGGTTAGCATTTAAGCATCGGTGGGATTTTTCTCTTGACAAGAAGACTCCATGTTCTGCCTCCTTGGTTTCATGAGCTTGTGTTGCCTAAGGCAGTTGCAGGCAAAGAAATGATCCTCAAAATATTCCCTGGGTGGAGACCCTGGCTCCGATAGCTGTGACTCCAACTGAGGGCTTGCTTTGGTTGCCTAAGTATCAGCTCCCTGTTTGCTGCATATTATTCCGTGCCTGAAGTCAAAACCCTGTTTGCGATGGCCAAATCAATTCAATTGACTTCGAGAGCCTTCCTCTCACCTGCAAATCCAGAGGGATACAGTCCCAAGGAACTGAGGCTGTCAGAGCAGGGAAGTACCTGAAATGTGCATGTTACAGGATCCCCTTATCGCAACCCCACAGCAGCAATTAAAATGGCTAGAGATCTAATATAGCCTTTTGCTAGTCTAACTCCTCTTTGCAATGTCTCTGAAGGGGAGTTTCTCTTGTTCGTGCTGCAGACCTCGGTGTGAGATGGTTCTCTTCCTTGCTTGGCTCCATAGCAGCATTAACATTGCAGAGACGTTCAAAGTGGCTCCTTTCCTTTAGGTGTCTTAAGGTTGATACAAGTTCCTATTATGAGATGCTTCCCCCAGGCCTTGCTGTAACAGCATTTACCTACTCTCAGTGCATCAGTTTCCAAGTAACTGATTCTCTTGGCTGTGTAAGTGCTTCAGTGAGAACATCTCTCCAATATGCTGTGGGGGACACAGCTCAGAACAGGCTGGGCGCCAGCAGGGGAGAAGAGTAATATGATTGGTTCACAGCTGAATCCCCTGGAGCTTTTCACTGAAACGGGGCTGGTGGTGTAAGTACAGGTCAGAATGCCCTTGGCTTAGCAAGGTTCTGCTCCGAGCAAAAACAAAAAACAGGACTATGCAGCACTTTAAAGACTAACAAGATGGTTTATTAGGTGATGAGCTTTCGTGGGCCAGACCCACTTCCTCAGATCAAATCCTCCAAGCAAAGAATGAGTGACTCTTCTTAAACACAGACTAAAAGCTGTCTCAGCCCCTCTGTCTACACTAAGTGCAGCATCAAGCCCTTAATAGAAGGTTCCTGGCTGCAGGCGCTAAGGCGCATTGACACCAAGAAAAAGAGCCCAGGTGAAGACCTCCACTTCTCCCACCAGTGCTCAGTAGCTCGTAGTATACAAACCCATGTTTGAGAGGCAGGAATTCCTGTTTTCTAAGCCAGTCTCCATCGCAGATTCGGTGTCTGACCTTCTGCAAGTGAACTGCAGCCAACTTTTCAAAAGGGGAGCGGAACTTTGTTACTCAGCTTGGGAGCCTCTGCATTTGATTGCCCAAGGTGTTCAGTGTTGGGAGCTGCAGCTGATTTGCCTCTGATTTTCAGAGGTGCTGGCTGTATGAGAAGGAGCACCTGAAATGGAAGGGTTCAGAATCAGTGGCAGCTTTTGAGTGGATTTAGAGGAATAGCCAAGTCTAGGAATTGGGCAGCACTGTGCCTGGTGTGACGGTATCAATTGTGGTTTCTCATGCTGATGTAATGGTCCTTGGTAGACAATATGTTTGAATGTAACCTTACCTCCTATGTGGGGTCTGCTTCCCTGCCATTTTAAAATAGGGAGTGATATTTGTTAAACTCCCAGAAACAATGCGGGAATTCATTAGTTCGCTCTACACAACTAATGACTATTCCAAGGGCAGACCAGAAGGCATCGGTGTGATTGATAATTATCTCCATTTTACAGAGTGATACTTCCAAAGGCAATGAAACCAAGTGATCTGCACTCAGTTGTGCGGTCACAGCCGAGTGAGGAGTGAATGCAGGCGTGCAGACTCATTCTATGCTCCGGCTGCTTCCCTTATTTCTTTCATGGGCAGTCACTTTGGGTTGCTTTGGAAGAGAGAAAAGGCACTCAAGTCAGCCTACACTATTTTTGGGAGGGCTGGAGCATAGACCCGTGTAACTTAACCTTGGAACACAAATGCAACTTGATTGCTCAAGATGGCATTCACTTGGCTGGGTCTCTATTTCCGGTTCACTTGTGAAGGCGGCTCCCGTTCCAATAGGCTTGTTTTTAAGCTGACCTTCAAAGACTTCAGAGGAACTCTAAGAAAACCGCTTTTAATTACACTTCTAATTAAAAAGTCGGTCACGGGGATGACACCTTGAATGGATGCAAACGTGAAACACTTTTTATTATCGTCATTCCCTCTTTTAAAAGGTTCCTGAACATTATCCAGGGCCTCACTGTGCAAGCACAGCCTCTGACATGCAAAACACAGGCTGAGGAATTGGAGACACTCTGAGCAGGAAGGATTCAAAGCAAAGGACATGAAACCAATTCCTCTCCCTCCTCCCAACCCAGACTCTGTGATCCCTGAGGAGATAAAAGCCATTTAGGGTATCTATGCGCATTTAAAAATGGAAGGCTGGTGCTGTCAATGGGAGAAGTCTTAACTACAGTTCTGTTTGGCCTTTGATGCTGTTGATCAATCCACTTCACAAGTGCACCTGGACTGCATTGTATCTATCCTGGCTGCTACACAAGACCTGGGTTGGCTTTGTATTCATCTGGCTGATGGGGAGCATTTATTTTTGTCTCTGAACTGTTCATGAGCAAATGGAACCTTTCCTTGAATAAACAGCAGCTAACCTGGACTTTTCAGGACCGTGGTTCAAATGATGACCCGGCAGGTTGCTCTGAGACTCCTAGAGACCTGTCCAATTTGGGCAGCAATTGCCTGCACATTTCCCAGCAGGGTGACAATGCACAGCACAGTCTTTACCAGGCCTGGGCAAAATCCAGCATGCCAAGCTACCTGATCCAGCCCACAGAGGCAGTGGGGAGCCCCAGAGCCCCGCACACTTCTCAGAAACACGGGTACAGGGCACTTTCTGAGTCCGAAGGGGGGGGGGGGAGATTCAAATGCTGCTCCTGCCCCCAGCACAATCTCATTGGCCAGTTTCTGGACAGACACTGGCCAATGGGAGCTGCCTATTTGAATAACAGGCAGCCACAAAGCACAACCGTCCTGCTCACTTACTCAAGCACATGGCTAAGCAGGCAGAAACATTTTAAGCTCTTCAAGCCTTTAACTCAGCAGGCAGGCAGGCTGGTAAGTCTCCTGGTGAGAACCTGCCACTGGCACATCAGTCCCTCTTTTCCCCAACCCTCTGCCCCACATTCCTGCCCTGCTACTCCACATGCACCCATAAACCCCCCTCCCCCCCCAGATCTGGCATCCCAATCTCCTGCCTGAGATCACAATTCCATCCTACCCTAGATGAGATCCCAAAACCCTGCACCTCAGTTCCCAGGATCCCAAAACCCTGCCCTAGGTCACAACTGCCTCCTTCGCCCAAACTCCCTCCCAGTGCCTATTCTCCCTCCAGCACCCCAATCCCTTATCCAAAGCTCCCTTCTGCACCCTACCTCCATCCCAGACACGGCACCTCCTCCATTAATACCATGGAAGAGTGTGGCCCTCGACCACTTTCCAAAATCATGGGAGTGGCCCCCCTCCCCCTCAAAAAATATTGTCCACCCCAGTTGTAAGCATGCACTGAATTGACCATGCCCAGGCTTTTCTGCACCACACTGTCCCACACATTGTGATTGTGCAAATAAAGGGAAATGTAGCTTCCAGGGGAAGTTCTTTATTTGGCCCAGGCTGCCATCGTGCGTTTGATACAGGTGGATAGAAAATAACTACTCCACATTACAGTGGCTGTTGAGTCGATATCCATTTCCTGCCTGTTGCCAAACCAAGGAGAGAGCATCTCCCAACCACACCAAACATACATTTGTTGGGGAGAGATTTTCCCGATTTGGTTTTTGCTCAGGAGATGCAAATTGTGTCCCATGCCGTTGCTCCTCATCAGGGTGACCAGAGGCAGAGATCAGACAGGGACACGAATGACTCAATGTAAAGGCAAGACTCTGTTCTCAGGTATGGATACACAGGTCACCCAATTTTAACTCGGGTCATGTTCTATCCAAGGCTAAGCAGTAGAGTCACCAGAAAAAACTCTCCCATGTGGGAAGAAAGTGGCATTGGGAGAAGAATTCCGGAGCCAGGCTCCACATGCTGTAACTGAACAGCATTTTAACCGAGGCTAGGGAGCCCTGAGATCACATTTAAGAGCTCCTCCTAGTACCCTAACTGCTTCCCCCGGATCGTCCTGTGTGTGATGGAGAGGCCAGTGCTCCAATGAGCTGTGTGCTGTCGGTGAGTGCCTAGTGGGGTCTCACAAACTGCCTGGGTTAAATGTAGGGCCACGCACTGCTCCTCCACACAGCGAGTGGAACAAATGGGCGCTTTGTCTGTTGGAGCGCCCCCCCAAGTTGGGAGATCAGAGCTCCAAGAAGAGGGCGCTCCCCTTTGACACTGATGGATTTAGACACTGAGATCAGACTTGGCAGGAAGGTGCTGGGCTGCTGGGAGCTTTGAGACTGTTCTGAGGCATCAGGGTAGTCCCGGTGCCTCTCTTCCCCCATACAGCATATAAACGCTGCTTAGGAAGGATAAGGTGCTGGTTTCTTCTCTTGGCACCTCAGGCAGTCCCAGAATGGAGCTAGCAAGATGCATCTTTGTACGTGCATTCCTACTGAGGAGAGGGCAATGCTAGAGGTGCAAGCGAATGCCTTGTATGAGCCCAGAAATGATGGGCTAGAGCACTGTTTCTCAAACTTTTTTTTTTATAAAGTACCCCTTTTTTAAAAAAAAATTATAAGTACCCCCAGTACCTACAGTTTTCAGACACACATTTTTTCTGCCCTTGCAACACATTTGTTTAAACAATTTAATCATAGCCGGGCGAGCGCTAAAATTTTTGGGTGTAAAAAGTACAAAAATAATAAAATGCTGTAAAACTTAAAACAAAAGTTCAATTTTCTCCAAATTTCAGTTGTTGATGTGCCCCCCAGACTTCTCTCAAGTACCCCTAAGGGTACTCGTACCACTGGTTGAGAAAGACTGGGCAAGAGGAGAACTGAGCTTGTCCTCACTTTGGCTCCTTCCCCCAGGGTGGGAGTGGTCCAGGGTTCCTCATCCATGGAGTGACGGACTTGCGGGAACGGTGTGTGATTTGAATGTCACCGAGCAATGGAAATCTCCTCCCTGCTTTCCCAATGACTGACTTCCCTCTTAAGGGAGCCGTGATGTAGAAGCGGCAGCATTCGCTGGCAGCCAGGCCTTTCCCCACACATGCACGAAGGGGTGACACAGATACTGGATGTTCGGCGCTCCTGTGTGCTCTGGGCTCTCTGGGGGCAGGGGAGGCTGTGCAAAGTTCAGGAGCTTCTGTTTGCACACATGGCTCACCGGCAGGGACCTGCCCAAGCTTCCAATCCTCCGTTTTCTTAAGCAAAGCTAGTAAAGGTCAATGCACTACACTGGAATATTTAAGCTGGAACTTAGAAGGATGTGTCCTGGAGCCAGGCTAACCCTGGATCTCCCACACCTCTGAGCATACCCAAATAGCCAGGCTGAACAGCACGAGTCTCTCTCCCCGTCCCCAGGAAAATGGAATTGAAATCAATAACATGTCTGCTTCAGCATATGGAATCTCAGACAGTGCGGAATGTGAGGGAACTAAATCACTTGAAATATAAATATCCGAGGCGACAGATTAGTACTTGCAGATTAGCTTCACATTTGGCTGTCAATATGCATTAATTGCCGGTTGAGCCAGCTAATCTATGAAACCTATTGCTTTGGCAATCAGAACACTTACGTTTCAAAAAGAGAGAAGGATTTTCGTCTGTTAATTACACACGCAGGCGTTCTGCAGTGTGAATCCCACATGCAATTTAGACTAAATCAGCAGACAAATTGGATAACATGTTGCTTCTATTGAGCCAACAAACAAGAAAGCCCCCTGTCTCCTGGAGCTGGCAGCAAAACTGCCAGAAGCGAGGAGGGTTGGCTCTGCAGAGACCCACATGCTGGAATGGATATTCTCAGGCAAGGAGCCAAGACCTCTGGCGAGGGGGAAAGGCTGTCAGTTGCCACCTGCTGTGGAATTGTTTCCCTTTTGCTGTGGAAACAATTTCCCGGCTGCCGTCCATTCAACCAGTGAAGCAGCATGTGTCTTGCTGTCGATTGGGCGTGTTAAGGCCTCGCGGGAACGAAGCAATGCATCATGGGAAGCCCTGTGGGTTCTATACAATCAAGGCTGCATGCTGGGGCCCGATCTCTCCTGTGGCTTGGAAGCACTACTATGAAACGACCACAAATAGTTCCATGGGAGCCGCCAGTTTCATGAGGAAACGATTTCCCAGCATCGAGGGGAGCTGCTCTTTTATTCTCATTCTGCCACACGATGAGGCACCGCTGCGAGTTTTTAACTAGCTCAGCTGGCTCACGATCATGCCACAAGTTGTTTCTAAGTGGGCTCCCTGCCACGCTGCTGGGTATAATCAGCAAAAGTCAAGATTCTGCTGAATAACTTCCTCCCACCCAATCTATATTGGGACATTTCCCCCGTAGAACCTTTTGGTGCTGTTGGCCCAATTGGAGAGGCAAGCCTCTGAAACTAATCCTTCCCCTGCTGCTCTGTCTCTCGCTATCCTCCTCCCCTATTGCTATCCCTAGGTCTTGGGCCGCTGCAATGGAGCTGTCGATAGCAGAATGGCTGATTAGTGCATGTTGATTTTCAGTATGACTGCCAGAGAGGTTGCCTGCTCTGAGACTAGTTATTCAGCATGGGAGGGGAGATTCTGGCCAATGCTGACATGGAGTCCATTTGTTGTTCAGTCAGAAATCAGTCCCAAGGGTGCTCATTCTGGGCCAGGATTTAGGAGGGGCTGAACCAGTGGACATGGCAGATTGTCCCTCCATTTGGGACCCAAGAAGCTCTGTGGTCTGTTAGTTTAGCATCCCAGAAACAAGTCAGCTAGTTATGGGAGCAAGTGGTCTGGCTCCTGCCTCTCCCACAGCCTGGGGGAGGATGCTTTAAGCACGGGACTGTAGCAATGTCATGGATTTGCTCGCTCTTGCCTGGCCCCTTTTTTACTCTTGAATTCTTTAGCCAGAGTGAGCGTCAGTGGCTGAGCCTGAGGTAGCCCCATGCATCCCAGAATTACCTAATACTTAGCGTTCCCTGAGAAATGGCAATCCCTCGGATGGAGGAGGGACTTGATTGGGTGGAGTCCCCCATCCAAGGGGAGTACCCAACCCCTGAGATAAGTTCTGAAAGAGGTCCCCCTCTCTGACTCTTCCCTGCCAGGACCTTATGTGTATTCACTTGAGGGGCCCAATCCAGTAGGCACCGTGTGATCACGTTTATTGGATTGGGCCCTGCAGGCCAAGCAATGGTCAAACTCCTGTCTTTGCCCCAGGTGACGAGGACCTCTGGGGCTTAGGGTCCAGATAGGCATCACATCGCTGTGTAGAGAGGCAGCGGTGCTCATGAGGCAAACAGGCACTGAGATCTTTTTACTGAAAAACAAAAAATGTCAGTGGCAGGTGGGTGTAGGGGTCTAAATAGGTGTCCCTCAGTGCTAAAACTAGGACATAGATATTTCAAACAGGGGTGTAGATATCTAATTTTTTATTTATTTTTTGTATCCAGGCTTTAGTCTGCCTGTCTCTTAGTTCTCCTCGGTCAAACAGGGTTAAGAGCTCTGTCCTGCCTCTTGGGGGTGTCATGAGGATAAATACTATAAAGATTGTCAGGTGCACAGATGCTGTGCTGATTTGGGGGCATGTAAGCACCATACATGTCTACAAATCACATGATCTCTGTTACTATTAAGTATTTAAATGTATGGCCTGATGAGAGGCAGCCTTTCCCATTACCTGGCCCCCGAGTTACCTGACTTCCTTCATGCTGAATTTTGCTCATACATAACAATAGTGGTGTTATTGTTGCAAAACCAAGTGTAGGTCCCATGAGCCAGAGGTGACCAATGTTAGAAGGTATTAATCTAATTAGAAGGGCACCTTGCTCTAAGGGGCTCTACTGTGATTCTAAAGTATGGACTTGCATTAGGACTGTCGCAGTGCATCCCCCGTTGCCTACTTACGGAAGGCGAATGAAACATCAAGCCATTAAACTAACACTAAAAAACCCTGATTGCATTTGTTGAAGCGTGAAGCCATAATTCAGCCGGTCAGACGTAGTTATGAGTCAATAGCATTACAGAATCTTATCGGGATGCTTTTCTGCTGACTCCCTGAACAAACACGGAGAGGGGAGAAGCAAGATGGGGGAAGAGTCACTAAAAAAGTAGATTTTGTCTTGCGTGTTGGAATGTGGCTATGCACAATGTTGCAGTATTCAGGCTACTGCCCTTCTCTGTCAGCAATAAAGCAGAAAGGTTTTCTGGGTTTCCTCATTCCAATTGTGAAAACATTTTGGAGCTAGTGCGAGTCACTGCGTCAGTCAGTGGAAGGCCTCCCGTTGCCTTAATAGGCTCCCTTTCTGTACAAGCACTGCTGGTTTGGGGACCATACACTGTCTTAGGACATAGCAAAGACATAGCCACTCGGGTCTGAGCATAAAATAGAAGGCTGACTAGTGACAACAGGCATCTCCATAATAACTAACAGTAGCTTTGACTTTATTCTAAGCATGGATGAAACACGCAATTCAAAGCAACCTGTCCCCTACTGTCCCATCAAAATAATCGGTAAAATACCCCCCTGTACTTGCTTGACATCCCTTATCATGGGCTGTCTTCCTCCAGAGCTGCCACAGTAAATGGCAGGAGTGACTGATGCCATTTCTGTGGCAGAACCTGTGGAACTCCTTGCCAGAGGATGTTGCGAAGACCAGGACTTTAACAGGATTCAAGAAAGAACTAGATAAATTCATGGAGGTTAGGTCCCTCAATGGCTATTAGCCAGGGTGGATAGGAATGGTGTCCCTAGCATCTGTCAGAGGCTGGAAATGGGTGACAGGAGAGGGACTGCTTGAAGATTCACTGTTCTGTTCACTCTCTCTGGGGCATTGGCCACTGTTGGAAGACAGGATACTGGGCTAGATGGACCTTTGGTCTGACCCAGTATGGCTGTTCTTATGTTATTATGCATGAGGCATCTAGTCTTAATTAGTGCTGGGGCTTTCTGGTGCTGAGTCCCAGAGCCTCTTTGATCACGGATGAAGCACTGTCTGCATCTCATTGGCAAGCAGAGCCATTTTCATGGCTGCCGGCTCATGCCACGTACTTTGCCCATTGGTTTGTAGCTTGGAGGTACGATTCAGGTGCCAGGATGGGGATGGATACGGGCTTGGGTGACGCTGCTTGATGGCTTCATTTGGCTAGGGCTGTTGTGCCGGCTGTGATGGATCGCTCCTCAGATCCACCACAAGCCAAACTGGATCAGACCTATGGTCTGTGTGATGCAGTATCGTGCTCTGACAGTGGCCAGTTCCAACTGCTTCAGAGGAAAGTGCGAAAACCCTGCTGTTAGGGGGTGTCCTGCCCCCTGGGTATGTTTCCTTCTGAGCCCCCATCACAGGGGCAGTCTGGGGAAGCTCAGCTGGTGAAGGTAAGCCCCAGCCCCACCCTTTCCCCGTAGGCCCTGCACTCTCAGCAACCTTCTCCCTCTTTGTGGAGCCAAACCAACTCCAGCCCCTGAACATCCCCAGGCCCCTTAGTCTACCTGTGTCCCAGTGGGTAGCAAGGTCCCCACTGTTCCTGGCTGGCTGGAGCACCGGGCAGCCAGACACCTAGGTTTCCATGCCACAGCCCCCATTCTCCTGGGCAGCTGGGATTCCCTCCAGGAGGCCTGGGCCGTGCAGAACATGGGCAGTTTGGGGAAGGCATCACCTCCCTTTGCCGTGCGCTCTCTGCTGCTCATGCTTCGCCAGTTACTAATTGACTTACACCTGGAAGGCTGCGGGTTCGTTTCCCTTCCCAAATACTTGTGTGGAAATGCTCTACAATTTACTGTCCAGGAGCTAGCAAGGGAGATTTAGATTAGATACTCGGCAAATCTGTAACTGTAAGGAAAAACTTAAACAACTAAAAGTCTAGTAGCACCTTAAAGACTATCAACACATGTAGATGGTATCGTGAGCTTTCGTGGGCGCAACCCACTTCTTCAGATGACTGGAGTGTTAGAAGTCCAGATCCAAGAATAAATAAGGGAAGGGGGGGGGGAGAGGAAAGGAAAATATCATCTGTTTGGATCTGTGCGCGTTTCTTTGTGTAGTTGATGGATTTCCACTCCATACGGCTGAATACAGTGCCTTCCTTGCATGTTCAAAAGCTTCAGAGGGGTAGCTGAGTTAGTCTGTAACAGGAAAAACTTTAAAAAAAAACAACAAATAGACTTAAAGCCTAACAAAACATGTAGAGGGTATCATGAGCTTTCGTAAGGGTAGCTAAGTTCTGGAAGAGGCTTCCAAGGGAGTTTGTGGAATCCCTGTCACAGGAGGTTCCTAAGAACAGGAGTGGCACACACATAGCTGCGCGGTCTGGATAGATTTGATCCTCGCTGCAGAATGCTGGATGATGTGACCTCGTGAGGTCCATTCTGGCTGGATGCTTCTGAAATTCTATTGTCTCTCTTTTCCTAACCCCACTGTTGCTTCTTCATGAATCCCACGAGTAAGAGGCACCATCTACTACAACCTCCACATTCTTTGGGCTCATTTCATTTCATGGCGTGGGCTGGTTCTCATCTTGCATGGTCTCTAGAGATTCTGGGCCTGGATGTGCAGACTGCGTATTGAGCATTGCTGAAGCTGTTTTGTTTCGCTTTAACTGCTGGTACGGACAGTGCACGGGAAAGTGCAAGAGGGCAGGATAGGAAGAAAACTAATCACTTAAGCCCTAATTAATAAGGGGATTCGGATGACAGGGAAACCCAGTGTAATTACCACTAATTAGCAGCTGAGTGCAGGAAGAAAAAAAATGAATCCATGGTTTTAAGAAGCTCAAACAAGTCTTTGCAATTTACTGACAGCATCCAAATTCTGCATTCCATGGGATTGGTAGACAATGTACTGATCAGAGTTCTCAAGAGCTTTAGAAAATGAGAAGTATGTTCATAGACCAGATCACCTGATCTCCCCCTCCCCCTTTGATCCAGTTCTGTCAATAACAGAACATCTCCAACATTTGAGTTCTGCAAGCTTGTTTCTTTCCTACCTGGCTCTCATTGGTGAGATGAGTTTGTCGCTGTGCAAGCTGTTAGTTTGGTATGTAAATGCCTGACCCAAACAGCAACTGGATGAGAGGAGAGGCGTCTCCAAGTTGTTGAGGGAGGCTGGGGCAGCATTTTCAGAAGGTGTTTGCTCTGTTGCAAACTCTCACGCGTATAGATGGTGCATTCAGCTGTACATGGATCCACCAATGAAGGGAAAATCCATGTGAAAAATCAGTGTGCATTGCATCTGAAATACTAACTCTGCCATAAGCAGTGTAGTTGTAGCTGTATTGGTCCAGGATATTGGAGGGATGTTGGAGCTAATAGCTACTTTATTAGACCAAATTTTCTTAGTGAGGGTTTTTTGAGCCAGAAGCAGCTCTTCAATATTGCTGCTTATGGCATTATCTTCATCTTGGGTCTGACCCAGATACATGATGTGTCATGATTGTTGGGTGTCCAACTGTCCTGTTTCCTGCAGATTGTCAGACACGTGTTTGTTTCTTTGTGCTTTGTGGAAACACATGCCTCTGCAGGAGTCTGTGATGTCATGGCTTTTTAGGAGTCCCTCTGCCCATCAGATGGGTACTGTAACATGTCATTTGCACACATGAGTGCTGCATTTTGGAACCTCATGGCTACAGGTGTCCAGGAATTAGAAGATGGCTTTTCTTTCATGGGAAAACACTGCTTTGTCAGCTGAAATGGTTTGCTGGAAAGAATCTATTTCCTGACTTAAATTTTGGCAGGTGGAGGGAGAATACATTTTGAAATGGCCCAGTACCCGTTTCAAAAACAAAACTTTGTTTTGAAAACACCTGACTTTCTTTTTTTTAAACCTTTTTTAAAGGTTAAATAGAAACATAGCCTGAAATCCAAACAGATTCCAGTCAACTGAAACATTGTAAAGCTATTTTTGTTTGTAGGAATTTCAACTTTTTGTCTTAGTTTGGATTGGGGAGGGGGAGAGTTGAATTCTCAATTCTTCTGGAATGATCAAACTATTACCTCATTCTCGTGATCTGCATGGTGTTGACGCTGAGCTAGTGCCAGCCCTCCCTCTCCCCCAAGACCATGCTGGCAGGAAGGGCCTCAAAAGACTCAAAATAACCCATAAATTACTTCCTGTAACTGGAACTACAGGTGGCAGATTAAGGATGCCTTAGGAGTGCACAGCTCCTAACCCAATGGGGCTCCAACCTTCACTGGTAACCCTGGGAGTAACCAAAATATAAGTAAAAACTTAAAAAACAACAAATAGACTAGTAGCACTTTAAAGACTAAGAAAACATATAGATCAGCGTTTCTTAAAGTGTGTTCCGTGGCACACTGGTGTGCTGCGAGGCAGTCGGAGGTGTGCTGCAGAGATATGGTGACCATACGTCCCTTTTTTTCCGGGACAGTCCCAGATTTAAAGATACCCAGCGCTAGCGCAGTGCAGCAGCAACTCCCCACCTCCACCCAGCACCTAAATGGCTCCCTTGGTGCTTTGTGCGGGCAGCCAGGGCCACTGCCGGTGGTGCGCAGTATCCAGAGCTCACGTCCAGTGCGCGCCGCCATCCGGCAACCCCCGCCCCCCACGTGGCCCTTCCCTCCTGCTGTGGGACTGCCTCCGCCATGCGCGGCTGCCAGCCCAGCCTCCTCCAGGGGGTGGGGTGCTGATTGGAGGTGAAACCTGGCAAGCCGCTCTGCCGGAGTCCCGGCAGAGAGCGCGCAGAGCCTGGCTGGAGCGCTGCAGAGCGGGGCATGTTTGGGCTCTGCCGGTGCACTCTGTGCATGGCCCTTTCTCCCCCCGCCCCTTCCCACCCTGCTGGGGGAGTGGCAGTGCACCAATGCACTCGCTTTGCCATGCTCCACAAGCCGGGTGGGGTGAGGGGTTTCTCCCCTCCCCACTCACACCCCTCCTAATGGGAGCCAAAGCTGATGCAAGGACTGGACTGCACTAAAATTAGCACCGCAGGCGGCCCAGCTCCAGGCCCGGCAAGCAGTCCTGCCCCGGAAGCAGCTGGGGCCGGGGCTGTGGGGATTTCTCAGGCCTGACTACAGCCTCCAGCCTCTCAAACTGGAAGGCAAAAGGTGGGGGAGGGGCACGGAGAGAACTAGGGGGAAAGGGGGTGAGAGAGGAAGGCGCTTGTGCTGAGGGGAGGGGCCAAACAAGCCACATGAACTCAATACTAGTGCACAGCACAAAATTCATTCTGCTCATGGGAGGAAAATCTTAGAGGGAACATTTCCCCTAGCCTCTTTCTCCACCCCCCCCCCCAAGTTAATGTGATACAAATTGGGTTAATGTAATTGCAGGATAGTTGCATGAAGGGGGTTCGGTGGGGGCCAAACTCATCCCTATTGGTAGGAGGATGGTGGGAAAAGTTATTAGAGGGGGTCACACAATACCTTTTATTTCTGGTCATGTGTCCATCTTGACCCGAGAGTCAGGGGCATGATTAACAGAGGTCGGGGGTATGGTTAATTTGTCCCTAATTTTGGTTCAGAAAATATGGTCACGATATGCAGAAAGAACAGAGTTCAAATGGCTGCCCTTAAAGGGGCAAGCCTGCTTTTTTTTCCTCTCAACAAAAAAATCCTTGGTGTTCCTCATAAAAAAAAAATTGTTTGGTGTTCCTTGGTCTTAAAAAGTTTAAGAAATACTGATGTAGATGGTATCATGAGCTTTCATGGGCCCAACCCACTTCTTCAGATGACTGGAATATTAGAAGTCCAGATCCAAAAATAAGTAAGGGAAGGGGGGGAGGTGAAAAAAAGGAGGAAAAAAAAAAGAAGAAAAGGAGGGGGGAAGGAGAAAGAGAGAAACAGTGTGTAGATGGTTCAAATAGTTACAAGAATCTCTTGTTTTGATCATTTGAATTTTACAACAGAGGCTCTTGTAACTATTTGAACCATCTTCTCTCTCTCTCTCTCTCTCTCTCTCTCTCTCTCTCCTTTCTTCCTCCTTTTTTTTCCTTCCTTCTTTTTTTTTCTCCTTTCAGCCCCTCTCCCTTCCCTTACTTATTCTTGGATCTGGACTTCTAATACTCCAGTCGTCTGAAGAAGTGGGTTGCATCCACGAAAGCTCATGATACCATCTACATGTTTTGTTAGTCTGTAAGGTGCTAGTCTATTTGTTGTTGGGGTTTTTAATGTTTTTCCTGTTATAGACTAACTCGGCTACCCCTCTGAAGCTTCAGAATATAAGTGTTGATTCATAGTTGTCCTTCACTACAAATATTTTCCTTTGTGTTACTATGTCATGCAACACTCACCACCAGCACCATGAATGTACAGTGTTCGTGTTCTGCCACGAGCATGCCGCCAGCATGGTCTCTGTAGCTGCTAGCTGCTGTGAGAATGATAAACACAACACAGTGGAACAGCGTTAATTATGACCCTGTTGCCTTTGTCCGCTCCCTGCTGCTTGTTTATCTCCATGCGTGGGGATGGAAAGTGCAGTTTGGCTCCTGCTAGGATGATTTTTTTTAAAAGCACTTTAAGTAGAAGCCTCCAGGGGAGGTTTTTGTCAAGGTCACAGAGTTGAAATTCAAATGATCAAAACTGAATATTTTTCCTTCTGTGAGCTTTAAAACCAGAGACAGGCAAACTTCAGATGGGTCAGAGAACCCCTCTCAGGTGCTTCAGTGAAGCACAATGTTCCTTCAAAAGCAGCTCCTTTTTTGTTCTGTTTGTGCAGCGTTCACTTCCGCAGGGTGCTCTTTCATGATCAGGACTTCTCGGTGTTACAGTAACAGGAGTCCCCATATTGCTTCAGTCTCCAGCAGGCAGGCTAGACATCTAGCCTCAGCAAGCAGAGGCTGTCTGAGATTTCTGGGACGAAAGGTGATCGCTCACTTGTGGGTGTTTGGTGATGGCTGAGAGGTTATGGAGTGGAATTCACGGCCCTGAATGGTGCAGGAAAAATCTTCTTTGGCCAAAACCCAGGCAAGCAGCAGAATTAACAGTTGGGAAGGGAAAGGGATTGATCTCAGAACTGTACTCATGTCTGTGTATATTGATTGCTTACCCAATACTCTTCTTTTTAAATAAACCTAAGTTAATAAGAATCCTGTAAGTGTATATTTGGGTAAGGTCTGAAGTATTCATTAACCTGTGAGGTAATATGTCTGATCCTTTGGGATTAGAACTTTCTTAGGATGTTCACTGATCCTCATATTTGACTTGGGTGGCTTTAAGGGAATTGTGTCTTTTGGGTATCCAGTAATGTATCCTAGAGGCTGTTTTATGCCTTTTTGGCAAATGTAAGGGTACGTCTACACTGCAACACTATTTCGAAATAACTAGCGCTATTTTGAAATAATTTATCCGAGTCTACAAAGCAGGCAGTTATTTCGAAATAGTGTCAAAATACTGTCAAGCTGGAGGACTGCTTACTCCGACTCTTGTAACCCTCATTGTACGAGGAGTAAGGGAAGTCAGAGGAAGAGTGCTCTATTTCGAAATAAGTGCTGTGAAGATGGTCCCTATTTCTAAATAAGAGATGCAATTGACATAGATCAATTTGCGTAGTTTATTTCAAGTTAAGCCCTGCAGTGTAGACGCACCCTAAGTGTTGGGATATCCACCACCTTTTCAGGACTGGCTGTCTCATTCTTTGCCATTTCATCTTAATGGAGTGACCTGTGTTGGGTCCCCTGGAGCCCCGGTCACGAATTCCAATTAGCACTTTATGTCCATGTAAACCCCAAAGGACTCAAAAAGATCCCAGATATTTGGTCCACTGTGGAATGTTGTTGGTAACATTGAGCAAATGTCATCTGCTATCATTGATCTCCTCTCAGTCTGTGCTTGGGAGGTTGTTTTCCTTTCTCCTTGATGAACACGCTGGTCTGCAGGATGTTTCTTTGTTTCACGGTTTAATGCGGTTTGGTTTTATGCAAGGTCTCTGCAGGCTTCTGATAGCCGGGGGTAGATAAGAATGTAAATATCACCTGGAGCTCCCAGGAGTTGCTGTGGGAAGCTGTAGCCTTTCAGACAAACAATGAGAGATGCAAACTTTATGTGCAATAACTGTGCAAAATAATATTGCTTCGGCTCAGACTTAGTTAAATCTGAGGCATTTATCACTGTGGAATTTAAGTGGAAGAAATTTACATTTCCTTAACTCCTTTTGGCCATTAAAAACATGCCAAACATGGGTTTTGAGTAAGGAGCAGGCTGATAACAAAAAGAAGAGCCAAGTTATCTTGCCTCTGAGCTGGGCCAGACCTTTCCATTCACTTCAGTTTTCTCATGTGCTAGCACATGAGCTCTTGCAAAAGGTCTTATGAGACAGCTGATCAACACATTTTGACACAACTTGTCCTATCTAAATCCAGATGTGTTGTGGCAATGCATTGGTTTTGATGAAAATTTCCCGGGACGGCTTCTAAAACCTAGGGTGCAGCATGTGCACATGGGGGGGGGGGGCAGCTCTAAAAGCCAAGGGGTTAGAACAGGGGTGGGATATAGCAGACTTGGGATTCAGAGCTGATATTGACCGTATTTTATTTCAATAGGCATTAGCTGCCTTAAATATCTTCGAGGATCTTGCACCTCTTCCTCCTCTCCTCCAGCCTTTTATCTGTCTTGTCTATTCAGACTGCAAGCTCCTTGGGGCAGAGACTCTTGCCATGTCTGCCTGGCACAATGGTGCCTCCATCTTGGCTACTTCCCCTCTGCACTATTGTACTACAATTAGATAAGTGTTAATGCAGCAGACGAACTGTTTCCATTCCATTGGGCTTGGGGTACAGGGAGAATGCTCCAGGCTCAGGCGACAAAAGGCAGGGTCCTTTCCCCTGGAGTTCATTAGCAAACCGACATGACATGAATTATTTCCCTGGTACTCTGGACTAGGCTGTAAATTGAGAGGTTGCCGTGCTGAACTGGGCCCTGAACTGGAGTGAGTATAGTGTCAGGCTGCCTGCTGTGAGCACTAAGCTCCACAGAGCTAGTCAAACAGGAAAGATGCTTTTTTTTATTCCATAGTGATAGAGATGCAGCCGTGTTAGTCTGGTCTAGCTGAAACAAAAGGCAGGACTATGCAGCACTTTAAAGACAAAGAGAAAGCTGTTGTTTGCCATTCCAGCCAGACTGATCATTCTCTCAATGACCTTAAAACATGCATATTGCTTCAGAGCGATTTTAACTCCAGACTTCAAAGAGAAGCTTCAGAATTGTCATTCATGCTTAAATTTGACACTTCATGACTGGGTCTCAACAAAGATGCTAATTATCTCATCCATTACAAAGATAGCTTCCCCAATTGTCACCCCTAATGTCATTACCTCACAGATACTAACCTTCCCCCCCTCACCCCTCCTCTGTTCTTAAACCTGATGAGTCATTTTTATGTGTGTTCGCTTTTTTTTGATTGTATCACTTTGGTATATATGGTTGTGCCAATTTTCTTCCACATATTGATCTGAAGAAGTGGGTCTAGCCCATGAAAGCTCATCACCTAATAAACCATCTTGTTAGTCTTTAAAGTGCTGCATAGTCCCATTTTTTTATTCCAGGTTCATGTGACTGCATCAGGCATTTGATTTCTCTGACCGTCTCTAAAGCTGACGTTGCAAGTGTGATCAGCTGCGTACATTAAGGAAGTCTAATAAAATGACAAAAATCTGGGCTTTGAAGACACTCTGCGAGGCTATTTACTGATGATTTCGCATCCTCACCCTTCTTTGTCTGCCTTGTCAAGCATTGATTTAAATTTGCAGCCACCTTAAGGAGATGTCCAATAATCGGACAGGGAGTCACTCGTGCAGAGCAGAACACCCAGTGCCAAAAGATCAGAGGAAACAGCTGTTCCCTAAATGTTTATGATCGTTAAAATAACAAGTGACTAAATGACCTATTCTGCATGTTACAGTCCCTGTAAGAGAAGAAACATAATTAATTATACAAATAATAATGAATACCCTCCTGCTTGAATCCCCTTTGTAGTGTTCACTGCCCTCCTGGCTGAACACACATAATTCCCATAGCACTTATGGTGGCTGCCCCATGAAAGGAACCCAGTGTTATGGAATTACATGTTTCCATTTCACTGAACATTTTTTATCGGTGGGAAGTGTTCATATAGGGTGAATTCCAGCATCACTATGAAGGCCTTAGCCACAGTGGCAGCTTTGAACTGATGGCTGCTTTTATCCAAAGTAAAGGTAGCCTTGGTGGATGAACAACAGCTGAGGAAGGGCAAATGAGCTTGGAGGGAGGAAGACCGTATAGGAATCTGCCCCCAAACACCCCTTCTCCCCCCATCCCCTTTTTTTAAGGTTGAAAAATCTGGTTGATTTATTTTTGTAGGCCTCTTCAGGGCTTGGTTACAAGTGGCAGCATCAAAACACCATGCAGAACATTATTTTCAGTCATGTTGATCCACCTTAAGTCAGAATATCTCCAGAAAAACCTGCCCGGGCCAGACTTCAATCTCTAATTCTAACTGAGAACTTCTCCACGTGATGTCAGAGGTTGAGGGACCAATGCAAGCCAGTTTCCTGCCTGAGTTAAGGCAGATGGAAGAATCAGAAAGCCTTCCTTTTTCCTGAGTAATTTGCAGACCATAAATCCTTTGGAGGGCTGTTATTAATCTGCAGTTTTATGAGGCTCAAATATTTTATTCAGTGTAAACCTTTCCCTGGAGCTGATTTTAAATTTTTCTGGACCAGAGCATCTATTGCAGGTATTAGTAGGATCTGGCACTTGATGAAGAATTCCAGATAACTCCCTTCCCTTGTGCTCAGTAAGGACTTGTATCTAGGAATTTCCTCCAGAGCCTGAGCTGCTAACATGGGAAATTCGGACTGAATGTGCCAGAGGATGTGCTAATCATACAAGATGCGCTATGGCCCTGATCTGAAGCCCAGTGAATAAATTGTTGGAGGTTCTGTATCATGATGGTGACGCCGCTGTAGTCTCCGACCCTGCTGCGCTAGGCACTGTACAAACCCAGGATAAAAAGATGGCCTCTTCCCCAGTGAGATTACAACCTAAGCAACAAGCTGCATTTTGGGTCCATAACGGCTGCCATCTTTTAAGGTGATGGACTGGACCAAAGATAGTTCATAGTCAGCATCCCAGTAATACTGGCATGTTATCAATATGCCCTCTAAGGAAGAAAGCTGTGAGATTCCTGAAGGTCCTGCTATTTTCCAAGACCTGTTCTACCTCTAATGCTCTCTCCTCCGTTGTTTGTGGTTCATTTAGTATGTGTTTGCTTGGTAAACTCAAGCTACCAACACCATCTCAATTTCTGCTCCACCAGCACATGTAAGCCCCAGTGGGTGATGGGGCGGAGTGCATGGTTTGAGATGAACGTGTGGAATTCATATGGTCAGAGGGACAGTGGAAACCACCAAGAGCGCTTGGATCCTCCAAATGGGGCTTAAATGACAAGTGCTCAAGGGAGGCATATGGGTCTCATGTTGGCCCACTGCATAGGGTGAATTCCATCAGCTATTCCTGTACTCTAGAATCACTATCAGACACATCACAGGGTGACAGGTGCACTTTGGCCCCGGCCCAGCAAATCACTGGAGCGTGCACATTGCTTTAGCCACGTGAGTAGCCTCACTGACTGCAGCAGTCCCAGCCATGTGCTGAAAGCTGCTTAGTACTTGGCCTGGACTCCTTTAACTTGCTGTCTGAAGCCTGGATCCAAGAGGGCGATCGGAGTGAAGTGCAGTCTGATGGAACTAGGACGGGATGCTGACAGGGATGCTCAGCAGGGGGGAGTAAGATTGCCAGGTGTCCGGTATTTGCGGCTTCTGTCCACTAAAAAAACCCCAGAAAATGTCCTGTATTTTCCTTTTTCTCGGATGGAAGGCCACTTGGGACATTCTTCCCCTGCCGTGTCTGGCGGGGGCGGGGGTGTGTGAAGATTTAAAGGCGCAGTGACTCTTTTTTTTTTTCCTCTCAACCAATTTTTCCTGCCATGTTCGGTATTTTTTTATGGAACTATCTGGCAACCCTAAGAGTGAGCAGACTCTCACAGTAACAACCAACACTTCTACTGCGCCTTTCTCCCAAGGACCCCAAACAATCAATAAGTACTGATGCAGAGATGGCAGCCCTGTAGTTCATAGGAATAGGATACAGAGCCGTCCTTACCTATCCGCAGTTGCGTAGAGCACCTGAAAATATGGGGCACCACTGGGTCTTAATGTCCACCCACCTGCCTCTTCCTGTCCCAAGTCTGTGGCTCTGCTTCCTCTGGAGAGGATCTAGATAACTTACAAGTGACAAAGCCTGCCAGACTTCTTTGCCGAACCTGTGAAAGAGCCATTCAAGAGCAATGGAGCCATTTAACAGGTATTTGCCAACCCCAGGTGTGTCCTGCCTATTTCTGGATTTACTGTGTTAGTTGGCAGGACCTTAGTTAAAAAGAGTTTTAAAAAGTATACGAGTGTGTTGATAAAGATGGTAAAATCCCATCTCTAAAAAATTATCTCCCCCGGGCTGCCATTGGGCGTAGGGGTACCAGTTTAATAGGACTGCGTAGGGCTCCATAAATCCTAAGGTCAGCCCTGATTGAACCGTCTCCTTTTCAGTAGTGGTGTATGGAGCTGGGCCTGACAGGCTACAGAAGCTTGGTAAACAGAGAGTCATACCCCACATGCCCCTGGGAACCTCTGTTTTATAAAAAGATCCAACAGGCCCCGACCGTGCAATTTGCAGGAAGCAAGTCAGGGTAGCTTGCATGGAAGAAAATGTATAGAATCATAGAGCTGGAAGAAACCTCAGGAGGTCATCAAGTCCAGCCCCCTGCCCTAGGCAGGACCAATCCCAACTAAATCAACCCAGCCAGGGCTTTGTCAAGCCGAGACTTAAACACCTCTAGGGATGGAGATTCCACCACCTCCCTAGGGAACCCATTCCAGTGCTTCACCACCCTCCTAGTGAAATAGCTTTTCCTAATATCAAACCTAGATGTCCCCCACTGTAACTTGAGACCATTGTTCCTTGTTCTACCACCCGTCACTGCTGTGAACAGCCTTTCTCCATCCTCTCTGGAACCTCCCTGTGGGTAGTTGAAGGCTGCTATCAAATCCCCCCTCACTCTTCTCTTCTGCAGACTAAACAAACCCAAATCCCTCAGCCTCTCCTTATAGGTTATGTGCTTCAGCCCCCTAATCATTTTGGTTATCCTCCGCTGGACCCTCTCCACTGTGTCCGCATCCTTTCTATAGTGCAGGGCCCAGAACTGGACACAATATTCCAGATGTGGCAATTACATGATCAGATCTTCAGGATATGTTTGTCTCTGGTGTGTAGCCATCTTTAGACTACCAGTTGTCAGCCTCTTCCACCCCCCCTAACCCACTGCAACAGCATGAAGTGGTGTAGACACTGGGAATGACTCTAGCTGTAATGCTGAAGGGGTTAAGGAGGCAGAATGCAATTGCTGGAGCTAGAAGTAGCATGTCCGCTCTTAGGAAAAAGCCAAAAGATTTTTAGTTACTATGTTTTATGGCAAGTAATAAATGTCCGATGACATAATGCAACCCTCACACTTCGTGACAGAAATTCATGAGGCCCACTGTGTGTCTCTCTGCATCATGGCTGACCTATGCCTTCCCGGCAGTCACAGCTCTGTCGCTCTGAGGCTGAGACTCACTGGTTTTTCAAGGACCATGGAGGAGAGAGCTTTCCTGTTGGCTCTGGCCCTGGGCAAGATATGAAAATGTCCACCGCTCTCAGAGAATGAAAGTCAGCGGAAACCTCACAGACCCACACTGTGTGGGGGGGAAGGGTACAAGTGGTGTAGAGATGGAAAATTGGATGGAACCTACCTGGTCTCAACACCCTACAGTTCACACTAGCACTTCTACAGTCATTTACTGCCGGGGTGGTCTAGGAGAAATCTACTGCCCTGTTCAAGCAATTGAGACTTGGTGTCTCCAAATCCTGCCTCCTGGGCTGTTCCTGGGGTGCTGCAGTTTACACAGCCCCTTGTTCAAAGCTGTGCTTGGATTCCCACTCTAGGCCCTTACAGAATCGGCTTAAAGCACAGAGGGTCTGGTTTCAACAGAGAAAGAGGAGGGAGGGTGGAGAGTCAAGTCCTGGATCTGGCTTTCTCCATCCTATAAACCGGACATTCCTAGTTCTTGCTTGCAAAGGAAGGCCGCGCTGATGATTGAAGCCCTCGATTAAATTCCCTGCTCCATCAGATGTGATTCGGGCAGGTTAAGTCATTTGGTGTCCGTGCCTCAGTTTCTCTTCTGTCATGTAGGGATATAGGACGGCCCTTTGTCATAGGGGTGCTATGAGGATAAGCCCATTAAAGATTGTGGGGGTCTGTAGATACTATGGTGACAGGTATGTGAACCCTGCTTTAAAGGTGGGGAAACAAAGACACAGATTAACTGGCTTTCCTGAGGTCACCCCCCACACACACACACACATCAATGGCAGAGCCAGGAATATAACCCAGGTCTCTTCTGGCATCCCCAGCCAGTGCTTCATCCAGCAGCCCATGTTGCCTACTGAACAAAGACTGGTGCATGCACACTAGTGAAATTACTCCTGCAGGGATCTGTTTGGGTACGTCTACACAGCAGCATTATCTCGGAATAACTGACATTATTCTGAAATAACATAGTGCGCATCTACACTACAAGCCTTTATTTCGAACTAACTTTGAGCTGCAGGACTTCTTACTCAGACTCATGGTAACTCTCATTTCACGACGAGGAAGGGAAGTCAAAGGAAGAGTGTTCTTCCTTCAACTTCCTACTGGGTAGACAGTGCCAAAAACCGAGTTAAGCTATTTCGACTTAAGATGTGCAATTGACGTAGCTGAAGGTGCATAGCTTAACTCGATTTTAGCCCTGCTGTGTAGACATACCCTTTGGGAGCTTGGCTGGACAGCCAGGGGAGACCCTGTAATGCGTATGTGTGTGCTCTGATGGTGAAAATCCCTGGAGCTCAGTCAACGCTGCAGCAGATTAACCATCACTACTCTTTGATGCAGGCTTTAAAGGCCCACTGTGGTGACTCTTAGCACCTGATTTCAGGACCTGTGTCTCTTTCCTTTCCCTGCATTAATTCAAGTGTTGCCAGTGACTCCACTGATCCATGCAGGGTGAAGAGCATGCATGGGGTAGAGGCAGAAGTTCTAGTAACTACAACATGTGGTAGTCTCACTTTTATGATCCACTTTGAACTGCTGTGGTGTGAATAATGGTTCTGTCCTGGCTTCTGTGGAATGGACTCTGAAGGCAAGTTGGGAAGAAGAGAGCACATGGTCATTACATCATGCAGGATTCTTCTCCTGCTAAAGAAAAGCTGTAAAACTGCCCCTTTTCTCTCTATTGCAATTTGCCTCCTCTGGCAAGACGCGCTGGGCCTCTCTTCCTTCTCAGCGCCTAACCCCAGGAAAATCTGACAGCCCCTTTGGAGAAACGAGCATGGATGTAACTAGCAGGTACCTACAGAGCCTCATGTACCTCCAGTTAACCCCAGGTGTTGCTGTTCTACCAACATCACCCTCTTGTGGGGAAATCTCCCCATCTCCCTTGGTACCATGTATACTGGAACTAGCAGCCCAGGCAAGAGAAAGCAGCCCTTGTCGTAAAGGGGTTACGCTCTAGAGACAGGGCACGTGAGGTGGGAGGGGAAACAGAGAAGGTGGTGACTTGTCCAAGGTGACAAAGCAGGAAATACAGCTATGTTCGTCTGCTTCAGTCAGGCAGATTGCCACAAGCCTCTGCTGCAATCCTGCATCTCAGCCCAGTTTGCAGCCAGCAGGAATTCCAGCTTCCCCCTGCCACGCTGCTATTCCTTCCAGGAGTCACCATGAGGGGCAGCACCTGGGAGGTGCACCGCCCCCTGCACCCTGCCACAATTTTAATTGCTAAATGGGATGCCACCTCATGCCCTCTCCCTGTTTCGCTGGGTGGCCCTGCCTGCACCTATTCCCCCAAAGGCACCAGTCGCCTATGCTTCCCCATGTGGATGAGGGAACTTTCTCCCCTTTGGCCTGCGACATTGTGAACAGCTTCCCTGGGTTCTCCAAATCCCGGCCCCCAGCCGTGTGGAGATCTCCTCACCACCATCCGTGCCAGAGACCTACAGGGAGAGGAACTAGCAAGCTCCTTGGCCAAATGCCACCTATAAAGCATCCAGTCCGCTTCATTTGTTGACATGGATGCCAATGCTAGTAACTTTTCAATGACTGTTCATAAAACAGCCGTTAGGGGAGGACGGAAACTTACCGGCTGATGTACAGTTTAATTATTAGGATGTGTTGACCTGATAGGTCAAACCTAATGCACGTCAAAAGCAGCATTGAGGGATTTCTCAATAGACCACGACCAGTAGGAAAGGATATCGGTGTTGTGCTCACTGTGTATCGGGGCAGGGAGGGATTGGTCATGCTCTCTGGCCAGCAAGATGGGAAGCAGTAGGGATGTGCCTGTGTAAATGTGTACATGCTAACAGATGAGCCTGGGCTCATTGATTAACCTTCATGGTTAATCAGAGGCAGCAATGCAGAGAGGCAGGCGGGAGCCAGTGCGCATGGGGAGTGGCTTTTAAGCCAGCTCCCTGCGTGTACCAGTTCCCATGGTGCCACCTGCCTTCTCCTTACACACTGGGGCCTTTGATAGAGACAGCAGTGCGGGGACTGGGGGCAGGGCCAGTTCCCCACATGCACCAGCTTCCAGGGAGCCATCTGTCCCCCGTGTGTAAATGTGTAATTGCTGAAATTTTCAGTGGTTACACGTTTACCTAAATAAACTCACTTTAACATCCCTAGTGAGCAGTGGCGGGCCAAGCAGATGGCTTCCAAGACTTTGCTGGCTGGCTGGGTAATAGGTTTCATTGTGAGACCTTGGCAAGTGAATTTGCTACGACTCACTTGTATGGCCATTCCCTGCCACACCAGCTTGTTTGCTTTGCCAGGAAACTCAGCAGGACTCTGCCAGTCCAAACCTTGTTATGCAGGTAACAGTGAACTGCAACTCCAGATTTCCCCAGAGCAGTCTTCGTGCAATGTCCGGCCCTCTCGCTGAGCACTCAGATGTGAAGTCCTTTAAAGAGACAGTACAATGCAGCCAGTTAGCTTCAATCGGTGCACTGATTACAGTAAACCACATGTTTAATTAACAAAGGACATGGTATTAAGTGATACTAAGGACAAGGAATAAAGATAGAAAAGGTTACATGTAACCAAAACTAGATTTCTAAGACTTAAACAGCTCCTCACCATGCTGGAAGAGAGGACTTTCTAGCTGGGACCTTTCCTGGATCTCTATGTTCAGTTCCTGTCTCTTCAGGTAAAGGGTGCCAAAATGGCTTGCCCTCTCTCTCTCCTTGTATCTTCTAAAAATTCCTTGACCCTACTTCAAGAGACAGGAAGCTTCCTGGGGTGCCATCTGTAGCCAACATAGGGATGAAATAGTCCTCTTTTCCTACTTGGGCTGTGTCTAGACTGCAGGCTTCTTTTGGTAGAAGCTTTTCTGGAAGAGATCTTCCAGAAAAACATCTTTCAAAAGAGAGCGTCTACACAGCAAAAGCACAACAAAAAAGCGATGTGCTTTTTCAAAAGATAGCGTCCGCATTCATTGGATGCTATCTCAGATTTAAGTTCTGATTGCCGTGGACGGAGTGGCCAACAGCGCACCTGTGCTTTTTCCTGGAGGCCTCTTCTTTTGAAAAAAACCCTCTTCCATGTCCACACGTGGCTTTTTCCGAAAGAGCTCTTTTGGAAAAAAGCTTCTTCCTCGTAGAAAGAGGTTTACCACTGTCGGAAAAACCCCTGCGTTCTTTCGACGTTCTGTCAAAAGAACGCAATTGCAGTGTGGCCGTAAGTGTAGTTTTTCCGGAAAAACTCTGCAGTGTAGACATATCCTTGGTCTCGTGATGGCTTTGTTTACCATGCAGGTAAGTGCGCTTTCTTTGGCACTGCCTGATGACAAGTTGTGTCAAACAAGGAAATACATGTTCTTTTACCTGTGGCAGATGCGGCTTAGGTGTTGCTTCCAGAACACATTTTAACAAAATTCTAGAACACTTTGCAAAATTCTAACATATTTCTTACAAGCTTTTGTTAACATCCTGTACAGACCTCATGCAAGGCTATCAGTGATCCGTGAGTAGCTAGTTCTCCAGTGGAAGAGAACGTGCCACCTTTTGGTGTGCTGTGACAATAGTGTTAGGTGTAGTCAATGTCAGACCTGACATTGCTGCCAGAGCAGTGAACCACCAAGGGGTCTCTGTCGTAATAGGCACTGATAGGAATATATGGAAGTCTGAGATTGGAGTAACAGAAGTTAGTTGTGGGTGAGGAGCAGCGAGTTGTTTGGAGACATAGGGCTAGAATAGTGGGAGATGCTGCATGTCAGGACTGAGGGGAATCAGAACTGAATGGACACGTAGGACTGGAATAGCAGGGGGTGTTGTCAGGTTGGAGAGGCATTAGCCGAGCTTTGCACCGTGCTGACTGGGGTCCAGAGGTCCTGCTAGTCAGAATTCCACATGACAGGTGAGCTGGCACAGCTCTTGCCCCAGGCCTAGCAGGGGGTCAGCCTTGTTTTCCAAAATACTGACTCATAACTGAGGGCAAGTTTCCAAATAGATTAGCACCACTCTAGTCAGACTCAGTTTGAGATTTCAGCTTTTCCGTAGCAGTAGTGAATTGGTTTTGGTGGTTTCTTTTCATTTCCAGCTCACACACAAATCCTCTTCCTCCAGTCTGACATTACAGAAGCTTGAAAAGAGAAATTAGAATAACATTAAAAAGTGTATTAAAATTCCCTATCTGTGTGCCGTTCAGCCTCGCTTGATGCAGCGGAAATGAAAGGCGGGTGATCTCCATGGCTCAGTGCCTGTTAATTAATGAAGATATCCTCATCCTTGTTCTTTCCCTTTTTGAAGTGAAATTAGAAGGTAACTGTTATATAAGCCCATGGTCTGAGTTGATTAGGAAAGAAATGTTGGCATCAACTGCTATTTCACAGCTCCACAGACCTCACGGTCTGGAATAAGCATCCGGGCCTCAGCCTAAATTTCTTTTTCTTTCCAGTTATACACCTTGCACATGCTTATCTGGAGCATGATAGAACAGTAGAACTGGAAGGAACCTCGAGAGATCATCAAGTTCAGTCCCCTGCCCTCACAGCAAGACCAAGAACCATCTAGATCATCCCTGATAGATGTCTATCCAACCTGCTCTTAAATATCTCCAGTGATGGAGATTCCACAACCTCCCTTGGCAACTTATTCCAGTGTTTAACCACCCTGACAGTTAGGAAGTTTTTCTTAATGTCCAACCTAAACCCCCTGGCTGCAGTTTAAGCCCATTGCTTCTTCTCCTATCAGCTGAGGCCAAGGAGAGCAATTCCCCCCCCCCCCCCGCGACACCCTTTTAGATACCTGAAAACAGCTATCATGTCCCCTCTCAGTCTTCTCTTTTCCAAACTAAAGAAGCCCAATTCCTTCAGCATTGCCTCATAGCTCATGTTCTCTAGACCTTTCATCATTTGTGTTGCTTTTCTCTTTAGGCTCCAATTCAGGAAAGGAGCGGAACACACAAGCACAAACTGGCCCATTGGCTTGAGGGAGGCTACTACTCCCATGGAACAAGCTAGCATAACTTTTAATCCTACAGAAACTAAAGGCCATTAGCCGCATCTCTGGTCCTGTAACTGCATGAATTCATTTACTGGAAACTAATGTCACATTTCCCACAGCTCCTTTGTCTGTGGCTTTGGGCAGCCAACCAGAACTGGGAATTAACTAGCCTTCTCTGATCAGTTTTTCTAATAAACCCATAATTCAGTCCCTGGTTAAATCCTGCTTAAAGCTCTGAACTGTATGGAACTAGATTGGAAAGAGAAACCCCTCCTACTTCTGAGAATGATTTTGTTTGTCCAGTCTTGTATGTCTGTGAATGATTTAAGGGGATACAGTGGGCCAGATTTTCATGGTGGTCTTGTAGATACACATAGCTCCACTATAGTCTTTGTAGTCAGTGAAATCGATGGAGCTGTACCAATTGACAACTGAAGATCTAGCTTGGCTTCATGGGAAGATACCAAGTCAAAAAGGCCTAGGGAATTCAGCGTGTGAGAGCAAAGAGTGGAGGCAACATTGCACAAGTTCCAATTTCCACTTAAAATCTAATTTTGTTTGGATTGTCATCACCGTTGTGACACTTGCTTTTTGCACACTTTGGAGAGCTTAGTCTTTAACATGCATACTTGTGTACAGCAACGTTTATAGCTTGTATGCACAAGTGTTTGCTGAAAGCAAATTTCATAATGCGTGTGTGACTAAAATTCAGTTTGTGGTGTTAATTACCTACAACATGTGAGATTATTCCTGTTTCCTGACTGGCTAAATTACATAACTGACTCACTGTGGACGGTGATTGTCATAACTGAACATGCTGATTAGCTTAGTTAGTCACATAAATTAGTGTGAAAAGCACTCCATTCCAGTACTGAAAATCTGCCTGATCTGCAGACCTTTAAAGAAATCCCAACACATGGAAGCATTTCATGATACGCTTGTGATCAGTGCCAAAGAGAAGAGAGGTGAGCATCCCTTGGACAGATTGATTTGTTGTGACTGACTCAGCTCTAGCATTCAGCACCAACCTCTTCTCCAATTACTTAGCCCTAATCCAGTAAAGCATTGTATTTAAGCACATGCATTACTTCAATGGGGTTGGGCACATGCTTAGAACTATACTTGTACTTATGTGCTTTGTTGGATTAATGGATATGTGCATGGGCCGGTAATGTTACAGAGGGCTCCAGAGAGCTGCCCAATTAGAATGTAAACGATAATCTGGATTTGTCGTCTCGTGGGATATTTTTAAGATGGCCAACCTTTTTTTATTAGCATTTTGTTCACTTACTGCCCCCGTTTTGCACCAAAATATGCAAATGAGGCAAAGCATGGAATATTGCCGTGCCTCATTTGCATAATTAATGAGGCTCCATTTTTGCACAAGAGGCTTTTGCTCAAAAAGGAGCCGTCCACATGGCTCCATTTTTGCACAAAATCCCCCTCTTATGCAAGAGCCGTTCTTCCGCATTTTTGGGGGGAAGAACGGCTCTTGCACAAGAGGGGGTTTTTTGTGCGAAAATGGAACCTCATTAATTATTGCAAATGAGGCACGGCGATATTCCACGCTTTGCCTCATTTGCATATTTCTTGCACAAAACAGGCACAGTATAGACATAGCCTCAGAGTTCAAAGTCATTCCTTTGGATCACGGGGATCTTTCGAGCTGTCTCTCTGGCTGCCCTTGTGGAAGCAAACAACTGGCGTGCCATGCTGCTGTGACTGGAATGCTGATGATATCAATCAAATTGTGCGAGAGCAGTTGGAAACTCTTTTACCATGTCAAACCAAATCCAGGTGCCAGTGGAAGAGGGGCTTTCAATTCACCCCTTCACATGGCCCTGAAGCATGTTGCCTTCTCGATCTAGCATGATTATGGAATCTTAGAAAGGCAGGGCTGGAAGAGACCTCAGGAAATCAGGCCCAAGTAAACCTAGAACCTTCCCTGAGTTTTGTTCCACCTCGTTTTAGGCTTTGTCTACATATTCAAGTCTGAACCACTGCTGCGGTAGCATTTCAGCGTAGTCACGGCAGGAGTTCTGTCAGGGGTGGGGAACCTTTTTTGGGTCAGGGGCCACTGACCCACAGAAAAATCAGTCGGGGGCTGCACACAAGTGAGAATCAAAGCGAGAAGCCCCTGGCTGAGAAGGAAAAAGACACTCCTCCCGTTCCTGAATATTGTGTACAGATGTGGTCTCCTCACCTCAAAAAAGATATTTTGACCTTGGAAAGGGTTCAGAAAAGGGCAACTAAAATGATTAGGGGTTTGGAACGGGTCCCATATGAGGAGACGGTTAAAGCGACTGGGACTTTTCAGTTTAGAAAAGAGGAGACTGAGGGGGGATATGATAGAGGTATATAAAATCGTGAGTGGTGTGGAGAGGGCCGATAAAGAGAAGTTATTTATTAGTTCCCTAAATAGAAGAACTAGAGGACACCAAATGAAATTAATGGGTAGCAGGTTTAAAACTAATAAAAGAAAGTTCTTCTTCACACAGCGTGTAGTCAGCCTGTGGAACTCCTTGCCAGAGGAGGCTGTGAAGGCTAGGACTATAATAGAGTTTAAAGAGAAGCTAGATAATTTCATGGAGGTTAGGTCCATAAAAGGCTATTAGCCAGGGGATAAAATGGTGTCCTTGGCCTCTGTTTGTCAGAGGCTGGAGAGGGATGGCAGAAGACAGATCGCTTGATCATTGTCTTCGGTCCACCCTCTCTGGGGCATCTGGTGCTGGCCACTGTCGGCAGACAGGATACTGGGCTAGATGGACCTTTGGTCTGACCCAGTATGGCCATTCTTATGTTCTTATGTTCTCCTCGCACAGCAGAGCCTAGGGGGGCCCAGGCTAGTAGATTTTGTGTGTTCCAGCCTGGCGGGTGGGTGGCAGGGGGGCTGGAGTGCCAGTATGTGTTCCCCAATATGGGAGGGATCCCTGAGCCTCAGGGGCCAGATCCAGGCAAGCTGGGGGCCACATCTGGCCCCGGGGCCTAAGGTTCCCCACCCCTGCTCTGTGTGAACTACGTCTAAGGGGAGAATCTAACAGCACTGGGAGCCTGTTTATGTTGGTCCTTTACAGCGCTGTAACTTACTGCACTCTGGTAGGGTGGAGGGGGGAGTGTTTTCACACTCCTGAGCAAGCGAGTTCAGCCCAGTAACTTGCCAATGTAGACAAGCCTTTAAAAACCTCTCATGACTGGATTCAACAATCTCCCTAAACCTGTTCTAGTACCTATAACTGTGCTTAGAGTTTTTCCTAATATGAATCTTGAATGTCTTTTGCTGCAGCCCCCAAATCAGCCCCAACTAGCCACTGGGCATAGCAGCACACACAGATTGTATTGTGTATTTGTGTTCACCTAACAGCCCAGACAGATCAGGGTTGTATTATACTAGGGGCTGTTAATACACAGGAAAAGATTGTCTCTGAAGCAAAGATCTTACCATTTAAACAGCTGGAACAGATAAAGGGTGGGAGTCTTATTAGCCTCCTAACAGGTGAGGAGCTGAAACAGAAATGAAGGGACTTGCTCACATTCACAGAGGGAGCCTGTGAGAGAGTCAAGGCTTCATTCCTGATCTCCCAAGTTGCAGTGCAGTTCCTTCAGCCACAAGACCATCCTCCTTACATGGATTGCTGCATCGTTCGCTTCTGTGGAGGCGGGAGAAATTTAGGCTGCGCCAGACAGAAGAATTTGCAGGGTGTGGGAAGTAGAGTTAGCAAGCACAGGCTGCGAATGTAGAGACTGCAGCAGCCAAAGGGACATGATGTGTCATCTTGAGCAGACATCTTCTGGTGTGTCTGGTGGCTAAGGGCCGACTGTGAAATTCAGATGTGTATCTCCCGTAGAACACATTTGCTTCCTGCTGTCTCCATGTCCTTCATCTGTGGAGAGGGGAACAGTAGGCCTGGCCTACTCCAGGGGATAAGTTTGAATTAAGGTATGCAACTGCAGCTATGTTAATTGAGTAGCTTTAGTCTAAGTATCATAAGTCTAATTCTGGTGCCGTCCACGCTGCGGGAAGTCTAAGGGAGTCACTAAGGGAAGTCTAAGTCAACTAGTCACTTTCCCCCCCTCCCCCCTTGCTGCCTCTATCACAAAGAGGCAGCGGGGGCAGGGGAGAGGAGGAGGTTCTTCAAAGTGGCAGCACCGCATGGAGCCTGGGATCAGCTGGGGACTCCCCCGCTGATCCCGGGCTCCATGAGGCACTGCTGCTTTGAAACATCACGTGGAGCCTGATGCCGGGTTCTTCGTGGCATTTCAAAGTGGCAGCCCCACAGGGAGCCTGGGGTCAGTGGGGGAGTCCCCAGGTCTGTTGTGACACTTCAAAGGCGGAGGCAGCCTATCAGCTAATCAAATAGTCCGATGCAAAATGCATCAACTACTCAATTAGTCAATGACTCACAATTTAACATCCCTATAAGGGAGCACACTCTCCCTTTGACTTCCCTTGCTCCTCGTAGGAGCAGGATTGCCGGCATTGACTGGAGCACCCCTCTCACTTCTAGTTAGCTGTCTTCACTAGACTCTGGAGCCCTGGGAGATCAACAGTGGCAGCTTCGATCTTCTCCATAGTGCAGACGTGGCCCAACAGAGTCGCTTCTTCCTTCCAGGCAGTTTGTGACTCTAAAGGCAAGGGAGGAGTGCAGGTGTTTGCTAAATGTGAATCTTCTCTGCATGAGCAAAAAATCGAGAGGGAGAAGAGTTGAAGTAAGGACTCGTTCTCTTCTGGCTCCATGTGTTGCATTGGGTGGGAGAGTCTCTTCCTGTGTTCCTGGGGGCCTCGCGCTGTGCTGTAAATCACAACTTCCAGCCACTGACTCCGACTGCGTCGAGTAAGTAACGATGTTCTGGCAAATGTTCTCACCAGGGGAACCCACCAGTTAATGAGCCCTGAGTGCTAGTTCGATGACGTTGCTCTTGTCACTTGCCCAAGCAAAGCCAAAAGGATGGCATGGCGGGGGGAGGAGAGGGGTCACCTGTTTGGCTGGGTTCTTAGTGTGCTGCCCAAACTCCGTGGAGACAGCAGACCTCAAGCAAATTGCCCAATGGCTGCAGATTCATTTAAGGCTCATTTGTTTGTTGTTGAAGCACCTGGCAGACTGGGTGAGGCGACGAAGTCATGCATGCCCATGTCGATGGCTGCAGCTCAGTGAGTGGCCATTTTCCCCCTCGGCTGGGCAACGACTCCCGTTCAGATACAGTGTTATACCCTCAAACAAGTGACGTGTATCCCCTGACATGACTCATCACTTTGTACACGTTGGTTTGATCAAAACGCTACGTACTGTCATCCTGAACTTAGTGCTTAGGTGGGGCCAGTGTGTTCCTGTCATCCCTGGGGAATGTTTTTGTACCAGCCTTGATATCAGGCTGCTCTGGTACCACTTGATATTGAAGGGAGGTGGGATTCCACAAGTGCTCTCTGCTTAGCACTTCTCAGGAACTTGTATTTCTGTCCTTGGCAGGTGAGCAGGTCCTGCCTCTCACCAGGCCTCTGATACAAGGGCTTATGTCTCAGGCTTGCCAGTAGTGGGCGAGGGGATTGGACAAATGGAAGTGGGGCTTAGGGGTACAAATCTCTCCAGGAGAAGAGACAGGAGGTGAGAGTGGGTCTGTGGCTGTAAATATCCAGAGAGCGACTGGGATCCTGGAGTTGGGCTCACTTACACTAGCGGAGAACTTGGATACAGATATCCAGGTGCTAGTGAAGGGACAATGAATGAGACAGTCTGCAAACAACCCACATGTGGCCTAAACTCTCTAGTGGTTAGGAAACCCTAGACACACTTCTGGGAATCGGCTCTGTTCTGGGAGCCGCTAACACGCTGGAAATAGGGTGGAGTTCCCAAGCACCATTTCAGGCAGCTCTGCTCATAGTGTGTCTGTCCAAAAGGTGAACACCCAAAAACCTAATGAACCTTTGGCCAAAACCGGTCATGTTTTGATTGGGCTACAGTTTAGGGTTTTGGAGGTTTTGACGAAAACCAAAACAGAAATTGTCTTTAAAACTTTCAAGGGAGGTGGGGGGGACATTATTTTCTGACCGGTTCCAGTTATATGGCCACCTTTATACAGCTGATATGAAGCACACCCACCCCCCCCTCTGGTTTTTATATATATCTAGAAAGACTTGTAACTCCTCTGCTAAGATCAGAACTTCTTGTGCTTGGTCTGAGCGCTGACTTGCCCTGGACATGTATTGTATGTATGAGTGGCTGTCTCCCTGGCTGAAAAGCCAACTGCCTGCCTGCCTGTCTCTGTCACCCTCTTCCACGCCGGTTTCTGGAAAGTCTGCCCTGAGCCTTCGTTGTGGTGCTGACTAACAGGTTTTTCGTGTGGTGCTGTCCTGCCTGTTCTCACCCTTTCAGTCTCTCATTATTCAAACGTCCCTTGTGCTGCTCTCCCAGGAAGACAGTCAGGCCTGTTGCTTATTGCTGCGCTGTGCTTCTCCCTCCTATTAGCCTGAGTGAATGGTGTGGGTTGACCAAGGCTTTCAACCACTACTAGAGCAGAAACAGGAGATGATCAGGCAGAGGTGGCTTCCTATAGAGTGTGCTCCAGGGTTTCCCTCATGCCAGGAGTGAAACCCCCACACCCTGGGATTTCCAGCCTTCCCTTTGGGACACGGTGCAGACCAACACCTCTTTGTCAGGGACTCATTCCTGGCACACATTGTCCTTTAACTCTAACACCTGATCAGTTACCTGAATAGACTCCCCTTCCTGCTTTGTGTGTAGTTAGAGACAGGAAGAGATGCAGCCAGAACTCATAGACTCATAGACTCATAGACTTTAAGGTCAGAAGGGACCATTATGATCATCTAGTCTGACCCCCCGCACAATGCAGGCCGCATAATCTCACCCACCCACTCCTAGAATAATCCTCACCCCTATATCTCAGATATTGAAGCCCTCAAATAGTTTGAAGACCCCAAGATGCTGAGAATCCTCCAGCTGTGATCTGTACCCCATGCTACAGAGGAAGGCGAAAAACCTCCAGGGCCTCTGCCAATCTACCCTGGAGGAAAATTCCTTCCCGACCCCAAATATGGCGATCAGCTAAACCCTGAGCATGTGGGCAAGACTCCCCAGCCAGACACCCAGAAAGTTCTTTATAGTAACCCCTATCATCCCTCCATTGACCTATTTACCACTGATAATGACTAGTCAATTAGTTACCAAGACCATGTTATCTTGTCAAACCATCCCCTTCATAAACCCATCTAGTTTAATTTTGAAGCCAGGTAGATCTTTTGCCCCCACTACTTCCCTTGGAAGGCCATTCCAGAACCTCACTCCTCTAATGGTTAGAAACCTTCGTCTAATCTCAAGTCTAAACTTCCTACTAGCCAGCTTATATCCATTTGTTCTTGTGTCCACATTAGTATTAAACTTAAATAATTCCTCTCCCTCCCTAGTATTTATCCCTCTAATATATTTAAAGAGTGCAATCATATCCCCCCTCAGCCTTCTTTTGGTTAAGGTAAACAAGCCAAGCTCCCTGAGTCTCCTTTCATAAGACAGGTTCTCCATTCCTCGAATCATCCTAGTGGCCCTTCTTTGTACCTGTTCTAATTTGAATTCATCCTTCTTAAACATGGGAGACCAGAACTGCACACAGTATTCCAAATGAGGTCTCACCAATGCCTTGTATAATGGCACTAACACCTCCTTATCCCTACTGGAAATACCTCGCCTAATACATCCCAAGACCATATTAGCCTTTTTCACAGCCATGTCACAGTGGCGGCTCATAGTCATCCTATAATCAACCAGGACTCCGAGGTCCTTCTCCTCCTCCGTTACTTCCAACTGATGTGTCCCCAGCTCGTAACTAAAATTCTTGTTATTAATGCCTAAATGCATAACCTTACACTTCTCACTGTTAAATTTCATCCTATTGCTATCACTCCAATTTACAAGGTCATCCAAATCTTTCTGTATGATATCCCGATCCTTTTCTGAATTAGCAATACCTCCCAACTTTGTGTCATCTGCAAATTTTATCAGGACACTTCCACTTTTGGTGCCAAGGTCAGCAATAAAAAGATTAAATAAAATTGGCCCCAAAACTGATCCCTGAGGAACTCCGCTAGTAACCTTCCTCCAACCTGACAGTTCCCCTTTCAATATGACCCGCTGTAGTCTCCCCTTTAACCAGTTGCTTATCCACCTCTCAACTTTCATATTAATCCCTATTTTTTCCAATTTAACCAATAATTCCCCATGTGGTACTGTATCAAATGCCTTACTAAAATCGAGGTAGATTAAATCCACTGCATTTCCTTTATCTAAAAAATCTGTTACTTTCTCAAAAAAAGAGATCAGATTGGTTTGGCACGATCTACCTTTTGTAAAACCATGTTGCAACTTATCCCAATTGCCATTAACCTCAATGTCTCTAACTACTTTCTCCTTCAAAATTTTTTCCAAGATCTTGCATGCTACAGATGTCAAACTAACAGGCCTATAGTTACCCGGGTCACTTTTTTTTCCTCTCTTAAAAATAGGAACTATATTAGCAATTCTCCAATCAAATGGTACAACCCCTAAGTTTAGAGATTTATTAAAAATTTTTGCTAATGGACCTGCAATTTCATGTGCCAGTTCCTTTAATATTCTTGGATGAAGATTATCTGGGCCCCCCGATTTACTCCCATTAAGCTGTTCAAGTTTGGCTTTTACCTCAGATATGGTAATATCTACCTCTATATCCTTAGTCCCATTAGTTATATTACCATTATCCCTAAGCTCTTCACTAGCCTCATTAAAGACTGAAGCAAAGTATTTGTTTAGATATTGGGCCATTCCTAAATTATCCTTAACCTCCACTCCATCCTTAGTAATTAGCGGTCCTACTTCTTCTTTTTTTGTTTTTTTCCTATTTATATGGCTATAAAACCTTTTACTATTGGTTTTAATTCCCTTTGCAAGGTCCAACTCTACCTGCCTTTTAGCCTCTCTCACTTTGTCCCTACATGCTCTAACCTCAATAAGGTAACTTTCTTTACTTATCCCTCCCATCTTCCACTCCTTATATGCTTTCTGCTTTTTCTTAATCACCTTTCTAAGATGCCTGCTCATCCAGCTTGGTCTAACACACCTGCCTATAATTTTTTTCCCTTTTCTTGGGATACAGGCTTCTGACAGTTTCTGCAACTTTAACTTAAAATAATCCCAGGCCTCCTCCACCTCAAGATCCATAATTTCTTTAGACCAATCAACTTCCCCAACTAATTTCCTTAATTTATTAAAGTTAGCCCTTTTGAAATCAAAAACCCTAGTCTCAGTCAGTCTGGCTTTCATTTTTAAATCTTAGCGCTGAATCAGTTAGTAACAAGTGTCTTGCTGGCATTTTGGCAAACTTTATTCCCCACTCAGTCCCCAGCTGAGTCTCACACCTGGTGGCCTGTCACTTTAAGGGTATTTTTTACTTCAGTGTATTGTTTCCATCTTTCCTATTGCTCTGCATCTCCTGAGCCTCGCTGACTTCTTGAGGTGACTTCCTGGTAGCTCCGTGGAAGGCTCCGGCTTTGACTAGGGTGTGAACCCCCTCTTACAACTCCCAAAGATTTAGCTTCCATTCACTGTAAATATTGTGTAGGCTTCACTTGCCGATAAGAGGACTCAAAATGTCAGTATTGTATACCAGAAATGCCTCTTGGCACATGCCATTCTTTTAAAGGGCCAGGCACAGCTACTATATTTAACTCTCTGCCCTACCGAGTTCTGGGTTCCAGGAACTTGACCCTGTTCTGTATAACACATGGCATCCAGCAATTTATTCAAAATACATCCACAATTTCACCCCACTGAGTGACCGCTGCTTCTCACATGCCTGTGCTTGCTAAATCCACTTCCCACACCCTGCAAATTCTTCTATCTGATACAGCCTAAATTTCTTCAGTCTCCTAAGAGCCCTCCACCTCCCCTTTCTTGCATTTGCTTATATTCCTCTTGACAGCTGGGCACCTGAGTGGAAGAACTCCGAAGCATTCACTTGAAGCTCAAATCCCTGAGGAATTGGTGAGTACGTAGTACTGCCTTGCTTGCAGAGAAGCCTGGGATCCCAGCTGGCATGAGAAGTTCATACCAAAGCTGCCTTAGGGCTTCTTGGAGATATGAAGAACAAAGGGGTAATTACAGAGAACAAAGTCTTCATGTTCTAAAATGTCAAGCAGAGTTTATCTGAAATCTTGCCCAGCTATGAGAAAATGCAGCAAGAAAAAGGCACAGAGAGAATGCGGAGCCCTGTGGAGGAGGAAGGCTGTTCACTGCGCTTGCCTATCTCTTAAGGACCAGCATCCAGAAGCACCATTGACTCCTACTGAAGTGGGACTAACTCCTAACAACTGGGCACTGTCATTTATGCCAACCCTCATGGAAAGTAGTCAGCTCACCACAGCTGACACTGAGGGACCTGCTTCATAAATAGCAGGAGAAGGATGGCCCAGGGTTATGGCCCTAGTTTTTTATTAAGGCTAAAATTCCCGGTTCTGCCATGCAATTCCTGTTGGACTTTGGGCAAGTTGCTGGTGGTTGGGTTACACATGGTTTCTTCTATAGGCAGGGACCATCTTGTTTGTTCTCTGTACAGCGCCTAGCACAATGGAGTGCTGATCCAGACCCGGGGCTGTTGTACCGTAATACAAATAAATCCATTCTGTAGATAAATCTTAAATCTCTCTGGGCTAGGATTGAGGTGCCGAGCTAAAAAATCTAGAGAGCCAAGAGCCCCGCTCTGCTATTACCTCATAAACTTCCCATGCTCCTAAGTGTCCAAACATTGCCTACATTTGCATGTGCAAAGCTGGCTGTGTCCTTACATTAGATACTGTGGCACCGAGTCTGACCTTGTGGCTTTACCTCACTGTGCCTTGGTGCGGGTATAGGACTGGAGTCCAGCCATGTGGCTAGAGATACCATCACAGAGCCGATGGTGTGGTGCACGCTGATCTGATGATGCTTCGTTGTTCTGAAGAAGATCACACAATATTGGCCAAGTGCCACAACGGAGAACATTCCTGCAGAGTAAGGAGACGTCCCAGCTGCATCTCCTTTGGGATCTCTCCCAGTTTATGGAAAGGGAAAATGGATTGATGGGCTGGATTCACCATTCCCCGGCACCTTGGGAGTTCCTTTCCCCGGCTGAAAGGAGTGCAGAGCTGAAGGGAAACAGATCTGATGATGCTTCATTGTTCTGAAGAGGATCACACAGTGTTCAAAGCGATGATGAATGGGACACCAACATAACAAGATACAGGAAAACGTTGGAGCAAAATCTCCCTTTCATTATGAAATACACTCTATGCGCTGTCTCTTTCACATGGCAAAGGCAGACAGACTCAGCACCAACCTGGCCTTCAGGCAGAAGTGCGACCGTTCGAAAGGCTCTCTCCACCATGGAGAGTGTGACTGAAGAAAAGAAATGGCTTGCAAACCTTCCCATGGCAGCTGGGTTTGAAAGATCCTCTTGAAATGTGTTAAATGGTCTTGTGCTTATTCTGTCCCTGACAATGTCAAGGAGAAATGGCAATAGGCTGCCTGACCCCCAACCTCAGTTCTTCCTACCTCTGAATCTTTGTTTCAGGTGAGCTCTGAGGTAACAGGGGCTTGGTGTTGTCTGTGTCTCTTGTGCAAGGGTAGCACATCGTTAAATAAAAGCAAGTATCTAAGGGTACGTCTACACAGCAGCGTTATTTTGGAATAATGGACATTATTCCAAAATAACATAGTCCGCATCTACACACAGTAATTTCGAAATCATGTCAAAATATGGTTGAGCTGGAGGATTGCTCACTTCAACTCCTGTAATCCTCATTGTACGAGGAGTAAGGGAAGTCAGAGGAAGAGTGCTCTGCTTTGAAATAAGTGCTGTGTAGATGATCCCAAATTCGAAATAAGCTATTTTGACTTAAGCTATACCATTCAGGGCCGTCCAGAGGATTCAGGGGGCCTGGGGCAAAGCAATTTCAGGGGCCCCTTCCATAAAAAAATACTATAGACCTCAGACTTCAGACATTCTCATGGGGGCCCCTGCGGGGCCCAGGGCCTGGGGCAAATTGCCTCACTTGCCCCCCCCCCCCCAGGTGGCCCTGACACCATTAGCATGGCTCAAGATGCGTAGCTTATTTCAAGTTTAGCCCTGCTGTGTAGACGCACCCTTACAGTCTTACAGGCCCAGACTGGTGCTTACCAAAGTCAACAAAATGCCTCCCACTGATGTCAGTTGATTTTTGGATTCGGTCTCGGATGCAAAGAACTTGCACTCAGAAAGCACTTGAACTGCTCCTAGGACTTCTACATCTCTCCTCTCAGCAGTGTGCTTGAAGAAATGAGAACTTAGGCCAAAATAAAACCCCGGTGAGAAATAACACAGATGCTGCATGGGGCCATTGAGCAATGCTGTTCTTCCAGCATCAGGAAGTTTTAATACAAGGAACTTCATCCGCCTCCCCTCCCCCACAAGACAGGTACAAGCAAGTGCTAAAGGAAAACCAAAATAGACCCCTGCTCCCTTAAATCTGAGGGACTGAAGATGAGGCTCATTAAAAGTATCCCCTAGGCCTATCTAAACTCTTTCCTCCTAGTCAGCATGTGCCTCATTATGGCACCGAACATTTTTAATCCTCTGCACTGAGCAACAGTGATGTCAAGGCTACAACTCAGTAAAAGGGGCTCTCCCCTTCTCCAGACGGATTGTGTCCACACCCTGGTTCCTGTTCATTATGAATTCACGTCTCCCTCGCTCTCTTCTACTGTCCCTTCCCTGTCCCAGGGTGCTGGCTTTTTTGACATTGATACACTTACACGCTCCCCTGACCACTTCACTCTTCTAAGCAGGTGGAGGCCACAGTGATGTTCAAGGTCACAGTTCAGTTGGGATCATTGAGACACATCTGAGCAGGTGGAAGTTCCACTCCAGGAGCTGGAGGTCAGAGAAGAGAATGAGAGAGGTATGTCCTCATTGGCAGCCATGTTGGCATCAAAGCAGAATTTTAAACTATGGGAGCTTCCAGCTGACCTTAAAACGTACAGCAGGGAGCACAAGAAGCTACTAAAGTGAATGGAGCAAAGGAAAATGACAGGATTCATCCCCTGCAGTGGGTTGGCACCAAATTAATCTTGTGCTGCCTGTCAGAGTGACTGCATGGCCAAGTGAGAGGAGCTTAGCACTAAAGCTGTGTGAATAACCCATTTTCCATTGTGGTGCCCAAATCAAAACTATAACAAAAATGTTAACACATTATAAACCCAGCTTTCCTTGCATTCAATACCCTATTGACATCACAAGCCAAGTATGGGACATCTCCAGCCCACTTTGTTGGAGCCTTTAACACCAGGACTACAACTGACAGGCAATTTTTTCCCTCCCTCTCGCTTATTCTGAAGGTCCCTCTTTTCCTCCACTCAAGATCATCTCATCTGAAGAAGAGGGTTTGCCCATGAAAGATATATATATTTTGTTAGTCTCTAAGGTGCTACAGGACTATTCATTTCTTAAAGTTACAGACTCACATGGCTACCTCTCTGACACTTTTAAAAAAGGAATTGATTCAGGTCAACATGTATCCACATGTTTCAATTTTTCCAGTAAAACAAAATATTTTGGGTCAGATACAATGGTTCCAGGTTGAACAAAACATTGTATTTCATTGGGGGGGTTGTTTCCCCACCTTTGAACTATATATATCTAAGTTAGTAAAATGTCAAAGAGATGTCTTTCCAAAGCAATAAGCCAAAACCTTTTATTTTGGAAAGGCCAGAACAAACTGCTTAGAAACTGACATTTTTTTCTTTTTAATAGTTTACCAAAACAATTCACTAATTTTCCAATCAACCTGAATGTGAAATTTTCCAGTGGAAAAAATGATTTGCTCAGAAGTTTGCCCAATTCTATCAAGTACTAGTCTGTCCATCAGTTTCATGGTGTTGGTGCTCCTGCTTGTGGACTGTGGATTCCAGAGAGGCCTCACTGTAGCTTTGCAGGTCGGAGGCATGTATCCTTCAGTGAGGTAGGTGGCTAAAACCCTGATTCAGCAAAGTAAGTAAGTACAGACTAAGCTTTAAGCATGAGTAGATGATGTGCTTTTAAAGGTGGATCACATGACCCAAATCTCAGCTTAGGCACCTGAGTGTTTACTGCATCACTCTGGTTTTGGGTGTGGGTAATTCCTTTGAAGTCAGCTGAGACATGTAATTGCTAATGCACAACCAAGCATGCCTCTCCCATCCCAAAACAAGTGGACCAGATTCCACTCTCATTTGCTCGCATGTGCATGGGCTCCCTCTTCCATTGACTGCAGTGAGCAAATTGTGGCCCATGGTACAATATCATTTTCATTCAGCGGGTCCAGAATGCGCAGCCCCATGGCTGTGATGTCAGATATAGTTTGGAATGACGAGGCAGCCCTTTGCACGTGACAGACCTAGATAGCAGATGTTTCAGATCTCTACCCTGGTCTCATAAAATACCCCGAATGTGTCTTGCCCCAGGGGCACTTAAAAGAGGACAGTAAAAATTTAAATCTGGTGCATTTGACATTTCCAAGCAAAATCCTTGTAGCGCTAGTCACATGTGACTGGAATCTAAATGTCTCCTGATGTCAATAGGAATCAATAACCTGCTTAAGCCAGAATTGCTACCCATTTTTCTTCTCATCAATTCCTTGCTGACCTAATCTAATGCTTCCAGGGTAGCTGACATATGAAAATGCAGCATTTAGTCAAACAGAACCGCCTTGATGCTGCCAAACAAATCCATGATGTTAAGAATCTATAACCTTGTTTCCACATTCAATATAATTGAGGAGGAATGGGACTGGGGCTGTCTGACAGTGTTGAAAGTTGGAACAGACTAATTGTGCAAACGCTTAACATCTTGGACTGGAAAGTGACCAGGTTCCCTTCAAATAGGCACATGCTTTGCAAACTTGATGACCATGCCATCCAGATGCCAGCAAGAGGCATCGCTTGTGCACGGACTATAGCTCAGTAGAAGCCCTGGGCTGCCAATATCTGCCTGCACTGCCAGTGTTAACTGCTTCAGTGCCCTGTGGAGGGGAGAGCTACATCTGGCAAACATGCAGTGATATGGAACTATAGAGGTACAGACAATTCCAATTAGAAATCCAGTTCTTCCCCCACCTCCCCATTTTTAGCCATTAGAGGCACATTGACCAGGGAAGTGATGGATTCTCCATTTTTTGATGTCAGTTCAAAACTAGATGCCTTTCAGGGAGATCTACTTTATCCAAACATGTGTTAGGCAGACTAATTAATGTGCTCAAGAAAGGTTTAAGTGGGTGCAATGCAGTGACATATAGGAGGCCAGACTATATAAGATGCAGCCTGGGGGCCAAATCCGGCCTGCCTAACACTTTGATCTGGCCCACAGACTTCATCTGGCTGCTTTCTAGTCATATCCTGCTGCCGTGCTACCAAATTTCCAGGCGGTGGCTCAGGCAGCAGGATCCTATTTAAAGAGCTCAGCTCTCGGTCACGATGCTACCTTGGCAGAGGTTGGAGTCGTGATCCCTTTAAATAGCCAGGCAATGTGGTAGTGGCGGGGCCAGGAGCCCTTTGTTGTGTTTTTATTTCAAAGCTTCCGGCCCCAGACAACTATAGGGCGATTCTAATCCCCAGCCCCGCCCCTTCCACACTAAACCCTGCCCCTTCCACACTAAGCCCTGCCCTTTCGAGGGGGTGGAGCCAGCCCGTGACTGTATACCAAAATTCATTAAGTGCCCCCCCTCCCCCCGCAAAAATTATTGCCCACCCTGATCTAATGGCACCTTCTGGCCTTAAGCTCTGATACGAATCAAATTGTAGGCAGAGTTGGAGGCTAATTAGATCAGTCTGCTGTATGTGTAACAATCCTAGCCAAGGGTGACTAGCAGTTTTTTTAACCTGAAGATTGCAGCACAGATTTCTGCTTGGGTTAAATAAATAGCTGTCAGCAGGTAGCATTGATAAGCTATTATTCTCTAGTGCAGGGGCAGAGAACCTTTTTTTGGGTCAGGGCCACTGACCCACAAAAAAATCAGTTGGGGGCTGCACAAAAAAAAAACCCGCAAACAAACAAACAAAAAATTCCTCACTGACGTAGCCCCCAACTGAAGAGAAAGACCCCAGATACTCATGAGAAGTTACTTGCAACATAATAAATAAAAAAGAGCTAGTGGTGGCTGCAGTGTGTGCATTTGCTATTACCTTGCCATGCAGTAACAAAACTAAGATACGCCCGTGTAGCTTTGGGTTACAGAGATGGATGCAGCACTGTTCTGGTGGGCCCGATCAGTGTTCACCCAGGTGTGTTCTCACCAACATATCAGATGCATTTCCCCACTCACCCACTCCAGCCTACAGCAGGAGTAACTTAGTGAAGTCAGTGGATGTACCCAGTGTAAAACTAGCATGAAAGGAGAATCAAACTCAGAATGTTCCTTTCTAAGCACCTGAAGTGCAGAGACACAGGCCCGTTAGAGGAGTGATTAGATCAGTGGTGGTCAACCCGCAGCCTACGAGCAACCTGTGGCCCATCGGGGTTCCATGTGCAGCCTGTGCACCCACGCCTCTTGCACCCTGGTGGTCCCACACTTACCTGCTCCTCCCCCTCCCTCTCAGCATCTCCAGAATGTTGTGAATCAGCTGATTTGTCCCCAACCCCCACTCCTACCCCTCCCTCTCAGAGCTGGAATGCCATGGAGGAGCAGGGACAGGGTGTGAATGAGCCAATTCATGGCACGCTGGAAGTGCTGATAGGGATGGGAAAGAGCAAGGATGGGACATGCTTAGGCGAGGAGGCGGGAAGAGACCAGGCAGGGATTTGATATTGTAAACTAAGTTTAAATGTTCTTTATTTGAAGTTGATGGCGGATCTATAAATAGATGAGTGATTACAGCATTTCTACTTGTGCTGAAAGATTCAGCATGCCATGTGTTAATTTATTTAATCTAGTCCTTGGGGTCCTGGTTAATACTCATTACTGATTTCAATCTTGTGGCCCACTGAGACCAAAGAGGGCTATTCATGTGGCCCACTCACTAGTCTTAGTTGCCCATCACTGGATCAGAAGGATGAAGGGTCCGGAGTAGTTGACTCCTGTCTCCTAAAATAAGCATAGCTTACCTACACAATGTAGCAACCATGGGAGGCATATCTGGAAGTATCTGAAAGACTCAGATTGGAGACATTACCTGATTGACCAGATCTCACTCCTACCGCTGGGTGAGAGAGGGTTTTTTGCCTCTCTGAATAGAGTTGAAAATACTCCGTCTTGAATTGGGATGAGGATTTGAAATCTTAAATGATTCAGGTACAAAAAGAAAAACAAAATTCAGTTCGGGTTCATCAAAATTTGATTTGGAGTTGGGCCTTTTTCCAACCCTTTTCAACCTTTGTCTAATTAGGGTTGGCAGATGGTTTCAACAAAATAGCGGACATACTTGACATTACATCACAATCTACATTACATCTTATTTAGAAATACCGGACATTTCTGTTCTCATTTGTATTTTCTCAATTTGTTTCCTGAACAGAAAGCTCAAATACTGGACTGTCCAGTTCAAAACTGGACACCTGGCAACCCTATGTCTAATTAGTTTAAGTTTCGGGGTAGGGGGAGTCTCATTCTGAATCAAAAATAGAATTTTCCCTCTAGCAAATGTAGCTATGAGCTGCTTTGACAATTCCTGCTTTTAAATATCATTTTGCGCTGGGAAACACATTGAATCCAAACCGGTTTCACCAACAGCTTCACTTTTACAAACTGGCATTTTTTTTAGCAGATTTCTCTATTCACTGCCTCTTTGCCACTTCTTGACTTTCTCAGAAACCTCTAGCATTTGTAGATTCCCATTCTCTGTCCATACTCATTATACCCTCTTTGTAAGTGCCCGCTTGACAGCCTTTTGACTACTCAGTCTTTCTTTCCAGCCCATAGACTTGATTCAAGCAGAGTCATCCATGCAATTTCATTCACCTCCCTTTGCCCCAGCTCTGGGAAGTGGAAGTTAAGAGACAGCAGCGAGATGCAGGCATGGAGACTAACGCAATTTCCCAGTGGGCAGTCCCTGCTTGGGCGGTGACATTAAGCTGCGTAGAGCTGCTAAAAGCAGGGAGTGGGAATCTCTGAACTCTGCAAGTGCCAGACACAGAAGGCTGATTCCAGCATTATCTGCAGAGAACTGGGGCTGTTTTAAGAGTGCTGCAAATCTCCAGCTTGATATCCTCTTGCCTTGCCTCTGCAGATCCCACCGGGACAGGAAAACTGTTCTTCGGCACGAGTAGGCCCCAATACCTCAGTGGCTGGCAGTGTGTAAATGAGGCCAGGAGGTTTCAAGGCCAGAGTTTATGGTGGCTTATTAACCTCCCGAAATTTTAACTTACTTTTGGATACCTAATTGCTCTGGTTGTATAAATATGCATGTGTGTATAAATGGAACAGAACCCCTCTCCCCGATGTGAGTAGTGACTCAAATGTGCGGAGACATAGGCGCAAAGCCATGTTTGTATAAACAAGCCCCTGAATTTCAAGAGTCCACAGATGTAAAATTCCCATTTTTTTCATGATGCAAATAACCTGCATGCCTATCAACTTCCTTTTGCATACCAAATGAGGGTGTTGTGCTTCTAATAGATATGTTTGCACAGGCATTTTAATTAATAGAGCTTCCATAAGTGTAGTGATTAGTGTTTGGGGATGGCAAAGTTATTTATCTGCAACTAATAGAATTTAGTGCTTGCTACTTTAAGTGGAGCCAGCTGTTGTAGCTCATATGAAAGCCATAACCAGACATCGTGATCACTTTTTCTGAAGTCTGTTTAAATATTAAAAAACATAATTGCTGCTCATAAATCTCTCTTCCTCTGACCTATCTGGCATCAGAATGACTCCAAGGTAGATACGCGTAAATAAAATATCAGCATGCACAAAAGATAAAACAAACCAAGTTATTAACACAGCATTTATGATGGAAAAATAATGGCGTTAACACAGTATAGGAAGGAAGAGATTTAATTACATAGGCTAGTAAGCACCATTTAGTTTGTGTCGCGAAAGGGTCTGTACTAAACTATGGAGAATAGGTTTCCATGGGTTATAAGGATGTAAAACGGGGAGCTGTTTTGATTGCATATGAAAATGCCCTATCCCTCCGTCTGTCCATGCATGCAATAAAAGCTGAATATTTTTCAGTGACATACTTCCCCATCAAAATGCAAATTAGTAGAAAGTGCTTCAATAAGGTCAACGTGTATGGGAAGGGAATGCTTTGAAAACCTCAAAACCACTTTTTTCATTTTGACATCTAATTGTATATTCTAATGTATAAAACTAGAAGATTTACCCAGTGTGGCTCAGGTCCTTAACTCAAGTTTTTTGTTTTTCTTCATTTTAAATCAGTGCTCTGGGTGGAGCTGGGGATGAGGGGTTCCATATGCAACTGTCCAAGGAAGAGCAAACAACCCCAGCCCACTCTCACCACACGAGCATAGGGCCAGGTGAGAAGGGCACAATTGGGGGAGGGGTACATGCCCCCCATGTGGGGGACATAGACAAACCCTGACATATACAGTGGATAGCGGTCCCTTTCTCCATCCCTGCCTGCTGCTGGCCCAATGGGATTATAGCTGTTCTGTTCCCTATCTGACCCCTTGCTGCCCCCCTGTGGTCATTCTACAGTATAACTCCCTCCTACCAGCCCCTTCCCTTTCCATTTTATGAGAATCAATTGAATTCCAGGCACATCCCATCATCCTAGCACCACCAAACCCTGACCTTGCATTAAGTGAAGAGGAAGGTGCATGCCAAATTTGGTGGTCCTTGCTCTTACTGTTTAGGAGTTCTTGAACAAACAGACTCTCGGAAGGACAAGACAGACAGACATTTCTAAAATATATAGTAAGATAAAATCAAGCCAAAACAGTCTGATTTTATGAAATAGTTTGATTAAAAATTTCTTTCAAAAAAAGTTATGGGAAAGGTCAATTTTTGGTTTTCTGAGATGAGAACAATTGTGAAATGTTGGAATTTCTCGCAGAATTCCTGATCAGATGTGGCTCAACTTTTATATTGGAGTCGATCTCCATGGCATTCAAGCAGCTCCCGAGAGTAAAAACCAACAGCCATGTTCACTGCAAGGTTCACCTGCTTTGTCTGCACAAACTCGAGGGGATTCTTCTTTTGTTGCTTGAGCGCAGGTGCAGTCCTGCCCAGGGTAACAACTGTGCCAGCAATGGGATGCTAGTCTATTAACCACTCCACCTGCTCAGTGCCTGCTTTTATGGCACTGACGGAGTTTCACCTCTGCTCGAGCAACCAGGGGGAGAATCTAGTGAACTTCCCATTACCGGGGGATAAGTCATTGGAAACAGGGAGGTCCAGTGCAACACAATGAGATACTCGGGCTTTGTCCACAGTAGCAGTGTCACTCAAGGATGTGAAACTCTACCGCTTTGAGTGAAACCGGTTTCACTGACCAGTGCTGGTGGGGACAGCGCTTTGTCAGCAGGAGATGCTGACTGCTGACACAGCTACCACTGCTCGTTAGTGGTTTAATTATGCCAGGGAGGGAGTTCTCTCTCCCAGCATAGTGTGACTCCGTGGGACACATGACAGCAGTACAGCTGTGCACAGGCGCTGAAGTACCCCCACCTGGAGAGGAAGGCGGTGCTTATGCAGCTGCACTGCTGTAGGGTCTGTAGCATAGACGTAGCCTTAGTTGGAATATAGTGCTCAGCCCATTGGTGGTTCTGAGGGTTGGAGGCTGGATGTTGTCTCTGGCAGACAGCACAAGAAAGGACAAGGCTGCAGCTTAGGCTGAGTAGTTCCCAGGTTTTTTCAGTAGTAGCAGCTGCTTTGTTCAATCAGGGCCTTCTCCTTATGGCAGGCTGGGACTTCTTAGCTCATGAGAGCTTGATTGACTAGAATCAGCATGAAACCTTTCATGCTCAAAAATCATGAGCTCGGCCCACCAAAATCATGAGATGTTGGGTTTCTGGTTTGGAAGCCTTTAGGATTTTTAAGATTCACCTTTCCTCCCCAAACCGGAGGGCTAGAATTAAAATGCATCTGAGGAAGTCAATTCTCTCTCTTGAAAGCATAATAAATGTGTTAGTTTTTAAGGTGTGACTGGGCTTGTTTTTGCTGAAACAGACTAATACTGCTACCTCTCTGAGTCTCAAACACAGGACTCCACAAGCTGGGGCTTTAAGAAAATATCATGAGGCTGGTAATCTTAAGAGGTAACAACCCTGTCTCCTATCCATTTTGATATGGAAATCAAGATTGGTCAGCCACTCCCAGCACAGTAACTTGTTTTGCTTGGGACAAGTATACTGTGGATGAAGACATTCCCATATGGCATGCCTGAAATCTTGGCTGTAGTCAGGCAACATTGAGGAAGCACTCCAAAGTGTGCCTATGTGCCTGACCAACAGCCCTGTAAGGCATTGAAAACTCAGATTCATGGGTCTTGATCCTGCTCTCACATAGGTGCAAATCAGGAATAACACCACTACGGTCAATGAAATTATCCCCCGTATAAATCTGGTGGAAGTGAGCAGAGAATCTGCCTAGACCTCTGATAACATAGGGTATATCTACACTTGCACCCTCTTTTGAGAGAGGGATGCAAATGAAGACATTAGAAATTGCAAATGAGGCCGGGATTCACATATCCTGTGCTTCAGTTGCATATTTGCGTTATGGCGCTATTTCGAAATAGTGCTATTTCAAAATAAGACGCTGTTAAGACACGGTTATTTCGAGAGAAAACCCTTCTCTCGAAATAACTGGTAAACCTCATTGTATGAGGAATAACTGCATCTTAACAGCTTCTGTTATTTCAAAATAGCGCTGTTTTGAAACAGCGCCATAATAAGAACATGCAAATGAAACGTGGAATATTTAAATCCTGGCTTCATTTGCAATTTTGAATGTCTTCATTTGCATCCCTCTCTCGAAAGAGGGTAGACATATACTTACACACACAGCTAACTACAGCCTGTGGATAATCAAAGCACAGCACCCTGGAAAAGGCTTTCAGTGCTCAAGTCTGACTCTGCCTTTCACTGGTTTGAGGCTGGTGCATCTCCACTGATTTGGAATGGAGTTATACAGACACAGAATCAGGTTCAGTGTGTCTTTACAAGCAGCTTGCTCCAAAGACATAGGGGAACTGCAGGAACAAAAATAAATAAATAAATAATTCTAACCCAGAGGTCAGCAACCTTTCAGAAGTGGCCAACAAGATTAAACTTAGGGTACGTCTAGACTGCAAGGCTATTCTGGAATACCAGAGGTATCCTGAAATAGCTACCCAATGTCCAAGGAACACATCTGCTATTTCAAAATAATTTTCTAAATAATGGACACGCTATTTCAGCATCCCTGTAAACCCTGTTCCACGAGGAATAAGGGATGTCTCGAACTAGTATTTTGAAATTTGGCGCAGTGTAGACGTGCCAAATATCAAAATAGCATATTTCGAAATAAAATCTAAACAAGATACGCAATTTGTGCAGCGTAAATTGCGTATCTTATTTTGATTTTAGAGTACAGTCTAGATGTACCCTTATTCACTTCTATTTACGGATCTGAGTGCCATTGATTTTTTTTAAGTCAATAATAGTCTTACTTACATTTTAGCAGCTTTATTAATCTCTCTTGGTTGCCTCAAGTGTGCGCTGCATCCTCCTTCACCCCCCTCCTGGCCCCAAATCCCTGTGCTCCCAGTGCACACACCGGCAGGGCAGCAGCACTAGGGTGAGGAAGGGCCGGGGGGCAGAGTCACTTCCCTGCCTGGCCCAGCCCTTTGCCCAAGGTTCGCCCCTCACCTGCAGGCTGCGACTTCAAGGCTGGGGCATGCAGAGCCCGGGGCTGCCCAGGGCTGGCTCCAGCCCCCAGCCAGGCACAATGGGGTGCTGGGTAAGGGTCTCACTGCCCGTGGGGAGCAGCCACGGCTTAGCCCAGGCTCCAGCACCCCACAGAGGCCGCAGCAGCATGTGACAGGCCGTTCCACCCCAATCTGCAGAGTAGCCCCAGCCTTACCCCCTCCCAGAACCGGAGGCAGAGCCTGTAGCATGGGAGGAGGTGTTAACCCCTTAGTTCCCAGGAGTGCATGCCCAGGCTGGGCAGGGGCAGCCCCAGGGACACAGAGCCCAGCGCAGGGTCATGCTGCCCACTCCACTTGCCTGGCCCCTACACCATGTTGCACGGTAGCCACAAGGCTTGAACCGCATCACAGGCTTCCTACTGTGTGGGGGAGTGAGTTGCACTCGAGCTGCGGACCACCTAGGAGGCAGCCACATGCCACTCAAAATCATCATGTGTGCCACTTATGGCACATGTGCTGTACGATGCTGGCCCCTGTTCTAACCCTTCAGACTTCCCGCAACTCCCCCCCCCCACACACACCCTCTCTGGTTGGAGATAGGTTTGGTGCTTTAAAACCATCTCCTTTTCTGCTGTGCTTCAGCCTTTTAAAGTCAATTGCTCTTTGAATTCTCTATACAAAACCTCCTGGAGGAGAGTACTGGAGAGTCTAGCAACTGAATGCCTCACCTTCCATTAGAACCCAATTTTTAGCTTTGCTGCCTGAAATGACAAATTATTCTGAAACCAGCCTAGAAATCAAGCAAGTCTGGACTGAGGGAGGTATTGAAGGCTTTTGGGGAGAACATCCACTTTTGTCTTTGCACTTCCCAAATTTTGATCTACTAAGAATGTTGTCTTTAAAGGAAACAAAGCATTTCATGAAGGAATCAACCCCAATTGCTTGTAGGGAGTGTCCACACTTGCACTTGATCAACGAAAATGTTGTCATTCAGAGGTGCTTAACCCCTCATGAAAATGAAATGGAAGGGAAAATGTGATGGGGTAAAGGATTTTTGTCAGCAAAAGTGCAGGCAAACAGTGTTTTCACACGCCGACTTTTAGCAACGGGGCTGTGTCGACACAACCTTCTTGCTAAAAATCGCATAGTGTAGATGTGCCCGAAGGAGAGGCATTACAATCAAGTCCTCTACCAATATGCTGGGAATTTAGTTTTGCCATCAGTTATCTGCTTGGCATCAGCAGAGTTAGCACCCAGGCTCTTTATAACTTAAAAGCAGGAGGCTCTACAGTTCTACTAAAGCAACAACTCCAGTAGCTGGCAGCTGTAGTAGACTCCTCCTCTTATGTGGACCAGCTAATAACAAAGACATAGGCTGTGCTAGTAAGTTAGAAATGTACCTGCAGAAATCCCATTAACTTCACTAGGACAGGATCATAACTTCAGAGGGGTATTTGAGCTCTTAAAATGCCATAGCATAGGTATGTCACTCATGGGCTTCCATCAGAACTGGATTTATGCAACCAGAGACCCTCATGCCTTGGAAACCAACCAAAATGGAGTGTGGAAAGCAAAATGTTTCATTCTTGGCCTCTCCTTTTTTCCCATCTAAATAATAAGCAAAGGTGAAAATGTCCTTTCACCATGATAAACTCTCTCTGCCCAATTCTGTTGGGCTAAATCCATCAAATGCTCAATAGTAATGTTGGAGGCTAGGATTACGGCATGTTCTTAGTATGGGAACTTTTTTTTTTTTTTTTGCCTTGAAGCCAATTGGTAAACATTAACATCTGGCAAATGTTTTGACATGCTTTACCCAGGAAGGGGAACTTGTCCGAGCTATATGAACGCTGCGATACTGGAAGTTTCACAGGAGCAGACTTTCTAATGTTATCCTGCTTCTGCCCATGGTTAGAAATCCCCTTTTATAGGGGATTTGGGAACTTCCAGACCTTACTACAGCCAGAAATACTCTGGCACTGACCAGGACCGTCCCTCTTCAGGTAGTTCTTTTCAAGGTTCCTCTATCAGAAATGGCTAAAGTTTTGGAGGATTCTTAATTTTCCCAATTCATTTGGCTCTTTCTTACCAGGATTACTTCAAGCAGGCCCGGCCTTTGGGCAAGGCGAGTGAGGTGGTTGCCTTGGGGCAGGCCTGTGCATTCAGGGCCCCACGCTGCCCAGCTCCTGGCCCTGCCCACCTGGCCACTCACTTGCTGTCCTGACTGGGAGCTTCACGGCCATGCAGCTCAGCCAAACACAGCATGTTGCCTTGGGGCCTGCAAACTCTTTGGCCAGGCTGGACTTCAATCCTTATCCTGTCTATTTAATCCTGCCTCAGCGTGGGATGTTTTCTCCTGATCCCTTCCAGCCCTACATTTTAACAACATGCTCCGTTCTGGAGGCTTCAAACTCCCTTTATTTTGGAAGAACCACCATGCTCCATCTACAGCCTTTTATCTTTCCCTTTTTCTCCTTCTCATCTGGTCTCGCTTTCTGGTGAGTCATTCACAGGAGGGTCTCCAACGCGGGCACTATCCAAGCCTTCTCGGTGCTGATGAGATGCGGCGCAACTTCTTGTCGCTCTGCATGCCCTGCTAGGGAGCTGCCGTGTGTTTGTGCTGCGAAAGAACACAGCTTATTTAAGCCACATCTTCTTCCCTGAGAAGACAAGGTGTGGAGGAAGAGGGCGTGAGAACACTAGTGGGTGAGGGACATGTGATACAGGCTACATGAAGAGGCCTGGAAACAGCTAGACTTCGCCTCAGATAGCATAAACATTACATGTGTGCAGAAGTCAGCAAAGCCACTCAGATTTACCCCAGCTAAAGATCTGGCCTGGTGAATTTCCCCTTGCTTTCCACGCTGAAGAATGAGATTTGGCCATTCACAGCTCTGGGTGTTCTCAGGCTGGCTTTTTGGAGAGAAAATAAAATAGCCTCTTCTGTTGTAATGGCAACGTGGTATGTTAGAAAACTGACTTTGATCTGGTGACAGTTCTATGATGGGTGGAAATATTCTCCTACTGTTGGATTATTCATAAATAAACCCCATCAGCCATCCGGAGAGGGATGTTTCTCTGAATCTCAGCTGGGAATTCATATTTCAAATTCAGAGATGAAGCAGTGACGGAAAGAATATGATTCAGCTCTAGCTTGCCCTTCTATAGTCTGCCTCTTGTGCAACTCCATGCTCTAGGTGTCCATTCATAAGCTTCTGCTAGCCAAAAACTGGGAGTGGACAACAGGGGATGGATCGCCTGAAAATTGCTCTGTTTGGTTCATTCCCTTTGAAGCATCTGGCACTGGCCACTATCAGACAGGGAACTGGACTAGATGAACCATTGGTCTGACCCATTATGTCTGTTCTTATGCTTCATTCAAACCAGAGTACAAGCTGAAATCTGCCAGTGAAATGATCCCTGGCTACTTTCCATAGATGCATTGATTCATAGACTTTAAGCCATTAAATCATTAGTCTGATCTGCAGCATAAAACAGACGATTAAATTCCTGTTTCCCCTGTATTGAGCTCATTAAGTTTTGTTTGACTAAATCATCTCTTCTTGGCAGGCATCCAGTCTTGACACGATGATTTCAAAAGACTGGAGAATTCACCGCTCCCTTCAGTAGTCTGTTCCGATTGTTAATCACCCTCACGGTTTTTAAAACATTGTGCCTTATTTTTAAATGGAGTTGGTCTGGCTTCAGTTTCTTAGTCCTTGTCACTCTGGCCTTTGTTCGTTTGGAGAGGACCTTATGCACTGTAATGAAGTCAGCGTGTGACCTCTTTGAGCAGCTGAAAAGCTAGCACTTCTTCAGCCTCTTGCTGTATTGCATTTTTTCTGCACTGTTTTTTGTGGCACTTCTCTGCAGCTTCCCCCATGTAACTGCCGTGTCATTCGTTGGGAATGGACCGCACAGAGGCTGTGCCCAGAGACCCCCGAGGCTGGTGGAGCTCTGTTCTGTGGAACCTGTTTCCCTAGCAGCACGTCTGTTAGGTTGAATCATAGGCCTTCCCTTGGAGTTGTCATCCAGTGTGCTCATCAAGCCACTGATGCCCACCTTCCTGCCCTCTGGGGCTCCCCACACCCCTGTTCTGCTGGGACAGAAGCTCTGGTTTCCCCCAGACAAGGCACAGAGTTGGGGTTGTTGCCCCCCTGAAGAGCAACACAGACACCAAACCAGATTTGCTCTGGGAGGACTCAGCTATAAGGCGTTTGATAGCACCTGGGAACCTAATCACCAAAAGGGTCCAAAGCCCCAAACAAAACAGTCTTATTCTGTACAAAAGTTTTACACAGAGAAAGCTCATATGTTTGCTCCCTTTATCAAAGAAAGAGAGAGGTGCACAGTGGTTGCTCCCCTGGGTAGCAATTATTTACACTGGGCTTGATGATAAACAAAAGTGTTTTTATTACACATTAAAAGTAGGATTTAAGTGATTGCAAGTGAAAACAGAAACATCAAATAAAGTTACTAAGCCAAGATAAACAAAGCATGCCATTTAATCTCTATCCTTTGGAAATGTGGATATGTCTGCCTGTTTGGTCACTACTGGGGAGAGTGGGGGGTGAAGAAACTGGCCATGTCTCAGAGCTCACTCCTCCAGACCCTGATTTAATCCTTAAAGCAGGTACAGCCTGCAGCTGCCCCATTCCCATCCTGCAGTGCTCCTCCTTCCATCCACGCCCCAGAGAGCTTTACCTGCAGGGAGCGATGGTGTGAGGGCCATTTATCCCAGCAGAGAAATGAGCCATGTGTGCTGGGAGCTGCACCTGCTGGTAACAGATAAGGCCAGTTTGGAGGACTCTGAATTGTACTGATCTGTAACTCGCTGCTGGGCTACCTTGGTTGATGTTGTTGACTGAGCCTGGTTTTGGGCTAACAGCTGAGCAAGTTGCAGGTTTCTCAGTGGCAATCTCTAAAGCAGGGGTGGGCAAAAGGGCCTCCGCGGGCCGGATCCAGCCTGCCAAGCGGGTAGATCTGGCCTGCGGAGGCCCTGCTGCTCCCCCTCCCCCAGGCCAATTAAGGCCTGGGGACGAAGGAGCACCCAAAGCCTTCTCTGCTCTGCCCCCACCCTGTGAGGAGCGCACAGGGCAGGGGCAGAGTGGAGAAGGCTTTGCACGCTCCCCCACCCCCAGGCCTAAATTGGCCTGGGGCGGGGAGCACGCAAAGCCTCCTCCCACCCTGCCTGGAGCGTGTGGCATTTGAAACGCCGCATGCTGCTTGCAGGGCAGGGGGGAGAGCGGAGGAGGCTTCATGCGCTCCCCCGCCCCCAGGCCCTGGTAGGCTTGGGGGTGGGGGAGCGTGCCAAGCTTCTTCCAGGGCATGGGTGCCTAGTGGGAACAGGGGGCAAAGGGGCTCCCCCACCCCCAGATCAATCATGGTCTGGTGGTGGGGTGGCCCTGCCCCTTCCCATTTAGGCCCCACCCCTTCTGGGATGACCCAGGGCCACTTGAAAAAATGTTTGACCCAGGCAAAAATTATTGCCCACCCCTGCTCTAAAGGGAATGGCACAGGTGAGAGAGCATGAGTCTATCTGCTGATGTGTGTGTGTGATACTTTCCAACCAAGCCCAGCCCTTCTTATCTCTAATCCTCAGGAAAGCCCCATCTATGTCCTCTCCCTTTGGGGAGAGAGAGGAGGGGAATCTACAGCTGCAACGTGCTGAGGCTGGCTGATGAATTGGGTGGAAGCTTCTCTTGGTAATTGATAAGCCAAAGCATGGGCAGGCTGACTTATCGTTAGGCTCATAATGACCTGCCATTGCTCATATTAACTGACTTCCTTGCATTAGTTTAATAAACAAGGAGACGTTAATTGCTTCAGTAACAAACTCACATTGGGTTGTGGAGATATTTAGCATATTTCCAGAGGGATGTTTTTATTAGAAGCCTGAGCACTCAAGAAAGTACTGCTGCCAGCAAAGCTTTCTCGGCCAACGAAAAAATTCTACCGTCTCCAATCTTTGGGGCTGTGAGATAAGTTAATTAAATCTCCAGTTAATAGAATAACCATGCAAGTAGCAGGGGCCTGCTCTGAAGTTTTGCTCTCACCCTTGAACCCACAGAGACTCCATCTTGGACTATTCAAGGGTCATGTTTGTCTCAGGTCTATGGATGGGGCTGTACCCAGGCAGTTTCCTTTAGTGTTTGCATAGAATGGAAAATGTTCATCATACAGAGATTCGCTGCTTTATTCAGTTCAAGGTGCTGATTTCACCATTTGTACTTTTCCCCCAGAGGAACAGGAAAAATACCCCTTTACTGTGCTGCAAAAAATATAGGGATTTTATTGTCTGAGACTATGTCTACACTGCGCCCATTTGACACAAGAAATATGCAAATGAAGCAAAGCATGGAATATTGCTGTGCCTCATTTGCATAATTAACAAGGCTCCATTTTTGCTCAAGAGGCTTTTGCGCAAAAAAGGAAACGGCTACGCAGCTCCTTTTTGCGCAAAAAACCTTGCTTGCGCAAGAGACATTCTTCCTGAAAAAAAATGTGGAAGAACGGCTCTTGCGCAAAAACGGAGCCTTATTAATTATGCAAATGAGGTGCAGCAATATTCCAAGCTTCGCCTCATTTGCATATGTTTTTGCACAAGAGGCTACAGTGTAGACATAGCCTGTGTGTAGATTTGCTGTTTTTCCCAGAGAACAATTGAAAATGCACATAAGAGCAGGAAGGGTTGAAGAACTCCAGCCATAGCACTAGAAAGGGCTCCCCTGTGTTATGGAAGCCAGTTCTGCTATTGCAAACAATCCCTTGGAAAATTGAACTAAGCTACGTATCCACACAGGGTATTTGCACCTGCTGCTCCTCTGGGAGGCTGTTCCAGAACCTCCTTCCTTCCTTAGAGTGAGAACCCTTGTTTGTGGGGATGGTGTAACTGCTTTGGTCCCAGGACATGAGAGAGACAAGATGGGGGAACATAAGAATGGCCATACTAGGTCAGACCAAAGGTCCATCTAGCCCAGTATCCTGTTTGCCAACAGTGGCCAATACCAGATGCCCCAGAGGGAGGGAATAGAACAGGGAATCTTCAAGCAATCCCTCTCCCATCACCCATTCCCAGCCTCTGACACAGGCTAGGGACACCATTCCTACCCATCCTGGCTAATAGCCATTATGGACCTAACCTCCATGAATTTATCTAGTTCTTTCTTGAACCCTGTTAAAGTCCTGGTCTTCACAACATCCTCTGGCAAGGAGTTCCACAGGCTGACTGTGTGCTGAGGGAAGAAAAGCTTCCTTTTGTTTGTTTTAAACCAGCTGCCTAGTAATTTCATTTGGTGCCCCCTAGTTCTTATGTTATGGGAACAAGTAAATAATTTTTCCTTATTCACTTTTTCCACACCAGTCATGATTTTATAGACCTCTATCATATCTCCCCTTAGTCTCCTCTTTTCGAAGATAAAAATTCCCAGTCTTTTTAATCTCTCTTCATATGGCACCCGTTCAAAACCCCTCATCATTTTTGTTGCCCTTTTCTGAACTTTTTCCAATGCTAATATATCTTTTTTGAGATGAGGCGACCACATCTATATGCAGTATTCAAGATGTAGGCGTATCATGGATTTATATAGAGGCAATAAGATATTCTCTGTCTTATTCTCTATCCCTTTTTTAATGATTCCTAACATGCTGTTTGCTTTTTTGACTGCCGCTGCACATTGAGTGGATGTTTTCAGAGAACTATCCACAATGACTCCAAGATCTCTCTCTTGAGTACTTGTAGCTAAGTTAGTCCCCATCATATTATATGTATGGTTGGGATTATTTTTTCCAATGTGCATTACTTTACTTTTACCAACATTAAAATTCATTTGCCATTTTATTGCCCAATCACTTAGTTTGGTGAGATCCTTTTGAAGGTCTTCACAGTCTGCTTTGGTCTTAACGATCTTGAGGAGTTTTTTATCCTCTGCAAATTTTGCCACCTCGCTATTTACCCCTTTCTCCAGATCATTTATAAATAGGTTGAATAGAATTGGTCCCAGTACAAACCGTTGGGGGACCCCACTAGTTACCTCTCTCCACTCTGAAAACTGACCATTCATTCCTACTCTTTGTTTCCTGTCTTTTAACCAGTTATCAGTCCAAAAGAGGACCTTCCCTCTTAACCCATGACAACTTGGGGAAATAAATCACCAAAAAGCCCCAGACCTGAGGAAGAGCTGTGTGGAATTTGTAAGCATGTCTCTTTCCACCCACATGGGTCATTCTACTCCTCATCTTTGTCTTTCTCAGAAGTCTTCTAATTTCCAGCTTAAACTTATTCATGAGCTGTTATTGTTGTGCAGGCCTGCCAATTGTGTGTGTGTGTCGGGGAGAATGGGGCAGTTGGTGGGGGCCTGGGGAATCAACAGGGGTGAATCACCTGGGTGGAGGCCCTTAAGGGTGGAGCCCCTTAAAATCACCACCAGAGTTCCACTGAGGTGTGGTCCAGGCAGTGCTGGAGGACTGGAGGGGGAGGCAAGCCTCCAGCCCCTTCTGTGAGCACAAAGCCACCTCCCTAACCTTGCTCATGGGCCAGACAGTTCTGTCATCCCCCCCATCCCCCGGTCTTGTGCTAACATTGTCCTTTAGCTTAAATAGCTCTTCTCCTGCTGCGTGTTTCTCTGTAAAACTAGGGAGGGAGGTGGCTTTACCTCTAGCCTGGCCAGCACTGAGGTCTCCTTTACGCAGCTGCGTAGAGAGAAGTGAGAGCCATTTGTGCATACACCACCCATCACACATCAAGATGAGACATTGGGAGCTCAGCCTGTGTAGGAGACTTCATTGGGGTAGATTTACACCCGGCCCTAAGCAGCCTGAAAGGAATTTCTTAGGGACAGACCGCTGTCTGCTTTGGTAAAACCGTCTAGGTGCATTGGTCTGAGCAGCACCGCTCCGAAGAGGTGTTCTTAGCAAATAGCTCATAGTCAGCTTGCATGCAGAGAGTCTGGGGAGAAAATTGAGGCAGTGATACCCTAGGGACCTAGGGAGATGGCACCATTTAACAGCAAAGTCAATGGAGGGAGGAGGAGCTGGGTATCCTCGTCTGCTCCAAAAAGCTGTGCTCTAGGGCATGTGTTTGATCCAGTAGCTGTACAGTTACCCAAGTGCGAGCCTTTAGCAAGGGGGAGAAACTTTCGCACCCTTCATGCAGTTGGTACAGGGTAAGGATGTTAAGTAGCATGTAATTCGCTAATTGATTAGTCGATAGGCTTACCAATGCCACAGTGTTTCAAAGGGGCAGGATTGCACGGAGCCCGGGATCAGCTAGGGACTCCAAAGCTGACTCCAGGTTCTGCAGAAATGCTGCAGCTGATCCTGGGCTCTGTGGGGTGCTGCCCCTTTGAAACACTGCCACGGTGTTTCAAAGCAGCAGCGCCACTCGGAGCCCGGGACTCCATGCAGCACTGCCACTTTGAAGTACCCCCCACTTTCCTTCCTTGCTGCTTCTATCTAATAGAGGCAGAAAGAGGAGGGGGAAACGACTAGTTGACTATCCTGTCGATTATCTGATAAGCATTTGCTTATCGGATAGTCAACTAGTCCTTAACATCCCTAATACAGGGATCTCCTCTGCCCTTTTAGAGTCCCAGTGAGGTCAAACAGCCTGTGTGGTTCAGTGGCAGCATCTGGCCCTTAATGAAAAGCATTGGCCCACATTGTCCCCTGTAATCAGCAGAGTGCTTGCTGGAGGGTGACACCCATAGGTTGTGTTCCATTGTTTGTAACATCTGTGGTCGCATTTGGGTCTTATCACACTAAAGGTGAGAACCATCGTTATTCTTTGCCTTGTGATGGTAGCAGAAACTCTCCTAAAGCTTAGGGCCATGTTGTGCTAGATGCCCCACATGTACACAGGGCTGGCCTTACCATGTGGCGAACTGAGGCTGCCGCCTCAGGTGCCAGACTGGGTGGGGGGGCACCACTAAGGACCCAGAGTGTAGCAAATTGTGTCTGCTGCTGGTGCCTATGTAGATAGCAGAGCAGTTCCATGAGAGGAGCAGAACAGGAAGAAGGCAGAATTAAGAACTTTCAAAGTTTTGGCCCAAGCGAGGGGGCATGGGGGCATCATTTGAGCTCCCCGCCTCACATGCCAAAATGTTGTGGGCCGGCCCTGCATGTACAGCACAAGAGATGGCCCCTGCCCCGGAGAGTGTATAGACCAGACAGGACAGACAGTTGTCAGAAGTAAAAACTGAGGCATGTGATTTTCCCATAGTCACACAGTGGATCAATGGCAGAGCTCAAAGGAGAATCCAGGCCCCTGGATTCCTGTTTCAGCAGCCTGCATGCAAAGCAAGCCACGCTGTCATAGCTAAAAAATAGCCCCCATCCCCTCTCTGGCGACAGCTATAACTCTGATTCATATCACATCCCATGTGTTGCTGCGAAGGAATTTTCCCTGCAGATAAGTAGCAGTTTGGCAGAAAAGGACCTGGGGGTTACAGTGAATGAGAAGCTGGGTATGAGTCAACAGTGTGCCCTTGTAGCCAAGAAGGCTAATGGAATATTGGGGTGCATTAGGAGAAGCATTTCCTGCAGATCCAGAGATGTGATTATTCCCGTTTATTCGGCACTGGTGGGGCCACATCTGGAGTATTGCGTCTAGTTCTGGGCCTTCCACTATAGAAAGGATGTGGACACATTGGAGAGGGTCCAGCAGAGGGTAACCAAAATGATTAGGAGGCTGGAGCACATGACCTACAAGGAGAGGCTGAGGGATTTGGGCTTGTTTAGTCTGCAGAAGAGAAGAGTGAGAGGGGATTTGATAGCAGCCTTCAACTACCTGAAGGGAGGTTCAGAGAGAGGCTGTTCTCAGGAGTGATGGATGACAGAACAAGGAGCAAAGGTCTCAAGTTGCAGTGGGGGAGGTCTAAGTTTGGATATTTGGAAAAGCTGTTTCCCTAGGAGGGTGGTGAAACACTGGAATGGGTTCCCTAGGGAGGTGGTGGAATCTCCATCCCTAGAGGTTTTTAAGTCTCAGCTTGACAAAGCCCTGGCTGGGATGATTTATTTGGGGTTGGTCCTGCTTAGGGCAGAGGGTTGAACTTGATGACAACCTGAGGTCTCTTCTAGCCCAAGCATGCTATGGGTGAGGGATAGCTCTGTGGTTTGAGCATTGGCCTGCTAAAATGAGGGTTGTGAGCCCAATCCTTGAGGGGGCCATTTAGGGATGTGGGGCAGATCTGTCAGGAATGGTACTTGGTCTTGCCTTGAGGGCAGCAGACTGGACTTAATGACCTCGCAAGGTCCCTTTAGGCCCTATGAGTTAGGTGTATATCTCCATATATATTCTATGATAGGGGAATGAGTGGCTGGTGGAATATCAATGGGGTTATAAAATTTTGGAGGGCTAGCCATGTTAGGGTGCATCTGCACAGCACCCTTACCTCAAAATAGCTTATTTTTTGGCACTGTCTACAAGTCCTTTAACCCTCATGGAACAAGGGTTACAGGGATGGCAAAATAGCGTGCCCGTTATTTTGAAATAACGGGCACGTTTAAAGACGCGGAATAGCTATTTCGGGATATTTCTGGTATCCCAAAATAGCATCACTGTCTAGACGTAGCCTAAGACTGTAACTTTAAAAAAATGAGTCATCCTGTAGCACCTTAGAGATTAACAAAAAATATATATATATAGTATCATGAATTTTTTTGTGGGCAAACCCACCTGGAACTTCTCGGCAATGTTGATTTTCATTTGAAATATGATGAGAGAGCCCCGGTGCGATTATTTGTTGCTAGTCTGCAATTTTCAAGATCTGTTAAATACACAGAAGATTTGCTTGAGCAGCCCAGCAGCAGACTAATCTTACTACTTGTGCAACCTGCTCTGGCATAATGTCGGATATCTTCTGAGCAAGAGCTCAGAGTACTTTAATTTGTAAGAGATTCTGTTTCAACAAACCTGCGGGAGAGTTCCAACTAAGATAAGTCCAAGAGTTTGCTTAGGTGATGGAGAAGCTTAAAACCAAATAGGAACAAACCTAAAATGCTTCCTAAGCTGACCAGGGCGTGTGTCATTTTGGAAGCCCACGAAAGGGTGTGAAATTCCTGCCTGAGAGCTGTTAGCTCAGACACAAGGGAGAGCATGAAAATGAGGAGGACACCAGACATGATTATTTATTGTATTATGGGAGCAAGCCAAGGTTCCAAACTAAATGAGACCCAGTCATGCGGGGCACTACACAAACATTAATAAAAGGCCAGTCCCGCCCCCCAAAACTTTACATTCTCAGTCAAAGATGAGCCTCAAATATTAAAAAGAGGGGCAGGAGGAGAAGGGTTTCATCCAATTGCTTGGTTCTGTGCAAGACTCTGACAAAGTCAGTTCTGGCCTCAAGAGATTTCCCGTCTAGGGCAGAGACCTTACAACCTTAATTCACAGGATCCGGCCACATGCATCACCTGTGTCCCATTAGGTTCCAGGAATGTGGGTTGCAGGCTCCCTTCTCACAAAGCAGAGCCAGATAAAATCAGATGCAACAAGGGGCTCTCGTAGACACTTCCTCCTTTTTCTGTCTCTCCCCCACCATTCGTTTATAGACTGTCTGATCTGTCGATGCTCATTGAACTCTAAGGAAAAACCCCCCACTTGTTGCAGGGGGTTCAGGTGAATCAAAAGCAATGCATAACTGTGATTTAGACTTTAACTGGTTGGTGCATTACAAAGCCAATTTCTCCTGCCATTAACATCATCCAGCCCACTTAATTAGCCTCATTAACAGAGATCCTGCAATTGAAAGGTACTTTTTTTGCTGTTATATATATCTCTTGGTTTCTGTTATTTCCAGTCCAGTTCATCTGATGAAGTGCGGAAGCTTATGATACTGTAGATTTTGGTTAGCCTCTAAGGTGCCGCAGGACCACTCGTTTTTTTTACAGTGACAGACTAACGCAGCCACCCCTCGGAGATTTAGAAGTCAGCCCTTCTGGGCAGTCATTGTTTCTCATGATGCGTCTTTGCCACTCCCAGCACAGAGAGGCCCCGATGTTGGTTGGTGCCTCTGAATGTAACTGTAATGCAAAGAATAAATAATTGGAGACCATTGGAATGGTCAGACTAGATCAGACCCAGGGCACATCTACTGCAGAGCCTGCTGCTGCAGCTGCCTGCCAATCGCCACCTCCACACAAAGGAGGAGAGGTTAGTCATCGTCACAGCGCAAAGCGACTGCTTCATCAGTTCAGCTGGCAGATAAGGACAAACTTTGGTATCTCTGCCTTCACTGCTAAAGAAAGGCAGGCGTGTGCCACGGGATAACTAACACGCATGAGCCATCCTGCGTTAAAGTCCTACTGGAGATAAACCTCTATAGTTTCACTGGGAGGTAAGTGAGGTGAGATCCATTCCTGGTGGAGGTTTAATGCTGGTCTTGCATAACTACATCGTGGTAAAATAAGAAGTTACTCGCCTTGTGCCGTAACAAAGGTTCTTTGAGATGTGTGTCCCTGTGGCTGCTCCATTCTAGGTGTCAGTGCGTCTTCGCACTGGCGATTGGAGATTTTTGCTAGCAGTGCCTGGCCATGCCGTGCATGTGCGCTAGTCGTTTTGTGGTGCCGTTTGGCACATGTGCATGGTGTGACTCCCTATATTCCTTCTCTTCCACAGAACTCAGAGATGAACTCCAAAGTAGAGGCGAGGAGGGTGGGTAGTGGATTACCCCCAAGGACACACATCTCGAAGACCCATCGTTCCTGCACAAGGTGAGTAACTTTTTCTTCTTCTTCGAGTGGTGTCTCTGCAGGTGCTCTACTTTAGCTGATGGTAAAACAGTGCCCCCTATCCAGAGGTGGTGTGATTTGGAGCCAAATTAGGGAATGGAGGATAGCACAGAAAGGCCGATGGTGGTAGTGGTGTAAGACTGCCTGATACGGCACAAGGTTTAACAAAGGTATATTTGGAGGACCAGGTTGTGTCTCTGCATATGTCCATAAAGGTATGTTCTTAAAGAATGCGGCTGAGGCTGCCATCACTTGAGTGGAGTGTGCTGTGACTCTGTGAGTGGTTTTTTTTCATGTATTGTGCTGCATGTGTGTGTACAGGAGAATATCCATTTGGAGATACATTGAGAGGAGATTGCTGCACATTTGGATCATTCTGCTAGGGAGACAAATAGTCTGGTGGAAAGATTTGGTCCTGTCCATCATGTCTTACATCTAAAGTACGAAGGGACACTTTAGTTGTAGTTCCTTTGTTATTCTGGATGTTTGTATCCAGGAGGCTGTGTCCATGACAACTGCTGTTGCTGTGGTCTGAGCTGCTGTGTTGGCTACATCCAGGGCTTCCTAGAGGGTTGGTCGTAGTTGGCTAAGAAAGTCTCATAACTGGCTACCCAGAACTGGAGGGTGGAAGATGAATAGATTTTTCACCCAAGGAGGTCCAGGCACTTACGGCCCTTGTCCTGAGGCAAGGAGCAAAATTGCAGTTGCTTTGCTCAGTGGTGAATAGCCTGGACCACTAGGGAACTTGGTCATGGGTAGGAAAATAAGAAGTCCGTACCCATGTCCAGGACAAAATATTTTCTGTATGCCCGCTTGTTAGTGGGAGGGGCAGAGGCTGATGTTTGCCATGTGGCTTCTGCAGGCTCCCTTATTGCCTCATCTCTGGGGAGAGCGATGTTAGTGGTAGCAGAAGGCTGCAGGATTTGCAGCAATTGGTGCTGTTTTTCCTGCACTTCCTGCAGTGTGGAGTCCTGGCTGTGGCTTCTCCCCTGGACAGTTCTTGGAACCGTTTGAGGTCATCCCGTGGCCCCGGGATGGGTGGTATTACTGCCTCCTCTGGTGAGGGGTTGATTTCTCAGTAGATGTCTTTGTTGTTTCTGGGGGCGAGATCATCACCCTCCAATGGTTTCTTATCCCCTGTATTTGAGGCTGTGTCCTGCATCTGAGGCAAAGGGGACCTGATGGCCTGAAGGACTGAGGTAGGTGGGGTGGTATATTAATGTCTGTCACTCACCTGGGGTCCTATGGTGGCCACTGCATGGAATAAGGTGGTGGTGGGAAAGGCCATGATTGCCCATACCATGGCTGTACAGGTCCTGCTGTGAGTGGTCTTGACTCTGGTGGGTTCCCAAGGGGGCCTCCTCTGTGTGGGGGAGGAGTGCTGTGAAGAGAACCTGCTGCCGTGCCCTGTGGCTTCACCCCTCGCTATATGCAGAGGAAGGTTCAGGGGACAATGGAGGCTGTTCCGACTGGCCGTGTGGTGAGCAGTTGGTGCCAAGAAGCGGGGATTGCGGTACCGACACAATCTCCACGTCGCTTTGGTGTATCAATTGTGGTGTTGCCGACTGCTATTGAAGCGTGGTCTGCTTCTGTGCCGGTTTAGCGTTCGTGGTCGGGGCCGTGGTGTGTGTCGGTTCTGGCGAAGGTGGCATGTCCAACCACACAGTCTTTTGTGCCAAGTTGGTGTTGATGGTGCCATGGAGGGGACTTTTCATCTTGGCTCGAATTTAGCATGTTTGGCCAGACCTGGCTTTCACCGCTCAGCGATGCTGGAGGTGCACGTTGTTTGGGTGGTATTGACTCTTGAGGAGCTCAGCACCAGGGGCAATATCTTGCCAGGGATGCTCTCGATTGTCGAGAGTGCTGGTTAGGAGAGGAGGAGGCTCTCTTCCTTGAACTGCTGGAGCTTGAGCCACGGCCTTTGAGGTAGTTTTATGAGACTCTGTGGCAGGGGTCTCATCAGAGGGCTGCAGAGACTTCTCCAGGAGGATCATCTTCAGAAGAAGCTCTCCATCGTGTCTGGCCCTCACTATTAAATCATTACAATGGGGGTATTTGGGGGGAAAATGCGTTTCCCCAAGGCACTGGACACAGAATGAATGCTCTTCTGAAACCGGCACGGCCTTTCAGCACAAATCACATTTTATTAACCTGGCATCTTCTCACTGAAGGTGTAAGTACCCTGATGGGTCAAGAGGAGGGGGAATATTTTTTTTGTTTTTCAGTTAGGGAGTTAAAATGAGATTGGCAAGGGGAAGAAGTAATTTTGTCTTTCTGTCTCTTTCTTGTGTTCTTACGGTGAGGAGTCAGCACTGTCTGGGGCTCCATCTGCTGCTGAGGAGGGTAGAGAAGTAAAGGAGGGACCCACGAGTGTGCAAAACAGAGGCCAATGGCACCACAGGGTGGCTACTGTGCATGTGGAGCGTGGCCAGGCACTGCTAGTGAAAATCTCTGATCGCTGGTGCAAGGAGGCACCGACACTGAGAGTGGAGCACCCACTGGGACACCACTTGCAGAAGAATCACAGGTGCCTTGTCTCCGCTCAGATTTAACAGCAAGATAGCTATCACAGGTCAATTATCTTCCTGCAACTGCCCCCTGCCATGCATGCCCCTTTTGGGCCATAGGCAGCTGGAGCTCAGCCTACTAGAATATTTGCTTGGGGGCTGACCTTTGTAAAGGTTTCCCCCAAAAGGCTCGGTGGCTTCCCTGCAGACAAATGCTCATTTTCTCTTTGATGGACAAACAGAGGCCCGAATGACCAGCGCAGGCTGCCCTACACGAATTGACTAGTTTTATTAGAAAAGGGGACAGCACACAGCAGCTGATTAATTGGGTCCTTCCTCTGCACCCCACTGCTTTCTGCAGATAACACCCAAAGAGAGATTATATTGTCTTAGATGCTCATAAATCTTCTTCTGAAGCAGCAGAATCTGTTATGACTAGCCACAGCTTCAGACTGCAATTATAAAGTTGTTCGTTTGGGGTTGGTCAGCTTTTTTCCCCAGCATCCAAGTCAGATTAAATATTCATTTCAAGCAGGATGGCTGGGCAGCCTTTCAACAGTGCACGATTATTATTTCTTATTGTTATTTATACAGGGCCATCGCTGACTATTGAGCTTTAGTAAACTTATCTTTCTATCTCCCCATTGACATACATTTCTTTCTTCCTTTCATCCTTTTCTTTGGGAGGGGTGGCCCTGCAGTCTGCCTGAGTACAGAATTCCATATGCCAGGAGCAAAGTGCTGCGGGCCTACAGAGTGTACTCACAGGGGTACATAAGCCAGATTCACTTGTTTTTCCTTCAGCTCCCCTTCTCTTTTTGTTGTCTGTTCTCTGCAGTCTTTGATGGCTGATATCAGCTCATTGTTAGATGAGATGCAGAGAACAGGATCCAACCCACTTGCTCGCTCTCTCTCTCACTGTGTCCAAATCATTGTTTTCATAATGGGAGGAAGACCCAATAATTTCCCACCCAGTTTTTGGGACTGAGCTGTATTTGCCTGTATGGGAATTGGGGAGAGGGGCTACTCAGCATCCAAAGAGTCAAAGATACATGAGATCCTGCTCACCTGCCATTCTAGGAGATCGGAGAACAGATCCAAGCCCGTGTTCACTGCTGTCCCAGGGGCGGGGGGGAAGGATCAGGGGACTCGGGCTGTATGGCTCATTCTGTCCTTGGCTTCGCTGGCTGATGCCAGCTGTGCGGGTGGGTTGTTTTGGGTGTGATGTGGATGCCCTTCCCCTGGGAACTGCTGAGACCCACCAACCTCTTCAAGACATGTATTGCCTGACGTAGCACACCGCCAGCTTGTCCCACTGTTGGCTTGGGAACCAAAAGCTTTCAGTTCCTCCCATATCTGACCACCCCATCCAGTGCCCCCGATGAGGCCAAAAGCTCCCCTTGCGAATACACAAGCTGCTCGGTAGCGTTTGCACTTTCCCCCACCTGAAACAGGCCCGTATTTACCGAGCTGCCACTTAGAAGGGGGTGGAATTAAACGATGTTTCAATACCCCCAATACCGGCTTGCAGGATAACATCCCTTCAAATCCTCCCCACCTCCCGCAGCAATTTTAAACAACGGTTGTGCTTTCAGCAGCGATTTCTTGCCAGACTCTGCAGCCCTCCACAATGCAAGAGTGACAAAGGCACGGCAGAAAATTTCATATAAGGAGATATTTGACAGGAATGACATTATTGACAGGGAAATTATTTGTCACAATCAATGCAGCCATCTTACAAATGAAACTTAAGCACCCTCGTAATAATAGCTCAGCAATCCGGTATTGATTAAGTTGCACAGGCCGCATTTGTCTGAGGAAAATGGCTTATTTTGCCTTATGCTCTGCAAACATCCTACACTTTAGACATGGTAATGCTTTAATGTTGGCTGGTGTTCTGACCAGCTTCCAAAGTGTGCCTGGAATCATGCTGGGGTTGGGGGGGGGAGAAGGGGCGGTTCATTGATTTGAGTTCCCCCTCCCTTCCCTGTCCTTGCTTCAAAGCCTCAGCCCTTGGATGAAATGAAAGAGAAAAACTGGTCCCAGTGGAGGGCTGGAGGGAGTGCAGCTGTCTCCCGCCAAAATTCATGAGGGGTGAGCCATGGGTCTCAGAACAGGAGTTAGGAGAGAGACCCCAGAGGGAAGGAAGCTTGGGAGAGAGACTCATTAAAGAGAAAGTGAACAACATGGGAAGGGGATATAAAGCTTTAAAGTTTTTCTCTTTCTGGGGAAGCTGCTTCTGGTAAGGACTGATCCTGAGATTTAGATCTCAATGGGATTTTCTGTCAGGCCCAAAATGTGAATATCTCACCACAGTAATGGAAATAGAAATGACGGGGCAGGGTGAAATCTGAAACCCCATTTCCCTTTTCCTTGGTCTTGTCTTCGTTCCTGCTTCCTATTACATAACGGTTTCTATGACGTAAACTCCAGTGAACACAGGGCAGTGGTAGTTTGAACACAAGTTAGCAGCGCAAGGTAAACCCAACCTACTGATGCACCTGAGGCACTTACATGGCCCCCCCTTCCTCCAATATCTGAGCATCGCGCAATCTTTACTGTGCTTACCCTTACAAAACCGCAGTGCTATTATTCCCCTTGTGCAATTGGGAAACGGAGGCACGGAGGGGCTAGAAGTCTAGCCCAAGATCACCCAGGAAGTCTGATGGAACAGAGTCTTGACCCAAGCCCCCTTGCCTATGGATAAGGCAGGTAGACGACAAGCTCAGGGCCATATTTGTTACAGACCTGTCACTTTTGTCTGGGCAGATACAGTGATGATTATACAAAGAACCCATTCGCTTCAATGCCCATAAGGTCAACGAAAGTCTTTCCATTGGATGGTGACTCTGCCAACCTATCTATAACAACTCTGGATATCCGTATCCATAGAAAGATTTAATTCTTTGTTGAATCCCACTCATCTCTTGGCCACAGTGATATCTTCTGACAGGGAGTTCCACAGGCTAACTGCAATGAGAGAGAGAGAGAGAGAGAGAGAGAGAGAATGGTTTGTTTTATCTGTGTTGCATTTGCCACGTTTCTGTTTGACTGGTGCCTTAGTTCTTCTATGAGAAAAAGCACATAGAAGTTATGCTCTACCGCCTCTATTATTTTGAATTCTTTATTTTGAATTCTTCTGTCTGGTGCTATTCCAAAACGTCCCTTAATCCTTGTGGAACAAGGGTTACAGGGATGCCAGAATAGAATGCCTGTTATTTCAAAATCTATTCCAAAATAATGGGCTTTAAAGATGCAGAATAGCTATTTTGGCATACTTCTGGTATCCCAAAATAGCTCCTCAATGTAGACATAGCCTCATTCATCTCCCCTCTATGCTGAACAAGCATAGTGTGACAGGGTCTGCTGCTGGAGGCTTTACCATACTCTGCCCCAGGGAGAAAAGCAGAAGAGAGGTCCTCCAATCAGGATAGAGTGGCCACAATAGAAGCAGCCAATCAGGGCCCAGCAGGCCGATATAAAAGAAGCTGCTGGGCCAGGGCCTGCGAGTTCCTCACTGGCGCTTGACCCAGCCAGATCTAGGCTCTGGCTGGGAGGACAGCAGCACCTCGCACTGCTCCGAGTGCAAGGTGAACTTTAGACCTAATTATAACCCAGGACCAGAGGATGAAGACTAGCCACAAAACTTTACAGAATCTTGGACACGGTGCATTGAGAGCCAGGCCTCCAAGCCCTGAGAGATGGAGCTAGGCAGATGGAGCAGTGTCTTGGGGAAATGGCCCAGGGAGCAAGGTAGCAGTAGACACTAGAGACTTGTAGCAGGCAACTGCTACTTACTGGTCCCTCCGCTGGGACACAGAGGAGTGGGCAGGCCAGGGTCCCCGTAACAGCCACAGCCAGGGTTCCCGTAGCAGCCGCAGCCAGGGGGCAACGGACCTGAAATCCTTCGGGGGCTTCTCCACTCCCAGAGAACAGCTGGGCTGAAAATTGCAGACGTGCCCTCAGCCACAAAGGGGGGCTCACAGGAGAGTGAACCCTTTCCAGTCTCCATAGCAGAGCTTTGCCAGGCCCCTCATGCCTGCATACGTGTGAGACCCTAAGTAGGTAGCAGAAGCTCTGGACAGATAAAAAGGCTGTTGCTCTGCATAGTTCCCCAGGTCTCTCCTCCCGTGTTCCCAAAACCACATCCTGTGGTGCACCATGCCAAATGCACAGTGAGGCTGCTGGCTGACTCCCCATGGGGCTGTGGAAAGCAACAGTGAATGACAGGGCCCACATGGGGTTTTCATGCAGAGATGGAGCCTGGATCAGTCCTGCAGACCCAAATCCTTCTGAACCTGGAGAAATGCTGAGTCCTGCTGCCTCCCTTCAGATTTGACAGCCTCAGACCCATCTCTATTTTCTCTTATAATCAGGACACAGTAACATAGTAATAATTAGTATGGCAGAGCATAACTTCTATTTGCTTTTTCTCATAGAAGAACTAAGGCACCAGTCAAACGAAAATGTGGCAAATGCAACACAGATGGAACAAACCATTCTTTCTCTCTCACTGTAATTAGACTGTGGAACTCCCTGACACGAGATATCACTGTGGCCAAGAGCTGAGCGGGATTCAACAAAGAATTAAAACTTTCTATGGATATGGATATCCAGAGTTGTTATAGATAGATTGGTAGAGTCACCATCCAATGGAAAGACTTTCCTTGACCTTATGGGCATTGGAGCAAATGGGTTCTTTGTATAATCATCACTTTCTCTGCCCCTCCTCCTGCAATTCCAAGAGGAATAAGTTTCATTGCGTTCTCTAAATTAGCTATCATGCATGGAAAGGATGGAGCAATCTCTTCACGTCTGACCTTGTTGTATTATTGGGCAATAGTTGCACTAAGGGAGGCCATTTGCTACTGGAGTTGCCTCAGGACCACACTCTGAATTAACCGTGTGCGGAATTAACCTTGGAGGCAGCGCTCCCATCCTATGTGCTAGTGTCCATGGTGGAGGGCAGGCTTGTTCATTAGTTCTTGGCACCATCCATCTGGTCGTGACATTCAGCCAGCTACTCTTGTGTTCTCCAAGGTGAACCGCACATTTGTGGGGAAGGGGGAGTAGGAGGCTCTGGGGCTCACTCAGTCTTGCCCTTCCAGCCCTGTCAGTCATGCGCCGTACGACAGAAGCTGCAGTCTGCCTGGGGAAGGCCTGCAAAGCCAGGGCTGGAGTCGTTTCTACTACAACAGGAGGCGCTCTCATGCCACAACACCCACCAGTGTGCAAGGAGCCTTGCTAACCCTGAGGATAAGCCCAATAGGGAGGGGCTGCCTCAGTTTCCCAGCCATAAGGACCCCGACAAAGCTATGTGCCAGGCCAGGAGGTGCCTCTGTCTTGTTGCTTTGTTACTGACCCTGGGAAGGGCTCAGTTTGTGTGGACTGGAACTTTTGCCTTTCTCCAACCCACAAGTAAAGTAAGCAGGCCTACGAGGACAGGACCCTACCCTAGCCAGGAGTCCGTGGCCTACACGGCCTGTGATCCCTGGGGTGGAAAATGGACAGGGTGAGGTGTCCCCAGGAGACTCTTTTACAACGCTGCTTTGGAGGAGATTCTGGCAGACTTCTCCCTCATTAGCTCACAGTCATGCTTGCTAGTATTTTCCTACACTTAAGGGTGCTGGATTCGTATCATTTTTATCTTTGTTACAATATTGGAGAGCTTTCTTTTCTTGTTGAACAACACGCTCGTTCGCTACCTGAGTCATTTAAAGTGCACCCGCTCCCTCAGCATCCTTTGGAACTTGCTCCTGTGCTGGGTGGGAATTAAAGGCTCGTGGAACTTCGTGTCTCACCTCTCGGTCTACTGGGATGCAGAGGGCACTCGGGGCTCTGATCCCCAAGCTAATCATGGGGTTTGAGGATGTGGCATCCACTTACCTGGGTACCCCTTGCCTGGACCTGCACAGGAGTGGACTGGTCAGAAGAAGGCAACTGGGACATGGGGGCTTGGGCAGAGCAGGGGATAGCTCTGAGGACCTGGGAGTCAAGATCAGAGCTCTGGGGCGGGGAGCAGAAGAAAGTTGGAATGGCAGGGCTGGAGAGGAGCCAGCGGTGATCCGTGAGAAAAGCAGCGATCTTAATGAGGGGGCAGAGAAATGCCAAGAAACAATATTCCAACTGCTCCTCTTCCAAAGGGGAGCATCGCTGATGTCCTGAGCTCCTTGCATGGCAAGTGTGTCACCGAGTGGATTTCCCCAGAGGCCTCCTAAACCTTTCCGGGAAGAGCTTAATCATTTCTGGCATAATGACGCATCATAAATACACCACCAAGTGACATTCCCTGTACTGCTGCTTCCCAGGCCTCCTGCTGCTGTTCTGGGGCACCGGGACCATTCTTCATGTCTGTTTATCTTTTGTAAAATCCTTTTAAACAGTACTAGCCATGGAAGAAGTTGCCGCAATGTCCTGACAGCTTTCATGTATCAAAGCATCTTTGAAGGGTGGGGTGGCTTGTGGGGACTTGGGCCAGGGAAAGCCACATGTCAGTCCAGCTTTAAGTTGATTTTCAGACTCTCTAATCTATTCGGATATTTGTCCATGGCAGTCGGCAGCATCGTAGGTGGATGCAGCAGCGGGGGCCGGATGTTAGCAGAGCTCGACAGAGGACAACTGAAAAAGACAGCATGGAGAACAAGGCAAACGCCAAGTCGTGGGACTTGGAAGTCTCAGCAAAGAAGCTGCTTATCTAGCCTGGATGGCCCCCCAAAAATTGTCTCTCAAATCACCCTGAAGTGCCCTGCTGTGCTGGACTCCACTCTGTTTGGGTGAGTATGTGGGTGGATGGATTAATAGAAGAAAGGAAGGGAGAGTCGCTTTGTTTAAATTCTCCCTTGGCCCCCTATGCTGCTATCCGTCCTGCATGAACGGGCCCCTGGGGCTGGACACACTCTTGCTACCATCAACCGGCCCCCCCCAGTGCCGGGAGGCCTGCTCCCATGCGTCTGATCTCAGGATCAGAACCCCTGAAAAGCAAAACGAAAGGGCAGAATGTGCCGAGGACAGAGAACAGCAGCATCTTTTGCAGCTTTGTGTCCAGAAGCCTTGATCTGTTTTTCTCCCGAAGGACAAACCCTTCTGTCTACCAAAGGCCACATCAGCCATGTCTCTCAGGCTGCACTTCCATGCAGAGAGCTAGGCCCTGGAAACAGCAGGTTGCCTGTTTTAGCTGTTCCTTGCTTACTAATTATCTCCTTCCTGCTCTGTGGGGTGGCCCGTGGGGACATTGTTATAACAAGGTGAAATGTGAACTGAAGGATGACAAGTTCCCCTCTATTCTATCTGGATGGCCCTTATGGGAATCCCTCAGTGCCAGAATTTCTTGCAATACCATAGGTTAGCCTCAGAGGATGTTTACCTCCTATTTTATAAGAGCCCAGTTAGTTACGTGATATATGGGTTCGTTTCCATCAGTTCTCACCAGATGCTGTTTCTATTTTGCAGTTGTCAATTGCCCGGGACTTTTTTCCCCCCAATCCAATGTTTGTACCAGCAGCTGGAGAAATCTGCCAGATTTCTCGTCAGTAGAGTGTGCTCTTCTTGTGGGCGTGGCCAGGTCTGGCTGAAGATGATAACATCCACACCGTAATCAGATTTCCAGAACAAAAGATGTCTTGGGACTTTGGAGAGGCACAAGGGAAGTTTTACCCAGTGAGAGGAGAGAGTGGAGGTGTAAATGTTGAGATAATGTTCTGTGGTTTTTTTCCTACTGCTGCTGTGCTTGCAGCTTGCAGAGGAGATCAGAGCAGGAATGGCTGGAATGACCTGAAGTAGGGTAGGATCTAAGAAGAACCCCTGTAAAGGCCCAGGGCCATAATAGATTTTGTTGATTCACTGGTAGTTGTGAGCAGTCAAAGAAAAAATACATTTGCGGTCGAACTAAAATGAATCTTTCTGAAAATTTCAGCACCTAGAAAAGTGGGGGAACGAACCATTTCAGATCAAATCCAATGTCTCATTTGACCTAAAATGAAGGGATTCATTTTGCTTCCAAGAATTTGGTTTTTAATTTTAAAAAAGAAGGAAATTTCAAGCCATCACATCGTTTTGAATTGAAAAATGAAAATGGTTCCCTTTGAAAATATAAAATGAACCATTTTCACTTAAAAAAAAATTTTGGGGGGGTTCTTTTTCCAACACAAACAGCCAAACTGACATGAATCCCTGAAGTGTTTCAGTGGTGCCAAATCCGTATTTTTGGACTGGTAAAAAGTTTTGGCTCAGAAATGCTGCCCAAAACATTGGTACAGATATGTACCAAAGCAGACAACCTCTGCCCCAGAGGACGCATGGTCTAGGTGTCATACAGAATGCAAGAGGTGGACAAGACGGACAAATCGGGTGTCTTGGAGTGTGCCAATAAAATTAACAGCGTTTAATGGGAACACAGAAGTATAAGTGATTATCTCCACAGCACAGTTGCCCCACTCAGCAAAGTCGCTACCTTGGCTGGCGGCAGGGCATTTCCTATTGGTGTAGGTACCCCACCTTCCCAAGAAGTGGTAGCTATGCCAATAGGAGAAGCCCTCCCATCAACACAGTATGTCTACACTGGGAGTTCAGTCGGTATAATTACGTCACTTAGGGCTGTAGAGTTCCCACTTCCCTGAGGGATGAGGCTTAACCAACACAAATCTGTAGCATAGGTCAAGCCTTACTTCCCACTTGCCTAGCCAATGCCTGATGAGAATCCTGGGGGAAAACCGGATTTTGGCCAGATCTGCAGAGCCAAGGGTGGGGAGGGAGCTTGGAGAACCATCTAAACTGCCTCTCGCCTCCAGCTCTTTGCATCTTAGTCCATCAGTGCATCCTCCTCAGGTCTTTCCTCTGAGTTCTCTTGGCTTTGGATCGAGCCCCTCCCCGGCCCACAAACATAATCTGTGGTGTAATGAGCCTCCACAGCCGAGTGGCACCTCTCATCAGAGCCTAATAAAACATCATCTTCAAAGGATGTTTTTATCGCCTCGTTAATGTTCCCCCTAATTAACACACGGGAGGCAACGCTGCCGTTTTCACTGTGTTCAGTCGGCTGATTCGCCCTGTGGAACAAAGGGAAATTGAAATTGAGGGGAGACGGCAGAATGGCTGTCTGGGTGATTAGCCACGGCCATGGTGCTGAGGAGAATTATCTACAGCCAATCGGTCTGAGCACACGGTGACTCAGGCCCGCCAAACATCCTCCATTGATTCCTCACTTGTCTTTCATGCTGCAGCCTCAGCATGAAATGAAGACCATACCAAATGAAGACCATACCAGGCTGTGACACTCTGGGGTCCAACTCAGACCAGGAAGGGGGGAAGCCCTTCTGCTCTGGGTGGGGTAAATGCTATTCTGCCATGCTCACAGAGCTGACACCAACAGCCAGCTTAGGAGCATGAAGGGGGCTCCCTCAGCAAGACCAACAGCCTCACCGGGCCCCTGAGCAAGGCTGGGGGGCCTTGCTTTGTACCCTCAGAAGGGGCGGAACCTCAGATGGAAGGGGCGGGGCTGAGGCTAGGCAACTCCCAGCACCGTTCAGAGAGCACTGCACCTCCCCAGGCAGCCCTCAGTGGTACCCAGCACATGTTGGGCAGAGCTCTGGCAGTGGTTTAAACGGCCCAGGACTCTGGCTACCACTGCTGCCCCCGTTCCTTTGTCTCTTCAGGGGGAAGAAGACAAAGGCCTTTTCTCTCTCCTTACATCTTCCCAAAGTTCATTGAGCCTGTTCTGAGAGGTGGGACGCTTCCTAGGTTCAGTCTCCATCCCCTGCTGTCATCTTTCTCCCCTTGCTCTCCTGAACGACTCACACATCAGTGTGATTTTCTTTGTCTTTGGTCACAGCTGGCTTAATTCACATCAGAGGCTACATCTAGATGGTGGCGCTATTTCGGGATACCAGAAGTATCCCAAAATGGCAATTCTGTGTCTTTAAACGTCCCCGTGATTTTGAAATAGATTTCGAAATAACAGGCACGCTATTCCGGCATTCCACGAGGGTTAAAGGACTTGTCGGAATAGCACTTTATTTTGAAATTACCTCGAAATAAGCTCCGCAATTTGCGTAGTGCAAATTGAGTAGCTTATTTCGAGGTAAGGGTGCTGTGTAGACACAACCAGAGACACATTCAAGTGGGCAGAACCACCATCCTTTGTCTAGGGCAAGCGTGGCTTGGGCCCAGCTTCCCAATTTGATTTCAAGAAGGTAGTTCCAGGGTATCATGACAAAGTCCCATTGGGTATTCTTAGCGTCACATGGGGCTAATCCAGGCTCTCTCATAGTTGGGTACAGCAGGACACAATAACTCCACTGAAATCACCAACTCAGATTTTTCAGTTCACCTGCTCCTTTGAGGATGTAAGTGGTTCGTAGGCCTGGCACCAGCTTTCTGCCCAGGGATGAATGTCACCCTCTGCAGAGATGAGCCTATATTTAGTGCACAAGTACACATGGGTAATATTGTCAGAAATCTATCATACATTAGGTGTGTATGATCAATCTAGCTTATTACATATAAATCCAATGTTAAAAAAACATTATTAAGGTTGCAGAGTCCAGCACTTAATTAGGAAATGCCAGATTTCAGGTTGCCTTTGTATCTTAGTTTGGCCACCTTGTGCATATGCTTTACTAACATGACCACATACTATTTTTACTATTTTCAATACTGTTTTTTCCATTGAAAATACCTTAATTCTGGCATTTTCTAACTTTTTAATGGATATTTTTGTGGGCATACCAAACACACACACACACAAACACACACACACACTTTGCTGTGGTCTTATCATTACTACAACTCCTTCTAAAAAGCCCTATTTTGCTTTAATTAAAAACAAACCTCGTGTGGGTTAAAGAATAATTTCCCAACCAGCTCTAAACAAACACAAATCAATTTCTTTTCCCCACCTTTTTCAATTGTATCTAATGAGTCATGAGATTAGCACCTTTGAAATTACAAGGAGAAGACAAAAAGCCCTATTATCAGAAAGGAATCCTCCTGCATCTGATTTTTGGCAGCAAGCGACACAAAGTTTCACTTGGAAAGTCGGAGCTCACCGCTTTGTGATTAGCTTTTCTTTTTAACTGCTTTTTAAAAACTTTTTAACTGCTTTTTAAAAAAACAGCTAGTGAAGCTTGAATCTCTTGTCAAACATTCAGTTAGCTTTGTAGTTAGAGGTTTAGTATGTGCAAGTGACTAAGATGAAAACAATCAGCCATGTGTTTCACTATGTGTTTTTGTAGGGTTCAGAAAAGAATAAATGTTTAGGTCTATCAATGGCCATTAGCCAGAAAGGGCAGAGATGGTGATTCTAGCCCAGGTATGGGCAATCATTTTTGATGGAAGGGCCACTCCAAGATTTTGGTAAGTGGTTATGGGGCCACACTTTTCTATGGAGGGGGTGCAGGGCTTGGGACAAAGGTTGAGTGCAGAAGGGAGCTGGCTGCTCCCTCCATGTGCCTCTCTGCCCCGCAGGTGGGGGGGGGGTGACATTGTGCGCTGCCTATGCCCCTGAAACCAGCCAATGAGAGCTGTGATGATTGGGCTGGGGGGGGGGGGAGTGCATGAAGTGTCCCAGCTGCAAGGGGTACGCAGCACCTAGAAGCACATGGAGCAGCTGAGGCAGGCAGAGAGCCTGCCTCAGGGTCCCAGTGCAGCTGCCCATGGACTGGCTCAAAAGGCTTGATGGGCTGGATCCAGCCTGCCCTAGCCTATGCCAGAAGCTGGGAATGGTTCCCAGGGGAAGGCTCACTTGATGATTCCCTGTTCTGTTCGCTCCCTCTGAAGCATCTGGCATTGGCCACTGTCAGCAGACAGGACACTAGGCTGGATGGGACTTTGCTCTGACCCAGTGTGGCCATTCTGGTGTTCTTAGACACACTTATACTTCATACTTATGCCCCCATTCCACGTGCCCACACACAAACTCCCTATGTCTAATCCCTCATCTCCCTCCCAGCCGATACACACATACCTCACAATTGGCACTCACACACCAGGTCTACGTGCACACACGTTCACCGTTGACACCCCCCCATCCACACACGTGCGCACACCCAACACTCCTTTGCCACACTCCACGCACAGACACTTCATGTCCCTCAGCAGCCCCCTCTCTCCACGAGGGCACGCAGAACTAGCTACCCAACCTGCTGCAAAATGTCAGCGACAGGTGCTAACCGTGCCAAGCTGGGTGCATCAGGAGGAGCTGAATGGGGAAGGAACTAGTTTGAGAACGGACTAGAACCTGGGAGGGACCAGGTGTCCGGGGAAAGGGAAAGGGCTTGGATTCCACTCCCCAGACAGGAAGTGCTCAGCAAAGTCTAAAAGGCGGGGCCGGAGGCCCGACAAGCCATGAGGATGTTAGTTCCCAAATGAGAACCCAGGCATCAGAGAGGGGGCAAGCGCTCTCAGCCATTGGGGGGTGCGACGTGTGCTCTGCAACGTGGCTGTGCATGACCGGAAATCTCCGGGCACCTCAGGGCAGCAAATGAAAAAGCTATTGAGAGCAGAGGGGAATGGGCTTTCGGCTGGTATGCCAGCAGCACAAAACTCACTCGGGAAAAGTAGGGAGGAGGGGAGAAGGAAAACAACCTCTGCCTGTCCCTCTCTCTGGGGCCTAGGATGATTTTATCGTCTGCCTCTTCCTCTGGCGCTCTGCGGCTTCTAAGCCAACACATCAAAGCAGCCCCCAGCAGGAAATGCTGCATCTTTTTGCACTCCTTGTAAATACAGGGGCTCTCTTTTTTCCAAGGGGGATTTGCTTTAAATGTTTAGTCTGATGCTCAGCAGGGAGGTTCTTTTCAACAAGGCAGGAGGTAGAGGGAAAAGGGAGATATGTTTCATAAGGCTTAGCGCTGTGCATCTTCAGAGCACTACTTCCTCATTAACTAACGAATCCCCTAACGGGGCCAGGAGGTGACTTCCATTCCCACGCGGCTGGCACCACTGCACTGTTGCTGATTCTTGCAATCGTTGCTGTTTTTCTTGAAGCCCCAGCTCCTGAGGCTGTGTGATGATTAGGATGGACTCTCGGCTTTCTCCCCTCCCCGCCCTCCCCATTAAGTTAGTTTCTGACTCTTGTGGCTGTGGAGAAAAGCTTGAAAACATGAACCCCCGCCTGTGGCAGATCATGCTCCTTGCAAAGCAGCCGCAGTGGGGGGGACTGTGGGGTGAGGTCGATGCTCTTTCTTCCTCACTGGGAGCCACCAGATCTCCACCGCCAGAGAAGGGAGCAATCCGGCCTTGTATTAGTCACGCTCCTTTAAACCCCACTGTTGTCTCCTTAAGAAACCACCATTTTGGCTTCCTAATATGCCTGGACCTGCCTCCACCTCCCTGTGCCGTTGTACTTGGATTGAGCCCTGATGTGACAATGTCAGGGGTGTGGCTTGTTAGTAGTAATCCTAGGGCAATCCCTAGTGTGATGCAGTGACACTGGCATAAAGGTGCCATATAGCAGCATAGCTTATCCCCATCCCCCACAGGAATCTACATCGGTACGGTATAGGCACATTGAGACTGGTATTACTGCGGGGTGGGTGGGTGTGTTTTTATTGCTTGGACTGCACTGGAATAGGCTGGAGCAGTGTTTCTTAAACTTTTTAAGACTGAGGAACACCAAACAATAATTTTTCTTTATGAGGAACACCAAGGATTTTTTGTTGAGAAGAAAAAAAGGGGGGACGAGGCGAGGAAAAGTTATTGACCAAAAAAAAAGGGTCAGGGGGAAAGTTATTGAGAAAAAAAATGGCCTGCCCCTTTGAGGGCGGCCATTTTGAACTCTGTAGTTCTTCGTGGCACACCTCCGACTGCCTCGCAGCACACCGGTGTTCCATGGAACACAGTTTAAGAAACACTGGGCTGGAGAATACACCACTAGCAGCACTCTGGTCTACTTGGAATTACGATCGGTCTTTTCCATCTCTGCCTGCTTGGAAGTGCCGATGTGAAGTGGGCCCGGGGACGTGCTTCTGCTTGAGGAACCGGAAGCTCACAATATGTTTGGATACAGGGAGGCATAGGGAGGGGACCAAAGGGTGCGAGGGGAAGTCTGGGGAGGTGAAACAGCATCAGGGTGGCCTGTGGAATGGGAGGCAGGTTGGCTTTGAGGCGGTGGCACCACACTGGGAATGTGGAGACTGGGGGTTAGTTCCTTACTGTAATGGGATGTGCATACCTTCCAGTCCAGTGGGTGGGGTTAATAAACTGTGGACAGAGGAAGTCCCACCCTCCAGCCATACTGAGCATGCTCCAAATGCTGGGTTAGTATAAAAGGAAGCAACTCAGTTCAGTCTGGATTGGACACCGCAGAGGAAGGATCTGTGATAGGAATGCCAGAGGTAGCCCAGCCACAGATCCTGACAGTGAGAGCTAGAGGCCCAAGAGACTGGAATGAACCTCCAGAGCCAGTGGAGCCTTGGAGAGTGACTTACATTGCAGAGGCTGAGGACCCCGAAACCTCGCAGATCACCCCGCTGCCAGAGACGGTAGGAAACGATCCAGAGAGGAAGTTCAAGTGGTATCTCTCACCTGAGTAAGCTTGGTGTATTTTGGTGGGATTTCCCATTGAGCTAGTGGTGGACTACTCTCCCACTGCCAGGGCCCTGATTCGGGGCTCCTCTCCCAGGGCTGCTGCCCCACCTCCTCCCTCTAGAGACAGTCTCCTTGGCACTGGCTATTAGGCCACACTGCCCTGCAAGCAAGGACAGCTCAAGAGATTGTCACTGCCCTGCAAGCAAGGGCTGCCCCATAGATTTGGACCAATAGGTCTCACTGCCCTGTGGTGTTGGACTGATTTGGGTCACAGAATGACATGAAGCAGTAAGAGCGATGTCCACACACCCCAGTGACCCTCCTCTTGGGACATGGTGTACATACACTGCCACACTGACACTGCCAGACTCCCTGTGAGACCCTGGGAACATCCTTTACTCTCTCAGTTCTTCATCAGTACCCTGGGGTTAGAGTCCCCAAGCACACACTCAGTTATCAAGATAAAGTCATTAGCAAGAAGCGCATGTATTGCATAGAGCAAGGGTGGGCAATAAAACAGCAGCAGTTCACCAGGGTTAGCCACTGGTGGGCTGCCACTATATTTACCTGCACCTCCACAGGTACGGGCGATCGCAGATCCCATTGGCTGGGAACAGTGATCCATGGCCAACAGGAGCTGTGATCACCTGTACTTGCAGAACTGCAGGTAAATATGGTGGTGTCGGGGCCCACCAGGGTATTTGCCCACCCTTGGCATAGAGCCAGAGAAGCAATGAGAGGGAAGAGGCTGGAGCTTTAGAAAAATCCACAACTCCAGCCTGTAGCAAGACTTTGTTCCTCTGTCCTTTAAGTAAAACCAGTTCCCTCCCATTTCTTGTTTGACTGTCTTTATGCACAGTGCAGCGCCGGCTTTGCATGAGCGTTTTGGACTGAAAGCAGCCGGGATAGATGCGCGTTTGTTCATCCCCGTAAAAGGGCAGCCTCCTCTATCTGGAGAGTGATTGTTCGATCAAAGAACTGCTTCCATGTCTGAAGGCAACTTGATGGCACAAAGCACACTGCCACATGTTTCTGCAGCTAACTCCCACCAGCCCTATGGGTATCTGCCTCTCCGTGTGCAATTGGAGAGTAATAGTGATGGTATTGCCATGCCATCTGCTTCCCCTAAGTCTCTGGTTGTTGTGCAAACACTTCGAAAGAATAATAGCAAACTCCTGGGCATGACAAACATGGCGAATATCAAGAATCTTTATTCATTTGCCTCCGTCAGTTAAATTCTCTGTCAGACAAATTTGTGTAAAATGGAAATACAATCCTGGGTCCAAATATCTTCACGCTTTGCTCGGTTCCAAACCCAAATCCAGATCTGCTCCCAGCACCATGAAATTTGGGGGGAAGGGCTTCTACGTGGAGTCTAAAACTTACTTCCTGAGGACACCTAGAAGATAAGAAGGTGATAAGTAACAGTCAGCATGGATTTGTCAAGAATACATCACGTCAAACCAACCTCGTAGCTTTCTTTGACAGGGTAACAAGCCATGTGGATGGAGGAGAGAGAGGGGGAGCGTTTGATATGGTATATCTTGACATTAATAAGGCTTTTGGAACTGTCTCATGTGACCTTCTCACATAAACAAACTGGAGCAATAGATTGTATGTAGCCTGCTGAGTTAAATTTCTTAGCTAACGCAACCTTTTAGCATCGCCCTCCCACGCAGGAGGGGAGCTGCCATTCAGAGATAGACAGCACTGACCGCTTAGTCCCCTGAGTGAGGGGTAACAAGATGCCCTTTTGCTTCTCTTTGTATTCACCAAAGTTCATTCTCTCTCTCTCTCTCTCTCTCTCTCTCTCTCTCTCTCAAGAGTCGGGCTGACTCTCTGGGGTGCAGACCCGCCGGACATGCTCTTCTGGGCTGATGGTGGCGTGCTGTTTCCTCATTCTCCTACCTAACTGGTGTTCACCTCCGATGCAAATGAGCTGGCTTTACCCTGATTCATTTACGTTCAAGACCCAGGGGCAACACATCAACATTCCTTTGTCTGGGACAAATCTGATCACCAACTTTGCCTCCAGAAGGTACTGCAGGAAGAGATTTCTCTCACACATGCAGAACTCAGTCCAGGCTGTCTGCACAGACATCAGACAGTGATATCAATGATGGGCGTGGCCCTAGTTTTCATTTGATACGTCACACATCCCTCTATACAGATAAATATGACAGCTGTGCGGGAGGTGCCGTGAGTATCTCAGACCTCATCTGAGATACAGCACCAATTGACACTGTGGGGCTCTGATGGTCATAACCTGTTAGTCCTCTCTTTATCTGTCTATCTACATCAGGTGTGGGAAAGATACAGCTCACAGGCCGCATCCGGCCCACCAAGCCTTTGGATGCAGCTGCCCCGCAAGGAGCCCCAGGCTCGTTCCCTGCCTGCTGGAAGCCCAGATGGCTCAAAGTGGCTGGCTGCTCCATGTGCCTCTCTGCGCTGCATGCCGGAGGGGAAGGGGGAGGACTTTGCACATTGCCCCCACTGCTATCAGCCCAATCCTAACAGCTCCCGTTGGCTGGATTATTATTAGTGCCCACCCCTGATTCAGATTCCTATTTTTCACCCCCTCCCATGGAATCAGAGCCCCACATAAAGAGAGACTGCTATTTCTCTCTCCCTTCCAGCCAGCATGGGCCAAATGCTGAGCACACCCATGACAAAGGCAAAAGTCACATGGACTTTGGTGGCACACACTTTGAAATTTTATACAAAGTTTTGCAAAAAAAAAATTTTTTTTTAATCCTTCCCTCTGCAAAATTCCAGCTCTGTTGCTTTTTGTAGCAAGAGGAAAGCCATTTTTGTGCTGCATCTTGGGATATTTTCAGAGCTCACATCAATTCAGACCCCCTGGTCTTCCTTGCTGCTTTGTTTCACTCTCCTTTAACTAGTCACTGAATGGTTCTGCCAAGGAAATCTGATGCATTGACAACACTGTCCCACAGGGAATGGGTTTTGTAAATTGCACTTCCAGTGACACAGTTGGCATCCGCTTTGTAACGAGTATCAACTGCACTATTTAAATAGTCAAACATTTAATATCCACCCCCACGGGTATAGCTTTCTACATATTTTAGCTGGAATAAGGTTATTAAAGAATAATAGAGCTAATACACATTCCGTCACCAAAAAAATATATTTCAATTGTTTTACGCTGTTTACATTAGCAGGAATGTTTCTGTGCTGCTGAATGACAATTTTGGCTTTTCGGCTCCCGGCCATCAGTTTCATTAGCACCTTACTGGGTTACACAAGTGCTGTGTAAGTACCAGGTATTGTCACCTGATCTGGCAAAGGTTTCTTTGAAAGATCAAATGGTGGGAAAAGCTAACACAGGGGTTAATCAGAGTGTTAGCGGTCAGCCTGTCATTCTGCTTTCCATCCCACCTTGGTTTGGTCTCTGAGGTTGAACTGCTCCTAAGTGAAGAGTGAACTTCCGATGACACTGAATGTGATCTGCCAAGGATGGGTAGAGCCTGCGAACCTGGAACTTTATAACAGCAGGAATCCTAGCTCTGAAGGAAGATGTGGGTTTCTGCAGCAAGGCGCGTTGTTGTCTGAGCTGGGAAGAAGGCAAGGCCCTGCGTACCCACTCAGAAGGCACCACAAATGGAAAGAAGCGCTTTTTGAAGACTCTGTTCTGCAGAGGCCTTTATGAAAGTGGGAAACTGGATGGAAAAACTTTCATCTGGCCAAGGATAGAGTCAGCAAATCACAGAAGGCAAAGGGTTATCCATGGGCTACAAAGAGCCACGTCCGCTGATGAGAAACAGGGGCCTGTGAGGAGTCGGCATTTCAACGGGTAATGTTCAGCCTCCAAAGGGGCGTATTTGCTCAGTGACGGATGCTTTCATTGCAGGAAAAGTCTCGCTATGCTGCCGCGTGTCCGGTCCTGACTCCTGATCCGTTATTGATCCGGAGCTGCCTTCTAATGGAAAAGTTCCAATTGTTTGCAATGCACCTCAGGCTGGCGAAACCATGGGTAAGCATGGGGTAAGCAGAGGCAGGATCCACGTTAAATGTTCTTCCTGGGGAGCCTCCTCGTGGCTTTACGTATAGCTCTGTACAAGCATTTGCAGCTCACCCCGGCTCGCCTCCTGGTGGCTCATCTGGGGATTGGTTTACCACCGCTCACACGCCCCTTCCTGCGGTCACTCACCTCCTTGTATCCATCTCACCCTCTGGGACTCAGCTGCCTTCTCCCCTTCCAGGGGTCTGTCAGTGCCTCTCTGCACAAGCTGTCCTTCTGCTGTCCCAGGCAGGCCTCCGTTCTTTGCCCATGGTTGGGCCACTCCAGTGGCTGCTGGGGGCACCCAGGCCTGCCCACGACGCTGGTTTCCAGCCCAGGGACTCTGTGCTAGCCGCTAGCTCAGACATTCAGTGCCTCCCTGGGGGAATCTAATATTAGACTCAGAGACTTTCCGCCATCTCTCATTAGATTCAAGCTACATGCGGGATTTCCCTGCAGTCCCCTTGCCAGGTGCTCGCCTCACAGGGTGGAGAGTGACTTATGGCGTCCTCAGTGATGCCGTGAGAAGTGCTGTTCTGCCAGTCTCCCAAATACCAAGGTTACGGAGCAAGATTGGTTGTGATGTGCAACGTCGACTGGGGGGCTGAGCCTCAGCTCCTGGGGTCAGTTTCTGCAGGTAGCTAAGTGGTGGCAGGACAGGGTAGAATAACATCTGTCCTTCTTAGCACCGTCAGTCAGCCTTCATGGCACCTTCGGCACCTTTAGATCACAGAGTCGCCACGCACCTGTGGGGTTGGGAAGTATCGTTATCCCTCACAACCAACGGGGAAATCCAGGCTTGGTTCCTGGCTTAGGGACGTTAAGGACTAGTCGACTAGACGATTCCCGCCCCCCCTTATTGCTTTCATCAGAGAGAGGCAGGAAAGGGGGGGAAGAGAGAGTCCCCAACAGATCCCGGGCTCCATGCAGTGCTTCTGCTTTGAAATGGTGAGCGGAGCCCGGGATCCGCTGGGGACTCCCGGGCTCCACGTGGCATTTCAAAGAGGCAGCGCAGCATGGAGCCCAGGGTCAGCAGGGGACTCTGAGTCCCCCGCTGACCCCAGGCTCCAGAAGGGCACTTCCGCTTTGAAATGCACAAGAGCCCCAGCTAGGGACTCTTGTGCATTTCAAAGGGTAAGCACCCTCATGGAGCCCGGAGTCAGCAGGACTCCCCACTAGCACCAGGCTGCACATGGAGTGCGGCATTCCTCCTTTGAAATGTACAAAAGCCTCAGCAGGGGCTCTTGTACATTTCAAAGGAGGAATGCAGAAGTGCCCATCAACCAGTCGAGTAGTCGATGGAAGTTCCATCGACTACTTGACTAGTAAATTACTCGTTAGTTAACATCCCTATCCTGGCTCCCTGCTCTAAGCACTGGAAAACCCTTCCTTATGGACATCGTTGAGCATTCACATGCTGTATGAACTCTCAGCTGACTATGACAGATGATTGCACCGATATGGACTCTTTTTGTATCTTTCCACTCAGTGAACCAACTGCCATAAAACGGTTCCCTTCTCTGCATGCTCTGTTTGGCTGAGCATATGTACCGTATGTGCAACCCACATGGAACTAAGGGGAACTAGGAACAGCCATACTGGTCAGACCAACAATCCATCCAGCCCAGGATCCTGCCTTCCAACAGTGGCCAGTGCCAGGTGCCCCAGAGGCAATGAACAGAACAGGGAACATCAAGTGACCCATCCCTTCTCGCCCATTTCCAGTATCTGACAAACAGGCCAGGGACACCATCCCTGCCAATCCTGGCTAATAGCCATCAGGAGGAGATACACACGCACACACATTTTTATATATTGCCCTCAGTCATTCCTCTCTTGCCTGAAATACTCTGAACCGGGTGGATAATTCAATATAATTTGTAGCTATAGGCTCTGGGCTTGTTTCGACTGGGATATGGGCCATTAATTTTAATGGGAAGATGCATAACTGAGTCCCCATCTCTGCTTGGAAAAGCTCACCCATTGGACTTATTATCTATTTATTAGTTGTGTTATGGTAGCAATTAGGAGCCCCAGTGACAGACCAAGACGCCACCGTGTTAGGTGCCGTACAAATGCAGACAAAAAGCTCAATCTAGATACTGTACAAATAATAAAAATGACCATCCAGCCTCAGTTACCAGAGTTGTTTCTTAACACAGTCCCCTTCCCAGTAATTCTTAAAAGCAATCCAGTCTCCTAGTATTAAAAGTTCCCACACAATATAAACAACCATAATTATGCTGCTGTAACCAATAATTGTGGAAAAAATGCCAAGGGGAAAGGCAAATATTTTATTTAGGTTTTGCCTTCCCCTTCCACATCAGAGGAAAAACCACAAAATAATGTATTCACAAGGTACCAAGCAAAGCCATGATTTTCGGCCCCTCCTGCTAACTTCTGTCATCTGCATGGTGTTCAAGGTAATGCCAGGCTTTTCTCCTTTCAGCCAGCCTGATGCAATCATGACTAATTGGATCTCAAATGATTTCAAGGAGCAGAAATCAGATTTTGATTAAACTCAGAAAATGTGTTTAATTAAATATTGTTCATTTGAAATGCAGGCATTGAAGTAAATAGGAATTAACTATTACTTATGCTGGATGGTTCCTCCCCACATTGGCACAGAAGCTCTGTCACTCTTTCCTAGCCTCAACGACAGAGGAAATTTGTTTCCATGGGAGTTGCTACAGCCCCGCCCACTGGGCCACGCAGGCTACTATGAGGGTGGCGTTCACCAGCGCACTAAGGCTCTTGGCCACTTAAGTTCCACGTACGATTCCAAAGCAGGAATCTACCTGAGCCCCCTGCAAAGTGCTTTAGTTCAACCAGGGCAAGGGTTTAGAAAGATTGTTCCAGCCCTTGGGGGTTTTGAGAGTGGAATGGGCAGAGCAACAAGCCGTGCTCTGAGACACAATCGGTGATTGGTGAAATCATGGGCTACACTGGTCTCTCTACTATCCTTGTCTGCAGAGCCAATACAAAATGGCCTGGCATATTTTTAGGAACAGCACAGTCAAGGGAGCTACCCATTGCACCTTTAACGCCCTGTGCAGGGGAGCCTGAATGCCTCTTCCTGTTCTTGCCCATTCCAGTTTCTTTGGAAAGGTGGCGTTCTGGTTAGGGCTGGGACCCGCACAGCCACAACACCACCACTTAGTAGTACAGACGTCCGAGTATATCACAGCAACACTGCTACCTTATCAATCAAACTTAATCTCCTCAATAGAAGATAATCAAAAGAGTTGCCTGCAGGCAGGAAGGCCGTCTCTAAGCTGGCCTTACTCATGTAGCCCAGGAGCCGCTAATAGACCAGGGAAGAGCCCAGTGGATAGGTCCCTGGTTGTGCATTTTTAAGCCCTACTTCTGAATGCTGTTGCCCTGCTGTCACTGATAAACAATGCCCTATTCTTCCCTGCAGGCCTGTTGAGAGATTTGGGGTCGGGGTACGTCACGTTCCCTGGGGCATCACCGCTTCCCACTGTACTTCATTTCACCCTAGTAATAGATGTTTGTGGGGGAGTTTGTGGGGGAGGGGGCGAGCTGAGCACAGCACTCTGCTAAAGTTACCCTCCCTTTTCCTGTCTTGTCAGCCTGGCCTTCAGGGTTATGAAATACTTGGACTCTTGTTGTTGTTTATTTTATGGCTATCATTTGGTTTACCATGGCTTCCAGGCATGGTCAGGACTCCAAAGTGCTAGGCACCATACACACACACATAGTTTGAGCCAGTCCCTGCCTCCAAGAGCCTTCCAGTCTATATACAAAGAGAGGTTTATCATCACCCCCCCGCCCCACTGTACAGGTCAGGAACTCAGGCATGGAAAGACTGGGTGACTTGGTCAAGGTGACTCAGGATGTCTGTGGCAGAGCAGGAGACTGACTCCAGTTCTGCTGGGTCCCAGTGCTTCAACTACACAACCATCTGTCCACTTCTAGGACTGTAAGCGCTTTGCCTCTCTCTTTTCCCGTGGCTGTCTGCAGTATCTTGCCCAATGGGGCCCTAATCCTGACCAGTAATTCTAGGCAGCACTGTAATGCAAACAACAGCTGTGAAGGGGGAGCTGATATTCCCATTTTCTAGATTCAAATGCAAACCGGATATAACTCAGTTTAATGCCTGAGCGCAGAACATTTATCAGCTTGATCGACACAAGGGCCTCAAGCCATGTTTTGCTCCTTAGTTACTGGGGAAAGGCTGATTTTAAATGGCTAGTTTATGTTGCACCGATGAGAGACAACAGCTTGAATGGTCTGGTTCTGACTCAGGATGGTCTCTGCCAGGCATGGCAGCCTTTTCCTGATCCTGGGCCCAATTAGGGTTGCCAGATGGTTTAACAAAAAATACCGAACACCCCCTACCTCCCCCCACAAAAAAAAAAAACACCGGGGAGAAATTCCGTCGAGGAAAAAAAGGGGGGGGAGACCAAAGCTGTTAAGCAAAAGTTGCACCACTCTCTCCAGTTTGGGGCCACATACTAACCCGCAATGCACCCACCCCTCCCCCAGAGCCAGGCCCCCCCTAGTACTCCCCCATCCCAATGCACTCACCCCTCCCCCTGAGCCAGGCATCCCCAGCACCGGGAGCACTCCGCCCCACCCCAATCAAATCCCTCCCCCCCCAGCAGAGTCAGGAACGGGACGGACGGGTAAGTTAATCTGACTTTTAAATTCGCTTCTCCTGCCGCCCGACCCGGCTTCCTTGGCTCACATTGTGCAGAGGGAGGTATTACGTGGCCAGCTCCTGGATCTCTGCTGGTCACGTGGGCCAGAGCAGAGTGCACTCCGCTCCCACCCCAGCCCAGCGCCCCCCTAGCGTGGCACCCGGCAAGTGCCCCTTTCTGCTCCCCTTCACTACGACTCTGCCACGCTCCTCTCTCCCCCGCCCCTGCCAGACGCGGCAGGGGAAAATTGTCCCCACCGGGCTTCCATCCGAGGAAAACAGGATATACCCAACATTTCACATGTCCTGTATTTCCTGGGTTTTTTTTACCGGATGGAGCCTGCAAACACCGGACTGTCCGGGTTGAATACCGGACCCCCGGCAACCCTAGGCCCGATCCTGTGCACGCTGCATATGTGGCACTCAGCTGGCCAGGTCAGTGGGAGTTCTCGGTGCATCGGGATCTCGTTCTATTTGAGAAGAGCCAAAAATTAGATGAGGGCTGGAGAACAAAACCCTTACCTGTGAGAGCCTTAGAGCACTCCATCTGGTTAGCTTATAAAAATGGTCAGGAAGTGCGTTGATCACAGGCCCGCCGACGGGGGAAGGGCAAAGTTGGCAGGTGGCCCAGAACCCTGCGACTCAAACGGGTCTGGAGCTCTTGGATGATACCGCAGGGGCTGTGATGACTGGAGCCCCTGGGCCCTTTTGAATCACTGCGGGAGCACGGCGCGGCCTGCTCTGGGAAGCTCTCAGGGCAGGTTGGCTGAGGGAGTAAGAGGGCAGCCCGGCATGCTCTGGATGGTGCTGAAAGCTGACTACCCTAGCCCCGCCCCTTCTGCCCAAGCCCCACCTCTTCTGCCCAAGGCCCTGCCCCTTCTGGGAGTGCAAAGCCAACCTCCACGCACCTTGCCCAGGGGTCTGGCAAGTTCATCCCCCCCACCTCCCGCGGCTGATTATAATGCTTACGCACCTAGATAGCAAAAAATACCAGGTAGTGGGTGGGGAGGCGGCATGTGTCTTTGCTCTAAACAGAAAGATGTTCCCAGGACTCAAGGCTGGCAATTCAAACCAGACAAATTCAAATGTTTAGCAGGGAGGGTGATTAATCACTGGAGCGACGTGCCTAGGGAAGTGGAAAGTAATTCTCCATCTGTTTACGTCTTCCGATCAAGAGCGGGTGCCTTTGTGGAAGAGACGCTTCAGTCAAACACAAGTTATTGGGTGTCACTGGATGAGTTTCTCCAGCCTGTGATAGACAGGAAAGAGGTCAGACGGGATCATTGACTGGTCCCTTCTGGACTTAAACGCTATGATCCTCATCATCATAATTAAAATTCACCCTACTGCACTGGCAGCGTGTGAAGGGGTGCAGAGGGGCCATGTGCCATAGGCAGAAGGGGCAAAGGGCCAGAGCCTCCGATGGCCCAGGGACTAGCAGTGGGGAGGGGGGTCACGACATCAGCAGCAGGGAGGGGGAAAGAGCAGAGCAACGAGGCTGCGCTCCACCAGCTGCCAGCCCCATCTCTTGCGGGAGGGGTGGGACCACACCCCACACACTGGCAGGAAGCAGAGAGACCCGGCTGGCAGCTGGAGCAGTGACCTGGGGCTCTGATACTCCGCTTTCCCCCGGTAGGTAGCAGTGTTCCCTGTCAGCTGAGCACTTGGGCAGCCACCCAGGAGATTGAGGTGCCACCCAGCTGATTGGCAGAATGCCCACAGCTGCCCACAGCCAGCAGCATGTGTTTCTATCGGTGGTGCACAGCTGCACATCTCTCTGTGCATGTGCCAAAATTTATTCCGCACTTGGATGGAAAAAAATTAGAGGGAACCTTGGTAGGCACCTGATTTAAAACAAACCTCAGGCCATGCTTATTCTCACAAACAAACCTGACCTGGGGAGCTCATTGCCAGGGGATGTTGCAAAGGCCCAAGGAATAACTGAGTTCAAAGAAGAGTTAGATTAGTTCCTGGAGGGCAGGTCCCTTGATGTCTGTTAGCCAGGATGGTCAGGGATGCAGCCCCGACTTCTTAGTGATCTTCAACCTCTGACTGCCAAGAGCTGGGCCTGGGCGACCAGGGATGTTGCCCTGTTCTGTGCATTTCTTTTGGGGCATCTGGCCTTGGCCGCTGTTGGAAGTCAGGATACTGGGCCAGATGGACCTTTGTGCTGACCCAGTATGGCCACTCTTATGAATCTCTATCACCTGCCTTCTACGAAGATAAAACAGTTTTTCTTATGACTCCCCATGTTGAAGGAGGCTGGAATGGCGTCTGTGGTTTGCGGCCTACTCTGAATACTGGGATGGTTGTCTCAGGGGTGCAAAACCTCCCCAAATATTTTATGAGTTTTTCTGTCACCTGGGATTGCAATTTAGAACAATTTCACAAGTATTTAAATCAGCGGTGGGCAAATTTAAAACCAGGCCGGTGGGCTGGATCCAGGCTGTCAGTGTTAGCCCCACAGCGCCGTATTTATCTGGGCCTCTGCAGGTACAGGGGATCACAGCTCCCGTTCCTGGAATGGAAGCTGTGATTGCCTGTACTAGAGATGTTAAATATCGGTTAATTGACTAGTCGATTAACCTCATGAATTCTTATTGGTTACTCAACTATGCTACGGTCCCCAGGGGCGGGGCCGGCCTCACTCTCAAAGAACCCCCTTGCCACTCTGTGCTGCTGCCTCTGTATCAGAGGCAGCAGCGCAGGGTGTCAGGTGGGAGCTGGTCGATGAGGGGAGCCAGTTTAAAAACCAACTCCCCTTGCAGACCGGCTGCCTGTCACCCTGTGCTGCTGCCTCTGAAAAAGAGGCAGCAATGCAAGGAGGCAGCAGCCCCTATCTGGGGGGGGTCTGGGCTCTTGGACCCAGCATGAGCCGGAAATGAGCTGGCTGCCTGCCCGCCCAGCTCCTAATACACTTTAAATGCAGAGCTGCAGCTGGGGTAGGTCCTGGACTAAACCGGGCTGCTGGCCAGCCTGCTAAAAAATGTACTGGTGGGGGAGGGGAGGGCAATGCATGTAGTCTATAGCATTAACCTATACGCTTTTGCTTATTGGTTAATCGACTATACTATTACATCCCTAGCCTGTGCCTGTGGAAGTGCAGGTAAATATAAGTGGCAGTGACCCACAGTGGCTAACACTGCTGTTTTATTGCCCACTCCTGGCTTAAATCTATGTTTGAGTCATGCATCTTGAAAGGGAGATTTCCTGGCAGGAAAAATTTGTCAGATTAAAGGTACAAATTCTTTTACCTTTCCATTTATTTTTCTCTTTAAATCATTTTCTTTCATCAAGTGATGATGCTTCCCCAAGTTCTTTGAGCCCAGTTCTGTAGTCAGGGCTCAGACCAACGTCTTGCAGAAGTTATCAGAACTTTGCTAGAGACTGGGAAGAGAAGCTGGGTTCCTTATTCTACACCGGCTCGTGGTCTGCTCCTGTGGGAACCCTCCAGTGCCGAGTGCTTGCCCCTCCTTGAGCACTTGATGTGTGTGTTGTACTCTGCTCACTGGCCCTGACCTGAAAAAAAAAAATGCCCCAAAAATGTTTTGACAAAAAACTTTCAGCTGGCCCCAGCAGCCATCTCAGTACCCATCCCAAAGTGGCCCATTAGAGGGAGGCCTCATTAAAAGAAGTGCAGAAAAGAATCTGATATGGTTTACCCTCTGAAAAATTAAATGCTTTCAATATGTATTTAAAAGCAGGGAATGATGGGTAAATCAGGAAGAAGCGAGTCTTAGGTTCCCAGGGACACCAATGCAAAAGATCTTTCCAGCAAAGGAAAACATGAAGAAGTAACTAGGGAACTTGAGAAAAAGCACTCCCTAAGTATTTGTTGTTATGTGTAAATGCTCTTGTTTGCTTCAAGTATGCCCCAATGAGGGACCTGCCATTTGAAGAGCATTGCCTTGGGAAAACAGCAGAGCCCTTGTTTTATAGGAGCAAATTGGGATGAAAACATCTAATTTAATACTTCTATACTGTAGCAATTCCTCGCAGATGCCCTGAAATCCCTTTCCTTTTTCTCCCAGTTGGCATCCACTTTCTGCAAATCTATTTATTCTGGAGCAGAAAAAAAGACTGGTGTGTTGATGAAATTTGCTGGATACATTAAGAAACCATCAAGAAAGAAAGGTAACTTTCCAGTAGTGGAGCACTAGGTCTTCTCCCCCAGAATAAAGTGGGGTCTCTTTTAGCACAAATCGCTGGGTGATTAGCTGATGTGAGATGCAGAAGGGAAAATAAACAAGGTGGAGGGGGGAACCACTGCGTAAATCTTCCTACCAACTAGGGTTACCAAATGTCCCAGTTTTACAGGGACAGTCCCAATATTCTGGGATTTTTCTTATATAAGCACCTACTGCCACTCTGTCCTGATTTTCCACACATGCTGTCTGGTCACCCTTCTAACAACATCAGTATTCCGGGGTGAGAATTTCACTAGCCCTCCACAGTCGGATGCACTGGAGAAAGGAGAATGAATCCTCAATGCATGGATGCTTCCAGGCTGCTTCTGTCACCTCTCCGGTGCTTGGGGAAGAGCAGGGACTGTACATCAGCGTAGTAGGGGGAATAGTGACAGAAGCTGAGAAGGGGCAACAGGGGAGGGTCACTTGATTCCCTGTCTGTTCATTCCCTCTGGGGCACCTGGCACTGGCCACTGTCGGACACAGAATACATGATTAGATGGACCTTTGGGCTGACCTAGTAGGACTGTTGTTATGTTTGTATGCACCTTGCACCAGCCCAGCAGAGATGGCTGGGTTCGTGTGGGGCATTGGGGGCCAGGGCTGTAGGAAACCATTCCTTGCCCAGCTGAGCTAGGGAGTTCTGGAGGAGCTGTGCCTCAAAGGAGTGTGCCTGACGGTACAACCTCACCCCAAACTCTCACACCAACTGTGAGTGTGAGGGTCTCGTATCCACGGAAATACGCCAATGGGCTGTTCCTAATGTGGAGGTGGTTCCCATGGGTTAGGAGGGGCATCCTGGCCTTTGGCTTGATTGGGGTTGGAGCTGACATCTGCAGGATGGCTTGGAGCTCTTGAATTTGGCCAGCTCAGTCCTCCCCAAGAAGGACCCTTCTCCTGGGCTCTCACTTGGCCATCACCGATGGATCACGCTGATCCCTTCCCTGAACCTGCAGGCACTAAGACTAACATCAGAGTTGGTGACAAAGTGTCTGGCACAGCTATGGTGCTGCTGTTTCACTGGACTCCCCCAACCTCCTGAGTCCAGCAGAGATGGGGGAAACATTACAATGGGTCTGCTTGTCTCCCCCAAGGGAAGGCTCTGTATTACTGACCATCACAGGGTCCGATCCACTCCCTGAACTTCTTCCCACTTGCTTAGAAGAATGCGTCCGCAGCTGGCGTAAATTGGGGAAGTCGGTGGTGTTATGCCAATTTTCACCAGCTGTGGGTCTGGCCCAGGATATTTGGGTTGGAGAGTGAGCCATCTCTTTTATCAGTCCTACTCTCGGCAGATGAGTCAGCCTTCAGCAGATATCCCCGGCAGTATTCTGAGCTGCCCGCTCAGTATTCTCCTTGTGCTTGTTCAGTTGGATATGTTCCATCATGACCAGATCCTAGAGTGACTCTTCTGCAGGACTGTTTCCAGCCCCGGCTTAGTGGATGTCAGGTGGTCGCTTAGCACTGAAGGCCAGGGGGCACCAGAATGAACGTGGCTAAGAACTGTATGGAGGTGGGAAGAAGGAGTCGATCACAACTGTGGCTCTGATGTTTTGTTTTGTTTTTTAATTTACCAGCTAAGTGAACCCAGTCAAACAGAGCTGCCTCTGGAGAGCTGCTCTGCCTATAAAAGCCTTGAAGAGCCACTGAGAGACTATCTCATTGTTTCAAGCAGTGGATGGTTTCCAGCTCTGGAGCCAGAGAGCCTCTGCGAGCTGTTTCTGCCCAGTGGTTGGGCTTCTGATAGGAATGTGCCGTGTCATGAATCGGTAAATGAGGCCTTCTAATCCCTTTAAACATGACCCTTTGCAATGGCAGGATTATACATGTGTGTGGAGCCAGCATTTCAAGGGCTTGCTTAATGACTGCAAACAAACACTGAGGGATGTGCAAACAGCTCCTCCCTGCCAGAAGCGGGGCGCAGAGCGGGCAGGCAGCCTTTCTGCACACGGTTCTGGGTGGAGCACAGACTGTAGGATTGGACTCAGCCGGAGCCGGGGTTCTGTGGGTCTCTGGCTGCTCCCACTGGAGAGCATGGGGAAGCTGATGTTCCCCTGTGTTTTGGGGCCTGAGCTCCAAAGCACCTCACTGAACGTGGAGCTCTCTCTTTCCTCCAGTCCAGCTCCAGCCTGACACCACCGAGTCCAAACCTGCAGTGGACTTTGGTCAGTGAAACTGGATGCTACTTCGCAGAGTTCGAACAGGGAGATCAGTGTGCGCAGCGGGGGCGAGGAGGGGTGCTCTTCCCCCGTCCCCCGCCTTAGCAGTGAGGTTCTCAGCGTGCTGCCTCCTTGGCATGTTCCGAGTTGGAAAAACAAATGTGGAAACGATCCTCGTACCAAAGTGGCTCATGTGAGACGATGACCCCAGTGGGTTCCCCCATCCACTGATGCACACAGCTGTCCTGCTGGGTTCTTTCTGCTCTGCCCAACAGTAGAGATTCTGGGACTGGATGTGGGTGGTGGATGATCTTGGTGGTACATGGAGCCCATTCTTCCTGTTAGCTCCCTCGGTTCAATTTTCACCACCTCTCTCCTTGCCCTCTCTTGCCTTCTGGATAATGCCTGCTTAGCTCACTGGCTACTCCAGAAAGGAAGGCCCACCCCTCAATTATTTCTCTTTGTCTCGTATCTCCATGGGATTTCCAGTTTCTAATGCATGGGCCACAGTGTGCGGGTAGAGTAAAAGTTCCTGAAAAGTTGAGTTTTTCTTTTTAGTTACAACTTTGCTTGATAATTGCCTTTCACCATTATGTAGTTACAGCATGTACATTTATTTACATAAGTAGGGGCTATAATTACATTCTAATTAAAATGTGTAATTAGGTAATTAGGATATGTAAATATATGGATTAAAATAAAAAAAAACTAGTGTACAAAACTCCTTAAGGAAGCAAATGGGTTCCCCAGGCAGCAACAGTGTTTTCCAAGTGCTTGGTGGTGGCTGGTGTTTTCGTGTTCCTTTATCGGGTGGAAAAAGCATATCCAGAGCAAATGGCAGGGATGCTGATGCTACAGAATTCAGAGTGCAGGTTGAACTGTAGAGCCCTGCATGGATACAAAATTGGTATCTGCATCTGAAAGAATGACCTGTTGATATCCACCCCTGCAGCTGCGGATATGGATGCCCACGGATATAAAGCGGACATCTGCAGATTTGTGGGGTTCGACTGAACTGCCCAGGGAAGAAACGCACCTGAGAACCAAGTCAGCTCAGCAGTCTCTGGACCCTGTTGTTCTGCCAAGATACAGCTGGCAAGAATATCCGATGATTCCTGGAAATACTCTGTGCTTTTCTGAGTGAGAAGCTGCAAACTGGGACAAGGAGAATGTTACAGGGAATGCTGCAGTTCACTGTGTAGGAGAGGTACAAGTTGTTCAGGAGTGCACTGGGTGAATTTTATCAGGGGTTGCGCAGGCCCTAACAAGAACCCAAAGCCCCACGCTGTCTTCCCAGCTGGGTGTCTCCTTGGCAGAAGGTTGATTCTAAATAGAATCTGTGCTTGGAAGACCTGAGGACCTACCAAGGATTTGCCAGTGCACAAACCGAAAGGCTCTGCAAATGTAATGATTCCTGTTCTTTGATCTACCAGAAAGATCCAGCCAAGCACCAATCCTCCTCTCTCCTCCACCCACCTGAGCTTGGCTCCAGAGCTAGAAACTGAGAGCTGAGGAGCCAAGCTGGGCGCTGTATCCAACATTCCAAGAGCGGGTCCTCTCCTGCGGCCAGGAGCCCTCTTGCTGGCACTGCTGCCTGGAAGTACATTGCATTCTCCACTCTGGACGCAGCTGAGAGAGGTCTGAAGGAAGAACAGCACTGGGGTGGATTCTGAGACAACTTGCTCATTCCTTATGATGGTGGTGGGCCTGCCGGGATGCTGTCCGTCTGGCTGTATGGTTGTGAGGCCATTCCTGGCGGGTCTGTCATGACATTTCCTCACCTCTAGCTGAACCATTCCAAGGGCACGCCAAGCCCTCGCTGGCACCAAAGTTTTGCCCAAAGTTGCCAAATGTTTAGAAAATGGCCATGCCGCTTTATATCCCAGCTGCAGTGGAATCTTTTTTTCCCCAGAAGCCCAATTTTCCCATCCAGTGAAAAATGGCAGATGCGCTCTGGAAATTGGTATGGTGAGAAATGTAGGAAAAAAAATCAGAAAAGGGGTCTGGCTGCAAATTCTGTGAGCTAGCCGGTGCTTTTTTTGTGACGGTACTGCCCGGTACGCAGTACCAGCACCTCCATATGCAGTACCAGCACCTCCAGTCAGAGCTCAACAACTTTTCCCCTGGAGTACTGACACCTTTTTTTTTTTTTTTTTTACAAAAAAAGCACTGGCTGGAACCAACTTTGTACCAACCCTAGGGAGGGGATGAGAGAGCAGAGAAAGACAAATCATGAGCTGGGGCAAACTGGTGTAGCTCCATGGGAGCCCTGTTGTGACCCCACCTTTATTTTTGGGAAAACAAAGTGTACCAGTCATAAAGGAAGAAAGCAAAGAAACTCCAGAGCTTTTGGGTTATGTCTAGACTGCAGGCTTCTTTTGGAAGACGCTTTCCTGGAAGAGATCTTCCGGAAAAACTTCTTTCAAAAGAGAGCTTCTACACAGCAAAAGCACAACAAAAAAGCGATCTGCTTTTTCGAAAGATAGCATCCACATTCATTGGATGCTATCTCGCATTTAAGTTCTGATTGCAGTGGACGGAGTGGCCACCAGGGCACCTGTGCTTTTTCCTGGAGGCCTCTTCTTTCAAAAAAAAAAAACCCTCTTCCCCATCCACACACGCCTTTTTCCAAAAGAGCTCTTTTGGAAAAAGGCTTCTTCCTCATAGAAAGAGGTTTACCACTGTCGGAAAAACCCCTGCGTTCTTTCGACTTTCTGTCAAAAGAATGCAATTGCAGTGTGGATGTAAGTGTAGCTTTTCCAGAAAAATGGCCGTTTTTCCAGAAAAACTCTGCAGTGTAGACATACCCTTAGCTTCTCCAATGAAGGAAATGAGTCTTCCTATCGCAATGTGGCACTTGGGCTGAAAATAGAAATTCTCCCGGACTCAGGTGTAATCTACTCTATGGAATATCATGAAAGAGATGATTTCCATTTTCTTCCATATTCCCCTTTGCCACTGAAAAAGAGATGGCTAGACGTGGCTGCTTTATCTCTATACAGGCTATGCTGAGCTGCAAGGCAGAAATAGTACAGTTTCTAGATAACATGGAGTAAGAAATCCAAGCATCCGAGGCCAGGTCAGCAAGGCTGCTTCTGAAGATTGATTTTCAACCAGAAACAAATAAGACACTCAGCTAAAGTTTGATGTCTGCTTGTGCCCCTCAGGGCACTCAGAAATCCTGCAGCAGCGTCAGTGCTGGGACTTGCCAGTGCCCAGAGGAAGATAGAGAAAAAAAGATTATAAAATCATATTCATGTCACAGGTTGGCAGTTGCTCCAGTGATGTTTGACCTACAGTGAAATGTATTCAGTTTAACAGAGGAGCCTGTTTTTTAAAAAAAATCCCATGACTGCTGCAGCAACAGAACTCTCTTCTCTGAGCTAGGAGTAGGTGTGTTTCAGGTTTGAAGTGATAGGTGGAATTTCTGATCACCCCTCAACACTCAGCCTAGTCCCATTCGTCTTTAGAGTTTCTCTTTACCTGGCCTTCTTTACTCTGGCCAGTCAAGCTGCCCGAGTCAAAACCCTTGTGGTATTTGGGATTTGCTCCAGGACATCTCAGTCTGAACTGGTTCAGGAACTTGTGCACATCATAGTTAGGCTCAGATTTTGCTCATACAGTTATAGGTAAGATTAACCGGGCCTGATCCAAAACCCATTAAAAACAGTGCGACTCTTACGCTTGACTTCAACAGGTTTGGATCAAGCCCCCACCTGAGTAATATAAACCACAGAGTAGTTTTCTAATGCATTTGTATAATTTCTTGTCAGACTGTATATGCTCAAGAAGGTGTCTATCGCCATTGGATTTGAGTCTTCTTCCACATAGCCTGGGAAAATCTACCGTTTCCATGGATGATGGAGTATTATTTCAAGGCATGTTGATTTATTTTATATATATAATATAAAAATATAGGAAGTTTAAACCATCTTACAAACCCTTGTTATGAAAATATCAGAAACAAAACCATCATTACAACAGTTTGCTTTTATTTAGAAAAAGATTATTCCCCGCTTTTTCTACCTGACAGCGTTACCATTTTAGAGTGTGGGCATCATTCCAAGGCCTTTAATACAGCCGGGCTGGCTTTGGGAAGGTACCAGTTCCCAGGGCACTGTTCCAAAGTGGGTGGCAAAATCAGACGTCCAGCTGCTCCAGCCTAGAGGAGGCTGCATTTCCAGAGTGGTTGAAATGAGGCATTGGACAAATGCTCACAAATCCTTTGGAAGCCTTGGAAGAATGTTGAGCGCATGGGGTTGTTTGTACTTTCTAACTTCGTGTCTATAGGTACGTCCTGGAGACAGGGCCGTGAAATGCAGCCCTGCCTGTGAGGACCCTGTGTCCCTGTCTGCAGTGGGCATAGTACCCACATTTCCCCTCATTTCACCAGGTTTCCTCACTCTCTCCTTGTCCATGGGATTTCACATCTCCACATTCAGGTCCCAGCAAAGCCCCCACGCATGTGTCTGGGCCCACATGGCTCATCTTCCCCATTTGCTTAAATGCTTTGCTAGACTCAGACAATCTTTCCTTTGATTTCATTGGACTTTGAATCTGGCACTTTTGGAATGATTTTGCCACACAGCAGGAGAGATATGAACTTAGAAACCTTCTATGTGTTTGGGGATGACTATATATGCAGTTCATTTTGCTGGTTAATTAAGTGCATTAATGGGCTTTAATTTCCATCTGTAATGACTTCCTAGGAGCTGCAGAGACTGAGATCGACAATGTAATTGTCTAGGAAAAGCCTGCCCCCTACCCCTGTCCTCCATGGCTTTTAAGCAAGTTGCAGGGGGAAATGAATAAAAATGAAGTCAATCTCAGTATTTCTGCACCTAGAATAGTGATAGAGATGCAGCCGTGTTAGTCTGGTGTAGCTGAAACAAAAAACAGGACTATGTAGCACTTTAAAGACTAACAAGATGGTTTATTAGGTGATGAGCTTTCGTGGGCCAGACCCACTTCCTCAGATCAAATAGTGGAAGAAAATTGGCACAATCATATATACCAAAGGATACAATAAAAAAAATGAACACATATGAAAAGGACAAATCAAATTTCAGAACAGAAGGGGGATGGGGGCGGGGAGGTAAATGTCTGTGAGCTAATGATATTAGGGGTGATAATCGGGGAAGCTATCTTTGTAATGGGTAAGATAATTAATGTCTTTGTTTAGACCGAGGCGTAAAGTGTCAAATTTAAGCATGAATGACAGTTCAGAGGATTCTCTTTCAAGTCTGGTGTTAAAAGGTCTTTGAAGCAGGATGCAGGTAATCAAAGAAAAAACAGTTTCTTGCCATTTCAACCAGCTCATCACCTAATAAACCATCTTGTTAGTCTTTAAAGTGCTACATAGTCCTGTTTTTTACTTCTGCACCATGAGTCACATCTTCAACTTATCACCCAAAGCTGAAAGGACACGGGTAAGGAAATCAAAGGGGAAACAACTGGAGATGCAGTGAGAGTCCATTTGGGTCAGGAAGAAATTCTTTCCCTGGCAGAGATGGATCAAGCCCCCTTTGATCTGCAATTGCACAGAGAATTTTCCGATTCAGTAACACACACAAAGTTCTTTGAAATAGCATGCTGTGCAGGTGAGCTCCCTATACCATAGACATCCTCGAGGTAGGACTTCTGTATACTGGCCTCTGAAGACAAGTTAATTTCACACAATGAACTCTTCTTCCCCATCAGATCCATCCTGAAAAGCCCACTCCGTTCACAGAACCTCCTGCAGCGATCCACTCACTGACAGCGCTACCAGGCCTGCACCCGGGGTGTGTCATTTGCCTAAATGAGACGGTAACAGGACCTGCAATACCAGTGACTTCAGCATATAGGTGCCCAATATCTAGGACGGGGTCTGCAACCTATGGCTCTAGAGCAGCAGTTCCCAACCTCTTCCAGATGAGGACCCATTCTGACAATTCAGGAAGACTTGGTGACGCAAGGCAGTTCAAAAATGGGGGGAGAAGGGAGGGCAGAACCACTTGGGGAGACACTTGGTGACCCTTTTGAAATGTAATGGCGACCCATATTTGGGTCCCGACCCATAGGTTGGGAAACCCTGCTCTAGAGCCAAAAATGGCACAAGACAGAACCAAATATGGCTCTTTTGTCATTCCCAAAATACACACAACTTTTAAAATTAAAATGAAAAGTTAATTCAAATCTTAAAAAATGCGTAATTACTCATGTCCAGCTGGTCTTTTTTTGTCTCTTTCACCTTTAAGTCTTCATTTTAACAACCATCCATCTACTCATTGGGGGGTTGTGAATATTCTCTTTTTATTTGATTGGTCAAGAAATCTTTCCATCATCATTGGTCAAGAAAAAATGGCGAAGAGAAAGAGAGATGATGAGTGCTGAAATTTTCAAAAGGAGCAGACAGATTTCTGTGCATCCATGGAGAGGTCTGGATCTCCACATTGTCTCATTTGTAGTGCGAGACTGTCCCCAAACAAAAAAAAATCAAATTTAGAACGGCATTTCATGACAAAACATGCATCATGGGCTACAAAATACACCGAGAGTGGTGCACGAAAAAAAAGCCTGCAAGGAGCTGCAGCAAAAAATGAACATTGGACAAAATAGCCTGCTGGCACGGTCAAAAAAAGGTGGGAGCTTAAACTCCGCAAGTTTTGCAGTCTCATACAGCATTATTTGAGAGGGGAAGCCTTTCCCTGATGGGGATTACATGAAGAGACACATGCTAAAAACTGGTCATGAACTATTTGACGAGTTTCACAACAAGAACAAAAATCTTACAGAAAATTCAAGACATGCTATTATCAGCAAAGACAGTTCATGACACAGCTCTGTAAAGGGCCCATCAAATCAACAAGGAACAAATGCAAAATTTGAGTACAGCTACTTATTTTTCGTTTGCTTTGGACAAATTAACGACATATGTGGCCTTAATCAGTTGTGTATACTGGGACAATATATTTCTGGAAATTCTGTGCATGAAGAAATGATTGAGATATTACCAATGACAAATCAAACAAGGGAGTCTTAAAACGGTGATGAACTTTGTAAACGAGAAAGAAATACAATTGGATAATCTCGTGCCTGTGTGTACGGACGGTGACACTTTGCATGATCGGCAAACACAGGGGATTCCTTACTCTTTTGTTAGAACAGCTGAACTGCCCAATTTTGAACTTTCATTGCATTGTGCATCAGGATGCACTTTGTGCGCAATCTTCTGGAACCAAATTCAGAAATGTAATGGGACTGGTTGTTCACATTGTCAATTGGATTCTTGCCCGAGCCCTTAATCACCATCCATTTCAGTCACTGCTCGAGGAAGTAGATTCCAAATATCCCAATCTAAAAACAACAATGTTCGCTGGTTATCTCATCGCAAAGTTTTGTCTCATTTTGCCACCTGCATTAATGAAATTAAGTAATGTTTTTATATGAAGGGTGTCAAACAGCTCGAGCTTTCAGACTCTGACTGGTTGCCCAAGTTTTGCTATCTCATCCACATTACTGGTCATTTGAATGAGTTGAACTGTAAGCTTCAAGGGCCAGGGTAGGCAGTCTATGGATTTCAGTCAAAATTGACTATCTACATCAAAGATACTGAAATGCGCGGACTGGCACGTTTTGTTATTCGTATCAGAGAGAGAATCCGAGCAATAGCCTTGATTTGCAGCATCTTGCTGGATTTGTTTCTGAGCCCTGATGGCATTCAAGTCTCATTTTGCTGACTTTTGCAAACACAGAGCTCTGTTTAAGTTTATGATTTGTCCGCATAAAGCATCCATTGAAGAACTGGATTTGACAGACATTTCAGGCATCTCAGTCGGTGATTTGGAAGTGGAAATAGTAGATTTCAAGGAGTTGGATATCTGGGAGGAAAAATTCATCAAGCTGAATTCTGATTTAGAATGCCTCGCTCGACAACATGCAGAACTGGCAACACTGCACAAATGGGCTGACATGAAGGAATTGGAGCACGATGATAATCTGATTCTGCAAACTTGGAAAGAACTTCCCGTCATGTACAACACCAAGCAGAATGTCAGCTTGGCCTTACTTTCAATGTTTGGCTCCACCTGTATGTGTGAAAAGGCTTTCTCTCATTTGAATCACAACAAAGGTAATTTGCACTCAAGACTGACAGAAGACAGTCTGAATGCGTGCATGAAGCTGGATTTTACCAGTTATGATGTAAACTTCAAAGAAATGTGTGAAAAGAAATGTGTGGGTTACCTAGGGAGGTGGTGGAATCTCCATCCCTAGAGGTTTTTAAGTCTCGGCTTGACAAAGCCCTGGCTGGGTTGATTTAGTTGGGACTGGTCCTGCTTTGGGCAGGGAGCTGGACTTGATGGCCTCCTGAGGTCTCTTCCAGCCCTAGGATTCTATGATTCTATGAAAAGATACAGTAGCAGAAGTCCCAGTAAGTAAAGTTGAGTACAATGTTTCATTTTATGCTATTTATGCTATTATTAATCATCATGTCAACTATCAATAATATTAATGTATATATTCAGTCATTCAAATGGGCATTCTTATACTGGCTCTTTGTTGACCACTTGTTCTGAATTTTGATGCAGTTTGGCTCTTGGTTTGAAAAGGTTGCCAACACCCTGACCTAGGCATATCAGGCACTTAGCCCGTTGGAGCCAGTCCCTGGTCTTTGTATGTGTTCTCTGAATAGAACCCTGGACTCCACGGATACGGCTACAGTATAGCCTTCTTCCAGAAAAGCTTAATCAAATGAAGCACAGTGTGGAATATCGCCACGTTTTATTTGCATAATTAATTAGCAGGCATTTTTGCGCAAGAGGCTTTTGCGCAAAAAGGAGCTGTATAGACCAGGAGCCAGGCTGTCTGTTCGGTAAGAGGAAGGGAATGGCAAATGGCAGAGCTCAGAGACTTTTCATGTAGAGGTGAGATGTGGGTGGGACTCTGTTCTGGAGGGAGCTCTGTATTCCAGACAGGTAGAAACTGATCTTCATGGACTTGGCCAGCCTGCCACCCATCAGCATTTATATTCAGCAGATGCCATGTTAATTAAGCATGTTTATGTCTCCGGTTAGGCCTGCTGCTGGAGAGGTGAGTGATTTCTGAAGGAAATTAGGATCCGCCTCTGTTTCGTAATGGAAACAATTTAGCAAATTAAAAAAACAAAACAGAGCAGGGCTAAAACCACACCTGCTAAGTCCCTAGGAAATAAAACAGTGCTGGGGTGGAAAGGAGTGAAAAGCATCTCCGGCGGCTACAGGCTTGCAAAAGGCAGCTCATTCAAACCACAGGGCCGCTGCTTTTGCAATGCTAAGCAAGGGGTGGGTGCTAGAGAGAGCAGTTGCTCGCGGAGCAGAGGGGCTTGGAGCCAGGAGGATGGGAGAGAGTCCGATTGCCTGGCTGGGTTTTCGCTGCTGCTGTTTAGGTGGCAGAGAAAGAAAGCGAAGGCTCCCTGCCCTGGGTGCACAAGCAGGCTACAAAGAGGCCTAGAGATGCAGGGCTTTACTCCTTCCCTGCCCATGTCTGAGTGTGTGTTTGTTACTCGGCACTTTCTGGCCTTGCCCTCTGTGTGCCATGTGCTGGTTTCCACCCATTTGCATGTTCCGCAGGGAGGGGACCTGAGGAGATGGTGAGACAGGAAATGGCACTGAAGCTAGATCTGCAGCAGCCTGCTCAATGAAATGGCCGTGACCCTGTAAATCTGCCTATTGGCGGCTCTCGGCGCCCGTCTGCGCCATCACAACCCGCCGCTGAGATGTGGTGCTGGCGGAATATTCGGCGGGTGGGAAATCAGCCAGAGCAGAGGAGGCACGTACGGAGCAGAGCTCCATTTGCGACGAGGATGCCCCCGTTACGAAAGGCCCAGGTAGGAGAGAGACAGATGACGTGAGAGGTATCCTAAGGCCTCCACAGCCCTTCGGGAGTTTCCCCAACAGGATTCATTGCTGCCTTTGGCGGGATAAGAGGCTGCGTCGCTAGCGGCTGCTTTGATGACATTAATAGGTACGGAAGCTGAAGCCAGCAGCCATGCTCAGTGATGCGCCATATGCTTGGCATGTGTCCTTGGGCTAATGACTATCCAGGCGGAAAGTGCACCCATTAAATGCCTCCAAAGACAGCAACAGAGCTTGGCTGGGCCATTGCTTTCATGCAAGAGCTGTTTGCTTGCAAAATGTGCCATCCACAGCATGCCTCGGCCATGAGTGCTTTCCTCTGCTTCCCAGGCAGGAGAGAATTCCCACCCGGCTGAATGGAAGTGCCTTTCAAATGCTCTGACAGCCCCTCCAATACAGGCTGCAAAGAGGAGCAAAATAAATACGTCTCCATGCAAAGTACCTTGGGGCAAGAACAGCTCAGACAGGAAGAACTAAGTTCTCCAGGAGTTCAGGCTACCACACTGGCCTTGCTCCATCAGCAGAGGTGATGCAAAGGCCCTCCAGGACCTTGTATGGAGAATCAGCATTTCAGTATCATTTCTGTAAGTGGAGACTCTAAGGGTATGTCTAGACTACAGGCTTTTGTCAACAGAAGTTTTGTCGACAGATACTGTTGACAAAGTTTCTGTCGACAAAGAGCATCTAGATTACATCCAGTTCTGTCGACAAAGCAAGCCGCTTTGTCGACATGACAGTGTAGACGCAAAGGACAGTGTAGATGCAATAACGCCTTCTGTCGACAGAACTCTGTTGACAAAAGGCGTTATTCCTCGTAGAATGAGGTTTACAGCCATCGACAAAATGCTGAGTTCTGTCGACGTTATGTTGACAGAACTCAGCGGCAGTGTAGACGCAGGTATAGTTTTGTCGACAAAACCCTGTAGTCTGGACACACCCTAAGAGTCAGAACCCAGGGGAGCTGAGTAGAGGTTCCTAGCACAACCACTTCTTGCTCCTGGGCAGCATGGGAAAGGAAGCCAAGTCCTGGTTGGGGGAGGGTGCAGGCAGAATTCACTCAACATGTGTCTTAAGGGGTGAATAATAACCAAAAATCCATAGGGGGGAAACTGAGGCAGAGAGTAGAAGGGACAGGCTCACACAGAATTAGAACTTTGGCCCCTTGTGAGGCACTTGCAGGACACTTTGCTTCGTGTGAGCATCCCAGCCCAATACTCAGCACCTCCCACATGACCGGACTCCTACGTCCCATGTGAGAAAAACTCTTGCCTGAACCTGGGCATCTCTGAGGAGCCTCATGATGATTCAATTCACAGGCTGCTCTGTGCATATGGCTTGTTGCAGACTATTGGGTCTCCAGTCTGGGCTGTGCCGTTGGGGGATTCAATGCACCCAGACAAGGGGAGGCAGCTCTTTGATTCATAGTAACATTCAGGGAAACGATTAGCTCATAATTCTGAGAATTAAAGGGAGCAATGACTAATGAACTCAGTTTCCCTGCCCCCAAGCTCTAACAGACCCCCTTTCCCACCAGGTCTGGAGGAAGGCATGAGGAGAAGCTGAGGATGGGATGGGAGGAAGCTTTCTCTTTGGCAGCTGTGACATTATTGATTTTGTCGAGCTCAACATACAAATCATTGTTGCAACCACTGCTGAATGTTTGTGCAAAGTGGGCCAAGTGAGGTGTCTATAGAAAGCTTATGATATACTGATTCTGTTTGTACTGCTCTCATATGCACGCAGGATTTTTGCACTGGAAGTTATGAGTATTGGCTCTGTACTTGTATTTCAAATGTTTGCTTCTGGGAGACATCAACAGGCTTGTCCAAACTATTGTGAAAGGGTTGTTAGCCTAGTGAATTCCAGCACTTCACTGACCATGCACCTCAAGTGGTGCCAATCTACATCTGATGAACTTTGCTGGGAATGTTCAGACCAGCACGTAAGCAATGGCTGCTGCGTAAAAAGGACTGAGTCATACCTGGACAGGTGACTTGCTCATATGACAAACTCCATCCTGGAACATGTGTTCACACAGTGAGAACAATGGAATTCTCTCCCGATGAGCAAAGGTATTAAAAGGGTCCTCGAGGTTCCTCCTTTGTTTTCAATCCTGCTTATCACCTATGAAGAATCTTTGCTATGAACGGAAGCCTGTAGTGACTGATGATTCATCCTAACAGCGGGTGTGTTCCAGGGATTTAATGTAGACAGCAGATCATTCCATCTCTGCTACAAGCCTGTCCCAAGAACTGTGCAGATGATGTCTGTATTATGATTCCTTTAACAATTTTACTTTCATCCTTTTCTTTTTTTCCTCTTTTATTAATGCACCTTTAGATTTTAATTCTAAATGAGTGGCCCAGCATGCTCTTTTGGGTAAGATCGGAGGTATAAATTGACCTGGGAATGTGTCAGGGCCTTTGAGGCTACGTCTAGACTGCAGGCTTCTTGCGCAAGAAGCTTTTATCGGAAGAGATCTTTCACAAAAACTTCTTGCGCAAGAGCACATCCACACTGCAAAAGCACATCAAAAAAGCGATGCGCTTTTGCAAAAGAGAGCATCCACACTGCATGGACGCTCTCTCAAAAGTAAGCTCTGATTGCTATGCACAGAATGGCCACCAGGGCACCTGTGCTTTTTCCTCTTTCCTCTTTTTGCACAAAAAAACCCCTCTTCCCCGTCCACTCACGCCTTTTTGCGAAAGAGCTCTTTCTCAAAAAGGCTTCTTCCTCATAGAATGAGGCATACCTAAGTCAGAAAAACCCCTCTGTTCTTTTGATTTTTTTTTTTTTTCACAAAAACACGCTTGAGGTGTGGACGTTCTGCGAGTTTTTTCGAAAAAAAGGGCTGCTTTTCCGAAAAAAAAATCTCTAGTGTAGACATAGCCTGAGATTGGAAGAATCTATTTGGATTTGATGAGACTAGTTTTCATAACCTCTCATCTGTGTAAGGTGTGGTGCTGGTGGTGTCACAGGAGAGTCTCAGCGGATTGCTTTTATAACTGCTTGCTAGCCAGTGTGGCAAACAGAAGAGCTCTTTACAATTGGTTTGGTGCCTTATAGGAGAGGACCCCAGTCTTGGGGTGTAAGTAGCTCTGCCTCTAAGCAATTTGCACTGAATTGACTCTCTCAGCAGTGCCCCAGAAACCTGCTGTATTATAGCAGCTACTCTCCAGCAGTCCAGCACCTTCCACCCGCAGTGAAACTCAGCATAAGGGAGGGGCAAAGCAGAGGAAATTCTGTCCTAGAGCTTTGCAAAGGAAAGCCCCACTGCATCCACCTTGAATGAAAGGCTGGGAGCCTTGAGGTCTTGCCTCTGCAGTTGTGAAATAATAGCACTTGGCACTTATATGGATCTTTCCATCCATAGGCTTCACTGAGGCTGGAGAGGCAGCAAACTGGGAAACTGAGGCACAGAAGGACTCCCCTTCCTTCAGGTCTGACAGTGAGTCTGTAGCAGAGCTGGGAGGAGAGTGCAGTTTTCCTGACGTCTGGCTCCGAGCCCCAGTCATTGGACCATGCTGCAGATGGCACCATATTTATCCACTTTACACGGGACAAAGTGGCTGTCTGCTTGTATTGCTCCCCTACCAGCTCTTGTCCCAGTCTTCCCCACCCCACATTGTCCCTCATCTCTCACACACTCTGGCTATGTCTACACTGCTGGGTTCTTTTGGCAGAAGATATGCAAATCATGCTCTCATTTGCATATCTTCTGCCAATCCTTTTTGTAGAAGAGGTTTTGCCACTGAAAAGCCCCGTGGAGATGGGACCATTTGTCAGGAAAAAACCCTTTTGCGCAAGATCCCTTATTCCTCAAAAAATGAGGTTTACAGGATCTTGCGCGAAAGGGGGGGTTTCCGACAAATGGCCTCGTCTACACGGGGCTTTTTAGCAGCAAAACCTCTTCCACAAAAAGGATTGGCAGAAGATATGCAAATGAGAGTGCAATTTGCATATCTTCTGCCAAAAAAACCTGGCAGCGTAGACATAGCCTCAGCTTCATCCCCAGCATAGAGAATGAAGCCTTCGGTGTTGCCTTATAGAGCACGGCGCAAAGTCCCCATTTCATGTCCATTTTCAGAAGCAAACCACATCTGCTGTGTGTAAAAAACACACTGTTGAGGCAATCCCCTTGGGCAAAGCAGTAAAGTTCAGGGAAGATGAGCTCCTCGAGTTCTCCAAAGGTCACCAACCCTCAGCACGTGATATGCTGCCTGGGACCCACCCCCTGCTCAGACAAATCCAGAAGAGTGGTAAGATCCAGTTGGCAAACAGACCCTGTGTGGCTTCAAAAGTGTGTTGCAACTTCGTATCTTGGGGCTTTTCAGTCATTCGTCGGTTGCTGGGGTGTCTGACTGGCAGCAGCGTGGCCCTTGACTACAGCCGGAGCAGAAAAGTCTGTCCCTTCACGCAAGGCCCTGTAACGCTGTGCAAAGGGCGGGTTTTCCTGCGAGCTGTGAACACACAGCTGAGGTAAAGAATCAGACGGTGCCAAGAGCTGGACTCAGGGAAATGGTGTCGGTTCTGTCCCAACAGAGCAACACAAACTCACATGCAGCCAGAGCAGAGGTCATTATGAATAACATCATAGGGCAAATCAGCTCACCAGCAAGTGGATGGATGGGTAAGTAGCAAGAGCTTTGGGAGGAACAGTGGAGTGATGCTGGTTTATATTAGCCGATTTGGCCTGAGAGGTGTTAGATATTAAAATACCTAGCCACTTGGCTAGCCTGAATGCCTAACTGATGTTGATACATGTAGCACTGAAGAACAACCTTGTCATCACTGAGAGTGTCCTCTGTATCCTAGGTCTGTAGAGCTAAAAATAGAGCTGTTCCTCAGGGCACGTCTCAGGGTACGTCTACACTGCACAGCTATTTCGGGATACCAGAGGTATCCCAAAATAGCTACCCCACATCTTCACAAGCCGCCCATTATTTTGAAATATTTTTCGAAATAACAGGTGAGCTATTTTGGCATCCCATGAGGGTTATTGAGTATTCCCCCCCCCCACACACACACACACAAAGAGTACAAGCTTAACCTCTGTGACCTGGATGTCCTTTGGCCATCATCACCCCTGGTCCAGCATTGTCCGAGATGCTGTGGGTACTTCGGGGCTGGTGCACTCAGGAGGAAAAACCGACAGGCTGGGGCCAGGAGCATTGGAGAGAGAGAAGCTCCGGCAACCCAGAGGCTGACAGCGAAGTGGGCCAGGGAAGCAGGGGGCCAGTGTGCCAGGAATGGAGGGATCGGCATTGGCCTCCCCGGGTCTGGCATATTCTCTGGTTCAGGACTCATCAGTTCCTGAGGGTGCCAGATCAGGTAGGTTCAACCTGTCATTCAGGGTTGTGGTTTGGGCAGTATCTGCAGTAATAATACCTCGCTCTTAGAGCACTTTCCGTCAATTAGTTGGTTGTGCAGTGCTTCCCAGTCTTCAATGTGTTCCTCTCTTAGCACCCTGTCAGCGACCAAAACATGTTTTGAGCAGTTGTAGAAACATCAGATCTGGCTCAAGTGCACCTGTCTTTGTGCTGCTCTGGGGCAGCCATGATCTACACTAAGGCGTTATTTCGAAATAACCCCCCTTCAGTCGAATTTATAAGCGGAGTGTTCACACTACCAAGCCCGTTATTTCACACGGGCCGCTTATTTCAAAATCTGTACTCCTACTTTCCTTGGGGAATAACACTCCAGTGCTGCTACTTCTAATTAACTACTCCCCAGAGTAATTCAGACTAGTGACTCCCCAGTGCTTCCTGGGGGTCTAAGTTGAGGTAGCGCATCCACATTAAGAGAGCCTGCCTTGGAATAATTTTGAGGCTGCTCTGTAGTGTAGACCCACTATTTTGATTTTGTTATTTTGGGAGGTATTAAATCAATTTTAGTTATTTTGAAATAGGTCCCTAATGTAGACATGCCCAACATCTGATGCCAAGTGGACTGGACCAAACAGGGGGGTCACTTTAAGACATTCTTCTCAACATCAAGCATTTCCCAGCCACCTGAGGATTAATTTTTAAAGGAGTATGACACCCACCAGAATGGTTTCCTTCAGAATGAAAGCTATCCCCCCATTTAAAGTGGGGTGAAGGAGGAAGAGCAGGAGGGGCTGGCTTGATTAATTTCTCCTGTCTTTGGTTTACTGAATAACAGTGCTAAAAATAGAGCTGTTCCTCAGGGTACGTCTACACTGCACAGCTATTTCGGGATACCAGAGGTATCCCAAAATAGCTACCCCACATCTTCACAAGCCGCCCATTATTTTGAAATATTTTTCGAAATAACAGGTGAGCTATTTTGGCATCCCATGAGGGTTAAGGGATGTCTTGAAATAGCGCATTATTTCAAAATTTGGCACTGTATAGACATGCCAAATTTCAAAATAATCTATTTCAAAATTCAATCGAAATAAGATATGCAATTTGCGTAGTGCAAATTGTGTATCTTGTTTCGAGTTTAGGGTGCTGTGTAGATGCACCCTTAGGGTATGTCTAAACTACATCCCTCTGTTGAAAGAGGGATGTAAATTAAGCAAATCGAAAGTGCAAATGAAGCGGGGATTTAATTTCAGTTGCATAATCGCAACACGGTGATCTTTCGAAGAAGGGTATTTCAAAAGTGAAACCACCATCTAGATGCAGTTCTTTCGGAAAAAAACCCCTCAAAAAATGTACTCCTCAAAAAATGAGGAGTTTTTTCTGAAAGAACCACGTCTAGATGGTGGTTTCACTTTTGAAATACCCTTTTTTGAAAGACCGCTGTGACACGATTATGCAAATGATATTTAAATCCCCGCTTCATTTGCCCTTTTGATTTGCCTAATTTACATCCCTCTTTTGACAGAGGGATGTAGTTTAGACATAGCCTTAGAGTCATAACTGCTGACAAAATACCGAGAGCAACTCCTCCTTACTGAGGGCATCGCTGTTTTACGCCAGTTGAGGATCTGGTCCTCCAGTAAATAAAAAAAGACATGTCATCTCTGGGGAATGTCTGGAGCACAACACCCACCGAATATCAGCTGGAATGCTTCAGCCCGGCACACGGACAGGGAAAGAACACTGTCACCTCACCTCCTCGCCTAGTGATGTGTGTTACCTCAGGATCACAGACAGCACTGGGTACAGTGCAGTTTGAAGGTTCAGCATCTCTGTACCCACTAGCCCTTGCTCTGATAGCAAGGGCCACTGACTCTTGGTTAGCATGGAGGCAAAGGCAACTGGGATTCCCTGGGGCAACTTCAGAAAAATAAAAGAAGCAAAGGGAGCAGAAGACTAAAAAAACAAACCGTTTTTCTGGGCAGGACTCATCCCTGAGGCTAAAATTCGCTTGTCATAATTAAGCTCTGAAATGACACATTCTCCGTTCAAGCCCTAACTGTCAGTGAAAAAGGAGCAATGGGCTGTAACAATTAAAAGCCAGTTAATTGGCAAAAGAGCTTTATCTTAATGACTCCAGAAGGTATAATCTGTTACAGGAGGAAAAGCTCTGAGCCCGTCATGGTCTGGAAATGTCAAACACAATTGAGATAACTCTGGGTGCCCACCCCCTCCCAGAGATCCAGTGATGGGCCAAGTCTACATGCTACCTAGCCCTACCTTGGCCCTCAATGGCCTGCAAGAGCACAAGAAAAGGGGGTTGGCAGATGCCTAGTTCTGCTGGGGTTTCATGCTGAATCCCAGTAATTCCCTGCCTCGCCTAGCCCATCACCCACGAAGCACAGAGGAGCAGAATGTGAGAAAAGGAGGAAGGGAGGGGAAGGTAATGGAATGTTCTGGGCATTACTCGGTGCACATTTTGTTCCAGATTTTCAAAACGCTTAGCTCCCAGTTAGGTCCCAATGTAGCTCTTGTCGTACCCATGAGGGCACTTTTAAAAATCTGGCCCTTTGAGTCTGGGCTGAAGGTTTGCCTGGACTATGGCTTTTACTGCCTCTTCTTGGTGGAGCGTTCATCATGCTTGCTGTGTGGTAGCGGCAAAGGGTTTGCAAAGACAGGGGCACTCAGTCTGCTCTGACTTTCTGCTCCTTTTCCAGAACAGGGCTGAGAAGTGCAGACCAGCTCTCCTGCCCGGGCAGTATGGCCACTGATTTGTCTTTCATTCTGTTCCACGAGGTGCCAGCTGCTCTTTAAACAAACGATTGCGGTGGCTTATGGTGATGGCTTTCCTCCTTGATCTCTGCAGAGAGAAACGTCCCCCTGAAACTATCTAAACTCCTCCAGAACCGTCATGAAGTAAATTGCCTCAGGAGAGACTCTAGAATGAGGCCAGAGCTGAGTCCTGAGTTGCTTCTACCTCCCTACTGTAGACTGAAGCATGGAGAGCGAGACCCAGAGAGCTTTAGATGCCTGCTGGAAGGGGACACAGAAGGTACATGGAGTTTTACAGGAATCCCCCTTGAGTTGCACAGAGGCATAATAATTCACTGAAGGGTGCTAGGTGAGGTGTCTTCTGAGACCTACTAGCCCATTGGTCATCATAATCATTGCAAAAGGTGTGCATGGATAATATTTCAGGTGATATAGAGCTATGCCGATAATTGTGCTGTTATAGTATGGGCATTAAGGCAGGTTGCCAGACGGTAACTAAATGTCCTTTTCAGACAGGAGGTAGCAGATGCTTATCCCTCCATCTGGTCTTGTATGTCTTATAATATCTTTAGGTACCTAGCCAGATACCAGGCATAAGACTGTGACTTCTATAAGAGAAAAAAACTCACAGGAAAAAGCAACCTAAGAAGTGATGTACTGTTTCTGACTAAACTCAATGGATCAGTCTGGTATTTCAGGTAATGCCAGGAAACACCCAGCATCCTACGTCTTCGAGACAAGCAGGCAGTGTGTTTTGTCTCATGATAAGGGGATCACAGCCTGCCTGCTGGAAAGCACCAGTGAGCAACACGCTATTAAACAGAAGAGTATCCTATCAATTAAGTCCAGAGTCTACAAAGCAGCTTATGATTTTGTTTTAAATGGAAACAAATTTGCTTCCAATACTTCAACTTCCTAAGCGCTCAAATCTCCAGCCTTTGTTAAATGAACTTTTATTTGCTTTCACTGTAGGCTTATTGAAGCGCTGTGCAGGAAAAACCCTGCTGACCTGAGGTGGAACTGGGGTGTAAATATTGACACTGTCCAACAGAGCAGGGGAATGTTTTAAGGGCTCTGGGGCTGGAATGCGCCTATATCTGTAGAGAGACAGTTGGGCCTGTATAGTTCGGGGTGGGGGTGCTTGTCTTGCCTGTGGAGTTGGGGAGCTGACCCTTCTACAGGCATGGACAAGGCTTCCTCCTGCTAAGGGCAATTGGCAGCAAAATGCCTCCCAGCCCTGCAAGCCCCCAGAAGAGTCTGAGAGAAGCAGAGAGTGGGAAGAGGCTCCGGGAGTGCTGTTAGAGACGGAGGAGACCCCAAAGGTAAAGAATAAAAGGTTCTAAAACAGGGATGGGGAACCTCAGGTCTGGGGGCTGGATGTGGCCCCTGGCTTGTCTGGATCTGGCTCCCAAGGCTCAAGGTACCCCCCAGCATTGGGGAGCCCACGCTGGTGCTCCAGCCTTCCCCCTCCCCTGCTGCCCCACTGTGGGGCTGGAGTACACCAATCTACTAGCCTGAGCCCCTCTAGGCTCTGGTGTGCGAGGGGAATGTGGGGAATGTCTTTCTCCTTCTCGGTCGAGGGCCACATCAGTGAGGGGTTGGTCGGTTGGTTGTTTTACTTCTCACTTGTGTGCGGCCTCTGACTGATTTTTCTGTGGGTCAGCAGCCCCCGACCCAAAAAGGGTTCTAAAAGGAAGAGCAGACACACCAAGCTGCTTGAGAGCTTTGTGGTGAGGTGAATGAGAAGAGTTTTCTTCCTGCTGGGCGGTGAGGTCCCAAAGAGGCTACTGCCATGTGTGTCAAACCAATGCTGATGCCAGGGCCACCCAGAGGATTCAGGGGGCCTGGGGCAAAGCAATTTTGGGGGCCCCTTCCTGGCACTCCCTGTCTCAGACCTCAGACTTCAGACATTCTCGTGGGGGCCCCTGTGGGGCCCGGGGCCTGGGTCAAATTGCCCCACTTGCCCCCCCCCTTTGGGCGGCCCTGGCTGATGCACAGGCATGACACACCCAGCACTTTCCTTAATCTTAGCCAGTGTCTCTGTTCTTCCCCGAAACCCAGCTCAGAAGCTATGTCTGACCTTTCCCCAACATTCCCTCATCCTCACCAGAGGCACAAGCTAGCTCCCATTCAAGAGTTTGCACCAAAACGCATTCAAGTCAATAGATATGAGACCGCTGCTCTGACTGGCCTTTGGATCAGGCTTTGCGTGGAGTTAGATTGAGTCCCAAATGCTGAACTGCCTCAGCAGTTGTCTGTGTGCTCAGGGCCTGGTGCTCTGTGGCACCAAACTCCATTCCATGGCTTTCGTTGTCCCCAGACAGCTTGGTCTCTAGTTGGCCCAGACAAAGAAGTGAGCTACCACCTTGCACAGGAGCCAGATAGTCTGTTTCAATCCATTTCTGCTCATTGCTCCTTATAGCATATCTCTGTGGTCTTTTAAAGGGTCTTTCAGTTGCCCTTCATTGGGACTGCAAAAAATGCTATTCTCACAGTTTGATCTCCACGATTGAGGCCCATGGTCTCTGTTAGAAAAAAAATCTATATTTCCTTCTGTGTACCCCGCACTGGGTAACAGGGGGTTAACCCTGCACTGAGGGCTGAGAAAGCCACACCCCTTCCACCTTACTGGGCATGCCCCAGGTGTATGGATATAAAAGAGAGCAACTCAGCTCAGTTGGGGCTGACTGTTGGAGGGAGAGGACATATACAGCCTGCTCCAGGCAAATCACCATGGAAACACAGGCCAGGAGATGCCACAATCAAGGCTGAAGGCAGAGGCTTCCAGAGGCCTCATAGAGTTAGGAGGCACCAAGGAATGGGCCATCCATGGACCAGGAAGGTGAGATGGAGGCCCACGCCACAGCCGGAAGTAGCCCAGGGAAAAGGTGAATGGGCTGATGCCAGGGAGTCAGCATGTTTTGGTAAGAGCTTTTCCCTGTTGACTCAGTGGCTGGAGTTACAGCCACTAATAGAACTCTAGGCCGTGGTTCAGTGGAGAGGGAGGCACTGGACTGCCCTGCCTGGGGATGTAACCCCCTCTGTCTCTGCCCCTAACCAGGGAGCAGTACTTCCCTGCAAACGGGGACAAGTTTATGGACTCTGGCCATTGGGCTGTACTGCCCTGAGAATGGGAGTGAGTTTACAGGCTTGTGCTCTTTGGCCATACCATGGCAAAACTGAAGGCAAATCTATAGACATGGGTTGGCAAGATCTAAGCAGGGAATTGCACAGAGGAGGTGGGCGCACTTGCCCACACTGGGCGTGGACTTCCACAGCCATGTTACACCTTCCAAGGAGAGGGTTGCTGGGTTGAGTAGCATCTCCAGTCAGACTCCCAGTTACAGGAGGATTCTTGTTTCTGCATCTCATTACCACAGTGAGACCACGTGAGCTGTGGGGTAGGAGCTGTGGGAACATCTCGATGCGTATTCCTAACTTTCAGCTCAGTATTGGCCTGGTCCCAAGAGCACTCAAGTCTCACTGACATCAGTGGGAGCTCAAAGCCCACTTAGTCCTTTGCAGGAGGCTGCTTCTTGCCAACACCAGCCCACCTCTCTGTGTCCAGACATCTGTGGCTAGCGACTAGGCGGAGCCGAGCAGTGCTTTGGACGGACGCTGAGAATTGCCACCGGGAATGTGAGAACACACAGGGGGAACTTTTCACTTTCCCAAAATGTGTCTTCTCCTCTTTCAGTGCACTAAACTGCAGTGACACTTTCCCTGCTCGTGAAAGCCCGACCTGGCTTCTGAAGCAGACACCATGTGCAGCCAGCTGCCACGGCGCTGCCTTTTCATTATGTTGCACAAGCCACTGAAAGACCCTCCGACACATTCTCCCTTCACCGTGGCCTGAATCTGAAGCAGCTGTACTGCACTCAGTTATTCTGGATTTACACCGGCATAGCTGAGAGCAGAGCTGTTCCTGCTGAGTCCAGCACGGGGGCTGGAGGAATTTGAAAGGGCTTTCCCTCTTCCTGCTGCTTCTCTTCCAGGCCCTTCCTTGCTCCCTCCTGTAGCATGAGTTACATTCCAGAGCTATGGGGACAGTAAATCTTTCATTTATTCACGGAGTCACCCACACAGGCAGGAGCAGTGAGTGAGAAATGCAGTCTCTGGCGGTTCTCTACTGCTTGTTGCCTCGCTAAAGGCACATTTATGACACTGTCAGGGCACTTTTTCCAGGGTCTCTGTGCATGGCAGAGTGGGCCAGTGTGACATCTCTGACAGCCCTAGAGGAATAGGCCCATAGCCTAGGACAAACTGTAGCCAGTAGCTAGAGGATTGACTCCTACAGCCTCGCAGAGATTGGCCCACAGGGGGTCGTGTGCCCCCGCACTGGTGGGGGAACTAGCAGGAGGGCCTGGCGCCTGCAGCAGAGACCCAGCCCCCATCACATTCACTAGCATCAGTGGCGGAAGCGGAGCAAGGGGACTGCAGGTCGCTCTGCTCTCCCAGCGCACTACGCTGGGAGCGAGGGTGGGACTGCTCTGCACTCCCTGATGGGAAGTGGGGTGCCTTGGCTGGGGGGAGCAAAGCGAGCTGGGGCTGCCTGGCTTTGCTTCACCTACCATTGCAATTGAGTGGGGGGCTGGACCCCTGCTGCCAGCACTGGCCCTCCTGCCCTGCTGGTCTACCGCTCATTGCAAGGAAGAGGCAGGGCGGGGGTGGAACCAGCGTGGGAAGGAGCCAAACAGGGGCAGAGAGAGGCAGAGCCTGATGCAGAGGGGGGTTGTCCCAGCTCTTTCCTGGGCTGGAGAGGGGGAATCATGTGTCTGGTGCCCCCTCACCAGTTGCCTCTGATTGTCAGGCAGCTCTGCACTTGGGGTCACTGCTCAGGAGAGAGATCTTGGAATCATTGTGGACAGTTCTCTGGAAACATCCACTCAGTGTGCAGTGGCAGTCAAAAAAGCAAACAATGTTAGGAATCCTTAGGAAAGGGATAGATAAGACAGAAAATATCCTATTGCTGCTATGTAAATCCGTGGTATACCCACATCTTGAATACTGCGTGCAAATGTGGCTGCCCCGTCTCAAAAGAGATATATTGGAATTGAAAAAGGTACAGAAAAGGGCAACAAAAATGATTAGTGGTATGGAATGGTTTCTGTCTGAGGAGACATTAATAGGATTGGGGCTTTTCAGTCTGGAAAAGAGATGACAAAGGGGGACATGATAGAGGTCTATAAAATGCCTGGTGTGCAGCAAGTAAATAAAGAAATGCTGGTCACTCCTTCTAACACAAGGTCTAGGGGTCACCCACATGACATGAAGAGGCAGCAGATTGAAAACAAACAAAAGGGAGTATTTCTTCACGCAACACACAGTCAACCTGTGGAACTCCTTGCCAGAGGATGTTGTGAAGGCCAAGATTGTAACAGGATTAAAAAAAGACCTAAAAAAATTCATAGAAGCTAGGTCCATCAGTGGCTATTAGCCAGGATGGGCAGGGATGCAAAACCATGCTCTGAAATATCTGGGAGCCTTTGTCTGCCAAAAGATGAGAATGGACACTAACCAGGGAGTGGATCACTTGATTACCTGCACACTGTTCATTCCCTCTGGGGCACCTGGCATTGGCCACTGTCGGAAGACAGGATACGGGGCTAGATGGATCTTTGGTCTGACCCAGTATGGCCATTCTTTTTTCTTGTGTTTTGTTTTTATTTTCATTTCATCTTTTTGCCCAGTTGTGGAGGGGGGAGAAGATTTGTGGCCTTTCTAGATCAATTTCCCATTTAGAGCAAAAATCATTGAGGGTGGGTCAAGGAATTTCTGAGTGTACTTTGCTTATATATACAATATACATGAGTCCTGTCTCCTTGAAGAGAGTGGGGCTACAAATACAAACAGGGAACCCTCTTTGCCGAATCCTCAGGTGTTACTTACCTGCTGCATCTGGCCCTGTCTTTCTCTGGGATCTCTCGCACCACCGTCTATCTGCTTAGGGTTTAATGTCTGTCCCAGGCTGTGTCTACATTTAAAAGTTTAAAGCACAGCTGTGGCAGCACTTTAATATGGCAGCCGATCTTTGCAAACCACCTCCATGAGGGGAGTAGCTAACAGTGCAGGGAGCCCAGCTCCCAGTGCTGTAGCCTGGCTCGCACTGCCACTTTATTCTTGTGCTGTAACTTGCTGTGTTTGGGGGGCGGGGGGAAGAGAGGGGATCCTTACCCCTAAGCCAGAGAGCTGCAGCACAGTAAAGTGAGCCCCAGACTCAGTCCCCAAGCCTTACACCTGGGTAACCCTGCTAGCTCAGTGCCTCTGCTGGGACCACAGGGCCTTCAGAGGTAAGAGGCTTGGGGCAGCTGCTCTGCAATACAAAGGAAGGTCAGATGAAGACGCGTGCCTCTCACAATCTCTGATGTGGGTGCTTATATGTTAAGGATCCCCCCCAAATGGGCGAGCCACTTGCATCCTGTTGGGGGGAGAACATGTTTATTAAATACGTGACAAGGAAGATTGGAAAGCTCCAGATGTCTCTATTGGGGGTATATCAAGGAGGATGTACTGGGCATGGTCCTACAGATATCAGGGTGCACCACGCAGCCAAAATCCCTTGAATGCCACAGGAGCACAGAAGTTGACATTTAAGCCAAGGGTACGTCCTCAAAGGTGTGTGCCTCACTGCTGTGGTAACCTGCCTTGGTTATAGCAAGTGCAGAAGTGGCAATTCAGCTTGTAACTTGCATTAGAAGCTGGAGTTAAAGCCAACACCAGAGTATGGGATGGAAATCCAGCTGCTAACCTGAGTTAAAAGTTGAGTTACCTTCACTGTGACCATTACCAAGTCAGTTACTGTGGGTTTCCTACCCTGCTTTAAAAACATCGTCTCTTGTTGCAGTGAAGACATAGCCTAAGACTAAACTCTGGTCCCACTCAAGTCCTCAATAGGATCACTGAATGTATTATCAAGAGTAATACGCCTACAGCCCTGCAAATCCTCAGTTATCTGCTTTATATTCATTGGTATCCACATCTGTCAATGCTGATACCTGCGGCTCATTTTTGTGGATACAGATGCACATGTGGTTACAAATTTTGTATCTGCGCTGGCTCTAAGCATGCCCCCCAAGAATATGGCATCTGGGCACAGCCAGGCAGCTGGGGGAGAGCTGTGTTTCTGAAACACAAAATAAGTTGGACACCATCTTGTGAATCTCCAGCTCTGGGTGATTAACAGTGTCCGGAAAGAGCTGATACTTTTGGCCGAGCTGTGGATTTGCAAGGAGACAGAGTCACTGTAGCACACGAAGGGCATGTCCTTATTTTGAAATAGCAAGGCAAGCCTCCACACTCCCAAGCCCGTTATTTTGAAATAATGGGCTTGTTATTCCAAAATAACAATTCCTGCGTGTGAAGAAGAATAAGCTTATTTTGAAATAGTTATTTTGGGAGTTGTTGTTTTGATATAACTTGGTAGTGTAGATATAGCCTAAGGTTATGAAAACTAGGCTGTTGGGAAGCATCCTAGGAAGCAATTCTCCATGCTACTTGGGACCTAATGAATGGTTCCTATCTGTAATATTTCAGAACAAATGGAGCTGAATTCCTCTGTGTGAACTTCAATCAGAAAGCACTTCTCTGTGACGGCTGTTTGTAACATGCAGCTACAAGCAGATTCAGTAAGTACAGTGCAAACCCCTTGACTAAAGACAGTTTCCTGTGGAATTACAAGCCCACATTAGGCCGAGTTCTGGTCCCAACATGGACACAGGGCAGAGCTTCACGCCTCCAAAGCATCACGTCTCTCGTGGTGAAAATGACTTCGGGTTGGCAAAGATGTTTCATGAAGTGTCTTCTGCTTTGCCCCTGAGTCTGGAAAGGCAAGCGAGCATTGGGTAAAGCAGAGCAGTGCTAAAAAGGGATCAAGCAGTGGGTCAAAGTACCCTCTGGTGTTTCAAGAAATGGTACCTTTCTGGCCTTAGTACTGCCCATCCAAGAAGAGATTTGTGTGTTCTCAAGTGAGCTGTGCGTGGAGATGGGGCGTTCAGCTTTCTGGCCCATGCAACACCATTGGAATACTTCCTAGGGGGTCTTAGTGATGTGCCTTTTGCCTTAGCTTTCACACCTCTGCAGCCGGGAGATGCATTCAAGGGAATTCTGCAGCAGCTGCTTCAAATGCAGGGAAACATCTCTTAAAATAAAGACTTCCCCCATCTCAGAGGGCACTGTCCTGGGAGGATCACGCCAGCTCACACTCTAGGAAATTATTCTCAGCTGATATTAGAAATATGTTTGGAACTGGGGAGGAAACTGGGGAAATATTTGGCACTGGCTGTAGTGTGCGTAGCTGTGATACTCTCAGGTTACTTGCACTGCCCCTTTGTATTTCTAAGTATAACATATTTACACAGTGTCTGACTGGGCCACATGGAGGATAGCAGCCTCCCACTGCTGCCAGATAATGGAGTTATGTCTTTCACTCAAGCAGTAGAGGTCTGTGCTTTGGAAGTGAAAGTGTCAGATTTAAACTCGGCAGTTTGTTTCTATGGAAGGAACTAATCTCTAATTAGAGCAAATTAACCAGAGTGCTTTTCTGTTAAATTTCAGCACTGAGAACTGAAGGACACTTTGTTTCTTCCAGTCAAGTTGCATTGGCCCAAGCAAACCTAAACCAAAGCCAGCAGAGTGATCCACAATGCACATCCCACCTCCCACTCCATTCATTTCAACATCATCATCCACAACACAGCCCCATTTATGGGAATAAGGTGAGAGGAGAGGTAAGGGCGGAAGTGGAAAAGTCTGAGTCTTAGGGAAAAGTGGAATGTGACTTGTGAAAGCAAAACCTGTTTCTTACCCACAGTGAATGGCACGTTCTTATTTGTTAATAACTTCCTATTCGTTGTTTGTGTTATAGTGATGGTCATGGTGATTTATTATCTGTTATGGTGATGGCAGATTTCTCTCTCTCTCTCTCTCCTCCAGCAAGCTCACAGCCTCCATAACCAGCAAAAACACACCAGGGATATTACCCCATTTTAGAGCCAGGGAATGGAGGCGCAGAGAGATGACTTGCCTGAAGTTCTGCGGGGAGCCTGTGACAGAACCACACACTGAATCCAGATCACCTGAGTCCCAGCCACAAACAGCCACGTTTCCACACCAACCTGCCGCAGGAGGGATCACAGCGGAGAGTAGGGTTGCCAGGTGTCTGGTATTGTACTGGACCATCCAGTATTTGCATGCTCTGTCCAGTAAAAAAAAAATCAGAAAATACTGGACATGTGCAATGTCCGGTATTTTCTGATTTTTTCCGGCTGTGCACTGGACGGAAGCCTGGCGTGGGCGGGGGAGCGGCGGGGAGTCCCAGCTGGGAGGCGGGTCCACGATTGCCACCAGGAGCCCTCAGTCGGTTGAGTGTGAGGGGGAGGGGAAGCCACCTCCTTGCTCGTGCGTCGCCGGGAGCCTGCGCGGAACAGGCAGCAAGTGCCCAGGTCAGTCCCACTCCCCACGGGCCAATTTGCTCCCCCCCCCTTCCCGGCCAGCTGGTTCTCCCTCACTTCCCTTCCTGATCTTCCTCGGTCAGCCCCCCTGCACTCCCCTCCCAGCTCTGCTACCCGCCGGCCCGTTCCTCCTCCCTGGCCAGTGCCGCTGCACCCCACCCCCGTGCCAGCTCTGCTTCCCACCCCCCTTCCTCCCAGCCACCCTCATGGCCCACGATCCCCCTCAGCTGTGCTTCCTGGCCCCTCCCAGCCGGTCCCCCCTCCCCCACTATCCAGTGGCCAGCCCCGTTCCACCTCACCCCCCCCCCCCCCCAGACCAGCCCTGCTTCCCGTTGCGGCCCCCCCCCATCTCCACCGGCCAGCCCCGTTGCCCCCTGCCCCCTTAGCTGTTTCCAGCCCCGCCCCCCCCCCCCTTCCGGCCAGCACCGCTCCCTTCCTGGCTGGTCTCTCCCCCCCATGAAGTGTGGTCTCCCACTCCCCCCCTTTTTTTTTTCTTCAACAAATTTTTCCCAGTGGCTTTTTCTTTTTGGGGGGGGGGAGGGGTGTTTGGTATTTTTGTTTCAGCCATTTGGCAACCCTAGCGGAGAGTGGTGCTGAGCCCCTAAGTGGTGCCATTGCCAAGTCTCTACCCAGAGCCACTGTGTTCCATCCCGTGTGGGCTGAGGAGGGTGAAATTTGAGTGTGGACAGCTCTTGGGGGGGGGGGGGGGGAGTTCAGTGCAGCTGTTTCACATGTTCCTCAATACCCACCAAGTCCTGGGTCTCTCTTGTCATGTCTCTGGACCGAGGCTGGCATGCGTACCCAGCGATGGAGGTTGTGCAGGCAGAGCCCTCGGCTACCAAGGTTCAGAAGCCCCGTGGGGGGACAGTCGGGAACCTTTGCAATGAATTCCCTTCTAAAAAGGGAGCCACCCCAGGCATCGTCACTGGCGGCAGCAGCGCATTGTGCTGGGTTCTCACAGCACAACCCCCTCCAGCTGTGGCATGCTCATTTTGGGTTTCTTTGCACATATTAAAAAAAAAAAAAAAAAAATCTGTGCATGAGCTGTGCTGGGTTCAGCCCGGCTGGGTTTGCGCACCCCTGGGCTGGTGGAGGGGGGGTTGGTGGACTCCATTCCTAACATGACGGCTTTGCCCTGAGATTTCCTTGGGCTCATTCATGCAAAGGCCACCCAAATCAAACCGGAAAGAAACCAAGCTTTGAGCAGAGAACCCTCCCAACTGTAACTGCTGAATTCCACCCAAGTGCTCAGCTTACAGGGAACACAGCTTGGGAGGTGTCCCCTTTAGGAAACCACACGTCCCAGCCAGTCCCATCCCAGCCCCAGCTGCTGTTTTGGTGAGTTGCATCCGGCCGCAGCAGCCTGCTTGCTTGACCTGGAACCCTTCCTTTGCAGTAAAGCATGGCCAAGCTCCGGCCTTTCTGCACTATCCACCACTAGCTTGCACCCTGAAAGGCAACGTACCCCCATCTGGCCACCGGGCTGTAAGAGCCACCGGGCAGGGAATGCGTCCAACCAGGGGCGGCTTGAGGCGGGCGGCTGGCAGCTGGCGCCCCAGGTGGAATGAATGATCGGCACCCCCCACCTCTGCAGCCCTCAATGGCGTGATGTCATCATTTTAACGCGGCACCCTAGGCGACGGCCAAGCTGGCCTATATGCATGGGCCACCCTGGCGTCCAGCCATCTGTTCTGCTAAGCTCCTGGGTGGGGAGGGAATGTAAATAGCATATATCATGAATCATCTTCTCCCCTGCTAAAGGGAGGGTTAAAGACCAGGAGGACTGGCTGACGCAGGGGAAGGGCAGAGCTTTGGATTAGACACTGGTTCAAATCAGGCTCAGTTTGGAAATGTCCAACAGCATGTGTGAAATGAGCTGGGAGACCAGCCTGTCAGAGGCTAGGCAGGAGCAAACATGCCAAAGAACATGGTCGCCTCTGCCAGGAAATAGCCCCTTTGTGGTTAGACTAATCCTGGGCCAGATTCCCATAAACTGACACTGCTGCTTTACATCAGTGGAGCATCTGGTCCATTACTTCACACCCCCCTACCTGGGACTGAAGGATGGTTTTGTTCCAAAGAGAAGAAGTAAGAAGTATGACGGCCTTGTACAGAACCTAGAAAGCCATTTTCTAAATGTAAATGACTAAGAAAACTTTGCATTCTTCATAACCATGGCTGTCAGACAGTATTGATGGCAAACACGAAAGAATGTTTCAGCATCAGTATTGATGTCTGGAGTCTCCTGCTGCTTGTTTCTGTCCTGCATTTGTATTTTGTAATAGCTACATAAAAATATTGAGTGGAGCTGGTCAAAATGGGTAAAAAAAAAAATGCCATGGCATCCGCTCCTCCTGCCCTTTTTGCACCATAATTATTCACTTCAACAAACACTGACCAGCTCTGGATTAGTCATTTGCATTTTATGGAGGACAAACAGTGCTGTAGACCATGCACTTTATTTTCTTACATAAATACAAAGAGGGAGCTCAACAGCTGCAAAAAAATCAGGGAACGGTACAGCACTGAGGTGGGTTAGGCTGTGAGGGGGCTGGGCAGAATTCGTTTTCTTGGTGTTTATAATTGTGATGGGTAATGTTGATGTCTATTTTTAAGCACTGGCTCTTGATTTTCCTCAATTCAAAATTTCACAAATGGGGGAAATGGGCAGGGGCTGGGGGAGGGGTGTCAGACATTGCCAGGTACCAGACAATAGTTACTTGATGACGGTAGATGTTGAGACTCAAAAAAATTAAAGCTTTTGTAGCTACTCAAGCAAAAAATTGTTAACAGTGCGTGTCGACTTGTACAAGTGTCCTTAAATCGAGCTCTGGTAAGTTCTCAAAGTTCTGTCTGACTTTGCTTATCTGCATTGGTTAGAGTATGTACAGTGGAATTCAGTTACTGCCAAAAACAGAACCCTTGCTCGTCCGGTTATGACTTACATGCAGTAATCACCCTCCCTGTATAACATGATAGCAATGAATAGCGTGTGTTTTGTTTTTTACAGTTCACCTTTCTTCACACAGCTCAGCCGGGAATCTGATACAGCCAGTCAATGGCTCCATCTGAATTCTTATATGCGCGTCAGCAGCATTTCTATAGGGGTCTTTTGGTTTTGTACCAAAAAGGAACGACATGTTTAGTGGCTGCAGACCCAAAACATTGATGGTCTGCAAATCCCTAAAGCTGTAGGAATGTGGGGCTTTATGGCTAAATTAATTCTTGCCTCAGTTTTCTACCTGCAGGCCTCTGGGGGATGCTCTTTTGGGGAGAGGCCCAGAAAACAGCAAGCTGATTCCCTATCATCTGAGCAGCCTGGGAAAGGAGAAGTCGCTGACTCAGGCAGTCCTGTGTATGAGTCCCTAGTCCATCAGCGCCATCTGCTGTCTGCAAAGGTGACTCAGAGAAGACCAGACCCTTGTGCTATTGTTAATCCAGCATAGCACCCCATGCAGAAGGGAAGGGACTCGGTGATTCTGTGAGGGGGGGGGAAATCTACATGGGGGAGAAAAGTGGAATGAGCAGATAGGGTGAGGGAGATGAAAGAGGTGAGGCAGAGACTGCCTGGATGTGCAGAAAGACGCATGAGGCTGCATAGGGTGAATCCATTGAGAGCCGTTGCAATCAAGGACTGGTGGGTTTAGAGGCAAGTGGAAATGGGGAGGAGACTCTCCAGTAAATTGCTCCTAGGCTGGGCAATAAGGATGCAGCAGGGATGTGTCACTGACCCTCCCCCTGAGTTTGTGCAGCTCACTCTTGTGGGTGTCTCATGGGTCCCCCTCTCCCCATCCACAAAGGACAAGAGTCTGCGACAAGTGCGAGCTTAGGGATGTTGGTCCCTTCACACACTCCGGAGTATACTCTTAGCGCAACAGGTCCTGAGATCAGTTCCTGATACTGACGAGATGACGTGGCTACATTTGTAAATTGCTAGATAGAGCGGGGGAGGCCCTAGGAAGGACCTGGCATGACCCAGCGATGTGCTACCCCACCACTAACTGTGACTGCAGCACACAGGGCTGGGCTCAGCCGGCCTCCCACACTCCCAGCAACCTGCTGCTGGTCCCCCACCCCATCTACATCTTGGGCCATCCTCCTGCCATCCCTGCACAGGTCTGGCCTGTGCCTCTGAGTAGCTCTAAGAGTGAGGGGGTGGGAGGGAGAGCAACTTCTGGCTCTGGCACTGCACAGGTCTGGGCCTAGGCGTTGCCAACCTGCTGTGAAGCGAGGCCATCAGTCCAGCTCAACAGACGCCTCTCCGGTGAGCTCCAGCTTTGGAAACCAGAAGTAAACCTGGCTGCCAACAGACTAACCCCAAAGCCTCTGACTGTCTCGTGCGGATAGCGACATCACTCTGCCCTGTGGTGTTGCCTGTAGATGATGAAGTCTGGAAAGGGGCCATGGAGATGAATGGAGAAGGTTCCTTGCCGGTTTCCTTCTCAGTGCTAAGCCTTGGGCTTCCACTGTTTGCAAGGAGGATCCCGGCAGCTTTGCTACTCTGAAGCTGGGACCTCTGTTTCTCACCAGGGCTCCTGCCAGAGGTCCAAAAGAGCTTGGCCCCGGTTGGATACTGCCTCTTTGAGGAGCGATGCAACTGGCGGCAGTTTACAGAGACACGGGATGGTCTTTTCCAAGTGAGGTCTCTCACTGGAACAGAGTGTTTAGGGTCATTAGGTTAAGAAGATAATGCAAACCTTCTATGCATGTGTAAGATGGCAGCGCATCCTGTCCACCTTACCCAGATGCCAAGGATTGATCTTGCTCTGGATCTTGTTTTAGTCTGCTCATCTCTCAGGGCTTTGATGCCAGTCCTGTCACCTGTTTCCAGGCCTCCCTTGGCTGGCAGTAATTAAAAGTTAATGGTCCAGTTGATGGCTAGGTAAGGAGGAAGGGGGACCCATGCCCACCTACTGCTCTGGGTCCTGACCCAGGGACCCTCTGGTGACAGCCATTTTCTGCCCTCTATCTCTCCCCTTGACTGCTTCCATTCCCTGGGACCGACCATTGCACCTTCCCAGTCCTTTTTATCACAGACAGAAGGTATCAGGCTGGAGCTTCTCTTGGGATCCCCTGAGCCTTTCCAGCACGGCTCGGGCTCGGGCTCGGGCTCGGGCTCTCGCTCTCGCTCTCTCTGCAGGGAGCTAGCTAGTCCTTTACCCTTGCTTGTCAGTGCCAGACTGAGCTCCCCTCAGCTCTGCAGCCTTTTGTAGGGCCCCACCAGCCCCTGATTGGCTGGTTTCTCCCTTTACCCTGATTAGCTAGGGTTATAACAGCCCCCCCCACTGGCCTGCTTTTAACCCTTTCCTCACCAGAGTGGGGTAGCTGCCCACTACACCAGCCTAGACATGGGACTCTCACCCAGTTGCTGCCTCTCTTATCTTCTGTCTCAGGAAAGCAAGAAAGACCTTGCCCCGCAGTGAGTAACAATACTGAAGGGAGGGGGAAAGCTGAAATATACGTATGTTTCATAAAAATAGCACTGAGATTTCCTGCATTCTCTGCAGAAAGTTTTAACCCTTCCCTGCTTCTCACGCCCAGACTCCCCAGCCTATGTGCAACAAATCCATCTGGTGCCCGCTTATGTCAGAAGATCTCCCAGTTTCAGAGCTGTCACTAATTGCCCCCTCCTCCCAGTGGCTGAGCCTCAGGAGAGAAGACAGGATACTGGGCTAGATGGATCTTTGGTCTGACCCAGTGTGTTCATTCTTATGTTCCTCTGAGAAGAAAGACTGATTCCTGGAGGCTGAGCTGCAGTGAGACACTTCCCCCAGCAGCGTAAGCCATGCTGTGGGATGGATAAAAGACTTTCATCCCCTGAAGATGTCAACCAGGCATCTTTCACCAGCATGAAATTAACATGGGAAATCAAAACAGAACCAAAATGGCAGGACCCACCATGCTGACCTTTAGGAGAGTTGATTCTTTGCACTCTGCATGCAAAAGGCTGGGGGAACCCACAGGGAGCTGAGGGTCAGGTGCACGTTCCTGGGGAATCACACAGCCCTGTTTGTTTTAAGCCTGCCATGGTTCAAGCAGGTGCACGGGTGTAACCTTAAGGCCAGGCTGCGCCTGAGTGACAAGTGCTGAGTAACTGTCACCTGGTTGGCAAATAATGCACATGCTGCCTGGGGACGTTACCTGTAAATGTCACACTCCTAAGGGAGGGTTTGCTGTAACGCGGGGAGGCTCAGGAACAACCGGCCATCAAACTGCAGCATCCAGCTGGTTTTCTGGGCCTCAGCCCATGCGGCTGCTCCAGCCCTGGGGTCCTCTGCTGCCACCACTCAGTCAGCTGAGTTTGCTCAGTGCCCTGCACTCCAGTAATGCGATGCAACCCTGCAGCCCCCTCCTCTGCTAGATCAGCCCAGTCCTGACCTGCATCAGTGAAGCACGCCTTGGCCACCTTTCTCTGCACTCTGGGGCCATTCCTACCCTGCTAGGGGAGGAGAGTAGCCACCAGCCTCACTGCAGATGAGACCTGCACTAAGGCCCCAACAGTCCCTGCCTTTGGGTCTGCTCTGGTTTAATTGTCCCAACAGGCTCTTCCTTGTGTGCAGTAGCCAGGGTGTAGGGGGTGTAGGAATTAAAGTAGGGTGGGAGGCTCAGGACAGGGGTGTGGAGTGTCCGGGGGTGCAGGAGTCAGGGGAGAGGGTTAAGGGTGTGGGGGGAGCTTGGGCCTGGGATTGCAGCCACCATATGACCTGTCCACAAGACCCCTGGGACTGGCCAGGGTGGCAGGGACCGCATTGTCCGGCCACCCGAACACCAAGGCTGGGGTCTTGGTGTGCTGTGGTCATGCAGCCCCAGGTGCTGGCAGCATCCAAAGCCCTGCCCCCAGTCAGCCAGTCTCTTACGGGTGCACCATCTTATTTTCACCTTTGTTTGTAGGCACAGGCAGCCACTGAGCTATCTCAGGCATGGATCTGAGAGAGTGTACTAGGAGAATGGGGCTACCAAGGAACGTACAGTATCCAGCACTATCTCTGAACATAAGAACGGCCAGACTGGGTCAGACCAAAGTTCATCTAGTCCAGTAAGCTGTCTGCCGACAGTGGCCAATGACTGATACCCCAGAGGGAGTGAACAGAACAGGTAATCATCAAGTGATCCCTCCTCCCCTGTCACCCATTTCCAACCTCTAACAAGTGGAGGCTAGGGACCTACCCATCCTGGCTAATAAGTATTGATGGACCTAACCTCCATGAATTTATCTAGTTCTTTTTTAACCCCTGTTGAAGTCCTGATCTTCACAACATCCTCTGGCAAGGAGTTCCACAGGTTGGCAGTACACTGTATGAAGAAAAACTTCCTTTTGTTTGTTTTAAACCTGCTGCCCATTAATTTCATTTGGTGACCCTTAGTTCTTATGTTATGGGAACAAGTGAATAAATTTTTCCTATTTACTTTCTCCACACATGTCATGATTTCATAGACCTCTATCATATCCCCCCTCAGTCTCCTCTTTTCTAAGCTGAAGAGTCCCGGTCCTTTTAATCTGTCCTTATGTGGTACACCGTTCCAAACCCCTCATCATTTATGTTGCCCTTTTCTGAACCTTTTCCAATGCCAATGTATCTTTTTTGAGATGAGGTGACCACATCTGTACGCAGTAGTCAAGGTGTGGATGTACCAGGGATTTATATATAAAGGTGATAATATATTCTCTGTCTTATTCTCTATCCCTTTTTTAATGGTTCCTAACATTGTTTGCTTTTTTGACTGCCGCTGCACACTGAGTGAATGTTTTCAGAGAACTGTGGGCTCAGAGACCATTGTGGTAGGAAGGAGGACAGTGCAAAGTGAGAGAAACCCCTTGGGCTGGTGCAATCACAACTGTTTCCACAGCTGATGGCCTTATTCTTTTCCCACCTCTGATCCAGGCAGGGCCAAAGAAACTCAGGGAACCTCATTGAACCATTAGATCCGGCCCCTATTGGCTCTAAAGCCCGGGAGATGTTGCATGACTTTGAAAGGAAGAAAGAGACAATGGAAATGGCCTTGTAGCATGTGGCCACTGGCCCCCACAACAGCTGGGCTACAGGAACACACTCCATGGCTGCTGTGAAACCTGCCCAAGACACAACTCCCAATGCACTGTGTTAATCTCAGCAGCACCCTGGAGCTTTTGCCAACGATCTGACAGGAGCAGAAACTGTTGGGAGTTGTTGATCCAGATTTAATACCAGCATGTTCCATTGGCACTGATGCTCTATGACTCGGGTGAAAGAATCCCGGGGGGGGCGGAGGAGATGGAGGAACTGAACCTTACAGGGCTAGTCTGGGCTGCAGCGGAGGTTGCTCTCTTGCCGTGTTTATCACCTTGAATATTACGGCTGCACTGCTGATAAGTCTTGTCCGAACCGAATTGAAATGCACCAGCGGTCTGAGCTGTGAAACACTTCCAAAAATGTCAGTGTCGCTCTGTCACTGCCAGCCCCCAGCCCCGCCGAGTGACAGCAGCATTTCCCTGTGGGGTGCCCCCCAAGAGTGGCATGCTTTCTGGGCACAGGGAGGTGGGCCAGGCGTTGCTAAGCGACTCCTCCCTTATCTATTCCAGGCGCCCAATGGACAGATTGTTGAGAGGAAGGCAAACCCGTCTGGCAGCCTCCTGACTTTGCTGGGAAAACAACAGCCCTATTCACTGTGACACGGTAGCTGCTGGCATTGTCTAGCCCAGGCGGGCGGTGTGAAACCCAAGCTATTTAATGGGATAGCTGCGCCTGTGTCAGAGTGCTGCGCCTGTGTCAGAGAGCAGCTGCTGGCCCCATGGAGCAGTGACTGGGAATTAGCTGCACGCTCTCACCCTTGAGTGCCGCTGTCATGGTAAGGAGCCTTTTATATCCCGTATGACCACTGGCTGTCTGGGACATGCAGCCGGGAGCCCAGCGGACCTAGGGGGCCTGCAGTTTGGTTGGGAAGCGGTGAGCTCTGTGGGATCTGTTCATGCCCTAGACCAGGGGTTCTCAACCTTTGTTTTCCTGCAACACCCCCCCCCCCACCTCCAACATGCTATAAAAACTCCAGGGCTCAGCTATGCCACAACTGGTTTTCGGCATATAAAGCCCAGACCAGGGTTAGCAAGCAGAACAATTGCCAGGGTCCCACACCACAGAGAGCCCTGCAAAGTAAGTTGCTCAGGCTTTGGCCTCAGCCCTATGTGGCAAGTTTTGTCCTGCAGCCGTACGGGGCAGGGCTCGGGCTTCCCTTTCTTCCCTGGGCCCAGGGACTCTAATGCCAGCCGTGCTCCAAGCTTCATATGGGCAGCCCCCCCCTGAAACCTGTGTACAGCCCCCTGGCGGAGAACGTCTGCGGCTGCAGATCTAACACACCCTGACATTTGATGCCCGAGAGTAGGAGAATGGAATTGTGGGTTGGAAACGAGTGAAGAGCCCATAGCAAAGGGAAAGCCAAGGAGTTGAATGTTGTTTGGTTCTTCAGCAGGCATCCAGTCATTATCAGGGAGACAGCGTGTGTGCAGGACATGCAACAGCTGCATAAAGTACTTTATGTTCTTTTGGGGGTCTTCTTACAGCTCTTTGGGGTATGCGGTGGTACAGCTTCTAGAGGGCAGCTTCAGCCTGCAGGGGGTGGAAACATTTCACAAACACATTTTTTGAACAAAACGAAAATTTTAGGGAAACTTTGTTGTGGCCAAAAACTTTTTTTTAAACTTAGGGTATTTTTCAGAGTTGGGGGTAGGGGGGTTGCTTTCTTTCCCCCCTTTTCCTCCCCTTCCTTTAACAGTGGGAAAGGGGAGTGAGGGATATATGTAGTTTCGGATGGCAGAACAAGGAGCAATGGTCTCAAGTAACAGTGCGGGAGATCTAGGTTGGATACTGGAAAATACTATTTCCCTAGAAGAGTGGTGAAGCACTGTAATGGGTTCCCTAGGGAGGTGGTGGAATCTCCATCCCAAGAGGTGTTTAAGTCTCGGCTTCACAAAGCCCTGGCGGGGTAGATTTAGTTGGGATGGGTCCTGCTTTGGGCAGGGGGCTGGACTTGATGACCTCCTGAGGTCTCTTCCAGCCCTATGATTCTATGATTCTAGTTTCACTGAAAAAACAACTGAAAAATATTAATGGACATTTTTTAAACAAAATGAAAATGTTTGTGGGTTTGAATTTTTTTCCCTACGAGCTCCCCCTGCATATTGACCAGCTGTATCTAGTCCAAAACCGAGCTGCCGGAGGAGTGCTCCAGTCTCCCATCCCACCCCCCCAGTATCTCAGGCTTCCACTGAGAACAGAAGGAATGGCTCTTACCAAACTGCTCCAGCTTTATGCCTCTCCCTGAGAGCTCTCTGATCCCGGCTCCTGAGCCAGCGGTTCCTTCTCAGTTCAGGGCCTCACTGGTGGAGCTCCGGCTTGGAGCATGCCCATTAGGGTCCCCTCCCTACAGGGTTTCCTCTAGGAAACAGAGGGAATCATGAGGTTTTCATTGCCCTCTCGGCGATTATTGGCAGGACCCTCTTCAGCACAGCTGGACTCTGGCGCTGTAGGATAGGGACATTGCGGTCAGTTGCATTGGAAAGGTACTTGGCTACTTCTGTCTTACTAAACTGCATGGGGGGAGAACACGCTGGCTCTTTATCTTCCTAGCTAAGTGGGTTTTCAGATCTGGACACAGAACGAGTGACTGGGCCATGAACCACCTCCACCAGGGCAGCTGGGGCCACCCCCTGATTATTTCTCTGTGGCCCCAGATGTGTACAGATCTTTGTTTCTTTTCCTCTAGAGTCTTGGATCAATTGCCCAGGCCCCCATTGACCTACAGGGCCCCAGGGAGTCTGGCCAAAGCCTGGGGGCCAAGACAACAGAGCCGAGAGGAGAAGTGGGAAGGATACAGACCTCAGCAGGACATGGTGAGCTGTTCATGGGATGGGGCAGCTGGGGCAGCATGAGGGGGAAGGGGAGTTTCTCTGCTTCGCCAGGCACCCACAGAGCACACAGGACACAGACTGAGGCAGGACTGGCACCCGACATCTGCTCACATCAGTGTGGCTGCACTGACCTGGCTTAGGCCATGAGTTGTCAGAGACCAGAGGTCCTCACGTGGGAATCCCACAGTGGGGAGAATCTCAGGCAACCGTCCATCTAGCTCACCACAGAGCTGGCGGAAGCTGAGGCCACTTTCTCCAGGCCCCCTGGTCTGTGCCCTCAGAGGCTGCACTCTCCTTGTCAGCAGGCCGCAGACCTCACCTCACTTGGGAAGGAAAATAGCCTCCTGAACCTGACAAATCTGCCACCCCCTCGGCAGCCCCGAACGCTGCAGCTCAGACACAAAGCCGGCCCCTGCTGCGGGGAGGTACCAGCGCAGAGCTCAGGGGTGGGATTTGCAAGCTCAGAAATGAGCCCCAGTGATGGGTGCTCCTCAGCCATTCTGCTGTCCCCTTCCCCCACTTCGTTATTCTCCGAGGGGCTCAGTGGTGCACAAGCCTTGCCCTGGCTCTCTGCCCCGGGGGCAATGTCAGGCCAGCAGGAACCGCTCAGGTCCTCTAAGCAAAGTGCCTGCAGCACACACAGGTCGTGCTCCCTCGGCTGGGCTCTGTCGCATCAAGCGCTCAGCTCTCTGCACCTCCGTTCCCCAACGCTGACCAGCTTCCCGGGGGGCTGCAGGCTGAGCTTCTTCCGGGCCTAGAGAGCCCTGCATGGAGGGTGCTGGAGGAGCCAGGCAGGTTGTCACCATCCCCAGCCTCCTCCCCACATCTCCTGGAGAAGGTCACTGTCCATTGCCCCTGGTTGGAGGGGTCCCCCCAGCCAGTCTCTTCTGCACTGCAGCATGCAGCCAAGTGGGAGGGGTCCTCCAGGGTGTCAGGCTGAGGACCACATGCTCGTTTGCACAGTGCAACATCGCACCACCGGCTCTGGTGCTCATGGAGATGGCCCAGAGTCTCCATTGTGAGCGATAGATGTGGCAGGTATTGCCTCTCCAGAGACGCAACCGGCTGTTAGTAAGTAGGCAGAGTGCCTGGTCCTGCTAAGCTGGCTTCTTCCATTGAAAGGAGCCTGCTGCTCCTTTGCCTTTGACGGTGTTTTGTGCCCAGACGGATGGGGAAGGTTCCCTCCTGCGTTCTCACCTGCCATTTGCACCCCCGGGAGTCTCGTGAGGGATGGAGACCCGGGTGAATGGTGGGCAGCTGGGGCAGTCCTCGGAGGAAGAAAGGAGACTTTGTGGTGAGCTACGGAGTTGACAAGGGGCTAAATAGGGCCCAGACTGTGCCATGGAGGAGAACACAACGAGATCCAGAACTTGTTCTGTATCCAACCTCCCTCCCTCTCTTCTTGTTTTATCAAGGTTCTTCCAACACGTCCCTGGAAAACCTCTGCTCCCTCAGGAGATGTCTCCTCTTGCTGGGGGCCATCGGGCTGCTGGCAGGGGTGGCTGTCGGACTGTGGCTCCTAGGTCTGTATCTCCCGGGGGGGATTCTACACCTCTCTCGAACCTGCCCTTAGCCCCATGGCCTGAAAGGAGAGGCAGGGCTTTGGGATCACACCAGCAATGAGCGAATGGTCGCGAGGGTCCCAGGACCACAGGCGCCAGGCGTGGGAAAGCCCAGCTGCAAAGCCCATGAAAAGTGAGCGTACAAGAGGCAGCACGGCGCAGCGGGCACTGGGGTGAGCCCTAGTCTCAGTCTGCCCGGGCCTGCTGTGTGACCCTGGGCAAGTTTCTTCCTCTCCCGGAGCCTGGTTCCCACCCCTGCGTCCGTCTTGTCCGTTCCAGTGTAAGCGCTTGGCAGCAGATACTGTGTGGTTTGTGCAGCACCTCGCACCATGCAGTCTGATCTTAGCTGGGCCTCCTAATAAACAAAATCAACTGGATTCTCTCCGTAGCCTTTGGATCAAATTGTACGGGTGTATCTAACTCCCTTGGGGCCAATGCAGGGTTGTTCCCCGTAGTATGGGCGTTAGGGGCTAGTCTAGCCTGTTCCATCACATCTCAGTTCTTGTGCTTCCTCCCGAAGTGAAATTCCAGATGGCACCCCCCTCAGACCAGGACGCCAGCCCGCTGCAGGACACGGAGTTGATCTCGATCTGCAGAGAGGCCGAGGAAGATGAGCCCACGGTCACCACAGCTCCCAGGAGAGGTTTGGGGTCTTTACTCCCCACAGCCCCTGCTCTCCTTGCCACCAGGAGCTGGGGGGGAGAGGATGTATCCCCTGGTGCCGTTAGCTGGGCCTTTCGCTGTCAGCGATATATGGAACCCCCCTAGGATCCAGCCTGTCTGACCTCACAGCCAGGAGATTTCCCTTGCTCAAGGTCAAAGGCAAAGCAAAGAATGAGGCTGTCTCCGTGCCTTTGCCTACCCCTTTTTCCTTGTCAGGACAGACCAGAAAGTCCCCCACCCCCTCGGTGCTCTGCTTGTCTCCTTTAGCACTACCCAGAATGCTTTGCCAGCACCTGGCAGTGCCACCCCCTGAACCAGAAAGGGGCCAGGGTGGTTTGCAATAGCCCCACAGGTTTTCTGGGGCACTTTGCAGGGCCAGACCTGGGGAAGAGGTTCATCCCTCCTTAGACACCGGGACTTCACCATGTTTGATTTTGGTCTCTGCAAAGAGCTGGTTGCAAGAAAGCTTGCAGAATGTTTTTAATAAAATGGCTTTAGTATCTTTCAGAATAAACACGGGAAACTTCTTGTTGGAAGTGCAGGTGGAAGGGAGGCCCGGCTGGCTCCTGGTGTGTCACGAGCGGTGGAATCTCTCCCTGGGGACCCTGATCTGCAGGCAGCTGGGCTATCTCCAGTAAGCGATGCTCCTCCCAGCAGACACACAGTCGGCCAGCCTCATGCACACGTCTTTGATTTGCCATTTTTGCAACGATACTGCAGGAAATAACGGGATCCCAGCCCAGGACCATAGACTCACTGACGTTTATTTACTGGAGCTTAGAAACGGGGTCCCACGGTGCTAGACCCATTTCTCCCCCTTTTCCTATTTTGCCACTGGAAAAGGGAGGAGACTCCCAACATGAAACAATGTGGGGGTGGAATTTTCACTGCAAAATGTAATTTTTTTCACTGGATATTTTTTAAAATGAAAAAAAAAATCAGAATTTCCGGGGGGGGGGGGTTGAACAGTCTGTATTTTTTGAGCCACGTTAGATGTACCATAGCTTGGGTTTGTTCCCAAAGACCTTTATAGCAGTTTCCTAAGTGTACAGTATCACAGTCTTTCCATCAGCTTTCCTGGGAGCTGGTTGAGCCCTTATCTCACCCCTGTCAGTAGAGTCGCTCCTCGATCTAATGTCACTGTTCTCTTATCCACTGCTGTTCTGTGGCTGTGCATTTTTCCTGCACATCACCATAGAGATAAGGGGGAGGCTTTTGTGACATAAATGATAAGCAGGACTCCTGGGTTCTAATTCTATTTCCTCAACCTTGTGACCTTTTCCTCTGTGCCTCATTCCCTTCATCTTTCAAACAAGGATCATAATAGTCATCTGTTTCCCAAGTGAGCATGAACTCTCTCATGTTTGGAGCATATTGTGAGATCCTCACTTGGAAGGTATTAGCAAAGGACACAGAATTATTATTGTCTCCAGTTTGTACTCGTATGCTGTTGGCATTCCAGGGCTAGCAAAGGGACTGCAGCTTCTGAAAACAGTTTAGCAAGGCAAGCAAACCTATCTCCTGATTCTGGGGTTAGAAGAGTGTCAAGTGAGGGTTTGGAGTATGTTCATTCGCAGTATTATTATGTAGCCACTAGATGTCCCTATGTGCTTTACAGTTCCAGTCAGGACATTTCCTCTGATAAATGAGAGAGACAAAACTGGAACTCAAGTTGTGCAGATGCCTGTTTTGTATTTGTAGTTAGTAGCCCTCCTGCGTAGGCACTGTGATTCCAAGAAACATGGCAGGGGAAAGGATTAGCCTTCCCAGTGCGTGTCTATGTCTACACTGCCTGGGTTTTTTTGGAAAAAACCTTTTTCCACAGCACCTTTTTGTACCTTTTTCTGCTTGTGTTTTCAGAAGAGGTTTTTTCCCGACATTCAGCCCATCTACATGGGGCCAAATGTCGGAAGAACCTCCTCTTTCAGAACATCCCTTATTTCTCATAAAATGAGGAATACAGGGATGCTGAAAGAACGTGCCCACTTTTTTGGAAACAGTTCCGAAAAAGTGGACACATTCCCTGGATGCGGCAGAGTTTTTCTGGGATACCAAGGGTATCCCAGAAAAACTCTGCAGTCTAGACATATCCTGTGAGGGCTATTATGTTTAATCCTTTCATCTCTGTCTAAGCAGTGGCCAGAATTAGCATCTATAAACTACTGTACAATGGTTCTGTGCAGAAGAGAGGAAGATAGTGACCATAAGAATGCTGTCATGTCAGGGCATGGGTGAGCTCACTGATCTCTTGGCGGGATAGCCTGGAAGGCCCACTCACTTTGCGTGTAAGTGATGACGTTAGCCTTTGCTTCTGCAGACTCACCCATCACAAAGGAGTGAACCTGACAGATGTCAAGGTGAACGATACTCAAGAGTTTGTTCAGATTGTGCCCGACCAGAAGAGCAGCATTGAAGCCATGTGGCAGGTCAGGTGGGTGACGGCACTGGGGAGAGCAGGACTGGCATTGTGGGAACTGAACAGAAGGCCCTTTCCCTTCTGTCTTGTCTGAGGAAAACGTCTCCCTGGTTCTGGAGGTGACCACCAGGCTCTGTGTCGACTCTGATCAGCAAATATGGAGGGAGGGAGAAAATCTGAACTGGCCCCTCAGTGAAGTCCAGTGGGAATGGAAACAGCACAGTGCCTGCTCTGGCAAGAGCCACACCTGCAGGGAGGGTCACAGCTGCCGTCCCACCTCCGCTTGCAGAGCAGACACCCCCTCAATACCTGCAGGGGAGCTGGCATGCAGGCCTTTTCAGACAGGCCCGCTGGCCCTCTCAGGACAGCTCTGCTGTTGCAGTAGGGTTGCCAGGTATCCAGTTTTGAACCAGACAGTCCAATATTTGAGCTTTCTGTTTGGGAAACAAATTGAGAAAATATAAATAAGAAAATATAAATGTCCGGTATTTTCTAAATAAGTTCTAATGTAGATTGTGATGTAATGTCAAGCGTGTCCGGTATTTTTGTTGAAACCATCGGGCAACCTTATGCTGCAGAAACACACAACCTGCAACCTTGCACTTTCTACCCCTCATCAGCTCGTGTTTGCCAAGTGCTCCGCAGGGGAAAAGCCTTCGGTGGGTGCCATGACAGTCCCGATCAGAATCCACATTCCAGGCCTCCTGAGGGAATCTGGCCTATCACCATACCAACGGGAGCTGCCAGGGTACCCCGGGATGGGCCATCTCTGTGTCTCATGGCTGCTGGGAACTTCATTGCTAACGCTGGTTCTGTTCTGGTGCAGGGGCAGCTGTGCTTCAGGGCGAATCGTGGCTCTGAAATGCTCCGGTAAGTGCGTTAACCCTGTCCTCAGAGAGCACTGAAGTCACTTGCATTCCTTGTGCTGTTACAGCCCCGCTCTTGTTAGGAAAAGCCCCAGGTCAGCTGGACACTGAGCACCCTGTTGCTCGGCATGGGCCTGATTTTCCTTTGCAAAGTCGGCATCGTTCCTCGCAGAGCAGCTTTCACAAATGAGCAGCCCCAGTGCTGAGGGGCCCGCAAGCAGCGGAGTTACTCAGGGAGGCAGCTCCAGCATCCCTATGGTAACAAGCCTGCACCAACCAGCCTGTCTGGGGGGCAGCAAGGTTTGGCTTCCCATTGGGCTGTGGAGCAAAATAAAAGGGTGGGCTTGCAGCTCCTGGAGTTCGCCTTTGCCCATGTGATTTCACAGCTGGGGTTTGCTTGCAGCGGCAGCAGCGACATGGCCTTCAGCCCCCCGAACCCTCCTGTCCATATGGCCCAGCTCATGGGTAATTAACAGCAGGTGCAATGAGCACCCCCTCCCCAGTATCTGAAACCCTATTGGTCTCACCGCCTCTTCTTGTCAAGGAAGGCAGCTGTGGCCCTGAACTCGCCCCTTGGGGCTCCAGGCTATTTCAGGGCGAGCGGCAAGGTGCAGACCTGAGAACGCCCAGGTGGAGAGGTGGGAATCCTGCATTCTTTGCTGTTTTCTCTCACTCCCTCTCAGCCCTGGCCGAGCAGTGCTTGAGTGAGGATATCACTACATGGAAGAGACTTTGCTTAGATCCCGGGGTGGCAAGGCAGAGGTCCTGGAGCTAGCTCGGAGCACACAGAAGGGTGAGAGTGGGTTTCTCCGTGTTATTTCTCATGGGGACCAGCACAGGTGACAAAAGCAAAGGAGAAAACAGGGGTCACCCTGAATCCCTAACAGCCTGTGGGAGTGAGCCAGGGACTGGGACAGAGCACAGGTGGGATAGGGTCTGGGGTAATACTGTGGAGCACAGCTGAGAAGCAGGAGCATACACAGGGGATGATTCCTGCCGGCTGGTCCCTTCTCTGCTGCCTTGCCTTCCCTTTCTTTTCTTCCCTTTCCAGCCTGTGAGGTCGGTGGCTTTTCTCCTCCAATTCCAGTGCTCAAAGACCTGCCCTCTCTCCTTGCGGCCCCAAGTCAAAGCCCAGCTCAGCTCCTGGAGAGGGCCGGGTTTCTCTGACAGGTGAGGTGTTTGGGGCTCCAGGTTCATCTCTCTCCCACTTTGCAGAGTGTGGCGTGCGAGTCAGGGCAGCCCGGATCGTTGGTGGAAGTGAAGCCCCGTTGGGACGCTGGCCGTGGCAGGTCAGCCTGTACCTCAACTCCAGACATGTCTGTGGCGGCTCCGTGGTGGCGCGCAACTGGATCATCACGGCCGCTCACTGTGTGCACAGGTGAGTCTGGGAGCAGCAGGGCAGGAGGGCTGAGGGGGCAGCCTTGCACAGGGCACGGCTGTTCCCCTACAGGGGAGGGGGTGGGAGAATTGGCCACCCCAGCCATACTGCATCCCCAGAGGGACAGGTGGGCCATGTCTCTGCCCAGTTACAGGCTGCCCCAGGTCTCCAGCTGGCTGGTCTTTGCCGGGATTATCGCCCACGTGTCCGTCAAACAGCAGGCCGGGGCGGTGGTGGAGAAAATTATCTACCACCCCCACTACGATGACCGGAGTCATGACAATGACATCGCGCTGATGAAACTCACAGCGCCCTTGAACTTCTCCGGTGAGAACTTTCTCTGCAACCATCTCCCCCTTTGTGGGCTGGGGGATCCCCATGGGAAGGCCCTGGCTTCCCTTCCCAAGGGGACTGTAACTCCCCAACGGTCTGATTCCCACCCTGGTGGCTTGTGCCGATCCTGGGGCAGTGCCAGCAGGGGGGTGGAGAAAGCTTTCCCCAGGCAAGCCGTGGGGCTCTGCTGAAGGCACGTGGCACAGAATGCTCACAGACCTTGTCCCCCACAGCAGTGTGAAATAAGTGGGCCGATATCTAAAGAGCAGGGCTCTGGCTGCGCAGGTCCCAGCGGGAGCAGCGCTCTTTGGAGAATGTGGCCCCCAGAGCCAGGGGAGCAGAGCAGCAAAAGGAATTTCACTCTCGATTGGTGCTGTGCGCTACGAGGGCCTTGCCAAGCTGGTGCTGCTCTAACACGCCTCCCTCTCCCCAGACGCCATCCGTGCGGTGTGTTTACCGCTCTCCCGCCAGGATTTCCCCCACGGCACCCGCTGCTGGATCTCCGGCTGGGGCTACACCAGCCCCAAACACGGTGAGTGGCTCCAGACGGCCCGACAAGCACTCTGGGGGCTCCTTCTTACCAGGCAGATGAGCGAAGGCTGCGTGTCAGGGGAGGGGACGTCTGAGTCTCCAGAAGAGCTCTGAGTTCTGAGCTGCAAACCTCCTGCCGTCCTCAGTCCCGACCCACAGCCCCTGCTGCTATTGCAGCCTAGGGCTCCTTGCACACCTACAGCCCTGCTGATACCCCTAGCCCTGATCTGCAGCCCCCCCCCCCAACTTCTCCCCTCTCCTTCTCCCAGCACCCAGAACCCTGGGGCTGAAGTGTCTCTGTATAGCTCCATGTCCCGCTGTGTCTTGAGCGCAAACCCCAGCATTTAGCCCTCGGGCTGCAGGTTCAGCTGTCTCTCTCCTTTGCCTTCCTCTCCCCCAGCTCAGGTGGCTGAGATCCTGCAGGAAGCTGTGGTTCCCTTAATCAGCACCAAGAAATGCAACAGCTCCTGCCTGTACTCTGGTGAGCTCACCCCCAGGATGCTGTGTGCTGGCTACCTGGATGGGCAAGCAGATGCCTGCCAGGTAAGAGCAGAGAGAAAACAACCCCTGTTGTCCTTTCCCCCACTGAGGAGCAGCGCGATGCTGCCACCCTGGGCTGGATCCCACACGGGGTCTGTCACGTACATGAAAATGGGGGAGAGGGTGGGAACGTGGCTCCTCCTCTCAATGAAGCAGGTCCCCCTCCATCTCCTTACCGGAGAGGACACGGCAGGAGCATGCTCAGTGCAGTACAAGAAGGGCAGGGGTGTGGAAACGGGGAGGTGGGAGGGTCTTCGGTGCAGAGCAGGGGCACATGGGGCATGTGCTGAGGCACTGTGCAGAGCTACTGAGAGCTGCTGGTGTCAGGGCAAGGGCATCAGGGGCATGAGGGGGTTTGGTCAGGCCTTCTGCCGAACCTGGGAGGGCATGTCAGGGTGTCAGAGGCAGGGAGGGGATGTGGCAGGAGTGTGCTTGGGGCTGTCTTCATCCTGGGGAACAGCGGGTCACTAGAATGTGTAGAGGGGCGGCCATTGCTGAAGTTGAGGTAAATGCTCCTTTATTACAGGCAGGGCAGCTGCCCACCCCTCCCTACGCACCAAGCGGCAGCCAGTGTGTGTTTCCTCTGGCACTCAATTCCTCCTCCTCAGCAGCTGCTCCTAGCAATGGCCAATGCCGGATCAATTTACACCCCGCACCCTCCATCCTGCACTCGTGGTCCCTTTGCTTTAGGACAGATAGGCACAGCCTGGTGTCCTGTTACGATAGGCTACTGCATGAGTGTTGGTTACAGGCTTGTCACCTTGTTTCCTGCACGGCCACCAGTCCCCGCTGGAGACAGGTCCTTGAGCGAGGCAGATCCTTGGGGTGAAGCTACAGCATCTCCTTAGGGGGGGCTAGGCCCAGAGCCACAAACAGAGCCTGGCGCCTAACTCCTGTGGGTTTGTCTAGGTCTGGAGATAGGGGTCTAACTCCATTTGTTCTTCTGGGCCTTAGGGGAGCAGCATCTTTGGTCTGGCTATTAGTGAGGGATGGACCAGGCCAGGGAAAACCCCACACAACAAAGGCAGCCTCCAGCCGTTGGGTTTCATTGCTGTGCTGTGTTACAACAGTGCGGGGAACAGCACAGAGGAAGAACCCTCCACTGGGCCCAGTACCCTCCTGCAAGCTGTCTGCAAATCCCAACTTCTGCTCCTTGGGCGCCCTCCCTCAGCATCTCCCCACAGGGGAAGGGGGGAGCATTTTGGTCCAGATTCACAAAGGCATTTTGCTGCTGTGCTCTCATTGATTCAAATCCTTAAATCCCTTTGCAGATCTGTGGGGCCAGGATTGAAAATGGCCAGTAAGGTGCTTTGGGATCCTCTGCCTGAGGGAAAGGGAGTGGGGAAAATTGGGAGAAGTAAAGCGACATAACAGAGCTGGGTTAGCAATCTTCATGCCACGGGGACGTGCTGGCAGCTCGGCTCTGCCCCTTCTTGCATCGCAGCCTCCGGCCAGGCCGGTAGGACCCACAGGGCAGGGGCAGCCCTACAGGGCATAATCCCACCCCTGTGCTTCGTGGAAGCACTGCCCCCCATGACACTTGCTCTGTCTTGCAGGGAGACAGCGGGGGGCCGCTGGTTTGCCAGGATGAGCTCACCTGGCGCTTAGTGGGCATCGTCAGCTGGGGCACAGGGTGTGCTGAGCCCAACTCCCCAGGAGTTTACACCAAGGTGGCTGAATTCCTGGACTGGATTTATCACATCGTTGAGGTGAGGGAAGCAAATGGACAAAGGCCTGGGTGGACCTCCAGGGAGATGCTAGAACACCGCAGGGGGCTGGTTCACCAGGTCTGTCATTCTGGCTACCACCCAATACTGCCCCTTTAGCCAACCCTACCCCAGGGGAAATTCCTTCCTCATCCCTGCGACAGTCTTGCTCTGCAGGAGATCTTTATAAGGGGCTGGAAGGGAGATGGACTTTAAAACACTCCTGCCATTGCTGATGTAGTGCATCTCCTGGAAGAAAGCCAACAGCTCTGTGCTCTGCAGCAAGAGCCTGCCAGAGGAAGGAAATCAGAGACACAAGCCTGCTTCCCCTGTGTTCGGTAGCAGAGAGCTGAGCAACAGAGCGGCAGGGCAGTCAGCAGCACAAAGCGCACCTCACTTTGTGAGGTGAAAATACTCCAGAAGCCCTAGAGAGCCCGGCTCCCTGAGGGAAATGTAGGTGAGAGCTCTGGAGTCTTACAGGCACACACAGCGCTGGTGCATCCATACAGTGCAGTCTGAGCACTGAGCACATCAGAGCTCCTGCAAGCAGCTTGGGGTTTTCAGATCTCAGCCTGCCTCTTCCCCCCACCCCCCAACAGCAAACGACTGGGAATGAGAATCTGGGCCCTTTTCTGGAGCTGTCAAAAGCAACTAATGAGGAACAGGTTACAGGGGAGACTGAGGCCAAAAAAATGCCTAAAATCCCATTACGTTTCCGTACCTCAGTTGTAACTGAGAGCAGGGCCTTGGGAAAGTTCTTCTCTCACCCACTATAGGAAATTTGTTTCCAGTCTGAGGGAGGGGAGAACAAGTCAATTTCTTGTTCCTGTGGTCTGTTTCCAGTCTAGATCATGATTCTGCCTCTACACCCTACAGCAGTGTTTCTTAAACTGTGTTCCGTGGCACATCGGTGTGCCGCGGAGAACAACATAATTCAAAATGGCTGCCCTTAAGGGGCAAGCGACCTTTTTTTTTCCTCAATAACTTTCCCCCAACCCTTTTTTTCTCAATAGCTTTCCCCCTGACCTTTTTTTTGCTCAACAAAAAATCCTTGGTGTTCCTCATAAAAAAAATTGTTTGGTGTTTCTTGGTCTTAAGAAGTTTAAGAAACACTGCCCTACAGTGTGTGAATGGCAGACAAGGCAGGGAACAAGGCTGGTTTATGAAAGAAAATTGCCATAAAACAGCTCACTTTTCTGATTTGAATGAAAATATTTCTATGGATCTCAGGGAACACTGAGCTTCAAATACAACTATCAACCTCTATTTACATAGTTTACCAAAACAAACCCCAAAACCTCATGTAACATGATTTTAATTCTTGCTTCCAAATTAACAATATTCACCTTTGTGATTCTAGCATTTGGGGGGGATCTCCCAGAGCACAGAACTGATACAGCTTGTTGTCTGCTCTTTCAACAGAGCCACTAGGAGCACAGCAAGGGGGTTGACTTAAGGAGCAGAACCACATGCCAAGCAAAGAAGAGTCCAGGATAAATTTACACTCACTATGGAGCTTTGTCCCAGTTACTGTGTAGTGAACATGAATCAGCATCAACTGACTGAGGGAGCTGACAGGCCTGCCTGTTACCAAGTGTAGGGTCTAGTCTCTGCTCTAGGGGGTGGGGCAGCTCCCCTGCTTTGTGCTTGTTGTAGACATTCCATGTTAATTAATTAGTGTTTGGGCAATGGCTACCATAGCCCTTCTGCTCTAGTGCAGGGGCTTGGTGCCATTTTTGGGCTGTGTCTGTGGGGCTTAATACCTTTCCTGTGTTAAGCAGGGCTTTCGATGGGGTGTCAAACACAGTCCTGCCGCATGCGGGGCTTGCTTCTCCTTGCCTGTGGAAGCTATTCCACTTGCAGTCAATGCTGTCCAGGCCAGCACTGTTTTTATAGACTTCCTTGGGAGCCTGGTGGCTTGGCTCTGGGCTAGTACTGAGACAGGTGTGGGTTTGATTTTACCCAGCTACCTCATCTCTGAAAGGCTTGCCCAATGAAGCTCTTCCACTTAAATAAAGTGTGCTGTGGGCCAGGCTTTTAGTTAACTTCACTCTCTAGTCCAGTGGTTAGGATACTAGCCCAGGCTGTAGGAGACCGTGGTTCAAACCCCTCAGCTCTTTGGCAGCAGTTTGTGCTGGGCTCCCTTGCCTCCTATGCAACCATCCTGTGCGGTGAGCCATCCTTGTCCCACCCCCTCTCTTTCTCAAGAGGCTGCTGACTTTTGTCACACCACCAAGCCAGCTATTGGAAGAAAATTACCACAGACAGCTCCTACTGAAGTGGCCTTGACAATGAGTCTTTCAAACACATGCACAATGTTTCTAGCGAGTCTCGTGCTAACTGGCATGTGGTCATACACCACCACAGGTTCATTTTGCAACAGCTTACCAAGAGTCATGGTGGAGTCTTCAACACAGTGTCTAAATCCAGACTGGGTGTTTTCCTAAAGGACCTGCTTGAGGAATTGTTGGGGGGCACTTCACTGGCCTGGACCATACATGAGGTCAGGCTGGGTGAGCACAGTAACAGTGGTGCTTTCTGGCCCTGGAATCTGTTATTGCTGTTTGGCTGCTGCACCAGCAACGTTCTCCGGTCTGTTCACCATCATTCTCTGCTACACTTCCTCCCCTGGTTGCCAGGGAGGGCTGTTTTGAAAACCCAGAAGACACACCCAGGTAAAAATGCCACCCTGGTTATTCTATCCAGTGTGTAGCTTTACAGCCCTTCAGAGGCAGGACATGGCAACTGGGAGCCAGGGGTAGCATTTTTGAATTCTAGTGCCAGGAGGTTTGGTAGGTCTGTATAAATCTGACAGTCAATCCAATAGCACTATTTGCCAACAATAAATGGGCAGGTACCCAGATTCACCTACTACTGGACAGATCCAACAAAGAAAGCAACAGAATGCCACTAGCCCCCATCAGAAAACCTCTCCTACACATCGTCAAGGATCTACAACCTATCCTAGATGATGATCCTTTGCTCTCATAGGCCTTGCGAGGTAGGCCAGTCCTCACTTAGATAGCCCCCCAACCCAAAACACATACCCCAACCACACATCCCACAACAGAAACACTAACCCAGGAACCAAACCCTGCAACAAACCCCGTTGCCAACTCTGTCCACACATCTACCCTAGTGACACCATCATAGGACCTAACCATATCAGCCATTCCATCAAAGGCTAGTTCACCTGCACATCAACTAACGCAGGGGTCAGCAACCTATGGCTCGCAAGCCAAATATGGCTCACTAGGGAGCCAGATATGGCTCTTCTGGAGCTCCAGCTTAGCCCCCACAGCTCCCTCTGCAGCAGGGAGCCAGTGCTGGTGCTACAGCTTTACGACTCCCTGCAAGATTGGCACGCCAACACCAGCTTCCTGGTGGGGAGCGGGGAGGGAGAAAGCTCTGAGCCTTCTCGCCAGATCTGGCGTGCAGGGAACAAGCGGAGCCAAAAATGGCTCCACGTGCTGCCATTTTTCTTCCCCCAGCTGGGGAAACAACCTTGCAGGGATGCTCTTCCTGGAGGCTTTCCCCTTTGTCCCCATTGGCCAGAATCCAGCAAATGGGAGCAGCGGGAGGCAGTGTTACATGGTGCCTGCGATGTGGCATGAAAGCAAGTAAGTGTTTCCCACCTCCTCATGCCCAGATCCTACGCCCCCAGCCCCCTCACTCATGCCCCACTGAGACCCTGCACCCCCAGCCCCTTTACTCACCCCCCTGCCAAGACCCCTTCTCCCAACCCATTCTTCCCTCCTCCTCCAGCCAGACACCCTGCCCCAGCCTGCTCCTGCCTCCTCCCCCTTGACCAGACACCCTGCCCTCAGCCTGCTCCTGTACCTTTCCTTGCTCCTGCCCCCTCCCCCTGACCAGACACCCTGCCCCCAGCCTGCTCCTGCACCCTACCTCCCACCTAGACTTCCTAACCTCACCTCCTCCTATACCCCACTTCCCATCCAGATCCTGCACCCCTATCCCTATCCCACTCACTGGCAGCCCTGTCCTGCACGCTTAATCCTCCATTTTTGGCTCCAACCCAGAGCCTATGGGGGCCCACAAAATCCACTAACCCTGGAACCCCAGAAGAATATCTGGGTCTGAAGCACCAGAGGAGTGAGGTGTTTCAGTTGGGGGCCATATCAGTGAGGGGTGGGTGTTTTGGAGGGTTTTGTTTTGTTTTGTTTTGTTTCTCACTTGTGTGGTCCCCATTGATTTTTCTGTGGGTCAGTGGCCCCTGACCCAAAAGAAGTTGCCCACTCCTGACATAAATAAACACAATGTTGAAAGCTTTTGTGTTGGACATAATATTTTACTTTATTTAAAAATGAAGCCTAGCCAACATGCTCCCAATTGGGGCCCAGTGCCCATCTGGCTGCAGCATCGTAACATTCCTACACCACCCCACATCCCAAACCTGAGCCCATCTTACACCTGAACCCCCTGCCATGAGCCCCTTGTACCCCAACCCAGATTCCTGCACCCCCACATCCCCAGCCCCCTACCATAACTCTCCTGCATCCCCCACACACCCCACCCTTGTGCCCTGGGTCCATCATACACCCAAACCCCTGGCCCTTAGCCCCCTGCCATAAGATTGACAGAAGACAGCCTGAATGCGTGCATGAAGCTGGATTTGACTAGTTATGATGTAAACTTCAAAGAAACGTGAAAAGCTGCAACAGCAAAAGTCCCATTAAATCTGCGAGTACAATGTTTCATTTATGCTATTATTAATCATTATGTCAATTATCAATAATATTAAGCTGTATATTTTCAGTCATGCAAATGGCACTCTTATACGGCTCTTTGTTGACCATTTGTTCTGAATTTTGATGTAGTTTAGCTCTTTGGTTTGAAAAGGTTGCCGACTAACCCTGTACTAATGGGATCTATGCCATCATGTGCCCTCTGCCATGAACTCTACACAACAGAATGAATGGACACAAATCAGACATCAAGAATGGTAACATACAAAAACAAGTGGGAGAACAGTTTAACTTCCCTGGGCACACAGTTAAGACCTGAAAGTTGCCATCCTCAAACAAATAATCTTCAAAAACAGGCTGTAATGTGAAATTGCTGAGCTGGAATTCATATGCAAACTAGATACCATCCAAATGGGTCGGAATAGGGACAGGGAATAATGCAGCCATTACCATAAGTAATTTTCCACTTTAGGTATTTTCACCTTCTTATCCACGTACACCTTATGGAATTAATTAGCAAGGGAGGCTTAGGTTGGACATTAGGAAAAATTTCCTAACTGTCAGGGTGGTTAAACACTGGAATAAATTGCCTGGGGAGGTTGTGGAATCTCCATCACTGGAGATGTTCAAGAGCAGGTTAGACAGGCTTCTATCAGGGATGATATAGACTGTGATTGGTCCTGCCATGAGGGCAGGGGACTGGACTTGATGATCTCTCAAGGTCCCTTCCAGTTCTCGTATTTTATGATTCTCTGATTAATTCTGATATAACATTCCCATCTCTGTATCCCTACCATCTGTTTCCTTTGTATTTCACTTAATTTATCTGATGAAGTGAGCTACAGCTCAGGAAAGCTTATGACATAATAGAATTGTTAGTCTTTAAGGCTACGTCTACACTGCGGCGCTATTTTGGGATACCGGAAGTATCCTGAAATAGCTATTCCACATCTTTAAAGCAGCCCGTTATTTCAAAATAGATTTTTCTATTTAGATTTCAAAATAGATTTTGAAATAATGGGCTCACTATTCCGGTGTCTCTGGAACCTCGTTCCACAAGGGATAAGGGACATTTCAGAACAATGCTTTATTTCGAAATTACCTTGAAATAAGCTATGAAAATTGCATAGCTTATTTCAAGGTAAGGATGCAGTGTAGATGCACCCTGAGGTGACACCAGACTCATTGTTTTTGTTGAGCTAATGAATCAATACATGCAGGGAAAGAGCTGATCAACTAGCTCAGACTGACAGATAAGGAACTTAATAGTTAAAACGTGAAAGCAGAATGTAAAGGTCACCCTCAAAGCAGGACTTCAAAGGCCTTAACATTTTCATAAGAACAGCCGTACTGGGTCAGACCAAAGGTCCACCTAGCCCAGTATTCTGTCTGCCGACAGTGGCCAATGTCAGATGCCCCAAAGGGAGGGAACGCAACAGGTAATCATCACGTGATCCCTCCCCTGTTACCTATTTACAAACAGAGGCTAGGGACACCATTTCTACCCATCCCAGCTAATAGCCATTGATGGACCTAACCTCCATGAATCTATCTAGCTCTTTTTTGAACCCTGTTAAAGTCCTAGCCTTCACCACATCCTCTGACAAGGAGTTCCACAGGTTGACTGTGCACTGAGTGGGAAAAAAAACTTATTTTTGTTTGTTTTAAACCTGCTGCCTATTAATTTCATTTGGTGACCCCTAGTTCTTATATCGTGGGAATAAGTAAATAACTTTTCCTTATTCACTTTTTCTACACCAGTCATGATTTTATACACCTCTATCATATCCCCCCTTAGTCTCCTGTTTCCTAAGCTGTAAAGTCCTAGTCTTTTTAATCTCTCTTTTATTTCCAAAGCTTGCCCTTGGATACAAGGAAGTTAAAAACACTTAATTGTATTTAAGGGCAAGGTTTGCAGATGAAAATGTTTGGGAGTTACTAGTAAAACTTCTGAAGTGATTTAAAGATAACCAAATATTTCCCTCTAAGCAACGGGAAGTTACATCTAAATCTGATTAGTCAAGCAATTTTCAGTCAAAGACCTGTTGTAGAGGTCTTCTTTGCAGGTTTAAGAATATGGAGACACAATATGTAATTCTAGCTTAGAAAACACAGATCAGTAAATTAGAAATTTATTTTTTTCTTTTGTACACACACAAAATCTTTATACTTATATACATCAATGCTGATTGATTTTTTAAATTATAATAATAGTCAAAACAGGTGAAAATATTTGGGGGTAAAATTATGAATATTGAAATTTTGGGTTTTTTTAATAAAGTTAGTGATTTTTAAATGTTGGTATCAGAAACATCAAAAGGGTCCAATTTTATTTATTTATCGCTTTTGTTTTTTCAAAAATCAGGTTTTAAAAAGGGAAGGAGAATCCGGGGAAGAAGAGACCAGTCAGTCCCTGGAAAAATAACGGAGGGGGTCCTCGAGGAATCCATTTTGAAGCACTTGGAAGAGAGGAAAGTGATCAGGAACAGTCAACATGGCTTCACTAAGGCAAGTTGTGCCTGACCAACCTGATTGCCTTCTATGATGACATGAATGGCTCTGTGGATACGAGGAAGGTGGTAGACATGATATACTTTGACTTTAGCAAAGCTTTTGATACGATCTCCCACAGTATTCTAGCCAGCAAATTAAAGAAGTATGGATTGAATAAATGGATTATAAGGTAGATAAAAAGTTGGCAAGATTGTTGGGCTCAACAGCTCGATGTCTGGTTGGCAGTAGATATCAAGCAGAGTACCCCCAAGGTTCAGTTCTGGGACCGGTTTTCTTCAACATCTTTATTAATGGCCTGGATGAGGGAATGGATTGCACCCTTAGAAAGTTCGTGGATGACACTAAACTAGGGGGAGAGGTAGATATGCTGGAAGGTAGGGATTGAGTCCAAAGTTACCTAGACAAATTGGAGGATTGGGCCAAAAGGACTCTGATGAGGTTCAACAAGGATAAGTGCAGAATCCCAAGCACTGCTACAGGCTGGGGACCAACTGGCTAAGCAGCAGTTTGGCAGACAAGGACCGGGGATTACAGTGGATGAGAAGCTGGATATGAGTCAACAGTGTGCCCTTGTAGCCAAGAAGACTAATGGCATACTGGGGTTCATTAGAAGGAGCATTGCCAGCAGGTCTAGAGAAGTGATTATTCCCCTTTATTTGGCACTAGTGAGGCTACATCTGGAGTATTGTGTCCAGTTCTGGGTCCTCACCCCATTACAGAAAGGATGTGGACACATTGGGACAGTCTAGCAGAGGGCAACAAAAATGATTAGGGGGCTGGAGCACACAATTTATGAGAAGAGGCTGAGGGATTTGGGCTTGTTTAGTCTACAGAAGAGAAGAGTGAGGTGGGATTTGATAGCAGCCTTCAACTTCCTGAAAGGGTTCCAAAGAGGCTGAAGAGAGGCTATTCTCAGTCGTGACAGATGGCAGAACGAGACGCAATGGTCTCAAGTGGCAGTGGTTGAATATTAGGAAAAACTATTTCTCTAGGAGGGTGGTGAAGCATGGAATGGGTTACTAGAGAGGTGGTAGAATCTCCATCCCTAGAGATTTTTAAGTCCTAACTTGACTAAGCCCTGGCTAGAATGATTTAGTTGGGTTGGTCCTGCTTTGGGAAGGGTGTTGGACTCGATGACTTCCTGAGGTCTCTTCCAGCCCTAGGATTCTATAAGGATGCAAAGCAGTAAATGGCCAAGTGATGCATTTGCTAAAATGTGCAATGTTGCTGATTATGAGTATGTTCCAATGCTGGAATGACTTGTACCTATCATATTATACTACCATAATACTTTAATTAAATTGACTTCTTTGTTCTTAATGGAAGGCTATGAGAATCATGTTATTTGTAGATTTTAACCTAATGCTTTATCATGAAACTCAAATGTAAAAAAAAATATCAAGCATGTAAAAGTAAGTGACAGTCCACCAAACAGCAATAATACAAACTGGTGGCTCTGCATAGGCAGAGTCAGGCAGGGAAGTGGTTCCACAGACTCAAGGCTGGATTCACTCTTTTGTGGGGCTTGGGGTTAATAGATTTTGTGAGAGTCCCTAAGCCAGGATGGTGCTAAAAATGATGAATTCAGTGTGGGAGGAGGCTGTGGGTTGAGGCAGGAGGAGGTGACAGCTCTGACTAGAGGTGTGGGCCCTGCAGTGGGGTTGGGGATGAGAGGTTTGAGGTGCAGGAGGGTGTTCCAGGCTGAGGCCAAGGGGTTTGTAGTGTTGGAGGGACTCAGGGTAGGAGGTTGTTGTACAGGTGCAGGGTCAGGGCAGGAGTTAAGGATATGGGAGAGGGCTCAGGGTCTGGGCAGGGGGGGCTAGGTATAGGGCATTTACCTGAGACTGCTCCCCTTTGGTGGTACAGACTAAGGATGTTAAGGACTAGTTGACTATCTGATAAGCAAAAGCTTATGGGGGGGGGGGGGGCAGAAAATCAACCTTCGAGAGAGGACTGACTCTCAGCCCTGAAGTCTTCATCACTAGTTTCTATAAAAGTTGCTCTGACATTATTAATCAAACCATACAAGAAAAATCCACCAAAATTTTTGAGCGATTAATAAAAACAAAAAACTACTTCTGGCCTCAAGAAACAGTTAAACTCATTAAGGTTCAGAATCATAACTGTCCGCAGACCAAGACGACTCAGTTTTCTGAAGACCAATCGCCGTTATTAACAATCTTAAGACAGCACTATTTGTCTAATGCAGGAACACCCAGTATTGCAAACTCCCACCAGTTACAGAGTTTTGGCACCTGAAGGAAGCGCTCTCAGTATGAGAGAACCTCCTTTATTCTTATTATCTTCAGGGCTGCCCTGATGTAGCAGCAGCTGTTCTAACTGTCCTCTCCACCCTACCTCCAGCTAATCCCTGCCATTATCACCCCTGCCCACAATCTGCCAGAGGCTGTAGGAGGTGGGGAAAGGCTGCTGTGTTTTTACATGAGTGATTGTTTCTATGCATAACTTAATCACAATAGGGTCATTTTGAACATTACAAATAGTTTTAAAACTTAAATGGACAAGTCATAGTTTTCATACATTAACTGTTTGAGGTGTATTTTCCTAGTGTAGAGTTGGCTAATGTTTCAATAATTCCCAGCCCCCTTTGTTGACCAAAAAGGCACCATCAATAACACTTCCTCCATACAAAGCAGAAACATTGCTTGAGACAGATTGCTGCACCACAGTCCAGCTGAGGTTAGTTCCCCTTCAGAGATTTTTTTTACTCCCTCTAGACTCTGGAGGTCAGTACAAATCAATATTTGCAGCAATTCAAAGTAAACTTTTCCAAAACAGGGTAGATTCACATGCTGTGATTCACAAACCTAAAGTCATCACTCAGAATGAAGGGAAGAAGTTAGCCTGCTGACTAGCCTAACAGAATAACTTAAGCTCCTAATTTATATTGGTTTTTTTTAATATATTTTAAGGCTCCTAACATTATTATAAACCCCTCAAAGGGGAAACTGTATTAATCATATCACCACAGCGCACTAAAACTTTTTTAAAAACAGCTTTTCATCTTCCTAAGGAAAAACATCAGACTAGGTCTCCTGAGGAAGACGTTTTACAGTTCTAGCGTGGCAAATACGTTTACACTGTCACATATGCAACAAGTGTCAGTCGTGCATGATTGTGATTTCACTGTTCAGCGTGCAAGGGCAGGGTGGCACGTGGTTTCTGGGGTGAATTATACAGCTCACTTATGCACTGCCGCCTTAACAGCTGACAGGTGTTTGTCCCCCTATTTAAATCAGGGGCGGGCAAGACACAGTCCCGTCACCCCCCCTCCAAGCACTTTCAGCAGCTGGCTGCTGCCGGTGGGGAGGGAGAGGTTCGCACCCCTCCCCCACTCCAGTGGCCCGTTCCCCACGGATACGCGTTGTCCAGGCTCCCGCGGGGCGGGGCGAGCACCAGCTCATTGCCTACGGGGGCGGGGCCGGGGCGGGGCGAGCACCAGCTCATTGCCTACGGGGGCGGGGCCGGGGCGGGGCGAGCACCAGCTCATTGCCTACGGGGGCGGGGCCGGGGCGGGGCGAGCACCAGCTCATTGCCTACGGGGGCGGGGCCGGGGCGGGGCGAGCACCAGCTCATTGCCTACGGGGGCGGGGCCGGGGGCGGAGAGCGAGCGCTTTGCTCCCAGCAGAGAGTTCCAGCGCTGGGAGAGTAGAGTAATGCGCCTGCGTGGACTGGGGCTGGTGCAACGCGCCTGCGTGGCCGGCGGGTCCGGCCGGCAGCGGCGGAAGAGCTGGGGTCGCCTCAGCTTGGTGAGCGCGCGGCCTGGGCGCTAATCCCTCCCCCCCCCCCCTCACTCCCTGCGGTGCGCGCGCCCGGGACACCCCTGTGGGGCGCGCTGCCTCCCCTGGGCCTGTCGTGCCGCCGCTGTGGGGCGGGCGGCACCGTGTGAGCCTCCCCTCGCCGTGGCCTCTGGGGCGGGGCGGGGCGGCTGGGGACCCGGAACCGGCCCTGCGGCGCGGCCCCCGTCCCCGCTGCGTTGCCCGGGCCTCCCCACAGAGCCTGGCGTCTCTCCCATGCTGCCCCCCCCCCCGGTGTTCGTTCCGCCGGGCGCGTCTCCCCGCGCAGAGGTGGCCGCAGGGCGTTTCAGTCACTCCCCCGCTTCCCGCCGGCCCGGAAAGGTCCCGTAAAAGCGCCTCTCGTGTGTGAGGAAGCCCTGTGGGAGGGTTTGTTGTGGAAGGGCGGGGGCGAGGCTGTCCCCTGCCTGTTAACAGTTGTGAGCAGTGTTCTCTCTCTCTCTTTTTTTGGTCCATCCGTGTGTGGCAGATATTTTGTTCCAGGCGCGTGCAAACGTGCACCACCAGTAGGGACATAAGAACGGCCGTACTGGGTCAGACCAAAGGTCCATCTAGCCCAGTGTCCTGTCTGCCCACAGTGGCCAGCGCCAGGTGCCCCAGAGAGGGTGGACCGAAGACAATGATCAAGCGATCTGTCTCCTGCCATCCCTCTCCAGCCTCTGACAATCAGAGGCCAAGGACACCATTTTATCCCCTGGCTAATAGCCTTTTATGGACCTAACCTCCATGAAATTATCTAGCTTCTCTTTAAACTCTGTTATCGTCCTAGCCTTCACAGCCTCCTCTGGCAAGGAGTTCCACAGGCTGACTACATGCTGTGTGAAGAACTTTCTTTTATTAGTGTTAAACCTGCTACCCATTAACTTCATTTGGTGTCCTCTAGTTCTTCTATTTAGGGAACTAATAACTTTTCTTTATCGGCCCTCTCCACACCACTCATGATTTTATATACCTCTAAATACAGGCTAAACACAGGGACACAGGCTAAACTGCTGGGCAACATTTGAATCGCTCCTGGGGGGGCTGCCCAAGCGCTCAGTGGACAAGGAAACGCTGGTTGTGACTTGAGTAACCTGTTAAATGTGTCAGACTCCAAAGGTTACACTTTTCCACAAAGATAGGCCTTGTAGCTTGGATGCCTCCAAGGCTGGGTTTTCAGGCTCTAGCACTCTGAGCCCTGCACAGTGAAAATCTGGCGCTGAGAGATTTCTGTTTAGAAACTTTACCTATTTTAAGGATCAATGTATTTGCTGTGATGTCAAGCAGTCTTTTCCAATCCACCACCCCTGTCTTCCCAGAGGATTGCAATGCAGCGTCTAGAAGCACTAATCTTTGTTTCTCTGTGGTAATCTAGGGCAGAGTTCATACCATCTAAAGCTGAGGCTCTAGGAACCCATCCTTCTGCCCTCTGCCCCTTTGTCTCTAAGTCCCAGGAGATTGCTGTGTGTCTGCGAACACTTCTTACTGCAGGTGCCTGACATCTCCAGTCCATTGTCCTGCTGCCAAACCACACAGTTCACATGTTCAGCCTACTGTCATTAAGTGTTAATGTTCAGTCATTGGGATTCCCATGTTTTGTTCTGGGTCTTCTGTTAATATGCTGATTCCAGCCAGCTCTTGATGTCTTTCTCATCCCAATCAGCCCTGGGATGCATGCCTCTCTGTTCCCAGAAGTGTTTTAACTCCTCTGCTTCCAGTATGTGGAAATACCAAATCAAATGGGTCACCTGAAGCTCGTATTGTTGTATAATATATTTAGAAAACTCCTACTTTCATCACTCTATCATTCCCAGTCCCTTGTTTGTCCTGATGCAGAATCCAGCTGACATTTTGAATTTGGATTCCTGCCCAGTTCTCTACCCCTAGGCCATGGGTTTTCCCCTTTCTGACTCCCTTGCATACTCAGTTGTTTCTAATTGCTTAGTCACGGTTACATTTTTAATTTGTTTTTGTACATCCTTAATGGTAATCACATTTGAGAGACTGGTTTAGACCACCACCATTGCAAGATTCAAGAGCTGGTTATACCAAAGTTACAGAGGTGATTTGGGAGGCTACTTTTTGCAAAATGCAGGGAGCAGATAGTATTACACAACATTGCTTGAAGAGCGCTGTTATCTTATTCTGTATCCTCCTACTGCAAGACTCTCACACATCCTACGAGTGCTTCTGTAACGGGAAAATAAACGTATATGTGGGGGAAGTTGGGTAACCAAAAGTTTGTCAAACATACCAACTGGGTGTTTGATATTCTTCATTGAACTGATCAGCGTTAAAAGCTCAGGTGGCTAAAATCTACAGGCTAGACCCATGGTCACCAGCCCGTCGATCACGATCGACTGGTCGATCAGGAGGGCTTGACCAGTCAATCGTGAGGCGTTAGGGAACCTTCCCCCATTTCCCACCCCCAAGAAGCCGCACTACCTACTCCAGCAACAATGGGGGTAGTGCCGGCTTCCTGTGGGATGGAAGTCCAGCAGCTGCACACCACTTCCGGGGTTTTAGGAAGTGTGCTGGCTGCTCCCCCTCCCCCAAATAGCTGGTGCGGTACCACAACCCAGGTCTGTGACGTGCCGGGGACTTGCTGCGTGGGGTAGGAGTCCCCAGAGGAGGCACACATCGGGGCTTCCATCCTCTGGGGGAGGGGAAGGGGGAAGGAGTCCCAGGAGGAGGCATGCGCTGGAGCTTCCCTCCTCTGTGGGGAGTCCCAGGAGGAGGCACGTGCTGGGGCTTCCCTGCTTTGGGGGGGAGAAGGGGATAGGAGTCCCAGGAGGAGGTGCATGCCGGGGACTCCCTGTCCCCTGCCCCCACTGGCACCCTGTCCCCTGCCGCAAAACACTGGCACCCTGTCCTCTGTCGCAGAACCCTGCCCCCACTGGCACCCTGTCCCCTGCCCCAGCACCCACTAGCACCCTTCCCCAGTACCATGTCCCCTGCTCCCACCAGCACAATTGGGGCAACATTAGTGAGGCTTGGGGGGAGGGGGTTGGAGAAGTTATTTTTTTTGCATCTCACTTGTGTGGCCCCAACTTACTTTTCTGTAGGTCAGTGACCCATGACTCAAAACGGGTTCCCTGCTCTTCTCATAAATAAAGACAATGCTGAAACTTTTTGTGTTTGACATATTTTATTTAAAAATGAAGCCTGACCAACAAACCCCCAATTGGGGCCAAGCTGCTATCTTGCCTCCCTCCCCCCCCCCCCCCCCCGAACCTAGATCTGAGCCTTTCATACACTGGAACCTCCTGTCCTGAGCCTCTCCCATCCTCAAACTCTTGCACCCCACATCCTTAGTCTTCTACCACAACACTTCTGCACCATCCACACACCGCACATCTGTGTCTTGAGCCCATCATGCTCCCAACGTCCCTGCCGAGCCCCTTACATACCCCAACCTAAACTCCTGCACCCTCACATCCACAAGCCTGTGTCTTTCTCAGTACCCCAACCCTCCACCTGACCCCAACACTCCCCAGCCTGGAGCCCCCTCCCCAAGCCAGCATCCCCTTCTCCACCACCTCCTGCATCCAAATTTCCTCCCAGAACTTGCGCCTCTCACCCCTTCCCACACCCAAATCCCTCATTCCCACCCCAGAGCCCACGCATCCTGTCTCAACCCAGTGAGGGTATGGCTAGACTGCAGGAGTTTTTCCGGGATTCCAGAGGAATCCTGGAAAAACTCTTCTGCATCCAGGGACAAGTTTGTTCTTCCGCGCCTTTTTTGCAGAAGAGCAAAAAAGCTCTTTTGGTAACCCCTGTATTCCTTGTTCCATGAGGAATAAAGGGGCTTCCAAAAGAAGGTGTTTTTCTAACATTTGGTCCAGTCTAGACAGGTCAACTGTAGGAAGAGGTTTTTCCAACATAAGAATCAAAAAAGAAAGCAGCAGTATAGCTGTACCCTGAGTGTATAAGGGCCGGGGATAGCAAGTGATGGAGAGAAGGAGAACAGAGGGTGGAGCTTCTAGGAAGGGATGGGGTCTTGGGGGAAGGATGGGGTGGTAGATCTTGGCTTGTTCTGACACTTAAAAAGTGATCTTGGGTGTAAAAAGGTTGGAGACCACTGGACTAGACTATCATAATGTCTGTCTTCTTCATCATACAGATCTCTTGTTTGTGTGCTTGTGCCTGCTGACACACAACTCTTTGCTTTAAAAAAAAGTCTGTTGGTCTGTCAGTAGCTGTTTTACAAGTGTGGTCAAGGATTCTTAAGGCACTCCTCATTACCCACTCTGGTATGGAAGAAACATCTGACCATTGATTTCCTCTCTGTGTTATAAATGTGGAAGTAAACAAGAGCATGTTGGGTAGAACTGGCAAGAAATTGACGCATATATCAGATTTTTCTTTGGGTCTGGAGTGATCAAAGGGACAGTGAGAGGACAAAGGAACGAAACAAAGGTAAGGGAACAGATGTTGTAAACGTGTTCTAAATTAACAATTTGGAAGCTGATGTGTACTATGTGTTTTTTGTCAGTGAATTGATGACCTATTTAGATTTGATGCTCATTTGCATTGGCTGTCTGGTGATGTTCCAGTACAAATTATCCAGGCTGAATGAAACACAAGACTATTCAGTTTAACTTTTGTTTATATTCAGTTTCAGGTCGACTCCCATGGCTAAGCACCATTTGAGTTTGCAAACAGTACAGAGAAATGCTTACATCCAAACTCTGTAAACAATTTTGATATTTGACTGTCAACTGCCTGATATGATAATGTAAAACTAATATAAAAACTTACGTTTTGTGCCTAAACTAGCTTGCTGTCTCTCTTGAAAGAAATTGGAACACTTAAAGTGGCCTAAATAACTGTTCACATTAGTTCAAAAACTTGACTCTGATTTCTTGTTTTCCTTGTGGACCTGAGGTGGTTTGGTATAAATGAATGTGCAATATATGATTATATATTTTCAGCTAGATTTAATCTGAGTTTCATGCTTAAGCACTGATAGTTCATGTCACAACAAATTTTTATACTTTATACTTTTCTTTGTGCTGTGATTGACCTGGTTCCAAATGGTTGTCTTTGAGCAATTTTTCTGTTAGCAGGATTTAGAATAGGAAATGAAGAAGAAGGAATAGCTTGCTCTGACAAAAGAAACAGCTGCTTTTGGACTGAAGTTGACTAAATTCTTCATTCCTACTTTTGAACTACTTCTGAAAATTTTACCTTCAAGTGATTTAAAAGCATAAGTCCCAAAACACTTCTAATAATTTTCCCTAAACCAAATTGCCTTTTGGTTTAATTTTGTTTACTTTATAAGTTCTTTATTTAAAAAAAAAGGATTCGCAGTACAAAAATAGTGGAAGATTGCTAAAGGTTTTTTTATTGTCTGTTAATTGGGATTCCAAAAGACAAATGTCAGAAGCATTGACTTATCTTCCTTCCCCTTTTCTCTTCCTACTATTTACAGTTCCTTGTAGCACCTCTTCTTGTTCCTACTACCCCTTTGCAAGATGTCGTGATTTGATACCCAGCTCAGATGTTTTTTGACTGTGCCTTGCTTTGTGGTACTTAACTAGAATTGACAAGCTCCCAAGTCAACATAAATGAGGCTGCTATGTCTTTTCTCAGATCTTACTAAGTGTGATACCGTACATTGTGTAGTGTCCCTCTTAAGGATTTATGGTGGCTTCCAAAAAACGGATAACTAAGAGCTTGCCACGGCTGGCTCTTTGATTCTGGTGGAAGAAAGCACATAAGTTACCTTAAAATAGCAGTAATAGTGCATTAAAATACTTGACTTGTATGATAAAATATTCCCCATGGGAACAACCACTCATCTGGATCACGTCAGAGCTAATATTGCTGGGGGAAGGTTGCTTTTCCCTGCATGCCCTTTTTGGAAATAGGAGTGGTTAACACAGTATGTTGAGCCAGAAGGAATGAGGTGAAATTATTTTCATTTTGTATGCACACGTGTATGAGTGTCATGGTGATCAGCATAGTGCAGAAAAGAAGTAATCCAATGCAGAAGATCAAAACTTTTTAGAAGTGAGTGCCCCCTGTCCAAAAGAGGGCACTAGGAAAGGCCATCTGAGGCCTACAAGAGGCATGGCCTGTATGTATTAAGTCAGCACATGGGATGAAATACAAGGTATATATTGAAGTTCTCTAACCTGTATCTGTGTTGTTTTCACATTGCAGGCCACACTGACAATATGCAGGAGGTCAGAGTGGATGATCATTAGGGTTTCCTTTGGCCTTAAAGTCTGAGTCTTACTTGCCAGAAGCTGCACTTTATCTGCATAAAAGGAGCAAATGTTGTCTCTTCTGCATACTCTGGCCCCGAAATCATCCTGGGTTGTGGTGTCAGTCCTGTGGACTGAACCCCTGGTCTATCCATCTATGTTTTAGATAGATCAGCATGTGGACATCTTACCACACTGACTGTTTCAGGGGTGATTAGGAGTACTTTCTGCCTTGCAGCTGAGAATGAGAAGGCTCAGGGACAGGAAGAGGAGGAGATGATGGTGAAAGTGCCATGTTGCAGGGATATGTAATGTAAGTTAGAAATGAGAGCTGCTGGACCACCATGTTGTTGCATGTGCAGGATGTTTTCCTATCATGCTGGAGATGGAGATGAATGAAGTGATTTCATCTGTACATGATGCCACCGTAGATTTCACTGAATGTTTTAATTTCCTCAAGAATGATCCCTTTAACTAATCATACTGGTGTGGAGAGTATGTCTGTGTATGTCAGAGACAAAAATCGGCAATTCTCCTGACCAACAGTTTCATTTGAAGGAGTATTGACAAGGGTTTTCAGGTATATAATTTGACATTTAAGTGGTCAGCATGTAAAATCCTTTGGAGTAGAGATATATAATGGATGTGACCATTTACTCATCACCAAAGAATAAAAAACCCCACATTAGCCTCTTTTTAAAGTCAACAAAAATATTTTGTGCTTGCTCCTGCTGGCCTTGGGGCAGCAAGTTTCCTGTCAGATATTCTCAGAGAGGTGCTCCCATTGCCCAAGGATGCAGGCCAACAAACCAAGATGAGTGGGCAAGGTAAAGAGATGGTATTGGACTATAATCTAGGTATTGCCTTGGGGAGAGTCTGCTGCAGAGGAGAAGAGGTGATCCTAATGTTAGGCTGGCGTGTGGAGTGATAATGCAGTGGCACAATGATTATGGGTGCTGTTTAAAACCAAATCAACCATTACAAACAACGCGTAGTCCTGGAGCACCTTAGGGACTAACAAATATAGTATCATGAGCTTTTGTGGGCAAAACCCACTTCCTCAGATGAGCAGAGGAAGTGGGTTTTGCTCACGAAAATTCGTGATACCGTGTGTATATTTTTGTTAGTTTCTAAGGTGCTTACAGGATTACTCATTGTTTTTAAAGTTACAGACTAACATGGCCACCCCTCTGAGACAAATCAACCATGTTAATTATAGCTATTAAGCCTGGGTAAAAAATGTTAGAGGGTGGAGTTGGCAAGAAATTCTTACTTTTAAGCTTCTGAGAGGATAGTCTAGCTAATGGGGAATTTGAAAATATTTGTGATCAGCAGAATCCATTAATCTCCTGGATATTTCACAAAACTTCATTCAAAATGAGTTTTTGGTTCATTCCAGATGACTGAGTTGGAGCTGAAGAGTCCAGAATAGTGCAGTCCTTTGCCAAAAAGTGCTGAGATAAATATTTGTTCTGCCTTTACAAAGTTATTTAGGCTGCTCCAGATCAGATTGCATGTATTAATTTTGCTTATTGTAAATCTGTCTTACAGAAACTGGATGGCTTCTACAGTGAGCATAAACTTGGATAAAGACACGTTACTAGTGGATGGAATACCACCCGCAAAAAAACCCAGGTAAACTTACTAGTATTTCAATGTCAGTGTTGTATAAATAGGAGAAATGATGAAAGGCTTTTTTTAATGACCCTACATTGGTTTTAGAAAGGGGTGTGACACCTGGCACTAAGTCTCAGTGATCTTTCCAATGCTTGTCTGACAGTGTGTGCTGCCTTTGGCCGTCTTTTATAACCATTATTTTCTTGTCAGTGTAAATAGAAATCTCTATTTGGGGAAAAGAGGTTTTTTATTTAAATTGTATTTTTTAATAAATCTGATTTTTATTTTCATTTTTAATCTTAAACTCAGATTTTAAACGTTTATTTTAATACAAAATATGTTAAGGCCTAGTTATCGCTTAAAGCAAATAAATAAAAAATAAATATACCGACTCCGTGAGCCTGTCAAAACTTTCAAGTGAAAGGCTGTTTTTCTGTATAAAAAAGGCACTGGAGGAAAAATCTAACACTTGAGAGAGTGTTTACAAATATGGCACAACCAGTCATGTCCTGTGGGGGAGTCAGGAGCTATTGGGTGCAAGAGGCTGGAGAAGTTCCCACAGATATTGGGATCTGGGCTCTGGCTTCAGGAGGCAAAATTGCATATCCCATTACAAAGAGACAGCAAAAATACAGACCAAATTGAAGCTTTACCCGTGGTGATTTAGATGACTTTGGTTTAATTCAGTCCAGCCTGTTTGTTGTGATGATTAGCCTGTAAGATAAGGTAGTTAATTCAGATTGAGAAAATTCCCAGAATGTGTTCTGTTTCAGCAGAAAAGGACATCTGATTTGTTCAGTTACTTTAACTCCCTGGCATTCTGGAGGGTACCTGGATGTGCTGAAGATACTAGCCAGTGCTTGATGTTCTCTCTGGGTTGGTTTGGCAGAAAAATCTGTCTGAAGAGCTGTTGGAGGAAATGTAGTCGGCTAACTTGACTGACTTATTGGCTCTGAGAAGGCAGGAAGGGGGTGAAATAAAACTTAATTTAAAAAACAATAAAAGTCTTCAGGGTTTTTTTCCAAAAAAATATTTTTTGTTTTTGTTTTCCACCCTGTAGATCTCTAACGTGAACAGAAAGGAGACTGGGAGTGTAGGCTGGCTTGCTAGGAATGCAATAATAGAAATGGCTTCTGCTTATCAGTGTGGGAACCACATCTCTTTCTAGGAGAATTATTGCTTAGAATCATCTCTGTTGGGCTCATTTTCTGATACTCAGGCCTTCAACTAACAGGATTCTGAAAATATAAAAAGGCCTGATTGCACTTCCAGACTCTGAGGGAAAGTTTATTTCTTTAGTAGGTAATAAGGGAGAATTAGAGTTCAGAAATAATTTAACTCCCTACATTTATGAATAAAAATTACAGATCAAATGAGTAGTAGAGTAATATCTGAAGAGCCCGATATTCACAAACCAAAGGGTCAAACAGTTGTTTCCTCAAGAGGCAGCCAGTATGCAGTAGGAATGTTAGATATTGTGTAATTGAATAGACATGTAACTGCATGAAATCTTAGTGATTACACGACTAATCAATAGTCCCCAAGGGTGGGGCCGGCAGCCAGTGCGCTCCCGGCCCCACTCCCAGGGACCCCCTGCCATCCCGCGCTGCTGCCTCTGTAATCAGCCAGATAAAAACCAGGTCCCCTTGTGGACCAGCTGCTTGCCACCCTATGTTGTTTCCTCTGATATGCTTCGGGTTATATAATTTCCTCTTCCCAAATCCCCAGGGTGTGCTGGAGCCCCCTTGCTACCGCACAAGGAGTGCATTTTGAGCCTGTTAGTGGATGTGTACAAAAGTGCACATCAACTGGGATTATCAAGGCAAACCTCCTTGCCACTCACCACATTCCAGCCATCCTCCTAACCTGCATTTTTAGATGGGACCGCTTGCTAAGACCTCTGCTGTCCTGCAGCTAAAGTTAACTTGGCTTCCTGTACTTTAGAAAGTTGCTTGGGTGCCAGGGAATTTTGCCTTAACTGGGCTGATAAAGGACCAGGTTGTGACTATCTCATGCCTATAGTTGTCTGTTACTGGCCTGTAGAACTGCACTGCCTTTTGAGGGGGCTCTGTCGCTGCCCTGTCTCTCTCCATGAGTGACCGAGTGTAAGCTTGGATTTGAAATCTGGGCATAGCAGGCCAGCACCTTCAGCCTCTCTTGCCTCCTCCAAGTTCTGGTCCTGGTGTGTGCGTTTGGGACACTCGTTTATGTCAGCACAAATGTGCTTCTTTCTTCCCTTGCTGCAGGAAACTATTGCCAAGCCTTAAAACCAAAAAGCCTGGTGAACTTGTTCTGGTAATTGGGACAGGGATCAGTGCAGCCGTAGCTCCTCAAGTTCCAGCACTGAAGTCTTGGAAAGGGTTAATCCAGGCCCTGTTGGATGCTGCAATTGACTTTGATCTTCTTGAAGAGGAGGAGAGCAGAAAGTTTCAGAAATGCCTCCAAGAAGACAAGAACCTTGTTCATGTTGCCCATGACCTTATCCAGAAACTGTCTCCGGTGAGTGAGTACCTGCAGGAGGATTCATCAACCAGGGTGTGTCTAGACTACAGGGTTTTTTTTGAAAAAAGTGGCCTTTTTTCAAAAATACTTCCCCTGCATCTAGACTGCTGCTGCGTTCTTTCAACAATAAATCAAAAGAACGTGGCAGTTCTTTCGACTGCGGAAAACCTCGTTTTATGAGGAATAACGACTTTTTTCAAAAGTGCTCTTTCGAAAAAAGGTGCTATGTAATGCAAACTGTGCTTTTTCAAAAGAGAGCATCCAGACTGCCTGAGTGCTCTCTTTTGAAAAAGCAGCTTGTTTTTTCAAAAGTACTGATTGTAGTCTAGACACTCTTTTTCGAATGAGGCTTGCAGTCTAGATGTAGCCCCAGTGTATAGAATGGGTCTGTTAGAGCAGGGGGTGGCCAAGGATTTGCCCTAGCAATTGCCCGAATGGGCTTGGCTGGCTAGGTATTGCTGTCCCTGAAACCCAGCCACTGGTCCTGCCTCCTTGTCCTTGGGGCAACCTCAGAGAGTTGCATGAAGTGTCTGCTCCCACCACTCAGTGTGCCAGGGTCAAGGTACCAAACCAGCCTAGCTGGTATCAGTGAGATGGTGCATCAGTTGTAGCTTGATGGCTCTGGCTTAGAAGTTCATGATTGTATTGACTGAAGTGGTGGGAGTGGGGCTCAGATGGGAGTTTGTCTGTGGAGATCATCTTGCTCTGTGCACTGTTTCCTTACATAGCTGTGTTAGCAGCCTGTGTTTGCACTGCCTGAGAAAGTAAAGGCTTAGTTTTTCTTAGCAATTCCAGAGTAAGCAATTTCTCACGAAGGCGGCTTATGCTGGAGGGGGCAGCTTTTAGGATGTGTTGTTTGGGGAAGAATGTGTCTCTGAGATGGGTTTTGGGGAGGCCTGGCTGTCAGTGGTCTCAATTTTGGGTAGAAGGCTGTGCGTTCAAATCCCACCTCAGGCCTTGTGCTCCTCCTTGCTGCTGCCACTGAAGGGCAGCACTTGAGTACAGCAGTTAAAAGGGCCCTATTTTAACTGAATGGTTAAACCTAGGTCCCTTCTGTCTGCCTGAGCGCTCAATAGAGAGTAAAGATCTCGCTGTACTTGAAGGAAAGAACAGGCTGCCTTGCTTCTGTCTCAGCATGATGAGCACGTTAGACATGCCTGGGTGGGCAGTCGGCTTGGTGTCCTGGCCAAGGCTGCATCTCAGCTGTTCACACAGCCTACTCTCTAACCTGAAAGCTCTTTTCTGATCACATAACTGCTGCTGTGTTTACTTACACGTGGTCTGTGCCCCCTGCTAACTCACTGCCTTGCAAAGTGCTTCAGGCTAGGTATGCAGGTTTGCATACTGCCCTTGGCTCCAAGTCCATGCTATGAAAAATGCTACAGGGAACCAAATCCCAGCTCTAACCTTGCTTTCTTGATTCCATCTGCAGCGCACTAGCAATGTCCGCTCCACATTTTTCAAAGACTGTCTATACGAGGTGTTTGACGACCTAGAGTCTAAAATGGAGAATTCTGGGAAACAGCTGCTTCAGTCTGTGCTTCACTTGATGGAAAATGGAGCTCTTGTATTAACCACAAACTTTGATAACCTTCTGGAACTGTATGCAACAGACCAAGGGAAACAGCTTGAATCTCTCGACCTTACTGATGAAAAAAAGGTAAAGCCGACTCTTCCTCGTGGCAGCCAGGCTAAACATTCTGCTCTTTGTTCACACAAATCACATAGGTCCGTGGTGGTGGAACATCCTGCACCTGCTTGAAATGTGTCGTGCTGTTGACACTGACAGTAATTTATAGTGGTAGATTATATACCCCAGGCTGGATGGTCCTTTAGTATTGCAGTCTATCATTCTAGAAGAGGAGAGAAAAAAACATCCTCAAGTTCCTTTGCATCCCGAATGTCAGTCCTTAGAAATGCCATGATTGCTGGCGGACATCCTTGTAACTCAGAAGCCCCTGGGCATATTTAACATCTTTTGTACTGCTCTGATTTGTGCTTTGGACTTCTGGCCTTCAGTTGCCAGTGTACTCCCAGCTTTGACTCGAGACAGGCCTTAACTTTAAGATTTTGAACTGTGCTGGCAGCTATATGCACCAAACAAAGCTAATCAATTTTTTTAGATAAAATGTATTCCTTTTGTGGTATATTATAGAATATATAGGGATGTGTGATACATATTTAAATGGTTAATCAATGAGCGTTCTTATGTTCTCCCCTCCCCTTGCGCTGCTGTCTCTATCAGAGGCAGCAGCTTAGGGGGAGGAGGGACAGGAGCTAGTGATTTTTCTGCATTATGCCCAAGTAAAATATATCAGTTCAATCACATTTCTAAATTCCAGTCTCCTACATGAGCTCCCAATATGTACTACTGGATATATTTACAGTGATCCAAATATAGTATTCTCAGTCATTGCAGGATTAAATAAGGAAAAGAGCTATGTAGGAATGAATTTGCAAACATGGTAAGAAACTAGGAAAATGTGATAAGGATTTTATGTTGAAGCAAACAAAGGCTAAACTAAGCATTCTCAAAACTGTTTTGAGTCGAGATTGGAAATGGAATAAGCATGTAGTTTTGAGATCAATGCATATTAAAATAATGATCTCACAGTTTATCATTTCCTTGCTGAGTCCTGAGTGAGGAATCCTACTTTTCCTATCAACAGTGGGTGACAAGACAAACAGCAACCTCTGCTGCAAATGAGCAGTGTAACACCATTTTTAGTCTGTGTGAGAAGATGAATCCAGAACTCATGAGTAGGGGTCTGAAGGAGAAGCTGACTGTTCAAATCAGCTGAAATTCAGGATGCTCCTGAAAAGCCAGGCTCTATTCATAACTTGAACTAATCACTACAAAATGATGCCTCAGCAAGACCTGCAATGAGGTGCCTGGGGATAGCATCTGGCTCGCCTGTGGAGGACTGGCCGAAGCTGACCCTTGGTAGGCTTCAGCTAAGCACTGACCTCCTGTGGTTTAGATGCCTTGCAGATGATCTGGGTTTATTTTCTTTACATACACTGGGATTTCTCTGCATCTCTCCCCATCAGAAATGTTCCATAACAATTTAATTCCTGGAATGTCCATTTGCCAAATGAAGACATCCAGTTACAGCTCGCTCTGCCCCACTCAATTCTGTCTTGCTCAGGAACCCAAGCGGGTGGGCATTCCTTGCTGATACTTCCCAAGCTGTGTTTGTTTTGTGCAGGTGCTGGAGTGGGCGCAAGAGAAAAGGAAGCTCAGTGTCTTGCATATCCATGGAGTTTACACAAACCCCAGTGGAATAGTTCTCCATCCAGCTGGGTACCAGAATGTGCTGCGCAACACTGAGGTTATGGTGAGCTTCAGCCCGTGTGCCCTTTCCTGCCTGGGCCCCCAAGCTGAGAATGCTTTGCTTAGCTGGGATCTTGTGCTTGTTTGGCTTTTCCCTTCATTGTTGGGGTAATGGTGCTTGTTTTTCCACCAAATGTTTCTGCTTCTGCATAAGGTTTAGATCTCACTCAGCACAAAGACATCTTGAAAGGGGCAAGATGGACTGTATGGAGGTGGAGTTTCCATTTTCTCTTGATGCTCATGGCAGACTCCTGTCACTGACTACTCGATTAGTCAGTTAACCACTACTTAACATCCTTAACTCTGACCAGGGATGTTAGCAAATGCTTGTCAGGTAGTCAACTCAACTAGTCGCTTCCCCTTCTCTGATAGAGACAGAGGGGGGAGAGAGGCAGCAAGGGGAGGAGGGAGCAGGAGCTGGTGCTGGGTGGGAACCGGTAAAGCCGGTTTCCCCCCCCAGTACCTTCTCTGTAGGGGGCAAAGGAGGCGGAGGCACAGCGGGAAACGGCATGAGCAGGGACTGCTTCAGTCCCTACTCGCGCCATTTCCCACTGCGGGCGCTTCTGCTTTTGAAATGTACACTTCAAAACAGAAGTGCTGCAGGGAGCACAGGACAAGCAGGGACTCAAGCAGTCCCCGCTAGCCCTGTACTCTCTGCGATGCTGCCCCCTCCCCCCTTGCTGCCTCTGAGAGGCGCAGCAAGCAGGGGACAAGAGCCGGCTTAAAAGCTGGTTCCCCCCAGCCCCTCCTGCTGCCTCTAGTGGGGGGGGGGAGATGGAGGATGGGGGACTCTGCTGCGGAGCAGCCCCTATCAGCTGGGGTCCCAGCAGGGAGCTTGGGCCCCCTCACAGAGAGGAGCTGTTGCTGCCAAGCAACCCCTGTTTGTGGCAGCCAGGGCTGTCTGCCATGAACAGGGGCTGCTGAATTCAGCGTGAGCCAGGAGCAAGCAGTCCTGGCTCGCATTGATCGCGGCGCCTCTGCATTTTAAAATGCAGAGCCGCAGCACAGATGGCTCTGGAGCTGGCACAAACCAGGACTTGCTCAGTCCTGGCTCGAGCTGGCTCCTCTGGAGCTACCCCTGCTGCGGCCCTGCAGAGGCATTTATCAACTAATCGTACAGTTGATACAAATTGTGTCGACTATACAATTAGCCAGATAATCACATTTTAATGTCCTTAACTCTGACAGCGAGTTAAACATTACCAGCATGTACATGTCTTGTACCCTGCTTGCAGCCACCGTTACCCTGATGTGTATTTTTTTTTTTTTTTTTTACTTCTGTTTTTAAGGAAACTGCATTTTTCAGCAAAACTATCAGATTTGTCTATACATGTTTCTCCAGAACCCCTTAACTTAGGCATTGGCCCCTTCCTCCCATGCCCTGGGTCACAGAGTCTGGCTAGAACTTCTCAGGCCCAGCCTTCCATAAATTAGTTCAAGAGAAGTGGAAGAAAGTTGATGTAGTTCCAAGTATTTTAAACGGGCAAATGGTATGCGTGAGGTGATTATAGGTCTCTATCTGACATTGATCCCCGGCAAGATAACAGAGGAGCTGATTAAAGGATTGTAATAAAATAAATGCCATAACCTCATCAAAATAAGTGTTGATGTAATACCTAGACTTTTGTAAGGCATTTGACTTGACACTCTGTGACATTTTCATTACACCACTTCTTTATAACATTAACATGATGCACAGTCTGGATTAGAAGCTGGGTCTTAAAATGTCATTTTGTAAAATGCAGACTTCAGCAGGAAGGTATGTTTCAATGGTGTTCTGTAGGGATTGCTTCTTGGCCATACTTCATTAACATTTTTGTTAATGACCTGGCTGCAAACACAAATTTGCAGAGGACACAATTAGGGGATTAGTAAAGAACTAAGAGGACAGAAGTCTGGAGTACTTGGTAATATGGATGCAAGCAACTTGTACACGTTTTAATTTGGTTAATTGTTTACACCGGGGCACAAAGAAGGGAGGCTATACTTACAAGAGGGAAGTCTCTATCCTGGCATTTCAGATGAATCTGTGTTTAGGATGAATGGGTGAGTTGCCACAGGGTTAGGAACTCTAACAATAACTGAACTAATGTAAACCTTGTCATATTAAGAGCCTGAGGCTTTGTAAAAGCCAAATGGTGCGTAACTTGCACGCTGCGAGAGCCATGATAAAACCTGCCCAGACTGCTCAGAGAGCTCTTATCTTTTTTAAAGCGGGAGATCCAGAAGCTGTATGAAAACAAATCATTCTTGTTCCTGGGCTGTGGCTGGACTGTGGATGACACCACATTTCAGGCACTCTTCCTAGAAGCTGTGAAGCATAAGTCGGATCTGGAGCACTTCATGCTGGTGCGGAGGGGAGACGTGGATGAATTTAAGAAGCTCCGTGAAAACATGCTGGATAAAGGGATTAAAGTCATTTCATATGGCAACGAATATGCCGACTTACCTGACTACTTCGAGAGGTTAACAAGTGAGATCTCCACGCGGGGTCAAGCAGGTACATGGAGTGATGAGCTTTGTGCTGAATAGTAATGCACTGCACTCTGGCATGCATCACCTCATGTCTCCAAGCCATTTCAACAAGGGCTTCGGTGTTACGTATAATAGCGTAGCAAGCTCTGAGGGATAATGCCTGAGCTGCCACTTCTCAGGCTTGAATCAAATTCAGCTGTTATTGCCCCTTTGTGTTCTCTTCTCTTGGTAACACTAAAATACCAGTTAGCAGAAAATTGGAATTACTGAAGATCTTAAAACACTCATCTTGTGCCTGCTTTGGTATGGTCTGTACCGTTTTATTCACTGCATAATTTTGTTCTTACAAAACCATTCTGCTAAAGTAAAGCAGCTGGGGTCTGTTTCGTTTCAGTGCTGGTTAAACTTAACAACAGTAGATAGCTGTTGTTGCTATTGCTTGAGTGCTGCCTCCTGGGGATGTAAGTGACTAGTCACTTATCAGAGAGTGGGGAGGAGCAGGAGCTGGTGCTGGGGGGAGCCATTTTAAAAGCCACCAGGTTCTTAATACATTTAAAAGGCTGAAGCACAGTGGGGGGACCAGGCAAGGGATGGGACAGCTGATTCCTAGCTTGGGCCTGGTCCCCCTTCCACCCCCAGCTGCACTTCAGCCTTTTAAATGTATTAAAAGCCTGACCTGGTTCTGCAGTCTCTCCCCCCCCCCCCCCTTAGTCAACTAGTCAATTAGCTAATTAAATACCATTTAACATCCCAACCTCCTACACACACATGATTTCTTGTTTGTTTATAGCAGTCAGCTTTTTCCTCTGTTCTGTACCTTCAGTAAAATTATTGAACACTCCTGCAGCTGACTTGCTTGAACTATTAAGTGACTTGCAAATGACTAAAATTAACCAATTTGTGCTTCTCTGATGCTTTGATACATTAAAAGCCCAATGTTTGGCTTTTTGCATTTACCTTTTAGCTGACTTGGAGGACAGCTGGCAAGTCTGATATTTGGTGCTCTCACAGCATGCTGAAAGGTGTTTTAAGGAAACATTCTGGGTGGGGGGGAACCTTGTTAGTCCTTGAAGTTCAGTGGCTGAGCAAAACAACCCCCTAGGCTCAACTTCATGGTGTTTGTAGCATAACTCTAGTTGGCTATAGATCAAAGAATCCATTGAGGCAGCCATTACCACCTGCCAGCAAAATACCCCTGTACCAGCCCTGTCTGTTGTCCTAATAGTTAATGTTGCCACCCTGATTTATCTTCTAGCCAGGCAGGAAATAAGGGTGGGGTCAGAGAAGTGTGGCAGGGAAATGGCAGAGCCCACAGAGCTCTTGGCATGGAGGTGTGCATGGAATCCTCAAATGACCAGCCATGGAAGAGTGGCACACTAGGGGATTGGCAGGGAGGATACAGTGAGCTCTCTTGGCAGGGAAAAAAAATGCAGCATAACCAGTCTCTTGCCTTTCCTTATAGCTCAGCTTTCTCACTAAGGGCATGTCTACACAGCAGCGTTAAAGAGCGTGCCTACGCTGCAAGCCATTATTTTGAAATAATGTTGAGCTGGAGAACTTCTTACTCCAGCTCCTGTAACACTCATTTCATGAGGAGTAAGGGAAGTCAAAGGAAGAGTGTTCGTTCTTCCTTTGACTTCCTGCTGCGTAGATGGTGCCAAAAGCCGAATTAAGCTACACAATTGACAGCTCAAGCTGTGTAGCTTAATTTGACTTGCCATGCAGTGTAATTATACCTAAGGGTGCTCATTTTCTCTAGCTCTCTGGTCACTGACACTCTGGCCCAGTGGAAAGGATATCTTTGTGTCAAAACACCAGATGCACGAGCCAAATCGTTGTCTTTGCAGGTTACCTTTGTTCTGAATTCTACATTTGGTGTCTGCCTAGGGACCCTTACAGCACTTCTCTCCTTTTGGTCTGTAGCGAGATGTAAGATTGATCCTTTCCTTCCAGTGTGTAACTTCCAAATTATTCTCTCTCTCACACCCCCGCCCTCCTCCATGGGGTGGGAATAAACAGGAGCAGCAAATCTTTCCCCTGACTGGCATGCTGCTTCAGGTTTTATTTCCTGGGGTGTTAGCTGGCTGGAGCTGTACCAAACAACATTTCTTAAATACCATCTTCTCTGTTCCCCAGCTCAGCCTAGAGGAGGACAGCTAAATGGCTCTGCTACAGCTCATGCTGAAATAAAAGGTATGGCATTTACTCATGAAGCTCTTAAGGTAGAGATCCAGCATGGCAAAACTGAGAATGTTGGGAGGGAGGGGAGACAACCCTCTCCCAGAGATGCAACCATCTAGTCCAGGGCTAAAGGAGCTGCTGCTTGTGCACATAGGAACAACTAGTGGCAGCTTTGAGATTTGACTTGTATATACTGATGTGCTGGATCTGAGAACAGTAAGGCAGTGCCAGCCACCTAACTTTCTCAGGTGGCTGACTTTGGAGGGTTGATAGGCAAAGCAGCTTTCAGTGAAGGAAGGGACACAGATCAAAAAACAGCTTAAAAGCTGCTTGCACCATGTCACAAATTAAGGCACAGCAGGGGAGTGTATGCTAAATTTCCTCCTCCAGGGCCTGGTAGTGTCAAAATTAGCATGGGGGTGCTGTGAGCAATTTAATGTGGATGAATGAAACACTTTCTGGACCTCTTTGAAAGGCTATTAACTTTTACACAGGGGGAAGTACTTGAGCTTCCACTCCTGCAGCTCAGCTGTTTGTGTTACTGGTTCACCTGAGTTCAAGACCCTGGCAGCTACTGCACCAGCCTGTGGACCTCAGTCAGTTTACAGGGGAAAAAAAGCTCACTTTTTCAGTGGCTGGTTATTAAACTGGGATTCAGTTGTGATCCTGCTAGAAACAACCAGACTTGACTGAGCCCCTGTTGGATGATCCTAGCTGCTGAAGATGGCTTGCAGTTTACACAGCAGTTACTGTAACCTTGCAGAGAAAGAATTATTGTATCTGGAGGGAATCTCCCTCTCTAAACAGCAGCAGCCTCTGCAGTTTAATACCTTGCACATTTCAATGAAATGAAACTTGGAGCAGTTTTTATTACTTGATGCTCTAGTGTTCTAGTCCTTTCTTTATACTGTATTTTGTATGTTGAAGCTGCATTAAAAGCCTGTTCACTTAACTGCTTTGGCTTCATTCATTTCACTAGGGTGCATGCTGAGTGTAGCACCACATCCCAGGTGCCTAACTCAGTTTATGGTAGGGCCGAAAAGATAAGCTCTAGCAAGTTAAACATTTCAGAGTGTTCATCCTAGCAGCCTATCCTGTCCCTTCAGCAAGAGAAACAACTTGTCCAACTTATTTATGAAATTTATTTTTAATATAAATTATGTATTTCTTTTAGCAGACAGCATTCAAGTTATTGCACTAGCACATCTGCAATACTGAGCTACAAGACATCTTAGAGTTTTGTATTATTCAATGTGTAGCACTTTAGACCAGGATCTAGAGGCACTCTGAACAGAGGGAGAAGGGGGGCAGGAAAGCAGCAAGCACTGTCTTCCTCTAGAACAAATTTCATTTCACTAGCTGGTTTATTCGAGGGCTGAAGCTAATGCTGTTGGGACAGCAGGCAAGAGTTCTAGTAGTATCAGTTTGATCCTCAACACCAGGGAGCTAAGGAGACATGAGTCATTAATAGAAAGCTTCTGAGAAAGGGGATTGTGCAGTACAGAAACCAGCTCTAGCCCATACCCTAAAGCAGTGCAGCTTGCCTGCAAGAAGCCAGGCAATGCTCAGTCAGCTTTGATGGCAATACAGCTCTTGGCAACTAACAATTCCAGCCTTAGACCAAAGTAAGGACCCTAGGCTCACTGTCAAATAGCCCTCAGGGTCCTACAGTTCCAGAGACAGTGAAACTAGGGACCTTAAGGCAATTTCATCATCATCCCTACAGGCCCCTGCATGACAAGCACAACAGGGTAGACTTACTATTTTTGGTTTATCAACTTTGGTGAGCTGCTATTCTCAGAGCTAGCAGCAGGTATTCATCAAGTTGGCTACACAAGTTGTCACTAAGCAGCATCTATTTCTGCTCTATGGAATGTGCAAAGCTAGCCTTAGGATTAGCCCCTGGACTGGGACATTCATGCTCTTGGATCCCACTAAGCCTCACATCTAAACAAACATCCAGATTGGCTCACAGGATCAATACCTTTAACAAGCTCAATAGTCCATAGATGCTTTGTTTGTGGCAGAGCAGCCCTGAAGTGCTGCAGATCTTAGCCACCACTCAAAAGATATGAACAATACAAAGCTCTGATTTCAGCTTCCACTAAACATGGAGCATGTGTCACTTAGAATGAAGGAATCCAGGAGGGAAGGGCTTTTGCTGGATGAAGGCCACAGAGCTGTTCTGGCAAGGGTGCTCCACCTGAAGGAGACAATTGCTTTATAGCCAATAAATATGGAAGAAGTGTAGCTAATCAGAATAAACAACATGATTGAAGACAGCAAACTCCTTCTAAGTTAAGTCATGCACCAGGTAACAGGAGGGCTGTGCACTGGTGAAAACACTGATGTATTCAAGCACACGGTGAAGACAGCAGCCCCTAGCTCTGTTATCCCTTCATTCTGTTTTGCACTACACTGAAAAGACAGTCACATTGTAAAGCATGTTCTTCGGAGACAGCTGCAAACAGCAATTTGGTGCAACAACTGGATTTCAGGCCTTCATGAGAGCAGTGACTACAGCCTTGGCATTAAGGCTACGCAGATCACAGTAGGTTTGTCCAGTACCAACAAACACAATGGGCTTGCTAGTGATGTAAGTCATGGAGATCGCAGCACCAACCTATGGAAGAAAGAGCATCCATTAGTTGGTTGGAGGAGAGCTACTGAACAGGACTCTGCCTCAACATACAACCCAGGCCTGACAAAATATTCATTGTGTGACTGGCTAGAGCAGAAGCCTATAATCTGGGCAGGTTCAAGTCCAATTAGAGTGACAGCAATTTGGAAGAGTTCTGAAACTGACAATGTAAGGATTTGATAGCCAGGAATTTGAATTAAGGTTCTAAACAGTCTGAACTCCCTTCCCCCCACCCCTCTGGCCCCACTCCAGCCTGGCCTTGTCTGTCCCATGAGACAAGATAAATCAAAGTAACCTTGGAAAGGCCCTCTCTGCTGCAAGAAAGTGACTGCACCCAACTGGAAGGCTGGTTTATATAAACTAGCTAAGGTAAGTATCTCAGAGGGCAAGGGCTCAGCTATGAGGCAGAAAGAGTTCCACTGCAAATGGAGGGAGTGTTCTACCACTGGGAAGGGACAATGTTCCACTGTATAACCCAGAGAACTGGGTCTAGCTGAATCTGAGCTGTCTGCAAGGAAATGGGGTGACCACTATTTTAACAGTTTTCGCATTAGCCTAATTTAGCATGGACACTATAATCAACAGGGTTGTGTGTCCCCTTTCCCGTCTTTTTCTGCTTTAAATTTTGGGGGTTCTGTGCCTTTTGCTCCACTCATCTGAAGAAGTGGGTTGTGCCCACGAAAGCTCATGTTAGACTAACAAACAATATATTTATAGTAAGATGCTACAGGACCACTCTAAGTTTTACTATTTTAACTGTGAATGAGTTGTGACAGCCAAGTGTAAAGGTTGCCAGTCAACTAATTTCAAATTGCCAATTTCAGAGGAGAAGCCATTTTAGTCTGTAACTGAAAAAATTGCCAAATCAAATTGGCAGGTTAGTAGCTTTAGAAAACCATGGTGCAATTGCTGTAAAGAGATATTACATTGCTTAGGAAAGTCTTTAAACTGCAGTCCTGAGATCTGCAAAAGTCTAAGGGAGTTGACAGCACAGTGAGCACCTCCATACTCAAAGAGAACAAGTTTAGAGCTGATACCTCAAGCTAATTCAACAGTCTGCTGGCCAGACCTTGTCTTGTGCTGCCACAACTGTTCAGATTCTGAATGGAAACAGTCTTTCAAAGTCAACTGCTGATTTGGCCAGGAACCAGAGCAAAAATGATATACAGGCAAATGTACAGTGCAACAGAAATCTCCCCAGAGATAACAGATGGAGAGGACAATACCCAGTTTTTACCATGCATGGACTCCCATGCCAAACCAATCTGTGCTTGAGTCTGATTCAACATCATGCAATTACAGCCATGGCTGATGTGCCACAATCTAGGCAGGGAGCGGGCTTCAGTGAGCCTGCAGCATAGGATCCCACTGGAAATCTCATCTTTAATTTGCCACCCACAAGTTCAGGAGTTAGTTTTTGAGTACTGACTTGCAATCAGATTCCTCTCCACACACATGGGGCCATACTGGCCGCTTCCGGGAACAGGGCAGCAGTGTGGGGGCAGGGCAAGCAGAGAGCCTGCCAATTGTGACGACCTGGGAGACTCCCCAGGATCGACCAGTTGATCACAGTCTATCAGTTGGTGAGCAGTGGTCTATCATGAGCCAGTGGCCAGAAGTGAAAGCTCACAAATTCAGACTGGAAATAAGGCACACATTTTTAACAGTAAGGGCAATTAGCTATTGGAACACTCACTATGGTTTCAGGTGGATTCTCCATTACTAGATTTGTTTTTAATTAAGATGAGATGTTCTTCTACAAGATCTGCTATAGTTCAAACAGGAATTACCTGAGAGAAGTAAATACTTAACACAACAAATAGTTTAGCAGCACCTTAGAGACTAACAAAACATGTAGATGGTATGAGCTTTCATGGGCACAGCCCACTTCTTCATGATGCAAGACTATTCATTATTTAAGTTCTTCCAGTTACAGACTAACTTGGCTACCCCTCTGAGGCTGAGACAAGCGACACAGGCTAAGTGGTATGCAGGTCATCAGGGAGTCACAGTTGCCTCTTTGGCCTTAACCTAAGTTTTTATATTCACCCAGCAGCAGGAAAATTAAAAACTATAGTGTGAACAGTCAGAAGGGCCAGCAAAAGTAATGACTGGTAATTTCTTCTGAACCAATTCGAGATGCAGATGGCCCACTATAAACTGAACTTACCCCACCATCTTTTTAATGACAATTGCCGCGAGGCCTTAGTTCCTGGCTGTAAGCAGCAGCTGAGCCATGTTTGTGAGGTCTAGCACTAACACTCAATTGTCAGAATCAGAAAAGACCAGACAGGTCAGCGGCCTCAAAGTTCAGAAGGGCAACATCTCACCAGTAACTGTTCCCCACACACCCTGGAAGAACAATGACACTGCCTTTCCAAACCCCCTGCTGCAAGGTGAGCAACACCAGCTGGAACTCGTGTAGAGTATAAACCTTTGCACTCATGAAGGTTTTTCTACTCAACACACCAGTCCAGAAGAAAATGAGAAACAGCTGTACAATGGAATATGCTGCCATCAAGAGGACATTTGAGAATGCAAGACATTTTTATGCTATGAGCTATGTTGAGCTACAGCAGTTTTCCCTCATACAGCCGTTCTAACGAGCAGTTTAGAATGACTTCCATTTGCCACCAGCAAGTTTTGGAATACTGATTTTGGATTGGGATTCCCTTGCGGGCCATGTGCATCTTGGTTGTTACAGCACTGCTAAAGGTCTGTGTTGGGGAGTAATCGGAATAGCTTAAGACTTCCAAAATACTCAGACCGACAAAGATTCCACTTGCCCCAGTACAGTATTGTGATATTCCAAAGCAACTCCACCCCAAAGCGGAACATGTTGCATTAAACTACTTCAAAGTGGATCCAAAGAAAATAAGTCCTTGTGAGAGGAGTCTCAGGGAGATGATATTGACTGATGCATCAAAAGAACATGCCTTGTTGAGATCTGGAGATATGGTGGTTTGATTTCTCCCCCCATTTGGTCTCAGCAAGGAGAGGATCCAGATGAGGTCATTTAAAGAGACATTAAAAACACAATACTTCAATGGGGAGAGAAAGAATGCACATGCTCCTTGTATGAAGTGAATGGCCATCATACCTTGTCATCGATGGTATCAAATTTGGTGAGCACAATTCCATCAATGAGACGTGGTACCTGGGCCATGGAGTGATCAGCAAGGGCCTTGTTAAACTTGACCTGGGGGAAAAATACAACCCAGAAATAAATCCATGTAAGTTCTTCTAAGCAGGTATCCATTACTGGTGTGCAAGCACCTCCCAAAGCGTGCAAAGAGACTCATGCCACCTGGGGACTTCTCCCTCTGGCAAAACTTTGACTTTAAAGAATCAAAAACTAACCAGCTGATCCACAGCTTCGTTTCCCACCAGGGCTTCCCCAACAAACAGGACCAGGTCCGGGGTGTTGACTGCAATGAGTTTAGCCAGAGCCGTCATCAAGGGGGCGTTGTCTTGCATGCGGCCAGCAGTGTCCACCAACACCACATCGAACCCCTGGTTACGTGCTAGGAAGAGAGAAGCGAAGGGGTTTGCTAGGTGAAGGAAGCTGAGAGAGTTGTTATTCATAGACGCACTGCTCCTCAGCCACTGCCCTTCCTCAGAATATCAGGGATTTACTCAAGCCTCTTTCCTCCACACACTGATTTTTCCCGCTACACGACACACAATCTGTAACACAAACCATCCCTGGGACAGGAACAGGCAGTATAAAACTTAGGGGACTAGAACTGTGGGCCCAAGCAAGACCCCAGATAAACCGCCTGGCACTCCAGGTACTATCAGACTGATGGTACAGCTTGGGCCCTTTTCTCTAGCAGGTTGGTTCAAGTCTCAATCACAAACCTTTCCCACCAGGCAGATTCTATTCAATCTTCAGCAGGTAACTTGTTGCTCAGCTGTGGAAACAGCCACAGACTGACACCCCTCCTCACTACACACCGTGAAACTGGCTTACTCCACCCCACCCCTATGCTGTTCAGAAGAGGGCCTGGCAGCTAGTGCACAAGATTGCTGATTTGCTGGACCAAGAACCCATTCCCACTGCTGGAGCCTTCCCTATTCTCCAGTCTGTGCTCCATGCACCCCCCTCACCGAGGGCTATTCCTGGCCTGTTGGGGAGGTGGGGTCTATACAAGCATGGCGGCAAGGAAGCCATGTCAATGGCCAAGCCAGGAACAAAGGCCAGCAGGCCTGGCTCCCCTTTCCCTACCCCAGCTCAAGCTGTTAGGCCATACTTCACCCCAGGAGTCTGGACTGGCATTCCCATCTCAAACCCCATGATCACTTCTCCCTTAGGAGGGCCAGCACCTCTCAGAAAAAGGATTTCTGTCCTGGATGCCCAGGAAGAGTCGGCCAAGGCAGGGGACAGGCTCACCATAAGAAATGGCCTCCATGGCAATGCCGGCGGCGTCCTTCCCATACCCCTTCTCGTAGAGCTGCACCATGGTGCGGCCACCGTGGTTTTCCGGGGGGTGCAGAGCGTTCAGGCGGCGGGTGTGAGTGCGCAGCTGTTCCACGGCTCCAGCTCGGAACGTATCGCAGGCGGCAATGAGGACGGTGAACCCGTTTTCAATCAGCCAGAAAGAGATCTGGGAGCGGGGGAAGGGATCCTATTACTGTCCCCAGCCCAAGTCTAGCTCTGCTCAGCTCCCAGCTCATCAGAGCCCATCGCCTGCCCCCAGGCGGTTTGCTGGTTCACTCCCCCATCCCAAAGTTCAACAAAGGAGTTTCACTAAGTGTCCTAGCCCACAACAGTCACTGACAGATCAAGTGGGGAAGGGCCCCGAATCTCCAGAGAAGAATGGTGAGTATGCTGGCGATGCTCCTCCCTCCACCACCCCGCAAAAAAGAAAAGGGAACCTGCTCCATGTTCTCCTACAATGTCAACAAGACATATCAGGTGCTTCCATGTCAGGTCCCACCTAAGTCCCTTAGCTAAGTTACAACCCCTTCAGTCCCCTAGAAATACTCCTGTGAACACACCACACCAAGCCAGTAATCAACCAGCACTAGTTCCCATCTCCAACGCCAGTAGAATCTGCACATTCTTGTGGGCATCACTATGTTTTGCCTGCAGTGTGGACCCTGCATGTCTACCCAGCCTTCTCTCAAAGGGGGTCAGAGCACTCTGGGGCATGCCCATTGCCTGCTCAGGGCTGTACGGAGGAGCCAGACACTTTTTTTCCCCCGAGCGACAACTCTATCTTGGTGATGATGACGAAGCTGCTGCAGCTCAAGGCTGCCTTCCTACTGACCCCTGGCCTACACAGCTTGGCCTGAGTCCTGCATTTAACTGCACTATTCATGTTACCATGTCAAGGCTTCTGGTCAGTCGGACAAGTTGTAGGAAGAGGCTGATCACCTAATACAGCCCAAGGGCGGTAAAAACACAGGGAAGAGTCCGAAAGGTTTCTTCTACAGACCCTCAGTTTAACCATACCATGGGGTTTAAGATCAATGTGAAGGGTTCTGAAATTGTCTAGGTATTTCAAAATGGTGGGTAGAAGTCCCTATAACTAGCACAAATCTCTTCTCCTGATGCTGAGTAGGGGCTTTTAGCAGGGAGAGAGATGTGCATGTGAATGGCACAAGCCTCATTAGGTAGTGCATACTAGTGGCAATATACTAGTGCAAGATTCAGGAAGTTGAACTGCCCATCAGCATAACAAAATGCAAAGCACTGTCAGACCTACAAGGGAAGTGAACTGCTCAGAGGAATGGTCGTAGCTAACATTTCAGTTCTAGGGATCTAGGTGCCATATGCAATAGCTGTAGGCAGACAGTCCTACACTACGGAGATGTTGCCACCACAGTTAGCCAAGGGGATTTGAGATGGTGTCCCCAGAATGTGCACAGGAAACAGGGTGGATAAATATCAATGATTTAAAAAAAATAATCAGGTTTTTTTAAATTTAAATTGGATTTTCTTATTTAAATCAGATTTTTTTTTATAATATACTTTTTGAGGGGAAAAAACCTACATAAGATACCTTATAGCTCAAAAATATCTCACCATGGAATAGAGATTATAAATTCTAATTCTAATTCATGTAATGTTTAAGCAAGTTTTGTAAAAGAGTTCCTATAGTTCATGGGTTTGGGACCCAATTCTCTGGGGTTCTAGAAGCTTCTGTATAGATGATTTTGGTTAATCTTTCTATCTACCTAATGGGACTCAGTGCTCAGTCTAGAAAAGGCCATCAGAGGTGCCTAGTTTTGCAGTTCTCAAACTGTGGAGAAAACGTGCTTGTTAATAGCAAAAAATCTTTTAAAATAAATAATCTAGAGGTGAGAAATAAGACCTTAATCCTACTATCCTCTCCACATTTATGTACACAGTCAATCCCTTCCCTCTCTAAAAGTGCAGGTTCAAAAAGTTCAATGACAGAAGCTGAAATTTTAAGTTTCTCATGTTGACTTCGCTGACAATTTAATTTTTGTTTTTAAAAACATTTCATTTATTCTAGTTATTTTTAACTAAAACAAACCTGATTTTAAAAAAACATGAATGTTTAAATTAAAAAATTCATGCTTGTTTTGTTAAAATATGATATTTACTGTTGAAGAAAAAAAAATACAGAATACATAACGTTTTAGTTAAATAAAACAATTTAAACATCTGTCTGGTGATGGTCTCCTAATACAGCATTGCAAGAAAATCCTCCAAATAGTAATGATTAACCTGTAGAGTTGAAGATAGTTTACCTCCCACTGACTTCATAAATATCTGCTTCAATTATCTATGGTAAATGAAATAACCATTTTGTGATATGAATCATCATATCATATCAATATAAAACTAATCTGAAAAGTTTTCAAAATAAAACACTGTTTAAAAACGTATAGTGTATACCTTCTAAAAATGAAACCTACGTCTCTCTGAATTGTGATGAATATATATTAATGTGATGACAATCAACAAGGATGCACTTTTATGTAGAAAACCATGATTAAATCGAGTCTTCCTGACGAGTGATTTAAATCAATGTAAGTTAAAATCAAATCCACCCTGACAGGAAAGGATCCTCCTGTAGGGCCTGAGCTGATCTCTGAGAACACAAGCAGCTGCGCCCTACCTTTGCCAGGTTGGTCGACTTTCCAACCCCATTGACACCACAGAAAGTGACGACATACGGCCGGCGGTGGCGCTGGGCATCCATGACGTCACGCAGCATGTCCACGCGGCGCTGGGGCTGCAGGATCTGCACCAAGGATTCCTGCAGGGCCTGCTTCACTGTGGAGGTCACCGCTGGGGAAGGCATGAGAAGAGGAATCTCTGTCAGTGTTTGATCCCAGATGGGGTGGCTGAAACTGCCCACCCTTCCCCCATGGCATCTCAGGAGCACACCAGTCAAATGTGACCTACACAGCTGCCACATGAAAGGACTTGGGTTCGCTTCGGAGCAGGCTCTTCCCTTGTTAGTCTGCTGATTGTGCCATTAAGTTCACCTTTACCTTCCCCGATAGTGAACAACGCTGCCTCCTCCACAGAAGTCCTCCTCACTAGCCCGGAGAAGGCACTCCTGCCCCATACTACTACAAAAGGTGCGAACTTAGCACCCTGCATGCTATAGATTCTCAGGCCTCTGCTGATCCTTTGGCCCTCTCCCTATTTCATCTCCTGCAGCAGAGCTTCCCGCTAGCAAATGCCAAGGGGTTAAACGTGTGAACTGCTGCAGAGGTTGGCATCACAGAAACCTCCCCCCACAGCCTGCGAGGGCCAAGCTACAGGAATCCAGAAATACAGTGGCTCAGACATTCCTAAACCATGGAGAGGTGCTTACCTAGCAGGGGGAGATACAGGGGGAAGTTATTCCCTTCTGCACATGCACTGAGAGTTACAAGTCACTTGGCAACTAGAGCCTAAACAGGCCTCTGGGGCAGGCTGGAACAAGCCCAGGGTCCAATGTCCCTTGGGCTGAAACACAGCCAAAAAGCAGCAATGATCCGCTGGGACCAGCACGCTTTGTTCCAAGCCTCAGGGCAGTATATGGGGAAGAATGAAATGGCAGTAGAGGGCTTTCAGAGCAGCTCCTTAAATGGAAGAACAGAAGCACTTACTGGTGAAGGTGCCCATCACTTTCCCTTCCAGTTTCTTAGCCACCGATTCACACAGCTGGACAGCGATATCGGCTGCAACATTCTTCGCTGCAGAAGAGAAAAGCCAAGGGAGTAAGAGTTAGCACCGTGAGACCCTTGGGCTCCAGGACTCTTCCAGTCCCCCCAGATGCTCCGTATGCCAGCTAGCTCCAAGAGCGAGGCCGCCCCATGGGAGAGCAGCATTTGGCACTGCCAATGAAACCCTGCTCTAGAGCTGACAGCAATACAGATACTCAGTGTAGAGAGCCTTCAAGGCTGGGAGAACGTGCCCTCTTAACACGACCCACAGCACAGATACTTCCTCAAATGATCTTTTAACCCAGAAATAACCCTTCCCCCACCTCTGGGGAAAGCAGGTAAGGAGTTCACTTTCTGGCCCCAGGGCAATGCAGATCCTGTTTTGGGGCCAATGGCTTCTTTCTACATTAGTCAACGCCAAGGATCCCAACCATTTTATCTTCCTCCGCTGCCTATCAGAGTCCTCTGGATAAAATAAGGACTTCAGAGCCCATTAACATCACTGTCTAGGACCCTGGCTACCTACTAGTCAGTTCCAAAATGTGCATTATATTCACTTCAGTCTGATTCAATTTGAAGTGGCCAAATTACTGCCCTCTTAAGGCCTATGACAACATTCCCCACCTTGTCACCAATAGAACCCAAGAGCATTTTACAGAATGAGAGCCAATCAGTTGGAACATATAGAGCAGGGGTAAGGAACCTTTATTGGGTTGGGGGCTGCTGACCCCCAGAAAAATCAGTCGGGGCCCCACAAAAGTGAAAAGGAAAAACCCCACAACAGCCATGGCTCCCGCCTGAAGCAGAAAGACAATCCCCACATTCCTCTTGCATGCGAGAGATTGTGGCCAATTGGAGCAGCAGGGGGATTTGCTGCACAGCTCTTTCCCCAGCAGGGGGAGGTGCGTGGGGAGTGGCAGCGTGCAGAGCTGCTTCCTCCCCCCCCCACCAGGCAGAGCCTATGGGTCGAACGTGACACTGGCCTGCTTGACATTGGCCTGCGAGGCTCAGGGCTTTCCCCCTCCCACAGCAGAGAGCCAGCACTGGCACCCCAGCCCCACAGGAAGAGCTATAGGGAACCCTGCTGGAGCTGAAACACTGGCCCATGCTCCCCGATACTGTGGGAGGAGCCCTGAGCCTCACTGTCTGGGTCCAGCTCCCCTGGCCGAAGGCTCCCCACCCGATATAAAGAGTAGGGTCTCTGTTAACTACAATGTGCAGAGACTCAAACATACAGGCCTACCATCCTAAGCACCACATAATCTATTAGTCCAAAAGAAGGGTATCACACCAGACCTAACAGATTTATCCAGGGTGTCATGTCACAAGAAAGAGAAAGGACAAACTGTCGCAGATTTCATCTATGACCTGGTTATCAGAGAAGTAGTTGGCCACATTTGATCCAATTGCAAAAGTCCTTGTGAGCAATCTTACGCTAGCATTGGTGCAAGCCACAGTTGTCACAATATCATTCAAAATACAAGGACACTGTACAAGTGAATCCCCCATTCCCCAAGTTTAAAGTCAGGCACATGCATTAGGAAAAAGCTCATCAAGAGAATTTTTCTAGTTAGTCCTATACATGGGACGCATGTCAAACATCCTTTGCTATGTTAACCTCCCTCCGTTAGTCTTGTTCTGCACATATATTCAGGGCAGGAGAACACATATTGTGGAAATTGTTTATGCAAGACTCCTGCAGCAGTTTATAGACAGTGTGGAAGGACACAACTGAACTCCCAACTCAGTAAGGAGAGACTACAACAATACTCAAAGGGAGGGATAGCTCACTGGTTTGAGCATTGGCCTGCTAAACCCAGGGTTGTGAGCTCAATCCTTGAGGGGGCCATTTAGGGATCTGGGGCAAATCTGACAGGGCTTGTAGTGGTCCTGCTGTGAGGGCAGGGGACTGGACTTGTGACCTCTCAAGGTCCCTTCCAACTCTATGAGATAATAATATATGGAGATATACCTAAGAAGAATACAAGAGAAAGGTTATAGCAACAGTTCCATGCTCACTGGCACGTGGTAAAATACAGGGCCAACAGCATCTGTGGCTGAGCTACAACTCTACTTCCTGGAAGAGTCACTTTACATTTTTAATGCGACTGTGGATACAAAAAAGGAAAATAGAATTTTAGTGAAAGGCCTGGAGAAATGGTTCCTTCCAAATGCAGACCAGTAGATCTACAGAGCCTGACACCAAAAAGCAAGGACACAGGGCACTTGTTTGTACGAGACATTCTGAGATATTCCAGACTTACCGATCAGATGATCCTTCATCTTCTCCAGCACAGAGTCCATGTCCTCTCTTGTTAAGCTTTTGGAGCCCACCAGGCCTTTCAGCATCCCGAACATGCCTCCCAAAGCACCCTTCTTAGCCCTGTGAACAAACAGTGTTGTTACCTGTCACTTCTCAAGCGTAAAGGGATGGCAGTGATCTCGAAGAGAATAGCAGCTAAAAGGGAGGAAAAGACTGGACAGCAATTAACACATTTCTTAAGCTAATATCTAGTCGGTCAATTTTGCTTTCTGGTACTGAGCTGCTCCTTTGGTCATGGCATTTTAATATCAGAACCAGATTAACAGTTCAACCTGGGAGATGGTCTTTACTAGCTGATCTACAAGCAGCCATTCTGTACACTTTGCAAACCCAACTTCTGTATGAGACATGTTCCAAAGTTGTCTGGGAACTCGCACGGGTTTGCTCAGTTACCATGCGCAGAGAGGTGAACAAAGGTAGAGCAGGAGTCATTGGGAAGCAAAGATCCTGTGTGGAAGTGGCAGTTACAGGATCATTTAGTCTAATGATTCAGCCTTCAGAAACAGAAGGACCACCCATGAGCAGACTGCTTATTCACCATGTGCACCCTCAGTTGGAACAAAGTAGGAAGCAGCCAAAACCATGTAGCGTGTTAGACAAGACTTCCTTCCTGCAGAGGGTCCAAAGCCAAGGCTTTAGCTAGCTAGCCCAGGATCCATGTAAGCTACTCCAAACAAGCTTAGCAGACTGGACATGCAGGAAAAGCTGTAGGAGATAAAGCAAGGAGATAGCCGCGGGCAGGGGAGCAGGCCTTGCAGGAGGACTTACCTGGGCTGTGAAGGGTTCTGAATAATCTTCTCCTCTTCTGGTTCCTCTTCATCACTCTCATATTCAAGATCATACAGGCGGCCAGGCTCCCGATCTCGATCGCCTAGGGCCTGAAAAGGATGGGCAAGGCAGAGGCATATGCAGAGATTCAGTAACTGGCATTTACGCCTCAATTCCCTTCTTTTGCTGGCTCGCTGCAAAGGGGAACAGTTGGCTCACGTTAGGAGCCAAGTCAACTTTTGCAATGGTTCTGCCAGGAAGGAGCATCCAGCTATTTGCGACACAATCTGTGAGGAAACGGGGTACTGATGAGGGGCCAGTCAGAATAATGTGATCATTTGTAGTGCCTGGGGGACTTCTGGGAGTTTTATCTAATCCCCACAACTCCCAGCGAGCCAAGTACTGGTTTCCCTTTACACAGAAGACTGAAATAACTTATCCCAAGATCACAGAGCAAAGCAACAACAGATGGGAATAAAATTCCCAGACCTATGCTCCATCTACAAAACTACTTTTTATATTGCACAGGTAAGCTCTAAGGTAGGTTCTACCCCTTCCTCCAAACAGCTTTGCTAGCAGTTGAGGGGGGGGGCTAATTTCAGTTCCTCCAAGAGAGGATTCCTCTAGCATGGAGGTCCAAAATGGTGAGAGCACCATGAGGAACCAGACAGGTGCAAATTGACACAGCCTTATGGAGACTGAGCAATACTTGGGCAGTGCCTTCCCACGTCTCAGGCAGCTACCAGTTTGCCAAGCTAAGATCTTATCTGCAGCAGCCACTCCCCCATTTCTGTTCCATTCTGCATGCTCCAATCCAGCACGTAATCCAATTTGAGTATAAGCTGCCATGGCAATGCCCTTGGCAGAGAAGCTAATCATGCCATAGAAAGGGGAATGTTTAGGACCTTACCATATCAGGGTCATATTCCTCTGTGGGACAAGTGTCTGTGTTTCCGTTGGTAGTGGAATTACTATAATCGAGTACTTTGGCATTAGAGTTTCCCAGATCCCATACACGGGGCTTCTTCCCCTTCTCCTTCTGAGTCTCAGGCTTTGGGGACTTGCTGGGAAGGCAGACGAGAAGCTATTAAAGAAAACTTTACCATGACGGCAGTCAGCAGTCCCAAGAAGAGATTTTAGAAAGACGGTATCTCCCATATGAATGGGATGAGTTTATAGGGGTTACCACGTGGGACTGGATTGCTAGGTTCAACAGGTATTGCACAGTAGCCAATATGCTGATGCAGCAGTGAATGAGAGAACTTCCAGAACAACCCTCCCCAGCTTTTGAGAATTCTTTTTCTGACCCCTCAGCCTGGGGAGGTAAGTTGCTAGCATCCCTTTAATCCAGACAGAATCAAGAAAGCATCAGTAACATTCAACAAAGACTAACATTAGCCACACAAACATTGCAAATTATGGTGAAACTGAAAAAGGACAGAGCATGGAAGGATATTGCAAAGGCCACCCAACCAGCCTCAGCTCTGAGGCTGTATCACTGCCAAATGCAGTACACATTTCTTTTATCTGTAGGTTTTCCCCAGTACTATTCAACATGCTGCTCTTTGCACTTGCCAAGAGCCCTGTCACTGAGGACGTTTCTACTTGCAGGTCCCATACTCCCCTTCTCTTTGGAGTCACATGTACCAGTGGGGAACAGAGCTGTACAGTTGTCCCAGACACTCTTTGGAGACACAAACAGGCCACATTCTCTCTCCCCCTCCAGTGAATGACACAGGCATCCCCAAAGAAGCCAAAAGCCACAGGGGTGTTTGAATGATGGCAGCCTGCAACCACTGGCAGACTGAGTGTATGGGATGCCAACAACTGCTGTGATCTGATAACATGAGCTTCTGAAAAATCACCTGGAGTGAAATCATAGCCTCACTGAAGTTAATGGCAAACCTTCCCCTGACTTCAATATGGTGAGGGTTTCACCCTTTGTTCTAGTTCCTGGTCAAGCACGGGGCATAGACAGTAGACAACACTGGATCCCTCAGAGAGCCCCAAAAGTGCTATCACCACAGGTCCAAGCAAGCTCAAGGAAACACTTTTCCAAAAGCCAGTGTCATGCTTAAGCCTGTCTCATTCGAACCCTAAGGTAACTCACGGCTGCCTCACCTTCACCCAGGAAACACGGCAAAGACATTTCAAAGAGCATGAGCACTTACAAGTCACAGCATGTGCCAGTCCCCAGGACTAGAAAAGCACAGGTCATTGGAACAAGGGATACTCCTGCATTGCAATGCGAGGGAGGTGTGCTTTAGGAGGAGATGTTTGTTCCACCGTAAGGACGAGAGTCTGAAGCTTTCTTGCCCACTATCCACACAATGCAATTACAATTGACAATAGTTAGTGGTTCAAAAGCAATATGAAAAACAGCTCCTTTGTCCATTGTCAATGCATGAAATCCTTCACCAACACAGTCTGCCACCCTATCACCACTACCTCTCAGACTGGGGAGGGCAACACAGATCTGTCATCTTCTCACTCACTTTGACTTCTCTCCTCCTTTCAGGCGTTTCCTGAAGAATTCCTCACGGTTCTTTTGCAGGATCTCATCCTTGGTCAGTTCCTCCCTGTCCCCAGCTGCCACGGGAGGGTTCTGCTTTGCATCTGGGGCTGCTTTACTGGGCACAATAGCAGCTTCGGTTCCTGAAGCTGGACAAGACAGAGCCCTCACCACAATGCATTTAAAACTAGAGAGACGTGACGTTTATATTGCACTCTGAAGCAGAGAGGTTTGTGATCGTAACCTTTCCCAGAGGTTGCTGTGTTAGGAGCCAGCTCCCAAGGAATCCATCTCCTGTGATGGATTTATTGTAGACAGTGCATTTTCCATTTAAATAGGGGGAAAGAATGGTTTGCACGTGTAACGTGGCTGAGTCACTGCCAGAGTGACTTGAACGTCAGGATTTCCCTGACCTCAGCACTGAATTCCATAACCTTTATGCAGTTTTCCCTGCTTGCAGCAGGTGGAAGCCTAAAGTGGTGATGGCTGATGCTACAGCTTTCAAAATGCTTTGACTTGCTTATTTCAGGACCACCTTTCTCCCCTCCCACAAACAAAGCAAATGCAACTAGTTCTCAATGTGCTTAAACTCCCGCCTTTTTGCTGTAACATCATGTTAGAATTTAAAGTGACTGAGGGAGCAACTGCAGCGAACAAGACTCCTTTACTATGTGGACAATCAGTTCCTGCAGAAGCATCCCACAATAACAGCATTCAGTTGGGCTAGAGTTTTTGAACTTGGGCACTGAAGTCAGATCCTAAATCCATATTTAAGCTCTAACCAAAGGAATCAGGTTTTCACAAGTGCTAAGCACCGGAGTGAGTCGGGCTACTTTGATTCGCGTAACTACTGTTAGGCACCCAAGTTTGAAAAATGTAACCTAAGTTTGTATGAAACAAAGCAGAGCAAATGAGCAGCAAACCTGTTTGTCATGCATCTTGACCAGGTCTGTTTCACCGAATCAACTGCTATATGTAGGACAAGGGATGCTGGCAGCCATAAAAGGGCAAAAGCAACTAGCATACTGGATTCGAATCAACCTGTTCCACTAAGACATGCGACTGGGCAGATGTGCCTGCACGCAAGCAGGCAGTGGTTTACGGTCACTGAAGTCTAGGAGACAGCCTGGTTCTGGAACCCTCTGGGATATTTGCTCATCCCACTTCACAGATCTCTCAGCTGCATCCACTTACCCTCCTTTTTGGAACCTTTGTTTTTCTTGTTCTTGGCTTTCTCCTTTGGTTTCTCCCCTCGGGTTTCTATCATAGATTTGACAGTCTTCTGAGACTTTACAGACTGTTCAAACGTCTTCATGGCAGTAGGAACTCTGATTTTACTGCTGTCCTCTGCTTCCCTGATCAAAGAGAAAGCGTGTTATTCACCCTCCAAAATCTAGTCCAGGTCCAGAACTTAGCATCACAGCATGATAATCACTTGGGCAAGAGTCGAGCTGCAACACCTACCACGCTGCAGCTCTTCAAATCATTCAGCTCTTCAAATCCCTCTGAAGACATCTTTTCTCCCTCTGCTGTCTCCCATTTCCTCTGCTCATTTATTGTTTCACTAACTGTATTACACACAATATTAATGCAGTTTTTGTGACAATACGAAGATGAGATGAAAGGTGCTATTGAATATCTCTTTCTGAAAAAGAAGTCTTATCTGTACTTGTTGCCCATTAGAAAGACAAGCTAGGTGAGGTAATATCTTTAATTCTGTTGGGGAGAGAAGCTTTCAAGCATCTTCAGGTCTCGGAAATGTACTCAGGGCTTGCCTACACTACAAAATTAGGCTGACTTAATTTAGGTTGACCTAAAGCCACTGCAGTAATTCAGTCGGCTGTGGGTATCCACACTATTCTCCTTGTGCTGGTGTTGCATGTTCTCACCAGGAACATTTGCACTGACCGAAGTGGGGCATTGTAAGGCACTGATGGCTGCATGGGACTCTCAGCTGTCCTCAACTTGATGACTATGATAACTAGGCCCTAACCAACAACTCTCAAACATCACCTGGTGAGAACATGCAACACGAGCACAAGGAGAGTAGGTCTGCTTAAGTTCCTCTGTTTGTGTACCTGGGATGGGTTCTTAGGTGATGAATTTGTACAATTTCTCTTGGAGGAGTCTGAGGATGATGCACTGAAATTCATGGATACGTTGTGGAATGGGATCATTTTTGAGTTCAATGAAATGTGGCCCACTCTGGGGTGGAAACATCATTTAACAGCACCAGTACTTGCCTGCACAAGAAGTGAAGAGTCCTGCATCTAATTAAATCAAGAATTACACTGGAGATTTATCAGGAAATTTAATCAAAACTCCCATTTATCAGAAAAGAGCCATAGGATCTTTAATGATAAGAGAGCAGAACCTCACTGTTGCATCTCTTCTCAAAGATAGCATATTGTTGCATTGCGGTTAGTGCTGAGAGGGAGTGGTCCCTTTTGAATCACCCAACAACTGGAGATCTCAGAGTATTGACCAGGCCCACACAACATAAGGTTACAGCCCAAGCTCATGCTTCAACTATTTAGCAAGACTGGTCTTCAGGAAAGGTTTGTTACAATGCTCTGCATCAATTGGTGGAAGCGCATGAAGGATGAAACAAGCAATTCCTACTGCAGAGTTTGAAACCCCTACAAATCCATAGGTCCACTGGATCTAGGCCAGGGATTAGGCTGTGCAAGTCCTATTGCCTGGGACTTTAAGGGGTGAGCAAGACACTAGAAAATCCCTCATATATTCCACATCCAAAAAGGAGTCTGGGGATGGGCAGAATCATTTTTAGGACTTTCCTATCTGACATTTAGGATTCAATAGTTACTACTTTTGCTTTTAAAATGTGACACAATCTTGGCACTTGTGTCAGGAACATCATTCCAGAACCTGAAACCAATGATTTCAACTGTTTACTTTGGCTAAGGCTGTAGTGCTCCTCTCACCTGGAAAAGAAACAAGCTTTCTACTCACCAAGGTTTCATATTAACAAGGACATTGTCTGCCCTACTCTGACCCCACAGTCAGTGACCCCAATCACCAACGAAAAACATTCCAAAGGCTCCTATGGTGAAGTAGCTTAGAAAGAGGTAAGAGTTAGCATTTCTGAAACAGCAGCAACTCATATCGGGGATGCTGGGGAAGGAGAGGTTGGCGGTATGGGGAGTGAAGAGAGGCTCCAAAGGGATGCTTTCAATGCCACCTGGTTTGTTCCCACTCTAATTGCAAGCCTGCCTCAGAACCAAAGATCTGCTGATGCAATGCTGAAGTTGATGTTCTATTCCCAGCTGGCAGGGTGCAAGATGACCAAGAGTCACTTTCACTGGCATATATCCCTGATAGCCAGCTGGGGGAGGGAGGTGTACAGCTAGCTCAGTTACACCCAAATGGACAACGCAGCATGACCCCAACCCAACAGTTCTGACTGAGATGACCTCAGTGTTCCACAGGCCCAGCTAGAGAGAAGCCTTAAAAACAGTAGCATGGGCTGGTCCACTCCAGGATTTTGGGTGTTGAGTATCTAGCCTAGGCCCCTTCTCCGGGGAAAGCTCCTGCATGAGAAGTCTCCTGGCATGGTGACCACATCAGCATAACAGCCTGTTAAAGAGGGGAGCTCCCATCTCTTGCTCCAGCTACATACAGGTCACAAAGGATGTCAGCTGACAGAGACTTTATTTAGTCAAACACTATGGGATCCCCAGGTTAAGCCTAGTAAGGATCACAGCAAGTCAGGGCAATGCAAGGCTAATCAGTCCCCTGCGCCAACTCCAACAATCAGCCCCGTGCACTAACTACATCACTGACTCCAACAATCAGAATGTAAGACAGACAGCCAAAATGAGAGCCCAAACTGTACACTGCCTGAGCGCAGACACAATATGGCTGCACAGACTAGGGATGTTAGATAGCGGGTTTTTGAATAGTCATGTAACCACATGACATCTTCGCAATTACACAACTAGTCGATAGTCCCCAGGGCAGGGCAGGGCCGGCAGCCAATGAGCTCCCAGCCCCACTCCCAGGGAGAGCCCTGCCACCCCGCGCTGCTGCCCCTCTATCAGAAGCAGCAGTGCAGGGTGGCAGTGGGAGCCAGTTTAAAAACCAGCTCCCTTCATGGATTGGCTGCCTGCCACCCTACGCTGCTGCCTCTGATACAGCTTGGACCCCACCACGGATGGGGGCTGCTACCGCAAATCAGCCTCTGCTTGCGGCAGGCCCAGGCTCACTGTGGACAGAAGCTGCTCTAGAAAATGCAGAGCAGCCACTGTCTGCAGGGAGCTCTGACCTCCTGTGGACAGAGGATGCTACCACAAAGCAGCCTCTGCTTGTGGTGGGCCCAGGCCCACCGTGGACAGAGGCCTTGTGGCAGCCTTGCCTGCCCCCCAGCCTCCGCTGCTGCCTCTGATAGAGGAGGGGAGGAAACAGACAGCACCCTCCTTTGGGGGGGAGGGGGGGAGACAGGCTGCACCATGGAGCAGGTGCCGGGGAGAACTGACTTTTCAGTTGGCTCCCCCCAGCACTGCCTCCTGATACAGAGACAGGAAGGGGGGGAGTGAGTAGTCAACAAGTTTAACTGAAAAGCCTAAGATTATCTGTTAATTGTCTACTCGACTACTCATTGACATCCCTAGCACAGACCAGTAGCCAATTCCTAACATAGGGCATTCAAAACCACTTAGTACAAAAGAAATACACAAGGAAACAGAGCCACAGTAGAAATGATCTCATTACTGGAGGAGGTGTAAAAAATCCTCTTTAAAATCAAAGGTGCCATTGAGGAGCCCCAAAGTGCCTTTCTGCTGGAATTCATTGCGGTATTTATCCCGGAACTCTTTATGGACGTCATCTATCAACTTATCCACATAGGTCAGAGTCAGGATCTTCTGAAATCCAACCTGGAAGGAGGAGAGCAGAAAGTTACAAGCACTGTTAGAGAGCAGCTAAGATGTATCATTAGCTGAAAGATACACTGCAACACATTCTTATTGCTACACCAGCAACAAACTACTAAAATTAAAAGAAAGGAGCTAGAAGACACTGCTATCTTGACAATTAGATGATTTATGACTCTAGGACTACAGAGTCCACTTCAAAGCTTGGAGCTCAGAGTCTTTTCAAGATGCTGCAAGTAAAATTATAAGTTTAAACACTATATATTAAAAGGGAATAGTGTAACGACTACTGTTACAAAGATAATACTAACAGAAAAAATATTTATTTTCCTTGGGCTGTTATACATTTGAGTACTTGGTACAGTTAGTTTCTCTTATGAACTGGACTTGAACAGAAATATATTTGGAAAAAAACTGGAAGATGTTATTGTTTAAAAAAAAAGGGAAAGGATAAAACCTGAAAACTATTTCTAACTTTTAAAAAATGTACTAGATTTCATCTTGAAATGTGCCATTTTACTATTTCCAAACCAACTGTCCAGTTTCTAAAAACTAATTAAGTTAATGTAACATACTATACAGCTTTTAAAAAAATTTGAATTTTCAATGGAGACCAATCTCAGTCCCATCATACATCATAAGACTAGAATTGCTAGGATCTACAGTGTTGGATGATGAAAATAGCTGCCAAACACACTTATTACTGAAGAAAGATCAGAATAGCAGCTGGTATTGCTAAAAACTACTCAACTTTTATTTAGTGTACACACCCACTTAAAGTGCACTTTTTTAGGGTCCAACTCTGCAAACCACCTTCAACTCTGAAGTCATTTTCACCCACTGAAATGAAAGGAAATTGAAGGCACTCATCTCACAGAATCAGGCCCTAAATTATCCCTAAATTTGAAGTGCATTAATGAGTAGAGGGCATTCTCCTTTATACCTAGTGTACAGATTATCCTGTACAAATGCACTGTACACCACATTAGGAAGGGGGTAGCCACAGATTATTTTACAGCAATACTGAGCTTTCACTCATCCCCAAATAGAGCAGCTATTCTCAAGACAAAGTGTAAAACTGCATCCAAGATAACCTTAGAGAGACCTGGCTAATCTGGGATTAGCTTTTGACCCCAAGCAAACGGCATCCAGAACAGCTAGGCAGAACAGAGATGACAGTCGATACATGTGCCACAGATGCCTTAGTCTGCACTTTGTAATCTGTGGCTAACCTCAACAAGCTCATTTTAATCAAACACTAAAAACAAAACTGTAAACAGAAAACAATCTGACTAAATATCTACAATGAAAGAAGCTGCTGATAATTCAAACCATTCCAAGCAAAGAATGCAAACGTTTGGCACCATCTTTACTGCTCAAGACTCTAAAATTTTCACTTACAGCAAAGCAGAAGGGGGACTCATGATTCTTCACTTAAGGCTCTTGACAGAGCCTGTTAGAGACAGGCACACACTCAGATGAGACCAAAAGTAAATTCTCAGCCCCATTGAAGCCAATGGGAGTTTTGCCACTAACTGTGATAGGGCCAGAACTTCACTCTAGGCTGCCCCCTATGGTAAGAATACCAGATTTTTAGATTTCAGAAAGATTTTTGTCACACCTTAAATGGGATGGTAGACTTACCACTGGAATTATATCTGACACCCACAACAAAAATGATATTTCACTGCCCTCTGGTGCCATAGCTCTTAAACTTACTCACCAATGGCACCTCCATTGGACATCATGGACCAGAAGCAACCCCAAAATGCACCGCAAGTATGAGTTACAATTGGCCACAGTCTTCTATGGCACATTCTAATCTACCCTGTTAAACCTGGGAGAGTCAATTCAAGTTCACAAGTAAATTGGACAAGTTACCTCACTACAATAGCAGCCTGGACTCCTTGGTCAATACTGTAACAATTCACGCATCCTATTACTGCTCACTAACAAAATGGCTCTTCTGGAAACAATAGCCAGTCACTATTTTGAAAATGAAATACACCTTGAGCTGATAGAGCACTTCTATGCAAGGGTTTCAGAATCTCTTTCATTCATCATTTCACCCCAAGGCTCTATACTCTGAGGTAAATATCAGAACTATCTTACGTAGAAGCAACTCTGAAGTTCAATGATACTTTCTAACTAGTTCAATGTCATGAAGCAAGTCCAGAAAATTGCTGAGAACAGAGTCCAGAATACGAAACAGGCTTTTTCAGCCATGCACAATGTCTTGAATTTAAGATGTTCTATTAAGTGTGTCTTTATCAATACATCAGCTTTGGGATTTTATGTCATTCCAGATACAGAGTCCTAAAACTGCCCAAACACTTGGGCAAGCAGAAGGGGCTGTTAACACAATTTACTTACCACAAACACAAGCTCAAATTGATTGTCCAGTTTGTACTTAAGTGTAAGAGCTTCATGGTTAAAAGAATTGTTGCCACCTCGCTCCTATGAGAAAAAACAAACAAAACAATTACTCTGTCATTGAAGAGCTGCCCTAAAACTGGAAAAGAATGCTCTGTATACAAATGACCAGAGTTCTAAAAGTTCCTGTAGTCCCCTTTCCTGGGAATAGGGATGTTAGGATTAACAAATGAGTCTAGGCTAACAGCTACACACACCTCCTCCATTCCCTCTGCTGCCTCTGTTTCAGAGGCAGCGGGTGGAGCGGGGGAACTGGAAACAGTGCCTGTGGGGAGCCAGCCATGGCCACTCAGTGACAGCAGTGCAGGATGGTGGGACAGGCGGGAGCCAGTGCTTGGGGGGAGCCTGCTTAAAAGCCAACTCCCCAAGAGCACCGGCTCCTGTAGAGCTGCCTGCCCTGTGTTGCTGCCTCTGAAAGAGAGGCAGCAGCATCGGGGCAGATGGTACACACAGAAAGGCTCCCTGCACATACCAGCTCTGTCTGTCCCCTCACCCTGCCTGTGCTGCTGCCACTCTATCAGAGGGGAGAGGCACAAGTATGTGCTCCTGCCTGCCCCCCACCTGTAAATATGTAATCGCTGAAAATTCAGCATTTACACATTTACAAAAATAAACATTTGCTACATTCCCTGGTTGGGAATGCAGTCTATATTTAACCTCCACATTTCCTAGTGAGCTACAAGAGCTGAGGAAACCAGAGGAATGCCACCAATACAGAAGGAAGGAGAAAATGGGGAAGGCCCACCAATCAAGCCCAAGCTGTGCTGAGATGCCTTGGCATGTTGCCAAAAGTTCTAGTTCTGCAATCAACTGTCATAAAGCAAAGATGATCATAGCCCCCTTCATCTCAGGATGTCCTGGGGAACAGCAATAGGACACTGTCATTGAGCTATACACATGCCAAATCCTGGCTGGCTGGGGAGACAGGGGGTAGTGCCAACATGCTGGTTCTAGGACCCTCTCTCCCAAAGATTAACCGTACTGACTACTTCTGGTTTCTGTACTGACAAGTCTGTTCTATGCTGTGTCCCTGTCAACTAATAAACCTTCTGTTCTACCTGCTGACTGAGAGTCACATCTGACTTCAGAGAGGGGTGCAAGACCCATTGACTCCTCCACACTTTGATGACACTAGTGATGTAAACATGCACCCACCTACATGGTTAACCGCTGGGCTCATCAGTTAACCCTCACGGTTACATGCAGCCCCTCCTCTATGCTGCTGCCTCTGTATTAGAGGCAGCGAGATAGAGGGAGACTGGTGCGCATGGGGAGCCAACTGTATCAGAGGCAGCAGGGCTGGGAAGGGAGGGCAGGCATGGTACATGGGAGGAGCTTTCAAGCCAACTCCCAGCAAGCCAATTGCCCCCCTCCCACACTGCTGCATGGAGAGGGGGAGAACAGGCAGGAGCTTGGGCTTAAAAGCTGGCTCCCCACAAGCACCAGCTCCCACCCCCATGTGTAAACATGTAACCCCTGAAAATGTCGGTGGTTAAACATTTACACAAATAAACACTTTAACATCCCTAGATCACACTACCCTCAAAGCTAAACTGGTGCAGCATGTAGGGGTGGGGGAGTCTGGCACATCCCACCAATGGATGAGCAGGGTAGAGAGCGGCCGGGGGGGGGGGGGGAGGGAGAATTTCCCATCCCCCAAGAATGAGTGGGAGGGAGCTCTCACCTCCCCCACAGGGCTGAGTGAGGGGAGGAGTAGAGCTCGAGAACACCGCCTCCCATTCACCCCACCAGCACTGAGCTGCCCCCTCCCCCCACGACAGCTGAGGGAAAAGGTGGCGAGGGTGGGTGTGGAAGATCCCTCCCCTGGGGCACTGAGGGAGGAAAGGCGGGGGTGGAAAGTCTTCTTCCACCCCCCCCCCGGGAGGGGGGGCGCTGAGAGGCGGGCACCAGGGTTGAGGACAGTCCCTCGCCCCCCCACCGTGGGACTAAAAAGCGGCGGACGCTCTCTCCCCCCCCCCCAGGCGGGGCGGCCTCACCTGCAGCAGCACGGAGCGGATGAGCGCGTTGACGGGCGCGGTGCAGGCGGCCGCGGGGCCGCGCACGCCCTGGAAGCACCAGAGCACGAGGCCGCCCTTGCTGAAGATGGTGAAGAAGTCGAGCATGGCGGGGCGGGGCGGGCTCCGGGCCAGGCCCGGGGTGCGGCGGCTGCGGGCTCCGGGGCGCCAAGGAACCGGCCCGACCACCTCGGCACACGTCAGACTAACTCCCCACTCACTTCCGCCGGAAACCCCGCACGGCGGCTGGGCACAATCCAGGGGGCGGGGCCGGACGGAGAAAGTGATTGGTCCGTCCCCTCACCATGCCATCCTATCCCGGCTCGTGTTGGGGCGGGCGCCGGAGAGCGAAGCCGCCATTGGTCCGTTCTACGTATCGTGACGGCCCGCTGTTCGGACTGCCTATCCGCACGAGCGCTTTGGGGGCGGAGCTGGCATTCGCGGCATTGATTGGTCAATTATATCAGGCGTCCCTTCCTCAGGAGGCGGTACCCGAGCATGGCCAATCCCTGTCATTGGGCGCGCTCCGGGAGTGAAGGGCAGACAGGGAGGAGGCGGATTGGAGGCTTGCTCAGGGGTGGAGGAGTGTACTCGGAGGCCATTGGCTAGCGCGGGGGAGGGGGCGGAGTCTGCCCCTGACCCGCTCCTGAGCCCGCGCTGGGCGCCCTGTCAGGCCGGCAGCATGATCCGGGCTGGCCGCGTGTGCCGGGGCTGGGCGCCCCTCCGAGCCCGCCCTCTGCCCGGCCCCGCCGGGGACTGCGCGCCCCGGCCCCGCGGGCTCCGCACCGGCCGCCCCCAGTGCCGGGACCTCTTCGGCGGTGAGGGACAGGGGGGTCCCGGCTCGGGGCGGGGCTCTGTGGGGCTCGGCTTTGGGGGGGGCTCGGCTCTGTGGGGCTCGGCTGGGGGCGGGGGGGGGGGGCTCGGCTCCGTGGGGCTCGGCTTTGGGGGGGGCTCGGCTGGGGGCGGGGGGGGGGGGGCTCGGCTCCGTGGGGCTCGGCTTTGGGGTGGGGGGGCTCGGCTGGGGGCGGGGGGGGGGCTCGGCTCCGTGGGGCTCGGCTTTGGGGGCGGGGGGGCTCGGCTCTGTGGGGCTCGGCTGGGGGCGGGGGGGGGGCTCGGCTCTGTGGGGCTCGGCTGGGGGTGGGGGGGGCTCGGCTGGGGGCGGCTGGGGGCGGGGGGGGGGCTCGGCTCCGTGGGGCTCGGCTTGGGGGGGGCGGGGGGGGGGCTCGGCTCCGTGGGGCTCGGCTTGGGGGGGCGGGGCGGGGCTCGGCTCCGTGGGGCTCGGCTTGGGGGGGGGGGGGTTGGTGGGGCGAGGAGGGGGGGATGTGCGTGTGTGGGGAGGGTAACCCGACGGGGGTCGGGTCTGGTCTTGGCTGGGGCCCCAGGATTCCCACGGCATTGCGGTGTGATGGGGGGTCAGCAGGCAGGGACTCCTGGTGGGGGCTGCATGGCCAGGGGCCAAGGTGTGAACTCACCCAGACAGGGGCTGTGGGGGGATTTTTCCTGCCTAGGCTGGAGAGATGCTCCACGCTGCCCAGGGCCAGACCGACCTGCCTGCCCTCAGGTCTCATTGCGCTGTCAGGAGCTGGGGTGGGTTCGTAAAATGTCTGGAGCATAGGGCTGGGGCCCAGGACTCCTGGGTTCCATCTCCAGTCACTGTGCCCCTTGGGCAGGGCCTCTCCCCGTGGCGCAGTTTCCATCTATATGAGAAGGGGGAGGGTGGTTGTATTCCTGGACCAGGGCCCTCTTGTGCTAGGTGCTCTACACAGACCAAAAAGATGGTGCCTGCCTTGGCTGTGAGGTTAAATTCGTTCATGTTCCTAAAATGTTTTAAACTTGGCTAGAAGTGAGTAGAGTGTCACCCCATGGGCACATGTCCCTGTGTAAATCAGAGTTCATCACGTAGGTTGCGTTCATTATTAACCCACCTCGCATTGTTTATTACAATTTTTATCTCTTCTGGGCAAGTTCCTCCCTGCTGCCTCATCATTGGTGTCTCTTGTGGGTAATTCAGCCCCTGGATTTTATTGTTAAGAGACTTGTGGACAGAGCACTGGACTTGGACTCAGGAGATGTAAATTCCGTTCCTGGCTCTGCCAGTAGCCTGCTGGACAAGTCATGGCTGTGCCTCAGTTTCCCCATTTGTAAAATGAGGCTAATGATGCTGATTTCCTTTTATAAAGCGCTTTGAGGTCTGTGCACTGCATAAAGTTAGGTATTATTATTGTACATGTTTAAAGAGACAGGTTGTGAAATGGGGTTCATTCTGCTCTTAAAGTCTCCAGCCAGATTCCAGCTGAGCGCACGTCCAGTGGTGGTAGTGAACATTGAGCCATATTTTTGGAAGTAATGAACGGGTGATATGCAGGAGCAGTGGAAAGAGACTGATGTCTATTTCTTGTCTTCAGCTACATGACTTTGATCAGGGTTACAACAGACAAGAAAGTGTATCCTATATGGCAGGAGTCAATGACTCCAGCGTAGCAGTGACTGCTACACGTGGGACCAGCTTTGACCAAAGCCACATGGGATACTAAAAGAGAGACATCTTGGCCTCTGGGTTTCCGTTAAACGCTGGACTGGTGTTGGAACTGGGCTGAATGACCAGGCACCGAGCTAGACCTCTAACTGGCATGCCAAGAAGAGGACTGTGCAGAGGGCATCTTGGAACTCTGCACACAAGACTAGCCTCTGGGGAGATTGAAATGTATCCTTTCATTTCAGTGTACAGATAGTCCCCGACTTACGAACGAGTTATGTATCAAGCGCTTGGGCGTAACTCGATCTGTTCGTAAGTAGGACCCCATTCATTTACATGTGACCTCACTGTTCGTAAACATGGATCGCGCGTTTGTAACTCGGGGACGCGCTTAATGGGAGGTTGGTCGTAAGGACGACCTGTCGTAAATTGATGCGTTCGTAACTCAGGGACTACCTGTATACCATTCTGTTGTATATTCAGAGCTAACTCAACCTCCGTTTGGCTGCCATGCAGCAGAGAAATAAAACTGCAAGGACTGCAGCAAAATGGGTGGTGACTTGGAGAAGGCATGATGATATAAGGGAGCAGATGCTTTTTTTGAATCTCAGGCCAGTTCTCAAAGGACTTTTCCAAAACCGCCATTGCCTTTGGTACCAGTGTCTCCCTTGTGGACAGTCTGAGCAGAGAAGCCAAGGAATGAATGAGGAACTGGAACTCCAGTAATTTCTTGGGCCATGGTGGGGCTCTCCATTGCAAGGTGGAGACTGTATCGGCTGGGCAGTGTGAGGCAAGTTTTGCCCAGGCTGCAGCTGTAGAGTGTCAACAGAAAAGTTCATTTTGAGGGCCATCAATTAGGTGTCTTTCACCTGCACTGAGCCCACTTTGCAGAGAAAAAAATCCCTGTAAATATCTCTCCCAACCTTCCAAAGGAAGTGGTAAAAGCCCTTAGGTGAGCCATTGAAAACTGGACTGAGGAGCATGTGGTGTTGTGTTTACATGCTACGGCTTGTTCAGAGAGGTTGCAGTCAGACCGAGGAATGATCCTAAGAGTCAAGGAGTCCAAAGCCGGGGTTCCATTGGGTCTGGGAACCAGAGGATTCGCTCCTCCCCGAACCATGTGGGTTTCTCCCACGGCAGAGTTCCTGTGGCGCATAGCTCTCTTGTAGGCTGCGGGGTCTGGGGCCATCGTCACCTCTTCCTGCTCTGCTCCCACTCTCCCCCTTTGTTCTCCTTCCCTGAAGCCCCTCCCCAGAGCTATGCAACGACTCGGGAGGATACCAGGGAGCCTGGCAGCAGGGGTTGCTGCCTGCGGGAGGGCTCTGTGTACCACACACACGTGTGACATGTTCACACTGGCCTTGGTTAATGAGAGATCCTGCTGCGGGCTGAATGAGGCATCAGTTGAATCCAGCCCTAGATGGAACAAAGTGTCGTTATACAGCCCACGGGTGGTGGTGTGAATCTCAGTGGCTAGGTCCTCCACTGAGGGCAGTTTTCTGCCACACAAGGAGGGAAGGAAGAATACCTCACCTAGCGACAGTCTCCACATCCAGGGCTAGTCCGGGATCTGGCGGCAACTTGAGGCTTTGCACCACCAACCTGGTCTGATGACTCCGCTACAGGAGAGGTGTCAGAGTATGTTGGAGTCTTCCCTGTTCACAAAACATCCTGTGTGATTTTCCTGAGTTGACCCAGAGCCAAATGCTCTTTGTCCACCTGTCAAACTCCTCCAGATGCTGGGACACCCTGGGGATGGTGGAGGCTGTATCAGTGGAGAAGGGAGCTATGCAATTATCTGCATCTCATGCAGGGCCCAAGCTCCAGCATCTCCTGAGCTTACTACAGGTTGGATCTCTCTCATCCGGCACCCTTGGTACTGGACTGGTCCTGATTGAGGGGTTTTGCCGGACCAGGGGATGTCCCTCCCTACATGGCCTGTGCTGAATTCCTGCCCCTTTCTAAGGCTCCAGCCTGGCACCGCTGCTGCCTGCCAGGTCATGGCTCCCCAGGTTGGAGCTCCCTAGCTGCTGCTGCCAGACCCTGAGCTCCAGGGCCGGAGCCCCGCAGCCGCTGCTGGACCTGAATTCTATGGCAGGGGCCGGAGCCCCGCAGCCACTGCTGGACCCGAGCTCCAGGGCCGGGGCTGGAGCTCCCCAGCTGCTGCTGACCCCTGCTACCTCCCGGCCACAGGGGGCAGAACTCTCAGCTGCACTGCCTGCCCCTTCGTCTCCACCCTATGGGGCTCCCAACTGAGTCGCCGTTTTCCCCCCCGCCATGCTCCTGCCCTATGACCCGACCTCCTTATACCTGGGCTCTGTGGTCCAGGAACATCCCTGGTCCTGCTGGATCACAGATGTTGCTGGCCCAGAGAGTCCTGGTTAAGGGAGGTACAGCCTGTACATGGCGTAGTGGACAACAGAGGGGGGAAGTGTGTCCTGAGCCTTGGCTGACCTTGCCCAGTCAATGCAATAACCCTTTTACTAGCCCTGGTACAGGCGGAAAGCAGCTCACACTCCCATCTCTCCTTACAGACCTAGAGAAGGAGGTGGGGAAGTTCCAGAAGAAGTTAAAAGAGAGTCTCCCCGGCAGTGAGTGGAACCCTATGGGCACCACCAAAGGTCTCCCCCCTGAGCAAGCAGATGTGGTCATCGTGGGGGGAGGGGTGATGGGCTGGTCCGTCGCCTACTGGCTGAAGTGCCTAGAGACCCGGAAAGGCGCGCTCCGAGTGGCCGTGATTGAGAAGGACCCCACAGTAAGTTACCCATGAGGAGGCTGCTACTGAAACACGCAGCATCTCAGACCTGTGCAGAGCCCGGGTCTTATTTAGAAACTGAGCTGAGCTCCCAAGTGCTGTAGCTGCTCTGCACACCCGACCCACCCTGTCCTCCTCCTTGCACCAGGCCTCCCTTCCTTCCCCACAAGAAAAGTTTGCATCCACAAAAGGTGAGGCCAGCTGCCCCAAAAGAGCCGAGTGGGAGGAGTCCAGAGAAGAGCCAGCTCGGTGTGTGAGGAGAATCAGGGGCCCTACAGAGCTGCAGAGAAATGGTTCTAATGGGGGGAGTCAAGACGCAATGGCCCAAGGTGAAGGAAGGAAAAGCTTAGGCTGAGCATTGGGGGAAGAGAAAGGGTCTTAGCAGCCAGAGCAATTGGGGCAGTAGATTGGGCTTCCCCCAGGAGGCTGCAAAGACTGATTGGAGCAGGGTCGGTAGGGAATGGGGTAGAGGCTGCCTTGCAGAAAGAGCGGTTGGGCTGGGTGATCCAGTAGTTACTCTGAGACCAGCATGAAGGGAGGATACAGTGTTCCAACCCTTTTATTTGGATCAAGGACTCATGCGTTCCATGGTGTTAAGATAGATCAGCACCTGTGTGTTCGAGATATAGCATAAGCAGAACCAGGATAGTATTCTTGCCAGCAAGTTAAGGAAGTATGGATTGGATACACGGACTATAAGGTGACTGGAAAACTGGCTAGATTGTCGGGCTCATCAGGTAGTGATCACTGACTCTTCTGGCTGGCTGGCGGTCGGTTTCAAGTGGAATGCTCTAGGGGTTGGTTCTGGGTCCTGTTTTGTCCAATGTCTTTATTAATGACCTGGATGAGGGGATGGGTTGCACCCTCAGCAAGTTTGCGGATGACTCTAAGCTGGAGGGAGAGGTAGTTATGTTGGAGGATAGGAATATGGTCCAGAGTACAGTCTTGGGACAGAAGAATCCCAAGCATTGTTACAGGCTGGGGACCGACTGGCTAAGTAGCAGTTCTGCAGAAAAGGACCTGGGGATTAGTGGATGAGAAGCTGGGTATGAGTCAACAGGGTACTCTTGTAGCCAAGAAGGCTAATGGTATATTAGGGTGCATTAGGAGGAGCATTGCCAGCAGATCTGGAGAAGTGATTATTCCCCTTTATTTGGCTCTGGTGGGGCTACATCTGGAGTATTGCGTCCAGTTCTGGGGCCCCCACTACGGAAAGGATGTGGGCGCATTGGAGAAAGTTCAGCAGAGGGCAACCAAAATGATTGGGAGGCTGAAGCACATGATGTATGAGGACAGTCTGAGGTATTTGGGCTTGTTTAGTCTGCAGAAGAGAAGAGTGAGGGGGGATTTGATAGTAGCCTTTATCTGTCTGAAGGGAGGTTCCAAAGAGGATGGAGCCAATCTGTTTTCAGTGGTGACAGGTGACAGAATGAGGAGCAATGGTCTCAAGTTACAGTGGGGGGAGGTCTAGGTTGGATATTAGGAAAAACTATTTCCCTGGGAGGGTGGTGAAGCACTGGAATGGGTTACCTAGGTGGTGGAATCTCCATCCCTCTGGCTGGGATGATTTAGTTGGGATTGGTCCTGCTTTGGGCAGGGGGCTGGACTCGATGATCTCCTGAGGTCTCATCCAACCCTAGGATTCTGTAATTCTAGAACGCACCAAGGAGTCATTTGGTCTGTGCTCTGCCTACATTGGAGCTTGGTAATTTAAGAGTGGACTTGTATAGAGCTACCAGGAGGACCTTTCCAGTCCTGTGATGTTATGATTTGCCTTTGCCTCTGTGATTTCATCCTTTTTCCTCCCCATCGTATTTCTTTACCCACTAATGACCAGGGTAGGATTGTGGCAGGTTTTGGCCCCCTATGTTAGGATAACTGTGTTCCTGCTCCATTGGGGTCACTGCTAAACCCCCACGATCAGGTTTCTCCTGAAGATGTATCTGTTGCGGGACAAAAGTAGCTTTGTAACTGAAGCACAGCCCAGGTTGCCAGGGACCAAAAGTTGTTGCCATCTGCCGACTGTTTGGTGGCCTCTCTGGTTTCCAAGAGATGAGTGCCCACATCGCCCCATTGGTAGTCTCAGGAGGGAATGGTCCATGAAAACCGATGTCCCCTGTGCCCACTAGAGGGAGCTCCTGGGGTTCCTTGGTAGGCAGCATTGCACTGCTGCTACTGGTCCTGGCTTTGCTCCATGGATAGGGCTGTCAGGTCTGGGCCTTTCACGAGCATTAGAGCCTGGGAGAGGGCAGACCTGAAAACTCACTGCCTTCTTTCTGTTTTGGTAACTGTCATTGTGACCATCCTTCCCCTGCCCCTTTGGCTTCCTTACAGTACTCGAAAGCCTCCACCGTGCTCTCTGTGGGAGGGATTCGGCAGCAGTTCTCTTTGCCAGAAAACATCCAGATGTCCCTCTACTCAGCGTTCTTCCTGCGCACAATCAACGTACGTCCCACGGGCCAAGCTCTGCAGGGAGGCGCGAGGGCCTTGTGTTCTCCAGGGGCCCCAGAGTCTGTGAGCTCAGTGCTAGAGGAAGTTCGGAGTCAGGCTGAGGGGTGCTACAAGCATGCTGACCTCCTTGCTGCCATGGCTGCAGTGGAGCCGAGTATGATTCACGTCATTAGCTGTGTGTCTGCGTGACTGTGTTCATCAGACATTGTTTGGATCGTCTTGTGGGCTTCCGTCTGCTGCTTGCAGGTGTCAATCTGGAGCGTCTCTGGATTTACACCAGTGTGTGAGATCGGTATCTGTCCCTTCTGCAGGCATTGGCCTATGCTTACTAATACCTCAGGCTTTCTGTTGCTTTTTGCATGTTGAAGCACTGCACAAACGTTAACTAGGTCACCTGCTGCATGACCACGCCCATGGCCTGGGTTTGATTCCCATCTTTGTTCCCAAGATGACAAGTGCTAGGAAATGTGTGTAGGTGATGCTGTCCGTCACTGGGGAGACTTGAAGGGGGTTATGTCGCTTGTCAGCAACCCCTCGGGCAGAGCCAAGAGCTGCACTGGGGTCTCCAAGGGAGATCTCTAGCACAGGAGAACAGGTCATTCTGAGGGGGTTGCCACCACATCAGTGCAGTTCCTCCATTTTATGGGGAGATAATGCAGTGATGATTTCTTGAATGGGTCCTGGCCGGGTCCTTTTTCCTCTGCATCTACCTGAACAGGTCAGTGACTGAAGTATTGACAGGCACACTCTGTCCACAGGAGCATTTGGGGGTTGTGAACGAGCCTCCCATAGATATTCAGTTTAACCCCTTGGGGTACCTCTTCCTGGCCTCAGAGGACGGAGCTGCCATATTGGAGGAGAACGTGCATGTTCAGAGGTACAGCCCCTCCGCGGGGAGCATGTTGGGAGCTGGGAAGCGAGGCTGTGGAGGTAGTGGCCGATGGTGGCCAGCCAATGTTGTAGCAAAGAGCCCAAGCAGTTACCCTGGGAGCAAAGTAGGCACAGGGGATATTGCCTTTATGGACACTCCAGCTCAGAAGTACTGAACTCCCTCCAGCTCTGCAGAGAAGCCTCCAGCATCTGTACAACCTTGCAGCTCTAGGTTGGGGTTTTCCCATTCTGCCTGTCCTGGGCCCCCCTCGCAGAGTGTTTTTACCACACCCCAGTCTGGCCTGCCCATGCCTCCCTTCTAACTGCAGCCTCCCAAGATGGGGTAACTGACTGGAAAACCCATGGGGCTTCATTAAAAGCTTGGTTGAGAGCCCCCCAAAATTATTCCTTATCCCTTGTGGCCAAAGCTTTTCTAGCTCAGGTCATTAGATGGGAGGAGCTTGTTCACTGGCCCTTTGCCCCACCTGGGCTCCCCTGGCACTGAGCAATCTTGAGTCCCACAAAGCGCTGCCCCACCGGCATTCTACACTCCCTGGCAATGAACTCAGATGGTCACAGGTCCTGTGTGAATAAGTGGGTCTTGCCCGGCAAGGGGAATTGGCCATTTCCAGAGGTAACCAAGGGGAGCAGTGGGGGCAGAGAACCTAACTTGTTTCAAGACTGAGCTGGCCAAGTTTACAGTGGTACAGTGAGACTGGTGGCACAGTGAGACTGCCGACAGTGGCACGTAGCCAGTCTGGGACTGCTAGCAGCAAATATCTCCAGTGGCTGGCGATGGGACACTAGGTGGGGTGGGAGGCCCTAAATTACTACTGGAGACTCTGTCCCAGGTGTCTTCCTGGCAAATCTTGCCCATGTGCTCAAGGTCTAACAGACACCCTATTTGTAGTCAGGAAGGAATTTTCCCCTGGCTCAGATTGGCACAGACCCTGGAGGTTTTTCACCTTTCTCTGCAGTATATGGGGGATAGGTCACTTGCTGGTTTAAACTGGGGTAAATGGCTGCTCTGTAACTGAGTCTTGAGATGTGATTTGAGGACTTCAGTAACTCATCCAGCGGGTAGGTGTCCATTGCAGGAGTGGGTGGGTGAGGTCAGAGCCTGCAATGTGTAGGAAAGCAGACTAGAGGGTCACGATGGTCTCTTCTGGCCTTAAAATCTGAGTCTATAGCAATTTCGGTGGGCATGGGGTCTTCTGCTGAGAATGCCCATGACCCGTCCCTGTGTGAGGAAGAGAGATGGGCTTGACAAGCTTGAGGGATGATGCCTTTATACCCTTAGTATGGGGAGGAGATCTGGGGAGAGAAGCAAAACTGCTGGGGGAAGGAAGGAAATTCTTTCAAGTCCCAGACAGCATTGTAGGTTTCCTTGTTTTCCCGTTGCAGTTATGCTTTGTTTTCTCCAGATCTCCTCCCCTATGTTTTCTTGCTCTAGCTGGGATCAGGACAAAACTGGCATATTCTGATGTATATTTAATGGCTTTTCAGGGCCCAAGGAGCGAAGGTCTCCCTTCTGTCACCAACACAACTGAAGAAGAAGTATCCATGGTTGAATACCGATGGTGTGGCTGTGGCATCCTATGGTATCTAATTGCTAGACCCCTGTCTAACCCATGGGGGCTGGAACTCCCTTTATACTTCACTCCTCTAATATTTAGCGAGACTGAAATGAAAAAGAAAATGTAACAGCTGTGTCTGAAACTCTAGAAAATGCTATTGAAGGAATTGAAAGGACTAGCTCTCAGTGCAAGGGTTCATCTTGCTCTTAAATATTAAGTGCAAAACCACATTTTAATGCCATGTTAGGGCTGAAAAATCCAAGTCCAAAGTAAGATAGTACCAAAAATTAAGGTTTCTGATAAATATTAAACTAGCTTGGTACATGTCTTGTCTGTTTTATGGCACACCTCGAATAACATAAGCAGTAGTACACCATTTAACAAAGCAAATGGGGAAAGTCATTATGTACAATGTGACCAAGTAAATGTAACTTTTGGGGGCTTGATTTCTCAGCAGTACATTAACATTAGGTGGCAAGAATTAATTTCCTTGTTTCCATGTGTATCTACTGAGAACACAGTTAATTGAAAGCATCGCCACATCAGACTGGGGAGGAGAAATAGAATTCAGATGGATTTGTTCCGAGCTGCTGACTTGACATGTTCATGCTTCTAAAATTATCCTACTGACTTCAGATTTGAATTAGTTTCCCTTCCCCATTGAGGTCTACAACCAAGTTAAAAATTTCTATTCTTACCCTCTCGTAGCAGAGGAGCTGAAAAGCCTCAGCCGGCATGTGTGGGGAAAGGGTTTTATCTTCCTGGCTACTTGGCACGATCACTCTCCAAACAAATGCATCTTTTGGGTGAGACCATACACAGAACCATTCAGACCTGCTGACGGGGAAAGCGAACACTTGGCCCGGGGCCTGGCCGTTCAAAGGGGCTCCTGACTCAAGCCATGGCTACTGCAGGAATTGCCCCCGGAGCACCACGATCCGGGTGGCACTGAGGGCTGGTTACCCCAGCCTGCCCCTATTGGGGGTAAGGCCCTGTCCCTCCCCCCCACACTTTGCCCAGGGGCCTGTGAGATCTGTTACCGCCCCTCTCCTGGCCAATGAGAATTTGTTTGACAAGACTGAAAAACAAAAGTGGAATTTGCCCTCATTAAAATGCTCCTTGCTGGGAACTGGTGTAACATTCACACAACTCTAGGTTAAATATTTACGTGTTGCTGAACAATGCCTGTATCTTAAAGAAAAACACTGATGCCTTAAGCAGGCCTAGCTAACCTCACCTCTATAACATAGGAGAGTAACACATAGCCGTCTGTACCATGCATAAGATAATGCACAGGTACTTATGGGCAACTTCTGTTTGTGCCTGTGACATTCTCCTCAGGCTAAGCATGAGCACTGGTATCTACAGAACTGGGGCTGTAGTTTGCAGGCATCCTACGTTTTGGGGGCTTGAAGGTTGCTTCATTCATTCTGTTCTTCCATGTGTCCATTCCTGGTTTCTATAGGCCTAGAAAATGAAGGTTGGTTTGATCCCTGGGTCCTCCTCCATGCCTTCAAGAGAAAAGCAATATCCATGGGTGTCTATCCGTGCCACGGAGAAGTGACATGTAAGTGACCCATCTCTGTGTCTGAGGCTGGCCTCCTGTACAGCTCCCACCAAAACCACTGAAGACCTTGAATCAGAAAGAAAACGATGAGGGTATGAAGTACCGGAAATATCTTTTAGGAACACACTGAAAGTTGTCCTTTATGGGCTCAGACTGGAGTCCAGGAGTCTGTGTTCCCCCTGCCACCACTTAGCGGGGATGTCACAAACACTAGAGCAGTGTGAGGACTGTAACTTCGGACCCGCTTTGGAAATCAGAGATCTCATCAGCTGTAGCAGGAATGAGTGACAGAGGATGCATCACGTGGTGGTTACCTGTTCTGTTCATTCCCTCTGGGGCAGCTGGCACTGGTCACTGCCAGAAGACAGGACATGGGCTGGATGGACTTTTGGTCTGGCCTAGTCTGTGCTTATGTTCTCGAACTGAGCTCTGAGCTCAGGTAAAAAATCTTTAGTTCCAAATACTTAATTAAAAAATGACAGACAGCCCCTTCCCAACTTTTTCTAGTCACTCTCCTCATCTGTTCATTTAAAATTAAATTACATGAAGCACTGGAGGCTATCTCCTGTAGGGAATAATGGAAACCTGTTCTGAGAGACTCCCCTAAATGGTACCATGTGAGACAGTCCATTTCTGATGTCTGTGCTTCTGTGTTGAATGTCATGGTTGTCTGCTACCCAATGGGTAAATGAGCAGAGAGGGTTAATGGAATAAGGACGGGGAGTCGGGATACGAAAGGTGTATTCCTAGCTCCATCACAGTGTCACTGAGGGTACGTCTAGACTACAGGCTTTTGTCGACAAAGCTTCTGTCGACAAAGAGCGTCTAGACTACATCCAGTTCTGTCGACAAAGCAAGCAAGCATGACAGTGTAGACGCAAAGGACAGCGTAGATGCAATAACGCCTTCTGTCGACAGAACTCTGTCAACAAAAGGCGTTATTCCTCATAGAATGAGGTTTACAGCTGTCAACAAAACTGCTGAGTTCTGTTGACGTTATGTTGACAGAACTCAGTGGCAGTGTAGATGCAGATATAGTTTTGTCGACAAAAGTTCACTTTTGTCGACAAAACCCTGTAGTCTAGACACACCCTGAGTGACTTTGGGCAGGTCACTTAATGTCTCTGTTTCTCCAGCTGTACTGTGAGACTAAGGACTGCCAGCTGTCTTTGTAAAGCATTTTGAACTCTATGGCTGAAAAGCACTTTATGAGAACTAAGTATAAGTACCCCACCCAGCATCTAATACACAGTATCTCTGATTGCTGGGTCTTGGGTGGTTTAGCACAAGTTCATTTCTCAGTAACCTGTCTCGTGACTTCCCCCCTTTTGTTGTGACTCATTCGTGAGCTCCATGGCTGCCCATTATCAATCACTGCACGTTACGGATCAGTGAGCGAACATTGTGACACAGCAGGGATTGTATTATGCACTGAAAACAAGCTAGCATCTGTCAGAGATATTAGTTTGAGTGGCCTTGGAATACACAGTATGTACTAGCGAAGGGACTGTAGGTAATTCACTAGCAGTCCAGACCAGTGTTTCTCAACCTTCTTTTTTTTTTATAAAGTACCCCTTTTTAAAAAAAAATAAGTACCCCCAGTACCTACAGTTTTCAGACACACAATTTTTTTCTACCATTGCAACACATTTGTTTAAACAACTTAATGCTAGCTGGGCAGGATATAAAATTTTTGGGTGTAAAAAGTACAAAAATTTCTGTTGTGTTGACATACCCCCAAGACTTCTCTCGAGTACCCCGAAGGGTATTCGTACCACTGGTTGAGAAACACTGGTCTAGAGAGTGCCACTTATAAGCTGTGTGTGCTGTAGATAGGCCCAGATCCTCAGAGATATTTGAAGGCAGGGAGCAAGTTGCTGTTTGCTGCATGTTTTTTTGTTTCTTTCCCAGCCTTTACCACCTCCTCCACAGAACTCATGACACCTGAGGGGGAGCTGACCTTCTCCCGCATTAATTATGTCCGCGTAAGTAACCCCCCAGTGGTCTGGTCCCACAGGAACTGCCCTAGTTCAGAGAGGAGAGATCCGTGCTGGATCCTGGTTTGACCCAACTTATCACTTGGTGGAAGAAAAATACCAGTCTATGTAATTGACTAGGCTCTCCTAAGACATCTGCATTAGGGGGCCGAGCTGGGTCCTTTGGGTAACCCTATAAGGGAGATATTTTAACAGTGAGGGGGACTGGCCATTAGAACAGCTCCTGGAGGGTCATGGTGGGTTCACCTTCACTTGGAGTCTTTCAGATTGAGACTGGATGTCTTCCAAAAGGCTCTACTGCAAGTCACTGGGCCCAGTGCCCAAGTCGCTGGGTGGCATCCCGCAGCCTAAGCCATGCCGGAGGACAGGTTGGATGATCGCTGGTCCATCTGGTCTTGAGTCTATGAAATCCAAACACACCGCGTAACTGCGAAAGCTTCCTTGTCCTTTGCGTGGGCTCTGGGCCATGGGAACTAGTGTAATCGCGCAGCGATGCCTTCTAATCCAAGGATCCAGGCAGTGGGTCTTCGTGGGTGTGGGACTCTGGGTTCTACTCCTACCTCTACCGTGCGTGACACTCCCTCTCTGTGGGCTTCGTTTTCTCCCCACAGTGAAGTCACTAATACTGATTCACTGCAAGGGGTGGGGAAACCGAGGCACAGAGTGATGCTGGGACTCACACAAGGCCTCATTCTGAGTCAGTGGCAGAGCCAGGAAGAGAACTGTCCTCACCACTTCCTGCTCTCCAGCAGCCCATACACACCCCACCTGCCCTCCCCCGTATCTTGCTTGATGCAGTTTCCAGTGCAGGGTCATTCAGGAGCTGGTTCTTTGCCCCCCACGTAGCGCTGTTGCTCTGTCTCTGGGCAGCCTGGAAAACCTTCCTGGGCATCTGCCCCCAGAGCTCTTTGGGGTCTGTGAAACTCTCTGCTCTCCCTCTTGGGCCTTTCAGGTCCAAATGCCCAACAGTTTGGAGTACCAGCCCGTGGAGTGCTCCCTGGTGGTCAATGCAGCTGGCTGCTGGTCAAGGAAGTTGGCAGAGATGGCCGGCGTTGGGATCGGCTCACCCAACACCCAAGAAGAGATCAGGCTACCAGTGGAACCCAGGAAAAGGTGCAGGTTACATACCATGGCCTGGCCCGGTGGAGTGGGAGATGTGACAGGAGGAGGCTCTGCGGGGCTGAGGCCCTGGGAGGTTGCTCTCCAGGAGGTGTGGGCATTGATTTCCACATTCGGGTTTGATTCCTTTACTGGGAACCCCCGTGTCCCCGCCACCAGGGGACGGGCTGGGGAAGGGTGTAGCTGGTTGGGCCAAGTGAAACTTCAGCACCACAGCTGAAGCGGACACATGGCGTGTGCTCCCTAAGGGTGGCTGCGCTGGGCAATGGAACGGAAGCAGTTTTCCAGAGATCGCTGGGAAATACCCCCCAGTCGCGTCTGTTGCTCTGTGAAGGCGGAAAAGGAAGAGCCTGGGGAATCGGGAAGAGCTGGGGGCTTGGATTCTCTGCCTGGCGTGGGCAGGCACTGGTGTAGAAGGCAGGCCCTGCCCCTAGGGGCACTCACCTTCCAGAAGCTTCTTCCCTGTGTCTGCTCTGGCTTCCAGGGCTCTGCAAGCGCCCCTCTCAGGATGGGGTGGGGGTGGGGTCTCTTGGTATTCAGTCCTGTAGCCAAACTGACGGCGCCCCCTACACCCCAGGTACGTCTATGTCTGGCACTGCCCCGACGGGCCCGGCCTGGCGTGTCCCACAGTGATTGACACCACAGGGACTTATTTCCGCCGGGAAGGCATAGGAGGCAACTACTTGGGGGGCCTCAGCCCAACAGAGGTGAGTCTATCGGAGTCTCGAGCAGTGTCCTCTGTAAACTGGGCGCACATCCGCGGGTGGTGCCCATCCACCCCTGCCTCGGTGTGCATAAAATGTATTCTACACGTGAATGGAAAAATTAGAAGGGACATTGGTTTCAAGGCATTCATCATCAGCGTATCAGCTCAGAAAGGGGGAGCTGGGGAGGACTCTGGGGGAGCAATAGCCCCATTGCTGGGCGGGTCAGGGGAGTGATCATGCCATAATTGTGGCAGGGACAGCAGGGGAGCGGTAACCCTGGAGATCTATGGATATGGGTGAGTGGGAGTTAGACTGTGCCCCTCCTTCCCCTTCCCCCAGCAGCAGACAGCTCATCCCAGCAGGAAATCTGAGTTCACTTAAACAGGAACCAGCCAAGGAGAGTGGTTTTCGTTGCCCGCCAGTGAGTTTGAGGAGTGTGGATGAACTGCCAGGGGTGTTCTGACCTAGGAGGGGAAGGCGATGGTTGCAGTGGGCGACTGGGGGAGGGGAGGGCAACAGCTTTTAGCTGAGCTGCTCTGTTCCTACGCTGTCAGACACAGCCTTGGGCGCACGTACTCGGTCCCTTTATCATGGGGGAATTTTCCAAGGAAGTGATGGGGCTTGGCTGCATCTCCCCAGTCCTTATAGAACCCCAGGCGGACGTGGCTGTAATGATTTACCCGGCTCCCCGCCCTGGAGCTTCATGCGTGCAGAGTGGAACCAGCTTTGTCCCCCACCAGCGTCCCCAGACAGGAGCGGGTTCCGCAAACCCACAGCCAGCGCTTGTGCTGTTGCAGCCCCAAAGCCTGGCTCCCCCACGCTGCCAGGCAAAACATCCTGCCGTCTGAGCTGTCCCCTGAACGCCTGCTCTCCAGCAGCCTCTCCCAGCTCAGGCTGCTCACCGGTAGCTCCCTGCTTAAGTCTCTGCCTTTCTAAGGTGGCTGAGCTCAGGCACCATGGCCATAGATGGCGTTTGTTTTGCGGGGACAAACCCTCTCTCTCCGTCCTAACCCCCAGGAAGAAGAGCCAGACATCCAAGACCTGGAAGTTGATCACAGCTTCTTCCATGAGAAGATCTGGCCCAAGCTGGCCCATCGGGTGCCGGTGTTTGAGTCCCTGAAGGTAACGGGGCCTGCGCATCTTGTGCTTGTCCCCCTTGGGAAAGGAGGCTGAGGAAGTGAATCTCTCTCTCTCTCCTGGGGGGGTCGGTCCCTGGCTTGGAGAACCCCAGGGAAGGAAGGTTTGCTGATGGGATCTGATGGGTAGCATGACACTGCAGGAGCGCCCAAGCTGGCAGGACTGCCGCAGCTCGTAGCTCTGTGGCCGAATCCGCACAGGTGGCCGGTGGGGACACAGGGCCTGGGGAGAGGAGTGAGGGGAGCAGCTTTAAAGTGAGTGGAGCACTGGGGGAAGGAGCTGGGCTGACAGCCTGGGGGTGGAAGCCTCTGTTCCCCGATTGGGAACAACATGGGGGGCAGTCAGTGACAGCGAGAGGGCATTGCCTAGCGATTAGTTCAGTCCTGTGGCCCAGAAGGCCTGAGTGTGTGTTCCTTGGGCAGGTGAGGAGCGCCTGGGCTGGCTACTATGATTATAACACGTTTGACCAGAACGCTGTTCTGGGCCCGCACCCACTGGTGGAGAACATGTTCTTCATCACAGGATTCAGCGGGCACGGGCTGCAGCACTCGCCGGCGGCAGGCAGGGCCATGGCCGAGTTAATTCTGGAAGGCAAGTTCAAGACCGTCTGCATGGAGAAGTTCTCCTTCAACAGGTTCGTCTCTGGGGAGCAGACCCTTGAGAGGAACATCATCTGAGCACTTGGAACTAACCCGGCAGGTGGGTCTCACCTCCCTCCTCCCCAGATCTGACCCACTCTGTCCAGGAGCATCTCAGAGCTCTGCAGCCTGACAGCCCACTTGTTAGCGCAGGAAACTGAGGTATAGCAAGTCGGTGGCTGAGCTGGGAATAGTGTCCAGGCCTCTGCTGTATTCACTAGGCAACACTGCCTCTAGGGGGCTGTTGGTTTTGGCTCCTGAATCCCCTTCTCCCCTCCTCCCAGCTGCTGACCCAGTCATGTAGCGAGCTGAACATGCACGCCCCTGCTCTGTGATGGAGGTTACCATGCAGGACTTGCTGCAATCTGTACTCAGATGCTCTGTGTGCCCTCTCTGCCTGGGTGGTGTCCTGGACCTCTCAAGAGCTCTGGTGCTGGTGCAGGATGTAAGAGTGTAACCATTTAAATGGGTAACCGGTGAGCATGAGTTTATCGGTTACCCCAATGGTTATGCACGGCTCCTAGTCTGGCTCCCCTGGAGCCAATTGCTGCCTCTGTATCAGGGTGGCAGGTGGGAGCTGGTTTGTGTGGGGAACCAGCTTACAAGCCATCTCTCTACACACACCAGCTCCTGGGGTGCTAGCTGCCGCCCTGCACTGCTGACCCTGTATGAGAGTCTGCAGTGTGTGGCAGCAGCCGGCTGCCCGGGGTGGGGCTGGCAGCTGGGAGCACACTGGCTGCTGACCCTGCTCCCAGGGAGCCAGCGTGTCACTGCTAATATTTTTAGTGGCTATTTGGTTACAATAATCAGCATTTTTTAACATCCCTAGTGGATGGTGCTTGCTCCTCAGATTGCTGTGTCCAGCGACTGCTCACTTGGGCCAGATCCCACTTCACTTTCATTCCTGTAGGAGAAATAGGCTCTCCCTCCACTGCTTTTCTGTGAGCCATCTGCCCGGTCCCTGGGCCTAACCTCCCCAGGCTCCAAAGGCACCAGTGCTCCTGTAGGCTCTGCTGATCCTGAGAACCGAAATTAACTGACTGGTTCCACAGCCTATTGACTGCCAACTCCTGCATGTAGGGTGAAGCCTTAATAGCAGGATGACTAAGTACATCCATGTTAGAGGCGGTTCATGTGCTCTCGTGGATCTTAGAGGGATTTATCTTAATCTGACCCTTCTGTTTCTTCGAGGCTTCGTTTTGCTGATCAGATTCCAATTGGCTAATCATTCTGCCTATCTCCATAGCCCTTGCAGTGTCCATTAACTAGAGTTGTCTTCCCTTCCTATCCCAAACGGTTGTATGCTAGTATAAAGCTGTAGCATTCCACCCCAGAGGTGGCTGCAGTCCAACATTACGTGGGTGTAGAATTTTAACCCCGCACCCCGCAAATGGGGCTGCAGAATGCTTTGGCACCTTAGGACTCACGGCACTGTAGGAACAGAAGTTCCTTTGGAACTGCAGGCCCTGGAGGAGGTGCAAAACAAACATTTTGAGAGCCTGTGTCTTTATAGCGAGTGGCCAGTGTTCTCCGTAAGCTGAGCGGTTGGGCAGCCACCCAGGAGGGATTCAAATGCCACCCAACTGATTGGCAGAGCACCCACAGCTAGAAGCAGCCGGCAGCATGTGTTTCTACTGGTGGGGCACATCTACGCATGCCTCAGTGCACGTAACATTTATTCTGCACACAGCTGGAAAAGATTAGGGGGAACACATCCAGTGTCTTGTTCTTGTCTGCAGCGATTCTCCTCTGAACACTTCGGGGAGCAGGCCGTACAAGGCCCAGAGCAGCGTCCAGACACAGTGTTAACTCCCCCAAATGTTCTGAGACCCAGATTGCAAGGTGGGCAAGAGAAGCAAAAACACATGGATCCCTGCAAGGAGCTGGAGCACTAATCAGTGATTCTTCCTCTTGTAGATGCAGCCCTGGCCAACGCTGGCAGCTAGTGCTGCTCCCTCACCAGGAACTGACTGGACGGCTTGTTTTCAGTGCAGCCGCGCAGGAGCCCCCGAGTGGAGTCAGAAACCCATCCAAAGAAAATCCCTCCTGATGTTTCTAAACCCTCACTTTGCTGGGGTGCGGATTCCCTTTCAGAGGCACAGAACCGAGGTCTGGGGTCTGCATGGTGCAGGGAAGGAAGATCACAGCTGGCCTAGATGTGGGAGGTGCATGTTACTGGTCTCCGCAGACTGGCACAGCACAGCCTGGATGTCTAACAGCTGAGCTGCTGCCACACCCTGCCTGGTTTGAGATGGGCTTTCCCCAGGGAATGGCCATTGCTGCAGCTGTCACGCTGGCCATCGGCACCCCCAGGGCTGCTGGGCTATAGAACTTTACCACCGCATTGAGCTCACCCTCACCGTGCAAGGTGCTGGGTTAAGAGGGGTGGGATGCACGGGGGCCACAGCTGGTATGTGTGTGTGGAGGGGGAGGGGAGAATAGCTCCCAGCTGCTGTCCTATCCCAAGAATGCTGCACTGCTCGAAGAGGGGAGTGCGAGCAGACAGGGTGGCAGGGCTGGGCCCCACCGTACCTCCCTGCAGCTCCAGTTGCACAGCAGACATTTTGTATCCTGTCCTCTCTTGTGATCTGGACTGAAACAAAGCAATTCTGCCCCACGGGCTGGGTGGGTGGCGAAGGGCAGTACCCTCACCCTGTCCAGAGCTGCACTGCAGGCGTTGACAGTTGTACCTCATTCAGCATCACAGGCAAAACTGCTGCCGGCATCAGGGCCTGGCTGCCCACATGCCCCAGTCTCTGCCCAGTGCCACCGGCAAATGGGAGTGGGAGAAAGTAAGGAACCTTGACCAGAGCAGGACTGTGCGAGGGGCCTGGGCCTGCATTCGCACCACCCCGGGCTGCTTACCAGACAGCTGGGGGGAGTCAGCTGTTTTAAGGCTCTACAGTCTTCAAGGGACACTAGGGTGCTGCAACCATGTGGCCCAGGATCAATGCTGGGCCCTGAGCTGCCCTTTAACTTACACAAACCCTGTCCCAGAACTCCAGCTGGGTGGTGCTCCACAGACTCCTAGGGCTGGAAGAGACCTCAGGAGATCATCAAGTCCAGCCCCCTGCCCAAAGCAGGACCAACCCCAATTAAACCATCCCAGCCAGGGCTTTGTCAAGCGGAGACTTAAAAACCTCTAGGGATGGAGATTCCACCACCTCCCTAGGGAACCCATTCCAGTGCTTCACAACCCTCCTAGGGAAATAGTTTTTCCTAATATCCAACCTGGACCTCTCCCACTGCAACTTGAGACCATTGCTCCTTTTTCTGCTGTCTGTCACCACTGAGAACAGCCTCTCTCCAGCCTCATTGGAACCTCCCTTCACGTAGTGGACTAAATAAAGCCCACATCCCTCAGCCTTTCCTCATAAGTCATGTGCTCCAGCCCCCTAATCATGCCCCCCGTTTTCCATCTGTGGGAGGTGTAGCTGTACTGCACACAGAGCGCCTTTGCAGATGCTTCTTAAACACTGTTCCTTTACTAGCACAAGAAATACACAGATCTATGCACAACCAACCACTCTCCACTCAACATCCCTACCTTGATTTCCTCACCTCCTTTGGGTTGGGGCTGCCCAGGGTACGTCTTCTGCAGCATGTGGTTTGTGTTGGGAACGACAGAGCTGTCTTGCCCCAGCCTGCTTTCTGCCCTCAGTTGGCCGGTTCCTCGCCCCTGCCCAGCACTTCCTCTTGTGGCTCAGTCAGCGAGTTGCACTGGTTTAATGCATCCAGGGCCAGATTAAGGGGGGCAGCTGCCCGGGGTGCAAGTATGGCTCGGTCCGGCACTGACTGCATCCCACCCCCTGCTGCTGCTACCTTTCTGTTCTCCCACAGCCCCGCCAGGGAAAAGTGGCTGCCTCCAGCTCCGTTTGGCTGCTGCAGCAGCATCTTGTGACCAACCTGAGCACAGTCACTGAGGAGAGGTATTTCCGCTTGCCCTGTGCCTGGTGGTGGCTACGCGAAGCTGGAGCTGATCCATGATGCACCTTTCCATCATACACATTTCCTGTATCATCACATTGATCGTTCACGGCCCTGTGATCTCAGCTGGCGCAAAGGGTTCAGGTGCTCACATTAGGATTTACCCAGGTGGGAACAGATGGTGGGATTTGTTTAATAAGTTTGCTTACTTGATTACCAGGAATCTTAAATGCTTCCCTAAAAGCCAGTGAGGGTATATGTTACCATAGCACCAGCTGTAGCCCTTGGCATTTCCATACACACAATAATCCCTGCACCAGAGAGTTTCCAATCCTCCTCCCACCATAGACAAACCAACATCAGCCACTTAATGCATTAAGGGGCTGGAACAGGGTCGATGGAAATAAACCAGAAGAGATAACAGCTGATGCCTTCAGCCATGAGTCAGCTGCCAGAAAGCTGCTCTGTCTAAAATGACCCAGGTGGTAGTGTGCTGCACAGACTGAGCAGGTAAATATGTACATAGCCAGCAAAGATGGGGAGTGGGTACCAACAGCACAGACAGCCTGAGCTTGCCCTGCAGCCAGGGAAGTGAAACCTACAACGGGAATGAAAGCAGATGTAACTGGTTTTATTAAAGCTACTGTTGCCATAACAGCTTAAGGAAAGAGTGTCTAGAGCTGGATCTAAGGCAGGGGTCGGAAACTTTTGTGGCGCTGACCCACAGAAAAAAATTGGGCCACACACAAGTGAGAAGAAAAAAAAAATCTCACTGACCTGACCCCTGATAGAGAAAAACTTCCCACATTCTCCTCACACAACAGAGCCTTGGGGGCCCAGGCTAGTGGACTTTGGGTGCTCCAGCCCTGAGTTGGGCAGGGGGAGCTGGAGCACCAACACAGGCGCCCCAATACTGGGGTGAGCCTGGGGGCTGCATCCAGCCCCCCAGGCCTTAGGTTCCCCACCCTGGTCTAAGGCATAAATTAGCCAAAAGTACAAAGTTTGGTCTAAAAAAATCTATATAGTACCTAATCTGTGCTATCCTAAATTCAGGTTAATAAATGTAACAATACAATTGAGATCTCAGCATCCAGTAACCTCATTCATAAGAGGCTACACTAAGGGGCTGCGTCTAGACTGGCATGATTTTGCGCAAAAGCAACCGCTTTTGCGCAAAAACTTGCCAGCTGTCTAGACTGGCTGCTTGAATTTGCGCAAGAACACTGATGTTCTAATGTAAGAAATCAGTGCTTCTTGCGCAAATACTTTGACGCTCCCATTTGGGCAAAAGTCCTTTTGCGCAAAAGGGCCAGTGTAGACAGCTCAGATTTGTTTTGCGCAAAAAAGCCCCAATCGCGAAAATGGCAGTCGGGGCTCTCTTGTGCAAAACCGTGTCTAGATTGGCACGGACACTTTTGCACAAAGAGTGCTTTTGCGCAAAAGCGTCTGTGCCAATCTAGACGCTCTTTTCTGCAAATGCTTTTAATGGAAAAACTTTTCCATTAAAAGCATTTGCGCAAAATCATGCCAGTCTAGACGTTGCCAGGGTGTGTCTAAACTACAGGGTGTTGTTTTTTTTTTTTTTTTTTTTTCCCCCCCCGAAAAAAGTGGCCTTTTTTCGAAAAAACGTCCCGCCTCTAAAGACTGCTGCTGCGTTTTTGAAAGTAAATCGAAAGAACGCGGCAGTTTTTTTGACTGCAGAAAACCTCGTTTTACAAGGAATAACGCCTTTTTTCAAAAGTGCTCTTTTGAAAAAAGGCGCTATGTAATGCAAACTGCTTTTTCGAAAGAGAGCATCCAGACTGCCTGGGTGCTCTCTTTCGAAAAAGCGGGTTGCTTTTTCGAAAGTACTGGCTGTAGCCTAGATGCTCTTTTTCGAAAGAGGCTTGCAGTCTAGACGTAGCCTAAGAGTAGTTGGTGGAAAGCAAATACAGCAGGAAGCATAGATGGTCCCTCTGTAACTGAAAAGTCAGGACCGCGTGTCCCTCAACTAGTACAATCTGTCAGAGAAGCGGTTGAGTTACTTTCTTGGCTTTGGGACATCGAGATCAGCTTTGCCCCCCACTTTAGCTATGGCAAGACTCCCTGTCCTGCTTTCAGAGAGCCACAGGAGACCAGAGCCAAGGGACAGTGGATTTAGGCCTGGGTTGGACAAGCCCAAGAATGGTGGCAGAGTTTCAGCATTTCATGCTCAGTACAAAGATGGGCAGAAGGCAACACTGAGATCTCCCACCCTGCCAGCTGCCAAAGGGGGCTGCAAAGCTTAACGATCAGCTCACCGATTCCCAGCAAGGCTTACTCGGGCAGACCACACGCGAGCAAGGCATTAATATGCCTTTAAAAAAAAAATCCGCTCCCTGAGCTGGCTGTGGTTTTGACTTCTGTGGAGCCTGCCTGGAAGGCAGTAGTCTGGGGTGTGGCCCAGACCTAACTGGTCAGAGGCTGCACAGACTGTTTGCTAAGAGAGAAGTTTAAAATGTACTCATCAGCTAAACGTTTGTTACAGCCCAGATACAAAAAGCACAGGGCAGTAACCAAAGGGTGGATCATGCATACAAGGTATTAGATTGGTAATGGGCAACCTCGGCTAATGAGTGGCCCTCCTTCATCCAAGTGGTCTACAGATTGTCATAACCAAGCCAGTCTGGGCTAGGGTAGCTTTGCTAACTGTGCTTGCGTACCTAGAATTTGCAGGGGGTGCTGACTGAACTGTAGCAGCACTGTGGAAGTGCCCGGCTCTCACAAGCTCGTGCAATCAACACACGTCTCACTTCAGGTGTGTGTCACTTTAGTAATACCCAGTAAGAAAAAACAGAACGAAAACCAGCAGAATCTGTCCCCCCCCGTGCGTTGGCAATGGTAAACCAAATGTCTCACGGGCCACACATAGAACCCCAATGGACTGCGGATTGGCTCCCATCGCAATAGATTGTAATGCAAGATCTTGGTTTAGATCCCAGCTCAGCCTCCCTGAGTGATCTGAGCAAGTCACTTAGGGCCAGATTTTTAAAGGATCCAGCAGCTCCCCTTGGAAATCTGCTCAGTGTGTCTCAGTGCGCCATGTGCAAAATGGGGGTGGTGATACCCCCCTAATTCCCCACTTGCTGTAGGATAAATTCAGTGTGACACACAGACCCACTGCACAGCAATGGCCTTTCCAAAAAAGATTCAGCTTCTAGCATGGGAGCAGCATAGCAAGCCCCAGCACCAAAGGACAGGTGGCCGAACCAGCTCAAGGGGCTAACACAAGGTACAGCATGGCAAAGTGTCCTGAGCCAATGCCAATGGACGTGCCAAACCCCTCCCTCACTCTCCCCGGACTCCACGGCCAGGGGTCTATCAGTCAAGGGATTAGGACAGAGTCCAGAGCGCAGCAGGGACGCGAGCGGGCTTGTGTGCTTCCTGGCTCCAGCATGAGGCTCTCCCCACGTCCATAGGCCACGCTGAGGAATTCAGCTTTTAGTCTTTGGTTTCTTTGTCAGCAGTTCAGCCACAGATGGAGCAGCTGGGAGTTTCCGTTGAGCACCTAATGGGAGAAATGAACAACCAGGTTATTAGGCTGCAGAAGGCAGGCCTGGCCTGTCTCCCTGCTCACACATTGCACTAGAGCCCTATGAGCTGGGCAGGTATGGATGGGAGCCTCCCAGCACTTTGCTATGTCTCAGGTGGCAGGAAGAGCCACCCCTGCAATAATAGCACTTCGCTCCTGCATAGTATTTCTCATCCCGAGGCCTGCAAAGTGCCTTGCAAAGAGTCCCGTGTGATTATCCCCATTTTATATGTGGGGAAACTGAGGCACGGGGAAATCATGTGATTTCCCATGGTCACCCAGGAGCTTAGTGGCTGAACTGGGGACAGAGACCTCTGTTCTAAAGCCCCCGTTCTGTATTCTAGCCACTAGCCATGCTGCCTCCCCGAGGCTGCACTACATAGTATTGTCTCCGCCCATTATGCACAGCCAGCACCTTGCTCATCACACCCTGGCCAAGAGAGGCCAAGACAGAGCGGATCCAGGCCAGGGGGCTCGTTACCTTTCTTGCCGCTTCCTCCCTCCAGCTGGGCGGTGGTGCTGGCCGATCGCCGGGCGTAGGCTGCCTTCATCCGCTCCACGTTCCTCTTGCTCACCACCTCATGCACCACGATGGGCTTGGGATAATCTCGGCCAATCATGCAGCCCGCCTGCTCCTGCACGCTTCGCGGCGCCTTCCAGGGCTCGTAAATGTACGCGGCAGGGAACCGCCGGAGAAAGGGGAGGTACTTCCTGCAGCAGGGTCAGGCCCCCAGAGGAACAGGCAGCCCCACAGGAAACAAGCCAAGGGGGAAATTCAGTGCTGAGCTACAGGTCACCCAGGCATCCACAGGCAGGGCCAGCGGCCTTCACCAGGACGGCCCAGCCAGCCCACGCTGAGAGGGCTAGAGCACAGGACATGTGACCAGTCCTCTGATGCTGCTGAGGGTGGGAATGGCCACCCTGTCCTTCATTCCTGGGAAAGTTAAGAGCTCCCACCTGCCCATCTTCCCAGACCACCCAACCTGGGGGTGACTGCCAGTCGCCATGGGGCTCAGAGGAGTAGAGCCCTCAAACCCATGGAGATCCGCTTTTTAGCTGTGGGCATCCGTGGATACAGATGCAAATATCTGCAACTCATTTTGTGGATATGGAGGCGGATACCCTGCAAATCTGTGGCTAGCCACTCTCTGGCCTAGGGTGGCCAGGTGTCCAGTTTTCACCCGGACAGTCTGTTTTTTCTGGCCCCTGTCTGGTAAAAAAAAACAAAAAACAGAAAAATATCGGATATGTCTGGGCATGGGGGAGCGAGGAGCGCAGGGATTCTTAAAGGTGCAGAGCCTTCTTTTTTTTTTTTTTTGCGCTCAGCAAGTTTGGTCTCCTGGGGTTTTGTTTTTTTGCCATGTTTGGGATTTTTGGTGAAATCACCTGGCAAGCCTACTCTAGCCACGGCCATCTTCCTCAACGGATGTCAGTGTGGATATGCGCAGCTTGTTTTCGTGGAAGTAGATAAAAGTTTTGCGTCCACACAGGGCTCTACAGCTGAGGAGCCTAGAGCTAGGAGGAGTCACGGCCACCACCGGTCGGCTGGGTGGAGAGAGAGAGAAAACATCCCAACCCCCCACACCCACTATGTTTCCTCTGCAATGCCAGGCCGGAGCCACACACTGACGGCAGCATGTGCAGGGGCTGTCAGAAGCCTGCAAGATCCAGGAAGAGGCTGGGCTCTGCCATGGCTCTGCTGGACTTTGTCCTGCACTTACTTGATATACTCTCCACCCTTGTCTGTCTTCTTGCCGAAGGCGACGGGCGAGTAGACGCGGAAGAACTGGTGGAAGAAGGCGCTTGCTGACAGCCACTGCCAGTTGCCGGCATTCAGGGACCAGTCGGCATCTAGTAACAACTCCTCAAAGATCTGGGGGGAAGGGGGAGGAGTGAATGCTTTAGGAGATCACGCCTAACCCACCCGCTCTCTTTAGGCTGGGCTCAGAGGGCTCCGGCCCTGTGGCACAGTGCAGGGGTGGTGGCTCATCATTCAGCAGCTGGTCTCTGTGGAGTCACCCACTGCTCCTGCTATAAGCACTCCATCCACCTGCCCCCCAGCTGCGGCAGGGGAACTCACCAGGGCTTCTATCTCTGATGGCTCCACAGGAACACAGGGAGAGTGAGATCTCTCCAGGCCTTGATTGCCTCCCCTTGGGGCTCCAGCCTCTGAGATGGGCAAGGAGACCCTACCCCCTCAGAGCTGGGACATTGCTGCTTACAATCAGGCTGCTCAGCCCACATGCAGGCCAGGCAGCTGGGGAAGACAGAACCAACATTCTCCCTCCTGCCCCACATGAGACCCAGGCAGGGAGGCTATTTAGCCACCCGGCTTCCTCCCCTTTGGCAAAGCGGCTCAGGTCTGAGACCTCTCAAGTACACTGCATGCCTCATCTCACTTAGGCAGGCTCTCAATGGCCCCACCATTTCAACAGTGCTGCTTGTGACATGCCTGACCTTTTGTCCTTCCTCCCAGGAGATCCACAGGTCCCCTCGCGTCAGGAAACAGGCCACAGCATGCCGGGCCAGGTGATGGATCCAGCCTTCAGTGCGCAGCTGAGTCATGATGGCATCTATGAAAGGGTAGCCCGTCCGCCCCTGCCATGGGGAAGGCAAACAGGGCTTAAGCTGCATCTCCAGCAAGCTAACGTAGGGAGCTTTATGCTGGGCTGACGCCCGACGTCACCTGTCTGGCTGCTAGTGGCTGGACCTGCAGAGCTACGGGCCCACTTACTCCCACCAGCCAATGCAGATCTCTGGTAGCTCAAGATGCAGCGGCTGTATTGTGATGCCAAAGGAGCAAGGTTGTAGCCCTGGTGGCCCATGCCTGTCTGATGTATCCAATGACCCCGTCTACTCTCTGCCGAGTGTCTGCTCCTCCTACCCATCTCTACCCCGGCCCTGTATTGAGTGGCTCCCCTTTGAGACAAGCATGAGAGAGCGTGGGTTAAACTGATCCCTGGTGGAACTCCATGTACTTGGGCCCTGGGCATGTCACTGTCCTAGCCTACAATGCAGCGGCAACTGCCAGCAACATGTAACGGAGGAAGCACTGCTGTAGTTCTCCCAGCAATCCGAGGGCTCTCCCACAGTAGTGGTGCCAGAGGGTGTGACCTGCCAGCCAGGTCACGCTCTAGGTGTGTTCCCTCTAGTCAGCACAACCGCTGAGTGTCAGCACTCGGGTTCTCCAGCGCTTGGCACGGCCCCACCAGGGCTGGGAGGCACAGGAAGGCCCAGAGCGAATGTCAGCTGGCCTGGTTCCCACAGGCCAGGGAGGACTTGCCATGTCCTGACCTAATTTAGGGAACAAACTGACCAAGTAACATGGCGAGTTCTCCCAAGCGGGACCAGCACAGGCCTTCTCTCCGCTCCACAGCCTGTCGTAGGTCCCAACCCTCCCTCCCGCTGGCCTCTCTCAGCCCTTTGCAAAGATCACCTGACCCCTTCCTCGCTGGGTCTAACATCAAAGGGGCTGGCCAGCCCCAGGCCTCCCTAGCCCTGGCAGATGACTTTGCTAAAAGGCTCCTCTCCCCGGGACAGAACAGTCAGCGACCTGTGCTGCCAAAAGCGGGTACCTCACTCCAGGCTTTGAGGTGCTCCGGATTGTCATCCCAGTCCACCTGCACACAGACGGGGTTGCCTTCCATCCTGCTGAAGTTGGGGATCCCGGCTCCTGCCGTGTAGAAGAACTCCCTCCACAGGAGCTGCCCATGCAAAGAGACAGGCGGACTGGAGTGTTTCCTCTGTTAAAAGAGGGCAGGCGTCATGCTTGTCTCTGGCCCACGAGGAAGAAGAGTCCCGCAGAAGGGATCCAGTGATGGTCCCCTCGCCGGGGTTGCTGCAGTTGCTTCTCCCAAACACCAAGTGGAGTGTAAGGACTCAAAAAAGTGAGAGATTAATAGGACTGGCTAGAGCTGGGCACAGTCCAGGGAAGTGCTGGAAAAGCTCCCAGGATGCACCCAGCTCTGCCAAGGTACCTCCCTCCTGGCCCACAGCAGCCTCTGCTCTTCCAGGCCTCGGCCTTCTTGTCCCTAGGCCTCGATGGAGCCAAATTGTGAAGTGCCCTGGTCTTACTGACAAACAAAGCCTGTGACGAGTCACAAGACAGATTTCCCTTTGGGATTCTAGGGTTTAAACCTGAGATTCGGGTGTAGGTCTAACCCACCGCATTATCCAGTTCACCCACCGTCCTCCCGCAAAGGGGTTCTGCTGCCACTGACTGAGGCAGCATCTTGACTGACCAGGCCAGGAAGGTTGTTTGCCCACACAGCGCAATAGCTCTTACTCCAAATGCCCCATGGCCGCAGGCTCCAGCAGCCCTGGCAGGGCAGAACGCTATGAACCCCCCTACGGTACCGTTAGGCTGAACCCGAGCCCGGGAAAGCAGCTGCCTCCTTACCCCCTGGTAGACGTCAGCCAGCCGCCACCAGAAGGTTCGCACCGACAAGCATCCAAACTTGAGGTAAGGACTCAGCACGGTGGTGCTGGGGCTCAGGGAGTTGGGTTCAGTCTGGGGCTTCTGGAAGTTACACACCCAGGCCTGCAAAAGGACGAGAGAAGCAGATGAGAGGGCAGAGCACAGGGGCTCCCTCCCAAGGGACAGGGATGGCCTTGCTGTATGTCATAGGAACCGCTTCAAGCCAGGGGCGGCAGCGCCCCCGGCATGCCTAGTCCAGCACCTACCCTCCTGGGACCATAATATAACAAAGGGGGCGGAGGGGGAGTGTACAGTGTAACCAGTCAGACATGACCCCCCGCCCCTTTTCCACTGGTGTGTAGCTGTCCTGACATGCTCCTCTGCATTTCCCTTCTTCCCTGACCTTGGCTTTCTTAGTTATAATTTGTGAAGCTTTTTATCATGCCTTTGCTGTGTTATTTTTAGTACAATGCAATTTCTTGTACTCAAGGTCATGAGGCCCCACTCTGCTTAGAAACCACATTGCTCATGAATATGTATGGAACCTGTGGAATGTGTGTGAGGTATGAATGAGAAATACCCAACCAAAAAGGCAATTTAGGATCTGTGACCTTTTAAGGCAGACAAAGACCCTGCCAGCAGATAAGCTAACTGAGAAGCAGCCAGAAAATCTCTCTCTCCCCCCTGGACAAAGTGGGACATCACAGCGGAAACCTGTGACCGGCCCAGAGACAGTAAAGCCCCCTGCAGATCCGAAGGGATCTCCCAAGGAACATCATGGTCGAGTCTCCGGGAAGCTGACACCTGGTCAGCACTCCAACCACCAGCGAAATCAAAACTAATCTGCACCACACTTGCAGCCTGCCTCCACGCTGCCAGCATGAATGTGATGTGTGTGTGTGAGTATCACTTTACTCTTAAGAATCTGTGCCAATAAACAACCCCAAAAGCAATACTGCTCCAGCCCACCCTTTGTCCGGATTTGTTCCTCAACAGGTCAGAAGAAGTGCAACACAGAGCACTGCTACCATTGTAATGATCATTGCCCGCCCGCTTTGCAGTCACTTAGCACAGGGGTAAGGGATTGCCAGCGCAAGACCTGAACGAATTAGGCCTGGGGTCTGTAATGGAGCGGCTGGCAGTGCTGCCCACGCAGCCATGGCCCTGCATCTCCAAGACGCTCCCCATGTGGGCTCAGCACATTGCAGGGAATCAGTCCGAAGTGTTTCTCTTACGCCACTTGCTTGGAAACACAAGAGCTCAGTGTTCGCCCTTCACTGCCCCAGGCCTCAGGGGGAGAGACGATCAAAACCAGCTCCCATACCGTCCTGTTCATATGCAAGTCGAGCCTGCCAAGCGCCTCAGACTCTCCTCCTGGGTACAGGTGAGGACCTGCTTGCGTGGGGTCCTGACCCAGCTCCTCCAGCGTAGGGATCCCATACTCTGCATCATGGTTGTCTCTGCAGGGAGTACGGCAATCTGTGGAAACCGGCACAGTCAGTACCAACTTGCACCATAACCCACAGGACATTTTCTCACCTCTTCAGATATAAAGAATCTCAAAGGGCTTTACAGAGCTAAACAGGACCAACACTGAAATGCAGCCACTTCTGGAATGGAACGTGGCCACTGGTTGACAGCCTCATAACACTATGCCAGACTCTAGGAGACAGAGAGAGGAAGCCCATATCCTGTGGAAACTACAGGGAGATTTTAGGGAACATAGCAGGGGAAGCCTGGAATACCAATCCCAGCAGCTTGCAGTCCCATGGCAGAGAACCACCACCTTAACAAAGGCTCATCCCATACTCAGTATCCAAAGGGTGTGGCCAATCTGTAACCCATCCCCTTAGTGCACTAGGCCCCAAGGGGCCATGCAGTTCCACTGGGGCAGCCCCTCCAGGACTCAAGACTGGGCCTTCAGGTACCAAACAACCCTCCCACCACAGCTCCCTGCAGAGAATCCAGCTGAGCCAGACTCCCACGGAAGCTTGCATGGGCCCGTCAGGGCAGTGTTCTCAATGGGCATTTGCCGTGACATGGGAAACCTTTTCCAAACAAGGGAACCATGTATGAGTCACCTGGTTACCAAATGTGGAAGCCCTTATGTTGGCCCAGAGAGGCGGAGTTAAGCCATAGGCCACGCTGGTGTAAATACCAGCTCTGCTGGGTTGGGCTCCATCTCTTTCCCAGCCTCTGTCCCTTGTCCAATCCCAGCCTGGCACAAGCAGCCAATTTCTTCAGAAGAAACATGTCTCTAGGCAGGGCCATGGTGCATTCAGACCCCCTGCTCCCCCCGGCCCGAGCATCCCCATTGTAGTAGCCGGGATGCACCAATGTGGCGTCCTGACAGGTCTCCTGCTCTATCTATGATGATAACCATTTGTTCTGCTCTGTGTGTCATGCTGGCTTGCACAAATAGCCACCACAGCAGACTCTGAGAGAGTTCCCAGAAAAAGGATCAAGGTGCCCAGCCAGGTTTATTGTCAAAGGAAGTACAGTAATAGTTAACAGTAGACTCTACTGAACCACTCCACATACGTATCCCGGCAAAGGACCAGTCAGTGCCAGGAATGAGACACTGCCCCTCAGTGGGACAAATACAACTCTTTGGGTGCACGTTTATACACAGGTACAAACAAGATACACTTCGCTCTCTGATGTATCAGGTTGCCACCTTCTGACGTACCTAGATCCACCCATTACCATGTACCCGGGGGGGGGGGGGGCGGGGAGGTGTCAATCTCTATGTTTCATGCAATCAGGTTAGACCCGAACCTAGGTCGGTGTGTCTGTTATTTGTGGGGAGGAGGTTGGGTATGAAGGTGTTTCTTAACAAGGTGTTCGGCTACCACCCCTCTGGAATGTGTTTATGCTCAGTACCTGTTAAGTAGGAGTGTTTTTATAATATCAGCCCTGCTCTTGCCAACTTCTGTGAGCAGGGCCTGCCTCTTGCTCACAGCTTAACTTTGCTTTATATTAGCAAAGTCTTGACCACTGCTGTCTAGGTCTCAGGCCCCACACCAGGCCTGTGATACCTGGGCTTATATTTCAGGCCCTCATCTTACTACGCTCCTATTGAGCATTGATGGGCCATCCTGTTGTTACTCGGGACCCTCTCTCGATCTGAATTGGCTTCAACCAGTTCCTTAACAACCCCGTTTGTTCCACCCACAGGGTGAGGTGACGCACACCCGTACAGAAGGAAACTCGGGCACACGTATGAATCATTATTAGCAAGCCCTTGGTTCTACTCACCCTTCAGGTTTTCCAGAGTGGGAGCTGGCACAGGCCGCTTCGGGGGTCCCAGCTCTGCCACCAGGGTCTGCAGGCGCACATAGGTCAGAGGCACCTTGTCATTGTTCTCAGCAATTATTCTGTGGATAGTCAAAAGCTAGAGGAATCATTAAGAAAGAGAGAGAGAATAAGACAAAAATATCCTATTTTCTCTTTATAAATCCATGGTATGCCACATCTTTAATACTGTGTGCAGATGTGGTCACCTCATTTTTGAAAAGATATGTTGGCATTGGAAAATGTTCAGGAAAGAGCAACAAAAATGAGGAGAGGTATGGAACAACTGCCATATGAAGACAGACTTTTCAACTTGGAAAAGAGATGACTAAGGACATGATAGAGGTCTATAGAATCATGACTGGTGTGGAGAAAGTAAATGCGGAAAGTTATTTACACTTTCCCATACCGCAAGAACTAATGAGATTAGTAGGCAGCAGGTTTAAAACAAACAAATACTTTAAAACAAGTATTTCTTTGCATAAGACACAGTCAAACTGGAACTCCCAGCCTGAGGATGTTGTGAAGACTTTACCAACATTTAAAAAAAAAAAAAAAAAAGCCAGATAAATTAATGGTGTCATGGCTGATTCCCCACTCTGGCACAATGAATGCAGAAGTGGGGGCCCGCAAAAGTACCCCAAAACCTTATCTTTCCAGGCTTTGGTATAAAACTCCCCCCACCCATCCTAAAAACCTAGATTTTGGGGATAAAAATCCGCTGCCACCATCAAGTGCTTTTGAACCCACAAACAGGGCTGAACACTTGAAACCAACCCCAGGGCACCCCGAGCTCTTTCCCCCAAAGAGCCTGAAAAAGAAAAGAGAGAATACAAACTGCAGCCTGTGGCTGCTGTCCCCTAGTCAGAGGCATGCAGATCCCACAGACAGATTTTCCAGGACACAGAACTGACCCAATACCCGGATAATAAAAAAGAAAGAACTTTTATTATCAAAACAACACTCCTGTTACAAGCATAGTTGGATTGGCTAGATGGTAAGAGCCACCAATTAATAAACTCATGGGGAATTTTCCCATGGGAACAAAACTTAGTTGCAAAAGAGAGGAAAACCCATTTCTAAATGCACAGACATCAGATTCCCATTCCCAAACCATAAAACAATAAAACCTAACGGATTTATCTAGACTTTGCCCCACTTACAGATGGTGAAGAGTCTTTTCTTGGAGAGAGACATGTTGTCTGTCCCCCTCAGTATCTGGAGAGTCAACTGCCCAGAGACAAAGGAGGGAAAACCCAAAAATTCCTTTGTCTCAGTTTGAAATCCCTACCTGCATTTCTATTAGCTGACTGCTAGCTGGCTAGGTACAGTTAACCCCTTAGCCCCAGGCTGCTGGCCATTCCTCATGACCATGACAAATGGCTATTAGCCAGGACGGGCAGGGAGGGCGTCCCTAGCCTCTGTTTGTCAGGGCTGAGAATGGGTGACAGGGGTGGATCACTTGCTGATTACCTGTTCATTCCCTCTGGGGCACTTGGCACGGGCTTGATGGACTTTTGGTCTGACCCAGTACGGCTGTTCTTATGTTCAATGCACAGCAAAGAGCAAGCCACAGAAGGACCCCACCCCCATCCTGGGACTCACCTGTCAGTGTCATACAGAGTGTTGGACACCTTCTGAATAACCTCAATGCCGTGTTCAGCCGCCAGCCTCACCACCTCGGCATCGCGCTGCCTGGAGTAGGGCTCCGTGTCTATCTCGAATGTCAACCGCGTCACCTTCCACTCTTTAAAGAGGCCTGGGAATACCTCCATGGGGCGGCCACGCACCACAAACAGCCTGCGGAGATGCCACCAAAACCTAGTCACAGGAGGTGAAGTAAGCCGGCTGACACAGGAGCCCAGGCTTGGCAAGAGAGAACACTGCATGGTGAGAACTGTAGTCTCCCTATGGTCATATCAGGCCACTTCCAAGCAGGGCATGTTGGGACTTGTCTCCAAGGGCTGCACCTCCATGTCTACAATTGGGGCCAGCTACATTCTACTCAATTGTATGGACTGTCAGGTGGACCCCTCCGGCTCCTGGCTGAGGGTCGGTTGGGCTCCTCAGGCTTACAGTGCCACTCTGGCTTCTGTCTGACAGCTCAGCAGGAATACAGGGAGAGTGAGATCTCTCCAGATCATGGTTGCCTCCCCTTGGGGCTCTAGCCTCTGAGATGGGCAAGGAGACCCTACCCCCTCAGAGCTGGGACACTGCTGCTTACAATCAGGCTGCTCAGCCCACATGCAGGCCAGGCAGCTGGGGAAGATAGAACCAACATTCGCTCTCCTGCCCTGCGTGAGACCCAGGCAGGGAGGCTATTTAGCCACCCGGCTTCCTCCCCTTTGGCAAAGCGGCTCAGGTCTGAGACCTCTCAAGTATGCTGACTGCTTCATCTCACTTAGGACCTAGAGATGCAAAGGATTGTGAGGAACCACCCCCCCCCACACACACACACACAAATAAAATCATCCTCATCGACCCCTCAGTAACAGCCTTTCTGCTGCTGCCTACTCCAGCCCTACTTCGCTGCGCTTGCTCTCCCAGCCAAGTGCCTTTGGAAGGGGCTGCCGCTCACATCCCCAGTCAGTTAAGATCAAGCGCCTTCCTGATGTTTGGGACTGTTCCTGACCCGGCTCTGGAGGAATGTGCAGTGGGAGCCCATTTTTGCATTGCCCTGCACCGCCATGCACACCTGGGCGAAGCGCATGCTGCACACGACTAAGTCAAGTATCAGAGGGGTAGCCGTGTTAGTCTGAATCTGCAAAAGCGACGAGGAGTCCCGTGGCACCTTATAGACTAACCGATTTATTGGAGCATAAGCTTTCGTGGGCAAAGACCACATGGGAAGTGGGTCTTTGCCCATGAAAGCTTATGCTCCAATAAATCTGTTAGTCTATAAGGTACCACACAACTAAGTCAGAATAGTTACTGTGCACCAGTGTCACAATGTCACAGGGTGCAGAGCGACAGAGAACCAGGCCCCGTGTGTTTGGGGGCAGAGAAGCAGCTACCCTACAGCAGTTCATTAATGTGGCAGGTTGTTAAAGTAACAGGTGTGAATGGAGCATTGCGGCAGAGGAGGGAAAATACATTTGTTTGACTGAGGAATGCTGTTCTCCAGGCACAGAGGCTGCCAGCTCTATGCACTGTGAATCCACAGCTCACTGGCTTGGTTTTCTCAGGGACAGGGAGCTCCAAACAGCTGGGGCCAGAGGGACTTAAGGAAGCAGAATTCTAGCATCTACTGGGCCCACACAGCTCCCAGCAAATGCAATGTGGGTCCCATAGAAGGCAGGCTAGCAAACTCAAATCAATTCTTTTTTCCAGGCACCAGAGATGACTCCAGCAACGTAAGAATGCTCTGGGCTGACCATGCCTTGTACGGTATTAGCCCTCTCTACACTCAGGACTTGCCTTGAGTTCAGTTTCTTGAGGCTTTCGTCCAGATCTCTCAGCGACTCGACCAGAAACCTCCAGCGGTTGATGCTGACCCGCATGTTCTTTGGGAACCAGGGGTCGAGGATGAAGATGGGATAGAGCTGGCGGCAGTCCCTCATCGCTGCCAGAAGGGCAGGGTTGTCATGAAGGCGAAGACCCTTACGGAACCAGTGGATTGAGCAGTGCTTCATGTTGCAGGTTCAGCTCCCGGCCTGTGCTGCTCCCTCCTTCGTCTGTGTCGGGTCTTGGGGGCAAAGGGAAACAAACAAAACTAAGCACCTCGGGATCACCTCCCTGCACAAGCCAAACAGCACCAAAACCAGTCAGAGTTAGGTGCCTAAATACCTGGGGCTCTAGGAAATCGATGGGAGTTAGACCTTGGAGGATCTGGACTCACACACCCAGGGCTCAGTCCCGCCACACAGATGGGCATAATCTGAGTCCAAGGGACTCTGTCATTGCCTAGCCTATGGCCAGAGGACTCCCCTGACTCAATTCCTGTTTGCACTGCAGCAGCCCTCTCCGGGAAAAGCAGCACAGTCTTGCACCAAGGCCACACAGTGATGGAGAATCCACCCTTCGCCGGACGCTTTGCCCCGGTGGCCAATTGCCCTCACTATTAAAAGCACCTCCCTCCATGTCCAGTCACTGCCCTGGCTGCTTTGCAGACCCCGACCCCCGCGCCCATCTCCGCTTCCTTCTCACCTAGGCCACGCGCCCAGCAGCGACCCTTCCAGCTGCACCAGGCGGCTCCTTTCCCTGCACAGCCCGCCAAGAGCCGGCCACGGCGCGGTCTAGCCCGAGATCCCGGAGCCTGCTTAGGTAACGCGGCCTGCAGGGCTCCCCGCCGCGTGTGAGCCGGTTACCAAACACGCCTCGCAAGGCATCCAACCAGGGGATCCGCCCGCGCCTCCCCCAGCGCGCCCAGGGCAGAGGCCGAGCTGGGGGCTGGCTGGTGGGGGCGCAGCTCCGACGCCAAGGAGCCGGGACCGGGCTGGTCGCTGCCGGGGGGGGGATGCAGCGCCGCGTGGCCGGCCCGCAGAGCGGGGACCCTCCTGGCACAGGGCTGTGGGCAGAGCCCGGCTGGGGTCGCGGAGAGAGCCCGGGAGACGCGCGCTTGCCCGGCTCCGCTCTGGCCTTTGCCGGGGGGGAGCCCGAACGCCAGCGCGCCTAGGCACCCCGGGCCGGGCCCATCAGTGCGCCTGCCCCAGGGGCCCAGAGCGGCCCGTCCCCGGGGCCCCAGCCAGCCCCGCCCGCGGGTGCCCGCGGAGGTGGAGTCTCCTCGCGGGGACACTTCCCCAGCGCGCCGCTTGCGCAGAGCGGCCGCTTGACGCGGGCCCGGCGGCCCGGAGCGGCGGGCGGGGAGGAGCGCAGGGACCCCAGAGCCCGGCCGGACGCGCGGGGCTGGGTGAGTACCCACCCGCCGCGCCGCCGCCTGGGCGCCCCGCTCCGGCGCAAGCCGCACCTCCCCAGCCCGGGGCTGCACCAGACGTAGGGGGCGCCGGGCGGCAGGGGGTCCAGCGGCTGCCCGCGCCCCTACCTGCAGCGCCGGGGCGCGCCCGCAGCTCCCCCCCCCCCCCCCCGGCAGGGCAGCTCCCGGAGGGCGGCCGAGGCAGGAAGCTGCATGCCTGAGCGCAGGGGGGAGGCATGTGCTGGGCAGCCGGCTGACAAGCAAGTTTTCAGATCCTTTTCTGAGGGTGCCCGGCAGGTTGCAGAGCGCAGCGGGTGCAGGCAGGGTGCCCTCCTGTTGGGGGCTGCCGTGGCCTGGAGCAGGTACAAGCCCTTGAGGGGACCCTGCCAGCCAGCGGGAGTACAGACCCAGAGCTTTGCTGGGCAGGGTCTAGCTGTCAGTCCCTTTTGTGCAGAGGGAAATCCAGGGGATGCAGGGGGAAATGCCCGGGGCAGCTCTGTAAAGCTCCACTCGCTATCCCCAAACTGCTGGAAATTTTCTCTACAGGGAAATGATGACTTATGTTGCCACTTAGAGGGTGTCATTAGGTTTCAGGGTTATCACACAGACTGACCTGGAAAGCCCAGTAGCCAGGCCACTGGCTGGAAGTTTTCTTTGTAAAGCGCTAGAGGGGTTGACAAAGTACTGCTGGCCTGGTGTGTGGTCCCAGCCTGACTGCTTCCGCTGGGTCAGCGTGGTGCACCTGGGTGTGGGGTGCTGGGCTGGCGCTCTGTCACAGACTCAGGGATGCTCCGAGATGGCCAATGGCTCTGCCCAGCTCCCATCCCTAGCAGAAGGACCCGCATGTGATTGCTGCTAGGAGCTTCCAAAGATGGCTGAGCAAAAGGGGACCCACGTAACTTTGTGTCTTTGCACTGACTGATGGGGAATCTCCACCTGACGGAGTGAAGACCGTGACCGTGAGCCTTGCCGCTCTCTGGCCTAGCCCCCTCTGGACTTGTGGAGCCTGAGCTGTGCCCAGAGAGAGGTCTCCACATAGATCCCCCTTTTCCAAGCCTTCCATCACATGACTATTGTTAGGAATTGCAAGACAAGGCTCGAAAACATGCTGAGCCTTTGATGCGATAAACATTAAGAAGGCCCTGCCCCAAGCAGGTCCCACTCCAAGGGCCAAACCCAGAATGCACTGGTGCTGTTTAAGCATATAAATCCCTGGAGCACCAAAGTCCTTTGCTGCTGTGAGTAGCAGGTTGTTAGAACAGGATCATTTGTGAGCCCTAAGCCTGCATATGCTGCTTTGTTCTTGTAGGGCAGGGCTACTCAACTTTGGAAGCTCTGGGGGCCACAATAAACAGGACTATGTAGCACTTTAAAGACTAACAAGATGGTTTATTAGGTGATGAGCTTTCGTGGGCCAGACCCACTTCCTCAGATCCACAATGATACTCAAAGCACATACCAAGGGCTGCAACTTAAGCGTGGTTGCATATACATGCAAATATATGCAAGTAGCGTCTTTCACACTGACAGGCACGAATAAAAAGATTAAGGCACAACCACACAACACACAGGCCCCGTTTTAGTCAGTTCTGTTGTTATTACTAAAATGCAATAGTGACCCGATTTCCACCCATATGACAGAACTTTTAATGAGCAATGACAGTCCAGTAATTTAACTACTAAAACACATCTCAACAGAAGACCATTATATTGACTACTTTTTTTTGGCTCCCACCCATGGGCCACGTGTTGAGCCCCACGTAAACCCAAACTGCACCGCGGGCTGCAAACAAGCGGGCCACATGTTGAGTAGCCCTGTTGTAGGGTCACTTGTGCATCTAGTTATTACTGAACATATGCTCATTAGAGGCCCGTGCACACCCAGCCGCGTGCATACTCATCCTCTTGCAGGTTCACTTGTAAGCACTTAGACAGCCGGCGTCAGTTTTGCGGTAGTGTTGTGGGCTCTGGAGGTACACACACTGGCTCATGGCAGCACTGGGACTGCATCCATTCATTTGTCATTGTAGGGCCCCAGGCGTTGTGTTGGGGGGGATGGATGGGTAAGGGAAAAGGGGGAATGTTTAACTATGTTTGAAGCATTTGTTTTAGGGGGGAAATACAAATTACAATGTGGCAAAGAAATATAATTTTTTAAAAATTGATGTTTAACCCCAGCCTCAAGAGTGTTATTTTGAAACAACCAAACCCATGATGCACTGGCCTCATATAGTCTCTCTGCCCCTTTGCATTCCCCATCTGTTTGGGGTAGCCATCCTCCCTTGTCCTAGATGTAAGGTTTTCTGTGAGGTTCGCAGTTACGTATTTGCATGGTGTTGAACACAGTGTGGCTGGTGCTCATGGCACTGCCCTCATACAAATCAAAAATTACATGCAGCTGTGTTTTTTCAGTTAGGAAATTACACACACAAAACCAAAGTAAAATATTAAAAGCAGGTGCTGCCCCATTCTCTCCCTCTCCCCCACCTTCTGCTAAGCTCATCTTTGCTATAGAGAGCAGGAGAGGGCTTGTTGAATCTATTTGTTGGTGTTCTCAGTTACATTTTATTGTAACCAAGGAGGGAGACCCTGAAATCAGCTTTCTTGAGATAATTGTACCATGTTTCTGGAAAGATAGTGTACTAGAAGATTTCCCCAGCATTGGTTGGGTCCTTCAGGGCAGAGCCGTGGGGATGTGGCGGCCCAGGGCAGGGGGCTGGAAGTGTGGGGGATCCAGGAGTCAGGGCAGGGGATGGGGGTGGCTGGTGGCTGCTCCCTGGGTCAAGGCCCGGGGGGGCCACACTGCCTGGCTGCTGCCCTGGGAGCAGCCGCCTGATGCTCTGCAGCTCTCCAGGACTGTCAGGGAGGCAGGGGGACCCTTGGTTGCTGCCCTCCTATCATCATTGTGGAGTATAACTGTCCCTGCTATCACAGTCCTCCCTTTCCATTTGATGAGAAACAGTCGCACATCCCATTGTCCTGGCACAACTGAACCCAGACCTTGCTTTAAGTTAGGATAAGAGGAAGCTGTATAACAAATTTGGCGGTCCTAGTGCTTACCATTTAGGAGGGGTTCTTTAGTAGACAGGGGCTACGTCTATATTGCGCATTCTTGTGCAAGAAGATATGCACATGAGGTGCGGCGATGAATATCGCCGCGCCTCATTTGCATACCTAATGAGCCACCATTTTGCGCAAGGGGCTTTTGCGCAAGAAGAAGCAGTCTATGCTGCTCTTTCTTGCTCAAAAACCCCCTCTTGCTCAAGAGCCGTTCTGCTGCTTATTTTCAAGGCAGAATGGCTCTTGCGCAAGAGAGGTTTTTTGCACTTCTTGCACTAAAGCTCCTAGCGCAAAAATGGTGGCTCATTAGGTACGCAAATGAGGCGCGGCGATATTCATCACTGCACCTCATTTGCATATCTTCTTGCACAAGAATGCGCAATGTAGACATAGCCTGACAAACAGATGCACAAACTGTCTCTAATACATAGTAGGGATGATAGTGTGTATCCATTTACATGATTAACCAATAAGCCTGGGCTCATTGGTTATATGCACACACACACCCTTTCTGCCTCTGTATCAGAGGCAGCAAGGGGGGGAAGTGGGAGCTGGTGCCTGTGGGGAGCTGGCTTTTAAGCTGGCTCTCTGTGCATGCTGGCCCCTGTGGAGCTGCCTGCCCCCTTTTCACCCCCCTACCCGCTGCCTCCACGGAGGCGTGGGGAAGCAGGCAGGAGCTGATACTCAGGGGAATTGGCTTAAAAGCTCCCGCCTGCCCTTCTCCCCCCATGTGTAAACGTGTAATCGCTGAAAAATACAGCAGTTACACATTTGCAAAAATAAATGTTAACTTCCCTACTATATATAGTAGAAGAGTTAAGAAAACAAGAATGGCTGAACTAGGTCTAGCCCAGTATCCTGTTTTCTATCGCTGTCTGATGCCAGATGCTTCAGAGGGAATGAACAGAACAGGGCATTTATCCAGTGATCCATCCCCTATTATCCAATTCCAGCTTCTGGCAGTCAGATGTTTAGGCACACCCAAAGTGGGGAGTTCATCCCTTCATGACTTTATCTAGTTTTTTTTTTAAACCCAGTTATATTTTTGGCCTTCACAACATCCCTTAGCAATGAGTTCCACAGATTGTATATTGGATGAATAAGTACTTAGAATCATAGGGCTGGAAGAGAGCTCAGGAGATCATGAAGACCAACCCCCTGCTAAAAGCAGGACCAACCCCCACTAAATCATCCCAGCCAGGACTTTGTCAAACCAGGACTTAAAAATCTCTAGTGATGGAGATTCCACCACCTTCCTAGGTAACCCATTCCAGTGCTTCACCACTCTCGTAGCAAAATAGCGTTTCCTAATATCCAACCTAGACCTCCCCCACTGCAACTTGAGGCCATTGCTCCTTGATCTGTCATCTGTCACCACTGAGAACAGCCTCCTTCCATCCTCTTTGGAAATTCCCATCAGGTAGTTGAAGGCTGCTATCAAATCCCCCCTCATTCTTCTCTTCTGTTGACTAAATAAGCCCAGTTCCCTCAGCCTTTCCTCATAAGTCATGTGCTCTAGTCCCCTAATTATTTTTGTTGCCCTCCACTGGACTTTCTCCAGTGTGTCTACATCCTTTCTGAAGGGGGGCCCAAAATTGGACACAGTAGTCCAGATGCGGCCTCACCACCTTCCTTTTGTTTTAAATCTACTGAGTATTAATTTCATTCTGTGATCCCTGTGTTTTGTGTTCTATGTAGGGGTAAATAACACTTCAGGCACCTATTATCTCCTCCTTTAGTCATCTCTCCTAAGATGAACATTCACTGTCTTTTTAATTTCTCCTCATATGGAAACTGTTCCATACCCCTAATTATTTTTGTTGCCTTTCTCTTTACCCTTTTCAGTTCTAATGCATGGGGGGTTTTTTGTTTGTTTTGGGGTTTTTTTTAGATTTTAAGGTTTTCAGAGAATTATAGACAATGACTCCAAGATTTACTTTTATGTGGTAACAGTAATTTACATACAAAATGATGTAGTCTACATTTGGGATTATGTTTTCCAGTGTGCATTGGTTTACATTTATCAACACTGAATTTAATCTGCCGTGTTGTTGCCCAGTCACCCAGTTTAGCGAGATCCCTTTGGACATAATTTTCTTGAGAAACTTTTTATTGTCTGCAAACTTTTCACCTCCTTCTTTACCCCTTTTCTCCGATCACATATGAATATGTTGGATAATACTGGTCCCAGTACATATCCATGAGGGACCCCAGTATTTGCCACTCTCCATTGTGAATACTGACCATTTATTCCTACCCTTTAGTTACTGGTCCATGAGAAGGACCTTCTTATCCTATAACTTGTTACTAGTGTGGGGCATTGTCAAAGGGCTTCTGAAAGCCAGAGTACACTATGTCAACTGGATCCCCCTTGTCGATTACTTTTGACATTCTCAAAGCATTCTAATAGATGGGTGAAGCATTATTTCCTTTTGCAAAAGTCGTGTTGACTCTTTCCCAATTTATCAAGTTCACAATTCTGTTCTTCATGATAGTTTCAACCAATCTGCCTGGTGCTGAAGTTAGGTTTACTGGCCTGTAATTGCCAGGATCATCTCTGGAGCCTTTTTTAAAAAATGGTGTCACATTAGCTATCCTCCAGTCATCTGGTACAGAGGGTCATTTAAATGGTAGGTTACATACCACAGTTAGTAGTTCTGCGGTTTCCTATTTGAGTTCCTTCAGAACTCTTGGGTGAGCATCTTTTGCTCTTACGGCAGGTTTTATCAGTTTCTTCCAAAATCTCTTCTGCTGACTCCTCAGTCTGGGAAAGTTGCTCAGATTTGTCACCTAAAAAGAATGACTCAGAGGTGGGAATCTCCCTCGCATCCTTTGCAGTGAAGACCGCGGCAAAGAATTCATTGAACTTCTCCTCAGGGCCTTGCCTTCCTTGGGAGCTGCTTTAGCACTGTAATCACCTAGTGGCCCCAGGTTTTCGGCTGGTAATGTTCTTACAAAACTGGTTGCTGTTAGTTTTTCTTTCTATTTCTAGTTGCTTTTCAGTTTCTTTTTTGGCCTCCTGCCTAATGCTATTGCTACATTTGACTTGCCAGAATTTCTGCTACCTTCTATTTTCCTCAGTAGGATTTGACTTCCGATTTTTAAAGGGTGTCCATTTGCCTGTCTCTTTTACTCTGCTGTTTTGTCAAGGTGGCATGGGAGGGGTGCCCCTCTTACTGGTTCTTTGTTGTTGTTCATGGTTACTTGGACTACAGATGTAGTTAGCGCCTTTGTTATGGTGTTTTTTCAATAGTTTCCTTGCAGCGTGCAGAGATTTCACTGTGCCTTTTAATTTAGAAACATCGTATGTACCCAGTGCTTCATCCTTTCCGCAGTATGGTACCTACCAAACACAAAAATCTCTCAGCAGCACATGAGCTACTGAATTAAATTATTGTAGACAGCAGGGGAGCCAACAGCCATACTGGGCTCCTGGGCAAGGAGGGGGGGATGGCTCTGTGTTCCCAGAAGGGGCGAGAGCAAGGGCAGCTGGCCCTCAACACCACGTGGACCATGGTGTCCCCCACCCCCAACAGTGCCTGGAGTGCACCATGCAGCACTAACGCTAGGGATGTAACTGGTTAACCAGTAAGCATCACCCTAACCAGGATCCCGATTAAGCGGGTGACTGGTTGAGCGTAACATTTAATTGGTTAACTGGTTAAACAGGATTTTACATCCCTAACTCCAATGGCGATTTAAAGGGCTCTGGCACTGGGTCTCAGAGCAGTTGACCCCTTTGCCGCCTCCCCTCCGGCCCCTTGCCGGTGGGCCTGGTAGGCAGAAATAGTCAGCAGTGTATCCAGGGAGGGAAGTATCCTGTTTGAGGGAAGGAATACTGGAGTTCAGTGGTGTTCTCTCCCATCGCGACCATCCCTGGCTATATGGAAAGTGGGGAGTATTGGTCCCTTGCCATTTCAGTGACATGGGCAAGGCAGCTCCTACAGAGAGCATCCCTGAGATATTTATCTGCCTCCTGTATGCCTGAGGGATACGCAGAGCTGGAGGGAGGCTCAGCCCAATGGATAAGGCAGGCTACAGAAAGCTGGCGGGACCGCCCCACAGTTTGAATTGTGCTCTGAGGGGTAGGGGGGGACAGAACAGTTGTGAAGCCAGAGCCTGCCTGTTTACAGGCTGGGAGGGCAGACTTAAGCCCAGGTGACCAAGTGCCTGCTCTGTAAAGAGGATGCTGTGCTCATTTGCCCACATAGTCCTATTCGGGTGGAAGGGTCCTGGCACCTCTCGGTGTATTTCCATAAGCTGAGGTCATCCCGACATTGTGTTTGCCTAAGCACAGCTTGAGCGTCAGCAAGAAATGGCCTTTGCTTCATCTCCCTCTTTTAGAGAAACTGCATATTCGACAAGAAGCAGCTGGTGCCAGCTGTCGCAGCCCAAGAGAACCCGACGTAGCCAGCCTGGGGGCGGCTCGTATGGATCTGCTGTCTCCTTGCTGTGCCCCAGCCAGTCTCCTTAGCTACACCCTGGGTGCTTTGTGAGGGAAGGGGGTGATGTCTGTTGGCAGGCTGGACTGCTACATGGATTTAGTGCAGGCTAGATGACCTGGGAGACGGAGGTGCCCTGTGTACCCCAGACCAGACAGCTGTGCCAGTGAGAGATCTCTTAGGCAGTGCTAGAATGTGGAATACAAGGATGGTTCATTCCCCATGAGTCAGGGGCAGGCACCCACCCTTTTTACGCTGGAATTGTACAGTGCCTACCACAACGGGTACCGGTTGACTGGGCCTCCCAAGTGCTGTGGCCTACAAGTACCTACGATTTAATACCAGCATGACAGCTCCTTTCCTGTCCCTCTCTTACAGGGTCACAATCCATGTGGGCACTTCTCATCGGACCATTACCTCTGAGATGGCTGGTAAGTCAGCGAGCAGTGTGTTGGCAGCTTGAGCTGAGTGAGGGGCTGGGAACAGGAGGCAGAGTGACTGTCCCTGCCCTGCCCCGGCTTGCTCTGAGCCTGGGAGAGCTGGTTCTCCCAGCCTGTGAACAAGGGACTATAGAACTCTGAAAAGTGCTTGGCTCTCCTAGCTGAGAAGGGCCCCGCAGCGAACCCCTCGCCCGTTTCAACTCTCCCACCCCTTGTCAGACTCTAAATGAACCGCAGCAGCTCAGGGCAGGGACTTGGCCATCACAACAGATGCCTCCATGGAGCTCTTGGCTCAGTGGGTAGCTGCAGTACAACCCCCCCCCCGCCCCCGAGAAAGTAAGAATGGAGGTTGGGGGGAGATGGAGAATACCCAAACCTATCCGTAGCAATAGGTGTAAGTCACCAGTGTAGCCTCTCTGGAATACTGCGTGCAGTACGGTCACCCAATCTCGGGGAGGAAGAGCGAGGCGTCCAAGAAGGGCAACAAGAATGATCGAAGCCATGAGAATTTTCCCTGTGAGAAAAGATGGGATTGTTTTTACCTTCGAAAGGAGACCAGTGAGAGAGGAAGTGTAGCAGAGGCTCGGGGAGGGGAGAGGGGGGAGCAGCAGCCACTGCCTCAGTTTCCCTTCTCAGATGGGGGATTGGGTTGGGGGCTGTGTGTGCCTGGCTCTGGGGAAGGGAAGAGGGATTGGGTTAGAGCAGGGGGAGTGGGAGGGGAAGAGCAGCCAGCACGCTTCCTGAGATCCAGGATCCCCGGGTACTGGCCCCAGCTGTCTCTGTCCCCTCCTCCTGGCCAGGCCCCCCCATGAGTACCCTGCCCCAGCACTCTGTCCCTTGCCCCCACCAGCACAGTTGGGGCCACATTAGTGAGGCTTGGGGGGTTTTGGAGCAGTTGTTTTTTTGCATCTCACTTGCATGGCCCTGACTGACTTTTCTGTGGGTCAGTGACCCCTGACTCAAAACAGGTTCTCCGCCCCTTTCATAAATAAAGACAATGCTGAAACATTTTGTGTTTGACATAATATTTTATTTAAAAATGAAGCCTGGCCAACAAGCCCCGAATTGGGACCAAGCCCCCATCTGGCTGCAGCATCATAACGCTCCTGCACTGTTGCCTCCCCCAGACCCTAAACCTGAGCCTATCATACACTGGAACCCCCTGTCCTGAGCCTCTCACATCCCCAAACTCCTGCATCCCCACATCCTCAGTCTTCTGCCACAACACTCCTGCACCATCCACACACTGCAAATCTGTGTCCTGAGCCCATCATACTCCCAGCCTCGCCGCCCTGAGCCCCTCATGCACCCCTGCCCAAACTCCTGCACCCTCACAGCCACAAGCTTGAGGCTTGCTCAGCACCCCAACCCTCCACCTCACCCCAACACTCTCCACCCTGAAGTCCCCTCCCTGAGCCAGCATCCTCTTCTCTACTTCCTCCTGCACCCAAATTCCCTCCCAGATCTTGCACTTCTCACCCCTTCCCAGTACTTTGTTTGTGATGGTATGCCCTGGGACGGTGTACCAGCACCTATTTTACCCTGGTGCAAGTTGTTTTTGGTTTTTTTTGCTCAACAACTCTCCCTCCTCCCCTTCCCAGTACTTGGCTCTTTGCACTCTATCCACCGCTGTTTTGGCTCTTCATCTCTAATGGGTTGGCCACCCCTGCCCTAGAGCATTGGGTGCTGGCCATTGCTGGAGACAGAGACTGAAGTGGGTGGACCGTAGGTCTAATCCAGTTTGGTCACTCCCATGTAAACTGGACCTAAGCCCTAATGTAGAGCAACTGGGGAGTGGGGGAGATGAGAGATGAAGCGAGCAGTAAGGAGACATTTTGGACTTCATCCCCCAGTGCTTTAGTAACTCTCATCACCTCAGAGAGGCTGCCTCATCTGAGGTGGAGCGCAGCAGCCGCCATCCCACAGCGCAGTGCACGGAGGGGAATGCTTTGCTCAAGGCCATCCGAGTGAACGTTAGCCTGTCAACCAATCTCACTGTGCAGTCCAGAGAACCGCTGTACTTATGGGCTCACCTGGGCCCCATATGCCGTAAACCAGTGGTGGGGAACCTTGTTTGGGTTGGGGGCCACTGACCTACAGAAAAATCAGTCGAGGGCTACACACTGACGTGGCGCTCGACTGAGAAGAAGACACTCCCCACATTTCCCTTGCACACCAGTGCCTGGGGGGGGCCAGCCTTGTAGATTTTGTGTTCTCAAGCACCGTGGTGGGGCAGCAGGGGGGCTGGAGCGCCAGGACCTGAGGTTCCCCACTCCTGCCGTAAACAACCTGGTGCTTGGCTCTCCCGCTGCAGGAAAAGGGCAGCGTGACCCAGGCTAGGACCCTAACCTGAGACTCCAGAGAGTCTGGGTATTTCCCCAGTTTGCCCAATGGCTACAAACACCTTGCAAGTCAGAATTTTTTAAATTGGGTTTTGTTCCAGTGCAGCCATTCCAAATCTCCCTGTGCCCTTCCATGCCTGGAGCTATGGAAAGGCCTCTCTTGAGCAATTGTTGGACTAGACCTGTCTGCTAGTCGGAAGTTCTAGCTCAGCACACGGCACCACCTTAGTGCCAGATCTGTCTGCTTGGGTCCTGGGGCAGGGCTGACACTTGCTCTCTGGGTCCCAAATGGCCCCCGGATAAGAAATCAGGAGTTTCAATGAGAGGCTCCTTTGGGTGCCTGGGCAGGCGCTGTGAATATCCCCAGAAGTATTTCACCCTTCAGGGAATCTTACTCTGATCTTTTATACTCCACAGGCTGGCTCAGGCGGCTCCTGCAGAAACCCAAGCAAAGCTCCAGCTCCAGAGGAAGCAACTTGAATGCTGTCTCCAGCCAGGCACCCTCTTCCACTCCCTCCTCCTCCTTGGAGACAGCTGCCAGCTTTTCCGCCAGCAGTTCAGTGGTCACCCTGGGACAGCTGCCTTCCGCCTCCCCGGCAAGCATCAGCAGCTCCGGGAGTGCCCGCTGGGCCAAGAGCTACGACGTGTGCATCTGCCACAGTGCCGAGGACTTGGAGTTTGCTGAGGAGATGGTCTCCTATCTGGAGAGCCAGCCCGAGAGCATCCGGTGCTTCCTGCAGTTGCGGGATGCCATGCCGGGGGGCGCGATCACGACAGAGTTGTGCCGTGCCGTACACAACAGCCACTGCTGGGTCCTGCTAATAACCCCCAACTTCCTCGAGGATTCCTGGTGCCGGTACCAGATGCATCAGGCGCTGGCAGAGGCGCCCATGGCCAACGGGCGCATCATCCCCGTGCTGAAGGGCATTGACCGGAGAGACTACCCCCAAGAGCTGAGGTGCCTCTATTACATCAATGTGACGCTCCAGGAGAACGGCTTCGGGCAGATTAGAAACACAGTCCTGTGCTGTAAGTAAACTGTAGCCCAGGGCTACTCAACTTTGGAAGCCCCGGGGGCCACAGGGATACTCACAGCACATGCCGAGGGCCACAACTTAAGTGTGGTTGCATGTATATACAAATATATATGCAAATATATGCAAATACCTTCTTTCACACTGACGGGCCTGAATACAAAGATTAAGGCAAAACTACACAACACACAGGCCCTGCTTAAGTCAGTTCTGCTGATACTAATAAAGTGCAATAGTTACATGATTTCCACCCACATGGCAGCACTTTTAATGAGCAAGGACAATCCAGGAATTTAACTACTAAAATGCATCTCAACAGACGACCATTATATTGACTACTTTTTTGTTTTGTCTCCCACCCGCAGGCCACACGTTGAGCCCTGCGTCAACCCAAACCGCACCGCAGGCTGCATGCGGCCCACGGGCCGTGTGTTGAGTAGCCCTGTTGTAGGGGGCCGTAAGCTTCATCACAGGCCTGGCTAGGATGTTTACTCTTCACGGGCTAAATTCAACAATCTGGAGTGTCCATTTGATCATACCCTGCATTTCTATAGCATCTTTTAAGCTTCTGGGCCTCAGGAGTGACCCTCCGAAGCCAGGGGGTGCAATATAGCAGCACTCTGACAGTCCACCCTGTACAACAGGCCTGGGGAAAATACCCGGCCTGCCAAGGCACCAGATCCAGCCCGCGGATGCAGTGGGGAGCCTCAGGTATGCCCCCCACATGCTTCTGAGAAAAGCTGCTGTGGGGCTCTATTTGAAGAGCTGTGAGCCCTGGGGGAGAGGACAGAGGCTTCATACACTGCTCCTGCCCCCAGCACAATCCCATTGGCTAGTTTCTGGCCAATGGGAGCTGCCTGTTATTAACAGGCAGCTTGTGAAGCACCCTCCCTTCCTCCCCTCAGGCTCCTAGGCTGTTCAAAAATCACATGGCCCCTGCAGCCAGTGCGGGGGGTGGGGCAGGCAGGGGGTCTGCTTGAGAAGGCTGCTGGTTGGGAGTCAAGCTGGTAAGTCTCCCAGCCAGAGCCTGCCTCTGGCACCCCAGTGCTTTGCCCCCTACCCCACATAATCAAAACCCTCTGTCCCCCTGCACCCATATCCCCTCCCAGATACTACCACATGTCACAACCCAAACCCTTGGACCTCAGTCCCCTGCCGCAAGTCACAGCTCCCTCCTGCCGTAGGTCACAAGCTCAAACCCCTCTACCCCCTCCTGCACTCTAGTCCCCTAACCCAGGTCACAACCGCTTCCTTCACCCAAACTCCTTCCCAGACCCCACTCCCTCTCCTGCACCCCAGTCCCTTACTGCAGGCTCCCTTCTGCACCCAACCTCCATCCCAGACCCGGAACCTCCTCCATTAATATGGAAGAGTGCAGCCCTCAACCACTTTCCAAATTCTTGGAGTGCCCCCCCCCCATCAAAAATTATTGCCCACCCCTGCTGTACAACCTTCTGGAGAGGATGTAGAGAATCCTGTGTCCCTCTGAAACTGCAAGGAAAGATCTAAACAGAAGAGGCTGGGACCTGTGTATCTCATTTGCATAGGGCACAGTGTAGGACCTCTCTCTGGGAGGAGAGGTACCAGTACATTGCAATGTGACAACACTGTGACGTCAGTCCAGCTGAGGTCCTTTCATGACCCTTGTTTCTGTCCTGTGTCTCTCAGACCTGCGGGAGCTCTGTTGAAGCACCACAAGCAAACAGCGTGACCAGAGCCTCGCACGGGAAGTGAGCACCTCCAGAAAGCAGGCCCCAGCAGCAGAGAAATGGAACAAGATTCCAGGCGGTCTGTGGCTAAGTTTCTGATCCTCAAAGCACCTACAGGATGGCAGAAGGGAACTGATTCTCACAAGGGCTTCTGAAGAGAAGTGTTTCTCTCGCATCAGGCAGCTCTGCACCGTGAAAGAAGTCCCGCTGAGGGGACAAGTGAAACATCTAACACCAATGGAGAGCGAGGCTCACTTGGGACTTCTGGTCCTAAAGACTTGGAAGAAACGTGAGGCTTGTTCCAGGTTGTACTCTGCAGTGCAGAGGACTTGGCTGGAACCTGCAGCTGGAGTGTTGGTGACTCCACAAGGCAGCATAGGGGAGAGGAGAGACAGCTGAATGTAGTTTACCCACTCCTCATTTGGGGACAGGAGTCTAGTTGAGGTTGGCTTACCCACTTCTTTTCTTACCGCAACCCCAGGGACTCCTGGTCATTCTGAGAGTATTGAGTTTAGTGGTAAACTCCTCATGTAGGGTCCTGCAGCCTAGGCAACCGTGTCAGATCCTGACCCTGTATTGCACTAATACACAGTGCCATGCTGCACTGCCATGTTTACAGCCTCAGGGCAACATGCTGTGCCCCTTAGGCCAGGCTGCCTCCCTGCTTTCCTGACAGCTGTGTCAGGATTCTCTGCATTGGGATGGAATGGTGGGAGGCTGCAGACTGAAGATCTGATCTGTCCCTTGGGGTTGGAGCTGTAAGTGGCTCTGGAGCCAAGTGGCCTTGCTGATTTAAAGGTGTGTGAGATGCCCTAAGTAGCTAGGAGGGCTTGGCTAGGAGTTGTAACTAACTAACTAACGAACATGGTTTTCAAAACACACCGTATACCCCACTCCATACAGGCCCTAAGAACTGACCCCCACTGTGTACAATGTAGACGACAGTTTGTCCAGCTCCATCATAGAAATCCATTCACTCTGGGGCTGATGGAAACCACCTTCCATTCAGTGCTGTCAAGTCACAGGTTGAAATCTGCCTCTGCCCAACCTCCTTCTCTTGCCTTATGCAGAGAGACCAATGTGTGTCCTGTGAAGTCTCTTCCGCTGATGTTCATTCATTATGGGAAAATGGATTGTTGTGCCTCCCCTTACCAGTGTCTGAGCATCTTTACTGTGTGAGTCCTCACATGTCCCTTGAGTCAGGGCAGGGCTCTTATCCCCACACCGGTGCGGAAAAGCCATGTGACTTGCCCTGGCTCACCTAGGAAGTCTGACAGCAAGTTGGAACGCAGGTCCCCCAGTCCTAAGCTAGCACTTTACTTGTTGGGCCACCCTTCCTTACAAGGAGCTGCAGGACAGCTAAATCTCTAATGGTCTTCCAAAAGCCAGTTTGGAGCTGTCACAATACATACGCTTGCCCATGTTAAATTACTCCACACCCCAGGAGCACAGTTGCTGACTCGGGGTGCATGTGGCAGACTCTGGGGCTGCAGCACCCATCATAACCCATGGGAAAAAATAGTAAGTGCTCAGACTCACGGGCCATAGCTGTCTGGGTGGCAGCCACCAATCAGCAGGGGAAGACGCTTGGCAGAGAGTGGAGAGCAGCAGGTGAGCAGGACCTGGGGGGAAGAGCTGGTGGGGTGTCAGGAGAGAACAGAGCTTGGCAGGAAGAAGTGGAGCGAGGGTGGGGCCTTGGGACAGAGCAGGGGTGGAGCATCTCGGGGGGGGATAAAACACAGCGTGTATGCCAAGGAGTATAAACTGACAGGACTGAGACACTTCTGACGAGGAGCTGCCCGTCAGCTCATCTTTGGTATGTGACGCGTAACATCACTTTTGGTTTTTACAATTGTAATTTAAACTGGTGTACAAACGAATACAGAAAAGTTATTTTGTATCAAGTCTCCCCTCACTTTTTTTGGAACAGGTGTATCTACTGCTGGTGAGAGGAACTACACTGGCAGCGTACTGTGAACTATTTAGTCCTAGAGCTGATGAGCTGCCACTGTCAAGCTGATTTTCTTGTTCTTCCAGTCTGCTTTCTACTTTCCCCTCCTCTACACTAGGGATGTAAGCGAGAAGAGTCAACTACTTGCATTCTCTCCCTTGCTGCCTCTATATGAGAGGTAGCAAGTGGGGGGTGGGGGGGGGAAAGTTGGAGCCAGTGCTGGGGGGAGCTGGCTTAAAAGCCAGTTCCCCCCAGCACCGTCTTTGCAGTGTTGCCTGCCCCCCTCGCTGCTGCCTCTATCAGAGGCAGCAGCACGGGAGAGGGGGGCAGGGGAGGCTGCCACAAGCAACCCCTGTCCATGGCCAGCCTGGGTAGGGTTGCCAGGTGTCCGGTATTCAACCGGACAGTCCGGTTTTTGGGCCATCTGTCCGGTAAAAAATTTCAGAAAATACCGGACATGCGCAATGTCCGGTATTTTCTGGTTTTCCAGCTGGGTGCCAGACGGAAGCCTGGTGGGGGTGGGGGGAGTGGCTGGGAGGTGGGGCGTGATTGGCGCTGGGAGCCTCTGGTTGCGTGTGACATAGGAGTGACGCCTTGAGGAGGAGGAGAAGCCCTGTACGTGCTCCTGAGCGCTGTTCAAGTGTGTTGTGGAGCTGTAGCCAGACTCCTCATGCTTTGCCAGGACCGTGCGCAGGACAGGCAGTGCCCTGGGGTCTGCATGTGTCCAGGTCAGTCCCGCTTCCCACCGGCCGATTCTTTCCAGCTGGTATTTTAGATCATTACTTAAAACAGGGATTCTCATCTTTGGGCCTTGGTGATATCCAATAGTCTGGGAATTATATCCAGCCAGCACTTAAAATGTACACTGCTTAGTGCATATGAAACACTGAACTTAGAGGGGTAGCCGTGTCAGTCTGTAACTAAAAACACTTAAAAAACAACAGTGGTCCTGTAGCACCCTAGAGACTAACAAAAATATATAAATAGTATCATGAGCTTTCATGCCTATAGCCCACTTCTTCAGATGATAAATATTATGGAGCAAGGGGCACAGATTTTGAAATATAAAGCAGAAAAAGATTGGAGAAGGGGAGGAGAAAGAAAGAGGAGGAAAAAACTGTCAATTAAAGAATCCATGCTTAATGAGGCTAATAGAGTAGAGTGTAAGTGCCTAATACTTAGCCCAGTGGTCCCCAACCTTTTGGGGCTGCTGGGCTGGGCGGGGGCAGGGCCGCGCATGCACCGTGTGCCTGGGGCAGGGGCCATGCATGCGCTGGGCACCCGGTGTGCAAGAATGGCTCGGGCCGGCCCTGGTCACTAGGCGGGTGCACATAAATGCCCCAGTGGGCACCATGGCACCCGTGGGCACCGCGTTGGGGACCACTGACTTAGCCTTTGATGTCATTTGGGTGTTGAATATAATGGCCTGTCTAGTTCATATCTTAGTTCAAGCCATGTGAGATAGTATCAAATTTGCATATGAAGTCTAGTTCTGCAGATTTTCTCTCTAGTTGATTCCTGAAAGTGTTTTGTAACAGAATAGCCACCTCTAAATCCATTAATGAGTGCCTGGGCAAGTTAAAATGTTCTCCAGCAGGTTTCTGTGTGTTACCATTTCGAATATCTGATTTGTGTCCATTAATCCTTTGTTGTAGAGACTGTCCAGTTTGGCCAGTATCCATGGCAGAGGAGAATTGCTGGCACTTCATGGCATAGATCACATTAGTGGATGTGCGGTTGTATGAGCCTCTGATGTGGTGGTTTACGTGGTTAGGTTCTGTGATGATATCACCTGTACAGATGTGTGGACAGAGCTGGCACCGGGGTTGATTGCAGGGGTGGGTACCTGGATGAGTATGATGGAGGTGTGCTGCGTGGGTATTGGAAATAATTTGTTTGAGGTTAGGGGGTTGTCCTGCCCTGGAAAATGACCCCTCACTCTCACAAGCCTTGGGGGTCAGGCCAATCCTTGCCTACAGTCAACCCCCTTACTAAGTGGGTACTAAGTATTCTCATCAGCTTCATTTAGCATGGATAGTCTGACAATTTCCCCTTTTTTCTTTTTTTTTCCTCCCCCCTCCTCCCCCGTGCGATTTATTTGGAACTGGGACCCCTTAAACTGCAGTCATCTGAAGAAGTTGGCTGTGCCCACCAAAGCTCATGCTGCCATCTACGGCTACGTCTAGACTGGCATGATTTTCCGCAAATGCTTTTAACGGAAAAGTTTTCCGTTAAAAGTACTTGCGCAAGAGAGCGTCTAGATTGGCACGGACGCTTTTGCGCAAAAGCACTTTTTGCGCAAAAGCGTCCGTGGCCAATCTAGGCGCGCTTTTGCTCAAGGAAGCCCCGATCGCCATTTTAGCCATCGGGGCTTTTTTGCGCAAAACAGAACTGAGCTGTCTACACTGGCCCTTTTGCGCAAAAGGTTTGCCCGAACGGGAGCGTCAGAGTATTTGCGCAAGAAGCGCTGATTTCTTACATTAGATCGTCAGTGCTCTTGCGCAAGTTCAAGCGGCCAGTGTAGACAGCTGGCAAGTTTTTGCACAAAAGCAGCCGCTTTTGCAGAAAAACTGGCCAGTGCAGACACAGCCCAGATGTTTTGCTGGTCTCTAAGGTGCTGCAGGACTAGTCCTTGTTTTTTCAAGCCCTACACTTGAGGGTGTGGCTGCCACGTGGGGGCAAAGGGGGGAGCTCGGCCAGGCCCAGGCCCAGGCCCCTCCTTCCCTGCACAGCCACCTGCCCCTCCACGCTGTCACTTCTTCCCCCTCGGGACTGAATAGCAGCGTCCACCCAACCTCATTTCCTCAGTGGGTCCCGCCAATAGCAGTACCAGCCCAGCAGGGGGCGCCTCCTAGAAGGGAGACTGGAGGACTGAGTCCTCTCTTAGCCTTCGCCCCTGTCTGGTTTTCGTTGGCGCGGCGCATGCGCGCTCCCTCCAGCAGTGATGGCGGAGGCCAGCGGCGCCAAGAGAAAGCGTGAGGGGGAGGAGGAGTCGGCCGAGCGCCCGGGCGGCGACGGTGGCTCCTTTCCCTTGGCCGAGCTCTGCGTGCGCAGAGTGCTCAGGGAGTCTGCGCGGGACAAGACCATTTTCCTGCATGGGCAGGTGCTCTGGGCGAGGGAGAGAATGGGCTGTACCACTCGGCTCCGGGGCAGAAGGAATGGGGGCGGTACCACTCTGATGGGGGAGGGGATTGGTGACGGAAGGGGCGGTACGACGCGCGGGGGGAGTGTTGGTGACGGGTAGAGGCTTGGTGACGCGGGGCGGGGGCAACGACAAGAGGATACTCCTCCAACCTGGTGTGTGGAGGGGAGGAGATTGCGGGAACAGGAAGATACCACTCTGACCGGGGGGGGGGAGGTGATTGCCGGAACAGGAAGATACCACTCTGACCGGGGGGGGGGGAGGTGATTGCGGGAACAGGAAGATACCACTCTGACGGGGGGGGGGGAGGTGATTGCGGGAACAGGAAGATACCACTCTGACCGGGGGGGGGGGGGGAGGTGATTGCGGGAACAGGAAGATACCACTCTGACCGGGGGGGGGGGGAGGTGATTGCGGGAACAGGAAGATACCACTCTGACCGGGGGGGGGGGGAGGTGATTGCGGGAACAGGAAGATACCACTCTGACCGGGGGGGGGGGGGGGGGGGGAGGTGATTGCGGGAACAGGAAGATACCACTCTGACCGTGGGGGGGAGGTGATTGCGGGAACAGGAAGATACCACTCTGACGCGGGGGGGGGGGGGAGGTGATTGCGGGAACAGGAAGATACCACTCTGACCGGGGAGGTGATTGCGGGAACTGGAAGATGCCGCTCTGACGGGGGGGGGGAGGTGATTGCGGGAACAGGAAGATACCACTCTGACCGGGGGGGGGGGAGGAGGTGATTGTGGGAACAGGAAGATACCACTGTGACGGGGGCGGGGGGAGGAGGTGATTGCGGGAACAGGAGGATACCACTCTGACCGGGGAAGTGATTGCGGGAACAGGAGGATACCACTCTGACCGGGGAGGTGATTGCGGGAACAGGAAGATACCACTCTGACCGGGGGGGGGGGAGGAGGTGATTGCGGGAACAGGAAGATGCCACTCTGACGGGGGGGGGGAGGAGGTGATTGCGGGAACAGGAAGATACCACTCTGACCGGGGGGGGGGAGGAGGTGATTGCGGGAAGAGGAAGATACCACTCTGACCGAGGGGGTGTGTGATTGCGGGAACAGGAGGATACCACTTTGACCAGGCGGGGGGGGGAGGGCAGGAAGGTGATTGCAGGAACAGGAGGATACCACTCTGACCCGGGAGGGCGGGGGAAGGTGATTGCGGGAACAGGAGGATACCACTCTGACCTAGGTAATTGGGGGGGGGGGGTGACAGGAGGATAACAGTCTGTCCTGGGGGGGGAGGTTGGTGACAGGGTTCTCCTACCAATGTTCTGATCCGGGATGGTGACGGAGCGGGGCGAGTGACGGATGCGGTGGGTGCCACTTAAGGATGTTTAAATGCAGTTACTTTCCTAATTGAGTAGTCGATAGATTTTTTTTATTGATGACTTGATTAGTCGATAAGGGTAGGCAGTTACAGCACTCAGTCTTGCTCGTGCTGGGTCCCAGCATAACCTCTCCCCCGCTGCTGCTCTGCATTACAAATGACAGGGCAGCGGACCTGCGAAGATGCCCTGCTGCTGCCTCCCCTGTTCCTTGTAATGCAGAGTGGCAGCAGGGAAGCGGAGGTTTATGCTGTGTAATGAGTGACCCAGGACCAGGGACTGAGCCAGCGTCTTCTCAGTGCAGAGAAGCGGGGGGATGCAACTAGTTGAAAGGGCTAACTGATAAAGCGCCTGCTTATTGGGTAGTTGATTAGTCACCTACATCAGTAGTGCCACTGCTGTGATCCTGGGGGGGATAACAAGGGGAGCAGGTCAGGCTGCCCTGACCCTACGTTAGGGGGGTGATGGGGAGTGTCATCGCTCTGAACCAAGGCAGGGAGTTGGTGACTGGAAGGCGTTGCTCTGACCCTGGTGTGTGGGTGATGGCCTGGCTATGTGCATGGGGTGGCTATCCTGTCCCACAATCTTTCCTGGTAAAAGTCCCATTCCTTCCTTGTACCCTCAGCCCAGGGTAGCAATGGCGAGGGGCACCTCCCATGGCAGGACCCCCATGTGCTCACCCTACATGTCCTGGGGGGAGAGTTCCAAGCCTCCAGCTCCTTTGGACTCCCTCCCTTCTCTTGCCTCTTGGTGGGGTCACTTGGGCTAGTTACAACTGGGTGGCTGGGAGACCTGGCTCCTTGGCCCAGCCATGGCACTTGGTGTTTAAAAACTACCTTGAGTTTCTTTTTTAAAAATGTCAATTTTAAAAAAAAAAACTTTTCTATTTGTTTGGTACGTACGAAATATCAGGATCTTGCTTTTCTCTGTTTGCAGGAAGACTACAGCTTGGTATACACTTTAAAGAGATAAACGTAGCTTACCTCAGGACTGTGAGTCTGTTACAGATTTTGTGTCCTGTGTACCGTGGTTATATCGACCTAAGCCCCAGGTTTAGACACCACTAGGCTGATGCAAGAATTCTTCCGTCAGCCTCGTTAGTGTTTCTCAGAAAGGTGGATTAACAGTGCTGATGGAAAAATCCCTTCAGGATCAGAAGCATCTCTATGCTATGGCGGTGTAGCTTCAGCATTGCTGTGTAGTGGCTGTAATGTACACCTGGCCTTAGACAAGGCTTTTCAGCTTCTGAATAATGACATCACAAGTGCTGTAATCTTAATTGAGATCCCCAAAATCATGGGTAGAAGGGAAAAATTGAAATTTGTAGAAGCAAGAGCATATTTTAGACTTCATAAAAGGCACAAATTACTCTTACCACTTCACGGTTCACCTTTAAGCTATTTTTATTTTTGTTTCTAACTCTCTTGAACTGACATAGTTACTTCAGCTGAGGAAGATAAATCATGTTCTTTTCTCATTGCTTCATTTGTGTTGGGTAGATTTTGATATCTTCTGCTCCCTCTGGAGAAAAGAATCGGTATATGGTTTGTATGTTATTGACGTAGTAAAATCAGTAAATCAATGAATATGAAATGACTTTTGGGGTTTTTGTAGGGGACACAGCTTGGATTTCTCCCACTCAGTTTCCTGAGGGATAAAACAAGTAATGCATACACTTAATTGCCCAAGGTAAATAGTAGGAGCCACAGTGCCTAGGTTGTTAAAAACATGTTGAAGGGTACAGTCTTTCCTTTATCCCCCACCTAAGATGGGCTAGATGAACTAATGAGTTTTTAGTATTTTAATGCTGTGACGCTGTAGATTTTTTTTAACTGGGTTACAATTTACCATTGCTATTACCAACACTGCCTGTTAATATTTTCCCCATCTTCTCAGTTTTCTGCTTGACAGTGACATGCTGAAATTGCATTCCTTCTGTGTGCCGGATGAGGGTGTCTCATTTTTTAAGGAGATCTAAATCCAATTTCCATTATTAAAATTATCCAAGTAAATCAGATCTCTCTGTCATGCCCAGTAAGTCCCTGGAATGTAAGAAGCGTGGAGCAAATAGGTTTTTTTTTAAAAACTAAAAACAGTGTCATGGGCTTCAAACCATAGGAGGAAAACACAGCTGGTTCTGTGTTTGGAGGCTGAGTCGCCTCCAAAGCCAGAGAGGGCAGGACTGCACCATCTCATGTTTTCAGTACCTCCTTGCTTGAAACACATAGCTGAAGCAAGACCCATCATCCTGGTTCTCTCATAAAGATTTATTACTGCTCTGTGTGCCTGCTTTGGGGTTGGAAAAGAATGTGGACTGACTTGGACCGAAAGAGGAAATGGCAGTTGTTCTGGTTGGAACATTCTCACTAGCTGTGAGTGGGTTAGTTGGACTGGGGACTCCTTGCCTCAGCAGTAATAATTATGACTTACCATTTTATCCAAGGATCACAAAGTGTTTTGCAAGCTTTAACAGAGCCTTATAACACCTCAAGGGAGCAGGCATGCTCATTTTCCAGATGGTCAGACTGGAGTGCAGGGGCCATGACTGGCCATGGTCTCGTAAAAAGTCAGCAGATCTGGGGATGCAGCCCAAGAGGTTCTATTCCCAATCATTTGATCTAGCCATTAGATTGGGGTGGGCAATAATTTTTAATGCGGGTCCACTCCAAGATATTGGCAAGTGGTCAAGGGTCACACTTCTGTGGAGGGGATATAGGGTCTGGGATGGAGGTTGGGTGCAGAAGGGAACTTGAGGTAGGTGACTGGGGTGCAGGAGGGGGTGTGGGGTCGGAGAGGGAGTTTGGGTGAAGGAGGGGGTTGTGACCTGGGGCAGGGGTTTGGGGGGGCAGGGTCCAGGAGCAGGTTTGGGTGCAGGAGAGGATTCTGGCCTAGGGGAGGGGCTCTAAGAGGGGGTCAGGGTCTGGGAGGGAGTTGTGATCTGGGAGAAAGGGTGGGGAGAGGTACAGAGGGTTTGGGTGGTCGCTTGGGGTAGGTAATTGGAGGGGAGTGGCGTGCTAGAGGTAGGCTCTGTCTGGGAGGAGCTTATCTAGGCAGCTCCTAGCCAGCAGCCCTGCAGGAACCTGAGGCAGGCTGGCTGATGCAATCCCAGGCTGGTGGGCTAGCTGTACCACGTGGCTCTACTCTGGGCATGGGGGCGGGACAGAGGCTTCACACCCTGCCCCTGTCCTGGCAAAATTTCTCAGCTCCTATTGGCCAGAAACTGTCCAATTAGAGATTTTGCTAGCAGGTGGGGCAGCGCACAAAGCCTCCCTTCCCAACCTCCAGAGCACAGCATGAAGTTCTCTCTACCTGAGGGTTCTGGGGAGGCAGCCTGCTGACTGCTTCTTGCCCACCCCTGCACTAGATCATTTACCTTTCCTCAGATCACATGGAACAGAGAGGAAGCACATTGTTTGTCCGGTCAGATTGTGAGAGGTTGGGGGGAAGAGAATGGAGGAAATGAACTTGACTTTAGACTGACTCACCACAGAATTTCAATATCTTTTATATCTTTGTGATTCCATTATCCTCAGTGGAGTTACTCCTGCCCAGCACTGGTATGAGAGGTAACATTTGGGCTCTAGGGGTATGTCTAGACTAATTTACATGCCTCTGTCGGCAGAGGCATGTAAATTAGACATACCGACATAGTCAATGAAGCAGGGATTTAAATATCCCCCGCTTCATTAGAATAAAATGGCTGCTGCGTTGTACCGGCTCAGCTGTTTGCCATTTTGTGCCGACAGTCAAGATGGGGATCAGTCAGCAAGGAAAGCCTTTGCCGACCGATCCTGTAAACCTCGTTACACGAGGCATAGGGGATCGGTCAGCAAAGGCTTTCCTTGCCGACCGATCCCTGTCTTGACTGCCACTTTGTGCCGACAAACAGCTGAGCTGGCACAACGCGGTGGCCATTTTTATTCTAATGAAGCGGGGGATATTTAAATCTCCGCTTCATTGACAATGTTAGTATGTCTAATTTACATGCCTCTGTCGGCAGAGGCATGTAGTCTAGACAGACCCTAAGTGTGTACTTAACACTGATTCAAATTCAGCCCTGCTGTGAACAGGTGTATTTCCCATTGAAGCTGCAAGGAATTGTGCAGCTGCTTACCACCAGGAATGATGCTAGCCCCAGGAGTGCTGGGGACAGTTAGTGGGTGAGAAGGAGGCTGCTTTTTCCTATTCCATCCCAGTGGTGTTTCTTCTAGTTTTACTGCTTTCCATCCCTTCAGGATGCATGACACACTTGTTTTGCATACCCACTGAATGTCAGGTTGGTGCTAGTTATGCTGTTTTTTCCATTTATACCACCCTTCATGTGACTGCTGATTTGACCTAGAGCTGTCCCTGGGGGGTGTTAAGTTTAAGTATTTTGTAAAATAATTGCGAACGCACACACAGCTCTCTGCATATAGCAAATGTTTCTGCGTGAAGTCTGTCTGATATCTAGCCACTGTTGAGATGATGCTTAAGATTTTCAGCATGAGCAGACTCAAACATAACTAATTCCAATAACTGAACAATGTGGAGCGGAATACAGATATCCTACCACAGTCCCTTGGCTGCTCCTTTTCTAATTTCTTTACAAAGTAACTGAACCCTGAAGAAAAACAAGTTTCAAAACCAGCCAAAAAGCAATCTCCCATTTGTGAGTCCTTTGAGGCTATCTGTCTTGCTACTGTATCGCACTAGGTTCACAGGAGATTGTGCTAGAACAGCAGGAAAGTCATTGTCAGTCCTTCTCATTCTTGTTTTAATTTTCCCCACAGCCTTTTAAAACTCGTAGTTTTAAACTTCAGGGTAAGGAAAACTGCCCCCAAAAGGGAGTTTTATTGTTATTTACAAATTGTTAATTTGGGGGCAACGATATAGTGCTCTGAATGTGAAATTAGAGGCGGGCAAAGAGTCAGAATTGGTCAAAAAGAAGGTAAAACAGTTTTAGCTTCCTCAGTGCATCTTCTATGGGGAGAGGAAAGTGTTACAGGATGGCAGAGCTCTTCTGTTAACCCTCCCTATTAGTAGCTGTTGAAGCTGGAAAGGAAATGCTGCCTGATGCCTGCTGACTCCCCATGCCAGGTGTAGCTTGTTAACTCCTGCCTGGATTTAAGGGCATCTGGAAAAGACTTCTGGGCTAGGGATGTGAACAACTAGTCGACTATCCTTTGAGCAAATGCTTAGCGGATAGTCGACATGCTAGTTGACTAGTTGTTCCCCTGCCCCTTACTGCCTCTATCAGAAAGAGGTAGCAAAGGGTTGGGGGGAGAGGAAGGGGTTCTTCAAAGTGGCAGCACCGTGTGGAGTCTGGGGCCAGACCCCGGGTTCCACATTGCACTGCTACTTAGAAATGCTGCGTGCAGCCCGGGGACAGCTCAGAGTCTCCAGCTAGCCCAGGCTGCACGCGGCGTTTCAAAGCGGCAGCGCCACGTGGAGCCCGGGGTCTGCCGCTTTGAAACACCTCGTGCAGCCCAGAGTCCCCTGCTGGCCCAATGCTCCCCACAGCACTTTCGCCTTTGAAGTGTAGCAACAGCCTTGATGCTGGAGGAGCTGCCCAGATTGCACTGACTATTCGATTAGCCAAATAATCGACGTTTTACCTCCCTTTTCTGGGCAGTGATATTTAGGGCTAAGAAGCTGTAGAGTATCCTTGGGAACAACCTGGCCTGGAAGCAAGCTTGAGCCGGGGTTTTTATTTTGAGTTAGGTTTGTTAATAACGCCAGCCAAATCAGGGAGTAGCATGTGAGGCTTTTGTTCTGGAGCAGTGTGGGCATGCCACCTGCTGACATATCTAGAACGTAGAGAGATCCACGAGTACAGCAGGGAGAAAAGACTGGAGAGTGATATTGGAATCTGTCTGATCGTTATGTAACTCATTAAATGGTAGGTGCTATGTAAATAAGGGGTAACGCTTTCAAAGAGCAGCCATGTCTCACTTTCAGAGGTGAATTTAGGTAGCTCTCTTTTTTTTTTTTTTTTTTTTTTGTGACGATTACCCAAGAACAACAATAATACATATAACAGGTCTGTCTCTTATCAGGCGGCTTTGGATCCTTTTTACTGAAAAGGCTGATGAAGCCTGCTAGAATAAGGTTACAAGTCAGGTGAAATGGTTTTCTTCCGCAGAGGGCCAGCGGGAGTGTGCTCTTTGTGGCTGGGTGTTTCCCACTTCCTCGCTCCTGTGGAATGTTACATGATCCCCTCTAAGCAATGTTGAGTGTGGAAAGAGATGCACAAATTGCCCAGCCCCTCTCTGAACCACTCCAAGAAACTCTTCTGTGAAAAACCCACCATCTTGACAGTTGCCCATCTCTGCTTGAACCTAATTGTATCCTCCAGCCCTGAAATTCATTGTGGTATTTACCCAGTTAGGTGCCTCTCCCCTTCACTGTTGTTAGTGGAAATTGACTAGTGCTTGGGTTGCATCTAGTTAGCTCATTATGTCTCTCTTTTCCTGACTGACAACTATGACGTGCAGCCACACAACATGTTGAGTACAAGCAAGAGCAGTGTTAGTTTCTATAGTTGCTGTTTCATTTGCCTCCCTCTTTACCTGAAGGGACCCTCCCATAGGAGTACAAGAGGAGTTTAGCTTTTATGAACCATTTGAATTCCAATCTTTGAAGAGGCTACCAGTGGTGTTGGCTTTTAGGGTGCTGAATTTGTCTATTGGATGTTTATACCCCCGCCCCCAGCAACCCCCTCCTTGTCATCAAACAGCTTTCCTTTTCATGAGAACATAAGAATGGCCATACTGGGTCAGACCAAAGGTCCATTCAGCCCAATACCCTGTCTGCTGACAGTGGCCAATGCCAGGTGCCCCAGAGGGAGTGAATCGAACAGGTAATGATCAAGTGATCTCTCTCCTGCCATCCATCTCCACCCTCTGACAAACAAACAGAGGCTGGGGACACCATTCCTTACCCATACTGGCGAATAGCCATTTATGGACTTAACCTCCATGAATTTATCTAGTTCTCTTTTAAACCCTGTTATAATCCTAGCCTTCACAACCTCCTCAGGCAAGGAGTTCCACAGGTTGACTGTGTGCTGTCTGAGGAAGAACTTCCTTGTATTTGTGTTAAACCTGCTGCCCATTAATTTCATTTGGTGGCCCCTAGTTCTTATATTATGGGAATAAGTAAATAACTTTTCCTTATTCACTTTCTCCACACCACTCATGATTTTATATATCTCTATCATATCCCCCCTTAGTCTCCTCTTTTCCAAGATGAAAAATCCTAGTCTCTTTAATCTCTCCTCATGTGGGACCCGTTCCAAACCCCTAATCATTTTAGTTGCCCTTCTCTGAACCTTTTCTAATGCCAGTATATCTTTTTTGAGATGAGGAGACCACATCTGTATGCAGTATTTCCCATGGATTTATATAAGGGCAATAAGATATTCTCTGTCTTATTATCTATCCCTTTTTTAATGATGCCTCCATCCTGTTTGCTTTTTTGACTGCCGCTGCACACTGCGTGGACGTCTTTGGAGAACTATCCACGATGACTCCAAGATCTCTTTCCTGATTAGTTGTAGCTAAATTAGCCCCCATCATATTATATGTATAGTTGGGGTTATTTTTCCCAGTGTGCATTACTTTCCCAGTGTGCATTGCTTTACATTTATCCACATTAAATTTCATTTGCCATTTTGTTGCCCAGTCACTTAGTTTGGTGAGATCTTTTTGAAGTTCTTCAGTCTTCTTTGGTCTTAACTACCTTGAGCAGTTTAGTATTGTCTGCAAACTTTGCCACCTCACTGTTTACCCCTTTTTCCAGATCATTTTTGAATATGTTAAATAGGGTTGGTCCTAGGACTGACCCTTGAGGAACACCACTAGTTACCCCTCTCCATTCTGAAAATTTACTATTTATTCCTACCTTTTGTTTCCTGTCTTTTAACCAGTTCTCAGTCCATGAAAGGATCTTCCCTCTTATCCCATGACAACTTAATTTACATAAGAGCCTTTAGTTGAGGGACCTTGTCAAAGGCTTTCTGGAAATCCAAGTACACTATATCTGCTGGATCCCCCTTGTCCACGTGTTTGTTGACCCCTTCAAAGAACTCTAATAGATTAGTAATACATGATTTCCCTTTACAGAAACCATGTTGACTTTTGCCCAAGAAATTATTATTAAAATCTGGGGCTGAGAGGTGCAAAGTTCCAAACAGCTCAGATTTATAGAAGCAAGTCCATGTGCTCTGCATATGCCCAGTGGCACAAAGCCAGCTGTGTGAACACCTGAGATTCCATCCCGTAAAATCCAGAACCCTGGCCCCAGCTCTTCAAACAAGCTTTAGCTTTTTAACATCCTGAAGAGTCCCTGCCTTTGACTAGTCAGACTTCAAAACCAACTGGAGGGAGGGAGGTTAATATGTTTTAAAAGAATAGCCCTATTAAACTAGCCTTATTAAAATGCCGTTCTATTGAGAGAGACTTTTTTTAAAAGTAAGTTTAAGCATGTTAGAGAGGCTCAACAATTTTAAGTCTGGTGCTATCCAAATCCAGTTTACTGTGCTGTGAGGCAGGGAAATGTTGGAGTGGGGCGATGGCAATTGGTCTCGGTAACAAAGCATTGGAAACCTATCTAAAGCCTTAGATTATTTTTCTTATTAGCATATCTATTGCTTTTGGCCTGGAGATGAGTTTTTCATGTTTAAAGTGTAATTGAATTACAAACTAGCTGTTAACTCAAATGCTGTAAATAAGATGGATGGACTTGCCACTCAGGGCCCATAAAATGGGAAAATTGTAAGTACTCTTTTAATTCAGCTTTTAAAAGCCATACACCAGTCTAGAAAAGTCTGGCTGTAGCTCGCAACTCAGCATATAAGAGTGGTATACTATTGAGTTAGTCCTTATTGTCTGCAGAAAATCCACTTTTGAGAGAGCTGAAGCAGATGACGAAGTGTCAGGAAATTACAAAGCGTCTCATCATTTCAAAGCAGCATGTTCGTCTTGGATGAATAAATCCTTTACAAGAGAGGACTAGAGTTTACGTTCTGGGGCCAAATTCAGGCACCAGGTGTCAGTGGGTCAAATTAGACGCTTGTGAATGGGTGTAAGGGTGAATAACTTACTTACTGATGCCTCTGTCACAGTTCAGGGTGGCTGCACCAGCACTTACACTCAATGGTCCAGCCATGGCACCTGCTCTCAGGCTTCCAGCTTCCAAACTGTTGTCTATCTTGGCTGGAGACCCATGTCTCTCTCCCTTCTGACTGAGGTATTCCTAGGCATTCTAGTTCGCTGCCTTTTCAGTGTTATGTCCAGCAGAGGCATGCCCAAGCACACCCACTGGCTTTCTCCTCAGAGACTGATCACAGAGTGGTTCCTATGGCTATAGGTTACCACAAACATTTTCTAAGTAGGTCTACTTTATTCTTCAGGTAAAAGGTGTTAGAGAAAGCATTTCAAAGAACCTGCACACTTGCAAAGAAGCTTACCAGAGTTCATCCCAACTCTCACATGGGTTATGGTGGGATAAATCCTCTCACCTTCTCTTAGGCACATCCTTAGGGTTACCAGTTCATCTCTCCATTTCAGCTCAGAACAAGCACACTCATGACATGTCCAGTCCGCCCTTTTCTATGGATCAGGGGTCTTTGTCCAGGAGACTCTAGAAGTTGATAGTATCAAACAAAGAGTCTCTTCCCTCCAGGGTATAGCTTCAGAAGGCTGGCTTGGGAGAGGGAGAATTTATATCCCACTCACCACAAGATATTTCCTAGGGAAATCTGCAGTGCACACAAGGATCCAAAAGAAAAAAAGCCCCTTTGCACCTCCTGAGATCACAAGAAGATAGGATCAATGCAAAATAAAATTCCATACGGTGTCACATACATCTTTACATTTCCAAAACACTGTACCCCCCAGGTTATTAACCTGACATCAGTAAGGCTTAATTTACACCAGTAATGTTCAGTCAGGATATTACAGGGTATTGCCAGTCTGTTGCAGCCTCTGCTTCTCTCCCTTACATAGCCCTCATACTGTCTGCAGACTGAAGAACAGTATCTACAAGCATGCAGGTTAAATGGCCAGAGGCAAGTTTGCTACTGGCTGTTAGCCAGCATGCTCTCCACCCTGCCGATGGGAAGCGGCTAAAGCTAGGAAGCAGCGAGGCTACTGCAGGGGTGGGGGAGGGGGAAATATATAGTTGCTGAGCTAGAATAAGTTTAATGTTTGCAGGCTGATAGTGACTTCTAACGCTAGGTGAATGGAGCCTCTGGTGATGCGGAGGATGCTGTAGTGATCCTGGAGAAGACTCCCTTCCAGGAGGAGAGCATCCCCGATCTGCTGAAGAAACACACAAAGTTGCAGCTCCAGATGTCCAATGATATCTACAGTACCTACCACCTGTACCCACCTCCGCAGCTGAGTGGTAAGTAGACAGAATGTGTCTAGACTCTCTTACGCCTGCTGGTGGCAAACGTAAAGGACCATGGTGCCTGGTATGCAGTGTGGACTCCCTATGCCTTAGTCAATATAGTGTGTGTTTCAGGAGAGTGGTCCACTGCTATTGCTGTGTTGTGGTGAGGAGAAGAGACCCAGCATGCTAGCTCACCCTGGAGTTAACCATGTGGCGTAACTGATAGAGCTCTGACTCTGTATGTCGTGAGTCCAAGTCCCACAATGCTGGGAATGTGGTAGATCTTGCATGGTTGCAGATGCCATCTTTCTGCTGAGCTGTTCCTTCTGGTTGTACTGGAGAAAGTTAAATATCACTGCACGTCTACTGGTGACATCAAGGGATAATCCCAGTGCACACACTTCTGTCCCCAAACTGCTCTTCCTCTCCAGAGTGGCCTTTAAGCTACTGTCTGGGGTAAACAGCTGCTGTGGGTGCCATCAGAAGCCCATTCTGCCCTAGTAGGACGACTTTCCTTTCTTTGGAAGGCCTGTTGGGCGTGTGAGTGTAACAGCTGCTGCATAAATCCAAATAAACCTGTAAACGCGTTTGTATAGCTCAGTCAATGGACATGCATCCTGCAGAAACATTGTCACTTCCCTCAAGGCAACAAACATCTGCCAGGTGAGTAATGGGCTAAATAGTGGCCTCTGCTTGGAAATGCTCTGAGATCTAAGGATAAAAAACCCTATCAAAACACCAGGCATGTAGAGGGGGAACAAAGAAGAATGCTTGTTGTTTGTAGTTCATTAGAATGCCACTTTCACACTGGATTATTCTCATTAATTACCTTGTTGAAGAGGGCAACAAACTCTAATAGCTAGAGCAGGGAATTTGGAGCCAGGAACCGGAGTTCTATTGAGCATTCTTTACTCTGTGACCTTAGATGAGCAACTGTACTGTCCCATGCCTCAGTTTCCCTACCTGTAAATGGGGCTAATGGCTCTTGTCCACTTCTTATGGGTACTTTGAGGTCATTTTTAGAAGCCCGTATATAAATGCAAACTACAGTAGAATTCCGATAATCCGGCACCTTTGGGACCCAGGGGGTGCCGGATTATTGGATATGCTGGAGTATCAGGAGGTACTCCAGCAGGGGGCTGTGACGGGTCTGGGGGGGGGGGGGCGTGGCGTGGCGCGGGACAAACCCTCCGCCATTTTGCAGGGAGATGGGGGAAGTCCTGCGCAGCCGCCGGCGACAGGCCAGCTGGGGCTGCAAGCGGCAGCAGCGACATGGGGAAGCCATGGGGCAGAGCAGCTGGGGTGCTGCCGGGTTGGTCCCCCAGCACCACCCCTCACCTGAGCGGCGCTGCGGGACCAACCCAGCAGCACCCGAGCTGCTCTGCCCCAAGGCTTCCCCAAGTCCGCTGCTGCTGAAACTGACGAGCGGCGGACTTTGGGAAGCGGCGCGGAGCAGAGCAGCTGGGGTGCTGCTGGGTTGGTCTTGAGTCGCTACCCCTCACCCTCCTGCTCGGTGCACCCCAGCTGCTCTGCTCAGCAGCTTCCCCAAGTCCGCCACTCATCAGTTTCAGCAGTGAGAGTGGCAGACTAGGGGAAGCGGCGTGGAGCAGAGCAGCTGGGGTGCTACCAGGCGCTGAGCAGGGGGGTGAGGGGCAGCGCTGCGGGACCAACCCGGCAGCACCCCAGCTGCTCTGCTCCACACCGCTTCCCCAAGTCCACCGCTGCTCAGTTTCAGCGGTGGTAGCAGCAGACTTGGGGAAGCAGCGCAGAGCAGCTCCAGTTGTCCGGCTGGCTGGAGCACTTCTGGGTTCCAGTTGGTGCCCGACTATTGGAAGTGCTGGACCGCTGGGTGCCAGACAATTGGAGTTTTACTGTATTAGTATTTTTGGAGAATTCCTTGCATCCGTGCTCAAAAAATAAACTTTATGCTGGTTCTTTTGATTCTGTGTAATCCCCGCTTTGATTTAACAGATAGCAACAAACCTGGAAGGGATAGAAAAAAGAGGGAGGAGAGATGGCACCAAAAAAGAATGTGCATAGTTATCCATTCTCTCTCTCATTTGTACACAATCTTGAGTTCTTTGTCCTGTAGTAGGAGTTTGGAAATGACCTTTGTGGAGTCAATAACATTTCCTGTGACAGCCTCCTCTCATTCTAAGACATCATCTCATGTTTTTTTTTTGTTGGGCTAACTCTTTCTTGTAGGACAGGCAAGTAACATGCTAGCAGTGGGACTACGGATGTGTGTAACCTTGAATGTTTGGGGCACATGGGCTTATCTTCCTTTTAGTCTGCTTTGTAGTGATTTCACTTTTTCATGCATAACAAGCTACAAACAGTAACTGGTTAATAGTCAGATGTACTGGGTCAGGAATCTCACCATCTCCCGATAGCTGTGAAACCTGGGTTTTTCTTAGGGAAGGAGGGAAAGATTAGTGTAGTAAGTGGCTAGGTGGAGAAATTTGCACTAGCCTAATCAGTAAGGCACCAGTCTATCTATTTTTGGTGTAGTATCTAGGCATCAGTTACAGAACTGAGATTTACATTAAGCTTGTTTATAGCGAATGCAACTCATCATCATTCCCAGGTTCAGTGGCTTGGAGGTGGAGTTTCTTACTGCCTCCCCTCTTGTTCTCCCTCATTTGTTACTGTGGGAAGGCTTGCCACCAGATTTGGAAGAAACATCTCTGATCTTATGTCAAAGGTACTGATTTTAAAGCCACAACTTCCTTCTCTTACACTGACTAGGACCAAACATATGCTGTCTGGTTTTGGATCAAGCCATTAACCATGTAAAACCACTCAGCAGATGGCTATAAATAGGAAGCTTTTCCCTTACTATATCACATCACATTCTAATCATAGGAAAATGCCTTAGCACTTCAAGAAATATGCTAAGGTGATTGTTCTTGTTGTCCGACATAGCAAGAGCATTATTGAGGTTGCTGAATTCATTAGATCTTTTGCACAGTTACGATTCAGTAATTCAAAGGAATCTTGCTTTGTGACTTGGCATTGTTTGGCACTGCTTTTGGCTTGTCTGGGTGAAAATGAGATGCAGGGATTTCCACAAGGTGGCATTGTTGCATTAGAATCCCAGTAATGAGAAACCTTAGGTACTAGTGTTTGATTTCTCTTTTACCAACTTGCTACAGCAGCATATAACTTTATCACCAGTCTGATGGCAGCAGTATGATTCTTCTAGATTTATATCAGGCACAGGACCTTGTATTTAGTGGTCCACAAACATATTTTGGGGAGAAAAAGCCCAACCAGATCATTTAAGTTAACCCTCAGTCATATTACTGAAATTCATGCCCCTCACATAGCAATCTTGATGAAAGCCCCTTGCTTTGAAAATAAAATTGAGGCCTGTGGGAAGAAGAACCCAGCCTTGCATTGTCACCTGAACAGCACCAAATTCCAGCTTGATGAGAGAGTTCCACAGGTGAGGGCCTTCAATAGTGAAACTGATACAAGGAGGCCACATCTCAGCCATAATGAATCTAGCCTTCTAAAATGCGAACTAGTATACAGCCTAAACAGCTGTGATAAAAAAATATTTACATGAGTGCTCATCTCTTAGAGCAGTACCAGCACCTACGGTAGCTCATGTCTGGAGCTGGACTGAGCTCTGGCATATGGACAGTTGACAATCTGTGTTGGCTGTGTAGTGAACTGAGCCTGGGTTTGTCATCTCCGGAATTATCTACCTGTCTCCTGTGTAGCTTTGGGCAAGTCACTTTGCTGTCCTCAGTCTGCCCATCTATGAAATGGGGACAATATCTACCTGTGGGCATGTTGTGAGGAATAATTCGTTTGTGCATGTCAACCCTCTGAAGTTTCCAGATGAAAGGGTTGGTAAAAGCAAAAGGGGAAGGTTAGGGGGAAAGTAGCTCAAGTTTGCAAAGTGTTTTTACACTATGAAAAGTAAAATGGAAATACTTGGGTGAAAGATCTCCTAGGCACTGCAGGAAGCATTATTGGTAACTCAGTCATAGGGATGTAAGCAACTAGTCGACTATCCGATAAGCACAAGCTTATCGGATAGTTGACTAGTCGCTTCTCCCCTCCCCCTTGCTGACTCTATCAGAGAAAGGGAGTGGGGGCCAGGAGCTGGTGCTGGGAGGAGCAGGCTTAAAAGCAAGTTCCCCCCAGTACCATCTCCGCAGGGGCCTGCGGAGATAGAGGCACAGCAGGAAACAGAGAAAGTGGAGACAGAAGCAATCTCCCCTTGCACCACTTCTGCTGCAATTCTGTTTTTGAAACGTACAAGAGCCCCTAGGGAGCTCTTGTACGTTTCAAAAACAGAAGCCCGCAGGGAGTGTGGGGCCAGTGGGGGACTCCCAACATATACATTTCAAAGGTTTCAAATGTACATTTCAAAGGTTTAGGCGCCACAGGGAGCACGGGGCCAGTCCCCCACTGGCCTTGCACACCCTGAGGGGCTTCCAGCCCTGTGGGGCTCGTGCTACAGTTCAAAGGTGGAGGTGCCCTTATAGACTAATCGAATAGTCGATGGAAATCTCATTGACTATTTGATTAGTTAGTTAATTTAAATTTAACATCCCTACTCAGTCATAGGTGTTCTTCTCTCTGAATCATAACAAACAAATGTCTCACATGGCTAGGGTCCTTGTGGTGCCAGTGGTGTTGTCCTTCAGCTACAACATAAAACCCAAACCCTGCGGATTTCTGGTTTTTAAAGAGCCCATAAAAGCCTCTTTTTGTTGCAGTGTCCTGACTAGATTCCCAACCTAGATAATTCTGTTCTGCCTCCCTAAATTTCACCTGGCAATGGGATTCTTCATTTACTGACCTAAATTAAGTAAAGCTGTAGTATTGCCATGTTCTACCCCAGAAGTGGCCAAGTTTCTCTGTTGATGTCACTGTAAAATTATTCCTGTTGATAAAGGGTTTTGGGGTAAATGGTGCCATATAATGGTAAATTGTGTCCACATGATTTCAAGCTTAAAAACCAGCTTCCTTATCCAGCTCTTTCTGAGGTGAATAATTTACAGCTGTTACAGATGCAACACCATGCACATGTGAGACCCAGGGAAACTTGGCCCTACAATTTAACTTCTTAAGGGCCAGCATACTGACAAGACCAAACAAAATGAGACCGGTTCTTATGGGTGCAAAGGCAAAACTTTGTGCCTGTACCAAAACTGCATGCTACAGCCCTTTGGTGCATTTAGTGCCTGGTGGAGTGTCTGTAACAATAGATGGTAGGTGCTTATGTACAGCATCAAAATACATTGAAGGCATCAAACTGCAGTATGGCGAAAAAGAAACAAAAGCGAAGTCAAATCAGTAGATCCTAACCCAAAGGCCACTAGACCAGTGTTCCCTCGAAGATTTTCTGTGAGCAGAGTGAGGTTTGTCTTGTGCACCAATATTGAGGCCACCATGTGCACTTGTTCAGCTGTGTGCCTCTGTGGCACCCACCAGTTACTAACAAATATCATATTCACTTATAAATATATGAACGCTCACCTTAGCCGCCTTATTATGGCTGACCCTAAGTGCCAATGTACTGTATCATGCCATCAGTTACAGATAAGGTAAAAAAAAATCAACACCCCCCCCCCAGGCTACATCTAGACTGCAAGCCTCTTTTGAAAGAGGCTTTTTTGAAAGATACTTTCAAAAAATCATCTTTCGAAAAAGAGCGTCTAGACTACAACCAGTACTTTTGAAAAAGCAAGCCGCTTTTTCGAAAGAGAGCACTCAGGCAGTCTGGATGCTCTCTTTCAAAAAAGCACAGTTTGCATTACATAGTGCCTTTTTTTGAAAGAGCACTTTCGAAAAAAGGCGTTCTTCCTCGTAAAACGAGGTTTTCTGCAGTCGAAAAAACTACCGCGTTCTTTCGATTTACTTTCGAAAGAACACGGCAGCAGTCTAGACGCAGGAGACATTTTTTCGAACAAACCCTGTAGTGTAGACACACACACACACAGAGTTTGGACAATAAGCTGTTTTTCTTAAAGACCTGTGCTGTGCTGCTACACAAGACCAGTAATAAATGGTGGCAGGAATGGTTTCCTTGGCAAAGAGCAGTTGCTGCTGTTCTCAAGGTTGGCAGAACCTGACCTGCCACAAATGAACTGTTAATAATATTTTGCAATGGCTAGAGAGATGGGGGCTGCTGGAGATGGAGCCTGGGCCGCGGTGCATGGTGAACTTATAATATGAGGGATTTTGATTTTTGCTTCCTACATTTTTACTGTGATTTCTTTCCTCTTGGATGTTCCTTCATTACCAATAGGAACTGTATTCCATTCCGTGCTGCCTAAAACCCACTCCTACAGTTTTAAAAAATGGAAGTGAGGGAAAATTAGCAGGGAGTAACATACAAAAGATTTTTACTCTAGTGTTTTCATGGATAACAGGTAGAGATGGTCAAAAAACGCTGCAAATTTCAACGGGGAAAAATCCTACTTGTAAAAAAAAAAAAAAAAAAAGATATTATTTTATTTTTATTTCTTTGTGTGTGGAAGGTAAACATTTTTCATAGCAAAGGTTTGTTTTGTCAAAGGACCAGTTTTCCTTCAGAAATTGGCAACCAGCCCTGGTAAAGAACAGTTTTTAATCAGTATGATGAGACCCAGGCTGTATTGTCCATTTCCCCTACTCCAGTCTTGCCACCTTTTGTGATTTTTATTGTAAGACTTGCATTACTTTTCTTAAAGCCACCCTGGAAACGAGAGTGCATCACAATGTCTGCTTGCACCATTTTAAAAAATGGTAGTTGTAGTTGCGGAGGAAAGCTAGAAAATGTGAAGCAGGTGCACCCTAAAGGCTCAGACGCCAGACGGCAAATTCATTTTTTTTCTTGTTTGAATAATGAATTGTATGTCATCATGGTAAAACTATGGCACTTGATTTGAGAAAAGTGAAAGTGCAAAACAAAGACAGACAGGCACACTTAAACAAATGAGAGGCAGTGACATTAATAGACCCAGATTTCCTGAAAGTGCTGACAAATGTTGAATACCAGATCATAAAAAAAACAGCTGCTCCATTACTTAGTCTTTTTGATGAACATATGATCTATGCATACAATGATAACTTTACATAAGAACGGTCATACTGTGTCAGACCAAAGGTCTGTCTAGCCTAGTATCCTGTCTTCTGACAGTAGCCAATGCCAGATGCCCCAGAGGGAATGAACAGAAACAGGTAATCCTCAAGTGATCCCTCTCCTGTCATCCATTTCCAGCCCCTGACAAACAGCGGCTAGGGACACCATTCCTACCCATCCTGGCTAGTAACCATTGATGGACCTAACCTCCATGAATTTATCTAGTTCTTTCTTGAACTCCATTAAAGTCCTGGTCTTCAGAACATCCTCTGGCAGTGTTGTTCATGTTCTGATATTCTATTACCAACTACCCTTTCCCCTTCCGAAGTCTGAGATTTTTTTGAACAGCGGGGGCTACAATCTTGCATGCCTATAATGCCTGTATTCCCAGTTCCACCAAACTGGAAAGATTGCACTTTAAATGCACTAACGTAACATTTGTAAATTGGCTTTCCTTTACTTAAGCTATGCTGTACTGATGTGGCCAAGATGAAACTGGGTTTGTGTTAATGTAGCCTCACTGCCTACTTTGAAAAACATGGCTTACAGAGAGAGAGCTACTGTTCTACTCACCCGGATAAGCTTTTTTCTTCCTGTCCACATGCTTTAATTATGGAAGTGTGTGATTGCGTATAGTGAGACTATAATGACAGGGCATGTTACTGCTTCGTTTATAATATTAATACAGTTCTAATGAAATTTGTATTCCCAGCTCCTCCCGACAATACATTATGTTTTCCATAGTTCCTAGCTAGATGGCTAGACGTTAGATGACCACAAGCAGCGTAGAGATCTAAAAAAAGAAAGCCAACAAGGACTTCATAACCGGGATCAAGTCAATAGTGTTTATTTGGACACCTCTGTCTGGAGTACTTTTCTTCTAAGGCCCCTATCCCCCTGCAGCCCACCTATGATATTAACCTGCATTTACTAACATGTTGTGCCCCCAAATTGGACAGGTGTAGGATTCACCTCAGGCTAAGCCAGAAGTGACCTAGAAGTTTATTTAAAAGCAGATGGGTGTTTCCAGCCCTTCCCCGGTGCGGGGGTTCACCTGCTGGAAGGTGGTGCGAGCAATCACAGCCTGGGCAGCGCCAGCATTACTCACCCTCCAAGCAGCCCCCGTGTCCTGGGCAGGGCACAGTCCAGATGGGGATGCAATGCCGGCCACGTCTGACCTGATCAGGTGACCAGAAACCGCCCCCCGCCGCACAGAGTTAGCCCCCTTGTCTCCCCAGAGCCCCACCCCTGCAGCCAAGACGCCCTGGGCCTCTCAGCCACATGCCAGGCACCGCGCACCTCCACCCGCCGCCCAAGGAGCATGCCAGCCGGGGCCTCGCCTGCCCCCTGACTCACCCAGGAAGATGAGGTTGAGAAGGACCAGGACGGTTTTGGAGGAGGTGATCCCGCACTGCCTCTTAGCTCCAGGTCCTGCGCCCTGCTGCCGCCCTCCATGCTGCCTCAGCCCCAGTAGCATGGCTCTGGCCACTAGAGCTGCTGCTGCTGCCCACCACGCGGCTCTGGCTCTGGCCCTGGCCAGGCTGTCAGAGCAGCAGCCACCGCCGCCTGCCACACAGCCCCGGCTTGGGCTGCCACAATAGCTACTGCCTGCCACACGACTGGCAGTTGTAGCCCTGGGGAAAGGCTGAAGCTAAGGCCATGGTGGCTGTCCTGCTCTCCTGGGGTCTGTGCTGAGCAGGGTGGGCTGCGGGCCAAAAAGTACGAGAACCACTAGTCTAGAGGCTAGAATTGTTCATGTTACAGGATTTTAACAGGAACTTGCATTAGCTGTGGCTTTACGTGCCATTTGCTGAGGTTTGTCCAGGTGCATGTTGTCTCACATCTACCGAGGGACCGCTCCTGAGTCCCGCGTTATCTCCCATGATCCTCTTTGGCTTCCCCTCCCCCTGGAAAGCAAGGTGACACCTCTGAAGAGCCGCATCTGTTTTTGTACTCTATGGAGAGCTAATGGAAACCTTGCAGGGGGTGCAGAGGCAAGAGGAGTGCAGTATGTGCATGCAGGGGATTATTGTGCCCCATTGCAGCAGGGGCCCATTGCACTGCCAGGGTCTGAGCCACAAGAGCCGCTGTGGCATTAATTCCCTGCCGTTTGTCAACAAGTCTTCACCATTTGTATCGGAAGCTGTCACTGCACAGTGGCTATGCAAAGGCTTCTGAGTCTAGTAAGCCTCTCTTTACTAGAATATGGATGACTTATGGGACCTTAATCTCATCAGCTTCCTACATTGACATCTCATTAAAATTTCACAGAGGAAACTGTAAGTAGGGTAAATAATGATCTCTGCAAGGAGAAATCTCCCGACCCTGCAGCCCTTTTTTGGCAGTTTATGTCCCACTTTCACAGACTAAAAATGATTTTATTTTTTAAAGGAAATTCTACTTATAAGAAAACGGGGCCCTTGATGTACGAGCTGCCTTGCTCCCTGAAGAGCTTCAAGAAACTGCAACATAGACTTCTGCTTGACTAGGCTCTGCAAGTTTCTCTCTTCCTTCTTAGACTCGGTATGCGCTGCTCCAGGCTTCCGAAATCAATGGTGTCTAATCGCTTGACTAGACTCTCTCTCCTGCACAGGTGGCACTGGTAGTGGGTGGTCCTTCTTGATGTCTAGCAAATTGCTCTATGGTCCAGGTAGCTGCATTTGTAGACCGATCATTTGTCAATCTGGAACAAGCAATTGGCATCGTGAGCAGCTCACAGCAGGAGAAATTAAAATAAATAGGTCTGAGGTGGGGGAAACAAAAACCAAGGAGAACTTGAGGTTTAGTTCCTTGCCAGATTATAATTCAGTTTTCTCTTGCCTATGTAGGTGGGGCTAAACAGCATTTAACCACGTTAAGAAATTGTGTTAGCCTGGTGCGAACAGGGAATCAGTATCGTGGGTAAGCCGTTGCTTTTCCCTGTTCCCGCAGGCAGGACCAGATTCTGGTGTTATGTGATTCTCAAACATAAGAGTCCTCACTGCACCAATTTTCACTGAAAAAGAATCTATCGATCTGAGGGTATGATGTTATTTGACTGGAACATTAGATAGCCGATTAAAATGTGGCACATGGCCAGAAAGGGCTAACCCGCTCATAGGCTGACTGACCCAGGTTGAGTTTTAAAGACTTGTTAGGAAAATGTGTAAATGACAAATATTACATTTAGGGATGTGAAAGTTTAGCCAGTTAACTGGTAAGCATCACCCTTAATGGGTGGTACATACTGGTTCCAGTTAACTGTTAACTAGTGGAGACTGGAACAGCTTCCAGTCCATTATGGACAGGGGCTGATTGGGCCCAGGCATCCCGCAGGCAAAGGGTGCTCCAGTATATGGAGCAGCCTCCGTCTGTGGCAGGTCCAGGCGCCCTGCTGGGAGGGGCTGCTCTGTGAATGGAGCAGCCTCTGTCTATAGCAGGCCTGTGGCTAGGGAGCTGCTCCAACCTTTCTTTGCTGGCTTGGCGGGGGCTCCCGCGTTCATCCCCCCTTTAATCGGTTAACATAGGGATGGGCAATCATTTTTGATATGGGGGCCACGCTAAGATTTTGGCAAGTGGTCAAGGGCCACACTTTTCTATGGAGGGAGTGCAGGGTCTGGGATGGGGGTTGGGGGCAGAGGGGAGCTCGGGGTAGGGGACTGGGGTGCAGGAGAGGGTGTGGGGTCTGAGACAGAGTGGGTGAAGGAGGGGGTTGTGACCAAGGGCAGGGAATTGGGGTGCAGTCTCCAGGAAGGGTTATGGGTGCAGGAGAGGATTCTGGCCATAGGGGAGAGGCATAGGAGAGTGTGCAGGGTCTGGGAGGGAGTTGTGATCTGGGGTGGGGAGGGTGCAGAGGGTTAGGCGCAGAGAGTTGGGTGCAGGAGGGGGTGGGGTTCAGGAGGCAGGCTCTGGCCCAAAGGTTCTGTAACCCAGTGGGATTCTCAGGCAGGCTCCCTGCCTCCTGCAGCCCCAGGCTCAAAGTGTCTGGCTGTACCATGTGGCTCTCTGCACTGTATGCCGGGGCAGGCTTTCCACACTGGCCTGCCCTCAGCACAGTCTCTCAGCTCCCAAAGCCTCTCCCCACCCACCTCCTGCGTGCAAGACAGAGAGCCACATGGAGCAGCCAGCTGCTTTGAGCAGTGTCGAGCTGCTCTGTGTCTGAGAGTCCATGCGGGGTGGGCCATGGACTCTATTAAAAGGCTTGGTGAGCCAGATTTAAACCACAATCTGTATCTTGCCCACCCTGGTCTTTAAGGTGCCTCAGGACTCCTCGTTGTACAAAACTGAATTACTCAAGTCTCAACTGAACTCATGTCTGTTTGTATATTGGCCTTTTAACCAATATTCTCTCTATTTCTGTTTAAATACATTTTAGTTTAGTTAATAAGAATTGGCTGTAAGGGTTTATTTTGGTAAGATATATATTGACCTGGGTGCGTGTCTGGTCCTTTGGGATCGGAAGAACTCTTTCTTCTATATCATGAAACAAGAATTTCAGTAATTGTCATCATATTTGACCTGAGTAATTGGATGGAGGCCTGAGGCCGGGTACTGTGTTGTTTGGACTTCTGTGTAGGCAGTGAGATAGTACAGAAGCTGTTTTGTGCTGGTGTGGATAAATCTAAACATTGAAATATCCACCAGTTTTTGGGATTTGTCTGCCCCATTCTGTTTGCAGTTCACCTTAACTGAGTGACCTCTGCTGGCTCCCACAGGAACACGGTTACAGAGGGATTTCACATGCCCATCCCCATCGCATCTAGGCCCCTAGTTTGTGGAAATGACACACACAGAATGGGCACCTTATCCATTGAAGTTAAAGGAAAGTTGCTTCCTGAAAACTTTTGACAGAGGAATTAGCAAATACAAACTAAATGCAGGAGCCCGCTCTTAATCAATTACATAAAGGGAAAAGACATTGCAGAAGACTCAATATGTTTCCTCTTTCAGTCAGTTGACTTCAGATGGAAGTCTCAAAATAAAGCACACTTTTAATTTTGCATAGGGATGTTAAATTGCGTTTAATCAGCTAATCGACTAGTTGATAGAATTTCCATCAATTAGTCGATAAGGGTGGAAACTGCAGAGCTGCAGCAGCGTTAGCTCCCAGGGCCACCAGGCTCTTAATACATTTAAAAATCAGAGGCACAGCGGGGGACTGGGCACGAGCCAGGAATCAGCTGATTCCTGGCTCGCAACTGGTCCCCCGCTAGGCCTCTGCCTCCACTGCCCTCCTGCGGAGACAGTGCTGGGAGGAACCAGCTTTTAAGCCGGCTCCCTCCCCCCCCAGCACCGGCTCCTGCTTCCCCCCCCTTGCTGCCTCTCTCTGATAGAGGCAGCAAGGATGGGGACACAACTAGTTGAGTCACTACTCGACTACCCAATAAGCATATGCTTATCGGCAGGGCTTGACAAATTCGTGTATCTGCTTGCCTGTGAGTAGATTTCAGCCAGTCGCCCTGTTCACTGGTGGCGCGCGCGCGCTCAGTGTGGGTCTGGCGCATGTGTGGTGTGGGACTGGCGAGTGGATTTCGCCGTGGTTTGTCAAGCCCTGCTTATCGGGTATTCGCCTAGTCACTTACATCCCTAATTTGGCAGCACATGCTCTTTTCACTTGGAGCTTTGAACTTTCTGCTGGCTGAAGGCCATGGCAGGTTCTGATTTAGTTGTAATTTCCTGATCCCTGCATGCAGTGCTGCTCCATGACCCCTTCCTCCCCCACCACCCAGTGAAGCTGATGCCTCACCCATCTATGGTGTAAAGCTAATATGGATGCTATTTAATTAAACCTTGTCAATGTACTTAGGCCTGGAAGTCGGATTGAATTGCTTGGTGTATGTGGTCACACCTGAGTTACCTTATGTGAATGCTTGTTCTTTCTGTGCCTCAGTTTCTTATCTGTGAAATACCACTAATCATTCTTCCCTACCTTAGTGAGGCTGTGTGAGGTTTAAGCAAACAAAGTTTGCACAGCTTGGATACTATGCTAAGTGTCACGGAAATGGCTTGCGTTAAGGCCCTTGGCTGTAATTGAGTGGTACATTACATAGGTAGGTGGGTGTAGTTTGACAACACAGGAGACTGAAGCTTTCTGTATATGCTGCTCAGAGGCTTTTATTTAAATGACTGTTGCTTTTAATCAACTCACAGTCACCTTATTACCAGGCAGAATCCTGACTGAGTCACAGCGCTGGGGCTCAAGTGATTAGACTGGCATCTTTTATTGTGGATTCGGGACCGAAGGTCAGCACAGTTTGGACTAGCCCTAAAATGGCACTCTGTGTGCCCAGATAAGAAATGAATAGTGTTTGTTATGATTTCTAACAGAATAGTGACCATCAAGTATGTAGATGATTTGAATTGACCACTTCATATGAACAGCGGATTTCCCCAAGGACTTGTCCTGGCTCCGATGCTCTTTTAATATATATGCAGCTGGTCTGCTGTCCATCCCGGCAACTCAGTGACATCTGCATAGAAGTAGCCAGAAGGAGCTTTGAGGAACTGGACTCCTGCCTGTCATCTGACCTTGACATCTTGGCCAAGTACTTTTTGAAGTGACAACTTAAACTAAATGTACTAAAGACAGCCATTTTGTATCCAGCTCCCCATCGGGTTCTCAACAGCAGCTGCAAGTCTGTCTGAGCAACCAGCTGATCATTTTTGAGCTGTATCTTCCTTATTTGGGGATAAAGGTTGACCACTTTCTGCCCTTTTCCCACTAGTCATCTTGGTGTGTTGTCAAAATCCGGTTGAGTTGCACTCCTCTGCAGGTTTTCTGACAACGCCCAGGATTCTAGCACTGCAACCTCATGTAAATCCACCAGTGCCCTAATTATTGCACCTGCTGAACAGCATATGGCAGCAGAGGGCTCCAGTTGTCATTCTGGGAAGCTGGACTCAGCAATCCGCTCTGTCCTTCACTGGTGCAATCCGGATAATTCACGTCTCCAGCCTTCCAGTCCTGGCTGGCATTACTCCTTTGATGATTAGGCATAAAGATAGTGCCCTGGGTACATTTTTGCACCCAGTCAGCCATCAAGACAGCTCATTTCACAACTTCATTTCAATGCCAAACTTAAAACATCAGCTGAAGTCAAAATGCCTCTTCTCTGAAATGGTCAGACCTGTCAAAACAGTGCTTCAGACTAGGGATGTAAAAGAGTAGTCAACTACCCAATAAGCTTAGGTTTATCGGGTAGTTGAGTCAACTACTTACATCCTCCCCTTGCTGCCTCTGTATCAGAGGCAGCAAGGGGGGGGAACAGGAGCCGGTGCTGTGGGGAGCTGGCTTAAAAGCTGGGAGGACCTGGTTCCCCCCTGCACTGTCTCTGTGATGCCACCTGTCTCCCCCCCCCCCCCCCACACACACCACTGCCTCTATCAGAAGCAGCAGCATGGTGGGGGGGGGGTAGGGGAGGCTGCCGCGAAGCAGCCTTTGCCAGCGGTGGGCCCAAGCTCACCACAGGCAGAGGCTGCTACAGCAGCAGCCCCTATCTGTGGGGGGGTCCCAATGGGGAGCTAGGACCCACCGTAAACAGGGGATGCTGGGCTCGGCGCAAGACGATTCTGAGCAAGCCTGGCTCAGTCCCGGCTCATGCTGGGTCCAGGAGCTACTCCCGCTGCAGCTCTGCATTTTAAATGCAGCAAGAGCCACAGTGGGGGTAGTTCCCGGGCCCAGCACGAGCCAGGACTGAGCACCTTCCCTAATCGACTAATCATGTAGTCGATACAGTTTGTATCGGCTACACGATTAACCAGTGACCCGCCTCTTAACATCCTTCAGTGCAGAGAGTTTGCTATGTCTGAAGTAGCTTGCGTTGCTGAGGAAACGTAACAAAACATTCTACACTAGTTGGAGTTTACTAAGTGGTGAAGGTTTCACGATCAGGTACATTTCGCTGCTGCAAGCAAGTTGAGAGGCAACAAAGGCACCAGTAACCAAGACCAGGTCTTTGTCTGCCTGGATCGGATGGAGTTTCCTAGTCAAGCAGGTGGCAGAAAGCATTGCTCACGGATCCTGCTATGTTAGAGCTCAGCATCAGCAAGAGAACCAAGAGTAGTGCTAGACTATACACTGTGAGTATTTATCTTCAACCAACAGAGACTGCCCAGTGGCTGCAAGCTCTCCACAGTGCTTTCCTGTGTCCACCATGGCTTTCTTGGGTTCAGCTTCTGCGAGCTCATCTTATCCAAGAATTAGGCCTTCTTGCTTGTAGTGGTGTAGACATGTTCAGTGAAGGATAGGTAAAGCTGTGAATGATCTGTATATTGCTGGCTCTTGAGTGCAAGTAATGTGACCAGTTCATTGAGGGTATGTGGATCGACACTGTGGCAATCGATCCACCGGGGATCAATTTAGCACATCTAGTGAAGTCCTACTAAATTGACTGCCGAACTTGCTCGTGTCAACTCTAGTACTCCATCAGAATGAGGAGCTTAAGGTAAGTCAAAAGGAGAGTTTCTCTACTTGTGGGATCCTCATCCTGTTCTGCCATCACCCATAGGGTTTTCTGGGAAAACTGGAGTTGTAGGTGAGACTGGAATTTCTTATGCAAAAAAGAAACAGATTGTGTCCTCTTTTTTAATGTCTTTACCAGCTACCTGTGTATCATTATGCATCAGGAAAGAGATACCAGTATGTAAAATGAAAATGTATTTGGTCGCCATTGGCTTTTGAGTCTCCTGATGAAGGCTATCTTGTTGGCGTCAGATCTCATTCAAGATGCTGGCTGTAGGGGGCAGTGGAGACTTGCTGTTGGAGTATGTTAACCAGTTTCCTAGTCCATAAGTGGCTTAATAATCAGAAGAGAAACTATGTTTAGCTTCTGAAAATCAAAGGCAGTTTTCATGATTGTTTTAAACCAGTCATTGGTCTTGAAAGAGATTGTTTAACACTAACACTAAACCGTTGTGATCTATCTTCATAGATCTGTGGAGGCAAACATTAAATATTCTTTAAGGTGCTTGAAAAACTAGGTTGAATTGATTTTTCCTAAAATCAGTGCTGTGTGTGTACAGCTGATTTAAACAAGTTCCCTAGTATACATTAATGTCTGTTCAACGATTTTTCTCTCATTCAATAGGCAACTACCTGTAAGTTGAAAAGTTTGAAATGCTGACAAAACACAACTCAGAGTTTCCTAACTCACTTTGCTGAATAAGAGGACCGCAGAGTTTGCTTCCACAGTAGAAAGAGTTTCTGATGCCAAAGGCTCCATCATAAAAGCCAGATCATTTAAACTCCATATTGCTTATTTTTTTATTTGTGCTGGTCTGTTTGTTTAGGCAACATCTGGTTTCTTTTAAAGTACTATCCAGAGCCTGTCATTCATATTTTGTAAAACAGCATGAGTATTCCTGTTGCACTTAGGAAGCAGTGTTTCCAAGTTCCAATAAGAGATGGCTTGATCCAGTAAAAACGTTGAGTTCTGTAATTCAAGGTCTTCCATTGTGAATCCTGTTTCGAAGGATGTTCTAGTTAGCTGTGCACAGCTATGCATTTTAATGATTAGCAAATACATGGGTATCTGTCATTGTGTGTAGGATAGTTGAGTGCTTCTGCATCTCATGGAGAAGGAAACTTACTAGTCTTCTGAGCTACCTCACACTAGCACATTAGTGATTCAAATTCTCGTAACCTCACTCTGCTGCTGAGCACATGAGATAGAGAGGTTGCAAAGAAGAGTCTAAAAGCTAGGGAAAAATGATTCAAACATACAGGAAGTGATACTACTTCTCTCAAATCCAGACAGTATCCTATTCCAGGCTGCAGAAGCAGAAGCTAGGGACTAACTTTATTTGAGACAATGTGACCCATATTACAAACTGAAACAATTAGTAAAGCTTTCAGCAGCAATGCAGGATGGGAGGATACTATCTGGAAACAAAAGAAAAATAAGGAAGACATCAGATGGGGAAGAACAACAAAGTAGAGCCTGGACTCTGGCAGGATATTCAAAATCTATGCTCCTTGCCCCAGGGGGATTTCTAAATGTTGACAATACTCTTTCAAGCCCCCCGGTGATTGGGGAATCAGCTGCTTGAAAGATTTCTCCTCCCACCCCCAGATCCTTCCTGTGCATAGTGCATTATAGCAGTGGCTAAGTCATGGTAATCCCCAGGTGTGAGCTACTGAGGACCAGTGGCTGAGTCATTTTGATGGAGCCTCCTTACCTTTGTAGCTTGCTCTCTGTGGCTGTCCACTGGCATTAACATGTTGGCTTTTCAAGAAGGCTCATCTTTGAACCAAGCATTTGCCTAATAGGGTCGAAATTATGGAGGCATTTTTCTTTTTTCCTGGTGAGTGGATAATTAGGGCAGGGTTTTCGTTACAGCCAGCTCTTGTCACTTATGAAAGGGCTTGAAGCTGTGTAGGTTATAATTGGATGCTTAGCTGAGAGAACTATACAAATGTGGTCATAAGTAAGAGATAACTGACATGAACACTATAGGGGAAGGGTTTTCGTGTCATATTGTTGACAGTGTCCACTCCTGCTTTTTGCTAGTTATTGAGTGAATACCTGAAGGTTAAATGAGAGCAAGTGTAGGACAGGATATGGAGAGAGATAGGGGTCTTGGGAAAGACCGGCATTAAAACTTTCTATTATAGTTTCTGTGGCATCTTAGCTGTGCAAAGTACTTTTCAGACACAGTATTAATTCATTTAAAAATAAGGAATATCATCAGTTATGAGCCAGACACACATTCCTTCTATTCCCGCTTGTTACGGGAGGACGTGTGTGTTGTTACTTGAGCCCATGAAAAGCGAAGTGTCAAGCTATCCCCTCCCTGCAGGCTCCTCACCTTTATTCAATCCCTGAATATATTTCAGTTTGTTAAAAAGCTTACCTCATTAATACTGCTGGCTGTGTGCTTGGGTAGGATGAGAGAAGAGAGGACAAGGCTTCTCTGCTTCAGCTGGGACTCCCCATTGTGCGCTCCTTTTAAATTTGCATTGGATTGAAATTTGATGTGCTTAGCTAGATATGAATTTCTAAAATGTCGTGGAAAGACTGCCAGATGAGAAGAGGTGGAAGAGAAAATGTTGCTAAAGAACTAGAATACTAAATGCATCTGAAACTGCATTTATATTTATATTTTATTATTATTATTATTATTATTATTATTATTTTATTATTTAAACTAGAATGCTGCAATATCTTTATTAATTTTTTTGGGGGGGTCATCATGGGTCATTCTTCAGAAGGACCAGCTTAACTGTCTGAGTAGAATCCCTTGCTTCTTAACTGAGCAAGGTAAAAAGCTAAGGCAAAAAGCTATCCTGCCATAACACTGTGGGTTTGAGTTAAAGCCGGGTAAGATATAGATATTGGTCTATGTAGAAGTTGCCCTGGTACTTTATATTCCAACTTTAGTGTGTCTCAGCATTTTATTGTATATGAGCCCAGTCTACATTAGATGTTGCAACAAACAGCTGGATGTCTGAAGCTTTGTAGCATCTTGCATCCATACATAACAGCTGTTGCAGGGGAGTTGTCATCATTGATTGTACAGGTTTGTGGCAACACCTGTTACGAAGACATCATCTGTAGTCCAGCTGAATCAGTGTATGCTACAGAGTATGCTTCAATCCATTGAGTTACACCAGTTGAAGCAGATTTCATAAAAATAGAGGTTTGCCAAGTCCCAGTATGCCCCAGAATAGGCACAACTGTAAGGCACCCTCTGTGTGGATGCACCAGAATGATTCCATATGATAACCCATTTCCAGGATAAGCTGCCCAGGTAGCCATTTTGTGCATTCAGAGTACCCACAGTGTCTCCCTTGCATGGTTCCTGTTTGGTCCTCTCAGGTTTTGTCTACACTAGAGGTTTTTAACTCCAGTGAACTGTCAATTCTAAATTGTTTCAAGATAAATCACAAACATCGGTGATGTCTTCACACTAGCATGCATCAGCGAGTTAGTTAATTCAATTTCAAAAAACCTTTAGTTGAGACAATCCCTCAGGCCCTGATGAGAGTGCAAAACCAGAGGGTGAGTGGAGGAGTGACTCGTTTAACTCAGTTTCCCAGCTCTTGTAGGTTTCAGTCATTAATGGTATTTTAACTTGTGTGTAGCGTCTCAAGAACTGTATCCTTTTTAGAATTTTTAAAGGAAGAACCAACACAGTTGGTCACCAACAACTGGAAAGACTTAGCCGTTTAGTGGTTAGCATTTTCTCATTGATGTCTGTACAGTAGAGCATTGCTGTGGCTAGGTGAAGCTGCTCAATGTGAATCAAACCGATCCCATACCATATCTGGAGTGCCAGGCAGGCACCTAATTGAAGTCAGCATCTGAATTTGGTCTGTGTTAAAACGACTTCTCTAGCTTTAGTCATGTACACTAATTAGTGGTCTCAGGATGTTCCAGGGTACATGAGACCTTTAGAAGGGAAATGATCATTAGTGAACTACAGTCTGCCTTCTGCTTTTTTCATAATCTTTAATTCTCGACCACAGCTGTGACTTAAGCTGTGGTCGAGAATTAAAGCTTTCCCTTTAGCCTGAATTGGGTTCTAGAAATGTATAAAGTACATTAAGCTGCAATCTGCACCGAAAGCAACAGCTCAGAAATTGTAGATATAATGGTTCCTATTACTTGTTGGCAAGTTTTTGATTAAATATTGGGGAATAAGCCATAAATGCTGTGTAATATTCAACACTGGAAAGCCCAGGCTTAAAGGAGAACACTGCAAAAAATGCTGGAGTACTTTACCTTCCAGACTGCATAAGAAATAGTCATCTCCAATAACCAAGTCTGCCATGACTTGAATCTGTACCGTTTCTTGAAGGCAAGAAGTCGAGATGCCAAAGTTTCTCCTGGCAACCCGGAATGTTTCAGTATATTTTTGTCTTCATTGCTTAATCATCATCAAAACAAGACAGTTTAAAATAACACACACTAGCAGCACAACAGCAAAGTCACAGCCTTGTCTTCTGCTATTACCTCATCCAGAGAAGTGCTAACCAATGGCTGGAAACCGGTCCAATTTGGACATGTGTGTGGTGGGAATCGGACCAGACTGTCCTTGTGGTTCACATTTTCATATTTCATGTTGCCAGCATTTTCCTGTGGATTTCATTAATCTGGGCTTGGCGTGAAATGAAAAGGCCCTGTCTCCCAGCTTGTGCGGCGCTGACCTAAAAATGTTAAATCCTGGCTTTAAGGACAAATAGATATTTGTTATCCAGACCTTCGATATATATTTACACTAAGCACATGCAGTCAGGGTGTACACACTGAGTTTTCTAATTGAGGCTCTCCAGATGCTTCATGAGGGATAAGTCCCCAGACTCCATGAGGATAACAGGTATGATATTTAACCCCCTGTTATGTATGGGGAAACAAATTCATTCTGTCCCCCCGTACCTTGCCCACCATTATGCAGTTAGTGGTTAAAACTTAGATCTCCCTAACCCCCTTTCTCTGCCCTAGCCACTAAACCAAGTTGCTTTCTTTCTGTATAAAAGGGTCAGCATATGACTTGAAGTGTAGATCTAAATGGATAGGTACTGTGCCATGTTTGTGGAGATGATCTGTGCTGAAAAAGTAAATGTGGGAGAGACTGCCCTATATTTTAGTTTGGATAAAGGAGTTTCACTTGAAATGCCCCTGACTGCTCATTGGGAGTGAATGAAACTGCATCTCCGCCTCCCTCAGTTGTTCAGGGTTTTGTTTTTCCATTGCCTACATTAAAATTTATAGCCACTTTCCATAACAATGAAGTTTTACAGCAAGAGGATTGCTATAGTAGAAAAGTGTTATAGTAGTTCTGTGCTACACACTGAATTCCCAGCTAAAGAGCTTAAAAGTGGTGCTTTTTATTTCTTTGTTATAATGCTGTGGTTGGATTCATTACTCATGACTGAGGTCAAAGCTGTCAATCTGTATGGGTAGAAGATTATATCCCCTATCATGCATTGGTAAATACATGCCAAGATCTTTAATCTCAAGATAAACAGAAAATGTTTTTCCCTTGTTAACTGTAAACTCTTTCTAAACACTGTCCACATGTCAGTTGGGTCTAGGAATAAGACATTGAATCACTGTTGTGAGTGCTCTGAGTCCTCTCTTCAGTTGTATTAATCTTATCTTTGCCAGTTTCCTTTGCCCCCTCCCCCCCTCCCAATGCCTCTCCATCGTGACACGCTGTCTCTTTGCAGTCACCCAGAAGGCCTCATGCTCTGGGCCTGATTGTTTTCTATGCTTCCGTCCTTGGGAGGAAAGCAGATTGGAGCATCTCTGACAGGGAGCATGTAAATGGCTCCACATCTTGTTTTCCTTCCCCCAGGGATCCAGGAAGAGTCCCTCTGCCAAAGCAGGGAGACAATGAGCAAGTCAGTCACACATTCCCTGTTTCTGGCAGGGAGTATCCAAATGCATGTCGATACCCAGGCCCACCTTGCCCCCCGGCCTGCGGTGACTGTTGGCCCTGGTGTCTGTACCAAAACTAGTGCTGGTAGTAGCAGCACTAATGTCTCTGCCCTTTTATCTTCCTTGGAGTGTGGAGCTGTTTGGTCAACTAGAAGCCTGCTGCCTTGGTGGAGGCGATGGCCCAGCTGTGGTGTGTAGAGATCCACACTGAACTCCAAGCCATCTCTGGGTTAAGACTTTGAGATTTTAGGGTGAGAGTGGCAACAGCGGAGCCAAGTGTGATTATTGGCATAGGGGTGTAAGTTCACTTAATGCTTTGAACAACGCAAATGACGGGCCATTGTCCTGACCCTGGTCATGTTAACTTGGATGTAACAGAGTGGTACAAAATGGGCGTTCGGATGGCAGGAAGTCAGCAGCTAATCAGATCACAGCATGTGCATTTCAGCTCTTTCATGTATCTTGTACTGAATGTAGGAAAGTTTGGAGCCAATGTGGGGAGGTTGGCCCTAGGAGTCTGGCCAAAAGCTGTGAGTCACAAGGGAGGGATCTGAAGGAGAGTGAGTTGTGCAGCTTGTGGGCTCCAGGAGATTTTTCCAGGCTTTTTAAGGGGTATGAGAAAATCAAATTAATTTGAAAACAATGGCCATGAGCTAAAGCTCAGCAGAACAAATAACTACGAGCACTTGGGCTGCCATGGGGAATCAGCAAGAATAAGTATCCGGGAGAGAGAGCGTTGTGCTTTACACAGATGACCTCCCTTCTGCCTCTAAGATCAGTTGCTGAGAACTTCACCCTGTTGCCTATCTCTGTTTCCAGCAGGGGTTCCACACAAATCTTTCCTATAAAGAGCCTACCCCTTAAAGGTTCAGCCAGGGGACCTATCTTTGCTGTCGGAATGCTTCCAACACACCTTTGTCAGGTGTCAGCACTTCCAGGACTAGAGAGTAACTAGCCAGAGACCAATACCAAGGACTGGGGAAGGAGAAGCTCACTGGGGCCCAGAGGTAGTGTCCTCATTGGAAGCCCAGTGCTCTCTTCCTCTCTCCCTCCAAAATGTTGCCCCTGGAAACTTGGCTAGCAAGTGACTGTTAAATACAAAGGTTTCTTTTCTCCCTCCCTCTCCTCCAAATACATTTGGCATAAGGGGTGGAGGGACCACCACTGTGACTTACTCTTCAATGCCCTCTTAGGAGGGGGTGTGTGATTAACTCTCTAGAGCAGGTCTGGGCAAAATATGGCCCGCGGGCTGGATTTGGCCCACCAAGCCACCGGATCCAGCCCATGGGGGCAGTGGGGAACCCTAGGAAGGCTCCCCTGCATGCCACTCCCAGCACAATCCCATTGGTCGGTTTCTGAATAACAGGCAGCCACAAAGCAGAACCTTCCTGCTCACTCATTCAAGCACATGGCTGAGCAGGCAGAAACATTTTAAGCTCTGCAAGCCTTTAACTCTGCAGGCACACAGGCAGGTGGTTAAGTAAGACTCCTGGTAAGAACCTGCCTCTGGCACCTCAGTCCCTCTGCCTCACACTCCTGCCCCGCTACTCCACGTGCACCCATACCCCCCCTTCCCAGATCTGGCACCCCAGTCTCCTGCCCAAGATCACAATCCCCTCCTACCCTAGGTCACATCCCAAACCCCTGCACCCTAGTTCCCTGCCCTAGGTCATAACTGCCTCTTTCACCCAAACTCCCTCCCAGACCCCAAGCTCCCTTCTGCACCCACCCTCCATCCCAGACCCCGCACCTCCTCCATTAATACCATGGAAGAGTGTGGCCCTCGACCACTTTCCAAAAACTTGGGAGTGGCCCCCCCATCAAAAATGATTGCCCACCCCTGCTCTAGAGTTTGCACCCTAGTTGCTGTGATCCCTGATCAGCCTGACCGAGATAGGGAGTGGCATGGAACAGAGCAAGAGCAGGTAGACTTGAGCGCTCTGTTGCTCCTTTGTGATGAGCACCGTGATGTGCTTCGGTAGTTCAAGCAGGATGTCAATTAAATGTTGGGGCTGCCCACCTCTGTTTGTTCCTTTTCCATTCCAGCGAAATAAGACGTGGTTTTTGTGCTATGAGGCTCTTGAGTCTCTGTGTCTGCCTCAAGCTGAATACAGGATCGTTGTGGTGGCAGTAATTCAGGAGAGATACCAAGCTGGGAGGGGTTGCAAGTGTTTTGAGGAATAGGGTCATAATTCAAAATGATCTGGACAAACTGGAGAAATGGTCTGAGGGTAAATAGGATGAAGTTCAATAAGGACAAATGCAAAATACTCTATTCATGAAGGAACAATCAGTTTCACACATACAAAATGGGAAAATGCCTGCCTAGGAAGGAGTACTGCAGAAAGGGATCTAGCAGTCATAATGGACCACAGGCTAAACATAAGTCAACAGTGTAACATTGTTGCAAAATTAGCAAACATCATTCAGGAGTGTTGGGAGCAAGACAGGGGAAGTCATTCTTCCACTCTACTCTGCACTGATTAGGCCTCACTTGGAGTATGGTGGCCAGTTCTGGGCGCCACATTTCAAGAAAGATGTGGAGAAGGTCCAGAGAAGAGCAGCAAAAATGATGAAAGGTCTAGAGAACATGAGACTGAGGGAAGACTGAAAGAATTGGGTTTGTTTAGTTTGGAAAAGAGAAGACTGAGAAGGGAATTAACAGCTTTCACGTTCCTAAAAGGATGTTACAAGGAAAAGGGAGAAAAATTATTCTCCTTAACCTCTGATGATAGGATAAGAAGCATGGGAGGTTTAGGTTGGACATCAGGAAAAACTTACTGTCAGGGTGGTTAAGCACTGGAATAAGTTGCCCAGGGAGGTTGTGGAATCTCCATCATTGGAGATATTTAAGAGCAGGTTAGACAGATATTTGTCAGGGATTATCTCGATCAGGTGTGGACAGTAATTTTTGATAAGGGGAGGGCACTCCAAGAATTTGGTAAGTGGTCAAGCACCACACTTTTCCATGATAGTAATGAAGAAGTATGGTATGGAATTGGGTGCACAAGGGAGCTTGGGGTAAGGGATTGGGGTGCAGGAGAGGGGTGTGGGATCTGGCAGGGAGTTCAAGTGAAGGAGGAGCTTGTGACCTGGGGCAGGGGACTGGGGTATAGGAGGGTGTGCAGGGTGGGGGCAATCATGACCTGGAGCAGGAGTGCAGGAGGGCATGCAGGGAGTTGTGACTGGGGTAGGAGATTGGGGTGCAAGGTCTGGGAGGGGTTTGTAACCTGGAGGGGGCTATACGAGGGGGTGCAGAAACAGGGGTGCAGAGGGTTTGGGTTATGTGGGGTGTGGATGTCAGAGGGGGGCAGAGTATTGGGGGGAGGGGCTGGCATGCCAGAAGCAGGCTCTGGCTATGAAACACTTATCTGGGTGGCTCCTGGCCAGCAGCCCAGCAGGGTCCTCAGCTAGAGTCCCGGCTTCCATGCCTCTGGACAGGCTGCAGGAGCCACATATGGCTGACTCTGAACACTGTGAGCCAGGAGGAGGAAGGTTTACTTCATGTGCTGCCTGTCCTGCAAATAGGCAGCTCCCATTAGCCGGAAACCAGACAATAAGAGCTACAAAATTTTGCGGGTGGCTGGGGCAGAGTGTGAAGTCAGCATGCAGGAAGCCTGGCAGACAATGCTGCAGTCTGGGTCCAGTGGCTTTGCAAGCTAGATCTGGCCCATGGGCCATATTTTGCTTGCCCCTGATCTAAATGGTGCTTGGTCCTGCCATGTGTGCAGGGGACTGGACTTGCTGAGCTCTTGAGGTCCCTTCCAGTTCCAGTATTCTGTGATTCTGTGCATCTTTTCCTTCTGCCACATCAGAAAGATCTGAGATTCCTGCTTCTGGTTGGAGATTTCATGTCATTATGCCTCCGGGAGTCACTATTTTTTAAGTCAGCTGAAATATCTTACACGGGGTGCATCATTCACTGCTGGTCCTGCCTCTTCTGCTGTTTGTCTTGGGGATTAGCTCGAGGCCAACACCCGCATCCATGGTCTGCACTCTTTTCCAATGTCCACCTGCTCATAGTCCCTCTCCTATTGGTTGCTTTTCACACAGCCTCTCTAGGGCTCTATTAACTCTTTGCTGGCCAATGTGGGGGTGAACGCCCCATCACAGGCAGATTTTCAAATATGTTCAGCTCCCGCTTAAGCACCTAAAAACTTTTCTTCTTTAGAAAGTTGCACTAAGGTACCATGGGTTGATTTAGTTAAACTGATGTATCTTATTCCAGTTGTGCATGTCCACGTTGTTGGGGGTTGCAGTGTAAACAGTCACATTTGTGCCATGCATGTGCTCTGCTGTGTTGCTAGGTATCACAACGTTCTTAGCACTTTACCGAGGCCTACTGTGTTCTGGGGAATTGACTCATAGATTGTGGGATACCCCCAGGAAGCCAGAATAATTATGGGAATAGGTTTTTAAACCCTTATAGTTTCACCACTTGTACCCCAGCTCTCCCCTCATGCTAGCCTCTTTTCCGGATGGTTCTTCTGGGCCTCCACAGCTTGGAGTATCCATTCTTTTCTTCCCTAACCAAGTGTCAAAGCTGATCATTTGAAAGGAGTATTTCTCTGTAGTTGTGCCTTAAGGAAACCCTAAGGGTGTGTCTAGACTACAGGGTTTTTTCTGAAAAAAGTGGCCTTTTTTTTTTTTTTTTAACTTCCTCTGCGTCTAGACTGCTGTCGCAGTCTTTAGTCTTTTCGAAAGTAAATTGAAAGAACACAGCAGTTTTTTCAACTGCAGAAAATCTCATTTTACGAGGAAGAAAGTGCTCTTTTGAAAAAAGGCGCTATGTAATGCCAACTGTGCTTTTTTGAAAGAGAGCATCCAGACTGCCTGGGTGTTCTCTTTTGAAAAAGCGGCTTGCTTTTTCGGAAGTACTGGTTGTAGTCTAGACGCTCTTTTTTGAAAGAGGCTTTTTCAAAAGCCTCTTTCGAAAAAGCCTCTTTCGAAAGAGGCTTGCAGTCTAGATGAAGCCTGAGGGTAGTCCATCATGCCAACATGTTCAGAAAGTTAACTGTATTCACAACAATGAAATTACAAGCTTTTGCCCCTTCCCCCAGACATTAATGAGAAGAATATACCAGCTGTTCTGGACAACGGTGCCTAATCTCTGCTTTCTGGATTTCTGAACGGTTTTTGCTGTGTATTGGATAGTGAGATGCTGACCCATTGCTGGGCTCTTAGGTGCTACTGCAATACTAATAACAATGAAGCCATGTCCTGGAGGTCATGATGGGGCCAGAGCTATTTAACTACTATCTCCAAGTGGCTGTAATGTCTGTGGAGTGCACCTTTGGCCAGCTGACCGTGGGAGGAATTGTTTGAGATGCATTGGCTGCTCTGAGGATCATCTTTTGCATGTTACTTCTGCTCATTGCATGAAACCAGTTGGGTCATATCTGAAGCTAGGGCGTGGAGGCTGCTTGCGGAGCAGCCCAACGCACACCCATTATTGATAATTTTGCCAACACACGATGTGCCAAGGATGTTTTGAGAACAGGATGTGGTACCTTATTGCTCTTTAACAGCATATAAGCTGTTCTAAGGGAGAATGATACATCTGCAGTCTGTATTGCTGTGGTACTTCTGTCTGTTGGCATAATATGTCTTCTCTGCCTTCTGTGCATCAGGAATGTGTCTTTTCTACTAACTTGGACGGGAGCAGTTGTAAATGTCTAGTGAGCCAACCTTGCTCTTGCTGTATAATAAACCTTTGCAACTCTGTTTTGAAACCAAGAACATCACTGTGGTCAAACACCTGAAACTTCAGTAAACACAACAGTTTGTGCTGCGATCCTCCCGGAGGATGAAGTAATGGGAGTAGCTGCATGCTTAGCACTTCTGAAAATCTGGCTGCTTCATCTAGATCCGTGGTGTCTAACACGCTAGCCACTATCCACATGTGGCTATTTGGCCAGTTGAGTGTGATTAGTTAGCTTGAACAGTACAGACTCCAAAATCGCTGCATTCAAAAAAAAATTTTAATCAAAAAACAAACATTTTCAGAGAATAAAAAAAAAAAAAAAAAAGTTCAGATCTTTGAGTTCTAAAGCCACTTTCTGTTAATTTGACCTATCCACCGGATGGAGACTTCTGCCGGTTAGTGGAATAGCTTAACTACGCTGCTTGTATGAAGCAGCCCAGTTTTCAAGCTGGCCAGTTTTCTTCTGGCATTTATTTAAACCTTCAGTTTAAATTTAGGTTCATCACGGGCATGCAATTAGGTTAAAATGTTGCCTCTTCAGTGGCCAAAAGTTTTGTTCATTAAATATAGCCGGGAAATAAACATTTCTTCTAATTTTTTTTTTTTTTTTTTTTTTTGTGGCTGCTTATGGCCACTCTAAACAAAATCCAGCATACAATCACACAGTTGAAGTAAACAGTTTGAATTTTATTCCTGCTTTTTGAAAATTAAAAAACAAATCTTTAACAAATGTAACACTTCCAGAGATACTGAATTTTAAAAATTAGGGTACTTTTTTGCTTATTTCTGCTTTGTGCTGAAACGGAACAATGTTAATTCGTTTTTCTAGAATTGCATCCATGGATTGGTCTGTTATTAGCATAATTCTGAAGCAGGTGAAAGTACTAGTATCGAGTCAAACAATGTTGAAAACAACAAATCATTGGCAGAAACTGCAGCAAAGGAAAAGAGAGATTGAAAGGACATCAAACATAAATTTCAAGAGAAATGGGAATTGGAATATGCCGTCATTGATGTGAATGAGAAGCCAGCATGTTTTATGTGTCACAACAATTCTGGCAAATAATACTGACAATGTAAGAAGGCTTTTCCAAGAGCAGCACAATGATTTTGATCGAACTCAGTCTGAGACTTCAGGGAAAAGGGAAGCTGATTTGTGATATGGCCCGCACATTCAGGAGTTCTCTTCTAAGCTACATCTATTCATTATTCAAATGAAGGCAGGAGAATTCACTCACTTCCCAAATTTGCAGAAAATTGCTGGAGATAGTGAATTTGAGTATGTTAACCTTGATTGTCAGCATTATGTGAGATGGCTTGAAAACCCGGCAATGAAATTCAGCCAGTGTTTTTCAGATTTTGCAAGCTTCATGTTGGCATTTTGAATTCATGAAAAACCCATTTCATTTCGACATTGCTAATTCTCAAAACCTTGTCAATTTGCTTGGCCTGGACAAACATTTGTTTAAAGAAGATATGCTCTCACTTCAAAGCCAGCTCGATCAGTCAAAAAATGAATTGGTTTTGACAATGTGGGATGCATTTTTGCAATAGAATCAGTTTGCTATTTTGAAAACTGCAGTTGCCAAACTTGGTTCAACATGGCTTTGTGAAGCGTCATTTTCTGTCACAATATACATCAAGTCAAAGTTTCAGTCACGGTTACTGGATGGAAAATATGGAGGCCTAGTTTGACTTGATGTATATCATGACAGAAAATGACGCTTCACAAAGCCATGTTGAACCATGTCTCCCAAATACCGTATTGGGCAGGGGTGGGCATTTGATGGGGGGCCAAGCCAAGATTTTGGAAAGTAGTTGAGGGCTGCACTCTTCCATGGTATTAATGGGGGAGATGCAGGGTCTGAGATGGAGGTTGGGCTCAGAAGGGAGCTTGGGGTAAGGGATTGGGGTACAGGAGGGAGATTGGAGTCTGGGAGGAAGTTGGGATGAAGCAGGTGGTTGTGACCTAGGGCAGGGGACTGGAGTGCAGGGGTTTGGGATGTGACCTAAGGTGGGAGGGGATTGTGATCTTGGGCAGGAGATTGGGGTGCCAGATCTGGAAGGGATTGTAAGAGGGGGACAGAGGGTTTGGGTATGTTGGGGGAGGGCAGAGAGTTGGGGCAGGAAAGCGCTGGGGTGCCAGAAGCAGGCTGTGGCCAAGTGACTTACTTGCCAGCTGCCAATCTAGCCTGCCTGCCTGGCCATGTGCTTCATGAATAACTGAGCCCAGGAGAGGAGGGCGTAGTTCTTCTTAGCTGCCTGTTATTCCAATGAACAGCTCACATTGGCTGGGGTCTGTCAGAACCTGGCCAATGGGAATGTGCTGGGGGTGGGGCGGCTCCTAAAACTTTCTCCCTCCTCTCCAGTTTTAAAACAGAAAGGGAGCCCTGCAGCCGCGTTCTGCGAGTGGGGCTTCAGGGCAAGCTGGGGAGCCTGCCTGGGGCTCGCTGCTGCCTCCGCAAGCCGGATCCGTGGCTTGGCGGTATTTGCCCAGGCCTGGTATTGGGTATTATTGCCATGTTACACATGGAGAAACAGGCGCAGGGAGGATGAGTGAGTGACCTATGGAGGGTTGCACATGACGCAGTGGCATTCGAGAATAGAAGTCAAGTGTCCTGTGTCCCGGGTCTCAGTTGCTACCAAGAGCACACACTCCTTCCATGAAAGGTGGGGGGAGACTTTCCTTCAGCCTACCTGCGCGCTTTCCCCTTTAATTCCCTCAGGGATGCCCAACACTCTCATCTTTTTCTGAACTCTCTAGTCTGTCCCAGAAGGATATTTGCCCGGCGGACAGGATGAATTTTTGCTTCATCTGCCCTATTGGTGCATTTTCCTTGCAGCCGCTTCTGCTTGACATAAACTCACCTTAGCTCCTTCTCTGTTCCCCTCCTGTTTCTTAAGAGCTGTCCTCAGACCGTGTTTTAATATTTCTCAGGGCACAGCCTGGGATTTTATTATAGCTGTTTAATAGCTTAGTGATTATTCAGTTCCTTGGCATGCTTCCTGAACACAGATAATAGTAAGTCCATTACCGAGTCACTTTCCTGAGAGCGGGGCTTGTTTGCCAGGGCTGTTTCTCTGCCCTGTGACTGAATACAGAAGCCATCTGGCATAAGTAACCTATCTGACCCTTCTTCTTCTGTGGTCAGAGATTCCTCCTGCCGCCTCTAGCTAAGTCATGCCAACGCTTTCAGACTGAAACCCAGGGCCGTAAAGCAAGGTTTCTATAGAGCACAGAAAAGAAGCATCCAAAACAAGCCAGTCTGCAACACAAGGTCAATGTGTGGTGTCCGCAGTGGGGAATGCCTGAAGTTTTACTCTCAGCTGGTGGATCTTACCCCTTCCCAGCTCACCCTGGGTTTTCTGTCGTTGAAGGGGAGGGCAATTCTCCACTATGCCAGAAAATGAACTGTCCCCTGTTTGAAGTAAGTCTGTGGCCAGCCTAGCCCAGAGCAGTATTCTGGTTTTTTTTTCTCCTGCTGCCTGCCTCGCTGAGCAGCAGCAGTCAGCAGAGCAGGGCATGTGCTCCTCCCAAACCAGCAGCCTTGCAGGCGGGAGTAGGGATGAATTCTCCGTCTGTAGCCATCTCCCGCTATCTCCTCTAAGAGTCTCATGGCCAAGAACTCTTAGGCAGACATGCCCTGGGCCAGGGACACTGAGCAGCACTCTCAACCTATAGGGTTAGCTAGTAAGGAAACATTTTCGAAAAGGAATTCTGCATCAGGGCTGAAATTGTTTCCGGCTGGATTTCCAGAATTGTTTTGGCCTTGGGACCAACAATGAAAATGGGAGTTATGGACTGATAAGGGCAGATAATCCACATTCATGGGGCTATTAAATAAAACAAAAACGCGCAAGTCAGAGAACGAAAAACACTTATGGAAAGTTACAGAAGGATTCTGACTCCAGGAACCCAGATTGTTTCAGAGCATCAGAAAAAGATCAGCTCGATGTGGAGTAGATATCCCTGTGTAAATGCAAGTCGAGGGGAGCTAGTGCTGTTGGGCTCTAGCCCTGTTTCCTTACGTGCTAATGCAGGTTAATTGATAATGACACAGCTTGGTAATGTTATTTAAAAAGTAGTTATTGAATCTTGGTGTAAGTTCTGGACACTGAGCCCTGTTTCTAGAAAGTCATGGCAGGTTTTTAGAGAGAGGCATTTGGTGGAATTTTCAAAAGCACCTCCGTGGCCAGCTCCCACAATGGGGGCCCAGGCTGCCCAGTTGGATTTTTTAGCCTCTGTTGTTAGGCCCATAGTGGGATTTTCAAAAGCACCTATGTGCATCTTTAGGCATTTAAAAATCTGGGCCAGGCTTGCCTTTTGTGCTGCTAATATGTCTAGCCTCTGACGGGGTGGGCCAGTGCCAAACCTTGCTGTAAGTCTGATAAGTAGTTCAGTCTCTCTGGCCCTCTAAGGCCTTGGACACTCTGCAGGCAGCCATGGAGAGGCCAGATGTGTGATGACTTTGTGTGTGTCTCACTGCCCACACATACACACAGCTCATTTGCTCTTAGGCAGGACCGTACCAAATTCATGGTCCCTTTTGGTCAATTTCACAGTAATAGGATTTTAAAAACCATACATTTCATGATTTAGGCTATTTAAATCTGATATTTCATGGTGTTGTAATTGTCGGGGTCCAGACCCAAAAAGGAGTTGGGTGGAGGTTGCAAGGTTATTTTGGAGAGGGTTGTGGTGCTGCTACCCTGACTTCTGTGCTGCTGCTGGCAGGGATGATGCCCTCAGAGCTGGGAGCTAGAGGGTAGTGGCTACTGTTTGGACAACCAGCTGTGAAGGCAAAGCCCACTGCCAGCAGCAGTTCAGAGGTAAGAATGGCCTGGTGGTATTGACACCTCCTATTTCTGCTCTGGACTCTTGATCAGCATTTGCCACTCTCTGGCCTCCTAGCTCTACAGGCAAAGCAGAAGTAAGGGCAGCCCCTGTAAAATAACCTTGTGACCTCCCTCCTGCAACTCCCTTTTGGGTCAGGACCCTCGATTTAAGAAATGTTCGTCTCTCACATGAAATCTGTATAGTAGAAGGTAAACGCACACAGGAGACCAGATTTCGTGGTGAGACACAAGATTTCACAGTCCGTGACGCGTTTTGCATGGCTGTGAATTTGGTAGGACCCTACTCAGAGGCCTCTGGACAGACATAAGGGGAGGGACAATTTCAGATGGCTGCTGATCTGGGTCAGATTCTAGCCAGGGGAGGGCAATAATTTTTTATGGGGGGGGCACTCCAAGAATTTGGAAAGTGGTCAAGGGCTCACTCTTCCATATTAATGGGAGGGAATGGATGAGTTTGGGCAGAGTGTGAGGTCTGGGAGGGAGTTTGAGTGAAGGAGGCAGTTGTGACCTGGGGAAGGGCACTAGGGTGCAGGAGAGTGTAAGGGATTTGTGACCTAGGGCAGGAGGGGATTGTGACCTGAGGCAGGGGGTTGGGGTGCAGGATCTGGGAGGGGATAGGGGTGCAGGAGAGGGGCAGAGGGTTTTGGTTATGTGGGGGAGGGGAGCAGAGGGTTGGGGTGCCAGAGACAGGCTCTGGCTGGGAGACTTACCTGCTTGACTCCCAACCAGCAGCCTGCTCAAGCAGATTCCCTGCCTGCCCCGGCTGCAGGGGCCATGTGTTTTTTTTTTAACATCAATGTGCAGAAAAGGAGCATGCTACAGCTGTTGAGGTCATTCCTCCTTTTGTTGTGCCCTATCTATCTCAGAGTTGGAAGGGACCTTGAGAGGTCATTGAGTCCAGTCCCCTGTCCTCACAGCAAGACTAAGTACCATCCCTGACAGATTTGCCCCAGATCCCTAAATGGCCCCCTCAAGGACTGAATTCACAACTCTGGGTTTAGCAGGCCAATGCTCAAACCACTGAGCTATTCCGCCCCCCCTGTGCAGGGAGATTGTGACCGCTCTCTGTGGCTGCCAACTCCCCTCCCTGGTGGCTTTTTCACCTTCAGAGCTCCCCAGGTGGATTTCCACCAGAGTTCAGTCTGGCTAAAACAAAAAATGAGGGAGTCCAGAGTGCTCCACTTCTGGATTCACAACTGTTTTCTGTGCTACAGCACTGTCAGCTGAACAAAATTAATCCAACTGGTGACTGTTCGCATGCTGTTCCCTTGCAAGTGGTCAGGTAAATCCAGGCTGCTGCTGCTTTTGCCATTGAAAAACAAGTGTGCAAATATATTTGAACCTGTGTGTTCCCTTTGCTGGAAATATGCACTCCAACTGTTTTATCAACTGATCGTCTTCAGCACGCGGGGCCCAGTGAACCTTTCTTGATGCAAATGAGCAATATGAGCTCTAGGGCATAGTGCTCTTGTGATATTTATGCAAATCTCCCAGTACCTTTGAAGTAATTTCTGAAATCTATTACCATAATGTTGATTAAAAATGAGAAACAATTCATCTGTGACAGGCTGTAACTTAGATTTCGTCTCTTCTGATTATAACATTGTAAACGTATTTATTTCTAGAGATAAAAACCACAGTGGTGTACCCAGCCACAGAGAAACATCTTCAGAAATACCTGCGTCAAGAGGTGTATCTCATCCGCGAGACTGGGGAGGATTACAAGAACATTACACTGCCCTTTATACAATCCCAGAGCTTCAGCATCCAGGTACAGTAGGTGCTTGCCTCTGTGGCCTAGTGTTATCTGGGTCATCCAGCTGTTTTCCTAAAATATCTCTGTGAGGGTAAGCCTTTTGGATAAAGGCATAGTCACCTGTGTTCTAGTTTGTGTGGTGGCTGCTGAGTTTGAATAAATAAGATCAGGTGCCAGTCTGGTCGGGATAGATTTGGAGTAACTCTGAAGTTAAGGGGGAGGAGAGGGAGGGAAAGGTTGATACACCCAAGACCTTGTTGCCTGCGTATCAGTTTGTTAAATGTTATTTGTTCAGACCAGATTTGGTTGCCCTTGGGGGTAAAAAAACTATGGGTTAGAACCCTAGCTTGGTTTTAATACTCCATTCATCTGAAGAAGTGGGTTGTGCCCACGAAAGCCCAAGATACCAGCTACATGTTTTGTTAGTCTTTAAGATGTTGCTAGACTATTCATTGGGTTTTTTTACATTTTTCCTAGTTTGGTAGTTACCTTGAATTTGAAATTCCTGCACACTATCCTAATAACGTTGTATGCCTCTTTCCCTCTCATCATTTTGCTAACTGTGCACTTGGGAACACACATAGTTGATGATGTTTAAAACTGCAAAGTGTGAGACAAACTTAAAGATGGCACAGCAGATGTCCCATCGCGCTCTTCAGACAAACACACCAGAAATAAAAAGCTTGTCTTTGAGCCAGAAATCTACATGAAAACTTGAATTTGTGGGAGTCTTAGGAGCAGAAGCAGCACTCGGGCAATTGGCTGCCTTTGTCAGCTTGTGCTTGAGCAGCACGGGCGAGCTCTTGAAAATATCAGGTCATGAGATCTCTACTTGGCGGATCAGATCTTGGCAGGCTCAGCAAAATATTGTCTCCCTTCTGGCCACCTGCCCCATTTCCCCTCTTACCACGCTCTCCTCCGTCACAACCCATCTCTGTCTGTTCTGTTCTAGAACTCCTCCTAAACAGTAAGAACTAGGGCTACCAAATTTGGATATGTCGTCCTCTTATTCTAACTTAAAGCAAGGTCAGGGTTTGGTTGTGCCAGGGCAATGGGATGTGCCTGGGTTGGGATTGGATCTCATAAAACCATAGAGAAAAGAGAGAGAATCACGAGACAGGTGAAAGAGGCTGGCTGGGGGTGCCCCTCTCCCCCGTCCGGGACTGCCCCAGCCCTGAGCCTCCTACCCTCAGGTGTCCTTTTGGGAGAGCAAGGTGGGCTGAAGCTCCCCTCCCCTTCCGCGCCCCCCCTCCCCCTCCCCCCGCAATTTGTATGGGAAGAGAATGAGGGGAAAGTGCACAGTTTGCTGTATTCCTCACTCTGGTTGGGTAAGGGGGGCAGGAATGGACCTTCCCTAACCCCTCCCCCAGCTGTGCCTGCTGGAGCTGCAGCAGCCATGGAGAAGCAATTCTCATTTAGCCCCAAGCAGCTGTGGTGAGAGAGAGCTGGGGTTGTCCCCTCTCCCTGGGCAGCCTGCCTCCTGAACCCCTCATCCCCTGTCTCACAGCAGAGCAATGATTGAAATGAAGAAAAAAAATTGATTTAAGAACCTGAGCAATGCCAGGTAAATCTTCTAGTTACGAACACCAACGCTTATCGTCTGTTCTTCTCCTCTAACCTCTCCCCTGCCTCACTGATCCCATTCCGTCCCCAACCCCCCTCACCCTCACTCTCAACCCCTGTCTTCTCTTTAACCTCCCGCTCCCCTCTAGTTCTTTCCCTTCACAATGCAAACGTACACGTTTCCCTCCCCTTCAAAGAACCCAAAACCAAACCACACATATCACCCCTCTTGCCCATTCAGCCACTCCCATCTCCCTTCTACCATTCATCTCCAAGCTCCTGAACATGGAGTCCTTAATTTCCTGTGTGGAGTTCCTCTCCTCCAATTCCAATCAGGCCCTCTCCAGTCCTGCTACTTCCCTGTTAGCCCCTCTAACAAAAGCCGCTGATGCCGTGGTCCTAGCCAAAACTCAGAGCCAACATCGCCTCCTCCTCCTTGACTTGTCAGCTGTTTTTGATACTATTGACAGACTCTTCTTCTTGGTATTTTGTCCTCCCCTGGCTTTCTTGACTCTGTCCTCTCCTGGTTCCCTTCCTACTTCTCTGTTTCCTCTCTTGGTGTGTCCTTTGCAGGATTCTCCTCGTCCCCCCCTCCAGCTTCCACATGGCTCTGTCCTTGGTCCCATCTTTTTTCCCTCTGCATCACTTATCTCTGGGTAATCTCATCTGCAGACTTAAATTCAAAGGTTGTCTCTGTCGATGACTTGCACATCTGCTTCTCTGTGCTGTATGTCTCTCGCCTGCTCTAAATCTGTGACACGATCAGCTTAAGTTCAACCTGGCTAACACTCAACCCTGATCTACACTACAAATTTATGTCAGTGTAACTGTGTTGCTCAGGAGAAAGGAAAATCCACACCCCTGAGTGCAGTTATTACTGACCTAACTCCTTGCATAGATAGCGCTGTGTTGAGAGGAGGGCTTCTCCCGTTGACATAGCTACCACTCTTGGGGAGGTGGAGTACCTAGTAGGGATGTGAATGGGAATCTGTATATACGGTTAACCGATGAGCCTGGGCTCATCTGGTAACCCTCAGAGTTACAAGCAACTCCCCCACCCTTCGCTGCTGCCTCTGTATCAGGGAAGGCTGAAGTTGGTATGCCCACAGAGGTAGCAGCACAGAGGAAAGGGGGGGCAGACGGGAGCCAGTGCTTGCAGGGAGCTGGCTTGAAAGCCAGCTCCCTGCGAGCACCAGTTCCCACGGAGCTGCCTGCCCACTTATGCTGATATGGAAGCAGCAGCACTGTGTGGAGGGGCCAGGCAAGAGCTGGTACATGCGAGGAACCAACTTTCATGCTGGCTCCCCATGCGTACTGGCTCCCGCTGAGCTGACTGCTGTGCCCCCTCCCCTCCTGCCCTGCTGCCTCTATAGGAAGCAGCTCCGCAGGTTTGGGCTGCAACTAATATGCATGGGGAGCCAGCTTTTTAGCTGGCTTTCTGCGGGATTGCCTCCCCCCTCCATGCTGCCTCCCACAGAGGCAGCAGCCCAGTCGGGTGGGAGGCAGGCAGGAGCCGGTGCTGCCCCTGTGTGTAAATGTATAACCGCTGAAAATTTCAGCAGTTACACGTTTACAAAAATAAACACATTTTAACCTCCCTAGTACCTACAACGAGAGACCGCTCTGCCATCAGCATAGGTAGCACTGTCACAGTGTACTCCCGTGCTGTAAGTGTTGACAAACCCTGTGCTCATAATCTTTCCCTCTAAGCCCCCTCCACTGCCTCCTTTCCCAGTAACCACAGACACCACCATCATTCTCCCTGCCATTCTAGAACTGGGCCTCCTCTTCATCTTAGCCTCTGTAGATCCTTGCACCCAGCTGATGTCTGAATCTTGCCCAGTCAGTCTGCCTAGTACTGATGCAAAAATAATTTTCCTGGTTCATTGTTTTGACTACAAAGCTGCTTTCTTTGCATCTGTCCATGGCTTCCCCTTTCTCCATCACGCCAAGCACAAACTACCTGTCTTCTCTCTCAAAGACCCCTCCTTAAAACTCTTTGTGATGCCTACAAAAACCTTGCCAGTGGTTGGGCTGCTGGTGTGCTGAGACAACTTCCTCTCATCTCGGCTGACGCTGTCTCACTGGTTCCTTGTACTCCTTTCTCTGTGTCTGTATCCAAGTGCTGTCTCCCTCTTTATATGCAGTTCCTGACTTCAAGAGCTCGCAGCCCGTCGTCTTGTTCTGTGTTTGTACAGCACCTAGCACAGTCGGGGCCTGTTCTGTGCTCCTGGATCAATATGAATAATAATTTAGTTCCTTGAAGTTTACTGTGTCAGGCTCTTTCAGATGATGCTTTAAACACCTGTGCTGTGACTGGACACTGACATTTCCCCCAGTCCATTTCAGGAGACAGGATTTGCTGTGATGGCTTGTGTAAAATCTCCCATCCCTCCTCCATTGGGGCAATATCCAGCCTGGTGAGTCATTGCTGCCCTCTATTGGAGAGGTGGCTGCATTTTAATTATGCAATTTAATTCTGGGGAAATCTTTTGAAAAGAAGAGCGCTCCAGAAATGTTGGGCATTGTAATCATTGTCCTTAAATTGCTTTATCACAATACATGGTTCGCTCTTTATGGTATTGTTTCAAAACAAGCTCTGAGTCTCCTCTGAGTTTCTAACTTCTCATTTCATATGGAAAAACTAAGTCCTGTGCTAGGACGAGAAATCCCCAATCCCACCCCTTTGGATGGTTTCTGTCTCTTCTTTAATTAGATGCTGCCGCTTTGGAGCAAGAGGTTTGTTCTCCTTTCTTACCTGCTTTCTGACAAAACAGCCCTGCTTGCCATTGCACTTTGCTGCTTTGCAGGGGAGAGGAAAACAATTCTACTCGTCTGCTGGGACCCACTTATGCTGATTGCACAGAAGTAGGAGTAATTATTCCAGAAATGCAACATTGACTCTAATTAGTTAATATTTGCATAGAGCTTTGGAAAGTGCATTAAAAGTGATGATAGTAATTAACTTCTGTCTAATCTGAACAGCAGCTGATGTAAAATCAAAACCAACATCCAATCCAAACTGTTCCTAACCCTCTTTGCTCCGGCCTCCATGTGTTTTCCTTTGAAGTTGCCTGGGCTGATTGGCAATGAGGAAGTTGCATGCCTCACCATATGACCACACAGGTGAGAGTCCACTGAGGCAATACTTGAAAAATAACCTTCCTCTGAAATGCCGGTCTCTCATTGGAATGCTGGGGCTCTAGCACTGTTGTGCCTCATACCAGGGGAGCTGTCCACACCTGTCTGCTACTCTGCACAGCCCTGAATCTGTTAAGAACTGGGTGGCTGTTGAGATCTTTGTTTCCTAATCACTTAGAGGCGACCATGGTTGGGATATTTTTGCGTTTAGTAAGGGAAGCCACTAAGCTGCAGCGTGCTCTCAGTTACTCGCCTGTCTCAGTTGCTATCCTTTTGTTTGCCCCAGTTTTCAGCTGCATCCTCAAACGAGGGCACCTATATACACAATAGGAGAAAGCAGGAGGAGGCTTCTGTAGATTAGGGATGTCAATGTGTAGACGACTACATGATCCCCCCACCTTGCTGCCTTTGTGTCAGAGGTAGCAAGGGGCAGAGGTGGGAGCTTCCCCACCCCCGAACTGCTGCCTCGGACAGCAGCCCGCAGAGTGAGGGGGGCAGGTGGGAACGGATACATGCAGGGAACCAGCTTGTAAGCGGCTCTCCGTGTGTGCTGTCTCCATGGTCCCGTCTGCCCCCACCCTTGCTGCCTCCTACAGAGGTGAGGGGGAGGGGGCAGGCAGGAGCTGGTTCTGGCAGGGAAGGGGGGGAGCTGGCTTAAAAGCCAGCTACCTCCAACACTGGCTATGCGGTGCTGCATTCCCTTCCCACCTCGGCAGGAGGCAGCAGCATGGAGGGGGCAGGGGAAGTTGTCCGTGGGGAGTCCAAGCTCCCTGCAGACAAAGGCTGCTCTGGCATCCCACAGAGCAGTCTCTGTCCATGGGGAGCTCGTACCCCCACGGACAGGCGCTTCTGCCGCGGAGCAGACTTTGTCAGCAGAGAGCTTGGACCCTCCCCACGGACAAGGGGTTGCTGCCACACTGTATTGCTGTCTCTGTATCAAAGGCAGCAGCGTGGGGTGGCAGGCTGGAGCCACTCTGTGCGGGAAGCCTTTTTTTTTTTTTTTTCTGATAGAGAGGCAGCAGCATGGAGTGGCAGGGGGCTCCCCAGGAGTGGGGTCAGGAGCCTAATGTCTGCTGGCCTTGCCCCCGGGACTACTGAATAGTTGTGTAACTGCTAAAATTTGATGCGGTTACACAACTGTTCAATTACACGCTAGCTAACATCCCTAGTGTAGATTACTGTAACTTTCTAAAGCAAACCTTTTTCCCCTTGTCTTTCTCTGACACCTGTAAGCATCCTGGACGTGGCTGCTGTTGTCACTGAAGCAGAAAGAGCCCTCTTTGTTGTGGCTGTGTGAACTGTATATTCCAGCCTGCACTCCTGAGATGGGCTTGAGAATACACAGACATCATCTTGGGAAAGCAGAGTAACCTAGACACCTCTGATGGTCTATCTCTGATAAAATGAGTGACATCCCCCAATGTAGTTTTATGATATAGCCTAGCCATCCACTTATCATAGAATCATAGAGCTGGAAGAGACCTCGGGAAGTCATCAAGTCCAGCCCCCTGCCCAAGGCAGGACCAATCCCAACTAAATCAACCCAGCCAGGGCTTTGTCAAGCTGAGACTTAAACACCTCTAAGGATGGAGATTCCACCCCCTCCCTAGGAAACCCATTCCAGTGCTTGGCCACCCTCCTAATGAAATAGTTTTTCCTAATATCCAACCTAGACCTCCCCCACTGTAACTTGAGACCATTGCTCCTTGTTCTGCCATCCGTCACTACTGTGAACAGCCTTTCTCCAGCCTCTTTGGAACCTCCCTTCAGGAAGTTGAAGGCTGCTATCAAATCCCCCCTCACTCTTCTCTTCTCCAGACTAAACAAATCCAAATCCCTCAGTCTCTCCTCATAGGTCATGTGCTCCAGCCCCCTAATTGGTCGCTCTCCACCGGACCCTCTCCAATGCGTCCACATCCTTTCTGTAGTGGGGGGCCCAGAACTGGACACAATACTCCAGATGTGGCCTCACCTTATGATACTGCAGTGTCTCATCCTCTTCTTCCTCGTGTTGAAACCAGCAGAGCTGACAAAATAAGCTCAGTATGAAAAATTTACTTGGAATCATAGAAGATCAGGGTTGGAGGAGACCTCAGGAGGTCATTGAGTCCAACCCCCTGCCCAAAGCAGGACCAACCCCAACTAAATCATCCCAGCCAGGGCTTTGTCAAGCCAGGCCTTAAAAATCTCTAGGGATGGCAATGCTTTTGTTGTGACAGTACGTACCGGTACGGTCAGAAGCGGCCCTAGATGAGCGGCCGGCAACTGGCGCCCTAGGCGAAACGTGCGATCGGTGCCCCCGCCTCCAAAGCCTTCAACGGCTGTTTATCTTGGTGCGCTAGGTGACTGCCTAGGTTGCCTGTATTGACGGGCCGCTACTGGGTACGGCGTACTGTCACTTTTTTTGGGGAGCACTTGCTGCTTTCCCTTGGCACAGCCCCCAGCTGGCCCTGGGAGTACTCGTGTTGCACCGGACGAAAGCCTGCTCTGGACACGTGGCAATTAAAGGGGCCCAACCACATTTCAGCCTTTTTTTCCTTCTTCTTTTTTTCCTTGACAAATTTTTTGAAACCCTAGTACCGGCACCTTTTAAAAAAAATTTTTTTTTTTTTTTTACAAAAAAAGCACCGAGGGATGGAGATTCCACCACCTTCCTAGGCAACCCGTTCCAGTGCTTCACCACTCTCCTAGGGACATAGTTTTTCCTAATATCCAACCTACACGTCCCCCACTGAGACTGTTGCTCCTTGTTCCATCATCTGTGGTTAAGAAGTGGAATACGTTGCCTAAGGAGGTTGAGGAATCTCCGTCACTGGACATGTTTAAAAGCAGATTAAATAAACATCTGTCAGGGATGAGCTAGATGGTGCTTGGTCCTGCTGTGCGGGCAGGGGACTGGACTTGATGACCTCTCGAGGCCCCTTCCAGTATTCTGATTCTGTCACCACTAAGAAGAACATAGCTCCATCCTCACTGAAATCTTCCTTCAGGTAATTGAAGGCTATCAAATTCCCCCTCAGTCTTCTGTTTTGAAGACTAAATAAGCCCAGTTCTCTCAGCTTCTCCTTGTAAGTCATGTGCCTCAGACCTGTAATCATTTTCATTGCCCTCTGCTGGACTCTCTCCAATTTGCCCGTATCCTTTCTGTAGTGGGGGGCCCAAAACTGTAAGCAGTACTCTATTTGGCACTGGTGAGGCCACATCTAGAGGGGAATAATCACTTCCCTTAATCTGCTGCCAGGGCTCCTACTAATGCAGCCCAATATGCCGTTAGCCTTCTTGGCAACAAGGGACCAGTTCCTTTTCTGCAGCCTGCAGCATTGCATGAACTTCTTTTGTCCTAAGCGAAGGACTCTGCACTCGGCCTTGTTGAACCTCATCAGATTTCTTTTGGCCCAATCCTCCCATTTGTCTGGGTCACTCTGGACCCTGTTCCTACCTTCCAAGGCATCTACCTCTTCCCCCACAACTTAGTGTCATCTGTGAACTTTCCATCCTTGAGAAAACAGTCTGTTTTCCACTTCAGTCTCCATCCTTCCAAACCGAGGAATCCAAGGGAGGGGTAACTTTAGAACTGTGTCCCCACTGTAGCTGCACTAACTGTGTCCAAATTGTTTACAAATGTAGTGAGAGTTTGATAGAGCAGAATTGTGGTTTCAAAATTCAAAGTTCCGTCTTGCAGCTTTCTGAAGAGACTGGGTTTCCTAAAGACATGTGTGTCATGCACCTTTCCTGACCGTTCCACCTTGATGGCAGTGAAACGGCCCTTGCGGTTTATGTTCTCCGTGGCAAAGTGGTCTGGTGCCAAGGTAGGCATGTGTGTTCCATCTGTCACCCCACCACAGTCAGGGAACCACATCGCGGCAAAGCCATCCACTCTGGCCAGCATGTTCTCCAGAGTCACTATCCTTCCTAGCAGAAGTGTATTGATTGCTCTGGCTGCTTGGATCACACTTCCCACTGATGTACCCCCTCCAAATTGATTCCTGACTGACCTGCAGTAGTGGGGACATGAGCCTTTCACTTGATAAAGTTGGATGCTAAAATCGACTGCAATAAATTCAACCTAAATCAACCTTCGTATCCTCCTAGAGTCTAGCAGGTGCTATTACTGTGCTTCATTTACAATAAACCTGATATAGCATCTTCACACCTTATCTGATTTTGTGGTCTTTGGGGTTCTCTTGGATTCTGCTGTGCTGGCTATGTGCACAATCAGGGCAGCACACAGTGGGAGCACATGCATGCAGCCAAATGGTTATCAACATTTGACAGAGCAAAATATCTGCCAGGACACCAAATCTGTGACTTCTGATGACACTCATAGAAGTGTAGGACTGGAAGGGACCTCAGTAGTCCATCTAGTCCAATCGCCTGCACTCAGGACAGCACTATGTAATAACTAGACTAGCTCTGACAGGTATTTGTCTAACTAGTTCTTAAAAACTTCCAGTAGAGATTTTGCAGCTTCCCTAGGCTATTTGTTCCATTGCTTAGCTATCCTGACAGGAAGATTTTCCTTATGTCCAACCAAAACTTTCCTTGCTGCAATGTAAGCTCATTGCTTCTTGTCATATCATCAGAGGTTAAAGAGAACAATTTTTTGTCCTCCTTGTAGCAACCTTTTCTGTACTTGAAAACAGTTGTTGTGTTTTCTCCTCTCCAGGCTAAACAAGTACAGTTTTTTCAATATGTCTTCATAGGCCATGTTTTCTAAACTTTTAATCATTTTTGTTGCTGTCCTCTGGACTTTTTCTAGTTTGTCCACATCTTTTCCTGAATCTGGCCTACAGAACTGGACACAATATTTGAGTTGAGGACTTACTAGCACAGAGTAAAGTGGAAAAATTACTTCTTGTGTCTTGCTTACAACACTTTTGCTAGTACATCCCAGAATGATGTTTGCTTATTTTTGCAAGTGCTACACTGTTGACCCATTATTTATCTTGTGATCTGTTATAAACCCCAGATCCCTCTGCATAGTACTGCTTCCTAGGCAGTCATTTCCCATTTTGTATGTGTTCAATTGATTGTTCTTTCCTAAGTGGAGTACTTTTGCATTTGTCCTTATTGATTTCTTCACATTTCTCCAGTGTGTCCAGGTCATTTTGAATTTTAATCCTATCCTCCAAAGCACTTGCAACCCCTCCCAGGTTGGTATCATCCGCAAACTTCATAGGTGTACTTGCTATGCCATTATCTAAATTATTGATGAACATATTGAACAGAAGCAGATCCCAAACTGTTTCCTGTGGGACACCACCCGATACACTCTTCCAGCTAGACTGTGAATTACTGAGAACTACTCCCTTGGAATGGCTTTCCTACCTGTTATGAATCCATCTTACAATAGTTCTAGCTAGCTTGTATTCCACCAGTTTGTTTATGAAGAGGTCATGTGAGACTGTATCAAAAGCTTTAATAAAATTAATAATAATAGTAATAATTAATAATGATGATTAATGCCCTGTTTCCCTAGTTCTGCCTCTGAGATGAGTCTTGCTGTGATTAGATCCCAGCTCCTTTTATAAAGTACCAATCTTATTACAAATTATTTAGTGAAGGTGTCAAATACAAACAAAACCATCATAGGGAAAAACACACACACACACACACTCTCTCTCTCTCTCTCTCGCCCTCCACCCCCCCACATACACATTGCAAAGCTCATTAAAGAGAAATTAATGGGAATGACCATGGCATAAAACGTTGATCAGTTGCTGTGTGTAACTGACTGTTAAAACATGGTGATTTCATGTGGGGGAAAGCCAGCTGTATTGTAACCTTTTGATTTAGTCAGGGTGGATGGATGCAAGTTTGTTTAAAGCCAGGGCTAATGTACTTTTTTTAACTTGGTTATGATATAGAATAGATTCAGGCAGGAGCAAACCATATGACAACACACAACATGTTCTGTGATGACCGGCAGTTTTGTGAATTAATATGATGATAGCCCCACTGTGTTACTGTGAGTTCATACAGCATATGTAAGAGAAGAGTGCCTGTTCAGAAACCTTAAAGTCTGTCTACACAGCAAATAAAATCTTTGGCTGGCCAATGCTACCTGACCTGAGCTCCTGAGACCTGGCCTGAGGGCCTGTTTCATTGCTGTGTAGGCTCAGGCTGGAGCTTGGGCGTGGGACCTTCCCTCTTTGCAGAGTCCAGAAGTCTGCACTGCCATGAAACTGGCCAAACCCCCATGAGTATGAGTTGGCTAGAAAGGGCCAGCCGTGTAGTTGCTGTGTAGGCTTACACTGAGTCTCATTTAATGTCCTAGAAGATAAATCAACCCTGTTAAAGAGCTGTGCTTCATCAATATCCATTTCATAGCAACTGATCGATCCTGTCAAGGAGAATTCTTTCCCAGCTCTCGTATGTGGGAAGGTAGCATTTGCTAAACTGGATTAAATCATCCAAATCCAATATCGCATTTCTAGCGGTGGTCAGAACTTAATAGAATCATAGAAACGTAGAGCTGGAAGTGACCTCAACAGCTCATCTAATCAATTCCGTTGTATTGAGGCAGGACCGAGTAAACCTAGACGATCCTTGACGGGTTTTTGTCTAAACTGCCCTTAAAATTCTCCAGTGGTACAATTCTATGACCTCCCTAGGAAACCTGTTCCATTGTTTAACTAGCCTCATAGTTAAAATGATTTTTACCAATATCTAACCTAAATCTCCATTAATGCTTCAGAAGAAAACAAAATTCCCCCCTAACTCATCTAGTAAATTGGGCAATGATCTACATGTGTGAAAAATTCCCTCCTCACCCCTCTAGTGATCAGTTGTTGTCCTGGAACATATTTGATTATTTCATGGCTAATCAACTACCAGTGTTGTTGGCCATAAAATTACTTGGTCATTTAAAAAATTCAGGTACAGCTTCCACTTATATAGAATCAGAATAAATCCAAGATCCTGAGGTGAAGTGTGCAGCATTTGATTATTTGCTCTCTTTATAAACTGTGTCTGTCTTTCTTCTAGTGGGTATATAACATCCTGGAGAAGAAGGCTGAGGCTGATCGAATAATCCATGAAAATCCTGATTCTTCCAATGGTTTCATTCTCATTCCAGATTTTAAATGGAATCAAAAACAGGTCAGGTTCTTATTTGATTGTCTAGCTCTTTAAAGGGACTATGCATGTTTCAAACTAACACAAAAGAAGCCTCTTTAACTGTATTTTTTAATAACACTTGAGACTATTAAAAACTGCAGGTTTTAAAAATTAGATGTACTGTTCTCATTAATGGTGTTATTAGTTAATTATGTACCATTAATGTAACACTTTACATTTCACTCTGCTTGACAATGAGAACGGACTGGTCAGTTTCAATTTTGTTAAGTGACATACTAGTAAACTGCACTTGCTGGTTCTTGTGTACCTATGCAAACATTGCTGGGGCACTTTTAAAGCCAAAGTTACTTATCTGTTCTAGACAAATTTCTATTGACTTTTGGACTATGTAAAACCTCATTTTTGTAAACCTAAATATTAGACATAAAGCAACTTGGCAGTGTCCCTTTTAATTGATGTAATTAATTTTTCCTCTCTTTTGAATGTTTAACTATATGCACTTGCATCATAGTATGTATCACACAGTCTCCTCATAAACAACTGCTTAACCCCTTACTGGAATGAATACTCCTCCTCCGGCATATATTGAAGTTCACAGACCCAGTCCAGCCTATAATTCTAAATGTACTGGTTCTTAACTATAATTTTTTGCTCTTCTGTTGAATATGCTTAATGTGGTATTTTTGTGGTCTGGAAACTCAAAGGCCTGGGACCAAACAAATGGAATTTAAATCATAAACCTTATAATAACAAGACTCCAAGACTGTAGTCCTGGTTCCATTGAAATCATTGGCAAAACTCTCATTCATTTCAAGTGGAGCCAGGATTTTGCCTTGGGTTTCTGATTCTCAGAACATTTAACTACACTAAACTGGGGAAGATTTCCTATTGTTCCGCTTCATAAACCATACAGACAAGGACTGAAAAGAACTCTTGAGCACTCTGAGTTAAAACTGCAAAGTAACGTCATACTTCTTATAGTCAAATGTGTTTCAGCAAATAGAGCACCAGGCTGGCAGTCAAGAGAGCCTATTTCTGGCTTTGTCACTGACTTGCTGTACAATGTTGAGCAAAACACATCCATCTTTGACAGGTGCTTTGAGATCTCAGGACAAAAAGTGCTATTTATAATTATACCCTCTGTCCCCGGTGAAAATATTTTCATGTAGGAATGCAAAAGGCATCTCTCTCTAGAACTGAAACATGTGACTCCAGCCAAGGGTAGAAGTGCTGATATCAGTTCCTCTAGAAGGATTAGTTTGTCAGCATCAGTGGAACCAGTTCAGATATTTAGGGCCCGTAATATCTAGATTGTATTGTTATCTTTGTTCCCTTCTCCTTCATTTGGGAAAAACAAAAAAAAAACAAAAAAACAAACAAACAACAACAAGCAGAAAGTCGAACAGTTTGAGCCTTCCATTGAATCAGGTGTAAAATATTGCTCTTTCCCACAGGCTTCCATTGCCTTTAAAACTATAGAATAATCAGTTTCGTTTCTTAAATGCAAATTCTGTCTCCTGACTTCTGCTCTTTTAGGGTGCTAGAAAGAAGTGCAAGAGCTGTTAGAAAGCTTGACGCTAATGCAGTACGTTGGACCCTTTCTGCTCACTGATTTGAACATTTGGAAGTTGTCAGTAACAGAGCAGCTGCTGAGATATAAAACCCCATAAAATATATGCAAGGGCTGCCTCAATTAGTGATTTATTAATTAAAGTCTGCAAGACACCTGGGGATCCTTGGATGGAAGTCAATTTAGAATTGCAAATTGCTCTCAAATTCCTAGCATACTATTGGTATGATAAACAAATAATAAATTATTTTGAGAAAATGTGGCTTTAACTGAGACATCCCTAAGAAGTGAGAGAAAAGGAGTAGAGTAAGAACAAAGAAACAGTAGTCGGAGCCTTTGTTACAGACTTCAGTGCACTACATGATCTCTTGAACTCAGCAGGTTGCATACACCATTCATAGCCTTCCCCCAGAAGGAGCAGAATGATGTACTTCAGATCAGATGACTTGTGGGAAATTCAGGAGAGAGGGAAAATAGCTAGGAGAAGATAGGCATACGGTGTAAATAAATTAGTCTGAAAAACCCTGAACAAGTTGGAGTCCAGTGCATCTCGAGTCCTACAAACTTGCTATCTGTCATAACAACCATTTCAGCTGTGACTTCAAAGTACTCCTCTGTTATGAGCTGTCTGAATTTGATTCATCTGATCAGCACACTTGGCAGGCTTCATCCCAGAGCCCTAGGCCACTAGATTAAATTACGGCAGCCACACGTGTCTCCCAGTAGGGCTGTCAAAGCATCTCTCGAGCTAGGACTTAGAATAGCGTTTCTTAAACTTTTTAAGACAAAGGAACACCAAACAATTTTTTTTTTTATGAGGAACACCAAGGATTTTTTTGTTGACCAAAAAAAGGGGTGGGGGGCCAGGGGGACAGTTATTGAGGGGAAGAAAAAGAAAAAAAGGTCACCTTTCCCTTTAAGGGCGGCCATTTTGAATTCTGTTCTCCATGGCACACCCTCTGACTGCCTCTGTGCCGTGGAACACAGTTTAAGAAACACTGACTTAGAAGCTTGCTCAGTATGGTTGTGTTCTGCTAATTTAGCACATTATGAGATGATGATGCATGGGTGGAGCTTTTAACTATATTGGGCTGGTGGGTTGCAACAGAAATCTTTCTTTGAAATTGTCCTGAATTGCAGTGACCTCAATAAAACGAACAGAAGCTGCTGACTGACTTTACTCGCTATCAAAATGTGAAATCTGCATAATCTCTTTTTTTCCTTCCAACCTACATAATGCAATGGAAGATATCTCTTGCTGACTGTCTGGAACTGTGATTTCAGGCTTCAACATCAGGGTCTGCAAGGCTAGAGTCTTTGAAAACATTGCATACTTAAGTATAAGGAGAAGACTGGAGTTGTCTGTGCAGTGTACATATTGCCATAATGTCTGACTTTTTCCCATAATGTCTGACTATTGCTCTGCTGGGAGAATTAAGACTCTGTCTAGTTGTGTGTCTTCCTCTAGTGTCTGGGGACCCACTGAGCTAACGACCCATAGTATGATTACAGATAATGGTCAGGTTTTATGGTTAAGTTGTTTGGGCTTTACACAGGTTCAAAGTTCTCTCCTAGCTGACATCTATAAGGCCTAAGCAGTCAAAGGGCCAGATTCTTAATGGTGCCGCTGCATTGACTTCAGTGAGACCACACTGGTTGACATTAGCTGGAAAACTGGACCTCAGCGTGCTCTGTAAAAGATGTTTACAGACTCCATGTGGCCACGTGTCTCCATGATTATCTTTGCTCTGACCGCTCACCAAGGGCAGCAAGTGGGCCAAGCCACAGACCTCCCTGTGTAATTGTAACTTTTGAACTGAAATTGTGGGCGAAGTTCTGTTCCAGCCTAGCAATGTCAGGGAAATGGGAAATCCCACATGGACAAGCTGAGTTTTCCAAGTGTTTGAACTAGTTCAGGAAGTGCCTCTAATCATCCATTTCAGCTGCTGAAGTTTGGATTAGAAGGATCTTCTCCAGAATCACCAGGCCATATATAATTGGAGTAAATTGATACCTAGGAAATACAGTAGCTGGTTTTTTGGCCTTCACAGAGGAATGTGTTTTAGTTTAAATATGCTGCTAAAAGCCGGTTTTAGATCTCTCTTAACGTCTCACCACTTCTCAAACCCACAAGAGCCCTGAGGCGTTGCCTGAAATGTTGTACATTACATCATCCAGAGCCTTTTTAGCAACAGGCATATTTATTTCAAACAGCAACATACAGATGTTGTTCTAAGGAGGAGAGTGGGATTTGCTTTGCTTTTGCAATCCAGGTCCAATAGGGATTCTAGGGAGATTTTACTAAACCTCAGTAATATGCTGCCTTGTCTAGGAGCAATAAAGAGAACCCACTGAGCTAACTAGGTCAGCCTCAGAATGATAAATAAGTGTTGAGTAATGAAAATTACTTCGTGCCTTGGAAACAAAAAGATGTAATTGGAAGTGTCATGCTGTAGGTATCTGAGTAGGCATCCTGAGAACCATCTTCACACATAGACTGCTGTTTCTTAATAGCCAGGCCAGGTGGAATTATTTTAATGATGAAAAAGCACAGATGATCTTAGACATCTAAATTATTTGTCTTACAAACACGTTAAACATAGAGAGTAGCTGACTTAGTACAATGAGCACAAGCTGTGGAACCCTAGAGAAAGGGAATGTTTGCATACACAAAGGATTCGACTTTGGAAGCATGGGGCTGTTGATAGAATAGGCTACAAAAGCTGCATTCTTTATAGCTTTGAGCAAATATTTGTTTCGCTGAGTACCCGGGGCAATGCCGGAAGCCTGGCTGATCATTTTGGAGATGAGAGATTGCCCACTGCATTGGTATTATGAATTGACTCATTAATTCTTTAGAGATATGTTATTTAAAGAATCAGTGACTGACTGGAAATGGGCCCATGTGGTAATACTCAAGCAGAAACACATGAGACCATTTCATTTTGAAAAATAAATTTACACCTTTGCCCTTCTAAATTCTTAGAAAAAGCTGCTGCTTAACATCTGTGAAGGGAGACGTGTCGCTCTTCTGTCCTGCAGCGAGAGGGTGCTTCGAGCAAGTGGATGGGAATCTATGCTCCTGGCTTGTATTCCCATTTCTCCCATGGCCTCACTCTGACTGTGAGCAAGTCTGTGCCTCATTTTACCCAGCAGTAAAATGGGAATCATTACACTGTGTCTTTCTGACAGCAGTGTTGTGGGACCTTATACCAACATTTTAAAACTGATTTTGCAATGCGTAAAAGGTGCTACAAAGCATAAATTGTCACAATGGAAGGTTATGTGATTGGCTAATCTGTTTAAAACATATTGGCAACAGGAGAGTAAATATTCAAGGCCAAAGAGCAATTTGTTCAAATGACAGAGGGAGAAACAGACATGGTCGTAAAAGATTTGGTCCTATGGCACCTTACCATCATTAGGTTTTATCTAGCAGAACTGGCCAAATGAGTGGGGTTGGGGGTGGGAATTGCAAATACATTATTTACTGATTTGGGGGAAAATTTTGATTAATGGTATCTGACCGGCTATAGAACTGGCTCAACAGTGGGTGAATCTCCATTCACAAAGAGATCATTCCATGCTATATGGGGAAAAGATACCTAGTATCCTATTTGAGAAATAACGTTCAGCCCAATCTAGGTGTCTGTGCGATGCATGACACCAGTCCATATCTATAAGGGGTGAGATCTTTGTCAGAGCTGCACTACTATGGTTATATTTTCTGTGACGCTCCAAGAACTAGCTTCTCCACATGCTTTTTATGTTCTGCTGTGGTGGTAATAATGTTCTGTCTCTGCAGATAGATGACCTGTATTTGATAGCCATCTGCCATCGTCGGGGGATAAAGTCACTGAGAGACCTCACCTCTGAGCACTTGCCTTTGCTGAGGAACATCTTGCAAGAAGGGAAGGTGGGTGTTACTTCACTTACCTACCCTGCTTCTAATGGCCTCCCTCACTTTAGTATCTAAGCATTCATCAGGGCCTTTGTTTTAATCCTGGATGGGGACTGTCTTGGTTTCCCATCAGCAGGTTAGGGAGTTGAGCTGGGCCGTCATGAGAGCTGTTTCTTTGGGGAGCAGACTGGAAAGTGTCCAGCTACGCCTCAAGCAGAGTTCACAGACTCTCCTCCTGTTTTTTTTTTCTGGAGTGTTTTGTACCCACCAGCCTACACACCCTGGGCCTGCATTTCCAGTTTCATTCTCCAGCCACACCTGTTCTGCTGGAGACAATAATTTGATTGTGATTAATTTTCTGCTGTCAATGTCACTGACAAAATGAAAAGTGGCTCTGTGTGATCAGAGGTTGGACATGGTGTCACCAAGGGCAGTGGCACAATGCCCACCCGCTGTTAACCAAATGGAATCTCAAAGCGGAGGCTTAGAAGTGTGAGGATCCAGTTTGAAAAACCTCTGCCTTTACTGCATACCCGGCACGTTCTTTCCCACCCCAGAGATGGCAGCAATTTTAGTAGCGCTGAGTGGTGTTTGTGAAGCTCTGAGGGGTGAAAACTGTTCGGTAAATACTAATTTATGTATGAACATGGCAACCCTGCATCATCTAAGTCCTAAGGGCACCATCAGAGTCCTGTTGTGTTACCACATATGACATGCGTGGTAGCGGTTCTGTGGTAGAAGAAGAAACGGGCAAGGGCAAAGGAAAAGTCTACGGTCATGTCTACCCTGGCAGATGTAAAGAACTAGTAGTTACAGCACTGCTCACAGAGCACTGGAGGGAAAGCACTTTGTGTGTCCACACTGTGCTGGTTGTGATGGTGGAGCATGTCCGCATTAACAGCTCTCGCAACGCCACAGAGAGCAGTGCATTGTGGCAGCAGTGCCACTGGCCGCAGGGTGCTCTGGGGAGAGTTTGCAATGCCACATGGAGCAGTCAGTGTCACATGATGCAGGTTTCCCAGTTCCATTGCTCCGTGGTCCTCCTGCTACACTGACTGCTGCTTTTCAACAGAAATCGGGGGTAGGGGTGAGTGTGACAGGGAGTGTGTGCGTGTGTGTGTGGGTGAGTGTGTGTGTGCGTGTGCGTGCGGGGCGTGCGTGCGTGCGTGGGTGTGGACGTGGGTGGGTGGGTGGGCGTGCGTGCGTGTGTGTGTGTGTGTGTGCGTGCGTGTGCACGGATGCAGGGTGGGGGGGGAAGACCGTCTGTTTTTGGGGATGTCAACATGCTGTCTTGTAAGTTCAGACAGCAGCAGGAAACAGCCCCTCCTGAGACAGAGGGAGAGGAAAACCCTGATATCTCAGCCCCCTCTCCCCGCCTCCCTACCCAGCTCTTTTCACAACCTTTCTCTCTTTCACACTTGCTCACACACACACCCACACCCCCTACCTCTGTTCAGCAGCATGAGCATTTCATCCGAATGGTTTGCTATGTGTCCTGGAGCAAATCAGCACAGCACGCAGGTTGTCAGAAATGGAGCTCTGAAAGGGGAAGTGTGCATGCCTGCAGGGCAGACAGACGAGACAGGACTTGAGGGCTTATGGGCCATTTCCGAAGGACAGTCCGAACGCAACAATCAGTTCAAGTGTCCACACTGGCTCCTGGTGCTGTATCCAGTGCATAGCAAAACCTGTGCTTCACGTCACAGCGATTTACCTAGAGCGCAGCAGCTGCAGAGTTAGTGCACACTAAGTGCTTTGTCAGTGTGGACACCTCGGAAGTTACAGCACTGGGAGATGATTTATGTTACTTCAGTAACTTGCCAATATAGACTTGGCCTAAGTGTGATGCAAAGTTTATTCATTAGAGGCCAGATGAGTTACAGCGGCCCAGCCTCAACTGCCTCAGACAATAATAAGGGCGTAGTACCTAGGAAAACAACATGTCTCTGTAGGGCCATTGAGGTATTTTCTGGTTTTCTCCCCTCCATCTCCCATGGACGTAGTGTGGAATCTCAGTTGTCTTACCAGCCTGGTCTCTCTCCTGAGGTCAGAGCACAGAGCTCCAATGGTTAACATCCTCTTCTGTAGCTTTGCCAGTGTTGTCCTGGTGGGACGAACCTGATCGGCAGCTCCCAGTTCTGGGAAGATGACCCAAGAAGAGCAAAAGGCTCCAGTAGCTTCAGAATTGGAGTGAGGACAAGGCTTCTCCATGGCAAACTAGTGCATTCCTTATGCCAGGGGTGGGGGGTGAGTTTTGATAACAGCAGCTCACCCTAAGGTGCACTTGGCTCAAGCTCTTAGTAGAGCCTGTCTCAAGGCCTAGAGCAGCAGCATCCATCTTCACTGGATTTAGCCTCCCACCCAATGATTCTCTTCTGGCATTAGCTGGCTCTCTGGACTGTGATATTACCCATTCTTTGGAGCAGAATCTGAGATTCCTTTTAAAAGAAAACACCCTTTTCCTCTTGGCACCTGGGCTTGGAACATTAAAGTCTGAACACACAGTCTGACATGAAGGTGGGATTTTCAGCCTGAGCCAAGTGAGTGCTTCACCCATTCTTGTAAAGCCTTCGCTGAGACTGGTTTAGCTGTATGAGGCTCTAGTGCTGTAACTACAACTGCCATGACTTGAGCTCTGCCCGATGGGTGGGCATGCTGGGGAAAGTTCACTGCAGCTTGCTGTGACCTCAGGCTGGCTGGAGGATATGAAACACCAGACCCTAGAGAGGGAAATAGGACGGTAGTGGTTAGAGCAGGGGGGCAGGGTGTCAGAGTGACACGTTCTGTTTCTTTTTGCCACTCACTTGTGTGATCATGGGTTTCCCATCTCCATGCCTCAGTTTTCCCCTCTGTAAAAGGGGATAATACCTTCTTTGCCAGAGTCTGACAGATGCACTAGGTAATGTGTGAAGTGCTTAGATGAATTGGTAAACAGACCTTAGGTTCTATTTAGCTTGCCAAAGGAGAAGTTAAGGAGTGACTTGATCATAATCTGTAAGTACCTACCTGAGAGAGAGAAATTTGATGATGGGTTTGTCAGTTAATCGGGAAAAGGTATAACGAGATCCAGTGACTGGAAGTTGTATTTAGACAAATTCAGACTGGAAGTAAGCCAGATTCTTAAGTGAGGGTAAGTAACCACTGGAACTGCTCACCAAGTGTTGCAGTAGATTCTTCTATCACTGGGAATGTTTTTAATAAAGTCTGTGTCATGCAGGAGGTCAGACTTGATTGTCACAGGGGTCTTTCTGGCCTTGAAATATCTGGACACAAAGTGCTGTAGAGGTGCTGAGCATTATTACCGTGACCCCTGCAGAAACTGCCAATTGGAGGGGAGGGCAGTTACTCTCCTGAGCCAACCACAAGGCGTGTCCCCTGCATTAATAACTTGCTTCTAAACTTCTACCTATTTTTCTGTTCCTGATGATCTTTTCTAAGCCCATGATGCAGCTTGTTCAGTAACAGGGAGTTGGGTGTTTTCCCCTTCATTGCACTGGCAATTCAGAAAGTAATTGCAGCGGGGAAAGCAGAGATTAATTAAAAGATTGGGTGAGGAATCAGCGTTCCCAACCAGCACGCAAGCACAGCATATTGGAAAGGTCCCTGACAAGTTCACTGTCGCTGTTTATAGCTTTAATTACACCGACGGGTAATAGGATCCTGTAACTCACGGAGCAAACTGGAGCGCTAAGGCTGGAATGGAGAACAATAGAAGCTGAGAGAATGCACTCTTAAGGGAACCATGCTGTGCGTGTTATCCAGCCCCCACAGGCCTTATTGTGGAGATACTTAATGGGAAGGAGGCAGCTTTCTGCACAGCAAACCTCCATTCCAGAAAATCAGCTTTTACGGGCCAGCGCTGGGTGTGTCTCTCACTGGTCACACTGTGGGGATGGACTCAAGGGCCTTCAGTGGAGTCGCTCCAGATTTATACTGGCGGAGCTGAGATCAGAATCTGGCCTACTGTTACCTCTCTTCCTGTGCTGGCTATGTGCTGAGCTGGAGCACTTGGCTTTGCTACCCAACTGTCCTGTGATTTGCACAGGAAAAGAACGTGTCCCAGGAGGCATGTGCCATTAGGCTCAACGGCATGTGTGGGTGATGGCCAAAACTTCTCCCACCTCTGCCTCCACAGTGACCTCCAGATTGGTTGGGGAAACTGACCTCTCCTCCCTTTCCCCCTGCTTCTCTAGCTGTAGTGCTGGGATGCTTTCCTCCACAGCAGCCACCATCTCCTCTTTTTCCACCTCCCTCCTCCCCACTGCTTGTCTCCTGCCTCCCAGCTTCTGCTTTAAATGTTAGATAATGGCTTAGATGCTCAGACGTCATCACAGCCTTGACATCTGCTCCTTTCAATCCTTTCTGATGGAGTATAAGCAACAAGTTCTCATCTCTGTTTTTGCCACTCTATCCTTAATGGTTTCCCTGCATGGTACGTCTGAACCTACCGTAGTTCTCCATCCATTTAAAATTCTTTTGCAGGCCAGCCAGTAAGCTCATCTGGTAACAGACTTTTGGGCAGGGCTTGGCGAGTCTGTTCCTTCCTCTCTAACAAAGCTTTCGTTGCAGCTGGCCGCTGTCTGCACTGGGCTAGAATTTTCACCAAGACGCTGAGCAGAGGGTTTACATATGGGCGGACTGTCGGCCAAGTATCTAGTATTGCATGACCCTGTCCATCAGTTTCCTTCTGTAGAAATCTGAGAAGTCAATAATATGTACAAACATTGGAGAACCAATTCCTTAATGTGCAATCTAAACTCTGTCTCCTGTCATTCTCAGATGAGACCTAGAACTGAGGGTACGGTCATGACAGGTCCCATGGCAATTTCTGGAAAGCAGGAATATTAATCCTCTTGTCCTGGCTAAATTCCACTTGAGTAATTGAATTCTGCTACCTAAAACGTATCCCCCTCCTCTTGCTATTTAGCTGGTATTCTGCACTTTCTATACTAAATGATCCACAGCATTGCTATGAACTCAGCTTTTGTGCTCCACCCCAGAGGTTGCTGTATTTCAGCAATTCTTCTGTACAATTTGGAAGGTTTCTCCTGAATGTTTTGGGATCGTTAGATGAAAGGAGCTGTTTTGAAGTTTCTTGATGCTAATTCATCCATGACAGGAGGGCTTGGTCATAGGATGTACCAGTGTGCTTCTATCTAGTCCCCTACCCTTGGATATGATGCTAAAACATTTCAATGTGTTATTTGGGAGATGAAATTCTCTACCCTTTCTCCCCCAGGAAGCCATATTAAAGCGCTTTGGCCTGGCTGGCTCCCAGCTGCGGATTTACCTGCATTATCAGCCATCCTACTTCCACCTGCACGTACATTTCACCGCTCTGAGCTACGATGCACCAGGCTGCTCAGTGGAGAGAGCTCACCTGCTGTCGGACGTTATTGACAATCTGGAGCTTGACTCCCAGTACTACCAGGAGCGTGCGCTGACCTTTGCCCTCCGTGCGGACGAGGCTTTGCTGAAGAAATTCCAGGAAGCAGGCAAAGCTTGAGAGCTCAGGGACTGGGCTGGTTTTGTACCTTTTTAATGTATGGATTATTTGTATCTTGGACCTTTTTTTAACTTAGTTTTGTAAGAATCGGGATTCCATTCCCATTGCCATAGTAACTGTTCCTTGTATTTCTATCAGTAAAATGTTGTTTGAGCAGAGACTGCTCATCACTGTGGTCACATGGCCTCATGTCCCCTGTCCTCTGCAGAAAGGTGCACCTAACTTCTGTGACAAACTAGAAGCTGGTGCGCTGACGGACAGGGCGGTAGATCAAATAAAGCTTTCAGCAGCACCAGAATTTGTCCCTTTCTTCAGAGGTGGTTTATTTCTGTAAACCAATTCCTGTTGTCCTGGTCCCTTTCCACATTCTTTTCCTTGACCCAGATGTCTTCTGCAGAGCTCTCTCCAACAGAGGTGCTTGGTTGACCTTTAAACTAAAGACCCTGTGACCTGTAGGCTATCACCTGAGCCCTGGGCTCACACCTGTCACTTAGAAGGAAGCTAATAAGTCACAGGTGGGGCTAAACCCACCTCTCTTGGAAGCTTTCTCCCATCTGTCTCCTGGATTTTGCAGCAATTCCTCGTCAACTTTAGATAAATGGAAAAAAATTGAGGATTTTAACTGAAAACAGATAATAAACGTGTAGTGTTTTGATATTTTTCCTGTCCCTGCATTTTCAGTGTGCGGTAAGATGTACTCATAACTAGGGGTGTTAAATTTTGATTAATCAAGTAATCAATGCAGTTTCCATCCATTAGTCAATAAGAGAGGCACTCACTGTCCCACTGCGCCTCTGCACCACGGGTGGCTCTTGTACATTTCAAAGGGAGAGGCGTAGCAGTAGGGACGCCTCGGCCTCTCTTGCCTCCTGCGGAGACGGTGCTGGGGGGAACCAGCTTTTAAGCTGGCTCCCCACCACCACCGGCTCCTGCTCCCCGCCCTAGCTGCCTCTCTCTGATAGAGGCAGCAGGGAGGGGGGAAGTGACTCATTAAGTGACTACTCAACTATCCGTTACGTTTACGCTACTCGCCTACATCCTCCTCGTAACACATAATTACATCTTAGAAAATGCCTAAGGAAGAGGAGGAGGGCTTGGCACCAGGGCAGCAGTTTGGGAAAATGAAACAAACATGTGAGTTGCTAATTTCTGCTAAAATGAGCAGCAGTGAAATAGTTAACAGTGCTGACATTTAAATTGTCAATGTTAGGGTCCAGAGCTCTAGCTAAGAGATGAATAGGGCAGTTCATGTACAGACGGTTTTCTTCACAACCGTTTTTTAATGAAATCAACTGCAAACTTTCACTGCTGGTGAACGGCACAATACTCAGGGACTTGCATGTAAGTCCTCTGCTATGTCCAGTCTGGAAATCTGAACGCAGCAAATCCAATAATCTGTGGGGAGGAGAAGGCAACTTGCTATCAAGCAGCAGAGCTATGGGAGAGTGGAATTGCCAACTCAAATCTGCTTATGACTGCTGCGGCAATTTCTGGCAGTATCCAGGAGAAACCTGATTGAAATAAATATCTTAGGAGTTCTTTTACTAAAAATGCAAATGTTCACAGAGTCAAGTGGGAGTGTATGTAATGTCTGTAGGAGGGAGACATAGCTTATGTCAACCCTGGGAAGTGTTTTGCACTTCAGTGGATTTTTTAAACAATTTGCCAGGTAGGAGTGCACTTCTAGTTCAGTGGGTTTCCTAGGAAATATTTGTGAGGAGGGGAAGGCAAATTCTCGCCTCTGGAGCCAGCCTTTTCAAGCTACACCCTAAGGAGCAACCCATCTGCTTATCATCCGTTCCTCAAGGCCCACCTGTTGAAAGGAGTGATGGATCTCTGGGGGTGCTTATTCTGAGCTAACAGCTGTTCTGAGTTGTGACCACAGAAAAAAACTCTTGGTGGAGATTAAAGGACTGCCAGGGCCCTGGCTGGAGTTGGGCTGATTAGCTGCTAGCATGTGTGTAAGTTTTTAGGCTTTCACTATGTTTTCACTGTAATGCTTTTCTTTGAAGAATACATGCGCTTGCTTAGACAGGGCTGTCTGGGAATTTAACTGGGCATTTATGCTTCTAATAGTCTGAGTGGAAGGCAAGCAGGCCTGCTTAGGCAGTCTGACTTACTGGGGAGTTCACAGTGTAGGTAGGGAACTGCAGCCTGGATATACCCCAGCCAAGAGGAAGAGAGATGTGGGTCTCTACCCAGGAGAAGTCTTGAATGGATGCCCTGAACTGTGACACTCCTTACATGCTGTGTGTGATTTCACTGCTTTGAAAAGTAGTGGCATGACAGCCCTAGCCACTGAAATCCTCCCTCCCTCTCTCTCCAGAACTTGTGTAGCTCTATCTCATCCCCTTACACAACGACTCCCCACCATTATGACTTAACTCTGACCTGAAGGGACTCCCTGTAAAAGAGAGAGAAGAATTTGCTTGTTATGGTCCATTTGAACCTTTGCTGCTCGGCTGGCCTGAGAGCAAGGAGTCAGCCAGCAGCTGAAAGGACCCAGAGAGAAGGAACTCCATGTGCCAGATGGTTACGTGGCGTAATGCATTTCTGGCAGATTCCCAGATACAGCAGGGAAGAGGGTGGGACAAAGAACCGGTAAGGGCTAGAACTGGTAATGCAGAAGTGAAAAGCTTTCTAGCCTACTGTGGAGCCGCTGACATTTAACCCCCCCAATGTCTACTCGCTCTCTAGCTCTCCGAAACAGCAGGGCTATGAATGTGTGCTCACTTCCTGATCTACTAAGGCTTTCTCTACACACATCTCCAATACCCTGAGTTTTCTCACCTACCCCGAGGAGATTCCCCAGCTTGAAAACCACTGCCTAAAGAATCCTTCGCTCCTTCCCAAGCCCTCCTTTCCCACATCTTCTGTTAGGTAGGAGTATCTACCTCCAGATGCTAGAAGGGTTTTAACATAGTTGATGGGCTAGTGCACTGGAGTTAAGCCCCATTATAGTTTGTCTGTTAATTCCCCCAGGAGCTTTGGGTTTGCGAGGGAAGCATTTGTCTACTCTCTGCTGTTTTAGTTGCCAGCTCTAATCCATCTGAGGAAAATGCCTGGGGAAGAGAAAGCCGCTTAGATTTATCAGCAACCATAACTGGCAATTCCACTGTGGAGCAGCTCGTACTCCATGTAGTTGTTCCAGACACACCCAAGCCGGGCCAGGATCAAGGAATTGTGGTACTTCGGATCCCAGGGCTCGATGACCTCCTGAGTCCAACCCCTGCCCAAAGCAGGACCAACCCCAACTCAATCATCCCAGCCAGGGCTTTGTCAAGCTGGGACTTAAAAACCTCTACGGATGGAGATTCCACCCCCTCCCTAGGTAACCCATTCCAGTGCTTCACCACCCTCCTAGGGAAATAGTTTTTCCTAATATCCAACCCAAACCTCCCCCAATGCAACTTGAGATCATTGCTCCTTGTTCTGCCATCCATCACTACTGAGAACAGCCTCTCTCCATCCTCTTTGGAACCCCCCTTCAGGTAGTTGAAGGCTGCTATCAAATCCCCCCTCATTCTTCTCTTCTCCAGCCTAAACAAACCCAAATCCCTCACCTCTCCTCATAGGTCATGTGCTCCAGCCCCCTCATCATTTTGGTTGCCCTCCACTGGACCCTCTCTAATGCGTCCACATCCTTTCAGTAGTGGGGGGCCCAGAACTGGATGCAATACTCCAGATGTGGGTTCACCAGCGCCGAATAAAGAGGAACGCTGCTATGAAATGATGTTCCTGTGTTTGAGGCAGAAAAGGCACCTTTCTAGCACAACAAGAAACGCAACCTGTCTTTCCTTCTCTCCTGTGATGACCAACCTCTACTGAAGCAAGGGGCTTCCTAGCAGTATGGCCGTTGTCTCTGAACAGCCCTCCACACACAAGCCAATGGAGACGAGGAGATAGTGGAGCCTGGGAGAAATGGGACAGAGTCAGTTTTAAAGAAGGGTGCTTCTCTGAGCAATCAAACTAGCTTAAATGTATAGACCAGGCAGCCAAGGAGATATAATGCTTCTAGCTCTTCTTGAAGCACAAAGCAGGGAAGGGCCCGTTTCTTCCGGACATGACTTCTTTAGGGGTGGTGAGCTGCTGCAAGCCAGCTAATCTAAACCTCTAAGGGGAGCAGGGACTGGTCAGTGATAACCCTTTTCCCAGAGAGGAACTGCCATGGGCTGGTGTGTGGAATGACATCACCCAAGGCAGCAGCAATTTATACTCCAGCCCCACCCCCCAGCCATGTTACCTTAACGTGACTAACGTGGCCCAAGAACAAGCATTTCCACAAAACGAATAGCATCTGCTCCAGGGGAGACTCTGAAGTGATGAAACTTAATTAATGCATGTGTCCAGCAATAGGGTGGTGGCAGCTTTTTGGACATCACACTTCAATAGCTTTAGGAAGAGCTCTGAAATTTTGCATATGTTTTAACTCAACCAACCCCTTTAAAAGAAATAGAGCAGATCTCATCTCCTAAAGTTGCAGGAGGGGAAATTAGTGCTGATGTCCTATTTAGATTGCCTATTGCCTTGTTTGATAACAGTGCTGAATCTGAAAGGCTTTGGCGGTGAGAACTCTGATGACAGTATAATATTGGTTGGGTTTGCGGATAGCACCCCTGCTGACAGTTCAGATGCAATTAATGGTGCCTCTTCTAGTTTTAGAAGAGTTCAAACACACAGGTATAATTAAGGGGGATGTGGTGCTTTGTGGATTTCTTACTATTCTTTGCCAGAGCTAAACAATTTAGGAATTTTATAGCTAGGCTTTTATTGTTCCCAAAAGCCATTCCCCTCAAGTCCAGCTTTTGAATGAGTCTCAGCCCTGTAGTAAACAGATTTTATAGAGCTGTTTGATAAGAAACCTCGCAAAGTATGTGGAACAAGCTCCATCTATGGGCTTGGAAGGATTAGATTTTTATCAGTGAATGCTGGTAAATGTTGATTTTTGTTAGACGCATAAACCAATAAAAAATTATTTCCATTGGGCTCACACTTACAAGTCTCCTGGCTTCGTGCCTCCATCACTCACAGCCTCATCTTTGCCTCAGCAGCCAGGGAAACCCATCAGTCCACATGGCTTAGCTCTGGCTTAGCTCCTTGGGTTGTAGCCCCACAGCTTCCAGGTGTTTTTACTACATAGCGGGGCTGAACTGTGCATGCTGCTAGGCCTGAAAGAGAGCACTTGGCACCCATTGGCTTTCCTGAGGTCTGGGACTGGCTTGGGTCTTGGACTCACTTCCTGGCAGCCAGTAGCGCATTTCAGTGTGATCCTACGTGTGTCCAGCACCTAGCACAAGTACAGGTCGAACCTCCCTTGTCCGGCACCCTCTGGACCTGAGTGGTTCCAAATTACAGAATTTGCCAGACAAGAAGAGGTCAGGCTCTGCTCCTAGCTAGGGCTATGCTCCATGCTGCCTGCCCCACTGCCTCCAACCCTGACTGGGGCTGCATCTTCTCTCCCCCCACACACACACACCAGCCCCGGACAGGGACTGGACCTGCTGTCTCCAGCCCTGGCTGGGGCTGCGCTCCCCCACTGCACCAGCTCTGACTGAGGCTGTGTTTCCCACCTCACCAGCCCTGGCTGGAGCTGCGTTCCCCACTACCAGCCCAGCCAGTGCTGCGCTTCTGAACCTGGCCAGCAGGGACTCTCTGGTCTAGCAATATCCCTGGAACTGCTGGACCAGAGAATCCCAAATTTTAGAGGTTCAACCTGTACCTCTAGATGCCACTCCAGTAAGAATCAATGTTGGCCTGGTAAGACTATGGAAAGAGGAAAAGGTCATTCTCTGATTCTCACCTAGTAGCCCCTGATATTATGTAGCATTTGGAGGTCATGTCATATATACCCCTTCTGTTTTACCGTGCACAGCAGCACTGACTAAAAGTTGGGGAGAGGAAGTGGAGAGCTCTGTAGCCAATTGGAGCAGAAGGGGAACAGAAGAGTTGTGCTGCTGAAGAGGACAGAATTAAGTCAGGAACATCGGCTCTTTGTTTTGCTTTTTTTACCCCAAATACTTTGTGGCAGAAATGGCCTAGCCCCACTAAAACCCAGGGCCATTCATTCCTATAGCCTGACTGCCTGTTTCTTCAATCAAAAGCTTCAGAGGGGTAGCTGACTTAGTCTGTAAGGCTACGTCTACACCATGAGTTTTCTCGGCAAAAAATACGCTAATGAGGGACTCATTTGCATGAGTCGTGATCTCATTTGCCTATTTTCTGCCGATCCGTTTTTGCGCAAAAACAAGCAGTGTGGACGTTTTCTTTTTGCGCAAAAACCCCTTTTCCCGCAAGATCCTTATGCCCCAAAAAAGGAGGTTTACCGATCTTGTGGTAAAAGGGGGTTTTGTGCAAAAAGAAAACGTCCACACTGCTTGTTTTTGCGCAAAAACCCCAGCGCAAAAATGGATTGGCAGAAAATATGCAAATGAGATCACGACTCATGCAGATGAGTCCCTTGTTAGCATATTTTTTGTTGAGAAAACTCATAGTGTAGTGGTAGCCCAACTGGAAATACTTAAAAAACAACAAATGGTCTAGCAGCACCTTAAAGACTAACAAAACATGTAGATGGTATCATGAGCTCTCGTGGGTACAACCCCCACACAATGGAAACAAAATGCAATTTCCATTGGTTGGCCCTGGGTAACTTCCATCCGGGCAGCCGTTCAGAAGGAATTCAAAATCATTTGTGGAGGGGAAAAAAATCCATTGGTGTTAGATTGAACATTCTAATTTTTAAGCAGTTTCATTATGGTGAATTCCTCCTGTGGGCCAGGGACAAATAGCTTTAAAGGCAGCAAGATGGTGCTCATTATGAATGCATTTTTCAAATGTCCTAGGCTTTTTCCCCTTCTTTAAATTACTTTTCAGTGATCGTGCTGAATTAATCTAACAGGCAATTTTTTCCTTTACATGCTTTGCAAATTAAATATTAGGGCAGCGTGGATTAGTTAGAAATGGCTGACTTTTACCAGGAACGCTAGTGGCAATCAACTAGCGCAGGAAATACGTTTTTAATATATGTACTTACCTTTACGCTGAAATTATGTACACGTTTTCTAAATAATGGATTGCAGTCTGTTATAACAGCGGGATTTAAATATGTACCATCGATTAGAATCACTATAGGTAATTAAAATTTCTTTTGCTATCTAACACTACTGCTTAGTTAAGGTTACTTTCAGGCAGTCTTTACAACTCCCTGTTTTTACAGAAATACTCTTTCTCTGCTGGGAGTTTCTCTGCTCAATCTCACCTCCAAAGAGAATATTTTGAGGGTGACTAAGCCACATCCACTCACCTCATTTGAAGGGGTGGGAAAGAGTCTTTTGCCACAGAATTTCCTGGACTCTCAGCATACAACACTGTCAAGCACAAGAATTTGCTGTCTTGACTGAGAGGTGGCAAGAGCCCAAGAGAGCATGCTGAAAGTGGGCTGAGCCCTTCCTGGAGGGACACACCCAATGAGCAGTGCTGGAAATCTGCTCCCCCACCACTAGATCCTTCTCCCATGGATGCCACAAGAAGCAATTCTTTCTCCGGCCCTATTCAATATCTACCGCAGCTGCTAGGTGAACTGGTCAGCTGACATGGACTCAGGTGCCAGCATTATGCGGGTGACACACAGCTCTACCCTATTCTCCACCATATACAACTACTCCACTACTGCCAAGATGGGACAGTGCTTGGATGTCTTCGGTTCCTGGCTGACAAACAGCTGGCTGAAGTTAACCCCAAGCCAGACAGAGGTGATGCTGGTGGTCAAAAGACAGCAATGTAAAGAGCTTTCAGCCACAGTGCGTTGGGCAATTCAGTCCAAGTGTGCTCCTTGATTTGTTGACGACGTTAAGCACTCACCTAGCCCCAGAAAACTCCTGGGCATAGGACAGATTGGGGCAGCCGCCCCAGGCCCTGCACTCTGGGGGACCCCATGGTGACTGCCCCAACTGTCCTATGGACTGTTCAGTCTCCCATATTGAGGTTAGTTAGCAGGGCATAGGACAGCCTGGGGAGCCTGAGCCAACAGCAGGGGTTGGGCCCCGTTGCACTGGCCGCAGTGGCGGGAACCATGGGAGGCGGAGCAACGCAGCAGATGGCTCCATTCCACTATCTCCCAGCGGGGTTGCTCCACTCCACCGCAGCGGCAGGAAGTAGAGTTACCCAGCCTCAGCCCACTCCACTTAGAATCACAGAATCCTGGGGCAGGAAGAGACTTCAGGAGTCATCGAGTCCAGCCCCCTGTCCAAGGCAGGACCAACCCCAACTCAATCATCCCAGCCAGGGCTTGGTCAAGCCGAGACTTAAACACCTCTAGGGATGGAGATTCCACCCCCTCCCTAGGGAACCCATCCCAGTGCTTCCCCACCCGCCTAGGGAAATAGTTATTCCTCATAGCCAACCTAGACCTTCCCCACTGTAACTTGACGCCATTGCTCCTCGTTCTGCCATCCGTCACCACTGAGAACAGCCTTTCTCCATCCTCTTTGGAAACCCCCTTCAGGAAGTTGAAGGCTGCTATCAAGTCCCCCCTCACTCTTCTCTTCTGCAGACTAAACAACCCAAATCCCTCAACCCTTCCTCATAGGTCATGTGCTCCAGCCCCTCATCATTTTGGTTGCCCTCCGCTGGACCCTCTCCAATGCGTCCACATCCTTTCTGTAGCGGGAGGCCCAGAACTGGACGCAAGCGATGCAGGAGGATGGGCAGCATAGTGCAGCCGGCTGCTGAGTCTCTCCCCTTCCCACGACCCCTGCTGCTGCCCCGCACCAGACCCCCTGGTAATCCACTGGGTTGTGTCACTTGGAGGGGAAGGGGTTTCAGAGAAGGGGTGCAATGAGGGGGAGAGGGCAAAGCAGGGGCAGAAAGAGGCAGGCCAGGGGCCAAGCAGGGGTGGGGTTTGGGAATGGGTGGATTGGAGCAGGGGGCAGGAGGAGGTGGGACAGGGGGGCAGGGCTTGGGGCAGAGCGAGGGTTGCTCCGAGCCCCACTAGAGATGGCCCTGCATAGCACTATCCATGAGTAATGCCTTCTACCATCTCTGGTCGGCTAGGACATTCCATCCTATGCTAGCAATGCCCTGATCTCAGTTGTTTGTGCCTTCATCACCTCTTCACAGCAGTGTGATATAGCTGTGCATGAACCAGAGAAATGAAGGTCTGGAGATTATCAAGTCCACCTCCCGCCCCACCTGCTGAGGCAGGACCAAGCAAACTTAGACCATCTCTGAGCGGGGCAGCAGCCAGTTGCTTCTGTCTAGTTTTGATCCGTCCCAGGTAGATTGTTTAATACTCTTGAAGTGTGGGGAAGGTGCTGTCTGGGGTGAGGAACAACTGCGTAAGTGCAGTCTGATTGCTCTGGACCTCAGCTGAGTTCTGCTGCAGGAGATATGATGTAACTGGTGCTTCCAGGCTTGGCACTGTCTCTTCGACTCTCCAGGAGGAGGTGAACAAACCCTACACTCTAACAAGGGGCTTTCCTTTACAAGGAGCCAGTGTGCTCTGTATCCAGATTCTGCCTCCTCTCCCCTTCCCAAGGGGAAAAAGCAAAGCTACTATCCTCCTCAGAGTGATGATGGCAGAATTCATGGGTGTGTGAGAGCCAAAAAAGTCATTCAGCCTCCATTTCCCTCCTCCTGGAGGAGATGCCTTAATGCTTCGGACAGGTGGGCTGACAGCCCCCTAGAAGCACAGGTTCAAATCCTAGCAGGGTCCATTCAGTTTATGCTTCTGAAGCAGCTGAATTAAAACCCAAGCAGCTTTTTGTGTGTGCATTTTTCGAATGCGACCTTAAAAATACAAAGACAGCAGGAGACACCAGGTGGCAATGTTACACGTACTCTTACACATTCTTTTTCTGAGGGCTTGTCTAGACTCTAGATTGGGGCGGGGAACCTTTCTTGGGCTGGGGGCTGCTGACCCACAGAAAAATCACTCGGGGGCCACACACAAGTGAAAAGAAAAAAAACAAAACAAAACACCCCTCACTGACATGGCCTCCAACTGAGGAGGACACTCCCCACATTCCCCTCGCACACCAGAGTCTAGGGGAGCCCAGCCCAGTAGATTTTGTGTGCTCTAGCCCCATGGTGGGCCATCGGGGAGCTGGAGTGCCAGCATGTGCTCCCCAATGCTGGGGGGAGCCCTGAGCCTCAGGGAGCCGGATCCAGGCAAGCCGGGGGCTGCATCCAGCCTCTGGGCCTGAGGTTCCCCGCCCCGATCTAGATGGACAGTTAGGGTACAGCTAGACTACAGGGGGGTTTCAGGATACCTCCAGTATCCCCAAAAAACTCTGCTGCGTCCAGGGAATGCGTTTGCTCTTTCGCTTTTTTTTGCGGAAGAGCAAACGCGCTCTGTCAGAAGCCCCTGTATTCTTCGTTCCATGAGGAAGAAGGGGGCTTTCAAAAGAGGGTTTTTTTCTGGAATTTGGCCCTGTCTAGATGGGCCAAATTTCAGAAAAGCCTCTTCCGACAAAAGTATCGGAAAAAGATACGCAAAATGCGGATCCCATTTTGAATATCTTTTTCCGATAGTTCCTCGCAGTCTAGATATACCCTTAGGCTATGTCTACATTGCAGGGTTTTGCACAAAAACCCGCGTAGCGTCCACATCTCAAGTGCGCTTTTGTGCAAGTAACTCAACAGTAAAATGGCAGAACAGAGGGCTTTTTGCGGTGTAGGTAAACCTCCTTCTATGAGGAATACCTCCTTTTTGCGCTACAGCTGTTGCGCAAAAAGGCACGTGTGAACAATCCGCAGGGGTTTCTTGCGGAAATTGAGCCTATCCAAAAAAGCACAGGTGCTCTGATGGCCATTCTGCGAATGGCCATCAGAGCTTTCTTGTGCAAGAGCGTCCATGCAGTGTGGATGCTTTCTTGCACAATAGCACATCGCAAAAGCAATGCACTTTGAAGTGTGGATGTGCTTTTGCACAAGATGTTTTTGCGCAAGAACTCTTCCACAAAAGACTTCCTGTGCAAAAACCCCGCAGTGTACCGTAGCCTTAGTGTGTAGCAGGCTGGGGGTGTAAATCTACACTAATTGCAATGCAGAAATAGGTCAAAAAACACTAGGGAAGTTTTAATGCTGAGGAGCAGGGTTTACACAGTGTACAGCAGGCTAACACACTGCAGAGTTACACCCCAGCTTGCATGCACTAACTAGATCAGCAGTTTTCAGACTTTTTTTCTAGTGACCCAGTGGAAGAAAAACTCACAACCCAAAACAATAATGTGTTCTGACTAGAGTGTTGATCAAAGCACAGTAAACACATGGTAGCTTGAACCACTTTGAGTAATAACTAATAACTAAATTTAGACATTGACAATACAGTACATGTAAAACATTTTAAATATAGCATAAATACAGCATCTCTCTGACTTACGAACTGGTTACGGACCAAGCAATTGGTCGTAACTCGGTTCATTCGTAAGTCGGGCCCCATTGAGTTACACACGACCACGCTGTTCGTAAGCGCGGATCACATTCGTAACTCGGGGTCCGCCATTTACGGCAGCTTTGGTTGTAACTGCAAACAGTCGTAAGTCAACCGTTCGCAACTCAGGGACTGGCTGTATAGTAAAAAAGATGTTTAGGTTGCGTTTTACTTCTTTAATGTGGTGGGTGGCCTGCCGGTTGTTCATGATCTCTTTCCAATCTGGATCACAAAATGATAGGTGTGCTGTTGAATCAGTTTCTTTCTTTTGTTTTTAACTTTGTCAGAGTTGAAAATGCCAGTTTGCAAGTGTAGGTTGTTGTAAACTATAGCAACAACAGAACACTGATCTTACTTACCAGTGAAAACGCTTATCCAAAACTCTGACAAATTTAATGATTTGTGGTGTGTTTTGAATATTATGACAGATGAGTTGCAGCAGCTTTTTTTTTTTCTCTCTCTCTCTCGCTCAAGCATCAAGTTTTTCTCTATTATTGGTTCTGGATTTTTGAAAGCAGAAAGGTCTTTTACTTGGTTTTCAAGAGAAGTAGTGACTAAAACTGTCAGCATGACGTGACACTTCTCATTTAATTCACTTTTTCTTCACTGATGTTGAGAACGTGGTAGCTCGGACGATTACTTTTCAGTTGTGCTTGCCACAGTGCAAATGATTTTTGGAATGCTCGTATCTTTTCAGAGTGTCGACGCACACCATCCCCTCTTTCTTGTAACTTCAAATTCAGTTAGTGTAAAATGGAGAACATGTCAGCGAGGGATGACAACTTTATTAACCACCTGTCATTGTCAAGCAAATTGCCAAGTTAGACTGTTTCTTCTTTAAGACACGTCCCTCTGGGTGCTTCACTTCACGTGCATCCCTGAGCCTTTACTCGGAGAGTTTTGGTAGCAGTGCCATGCAAGTTGGACATGTGCGGTGTTTGACTCGTGGTGCCATTAGCACCTCATCTAGCATGCATTTGAACCATACCCCTCAGTTTCTTCTCAACCATCCCAGCCTGAGACGACGTCTTCAGCAGTCCCAGTAAATCTAGATACTACTCTCTTTTAGATGGCTTAAAATAAAGCAAGAAGAATACGTTTCATTCCTTAGTTATTTATTCACCCCTTTTCTTCCTTAAAATATTTTTTCTAGTTTAATTCATTTCTCCGTTTGGACAGAGATCGCAACCCAAAATATATAAAAATGCTCGATTCACCAGGATTCAAATACTGCATGACATGCAGAGAAGTGATGGCAGTGTCAGATGGACACACTCAGTGTGTCCATTGGTTGGACAAAATGCAAATAACCCCCAAAACAATCCTCAATTATTCAGCCCTGACTGAAGATTTTACCCTTCCCTTCACAAATATTGTAGAGGCTACAGCACACGGCGATAACCATAGGGATGTTATCATTGGCCAGGTCCAGCTTCCCATACAAACATCGCCAGTGGGCTTTTGACAGGGCCGGACCGAGCCATTCCGGCGCCCCAGGCAGACAGTTTAATTGAGCCCCGGGTTAGGGGAGGGCACATGCGTGGCCCCGCCCCCGCGCCGGCGTGTGGGGGAGGGTGCATGCGCGGCCCCGCCCCTGCCTGGCGCGTGGGGGAGGGCGCATGGAGCTGGCGGCGGCAGGACGCATGTGCCCGGCCCGGCCACCACTGCTGGCGTGCAGCCCAGGGCCGCCCGGGGCGGGCTGAGCCTGGCCGTGCAAGGCCCCGCAGCCGTGGGGGGAAGGGTGCTGCTGGCCAGCACTGCGGGGGTTAACGCGGCCCCCGCCTCGGGTGGCCGCTGCAGGGTGGCCGCTGAGAGCTGCTGCAGCCCGCGATCCGGGAACCGGGCATGCGGTGCCTGATGGCAGCTGTAAGGGGCGCTGTGCACCCCTTACAGCTGCCATCAGGCACCCCCCATAGGTTGGCGCCCCGGGCAGCTGCTCAGCTAGCCCCTGCCTTAATCCGGTCCTGGCTTTTGAACAGCCCAAAGCACATGCCACAGTCATTCGGCTGCTGCTCAGCCTGTTACTGAACAGTTCCTTGTTGCTGTCAGGGCTCCCCGTGTGTGGCTTCATGAGTCATGGCATTAAGGGGTAGGCAGGTTCTCCTGGGATCACAATGGGCATTTCCACTCCCCACATGATGATCTCCTGGTCTGGAAAGAAAGTCTCCGATTGCAGCTTCCTGAAGAAGCCTGAGTTCCAAAAGATGCGGGAGTCATGCACCTTTCTGGACCAGCTGGCGCTAATGTCCGTGAAACGCCCACGGTGATCCGCAAGTGCCTGCAGAACCATGGAGAAATACCCCTTGCAGTTAATGTACTTGGAGGCTAAGTGGCCTGGTGCCAGAATTGGAATGGGCATGGCCATCTATCATCCCACCACAGTTTGAGAAGCCCATCCAGGCAAAGCCATCCACAATGTCACACACATGGCCCAGAGTTGCAGTCTTTCGGAGCAGGATGCGATTGGTGGCCCTGCGCACTTCCACCAACGCAAGTCCAGCGGTAGGCGTTCCCACTTGGAAATGATTGGCAACTGAGCAAGAGCTGTCTGGAGTAGCCAGCTTCCACCGTGCGGTCACCACTCACTTCTCCCCCAGCAGAGCCTCTCTCTTTCGCTTGTCCGTGCACCATAGGTCAGGGGCGCACTCAGCACATGGTCCCATGAAAGCCGCTTTCCTCATCTGAATATTCTGCAGTCCCTGCCCATCATCCCAGGCTTGCATGACGATGGGATCCCTGCATGCAGTGCTTGTCTCCTGAGCCCAAAAGCGATGTTCCGGTGGGGTCACCACCTCCATGAATGCCACCAGAAATCCCGTGTCATACGAATGCTGCATGGTCTCCACATCGTCACTTTGCAGCTTCCGGAATCCCTTGTCTGGCATGCGTGCCGTGTTAGTGAGACTGATCAGCATTTTCGGCAACAGCTGGGGATCTGTTCCCTCACACCGAGAAGGCAGAGCTCGCAGCAAAGAAGCCATTGAAAGATGATGTCAAACAGGGATGTAAGCGACTAATCGACGAGTCGACTCTCCGATAAGCAAAAGCTTATTGGATAGTCAACACACTAGTCAACTAGTCGCTTCCTCCCCCCTTGCTGCCTCTATCACAAAGAGGTAGCAAGGGTGGGGGGAAGAAAAAGGAGTGCTGGAGAGACCCAGCTTAAAAGCCGGTTCCCTCCAGCTCCAGCTTTGTGGGAGAAGGCAGGGGCACAGTGGCAGCCAACGTTGAAATGTACAAGAGTCCCTGCTGGGGCTCTTGTACATTTCAACGTTGGAATGCGGCGTGGAGCCCGGGGCCAATGGGGAGTCCCACTGACCCTGGGCCCCATGCGGGCACTTCCGCTTTGAAATGCACAAGAGCCCCCGCTGGGGCTCTTGTACATTTCAAAGGCAGAATGAGGAAGTTCTTAATGACTAATCGAATAGTCGATGGAAATCTCATCGACTATTTGATTACTTAATCGAAATTTAACATCCCTAATGTCAAATGCAGATGGAAGCGCAGGTGTTTCTGGGATGTGAAGCGAGATACCACTGGGAACCTCTGCTCTGCCTCCCTACTAACCTCAGTGGCAGGAGAGGAAGAGGAGCTCTGTGGGACAGCTGGCCAGAATGCACCACTCCCAAAGATGCTGCGAGTGTGGACACAGTACTGCGCTGGCAGCTGACAGTGCGAGCACCCAACGGCGATTCCCGGCAGCGCTTGGTGCGCGGCGCTGTAACTGCCAAAGTACACATGGTCTAGTCATTAGGGGATTTAACTTGCAAACACTGTAGGCTGAAAAGAGCGATACAGATCCTCAGGTCGCGTGGCAATGGGCCCAGCAGTAACTTGAATAGCAGTGTTCAACAATAAGGTTATCGGGCCCGCTGAGCAAGGAGCAAAGGTCTCCAATATGGATAGAAGCTGCCCTGGCATTAATCAAACCACCATTTGGTCATTCCCAAAAGCAGCCGGCTGACTGGTCGTGAGCCCACACTCACCTGGGCATAACTGGGGCTGACTTGGCGGGGCTCTGTGGCTGGGCCAGGTGCCAGTCCGCATGGATTTCAAGACAAGCGCTGGCATGAAACACCGAGGAAGCCAAGCAAAGGAAGCACTGACTAAAGCATCCTTGCAGGACATTAAGTGGGAAGCTCTCCAACAGCTAGTGTTGTCTCCTACGGATAGCTTCCTAACCCGCCCCGGGTAACAGCATTCAGAGGCAGTGAATGTAAAATGAGGGAGAACGCAGCAGGCAACAAATGAAAAGATAAACGGTGCCATCTTAACCCAGTCCCTGCTTAACATCTCCAACCTCTACCTGGCCTGGGCACTCTGGCAGTGGTGGTCATCCCCTGACAATGAAAATTCAGTACAGCTGGCCTCAGAGGTTCACAGGTACATTGGTCTGTTGGGTACCTTTCCCACCCAGTCCAAGCTAATCTGCTTGGCTGCACGCTCCAGTACACTGCTGTAGCTTCCTTTCCTAGCATGGTGCCTTCTTCCACCACCCCAGTCAGATGTAACACGATCACACCTGACCCCGAGGATGCAGGGCCGGATTAACCTTTTGTGGGCCTGGCACCACACAAATTTGTGGACCCCCATGCAGTTGTCCTTGGCCCTTCCTGACTCCCCTGCTAGCATCCAGAAGTAGAGCCCAGGTTTCCCTGTTTACCCACAGGAGTGAGACATCAGCAAGAGTGAGGCCAGCCGGTGGCCAAGTGAGGCACTATTAGAATTGTTTCCATGGGAACCTGTTGCACAAGACAGGACTGCACTATCTTAGGCCCCATGTGCACTCCTCATTCCCCCTAACTGACCAATGCTCACGGTGCCTGTAGAGACGGGTGCTTAGCTCTAGGGTCAGAGGAAAAGTGGCAGCTTATGTTGCTTAAAGGGCTGTTCAGTGAAATGTTTCAACCTTGGGCAGCAATTTTACAGTCCCTCTTTCGTGACACTTAAGTTGCAGAGGAGACCTTGACAAACCAGAAACTTTTCCCGCGGACAGACAGCACCAACGGAGGAGAAGACCAGAGAGGAGCAGGGAAGACACGAGGAGGGACGTTTTGCACCATTCATCAATGCAAGCAGAGAGGTGGCAAAAGGAGCTGAAAGATAGAAAAGGCGCCGCGGACCATAAGATCAAGTCATGGAAAAGCAGACAGAGATGCTGAGGTGTTTAATCAAGATACAGTGTGAATATAACTAGCATCAGTCTCCCTGGCAACTCAAACAGAAATCTTTGTCCAACAACCCACCCTCTATGCCCACACACTCTTTTTCACTGTCTGAGAATGCTCATTTTCCACCACACTCCCCTCCTCAACTGCCAGTAGGACAGCTGGACCTACACACAGTAGCCCTTACGCCTAATCGTCCCTTACCAGCAAACATTCATCCTGGGCACGTGACCTTGATTTGCAGTGATCAATAACAGCAGAAGGGTACGATGACTTTGTTTCCTGTTCCACAACGCATACCAATTGCTCAAGCCCCAGTTGAAGGCTCTCACGTCCCTACTGCTATCAAGGGAATGTGTTACTCGGGATGAGTCTTGGGAGGCAGCAGGGAAGCAACCCGAATAGAGACACATTTCAGCATGTCTCGTTGTCAAAGTGATTCCTCAGAAGCCTCCCGGATATTAATGGCCACCCCCCGGGCTCCTCTGACAGCCCTAGTGTTCGGCTGCTCCAGCTGTGTGCTCAGGCACTGTGCCTCAGACCCATGAGCCAACACTTATCTTCCCACAGGTTGTGACTAGCATGTGGCTATTGCCACGGGGTATGATCCTCCAACAGGTGCAGCCTGCCGTAGAGACACTTCCACCTCTCTTTCAGTCTGCCAAAGGCACATCCCCATGCCATGCGGCATCAGCTCAGCCTGTTGTTGAACCGCTCCTAACTGCTGCCCAGGTGCCCCATGTAAAGTTTCATGAGCCAGGGCTGTAAGGGGGAAGGTGGATCACTCAGGATCATGATGGGTGTTTCCATATCCCCCAGTGTAATGCTGTGGTCTGGAAAGAAAGTCCCAGCCTGCAGCTTTCTGAACAGGCCGCTGTTCCTGGAGATGTGTGCATCAGGCACCTTTCCAGACCACCCCACAGTTACGTGTGTGAAATGCTCACAGGGATGCACCAGCGCCATGGAGAAGTATACCTTCCGGCTGACGTACGCCATGGCGAGGTGGGGTAGCGCTATAATGGGCAGATGTGTGCCATCGATCGCCTCACCACAGTTTGGAAAGTCCCCTTCAGCAGAGCCAACCACTCTGTTGGGGGTGGGGAACCTTTTTTGGGCCGGGGGCCATTGACCCACAGGAAAATCAGTTGGGGGGGGGGCTGCACACAAGTCAGAAGCAAAAACCCCTCACTGATGTGGCCCCCAACTTAGGAGAAAGACACTCCCCACATTCCCATTGCACGCCAGAACTTAAGGGGGCCAGGCTGGTAGATTTAGTGTGCTCCAGCCCCGCAGCGGGGGCAGTAGGGAAGCTGGAACACCAGCGCCCAATACTGTGGGGAGGGACTGAATCTCAGGGGCCAGATCCAGGCAAGCCGGGGGCCGCATCTGCCCCTGGGCCTGAGGTTCCCCACCCCTGCACTATGTCATACACGTTTCCCAGAGTCACAGTCCTATGCAGCAAAACGCGATGTCTTGCCCTGCACACTTGCAAAAGTATAGCACAGATAGCAGACATCCTCGCCCCAAACTGATTAGCAGCTGGACAGAAGCAATGAGGGGGGTCGCCAGCTTCTACACTGCAATGGCCTCTCTGCTGAGAAAGTAGCTGTCATTCGGGTGTCCTTGAACTGCAGGTGGGGGGCCAGCTCAGCTCACAGCTCCAGGAAAGTTGCTTTCAACATCCAAAAGTTGTCCCGCCACTCAGTGCTGGGATCCCGGAGGGCTGGGACACAAAGCGGTGCACGATGGGATGTTTTTCACATTCCCAAGATGCACTGTGCTCTGTTCTGCGTCCCCATGTTGCCTAGTGAACGTAGCTTGTTGCTAAGCCCTGCGGGATGCATCCCTACAATGCATTGCTCAGTTTATCCAGAGGGGAGCTAAAAATGTGGCCATGATCTGTTAAGAGAGAGAGGGAAGCACCAAAGTCACTCGCTTTGGTGACCTTTTTTTTTTTTTTTTTTGAGACTTTTGTGTCGACATTAATTTAATCACCAAACTTTTGCAGTGTAGACATACCTTTAATTGAACCTCAGGATGCCCCTGTGAGGTAGGATGGGGTCACTCAAAACTCTCTGTGCAACAATTTAAAGCAGGGAAAGAATCATGTACCCAAATTAAACTGCAAAGGTGTGTTACCTCCACAGGGCTAACCAGTAATCGAGTTAGCTCCTCATAAGAGTGGGCAGGTAGGATGTTGAGTATATGGGGAGGGGAGAACTGGTCTGTTGTGTCTCCTGGAGCTGTGGTTGTGGGAGGGGTTCTAGATCCCTACCCCTGCACAAAACAAGAGGAAGGACAATAAAAGTAATACCTAGCACTTCTCACCAGTAGATCTCGAAGTGCTTACTAAATGAGGTCAACCTCATTTTACAGATGGGGAAACGGAGGCACAGAACAGGGCCATGACTTGCCCCAGGTCACCCAGCAGCAGAGCCAGGGTCCCAGTCTAGGGTGCTATCCACTAGTAAGGATGTTAAAATGTGGTTATCAGGCTGATCGTATAGTCGATACAGTGTGTATATGATTAGTCGATAGGGCCGCTCTGCAGAGCTGCAGTGGGGGTAGCTCCAGGAGCCGGCTCGAGTTGGGACTGAGCAGTCCCGGCTCGTACCGGCTCCGGGAGCCACCCGCACTACAGCTCTGCACTACATTTTAAATGCAGAGGTACAGAGATCAGCTGGCGTTGAGTCCAGCAGGCCCTGTCCGTGGCAGACAGCCCTGTCTGCCGCAAAAAGGGGCTGCTGCTGGAGCAGCCTCTGTTCACGGTGGACAAGACCGGCTGATGCAAACAGAGGCTTCTCTGGCACCAGAAGACGGTTGGGCCCCGCTGGGACCCCTGGGGACAGGGGCTGCTTTGCAGCAGCCTCCCCTATCTCCCCCCCGCTGCCTCTGATAGAGGCGGCAAGGGGGAGCAGGTGGCACCCCGGAAATGGTGCTGGGGGGAACCGGCTTTTAAGCCAGCTCCCCCCAGCACTGGCTCCTGTTCCCCCCTGTTTGCTGTCTCTCAGAGAGGCAGCAAGGGGGGGCACCACAGGAAGCATGGGGCCAGCAGGGACTCAAGCGGTCCCCACTGACCTCGTGCTCCCTGTGGGGCTCTTGTACATTTCAAAGGCTGAAGCGTGGCAGTAGGAACCGGCGTGAGTGGGGACTGTTTCGGTCCCCCACTGTTCCCCTGTCCCCCCCCCCATGGACACAGTGCTGGGGGGGAACTGGCTTTTAAGAGGCTCCCCCCAGCACTGGCTCCTGCTCCCCCCTTGCTGTATCAGAGGCAGCAAGGGGGGAAGTGGGAGTCAGTGCCCATCTGATAGAGATGCAGCAGCACCTAGGGTGAGAGGGGCAGGCTGGAGCGGACATGCATGGGGAACCAGCTTTCAAGCCACCTCCCTGTGTGGATCGGCTCCCACGGACCCGCCTGCCCCCCTGCTGCCTCCTACAGAGACAGCGGGGGGAGGCTTAAAAGCAGCGTGGGCAGGGGAGGCTGCAGTGAAGCAGCCTCTGTCCAGGGTGAGCCAGGAATAAATCCTCTGTTAGGATGAGTCATCAGTCCTTTCACACTTCTGCTCATAGCAGAGATTTCTCCTAGGTGATTAGCCGGATTAAAGACAAAATGGAGGAATCCTTAGGGCCCTCTTTGTACCCTTGCCCAAGTGAAGGGAATCCCATTGTCCCAAGATGGAGTTTGTCACATGAGCAAGTCACCTCTTCGTGCCTGACTCAGTCCTTTTTAGGCAGCAGCCACCTGAGCAGAGGTTCCCAGCAAAGCTCCTCAGAAGTGGATTGGCACCATCCAAGGCGCATTGTTGTGAAGTGTTGCTATTTACTTATCTAGCAACCTTTTCACAGGAGGGTGGCCAAGCCTGTCGCTGTCTCCCAGAAGCAAACATGTACAGAGCCAATACTTACAACTTCACACACAAAAAGATACGTGCACATGAGCACTACAAACAGAATCAATCATACGCTTTTCTTAGGCATCTTATGCGGCACACGGTACGAGATTTGGTGCAAACATTTAACACGGCAGCAAAGCTTTGTGCATTCACCTCGCAATCCAATAACGTCACACCCCTCCCCCATCTTCACGGGGCTGGAGTAGGGCATTGGGGCTCATGAGGAGTACAGGCTCCAGACTGGGGCTAAGGGGTTTGCAGTGTGGGAGGGGGCTCCAGGCTGAGCCTGAGGTGGGGGTGACGTGGGGGTGCAGGAGGAGGTGATGGGTGCAAGCTCTGTAAGGAAGCTTAGATGCAGGAGGGGGCTCCAGGCTGGGTCAGAGTGTTCGGGTGCAGGAGGAGGTTTAGGGTGTTGGCTCTGGGAGGGAGCTAGGGTGTAGTCTCCCACCAGGTGGCACTTACCATGGGAGCTCCCAGTTGCTGGTGTTGCGAGGCTACAGCATCCTGCTCCACTCCCAGAAGGGGCCAATATGCCCCTGTGGTCCTGGAGGATAGAGAGTGAGGGGCATATGGCTCTGCATGCTCCCACTCTCTGCTAACACTCCCCCTCCCCTGAGCTCCCATTGGCCCACAGTTCCCCATTCCCAGCTAATCGGAGCTCCAGGGGGTGGTGCTTGCATACAGGAGCAGCATGCTGAGACTCCTCTCACACACACACCCCTCTGCTGCTCCACACGCACAAGGCCATTGGGAATGGGCTGGTGGCCTGGGGCTGAGGCAAGCAGGGAGCCTTCCTTAGCAGCAAGTATCAGAGGGGGAGCCATGTTAGTCTGAATCTGCATAAACAATGAGAAGTCCTGTGACACCTTATAGACTAACAGATTTATTGGAGCATAAGCTTTCGTGGGCAAAGACCCACTTCGTCACATGCATGCTGAAATCGACTGTGAGATTTCCCGGGATCAACCAGTCGATTGCGATCAACCGATTGGTGACCACTGATCTAGACCATCCCTGACAGGTGTTTGTCTGCTTCTTAAAACCCTCCCGTGATGGAGATTCTGCAACTTTCCTAGGTAATTTAGTTCACTGCTTAGCCACCCTGACATTTAGGAAGTGTTTCCCAGTGTTCCCTTGCTGCAGTTGAAGCCCATTGCTTCTTGTCCTGTCTTCAGAGGTTAAAGAGAACAATTCTTCATCCTCTTCTTTGTAACAACCTTTTATGTACTTGAAACAGCTATCGTGGTATTGGGGGTGCCCAAGGGGTTTTTTCTATTGCAGCAGGGGGTCACCGTTTGGAAAAAGTTGAGAACCATTTATTAGTCAGACCTGCATATAATATAGGCCTCAGAATTGCACCGTTCATGCCTGCAGTGGAGACACTTGTTTTTCCCAACTTTGTTATCAAGTTCAATTAGTTGTACTCAAACGGGAGCTTTTATAAAGACTTTATAAGCTGCATTTTAAAATTACTCCTTTTTCTGATGGGGGAGAGGGAGAGAATGGAGTCTAACCTTTTTTGGATCTCCCTAGCAAAGAAATCTTAGATGTTTGATAGTTTGAAACTGAGTCACCACTATTATTCCAACGCCTAAGGCTATGTGAAATACTTATTCATAGATATGTTTTTTGATGAGTGACACCTACAGTCAGAACCACACACATTTCCGCTGCTGGGTTTGTTGGAGAATCATCATTCCATCCAATGGATGTAGGGTTTTTGCAGTTGTGTTTACATAGACGTTCCAGTCAAGCATGTGTCTGAGTCCTGATCTTCCAAACACTGAGGGAAGGGCATATGGGGGAACCAGTCACCCCTTCCCAATGAGTGCTGGTCCCCAGGAGTGTAGTACGTGAGCACAAGATAGGCACTGACTCTGTTTTAAGCTTGTTCTTGTACCTAAGATGGCGCCTGGAAGTGAGATCAAGAACTGTCCCCAGGCCTCTCACCGATGGACAATCATTCCTCACGGAGACCCTCAGGAGAACTTGAGATCAGCAGGATGGGAGTTCCTGGAGTGCAGACAAGGGGAAACCCCATAGCAAATACCTCCCTTCCCACTTCAGTTGTGCACTGGCCCTGTGGCTTTGGACAAGGCCTTGTTCTTTTTTGTGCCTCAGTTTTCCCATCTGTACAATGAGGCAAAAGTCCCTCACTGGGGGGCCTGAGAGGCTGTGAAGTGCACTGAGATTCTGGAGCCAGGAGGGGGCCATCAGAACTGCCCTTGAATTTCAGGCTCTTTGGAGGGGGCTTGTCAGCATACAACTTCCACTCCTGCTGCCTTGCAAGCTGCTCAGGGTAGGGCCCATGCTGGTCCCATGGGCCAGACCCCCCTGGCTCTGCCGGCTCCAGCACAGCAGCGGTGTAGCCGGCGGGGGCAGGAGCACACGTGGAGGGTGGGGGGAGGAGGTGCCGTTCCCTGCTGAACCACCCCCGAGGGGCCCCAGGCTCTGGCCGGTGGAGGGGCCCGCCTGACGGGGCGGGGAGGAGAAAGGCCCCGGGGAAGAAAGAGAAGCGCCTTAGCGCACGGGATTCCGGGCAGCCCCGGCTCCCTCTTCAGATCCGATGCCCGTTCCAGAGTTCCCCCTTTCCAGCCCCAGAGCAGGGGCCCGAGATCCCTCCCGGCCGCCCTGGGAGAGAGGTGAGCGGAGACCTTGGGAAAGGGAGCCCGCTGTGAATGGGGCTATTCTTGGGAGCAGCCCTTCCCCTCCGCGCCCATTGTTCATTCATGCGCCCAGCGCCGCCGCGGGAGCGGACGGGGCGTGTGTGGGGGGGGGGGAGAATCTGTGCCGGCCGACCCCCCCCCCCAGCATCAACCCTCCCCCTGCTGCCTCCCCCCACCCCACTGGCGCACACAGCTGGCCCAGGCTGCCAGCGGCTCTGTGCGCAAGCGTGGCCAGCAGGGGCGGCCCGTCCGCCTGCGCTGCCCCGACCCGCAGCCCTCTCCTGCCAGCTCGTGCGAACTTTATGCAGCGCCCTTATTTCGCATCCTCTCCCGCTTGCACAATAGCAGGGCCCTCCTGCGCTCCTCCCCCGCGCAATTCGGATTATAACCCTGCCCTCCCTTTGCAGGCGGCTTGGATCGGAGCCCCCAGCCCTCGGCACCCGGATGGCTGCTTGATGGTGAGTTGAGCAGACCTAGAAGTGTGTGTTTGTGTGTGTGTGTGTGGGGGGGTGTCATATGTATAAGTGCCTGTACCAGAAGCCTACCCCAGGTACAGGGACTTATACATATGATACACCCCCCCCCCCATATGTACCACCTACCCAAGTTTTAGCTGGATGAAGGGGGAAATTGGGAAATTGCATCCCTCTGGTTGCAGGGTGTGTGTGTGTGTGTGTGTGTGTGTGTGTAATTGACATGCTGCCTAGGAACCCGGGCTGGGGGGGGCTTGCTGGTTGGATTGTTCCACTTTTGTTTTCTGTCGCATTACAAAAATAAAATGAAAGCAGGTTGAAAGGTGGCAAGGAAAAAAGGTGCCACAAATCGGGCTGTTGTCCACCGCTGGTCCAGAATTTATCTTCAGAGCACTGCAGGGAGCAGCCTTCTTTGTGCCTGAGATGTTCCGGATGTGTTTGAACTTGGACCTGCCTCCCTTTCTGTCTCTGCCTCTGCTTTTCTGATGTTTAAACTCCAGTGAGCTAGTGAACAACACCACGGGTCCTTTTGATGGGCTCCTTTGGGATATCTGGACTTCTGCAGGAGGGGATAAAATAAACAGCCATTGCAGGACTTCAGGCATGGAAAACATGAGAGTCAGGAAGAGTGATGTATTGGCATGTGTTTAATCTACGCACAGCATAACTGGCTTCTTGTGAGCGAAAGAGCTTAATTGGGGAGCTGGTAGAAGGCATGTGGCAACAACTACATGAGTGTTGCAGATATCAGAGAAAGTAGAATGTATTTCCAAAAGGAAATCACAGGAATGGGACATTTCTCTGCAGCGTCGGTGTGTGTGTGTGTGTGTAGTGAAACAGTGTTTGTTTTTCATTAGGCTCTGGCACTCAAAAAAAAAGATGATCTTGCTGGGTTAGAGGGTTGGCGATAGATTAATATTATTATTTAAGCAGGTTTTGCATTGATTTTGTAGACCAGTGCTTATTAGGGAAAAGGACCCCTAAAGCCAGGACAGAAATTATTTTGGGTGCTTCAAAATGTGACCTGAAAAAGAGCTCTGTGTAGCTTGAAATGTCTCTTTCACCAAGAGATGTTGGTCCAGTAAAAGGTGTCATCTCCTGCATCTGTCTTTCTAAACGTGTCATATTTTAAAGTATATAGCTAATAGTAGCACTTGGGTATTTTGCGAGCAGCATTGCAGATCTGTGTGCAGCAGTCTTGGGAGGTGGGTGTAGCAGGAGAAAGTATCCAAAGTTGTCCCTTTGGGTTGTGCATGAGATAGGAAGAGGGCCTGGTGAATGTAGGAATCACAAACTTTCTCCCAGAAGGTTTGATGTGTTTGAATGGACTAGGTTCAATACTGGAACACACCTGTGTATAGAATTATGCAAGAATTCAACCTTGCAGAATGGGAATGGGACACAGGGGAGGAGTCACTTGATGGTTACCTGTTTTGTTCATTCCCTCTGGGGTGCCTGGCATTGGCCACTGTCAGAAGACAGGATACTGGGCTAGGTGGACCTTTGTCTGACCCAGTGTGGCTATTTGTACGTATGTGCGTTAGACTACTCCTACACCAGCAATACCAGCTCAACACTGCACCTGCTGACTTGTTGGAGACGTGCTAATCTGTGTTGCCTCTCTCTGATTCCCCATCTTGGAGCACTCATACATGTGTGTTTGGAATGGACTTATAACATAGTAGCGAACACTGGGCACAATTGATTTGTTAATGAAACCAGCTTCCTTTACAAGGCCCCCACCCTTCTCAGAACCTCCTCTGACAGCAGCTCCTGAGAAGTTTCCCTCCTCAGTGAGCTGCAGTGCTTCTGTGTCACCTCGTTGCTTGACACGAGGATTCCTTCCTTCGTGGGGAATCTGGTGCGGTGACGATGACTTGTTCAAGGCCAAACAGCAAAGCAGGGCCAGGCGGGCACGGAACCCAGGTGTCCAAGCCCCACCCTCCTGTGTGTGGCTCCTGGGATTGAGCTGATGAGGGGGCGGAGATCAAGAGACATGAGAAGGAAGGGGAAAGTGGGCTGCTTCCTGATGAGGTTGGTTGTTACCATACCGTTGCTAGGATGGCAGGAGTCAAGGTTCTCTGTCTCTTAATGTAAACTGGTGGCTCTGCCTTGTGATGTGGGCAGCCCCTCTGTGGGGCTGATCTCCTGTAAATATTGGGCAGGCCTGGCCTCCCCCCAAAGACATGCACATCCTTGGTCACAGCCAGGGAAAGCTCCCATTCACAATCCAGTTTGCTTCTCCTTCGTAGCTGATGTGGCCTTGCTGAGCACGGCTTGACCTGCTGTTATTGCTGATGGGGCGCATCCTTTGCTGCTCCACAGGCTGTTTCTCTAATGCAGTGTTTCCCAATTTTATTTGGCCACGGAACCCTTTTAAACTCGAAAGAACTTTGCGGAACCCCTAATAACGGCAACTGGTTTGACAGCCGAAGCTTCGACTTCGTCCGACATGGCGCTAGTCTATTCATATTCAGTCACCCACATGATCCCTGAGAGCGAGTACGGGGATTTGCAGTGGTATATAACAGGCGATTGCACGACTGACTGACTGCATGCGCAATGCTGAGTAGTGACATCATCGTCCCCACTCTCTGGCTACGCTGGCATTACACAGGGACACTTATCGAGGCAAACACAAATGAAAATTGTTTTCAATAAAATTCATAAATGCTTAAATATATATTTTTTTTAAATCATGAAATGTTCTTGTAATGAAATTTTCTCTCAGAACCCTTATTTTCACTTCGCGGAACCCCGGGGTTCAACGGAACACTGCTCTAATGAGTCGTGGGAAACACACATGGCTTGTTGGGCCTCAGGCGATTTCTGTCCAGGAAGGCATTTCCCTCTCAAGAGACACACTTAAAATAGGGTTGGCGTGGCAGCATCCCTTGCAATCGAGAAGAGTGAGGGTCTGGTTGTACTGAATATACAGGGGAGCTTTATTGGGGCTACTCAATGACATGATCTGTCTGCACCCTCTCTCGCGTCTAGGCTGGCTAACCCAGCCTGTACTGTCTCATGTTGCCACTCAGGGGCTCCCGAAGTCCTGTCCTGAATGACATAGTCATGGACCTGTGGGCTGTCTTACCAGCAAGTGCCCTGTTAAATGGCTGCAACCCCTGCTGGCAGGCTGGACGTGAAGAATGCCCAGAAACATTCCTGCAGGTGGTGACGTGACATGCCCAGCAGGGCCCTGCCGGGGAGCGGCTGGGTCTTTTGTTTTGTCAGCTGCCCTCCTCAGCCTTATTCCTGTGTTGAGACGTGCTCAGGGCTGTACAAACTCCAGCAGAAACCACTTGCCTGAGGGGTCTGGCTGAGGCAGGGCTCGTAGTATGGACGGAGCAGCAGGGAAAAGTGCACTCCTGGGCTAGCGGTGCGAGGTGGATCAGGGAGGGATGGAAACAATGAGGATGCGGAGCCAACGGGCGGGGTGAGCGGCACAGGGAGGGAGATGCTTTGGAGGGGGTTCGGTGGCGAAGGGATCTTAGGGCACTCACAAGATGGGAACTTGCTGTGTGGCAGGAAGGGCTGTCCCCGACAGTGAAGCCTTTGGAACAGGGGGAAGACCCCAGCAACTCTCACGCCAGGCGGGAGGAGCTCCTGAGACAGGAGAGAGCGAGCGTGTGTCACCTCGGCAGCGGATGGGGAGCGGGGTCTGCACGCTTGGAATATGGGACGCAGCAAATGTTCCCAGCATGTGTCACGCAGGTGGGTGCGATCTGGGCTGCACAGAGAGCAAAGTGCCTTCTGAAGGTCATGCAGCCATAGAACGGTCGCCTGACCCTGTGCTCTAACCACTAGCTCGTGCTGCCCCTTGTGACAGGCTGCTGCCGCCTTCATGCCTTGCATGCTGCTGCTCCTTCCTATAACAGGCCTGAATTCCTAGGCTGACCCTACACATGGTCAGACGCTAGCCCCTTATGCTTCCCTTATCCACCTCTTCGTGCCCCCACTCCTCCTTGCGTGCTGCATTCTGTCTGGACCAGTCTCTCCCTGCACCAGGCCTCCCACCTCTTCTTTTCTCTCCCACTCCCTTGCTTACAGGAAAACAAAATGCAAGCTACGTGCCAGATCTCTACCGTGCAGGTTTCCAAGCCTTGGCCTGCCACCGCTCTGCCCTTAGTGCGTTAGTGAGCCCGTTAAACTCCTCAGAGCACCATGCCCGCATGTTAAAACAGGGAAGAAGAGGAATCACACAGCACTTTGGAAGGGAAGAGCTGGGGGTGGAGGAGAGGAGCCCTGTGGAAGGTCAGTCACCCTGTGGAATTGGAGTCCCAAGGGTAAGTGGTGGAATCCGGGTTGCTAGATATTAGTCGTTCACTGCCCTTTATTTAGTCTGCAATGTGTAGATCCGTGGCTCTCAATCAGTCCTGCTGAAAGTGGGGGGCAAAGGTGGCGCTTAGCCTGGGGCCCAGTGATTCAAAAGCACCCAGGAGCAGTGGTGGCCAACGCTCCAGGCCACCATGCAGCATTCTCCAGGTGGCTGTGCCCCTTCTGCCCAAAGCCCCACCCCAGGAGCATGGAGTCGCCTGCCCCCCCCACTTTGCCCAGGGGTCTGGTGAGTCTGTCAGCTCACCTGCTCTCAGCCTTCCCAAATGACTGTACCCCTTTCAGGGGCTGGGTCTTTCCTGCCTGCCCCCAAGTTTCCTCTCACTGAAAAATGACTTGCTTACGAAATCCAACATTAAAACACCCAAGTGTTGCAGTACATGGGTTACTGAAACTTTGCTGATTTTCTCATGTTTGCCAAAGAGTTATAAAACAAATCAACTGACATCATTAAGGAAAGGCTAGAGAACAAGACAGAAAATGTTTTATGGCATCTGTATAAATCCACGGTATGCCAGCATCTCAAATGCTGCTTGCAGGCGTGGTCGCCTCATCTCAAAAAAGGCTGGCAATTGAAAAAGTTCAGAAAAAAGGCAACAAAAAGAATAATGGTATGGAATGGCTGCCATAGGAGGAGAGATTAGTAAAACTAGGACTTTTCAGCTTGGAAAAGCAACTAAGGAGAGATATGATAGAGTTCTATAGAATCATCACTGGAGTAGAGAAATTAAATAAGGAAGTGCTATTTACAAGAACTCGGGGTCACCAAATGAAATTAATAGGCAGCAGGTTTAAGTCAAACCAAAGGAAGTATTTTTTCAAGCAACGCACAGTCAGCTCTTTACTGTGAAGGCCAAGACTAGATAGATTCATGGAGGTTAGGTCCATCAGTGGCTATTAGCAAGGCTGGGCAAGGATGGTGTCCCTAGCCTCTGTTTGTCAGAAGCTGGAAATGGGTGATAGGGGAGGGATCACTTGATGGTTCCCTGTTCTGTTCATTCCTTCTGGGGCACCAGGGAAGACAGGACACTGGGATAGATGGACCTTGTGTTGGACCTAGTATGGCCCTTATTACGTTCCAATATAAATATTGTACTTGCATTTCAGTGTATAATATGGAGAGCAGTGGGAACAAGTAGCCGTCTGTATGAAATTTGAGTAGGTCCTGGCTTCACTAGAGCTTTTTATGTAGCCTGTTGTAAAACTAGGCAAATATGTAGATGAGTTGATGGGCCCCCTGGAAGAGAAGCACTGGTGTAGGGGGCGATCCAGCTGCTGTGAGCGGGGCAGGCCAGGGGGGTGGAGCTCTTTGGGGCACTGAGCCGCTTAGCTGGCCCTTTTCTGGGTGCTCCAATAGGAAACTGGTGGGGGGCGCACAAAGTGGGAGCCCTGGTTGGGACGAGATGCGGAGGGAGCCACAAGAAGATGGAGTGGACAGACTTGGTGACTATCTAGCTCATTGGAGAGGGGAGGGGCTTCTAAGGGCTCCTGCGGTCAGACATGTCCCATGAAGCCCAGCTGTTCATGCGGTGAATCAGGCCAGGAGGTTTCTGCCTACACCCTGCGGTGCAGGTACAGGTTCGTGACCCTATTGGTGCATTTAGCTGCATTAAAAAAGACCCCCAAACTCACAATGGTGGCTGTGAAGAGCATGGCCTCTTGACACCCTCCCCTCCAGGTGACCTCCCCCAGAGTCACAAGCCCCTCTGCCCCTAGCAAGAGCAACAGGCCTTGCGAAGGGCCACAAACTGGTTGTGCTGGACCAGTGAAGTGGAGCTGGCTGACGGGCGAGTTCCAGAGCTGAGACCTGTCCCCTCGCATTCAGGTCTAGGAGGAGTCTGGGTTGGGGTGGTGGAATGTCTCCCTGTAGTATCCGGAAGTCTGGGGCACAGCGGCCCAATGCACCCTGGCCCTGCACCACTGAGCTAGTGGGCCGCCTTCTACACCAGCTGGAGCATCTGGGTTGGCGGCAAAGCAGTTAGCAAGGTCCCTGCTAGCCTTGGTGCTGATTCTGTTGGGGGGCTGGGCCAGTGTCTCTTGTGAGCCATGAAGCTGGTCTGGGTTCATCTGCAGGAACTGTAGCCACGTGACCTGGCTCAGAGTAAAACTATCATTTCTGGTACAGTCTGCACTGAACTCAGCCACTTTCTGTTTGTGGCTTGCAGCTTCCACTGGGTACTTTCCTAATCTTTCCTCTTAGAGACCTGACAGAGACTCCTCCCTTCTGTCCACTCAGGTACCCAGCACACAGGCAATATGCAAATCAAATTCTACCCCCAGCAGATCACTCACTCCAGGGTAAATGCTGTGGTCCCTCTGACCTGATTTCACACTACTAGGTGGGAATTGCTCCGTCCAAGAGGCACTGACATTTGCTTCGAAGTCAACAGACAAATGAGTAAGTGCCATGGCTTTTCGCTACAGATCTTACGATTCTGTCCTGAGGTACATGGATGCAGAGTCAATGGATTGCTGCATGTACCACTGGTTAGAGCAAAGCATGGGGAAGCCTTCAAGGGTGGGGTCACTTCTAAACTCTGCCAGGGACTAGCTGTGCAGTCAGCTCACTCAGATGAAAAGTGTCCAAAACGGGAGGAAGATTGCACAGTGGGGTCTGGGTCTCTGAATGGGATTCAGAGTACAAATCACTTATTTATTATTATTAGTGTTTAATGGGAGCTGTTAGGTATTCAGCATGGAAAACCTGGTCACTTATTGAGGGGTAAATACAGATTTAAGAGACTATGTTCAGGTGGCGAAGTTTGGAAAACCCTGACCTCAATCCGTCTGCACCTCAGTTTCCCTATCTGAGTAGCCAATACAGTGGTCAAAATGCCCTTGTCCCAGCTGCTGTAACGTTCCCACTGTTGCTGCCATCCAGGGGAGGTTTTCACTTTAGATGTGGCATGTGGTTGGGGGGCGGAGTTGGGCAAATGTTTCTTGGGTTTCAATTCATGCTGCTTTTGCATCTTCCGCAGATCATGGTTTAAAGACATCACTTGCAGGTTTAAACTAGAGCCCCACCATGCTGCAGAGGAAGGCAAACACCTCTCCCCTAGATATCTGCTAATCCCGGGGGTGGGGTTCCTTCTCGACCCCAAATATGGTGGTGATCAGTTAGTCCCTGAGCATATGGGCAAGACTTAGCCAGCCAGACATGCTCTGTAAATGCTGTGCCTTGGGTGGCAGCTCAGCTCCCCTTCCACCGTGATCTGAGCTGGGCAGGGCTGGCTAGCCTGAGTCTGTCTTCCCAGGCTGCTGTCATTCTCAGCAGCAGTGTGAGAAGGGCCACCATGAGGAGCAAGAACATAGTATGGCACCTACCTGCCTGTAGGGGCTTTCTGTTGTGATTGGTGGCTTGATCTAGGGTAGGTGCCTGCCATGTCAGCTAGACTGCTGGCCAGCCATTTAGGTGGGGTGTGGGGGCACTGCCAACCTGGCTTTGGGCCAGGGACACAGAGGTGGGAAAACTTTCCCTGCTCGCCCTCATGCTGGAGAATCCCATTCGCTTCGGGAGCTGGCCGTGCCTTGTGGGTTACTCTTCTAGTGGCTGTGGCTTGTTCACACCCCTCGCTGCTAGTGTGTGCTTTGATTGCAAGGAACAGCCTCATCGCTTTGGCCTCCAGTCTGGGTGCTCTCCCCCCCACTGGTTGGTCCCTGGTGCTTCCAGTATTTGCAGATGGGGAATTCAAATTCCTTCCTGTTGCTTTGGTCTCCTTTCCATCACTGAAAGACAAAGCTGGGTAGGTGGCCCTGGTCAGATTGCTCCCAGTGCCACTTCTGGTTTCTTCTGAGGGGCAGTGAAGAGAGCTACCTCTCCCTGGGAACCCGTTGAGTTGACTCATTACAAAGCAATGCCTGTGCAATCTCTCCTTTCCCATTGTGATGCTGTGCAGGAGTTTTTTGTTGTGAAATCAAAGTCGTGATGTAATCCCATTTACCTGACCTCCAGGTAACCAGAGCTTGGTCTTCTTCCCCACTAGCCATGTGAATTCCTCCCCATTTAGCCAAGTTCCTGGATCTTTTCCCTGTAGACTCCTTAGGAAAACAGAGTTGTGCTGTGTGTGGCTTAAGATCACTCCCTGACTGCTGTTTTTTTTTTTCTTTCCATTTTGGGGAATGAAAGAATTGTAATCAAACCGGGCCCTTGAAAGAGGCATCTAGTGAGGAAGCTACAAAATATACAAAAATATATGGAGAGCAATCCAGTGGTCTTCTCTGACAAAAAGTTCCAGTCAGAGAGCACAGAGAAGGGGCAAGTAGTTAGAGGGCCTGAAACAGAGGGCAGGTGTGAAGGGAACCACTCTTATCAAGTGGGTCTTTGATCTATAGACAATTGCAGACCTGGATAGTGCCCATCAGTGTGGTAAGAATCCTGCTTTCTGGTTAAATAGCAGGAGCAATTAAATCCCTTTAGGTCAGCAATGGGCAACCTAGGCTAGTGAGTGGGCCACATGAGTGGCCCTCCTGCATCCCAGTGGGCCACAGGATTGCCCTGACCAACGTGGAGGACAGGGGAGTTATGCTAACTGCCCTTGTGTACCTGGAATTTGCGGGCTGTGCTGATTGGCAGCACTTTGATTGGCTGCAGAGGGAGCGTGCGGCTCTTACAGTGTTGTGTGTAAGCAGCACACACCTCAGTTCATGTGCCTTGGCTTTAAGTGTGTGTCACTTTAGTAATTAGGGCTGCCAGGTGTCCAGTATTGACCCGGACAGTCCGGTACTGGATAAAGACAGTAAAAAAAAATTAAGCTTTGAACATGCACTTTCCATCCTACTCATCAGGCTCAGCGCTGCTGGAGGTGTGAAACCTGAAGCCATGTGAGATGGGTGCTTCTCTCTTTTCCTGCTGTACTGCTGTGAAAGAGCCCTGCCTGTATGGTAGATGCTGTGCCCATTGTAGCTGCTGTTGTGATGTAGCTGAATGTTTCCAATCCAAAGGGGCATGATCTTGGGGCTGGAAATCTCCCTTAACCATCAGCAGCACTGGCGTACCATAGCTTCTCTTCGGACCTCCAGGCAAGAGAGGGAAAGACCCCCATGTTTCGGGAAGTCTGATTCATTCCGTGCTGGCAGGGGCAGTCTGCACACCTGTGTGAGAGTTTGGGGAAGTTTTCCCACATGTTCGCATCTTTGTTTTTCTATAGGGAATAAAAACTAAGTAGGTTTCAGGGTCATACCAGGGAAAACGACCTTCAAAATGGCTGACACGCTCATGGGACTAAAGCCAGGAATGTTGTCTCAAACTTGCAAATGGCTGCCTCCCTCGCTCCCAAACAAATGCCTGTAGGGAAGGAAGCAGCTAAGTGTCTTCTTGGAAGGCTGTTAAATGTTCACTCTGGTTGAAGATGATTAGTAAATAAAGACGATAACGGTTTCCAGGGCAGAGCAGAGTTGGTATGCTCAGATTCTGGGCAGCAGGGGTTGGTTTTGTGCTCTCAGTTCCTTGAGTGTTTTCTAACGCTCTCTGAGGGGCCGGTGTGTTAGTCTGTAACTTTAAAACCAATGAGTAGTCCTATGGCATCTCAGAGACTAACAGAAATATAATGCAAATAGATATAGTATCATGCTATATATATATATACACACCATATCTATTTTTGTTAGTCTCTAGGGTGCCACAGGACTACTCCTTGTTTCTAAGTCTCTCAGCAGCTACTGTCAACGGCATTCTCTTGCTGCCAACTGAAGAAGGAAGCTGCTCTGTCCTTTTCTGTTCTCATTCCTCTTCCTCCTGGCAGTCCCCTGTGTCAACCAGCAGGCTGTCCCGGCTCAACAGTGCCGGTTCTGACACAAAGCCCACTTGCAAAGAGATTCCACAGTCTCTTTATAGTGGCATTACTGTTGTTTTTCTGGGCACCCGCAACATCTCTGATGCAATCCTCAGCATGCACTGAAGGTAGCCCCTATTCAGGTAAGTTCAGGTAACCCACTGCTCAATGTGTCCCTCTTTGAGACTGGCCCATAGAGTCTATAAATCTCTTGCAGCCACACCAGGGTCTCAACAAAGACTCTAATTATCTTACCCATTACAAAGATAGCTTCCCCAATTATCACCTCTAATATCATTAGCTCACAGACATTTACCTCCCCCCTCTTATCCCCCCTCTGTTCTGAAATTTGATTTGTCCTTTTTTATGTGTGTGCACTTTTTTTGATTGTATCCCTTTGGTGTATATGGTCATGCCTATTTTCTTCCACAATTTGATCTGAGGAAGTGGGTCTGGCCCACGAAAGCTCATCATCTAATAAACCATCTTGTTAGTCTTTAAAGTGCTACATAGTCCTGTTTTTTGTTTCAGCTAGATTAGGCAGCTCATTCTTTCATCTCACACTGGAACATAGGCTGCTAGCTCTGGAGGTCTTCGGTTCAGGCCCCGGTCATGCCAAAAGTACCAGTCTGTTAACTTTTTCCTTTTAAAATTATCGACCCCATGTGGCTTCTCACATCACATGGGCAGGTATGCGCGCCCCAGGAGAGCTGCGCTCTGTGGCCACCTGGGTTCTTCTCCAGCTCTTTCCCTCTTGGCATGGTGATCACTTAACCCCTTGGGTCCAATTCTATCTTCAGAGATGTGCATGTGACACTGTGCCCCCATATTTTCCATGGAAATTTGTTTTTCAGTATGAATATGCATAACTCAAGTATGTTTTATGCAAAGTGAGGCAAGTAACCTATCATCCAAGAGCTTGTAACTGCCAGAATGTGTCATTCCTGTTTGTTTGTCTAGGTATTCTAGTGAAAACCAGGAGTGGTACTTAAAGAACGTAATAGCCCTGGCCCAAGATAAGGATCTGTAAATAGATCCTTTTCTCTGCTTCAGAGGGGTAGCCGAGTTAGTCTGTAACAGGAAAAACTTAAAAAACAACAAATAGTGTGGTAGCACTTTAAAGTCTAAAAAACCATGTAGATGGTATCATGAGCTTTCGTGGGCACAGCTCACTTCTTCAGGTGATTGGAGCGCCTTTTTTATTATTATTATTTTTGCTCAACAACTTTGATTTCCGCCCCCCCCCCTTTTTTTCTCAATGGAATTTTTCCCAGTGGTGGGTTTTTTTGGCACCTCCTCTCTGGGGGCTAGAAACGCCGACACCCTGTACCCATCTGTACCAGCCAGCCTGTCCACTTGCGTCTTTCAGTGCTCACCCCACCTGGGAGACGCCTTGCCATTGTGGAGCGTGTTCCCAGTGGAGGCCATGTTCAAACAATCCCATCTGTGGCCACATGTTGAGCCCCACATAAACCCAAACCGCACCACAGGCTGCAAACTAACAGGCCGCTGGTCGCATGTTGAGTAGCCCTGATGTTCAGGATGGGGCCCTTAGTCACCGCTTTGCTGGGTAGCTTTAACAGTGTTCCAGGGCACGCCTACAGCCTGGGATGGGATATGTTGCTTAGCCCACTCTTTCCCCATAGGAGATGGGGTGGGGAAACCCAGAATATTCAGAGGGATATTATCAAGTCCTGCCCCCAGTAGGCAACCCCCTCATATAATCCCCTTCATAAATATATCCAGCTCCAGCTTCGACCCAGTGTGCTCTGTTGCCTTGGGAGACTGTTCCAGAGCCTGCCTCCCAGCTTTCAATTTCCAGCCTGAATTTACACATGGCCAGTTCATCCCCATTTGTAACAAGCCTGTTATCCATCAGCTTAAACAGCTCCTCACCTTCCCTGAAATTGACGCTGCTGATGTAGTTAGAGAGAGCCATCCCCCTGTGCCTTTGTTGGGCAAAGCTAAACAAGCATCAAGTATCATTTTCTTTTCTTTTACCCAGGTGAGCTTGCAACTGATCTGTGCTCTGCCTGTGCCTCGCAAGCTGTGGGTTGCCTCAGTTCTCCATAGTCTCCTTATCTATCTCCACAATCTCCTTATCTATCTCACCCACTGAGTCTGATTGCTCTGCCATCTCTACAGGATAGACTTGCCCCTGCAGGCTGACATCATTCATTAGTGTTGGTGAGGTCTCTAGAGAGCTGCAGGGGAAAGGTGCTAGAGAAAGGCAAGCTATTTTTTATCTAAGTGTCTTGGCCAAAGCCCCAGGATGCAGCGCCCGGCATGGAATCCAGGAGTCCTGCTACACATTTTTGCTTCCTCTATGTACTGCTCTCTGAGAACTGCATTCTCTGCCATTGTTTTTCAATGAGCTCTCAGGTAATGAACACTTCTTCACTGCTTGCCAATTGTACTTGTTGCTCTCCTGGAGAAGGGTTTGAAAGGAGAAATCCATTTACTTTTTTTATTTTTTCCCCCCTACATGGCTCTTTCTAGTCTCTGAGCAATATCTTTGGCCTGGTATGGCTCAGTTACAGTGCAGCACACTTCTACTGTTTATGGTGCGATTCTACAATCAAAACATTGCACATTCTCCCAAGTGGTTTGGAAAATGTGTGCAGTGAAAGGGTTAAACAGCTTTGTTTTCCCTTTACAAAGCTAGCTCATGCATTTTTCCTCTGGCAAAATACATTCCCATTGCGGCATTTGAAGGTACAGTTGGCTCAGAAACCCCTTCAAGGGTTTTCAGTGACTGACTAAGAATAAATAACGTGTCAAAAATGTTTGCAATTTTTCTTCCCTCATCTGACTGGCTCTGACTCCTAGGTGAACTGAGCATGGCATAAAAAGCTCCCGGACCGTGGACTATATTCGTTGGGGACTTCTTGGTTAAGGCATGGAAGCTGGGGAGAATTTGTTGAGTATCTACTTGCTGTGTTAGGCAGTTGCCTGGGGGAAAGGGCCTGTCCACGCTACAGGTGCAACAGCGTTTTGTGGTGGGTCAGAGAACCCAGTTTGATTCAAGTAAAATATTTCATATTATGTGCTCACAGCATCTTTTCTGCCATCACAGCTGCCTAACCATGGATTGTATTCCAGCTAACTCTGGGCTGCCACAGATAGAGTACCTGAGGGGCAAAGCATTTGGAGATGTACTGCACAGAGGTCAGAGAGAGGAGGATCTGCTAGACTTTTTTTGCTGTGTAGACAGGACACATATCTGTCAACAGTGGGCTGAAGGCAACCGTGGAACAGCTTAGCTGTCCTGCTACAGAACCTGCTTGGAAATTGGGGGCTTTTTCCCTATTGACACGTTCCATGAACAACTGACATTTTGGCCAAAAGTCAACCTGGGAGACTGAAAATGTTGGTGAGGAAATGCTGCTGCGGTGCCTTCTAGGAATTGTGGTTTGGGCGCCTCATGCCCCATTCTCCTCTCTTGGCTGAGTTCCCTCGCTGCATTACATCTTGTTTAGCATAACATGGTCCTTTCTTGGTGATCCACCACCATGAACCATGGGAGCTTCATGGGGGACACCATCAGTTTGGGGACGAGAATGAAAGCATGAGGTGTCAGAACTATGAGACCCAAGGAATTCTTGCTCCTGGTTGCCGGTTGCTTGGGTTTTTGAATGGAAAGCTGAAGTCTGCCTGCACAAAACCACACTGCAGGAAAAATGTCTTTGAGTCAAAAACCCAATTTGCCTTTGGAAACCTGTTTTAATGGAAAATTTTTCAACCGTCCCAGTCTGGACTGTGGAGCAGTGGGCACAACCAGTGTTTCGAGAGAGCCAGGCCAGACATCAATCACAACCTTGGTCGTAGTATGGACAGGAGTCTCACTACCCAGGTCCTTGATACTCAACCCTGTAAAATGACTCAAGAGACACTTAATACGCTGTGGTCAGGCCTTGTATGAAACTCAGTATTGAACGTTTGTAGCTCTAGGAAGTGTCATAAAATTAAAACTGTTGTTGAGCAAAGCCCATTTTTAATTTGTACCTCTTTCCATTTATTTGGACTGTACTGAGTGCAATATGGAAGCTCTTAAATTCAAACAAACTAGTTCTTCGGGCCCCTGTATTCTTTGTTCAGTACTGCCTGTGTGTTACAATATATCAAAATCTAGACCACGTGTAACAACCTTAAAAAAACAGCCAGGGCCATAGGTAAACTGTGGAAATAAGAAATTATCTGTGATGTTTCCTCCTCCTCCAAAAACAAAACAAAACAAAAACACAAAAAAAGATAGTTGAGTACATAAGTAATGATTAAATCATTCCTTGATACCCAATGTGGTGTGCCCCGTGAAATTTCTCTCTCTTCTTCTTGTAATCTGCTTGTGGCAGGGCTTGCTTTAATATTTGTCAGGATTTAGTCAATAAGAACCTCTGAGCTCTTGCCACATTATAAAACAATTCCAAGGAGTCAAATGTGACTTAAGGCATTACCTTGCCTTTCTAAATTCTTATGCACTTGTTCTGTACCTCAGTTTCCCCATCAGAAACAATAAGGATAGTGCCACAGACCTCCTTGGAAATGCGCTTTTGAGATCTGCAGATGAAAGGCTGTAAAAGAATTAGAGATTTTTATTATTAATATTACTTGCTCACTTGAAGTGGGCCACGCTACAGACTGGGAGAACTAGTGAGGTCCTGCTCTAAATCCTTGATGGGTCCAATCCAGTTCCCACTGGGACAAAAGATAACCCCCTGCTTTGATTTAATCAGAACCGGATTCAGGCCCCAATGTGCTGTCGGAGCTATAATGTGTGCACCTGAATTCCTTACAAGAGGTAGGATTCATTCACGTGTGCCTGACAACTTGGTGTTTTCTCCTTTATCAGGCCGCTTCCTTTCCTTTGAAGGGCCCTGTCTACAGCCTTGAGTCTACCTGTCAGAAAAGAGGCTCTATTTGAAATGGAGCCAGAAGCCACTTTTCAGCTTCCTATGCATCTGTATCTCACCTCCTGCAATGAGTAATGGAGGGAAGATGTTACCCTATTCATCATCATCATCATCATCATCGCTCTTCATGTCCACTGGCGTATAGGGCAGCAATAAAGGTCCTCCACTTCTGTCTGTCTCTGGCCAGCCTCTCAATAGTGCTCCAAGTGTAATTCATGCTCTTCATTTCTACTTCAGCGGTCTGGCGCCATGTTGACTTGGGTCATCCTCGTTTCCGCTTCCCTTCAGGGGTCCAGTGCACAGCAGTCTTTGTAATGGAGCTTCCATCTTTCCTGACCACATGCCCAATCCATCTCCAGAGTCTTGTTATAATGATGGTGGCCATGTCATCTTGTTTGCACCGCGCAAGCAGGTCCTGATTTGAAATTATTCTTGGCCAAAAAATATGAAGGATCCTCCAAAGACTTCTGGTGTGAAAAGTCGACAATTTATCGAGGTCATGCTCTGTCATCCGCCAGCATTCTGATCCATAGAATAGTGTTGATAAAACACAGCTCTGATAAAACTTCAGTGTGGTATGGATGCTGTACTGTGATGACTTCCATACAGCATTCACACTCATGAAGACATTTCTGGCTTTACTGGATATTGCTTCTGATGCCTCCGTCTTGCCTGATAATACTACCCAAGTATGTAAAGCTCTCTGTGATAGGTAGGTTGTGGCCATCGATCTTAACTGGTGCTGGTGCCTCAATATTTAGTGTCATAACTTCTGTCTTTTTCTGGCTAACTCTTAGTCTGACCAGTTTTTCGAAGGTGCAGAGTCGATTTGTCTTCTCTTGCATAGGACAATGCGTATGGGAGAGCAGCACGAGGTCATCAGTAAAAGCAAGGTCCTCTAATGTGAAGAAGATAGTCCATCTGATGCCTCTTGGCTCATCTTCTGTTGTACGCTGCATAACCCAGTCTACGACTAAGTTAAAGAGCATCGGAGACATGACGGATCCCTGCCTTACTCCAGTCTGAACTTCGAAGCGTAGATCATTACTCCCCACACTGCACGTGAAATTGTTAATAAAAGCTCTTAATGAGCTGTACTGCTTGTTGTGGTATTCCATAGGCTCTCCGAATATGCCAAAGACTATTCCTATGAATGCGGTCAAAGGCTTTTTTGAAATCAATAAAGTTGATGAACAGCTGCCTCTGCCATTCAATGCATTGCTCAATGATGTTACGCAAAATTTAATCTACACACCTTCTTCCTTTACGAAAGCCAGCTTGTTTTTTCCTCGGTGATTTATCAACAGCGTCTACAATCTGATGAATAATGATCTTAGCAAGGATCTTGCTTGGCACTGAGAGGAGAGTGATGCCGCGCCAGTTGTTACAGTCATTGAGTGCTCCCTTCTTGGGTATCTTAACAGTAATATCATTTGTCCGTTCCTCTGGCACCTGCTTCCCTTCCCATATTGCTGTAAAGAGCAATTGGAGAATCGTGGCTGCAAGTTCTGGGTCTGCCTTGAACAATTCAGCATTGAGATTATCATGTCCTGCAGCGTTATCACTCTTTATGGATTTTACTGCCATGCTAATTTCTTCCATTTTTGGTGGATAAATCACCGAGGAAAAAACAGTATTTATGTTAAGGTCTGTTCCCGCTTCTAGAATATCGGTGGCTTCTTCTGGTGGTGGCCTGTTTAGAATTTCCATGAAAATATTCTGCCCAGTGAGCCTCTTGTTCCCTCTCTGTTGTAAGTAGATTTCCTTGTTTGTCCATGATGGGGACACTTATACTGGCATGATATTTACCGCAAACAAGCTTGGTGATTTTAAAAACCTTTCCTTGCTCTCTTCGAGTAGCTGCTTCTTCAGCTTGTGCTGCTAGTTCTTCTATATGTGCTCTCTTATCAGCTCTCACCAGGAGCACTAAGCTCCCGCCGGCATAGCTCCTGGGATCATAAGAACACGCAAGCTGCCCCGCCCCGAGAAGGTGCATGTACTATTAGCCCTGCAAAATTGATACCGCTATGGGAGGCGGGGAAGGTAGACTCTCTTCTCCCTTGCGCACCATCTAATGCATGGCAATACAGCTCCCCTTGTAGGATCGTTGTGGCCGGGGAAGGTGCTGAAAGTGGAGAGGACCCACTGGGCTAATCTTGGCTGAAGGTTTTGTGCAATGTAGCCTGTTTTCAGTTATCACAGTCCTTGGAGTTAAAGGTGTAGTTGTCTGCATTTACATTCTGTTCGGCATTGACTGTTCCCAGAGGAGATTCATGCATTGTGTGCTCTCGAAGAGAACTTATTTTTTTCTTGTTTTCTTATTCTAAACTAAAAGGCAATATATCTGTGTGAATGTCTCCTGTTGATCTCGATGAATGCGAGAAGATGAATTTACACTCATGAAGACTGCAGAGTCTCACCGAATGACCCCCACTTTCACTTTCATAAACACAAACTCCCCTTCTGAAAGCCAGAACATCTTTTCCATTTCCTTCCTACCTGTGAGTTGAGTGCCGGGGCTTTATGTTCTTCCCGTTATCTGAGCAGATCACTCTAGTGGGTGAATATTTTAATCTATACAAAAATTCTGAATTTATTCTAGGGGCAGCATGGCATAGAGGACTAAGCCCAGGGTTAGGGGACAGGATGGCCTGGCTCTGCCACTGTCTAGCTCTGTGGACTTGGGGAAACTGAGGCAAGGAGGGCCAGTAGCAGGGTCTACATCTGTAAAATGGGAGTAGTGCTTTGTTTGTTTAAATCACATTGTCTGAAAATGTATTTCTTTTTAGAGCATTCCCCTCATTTTACATCTGAGCAAGTCACTGACATGCCTTGTGCCTCAGTTTCCCCAGGGTCACACAGGAGGCAGGTGATAGCACTAGGAATAGAATCTGGGTCGCCTCACTCTGACCACAGGTCTGTCATTGGCTCACATTATGTCTCTCGGAACAATGCATTTCCTGGGGCTAGAATCCTTGTCCCCTCTGGTTACTAGATGAGCAAGTCCAAAAGCACACTGCATTGGAAGATTTTTCAGAGCCGCCGTTTGTAGGAACTGTTCTGCCTGATGGGATGATTGGAGTCTCCTCATGCATTCTGCAGCTGTGAGCCGAGCGTTTCTGCAGCTCATTAAGCAATAGAGGGAAGAATACATATACATTCGGGATTAGACCTGGGCCACGGAGGGGGTTGAGGATTAGTTAGGTGATATCTGAAAAGCTCAGTGCAACTGACAAGTATTCTCATTATTTATCCCATACAGCCTGCTCCTAATCCCCAGTAATTAATATCTAATGTAGACTGTCAGTGCCTGGGCGAGGAACCTTGTCTTTCTGCATGTTTGCAAAATGTCAACTACACATATGGAGCTAGACACATACAGTAAACAATCAGTTTGGCTGCTCCTAATGCCCATTGGCAATGGGAATGCTCAGCAGCTGGGAATCCAGAGCGGGCCTCAGCCAGGCCTTGCTGCAAGGCAGTGCCCGACGGTGAATTATTTGCTTCTGAATCTCAATGCAGTTGTTTTGGGGGAGCGATGTAAAAAGTGGTAGGGGCAGGAGGTGAGTGCAAATTGGCCATGCCGTTACGAGAAGCTCTGTCAACCCAAGAGCTCCCTCAGGCGAATAATCCTGCCCCGGATCCTGGGAGCATCACACAGGGATGTGATCGTAGCCTTCCAAGCTGCAGCAAAAATCCAGGTCAATCCCACAACAGTAAAAATGAAATGCTGGGAAGACCCAGCCCCTCCTTTAAGACTCCTGAATAGCTTTATTATCTTTATCCTCTAGCCAGTCTTTCTCAACCTTTTTGATGACAGGGACCTGCTCATTGCCTTTCTAAACTGCATCAGGGACCTGTCAGCACCAGCCCGTGGGCTGATCATTGAGAAACACTGCTCTAGAAGACGATTCCTCCCCCCACAGAACCGTAAGGGTTGTGTCCTCCACAAGTCTACAGAACAACAGATATGCACCTTGTTTGGGAAGGGGGCTGGGGCAGGGCTGTCCTGAGGGGACTCTGGGGCAACACTCCCCTAGTAGGATTGCCAGATGGTTTCAACAAAAATAACGACCCCCCCCCAAAAAAAAGCCACTGGGGAAAAATTCTATTAAGAGGGAAAAAGGGGGGGGGTGCGCAAAAAAAAAAGGACCCTAACAGTTATTAATAAATAAATAAATAAATAAATAAAACAGCATTGCCCCTTTAATTGTGTGCAGAGTCACAATAGGAGTAGGAAGAGAAGTAGGTGAGCACTAAGACCCAGGGAAGGCATTGCTTCCCCTTGCTCAGGTCTTTAGGTTTTTTGCTGGTAGTCATCTTGTTTTCTTGGTCGAGACAGAAGGGAGCTTCCCTGCGGAACTAGGTACGCAGGAGGTCCGGGGGCGGGAGTCCGGGGGCTGGGTCTAGTTGCCGAGTGTGTTGTAGTGTTGCCGGGTGTCCGGTATTTTCGCCTCCTGGCAGGGAAAAAACCAGAAAATACTGGGCATTTTAGGTGTCCGGTATTTTCTGAATTTTTTTACTGGACAGGAGGCGAAAATACTGGACTGTCCGGGTCAATACCGGACACCTGGCAACCCTGACCCCTAGTGTCCCAGCTGCGGGGTCTGGGGCAACTCCCACCCACCGCAGGCCCTGCCCTACCCCCTCAGCGCAGCTTGGGTCGACTGATCTGTCCAACCCGCCCGTGTAGTGTGGGACGAAAACAGAGCTGCCAACCTTCCAGGAATTAAAGATGAATCTTTAATTAAAGATTGTCATGTGAAGAAACCTCCAGGAATATGTCCGACCAAAACTGGCATATTTCTTCAGCTGCTGTGGTCTGTTCCTGCCTTGGGAAGTAAGAGGAGAAGCCAGCATGTGGGTAACCTCATAAAGCCAGTGCTGGTCCCAAGAGGTTGGTCTGACAGGCAGATCATCCCAGACCTGGGTAGCCCTGCAGCAAACTGTCTTAAACTCAGTCTGGTGAAGAGAGATGGGGAAGCCATTGTCTGCTTCCTGCAGTCCAGCGCCCCCCTTCCTCATCCTCGCTGGCAGCGTTGACTATTTCTGCTTTCTTCCCAGGGCTGTGTAACGCTGGGGTTGTGTAACAGGTAGAGATCTCTCCTGCTGATCGGAGGACATGCACCTCTTTGTTTTCTCTGATTTGGAGCCTTTGGCTCCTGCCTCAGGGTTTTCCCCATGGCTCCATGAATAGGGTTACCAGGTAGACCCTGCCAAAAAAACGAACACACTTGATCATGAGCGGGGGGGGGGAGAGGGACTGACCGGGAGGGGGGTGGGGCAGGAAGCAGAGCTGGCAGGGGAGTTCTGGGGGCCGCGGGACTAGCCGGGAGAAGGGGGGGGGGACGGGAAGCAGAGCTGGGGGGGGGAACTGGGGAGCTGGCCGGGAGGAACAGTGGGGGGCTGGGAGGAAGGGGGGCCGGGAAGCAGAGCTGGGTAGGGTCGGGGGCTGCAGGGCTGGACCGGAGGAGGGGGAGGGCCCGGAGGAAGGGGGGTGGGAAGCGGAGCTGGCGAGGGGGGTGCAGCCACTGGCCGCAGCCGAAATCCTTCGGGCCGCGCCCCCAGCAGGCACTACCTCGAGTTGCTCGTAGAAGCTGGGCGGGGGCAGGGGGCGAAGCTGGGAGCCACCCCCTCCACCCCCCCGCCCGGCTTCTGCATGCAGTCAGAGGCTCCCAGTTGGGAGGCGGGGCTGCAATTGGTGCCGGGAGCCTCTGGTTGTGTGCAGAAGCTGGGCGGGGGGAGTTGTTGGGAGTCCTGGCCCGCCCCCCCCCCCCCGGCTTTTGCACGCAACCAGAGGCTCCTAGTGCCATTTGTGGCTCTGCCTCCCAGTCGCTCCCCCACCCCTGCCAGGCTTCCATCCGGCGCCCACCTGGGAATTCAGAAAATACCGGACATTGCACATGTCCGGTATTTAGTGAATTTTTCTGCCGGACAGACGGTGCAAATACCGGACTGTCCGGTAGAAAACCGGACACCTGGCAACCCTATCATGAACCTTCAGAGACTCTTATTCACGCGTTCCACTTTGAAACATGGTTGGGCAGCATCGTGTTCTATAGATGCTGGTGCTATGGGACGAGTTTGGCAAGTCTCAGTCCTGTTCTTGGGGGAGGATCTTAAGCCACTAGTGCAGGGGTGGCCAACCCGTGGCTCGTGAGATGCCTGTGGCTCTTCACCCCTGAAAGTGCGGTTCGTGAAGTCCACCTCCCACGGCTCGCGAAGCCGCCTCATGCGCCCCTACACACGGCCCCCGGCTCCCTGTGCTCACTGGGGGCAGGGAAGCCATCCAGCGTGGCAAAATGGTGGTGGCTGATGGGAGCCTGATGTGGCCAAAAAGCCTAACCCGCAGTTTTTAAAGGGGCAGCATCCTTTTTTTCTTTTTTTGCTCAACAATTCTGGTGCGGCTCTTTGCATTTTTTCCACCGCTGTTTCGGCTCTCTTCGTTTAATGGGTTGGCCACCCCTGCACTAGTGGGCTTGAGTACAGTTACTGGCTCAGCTCTTTGCTACTTGTAATCTGGTCCCATGTACCACTGAGAGGTGCTGTTTGTCCTGCAAAAAGGAGCTGTATTTGACCCTTGTTCTAGCAGAAGATGTCCCACACCTGGCAGATGGAGAGTGCTCCTGCACAGCAGGTGTTAAACATGGCTTATCCTGTCCCCAGCAGCAAGGCAACAGTCCTGGTCAGTGTGTGGTGGGAGACAGGGCAGGGATGTGTGTAGTGTAAGGGCAGCCATGTGGCATTGCTCACAGGTAGTCTATCCAGCCTGAAGAGTGTGCTGGAGGGGCTTGTTGGCTAGCTAACTTGTACAGATACCAGGCTTCTGGTAACTGGCCCTGGCACCCTTCCTAGCCCCAAAGTTACAGGAAGCGGGAATCCCATGTGCTTGGTAACCATCTGGATTCTCCTGCTGAGATTCCCTTGGCACCCACATGCAAGACAGGTCACCTCCATTTTGTGGTTCATATGGAAAAAATACCCTGACCTCTGCATGGAAGTTTGGAGCCCTGGGAATGTCTGGATCAGAAGGTGCAAGTGCAGGTAGGCAGCAAACACAGAGGCAGGAAGGGCTGATGGTCACCGCGTCAGAGGACAGGGTGGCAGGGAGCAGAAGAAAGCTTCCTTGTGAAGGTGAGAGTGATGTGCTTGCCCATTTTCCTTTAGCAGCTGCCTTATCCGCCCTACCCTCAGATGGCGCCAGGTCCAGCTGTGGGCGTTAGCCTTAGGAGCCTGGGGTTGGGGTTTCAGGCCCTGCCCCCTGAGAACCCACCACTACGTTGCCCATGGCTGGAATTGGTGCCACCTGAGGGTAGTGAGGATAAGGCAGCCACTGATGGCACAGTGGTGAGCTGGATCCTCCTGTGGCCTGATGGGTAAGGGGTTAGCCTCTAGATTCTAGGTTTGCAGGTTCAAGACCTATCCTCTGCTGGGTACTCCCAACTAGGTTGCCCAATCCTGTGGAGAAGCTGTTTACATGATGGGGTACCAAAAGGAATCATGTCAGATTGGCTAAAGCCCTTGACTTGCATCTAGAGCCGATTATCTCATTGTAGAAGGCAACAAGGTTGGTCAGGCATGACTTGCTGTTGTTGAATCTATGCTGACTGTTCCTGATCAGCATCCTCTCCTCCAAATGGATTCCTTGAGGAACTGCTGCATGATTTTTCCAGGGCCTGAGATGAACCTGACCAGTCCGTAGTTCTTCAAATCCTCCTCCTCCTTTTTTGAAGATGGGCATTATATTTGCCTTTTCCCAGTCATCTGGGACCCCCGGTCACCACGAGTTTTCAGAGATAATAGCCAGTGGCTCTCCAATCTCATCAGCCAACTCCCTCAGCACCCTCGGATGCCTTCGGTCCATCTCCAGGGACTTGTGCACACCCAGCTTTTCCAAATTCTCCTGAATTGGTTCAGTGAGTGCCTTCTCATTACCTCACAAAGCCTCCCCAAATTAGCTGACACGCTTCTGCTCAGACTTGTTTTCCTGGATTCTAATGCAGCAAAAGGGACATCTGAAGAGCTGGTTGGCTGGTTATTTTTTTGCACTGTACAATTGATGCTGTTGTGCAGGTAGTTCTAAGAATCTAGTTATAGGATGTGGCAAGTTACTTTGCCAAGTCTCATGTACGTTTTGTTTTGTCCGTCTCTAAAAGAGGCTCTGAAATACTTGGATTGTTTTGTTTACAGCCAGGTCTCCCAAGTGCTGGGGGTAGCTTTTGTATCAGAGCCAAGCGTTTTTCAGCTAGGGAGCAATGTAAGCCCCAGCTTTGCCAGCCCAAAGTGGTTGCACTAATATTTGATGTGTGTGTAGCATCTCCCATCCAGCAGGGTTGTTGTATTTGGAATGCTGAGGGGAGGTGCAGTTACACAACTAACTTGCCACTCTTGAGTTCTTTGTCTCTTTGTACGTACCCCAGCTCAAGTCCCAGTCCAGTCTTCTAACCACCCAACCAGCCTTTTTCCTCACTTAATTTTGTATTGACTTCCTAAAAAGGACGTGTGTCGTTTGACACATCGCTTTCTTCTCCAGTGCCATGCAGGTTCTGCTTTTTGAGGCTCAAGCACGAGTAGTAAAATAATGTGATTGCTTCAGAAAACTGCTGAGAAATGAGCCCCCTCCCCCCCTCACCTTTTGGACGTTGTAGAGTGGCTGATGGGAGGTTTTGTTTACACAACCAGAGTTGTCCCGTCCATAGGATGGCATGGAGCCGCTGCCCCAGGCCCTGCAGTTGGGGGGGCCTCATGGCAGCCACCTCAGCCGTCCTGTGGATAGGACCCATGGGGTTATGTGTGGGCCTGGTGCGGGGCAGCAGCAGGGGTGCTATGGAGAAGCCGAGTGCCGCTCCACCTGCTGCCCTTTCCTGGCCCTCTGCACTCGGCTTCTCCATGGCTCTTCGCTTCCACTGCAAAGCTGTGGGAGGGGGCAGAGCTGCAGGGTGGGGCCGAGCGGAGCAGGTTGCCAGGACGCTCTTGCTCCCACTGCTGTGGTGAGAGTGTGTGTCCGTCCGTCCATCCGTCCTGTTGCCACCCTGCACCAGGTTCTCAGGTAATCCTCCAGTTTGCATTACTTGGAGGAGGGAGATAGGGACAGAGCAGGGATGGGAAGGGGCGTGGAGCAGGGTTAGACCTTGGGGAAATGGATGGGGCGGAGATGGGGCGGGGCTTGTCATGGATGGGGAGGGTGACCCAGTCCCATGCCTGCGGCACTGGGGGAGGGAGGTTGCCAAAGGCACCCTGCCTCTGTAGGGCCGGCCCTGTACCTGACACAGCTTTTAGCCACACAGCCGCGTCGACGCAGTCATGTTGCTAAAAGTTGGGCAGTGTAGCCAGTGTGCATCGCCTCTTTTGCCGACAAAATATTTCCACCCAATGGCACTTGCCATGGCTAAATGTTTGTCTTTCGGGGGCAAGGAAGGTAGGGGATTTGCACCTCTTATTGTTCAGTTGCCAGTGTAGACAGAGAGTGCATCTACACTGCACCATTATTTCGGAATAACTAGCGTTATTCTGAAATAACAATGCGAGCGTCTACACAGCAATTCTGTTATTTCGAAAAAAAATTTCGAAATAACGGGCGGCTTATTCCGACTTCTGTGTACCTTGTTGCACAACGAATAACTCCTCTTCTGAAATAGCTATTTCGAAATAGCTGCAGTATGGACGCTCCACTGTTGCTATTTCGAAATAGCCCCTCACCAGGGCCATTCTAAGTTATTCCTCCTCAGTGCCTCCAGGGGCTCTACATTGAGGTAGCGCGTCCACAATAGGGGAACCTGCCTTGGACTAATTTTGAGGCTTCCCTGTAGTAGGGATGCTCTATTTCGAAATAAGATATTTTGGAATATATCTTCCGCAATAGCTTATTCCGAAATAAGTGTGCCGTGTAGACGTACCCCTAGCCTCAGTGCTATGTCTACACTGCACAGTGCTTTGCTGCTGCATGCACAAGAGAGCAAACAAAGGGCAGTCTCAGAACTAAAGTGAGATGCAACCTAACCCGAGCACAGGATGCTCTGCTGTTCGGGGAGTTCCCTAGCAGTTATTTGCTCTGCAAACACAGGCAGCCGACCCTGATGAATTTTGAATTTTTGGTTCTAGGACGACAGTGGAGTTGGTGGTGTTAATTATTTGTATTGCAGTAATGCCAAGTAGCTCCAATCACAGAGCAGGGTCCTGCTGTTTTAGGTGTCGTACAAACGCAAACATTTGCTTCAATCTTTAAGCCATAACCTCTGAGCCAGAGTTCTAATTTTCTTGATTTTTTACAGAGAAGATTAAAATATACATATAAATAAAATCAGAGATTTTATTTTTTAAATAAAACACACTAAAATCAAGGAAACAGTATTCTCTTCCTCCTCCCCAAAATTATATACATAAATATTGGTAAAGAAAGGTCACTTACTAACTCTTTGTAATGGAAAACTTGTGTCTGGAATGAGAGGAGCACTACTTTCTTTAGTGGCAAATATTGTTTTGTATGTTTAAAAAAATGTTGGCAGTTTTTTTTTGTTTGCTTTCTTAGAAGAGTCTTTCACCTGAGCTCACAGTGCTGGAATTCACTTCTGTACATGGGAGAGGCTCCTTGTCCACAATTATTTCCATCTGTGACTCTCTCACGGCTGTTGTTCCTCTTGCAAAATTTCTCCAGTGCCTTTCCCACCCTCAAAATCTGGTAAACTCCATCTTTTGCAGTTACTCTCTCCAGCTGGAAATGACTCAGTGGCAACCACTGGGATTAGAGTGTTAAGAATCATCCATATGGCTTATGTGTTGACTACCTTGGTGGCAGAGAATGTATGTGTTTGGCTGTGGACTTGTATGGCCCTTTTAAAGTGTCCTGTTCTAAGTGAAGCCCTCCAAGCTGTATACAATACTGAATTTCCTTAGGGATATGGCACATGAAGCACATGATTTAATTTCACTGAAATCAGAGGAGTAATATTGGGACAAATGTGACCCTTTATGTTGTTAGGGAGAGGTTAAAACTAGAGCCTTGGATCTTAAAACCAGGGAAAAGTGGAGATCTGATTTGCACCTGAACCTGCACCTTTGGCTCTGCTTAGATTGGATCCAGAAAGTTTTGTGTTCCCAGTCTGTTTGGATGTGGCTGAAATATAAGCAAAGTTCTGGTTAGAACTTATAACTGTTGAACGTGAACCCTAAATCGGATTTTGCTTCAATAAACCAAACCCAGCTCTGATACAGAGCCAAACATCACCTCTAGCGAATGTAAGCCATGTGATGCCTTCCCAGAGCGCAGAAAAGCTAATGTGGACAGGTTATTAACTTTAAGCACTTGAAGTCAATGGGACTTAAGCACATGCTTCATGTTAAACTATGCTTTGTAGCTTGCTAGGTTGGGAGCAGAACAAGGATCTCACAGGAAGCTGCTCAGCAAGTTCCCCTCACCTTGCTGGCTGGTTCTCCTTCACTTGGAGGGACTGCTCCAGGCATGAAGAGACTTCAATCTCCATGGCCCATTCAAACCTTGTTGTCTCTGAGCCAGCAAAGAAGGTGGGCCCATGAGCAGTGGTGGGTTTGTGACGTGGATGTTTAGTCAGTGCTGACCGGACAGAGTCTTCTGACTCACACAGAATCAATAATTTATTTGCCAAATTTTGCCTTTTTTCCTGCTCGTGAATTGTCTGTGCACTGATTGCAAAACTTTTGATTTAATTTATTGTTCACAGTTACTTCTGACTTTTGTCAGCAACCATTCATGCAATGAATTGGTCCCATAAGTCATGCCATCAAGGGAACGGAAACATACCCATGCAATTTATGGAACTAGCCAGTGTCACCTGCCTTGGGAATTTTATAATCTTACTTCCAATTTGACATTCATTGCTGGCAAATATGCAAGTGCAAAATTAGCTCAGAGTGTTTGCACTAGTCAAAGAGAAACGCTTGTCTTTGTGGAAAGAACCAATAATACAATAAATCTGATTTGGCTTTCATGTTCAAGAATAAAGGTATACTCCCATAACCTGTTTAACATATTTTACCAGTTCAAATTTGCTAGTGTCCTGCTATGGGATTTACTGTCTCCTAGCTCAGTGTTTCTCAAGCAGTGGTACGAGTACCCGTTGGGGTTCTCGAGAGAAGTCTGGGGCGTACGTCAACACAACTGAAATTTGGAGAAAACTGAACTTTTGTTTTAAGTTTTACAGCGCTTTATTATTTTTGTACTTTTTACACCCAAACATTTCATCACCTGCCAGGCTACGATTAAGTTGTTTAAACAAATGTGTCGCAATGGTAGAAAAATATTTTGTGTTTGGAAACTGTAGGTACTGGGGTACTTATATATATATATATATATATTTTAAAGGGGGTATTTATAATTTTTTTTTGAAAAAGGGGTACTTCATAAAAAAAGGTTGAGAAACACTGTCCTAGCTCATGACCATGCCTCGTAGCCATCCACTACCTGCTTGTGTAGGTACCTCGAATACCACATCACGTCTGAACAGGGTGAAAGAAGCAGGCTTTCCTCTTAATTGGTTGCAAATGCTTTGGCTACAGAAGTAGCAGTCGACTCAAAATGAGTGATGCCTGCGTATTCCTGCAGCACCTCCCCGGAACGTATCATAACAGCTTTTCATCTGGGAAACTGAAGGTGCTTGGCATTCCCACTGTATTGTTCCTGTTTTCTCACAGGTGCAACGTACAGACTGCAGCCACTGAAGTACCGTTTGCTGATTCTCAGCATTCCAGGCGATAACTAAGTGGTCAGCTAATCGCTGGCTCTTAATCCCAGGCACTCAATTGTCGCATTTGTTGCTGGAGTCGTAATTGGCAGGAAACGAGATCTTACTGGGTCATGTTGTTTCGAAGGAATTATCTTCCTGGTGCCACCTGGCCCTAGAATTCTGATGTTTCACTTGTCTCTAGCCATTTGTATGGCATTCATTGTGGTAGTATGTGAATCAGCCCCCCAGCTTCTAGCCTCGCTGCTGGGACCATGGTGCTGCCGTGATAAGAGGCCGTAGCTCTTCTTCTGAGGCTGGGATTGTTTGGACAAACCGGCAGTGCGGTGTGCTTCCTAGGTAACTTGCCATGTAGCCCAAGGCTTTTCATTCTCTCCCACAATCCCCCTTTACAGGGAAAAGGGAGGGTGTACAGCTGGTGAAATATGGACTAATGTATCCTAAGTGATAAGACGTTCACAGTGCTCTGGATTTCGTACCATATGCTGCCTGTCAGGTTGTCAGGGCCATTCTGTCAGCTATTTCTGTTCTGGAGGTTGGCGTAAGTGTTGGATGCTCATGAGAAAACTACTGTTTGTGCTGTAGCAACTAACTCTTGGGGGGGGTCTTCTGTGCCCCACTAAAAATAAGGAGAGAGCTCTTTCCCCTGTCTGATTCCCCTTTCAGATTTTTGCAAGTGAGCTTAGGCCAGGATATCCTGGGCCTCGATCCAGAGTTTCTAGTCTCTTTGGGACACAGGGGCAAGTGAGTTCTCTTGCAATCTGCTTCTGTTCCCCTCTGTTGGACAAACAGTCTTCCTCTGTCCAGCTGCTGTGAGTGCCTCCAGCCACCTGTTAGTCTTTCCCATGGGCTTTTACGTTGCTGAAATAATTCATTGTTCCCTTCCGGGCCCAAAGCTTCCCCTCTGAACCACAGAGCCGCCTCCAGGTCCTGGGTGTGTCTGTGAAAGTTGGGCAGAGGGACCCAGGAGGTTTGGGCATGGTGTATGCATTGCTTGGACATCAGGTTTGCCGCAGTCTCTGCCCAACCCAAATCTGTGGGGGGGTTTCGAGGAAGGTGCTGGGAGACTAACAGTATGGGAGCTGATGGACAGGCCAGCATGTGGTTGTTCAGTTGGGGCTTCACTACTGTTTGCTTGGAGTGTACGGTAATGGAGCTGTTCCCGCTTGTAGGAATTCAGATTCACAAAGGGCATTAGTGCCTAGGAAAGCCCCCGGATTCACACACGCTGTGTAGCCAGTGACTGGAGGGAGTTGGGCGCCTCAGAACGGGATTCACAGAAGCCAGGCGCAAGGCAGAAAGCCGCCTAGGCTAGCCAAGGGAAGACGCCCAGGAGAAGGGTACGTCCTAAGCTCCAGTCCCTCTCAAGGAGTTCAGTACCTAAATTGAGGTTGGAGCCGCCTTCTGCTTGGGATGCTCAGCTGGGAGCCTTCTCCTGGCTTCAGCATTTCTTGTAGCCCAGGGTACTTACCCAGGATGGGGGCCCCCTGTTTGAGTCCCCGCTCCGACATGGGAGCAGACACCTCGCTAGTGTGTGTCCTGCTCAAAGAGCCGTGAGACAGTCTGTTGTGGGCGCCTCCCGTCTCTCCTGTGGAAGCCGTTGCACTTTGGCTCCACAAATACATACCATTGAAGCAGAAGGCTGGGATCCTGGGTCTCTCCTGGGCATGCCCACCCCGCCGCCAGGCTACAGAGCCCAATGACTTTTATTATCCCCAGGGGAGATTAAAGGAGAGCCACTCTCCAGTAGCTCATTGGTACTCAGCCGAGAGGTGGCCGAGCTTTTTCAAATCCCTTCTCAAGCGGTGGGGCCTTGAGTTGGGGGGAGGGAGGTGTCTCCCACATCCTGGATGAGTTCCCTCCCCAGGGGGCTCAAGTTACAAAGGCAGTTTTCCTTCCCGCCCGCGACGTTCTGTGTGGAGCTAGGTGTTGTGAGAACACACCACCTGGCCGGGGCCCGGCGTGCAAGTTAAGCAGAGGGACACCTGCCTTCCCTGGTTCACAAATTGCCCTGGGGCTCTGGACTGGATGGTGAGGGACGAGTGTTCATGCCCAGAGGCAGAAACAAAGGCGCCGAGCAATTCTGCAAAGTACAGGCGCTTGCAGTGGTTGGCAGCAGTAGAGCAGGAGTTTTGAGACAGGCAGTGAAGCTTAAATCTGGGATTTAGGCACCTACCTGCCACCTTAGGCACCTAAGCTCCTTTTTGAGGCTCTAGCCCTCCCTGTCACAGTGCTACATGCTGCCGCCAGTGGGAGCACCAGCAATTGGCTCCAAACCCTCTTCAAGCAGCTTGTGCGACTGCCACACATGCTCACGGGCAAAGTTAGCTGTGCAGGGCCTGAGACACCCACCTGAACCATCCTGAATCCCTTCAGTAGATGGCACTGGTGTGGCAAGTAGGGTGGCCATCAAAGTACCTCAAGAATAGAGGACAGTTGCATTTAGTGCATAGGGGGCCCAGGGCAAGGGGATGTGGGAGGGGCAGTTCAGGAGTCAGCGCTGCGGGGGCAGGGGTCCAGGGCTGCCCTCCCCTCGGCAGCCGGGAGCAAGAGAATTTTCCCTTCGCTCCCTGATAGTTAGGGGAAAGAGACTTGCTACACGCAGCACCAGCCCCCCGTCCTCCCAAAAGGGCACAGGGGGAGGGGCTAGTAGATGGGGGAGCGCACACCCTCAGCCAGCCCCGTTCACCTGCCTGGCTACTGGATGCTTAGTAAGGCAGCGTGCCAGAGAGCCAGCTGCAAGGAGCTGCAGCCGAGAGCTCCAGCCAGCCGCCGCCTTCTTGCCATGGTGCCATGCCAGGGCGCACCAGCTAACTTGCTAACTTTCACCTCTGGTCTCAAGAGAAAAATAGAGGCCATAAAGCCGTCCTTTTTCATCTCGACAGAGGACAGAGTGTAGCAAAAACCAGCACTGTCCTCTCTGAGTGAATAGCCACCCTAGTGCGTAGTCCAGGGGTGGGCAAGAGGCTGCCAGCGGGCCGGATGCGGCCTGGCAAGCCGCCGGATCTGACCTGCAGCTGCCTCACTGGGACCTTTAAACACAGCGCAGCCACAGCCGCTTTAATTGTGGCTGCTCTATTCTGGGAGCGAGGAGGAGACTTTGTGCTTTGTCCCACCCTCAGCAAAATCTCTCAACTCCCATTGGCCAGTTTCCGACCAATAGCAGCAGAGATATTTTGCTGGCAAAGGGGCAGCCAATGAAGCCTCCTCCCTCCTTTCCCCCCCTCCTTCACCCTGCCCGGAGCAGAGCCTCCTGGAACAGCTTGGGACAGCCTTCAGGTTCCTGCAGGGCTGCTGGCTGGGAGCTGCCTTGGTAAGCGCCTCCCAGCCAGAGCCTGCCTCTGGCAACCCCACCCTCTCTCCTCCCCCCAACTACCTGTCCCAGGCCACCACCTAAACTCTAGGTTCCCCTTTCCCTCAGGTCACAACTCCCTCCCAGACCCTGCATCCTCTCCTATGCCCTTCTGACAGGCCAGAATCCTCTCCTGCACCCAAATACCCTCACAGACCCTGCACCCCATTCCTCTGCCCCAAGTCATCACCCAAACCCTCTGCACCCCCTTCACCCAGGTCACATCTCCCTCTCAGACTCTGCATCTCCTCTGAGAGCCCCTCCCTTAGGCTAGAAACCTTTCCTGCACCCAAACTCCCTACTGGACTCTGCACCCCCAAGCCTCTGCCCTGATCACAACCCCTTCCTTCACCCAAACTCCCTCTCAGAATCCACACCCCCTCCTGTACCCTAGTCTCCTCCCCCTAGTTTCCTTCTGCACCCAACCACTGTCCCAGACCCCAAACCCCTTTGGTAGAAATGCAGCCCTTGACCACTTGCCAAAATCTTGGAGTGGCTCCCATTACAAATTATTGCCCACTCGTGGCCTAGTCATTGCAATACTGGACATTTCTCCAGGGCATTAGCTTGAGATCAGGTGATAAGGATTAAGTCATGGGAGCCGGGGGTATGTCAGCTGCACCCTGGCCATGACTGACTGCACAGTCTCGGGTGATGAACAGAGCAGAAATTGGCCGGAGAGACAGAGACAGCTCTTCCAGGTCATGCACTCGAGCGCTGACTACGGGACGGAATTCGGTCGGCACTGATCGGTGTCGTAATTGCTAACCCCTGTGCCTCTCTAGGAACTGAACTCTGAGGAGGAGTCTTGGCCGCGGCAGCGCTCTGATCAGGAGCATTTCAGCTGGGTCGTGTGTTCAGGGGGGCAGCGCAAATGGAAACTATTTGGGTGTTTGGGGGAGATCCCCTCTGACCTCTGGGAGTGCTTGGACCTGCAAAACGGGGGCGTGCAGAACAGAGACCTGGGAGGCTGGAGTCCCAGCTTTACTGGCCCTGACAGCTGATTGACCCTGGACACTTCTATACTGTAGTTTCTTTCTCTGCACAGGAGTTTTCTCTTCCTAACACCTCCCACCCCCAATCACAGGCCCAGAATCCCTTTGTCTAGGTGCTGAATCAGCACAGAACATTTCCGTTGCTGCACAGATGTGTCCTAGATGTACTGAGCTGTTCCTTCCCTTCGCATGTGCACTGCACTGAAACCTGAGCCTGTCTCCTAAGCTTGTTTTGGCTATCTTGGAGTCTGGGCTGCTGCTGGCAGCCCGCTTCCACTCAGGTGACTGTGTGTTACATGAAAGTGCCATTTATCCAGGAGAATTGATTCTTCCTCATCCGTTCCGCCTGTCTCCGGCAAGCAGGCCAATTGTTTGCTAATGTGTTAAATTCAGCATCCCTTCTCTGGCACATGCTTCACTCCTCGTTTAGTGCTGGCCTCGGGCATTTCTGCCAAATGCAGATGGGTTGTCAGGCACAGGGCGGCTTGGGGCATTTCTCTTTGTATTGCCACCTCAGTGCGTGGCTTTTCAAAGGGGCTGGCGACAGCTCTAGGGAGCGACAGCTGCTCTCTAGCCACAGAGCGGGTGGAGCCTGGGCACTAGCTTTTCCCTGCTTTAAGAGAATGAGGGGAGGTGTCTGCAGCCTGTCTTTTGGCAGCAGTGGCAATGTGGACACACTTAAGGATGGTAGGAGGCGGGTCATTGGGTAACCATGTAGTCGATACAGTTTGTACCGACTACATGACTAGTCGATCAGGGAAGAAGGCACTCAGAGGGCGCGCAGGCAGCTCAGCTCCTTTTAAACTGCAGAGCTGCAGCAGGGGCAGCTCCGGGACTCGGTGCAAGCAGGGACTGAGCCGGGCTTGCTCAGTCCCAGCTCACGCCAGGTCCAGCAGCCGCTGTCCGCGGGGGACCCAGACTGCCGCAGAGCAGCCTCTGTTCGTGGTGGCCAGGGCAGCAGTGCTGGGGCGGGGAGCGGCTTTTAAGCTGGCTTCCCCCAGCACCAGCTCCTGCTTCCCCCCACTTGCCTCTGATATAGAGGCAGCAAGGGGGAGGGGAATGCAAATAGTTGTCTCGACTACCCGATAAGCCTTGGCTTATCCCGACTAATCGACCACTCTTTTACATCCCTAGGGCACACCCAATAGGAACTGGGCTGGGGGGGAGTCACCTCATTCCACTTGCAGCATGAGGGGCCCCAGCTGATCAGATGGAACATGCTCATTCGACAGGCCCACATAAGGAGTGCCTCAGCTAAACCCCTGCTCCTTCGTCTTCAGAGGCACAGGCCCCCTTCGACTGAATAGGAGAGTGCCCTGAGCTGACTTTACTGGGGCCTTTTAGTCTGTCTAGGCCCAATCCAAAGGTCAGCTCCTCACACATCCGGAACGCTACCCTGAAATTCGCCTTCCCGCAGCCTAGAAGGGCGGGAGCCGGGTCTGAGCCATCTCAATTCATTGTCGCCCCTGCTGTTGCCAGTGTCCCTTGCTGCCATATGGTAGCAGGGGCCTCTGGCCATGCTGCTCCGTTCTCAGTGGAGGACAAATCAGTGATGTGGAGTTGGGGAGTATATAGATGTATCAGCCAGCATGCAGGGCAGTCTCTTCAGTCCCGAATCTCTGCACTAGCGCCCACTTCCCACGGAGCAACTGTGGCTCAGGGCTCAACTCTAATGGGAGCCCCAGGTAGACAGTAAACTCACCTGCTGCTCACACCACTCCCCCTCTCCCCAAACAGCCTCTGCACCAAAACCCTGCATGATTCTAAACTCCCACTGCTGCAGCACGCCTTCAACACTTGCTCGCGGGCTCAGGAACTAGCTGTGGAATAGCAGCAGCTCTTCCTGGCGGTGCCTGCCGTAACTAAATGCTGTGACTAGTGGACCTAAATCTAGCCCCTGGTGCCCAGTGCTTCATTTTCAGTGGGGACAGGTTTTCCTTTTCTGTTCAAGGTTTCGGGTGGAGAGACCTTGGGCTGCTTAGTCCCATGGCAAACAGCAATCACCATTAAAAAATCTCTTTTATTAAAGAGAAAGGAGGATGAGTTGAAGCATTTGCCATATGCAGCATTAAGCAAGACTGTGCAGCGATATCTCTTATCCCCGTTCCCTCGACCTGGAGAGAGCTGGAATGAGTGCCCTCCTGGGGGAAGGGACAAGAGGTGAGAAGAGGCTGTCTGGCACTGCTGTTGAAGTCCAGTCCTGCCTCCTTGAAGACAAAGCAGGACACACGCCCAGAAGCCAAGATAGAAACTGCAGCGTCAGTTGCTGGGGCTTCCTCTCCTGCTGTGAGGCCAGGGACGCTGCCCTAGCTTTGAGCTAGCTCATTAGAAGTAGCAGTGCAGGCCTGGTGGCCAGGCTTGCCTCGAGAGTACGCTAGGTGTGTGCTCAGGTGGCTCCCCTATGCTGCCTCACTCTCCTGCTGTTTTTAGTGGGTGCACTGGGAAGCCTACATCCGTTGTCCTGACTGGATGGGTGGTTCAGTGCCACAAACTACCCACTAACTCGCCTTTGTCCTACAGTTGCAGAGGTGTTAAGTGCGCCATTCCCCTTGGTTAGTCTCTCAGGATGTGCTAACTAAACAGTCTGTTCCAAACCTCCACCTTGCAGTTTGCTGGGACGTTCTTGGGCATGGCCAGGACTACGCTACAGAGCTATCATGGTTGCTAAGGGGGCTGAAATCCACCCCCCGAGTGACATAGTTATACAGACCTGGCCTCCTGGTAGACAGGCTAGGTCATAGCCTCTCGGGGCTGTGGATTAACTGCGCTGATGGGAGAAGCTCTGCAGTTGGTATAGGAGCATCTTCACTGAAGTGCTATGTTTTAAGCGTCGACCGGCCCTACTTTCCCTACACCAGAAGACAAGCTCTGTGTAAGCTCCACAGAAGCTTCTCTCTCTCAGGGGTGGCCACTCATTGACCCCAAGGAGGAGGAACCCCTCTCTGAGCCTGGGTGGGCTGCGTTGGAGCCTGCACCTTTAAGTTCACAGAGGCCTAAGGGTGGGGCAGGAAGTATAAAAGCTCAGTTGCTGGACAGAGCAGAGGCCTAGGGATCTGGTGGACGTGGACGTCTGGCCTGGACTACCAGGCCCAGGCGAGGAGACTTTTTGTGCCCTGTCCCTACATGCAGAGTAGCCGGACCTTGCAAACCCGCTGCTGACCAGGACTCAGGTACAGACCGATGGGGAGTCTGGAAGTGACCCAGGGGAAGCAGAGGATGGTCAGGTGGACCTGACAGCCCTTTGATGTGTTTTGGCGTGTTTCCCTCTGGCCCCAGTGGCCACCAATGCTGCCACTGCTAGGGCCCTGGGCTGGGATGTGGTGGAGTAGGGAGGGCCTGTGTCCCCCTTGCCACCTCACATACTGGGTGGTAGTCTCCTCCTCCTCCCCACTTGTGCTGGGAACTGATAGTTTGTCTACCAGGGCCTGACCTAAAACTGATTAAGGGAACTGGATGTTTGCTTGCCCTGCCCTTTGGCCCTACGGTCTTAAATGGACCATCAGATTAGTAGATAATGGCCCGATCACCAGTTGGGGCCCAGGACTAAGTGAGACCGCTTGCACCCCCCCCCCCCGGATGTTGGACTGAGAATAGATATTGCCTCCCCCACCTTCTCACACCTGCCTTGTAACAGTGACTCAGAAGGAGGACTATACTGAGGGGTACCTGCTGCAGCTTCTCCATCAGCCAAGCAAGCTGTAACTGCCTGCAAACAGCTTGCCACCGGCCGGGCGGGAGCCTCTCTGCCAGAGCCTTGCTGTGGGAGGATGTGAATCCTTCTAAAAAGGAATAAATACCGGAAACACTGCAGCTGCCAGGGGCCTGGGAGTGAAAGGACAGAGAAACCCTGCTGCAGCAGCTGCTGGCTGCACTGAACAGCTGTGGCTGCCGGGGCTGGAGAGCAGGTATTGCAAGGAGCAGCAGGGCCCAGGAGGAATGCCGTATCCTCTGTGCTGTAAATAAAGGCTGACGCCGTAGCACTGAGCTTCTCTCTCCGTCTGCACGGTGGTGCCTTTAGCAGGGTCCTTGCTTAGCTGTGCCTGGTTCTGCTGAGCGTGGTCTGCATGGCTGCTCTGTGAAATCCCAACAGCTGGCTTTGTCTGGGTGCTGTTTCCAGATTGCAAACCCCCTGCTGTGTTGCTGTCCTCGCCTCTGGCGGGTTGGCCTACTTCAAAGCTCTACCCGCTTTCTGAACAGTGTTGCTCAAATCCAGAGGTCGTGCCAAATGTTGGATGGAGGAGTCTGGGTTAACACAGGAAAATACATCAGAACGGCCATACTGGGTCAGACCAAGGGTCCATCTAGCCCAGCATCCTGTCCTCTGACAGTGGCCAATGCCATGTTTCTCAAAGTGGGCCCCTTGGCTGCGGAGCCACTCAGTAAACAAACCGGAGTGGCCCATTAGCAGCTTTCTGAAAGTGGGCTCACGGCCCACTTTGAGAAACACTGTGTTATGGGAACAAATAAACAACTTTTCCTTATTCACTTTCTCCATGCCAGTCATGATTTTATAGACCTCTATCATGTTCCCTCTTAGTTTCCATTTTTCTAACCTGAAAAGTCCCAGTCTTAGTAATCTTTCCTCATACAGCAGTTGTTCCAAACCCCTAATTGTTTTTGTTGCCCTTTTTCAATGCTAAGATACCTTTTTTTGAGATGAGATGACCACATCTGTACACAGTATTCAAGATGTGGGCATACCATGGCTTTATATAAAGGCAGTAAGATATGTTCTGCCTTACTCTCTAGCCCTTTTTAATGATTCCTTGCATTCTATTTGCTTTTTTGACTGCCACTGCACACTGCATGGTTGTTCTCAGAGAACTATCCACAATGACTAAGAGCTCTCTTGAGTGGTAATATCTAATTTAGTCCCCATCACTCTGTATGTATAGTTGGGATTGTTTTCCAACACGCATTACTTTGCATTTATCATAATTAAAATTAATTTGCCATTTTGTTGCCTGGTCACCTAGTTTTGTGAGATCCTTTTGAAGCTCTTCAGTCTGCTTTGGATGTCACTATCTTGAGCAGTTTAGTATCATCTGCAAATTTTCCCACCTCATTGTTTACCCCTTCTCCAGGTCATTTATTATTCCAATTGAATTAATGAATTGAATAGGATTGGTACCAGTATAGACCCCTGCAGGACACCACTAGTTACCTTTCTCCATTGTGAAAACTGACCTATCATGTCTCTATTTGATTGCCTTCTACATTCCTTTGTCCCCCCTGACTCTGTCCCAGCATTATCCTGGCCTGTTCCCTACCTTTCTGCCTCTCTCCACCCCCAAATCCTCTCTGGACAAGAGCGTGTTTCCTGTTCACCTTCCCAGTGAGGCTGGTGGTGAATTAACTCTTGATGCAAGTGAATCGACAGCTCTGCTTTTAGATCGTTGCATAATGGATAAAGCATGGACTGGGTCCCAAGAGATCCAGGCTTGATTTGCACCTCTGCCACTGGCTTGCTGGGTGACCTTGGGCATGTCACTTCACTTCTCTATACCTCAGTTTTGCCTTCTGTAAAATGGGGACAACACTGCCAGCCTCCTTTTGTGAAGTGCTGGGATTAGTGAGCTGGAGGGATTGTTTTTCTCTCTGCCACAGCTGTGGATTGCAGTGGTGCTGAAGTTAGATTCCCCCTCATGTAAAAGAAGGTGGGAGCTGATAGGGTGGTGTTCTCTGAGGGCCAAAGACTCTGGAGCTTGCTCATCTCTTTGTCCTGAAATAGCCTTTCCAGGCTGCAAAGGTCACCTGGGGGTTTGGGAGAGGGCTGAGGGTGTGCTCCTGCAGTGATGAATGGGAGAAAGGAGTGATTATAGGCAGGGGCTGGCTGGCTGGGTTCCAGCTGAGCTGATCACTGTAATGCTGCTAAGATTTAATTGCATTGTTAATGGTTTGTTAGGGAGTCTGGAGCAGTGGATAGGCCTCTCTTGTTGTTTAAGCAGAAATAAATAAATACAACAAAGTAGGAAGTAGACAGGGACAGCTCAGGTCCAAGGGGGAAACACAAAGCTGAGTCTTTGGACTCAGGTTCTGCCTGCCTGTGTTTTACTCTGAAGGCTGTTGTTCCTGGGGCTTTCTTCCCAAGACCTTCTGCTCGCCCTTTGTCCAGCCAAGTGCCGTAGGCCTGGGTTCAAGGAGCTCGGTCTATTACGCTTGGCAGAGAATGCAAAGGGCTGACTTGATCAGACTGGAAGCATCTATTGGTCCTCTGTTGGCTGTGAGTACTTACAAGCCACAGCTGGTAGAGGCTGGTGCTTGGTGGAGGTTCTGCACATGACACTATGTGTGAGTTCACACCACATGTTCCCCTGGCTTGCTTCTAGGACCCACTGCAGGCCTGGAGCTCAGACTGAGTGTGCTGCTTTCAAGCCTGTGGGTCAATGCAGAATATTTCTGCAGCCATGCTTAGTGTGTCCATGCTTGAGAGGTCATCAAGTCCAGTCCCCTGCCCTCATGGAAGGACCATCCCTGACAGATTGACCCCAGATCCCTACATAGCCCCCTCAAGAGTTGAACTTACAACCCTGGGTTTAGCAGGCTAATGCTCAAACCACTGAGCTATCCCTCCCCCAGACCTGAAGTAGCTTTCCATGTGGAGCAGCAAAGCCACAGTAACGCGACCTTCAGCACAGACCCCCTCGCCTGACCCCGCTAACGCTGCTGCAACTTGGCTGCTCCAGGCCCCGAGTAGGTAAACTGAAGCTAGTCCTGGGAAGCCAGCATGAACTGCAGTCTCACCCGGTGACTGTAGTAAAGCCAGCCCCTGGAACGCTAGCAGGATACACTGGCACCCTTCAGATGGGTGCTTCGGACCACTGAATACACTGCATGGCAGAGCTGTAAGCCAGCCTCAGTCTCGTGTCCCATAAGCCACCATCCCCACTGCTGCTGAGGGGGGTCTCAGCAGAGGCCAGGGAATGAACGGGCCGTGGAGACTGAGCTCCTGGTGCAGGGAGCTCACTTTACAAGAAGACTGAGGAAGGGAGCTTCCACTGCTGCCGTACTTGTCCTGAGGATAAGGAAGGTTCAAGGCCGGGTCTGACAATGGGACACCTTTCATCAGCACTAATGTCATCTTAAAAATAAAATATTTGGGCGGGGGGGGGGATTTAATTTTTTTTTTTCATTGTTCAACTAAGCTTGGCTCTTCTTGGCTGAAGAACTTCTGTAGGTGCTTTTGAGGCAGATAAGTGTCAGTGCCTGCATTTGACCACTGGGGAAACTGAGGCAGGCAGGTGTATGGTCTGCTTTCCATGGACACTGAGCACCTACAGCTCCTATCTGAAGGCTGCTTTGGATAGTAAGCATCTCTGGAAATCAGGCCCAAGGTCACACAATGAGCCACTGGGAGGGCCAGAAAAAGACTCCAGGAGTCTTGCTCTAATAGCCAGGCAGTAACATTTTGCTTAGCTTGGCCTTCTTTCTCCCCAGTAGAGTGGAAGCACTTGGGAAAGAGTAAACAGCCCTTAGTATTGGTTCTTCTCTTTCCTCATGCATGCAACCTCCCCGAGCTCTGTGGCATGGCATTGAGATGTGCAGCGGGCACAGGATTGCTGGCACATGCCTCTCCTGTCTACTTGTGCCTGCAGCCTGTCTGCAACCTGCTCTCTTCTCAGGAGAGGGGCTGGTGACTCTTGATGTGCCCTGATCTTCTCTCCAAGCCCCTGCAGGCAGAGTGCAGTGTGAGGGTAGGAGAAATGCTGGGGAGTGAATGAGGGAGGGAGACCTGAGGGCAAATACCAGACTGGCACAGATACATACTGAGCAGTTGGCGTGGTGCTGTTATGGGACCGGCAGGGCATCCTGGAAGGTGAACCAAGGCTGTGAAAAACAACACAGCTTGCTATTGTTCCCTGTGGTGATTCCTACCCCACGATACCAGCTGTGGAAGTTGCAGCTGGGGCTTTGGGTCCTGATCTGATTGCCTTAGTCACCCCTCTTATTAGGTGCAGGAAACTAGGACAAACTTACTAGAGGTGCTGTTTCTCCTCTGTTTCTACCTGGGGAAGGGGGAAGATGTGCTGAAGGAGTTGGAGGAAGTGCCTTCACGCTCTTTGTACAGAACCCCTAAGTCAGTGGCCTCCAACCTTTTTAAGCACAAGATCACTTTCTGAATTTAAGTGCAATGTAAGATCTATCTCAAACCCAAATATCTTTGCCCCTCCTCCTTGGTGTCCCTTCTGAGGCCCTGCCCCTGTTCACTCCATCTTCCCTCCCTTTCACCAGGCAGGGGCAGAGGGGTGAGGTGCAGGCTCTGGTCTTGGGCTAAGGGATTTGGAGTGTAAGAGGAGCTCTGAGCTGAGCTTGAGGCAGGGAGTTGGGGTGCAGGGTGCAGGCTTTGGGAGGGAGTTGGGGTTCAGGGGGTTCATGACTGGGGCAGGGGTTTGGAGCTGGGTTCAGTTGGGCACTGCTTACCTCGGGTTGCTCCTGGGTGGAGGTGCAGTGGGGCTAAGGCAGGCTCACCCCTGCCCTGGCCCTGCACCACTCTCAAAAGCAGCCAGCAAACTCCCTCCATCCCAAGCCCTGTTGTTCCCCCTGCCTCCGTTCTGTGGAGATGGAATACAGGGCGGAAGAGGGAGCACCCTGACATCAGCACCCCCTCCTCTCCTTTCCCTGCTGTGTACCGCAAGCAGGAGACTCCTGGGGTGGGGGTCAGCTCCAAGGCAAAGGGCAGGAAGTATGCAGCAGTGCAGGGAGAGGCAGCTGAAGTGCTGCACTTGAGAGCCTCTTGGCCAAACCCGTCAGGATTACCTGTCAGAGGCTCCAAGATCTACCAGTAGATCCTGACCTATTGGTTGGTGATTACTGCCCTAAGGAATCTGCTGGCTTGTTTATTCTTGGAGGTTCCTCTTACAGATGAGCCATGAAACCAGAGTCCTGGCCACACATGAGATCATAAAGGCCTGGTAGTTGTAGCCTCAAAGCCCTGACCAAATTCACATTTTGTATTTGTTTTGTCTCATTACATTTTTCCAGGTGGTTTCAGTGAGGAATTGTTTCCCTCCCGTCCAAAAAATGTGTGGTGCTGTCAGAGTTGCTTGGAAAAGCTGCAGGGTCCATCATAGAAAAACTTTGGATATTTTGATCCCTGTTTGTGTTGCACATCTGGGTGAGACGTTTAAATAACAGAATTTCTGAGACCCCCAAAATTCGGCAAGTCAGACCGTCAGTTGGGACTGAAATGTTTTGGTTTGAATCAATGCTTGGACATGACATGTTTTATTTTATTTCAAAATGTTACCATGAAAAACTTGATTGAAACTTGACATTTTTTCCTCTGGAAAATTTCAACATAATTTTCCATAAACTTTTTTATTTTGGTTGATTGGGTGCTCCGCCCCAGAGGGGGCTGCATTACCACAGATGTCTCACCTCTAAAGTGTCTCTGAAATCCTTTGGGATGAAAAGTGTTTTAAAAATGAAGTTATGACCAGATTACTCCTGAGCTTGCTCAGTGCACTTTCTGGGAAACTGTCCTACATGCTAAGAAGGCAGCCTGTCTCCAGGGTGATAGAGGTGGAAAGAGATCAGAAAGGTCGGTCTTTGCACTGTGCTCCCTTCTCCAGGGGTTGAGTTCTGGCTGAGGAACCAGGAATGCTACAGTTTGGTCTCTCCAGTGCTGTAGCATTAGTGCAGCTTCCCTTGGGGATGAGGGCAGGTGGCGTGCTAGAGCAGACAGTCACAGACTGCTGGCATTCCAGCCCTTGTGTGGTGTAGACCTGAGCGGAGCAGTGTTTCCTGAGACACCGAGTGAGCATTAAAATGTGGCTCTGCTAAAGAGGATGTTGTGGCTTCCGTAGTGGCCGTGACTGTGCTCAGTTGAAAAGTGAAGAACCTTTTACTGCAGATCCTGCAGAGCCCTCGGGGACTCTCATGCAACCCTCTTTCCCCCTCCCGTTGACTTCAGTGATTCTGGTGCAACCCTCATTGCTGACAGGGGTCTCCGTGGGCGTGGGGAGTCACGTGTCTTCTGATACTGTGCAAGAAGGAACAGATTCTGGCTCCTGCAGCCTGGATCTGAAGGTACGCTACACTGCAAGTGTAATTCCCAGGGGCCGACACTGCCCCCTCTCCCCCCCCCGTGCAGGGAAACCCCATGCACACCTGCCCCGGGGCCAACACTCCCCTGCGCCTCCCCCGGGACTGACTCACCCCTCCTGTGCGGTGCAGGGAGCGATGCTCCCTCCCGCAGTACACCCGGCAGAGCGGCTAGCGCACTTCGGGAATCGCTAGAAGTGGTGCTAAGCTGCAGGGCTTCCCGGGATGGACAGAAGTCCACACTACCTCCATTTTCACTTGAGGTAGGTAGTGGGGCTTCTCGGGGGTGGGAGGGAAATGGGGGTGGAGCGGACAGGACACCTCGCGAGCCACTGGTTGAGGCCTCGCGATCGACCAGTGGGTGACCACGGCTCTAATCCATTGGTTTGCTCTACCTCTGTCTCTCAAATCGCTCCATTGCATTGTATGGCATTTCACACCCTGACCTCCCAAGTGGCCCATGCTAGCATCACAACAGAATTAATGCAGTGACATGTAGGAAGCGTGCTGTGAAATTGATTTCATTGTGAGAGCTCTCCTGCATGTAATCAGCAGGAGGGGTTACCCTCTGCCTCCTATTCACATACATGAGATTAAACAATTTAACAGCCCGTGCAGGGGCTTGTTTGGGGGTGAGGAGGAGACTGAGCCATAATATGAGTATGTGTTTAATGCTACGAAGTTTATCTAATAGAGGAGGGGGATGGATATTCCGCCACACCAGGCATGGGGAAAACTTGAGCCAAACCTAGCATGGAGAATCTAGATCCTAGAAACATAACATAGCATACACTCTAGGCAAGACACTGTGTTCCTGTCCTGCAGCATTTGAGATTTGGAAAAATGTCCTGTTTTGTATCAGGACTAAATGTGTGGGTGTGGTTTTTGAGAGACAGAGAGAGAGACTGAGACTGAATCACCCCCAGAGAATCTAGCAATTGGGCTACTCACCTGCTACATAAGAGACCCAGGTTAGTACGTCCCTGCTCCAAATTGGGCAGAGTAGTGATCTGTCTGGACAGAGATATTATCCCACATCCACAGCTCAAACCACCAGGCTACTGACTATTCAGAAGGGGTGGGGGGCAGGGGAAGGTCTCTCCTTGGTTTAGATGTTAAATTCTATATTGGATTTGAGAAACCTCCCTGAAGAAAGTGTTGTCAAAACTGCAAAAGGTTCTGATTTCAGCAAATCACTGTTTTCTGACCAGAAACTGGGAATTCCGGAATTGCTCAGCAAATCAATTCAGCGCCCCGCGTCCTAGTTGTTATTTCTACATAATCTTTCCTGTGTTTATTTTCACTACATCCCTGTGAGGCAAGGCCATGCTGATGCCCCTATTGTTCAGATGGAGAACTGAGGCCTAGAGACTGACTTGTCTAAAGTCACACAGAGTCCCATACACAACAGGGAGTTGAAACCGCATCTTCCAATGTGTAGGCTAGTGCCCTGACCAGTGGGTTTCTCTGCATGTCACATTGGAAACAGTTGCATGGCCCTTGGAAAGTGGGATGTGACATATTATGAAGAGAGGCAGGATGGTGGTATGGTTAAGACACTGGACTGTGAGCCAGGGATCTGGATTGGCTACGGATCTTCGTGTACTACTCAGCAGGCAGGAGCCTAGCTGTTCTAAGTGCAAGTTGTCCTCCCAATAGTCTTCTGAATCAGGTCAGCATAAAACACTGAACAGGTGTTGCCAGCATTGGCTCCAACCAAAAGAACAGCGTTGGCAAGGGCTATTCTTGCGCTGGTCAAACTTTCCCTCTAAACTTTTATTGGTGGAAAATTAGGTTTATGATAAATGAATTTTTGTTGTGAAATTCTCTTTCTAAAGGGAATTTGGGTTTAAGTGAGTTGTGTGTGATGTTGTGTGTGTGTGTGTGTGTAGTGGTGTTGCTGTGGTCGTAGTGTGTTGTGTGTTGTGTTGGTGTGTGATGTGTGTGTGTGTGTGTGTGTGAATGTGTTGTTGTATGTTGTTGTTGTGTTGTGTTTGGGTTTGGGGGTGTGTGTGTGTGTGTGTGTGTCAAAGAGGAATGTCTGAAAGCCAAAACAGTCCCAATTTTTTTCCTAAATCCAAAATATTTTGTTTCTGAAATACTGCTCTGGGACTATCTAGGCTGTTTCTACACTCTGGCACGTTGAGTGCAGAAGGTGGGGGCTTGCGAGATTTCAAAATACTTCACTACTAAAGGCTTGCGTTAAAACTCCTCAAGCTTATAGGTTCCCCCAGCCTTGGATAGGTCTTGCCGCCACCACCACCCACACGCAAACCACCTTTGGAGACCCAAGAAGGCACACTTGGTAATTCCTTCCTGGGAGGTACATAGCCTCAGTCTTTTATCCCTCCCTCTGGAGGGAGATTGAAAGCCAGCTGCTGAGATCAGCTGGAAATAGAACTCGAGTTTCTCTTAAGAGTACGGTTATGTAGTCTCAGGCACATGCACACAGAACCTCCCACTTTCTAGGACACAGGAATCAGATCATGTTCTTAAAAGGATGATTTTATTTAAAAAAAAAAAAACCAACCACATTTGGTGAAACATTGCTTGGTTGCTCAATGTTACGGAGCAACTGAAAACAGGATTAAAACCACAACTGCTCCTCTGGGATTCAGCTTGGAAAGTTACAGTATAACGGGAAAGTTAGAAATGCTCAGCATAGAAAAGTCCAACAAACCCAGAAATAAAGAATAACCCTAATTGGGTCTGACTAAACATTCCCTATTCTACTCACGTATCTGTAGCTTCAAGACATAGTCCTTCCCTAGGCATGGATATCTCTGGATTCTCCATGCCTTGCTCCCTGGCTTCTTACATGTCCTTCCAGGAGGCCTTCCTTGGCCAACAAGAAAAGCTGCTGCTTCCAATTTGAATGTCCATACTCTGTTTCCATTGGCTCTCCTCCCAGTTGCAGAGACCAGGCGACCTTGTAAGACTCACAAATGCCCCTTCTGCTGTTATCTGCCCAGTCTACTTCTCTAACACTCCTGGCGCTCTCCCTTGCCCTCATCTTTTTATGCACCATCCCTGCACAAGTGGTGTTAATGCAAATGTCACTTCAGGGGCATGCAGAGTTTACAGCCTGTGAATCAGATTTCTGTGTTTTGGAGAAACTCATCTAGCTAGAGAAGTGGTTACATCCCAGGCAGTGGCAGGACACAAGAATGGCCATACTGGGTCAGACCAAAGGTCCATCTAATTCCATATGCTGTTCTGACAGTGGCCAGTGCCATGTCCCTCAGAGGAGATGAACAGAACAGGGAATCATAAAGTAAATCCCTCTCCTGTTGTCCATTCCCAACTTCTGACAAACTGAGGCTAGGGACACCATTCTGACCCATCCTGCCTAATAGCCATTGATGGACCTGTCCTCCATTAATGTCTCGTTTTGTTTTTGAACTAGGTAAGGACAACCTTCCCCCTGACTGTAGTGTGCCTCACTCACTTCTGCAGCTCCTAATGAAGCCCTAGGCCTCCCTGTTAAGCATGTCAGGTAGGGCGTGGCTACCTGGCCATTGGGTGCCAGAACTGCTTGAAATGCTTTGCAGATACTTTTCAACATAATGCAGCCTTTTTCAAATCGAGATGTAAAGGGTTAACCAGTTACCCGGTAAGCATTCGCCACAGCAGCATGCTTAGTGGGGTAACCGGTTAACCAGTGCCCAGTCCAGCTGGAGAAGCCGGCAGCACAGTGCAACGGGCCCTGCCCGGCCCAGCTGGAGCACCCTGCGGCGCCATGCAGGGCGCCAGTTAACAGATCAAACCTATCGTTTAAGCAGTTAACGTTCTAAATGGGATTTTACATCTCCGCTTTCCAAAGGAAGTGAACTTTCTGGTTTTTCCACCCTGAAAAAGACCCTGAAAAATCTGTTTTATCGTCTCCATTTTGCCACTGGAAATGATGGGGAGAAAAGCGTGGGGCAGGGGAAAGGACCCATAAAGCCCCAAACTGAAATGTTTATTGTTTGGCTTTTCAGCAGAAAATGAAAACTTCTGCAGAAATTAAAAAGAAACAGTTTCAAAAAATCAGGTTTTCCCCTAGCTCTCCTAGGAACTAGACTAAGCCCGACTAAGCCCATTTGATATAGGCACCTCAAACAGCAAAACTTCAGTGCAGCTACTCCTATTGCCAGCAGCTGGGCATCTGCCCTTATATTATCACGCTCTGCCAGCAGAACACCACATTACACACTTTTTGCTGACTGAAGACATGCAACGAAGCACTTAGCCCTTCCTGGACCTGATTTTGCATGTGTGGCTCCCCTAATCTGGGGGTTCTCTTGGAAGCCCTACAGGCCACAGGGTATGTACGTACCAGACTGAAATATGCTCACTGTCAGCAGCATCGTGTCTCCTCCAGAGAAGGATCCAGTCCAGGCTTGTGGTAACTGGCTGGGGTTTGCATGTAAAGCAGTGGATGATAAAGTTCTCCCTCCACAGCAACTGCTCCTTGTCAGAAGGGTGGTGGAGCTGGGCTCCTGGATCCTGGCAGAGCAAGCATTCTCTTTCCTCTCAGCTTGCTTTATTTTACTCTCTTCTGTGGGAAGTGCCACCAGCTCTTAGTTTGTCTTGGGCCTTGCCCTACAAATCTCTCCCTTTTTGAGAGCCAGATTTACCAGCCTAGAGCTCCGAAGCTTGGACAGTTAAGCTGCTCGTAAACCAACTGTTAATTGCAGCAGTTGTAAGATTATTTCCCTGAGCCATGTTCAGTTCAGACAGTCTCGTTTCCGGCTTTTACTTTGTGGGCAGCCAGGTTTCCCTGCCCAGAACTCCAGGCCCTTCTCTCTCTGGCTGTTACTGTACCAGAGGATTGAGCCTTGATGGCTGAGGGAAGGAAGGCACCAGCCCAGACTGTATTCTTCAGCAGTGTGGCTAGGCCCGTTTCCTCCGCTGCACGATGCCCTAGGTACAGAGTCTTTACAAGGCCCCTTGCCTGGAGAGCTCTCGGTCTCTGGCCAGGCACAGTGCAATTTGACCTGGGGCTGTAAAAGGGCTTCGGATACCAGGTTGGGAATAGGGTTGCCAGATGGTCTCCCAAAAAATACCAGGTATTACCCAGTATTTTTTGGTCGAGCAAAAAAAGGAACGCGGGATAATAAGCGGCGATTGCCACCCCGCCTCCCAGCTGGGACCCCCCCCGGGCTGGGAGGCGGGGCCGCCATCGGCGCTGGGAGCCTGTGATTGCGTAGAAGCCAGGCTCCTAGCGCTGATTGTGGCCCCGCCTTCCAGCCGCTCCCCCCACCCATGCCAGGCTTCCGTCCAGTGCACAGCCGGAAAAATCAGAGAACATCGGACATTGCACATGTCTGGTATTCTCTGATTTTTTTTTTTTTACCGGACAAAGAGCGCAAATACCAGACTGTCCGGTAGAATACCAGATACCTGGCAACCCTAGAAGGTGCTGCAGTCAGATGTTGTCAGTTAGGCCTCCCCTTCCTTCCTGCTGCCAATTCACCAGTTCTATGCATCCCCCTTGGCTCAGTGCCATAGTGGCTGATTTATCTCTGTGGCTTTGTTTTTAACATGTTTGGAGGCCATGGGCTTGCAGAGGGCATCCTGAGGGTGCTGAGACCCGGAGGTCTAATTCTGGCTTCATATCCCACTGCCAGTCTGCCTCCCCTTACTGCTCTTAGACGAGGTTTTATGTTTGGCATGCTCAGGCCTTGCTCCCTCTGCTGAGGAGAGGAGGGAGGGAAGGAGTCATGTGGAGCCGGGGAGTTGCTGGGTGATGGCTCGTCTGGCTTGCTGTGTAAAATCACTCTGCAATGTTCCCATTCTGTGGCTTTGTTCTAGGGCTTTTCCTCCATCTCCACCCACCCTGCCGGCTGTAAGGAGTAGGGATGTACAAAGTTGTTTAAAAATGTAACCTTATAACTGCTAAAAATCCTAGTGCTTACACAGTTAAATGAGCTGCAGGATCTGCAGTATAAAGCGTCTATAATGAAGCAGTGTTTTTCAACCAGTGGTGCGAGTACCCTTAGGTACAACTGTACATGACAGTGGGTAGATCTTACATTGCACCTACATTGAAAAAGTGATCTTGCGGTTAAAAAGGTTGGAGACCACTGATATAGATACTCAGGGAAAAACCCATGCGCTATAAGACTTAGTTACAAAAGAGGAGAAAAAAACCAATTAGCAAGCTCAGACATTATTTCCAAACCTCCCAAACCAGGAAAACAATAAATCCTCAGGGTTTATCTAAACTTTTCCCTTCTTTTTAAGAAGTCTGTTTTTGGAGAGAGAAGCATCTCCTATCTCCCTCAATATGTGGGAGAAACTGCTCTGAATCTCAAAGAAGAGAAAGATAAAAACCTCTCTTTTCCAGTTGAATTTCCTACCTGCATTGTGATTGGCTAATGTACCAGAATGAAGGTTGCTTGTGCTGCTTTGAGATGGCCCCCTCGTGTGTATGCATGATGATGCAGTTTTAATTAAATGATTGCATACTGTTTTTTTCCTCCCACAGGTCTTCTGAATCCTTCACTGCTCAGGATGGATAGTTCTCACTGACTGGGTAACTATTTATATTTCTTTTTATCCTCCTCATTCATTGTGTGGCCCCATGCATTATTTACTGTCTACCAACCAAACCCTGCCTGATACAGAATTATTAATTCCCTCATGGGCTTTTCTCTGGTGCTCTCCTTAATGAATTGAAGCCAGTTCAATGTTTGTAAGGAGAGATCTTCACTATACCCTGGAGAGGGGAAATGGTATATTAGCTGCATTTTAAACATGGGCACTGAGGTCCAGAGACTGAAGCCAAAATCTAATCTTGTGTGCCCGGTGTGAGTAGTGAGACCTTTGCATTTTATAGCATGTCATGTCCAAAGCTGCTGAGGTGGCCTGAGTGAATGGGTGGGGTTTGTTTTTGTTTTTTGTTTTTTGTTTTTTTTAATTTTGATGACCTAAATATCAGTCACTGGTGGGTCAAAATGAAGAGCTGTACTTGGGCTCCTGTCTTGTCTGAGTTTTACCCAGTGCTTGGATGATCTTTTGTTAACCCAGGTGATCACATTTTTTAATTGTGACGCTTAATAATAATCCACTGCTCAGAACTCAGTCTGTGTCTTTATGCTGCCTTTGTAAAAAGAATGTGGGAGGGGGGAGGGTTGGGGGCAATGTGGATGTTGAGGAAGATGCAGCGATTGCCAGGAGATAAGGGAGGGATGGGGTTTGTCATAAAGATCTCCTTGAAACGCTCGCTTGATGAGCCGATCATACCATTGAGCCTGCTTACCTGCTCTGTGGGCTGCCCCACCACCCTGTCCTCCTGAGGCAGAACCTCTGGTTGCCCCCAGCAAAGGCACAGACTTGGGGTAACAGCTCACAGCAGAGCAGCACAGACACTGGGAAGGCTCAGTCATAGGGACTTGACACCATAGCCAGGTACACAGTCCCATTGGGACCAGAACTCCTAGATAAATCCATCTTACCCTGTATACAAGTTTTATACCAGCGAAACTCATAAATTGTCTGCTGCCTTTATCAATGAAAAAGGTAAAAGCACAGCTGTTATCCCCTCAGGTGGTAATTAGTTACACTGGGTTTACTAATAATTGTATTAAATATATAGTAATTGTATTAAATATAAAAGTAGGATGTAAGTGGTTGCAAGTGATAACAGACCAAAGTAAGTCACTAAGCTAAATAAAACAAAGCATGCCAGCTAAGCTTAATCATCCAAGAAACTTGTTGCATGCAATTTCTTACCCTAATGGTCATTCTAATCTTTTCTCACAAGGTAGGCCTAGTTCCCAGGAGTCATCTGGGTGGTAAAAAGAGTCTATCTTGAGGTATGTCTAGACTACATGGCTCCGTCGACGGAGCCATGTAGATGAGTTTACTAGACATAGGAAAAAGAAGCGGCAAGCTAAATAATCGCCGCTTCATTTACATCAAAATGGCCGCCACGCTGTGCCGATCAGCTGTTTGGCAGCACAGCGGGGCAGTCTGGACGTGCCGCGGTCGACAAGGGAAGCCTTTGTCGACCGCTCCATTATACCTCGTGAAATGAGGTTTACCGGAGCGGTCGACAAAGGCTTCCCTTGTCGACCGCGGCACATCCAGACTGCCCCGCTGTGCTGCCAAACAGCCGATCGGCACAGCGTAGCGGCCATTTTGATGTAAATGAAGCGGCGATTATTTAGATCGCCGCTTCGTTTTCCTATGTCTAGTAAACTCATCTACACGGCTCCGTCGACGGAGCCATGTAGTCTAGACATACCCTCGGTGTCTAAACTTTACCCTACTTAGGCATTTTAAGAAGTCCGTTCTTAGAGAGGAGCATCTCCCATCTCCCTCAATATGTGGGAGAAACTGCTCTGAATCTGAAAGAAGAGAAAGGGTATGTCTACATTAGTTATTTCGAAATAGCTTATTTTGAAATAATGCATCTACACACAAAATGCATTTCGAAATAGCTTTTTGCTATTTAGAAATAGCGCATCCACACAGTGTGGCTGCGCTATTGCATTTAAGGCTAGCTGGAACCAGGTCCAGCGGGGCATCAGGTCAGGAGTTACTTTGTGGCTGCTGCCTGAGGCTATCTGAGGCCTGTGCTTAAAAGCCCCCTCCCCCCGGACAGCCGGTTCTCAGCTTTCCCTGCTTGCTTGCCTACCTTGATGAGGGATAGAAAAGCATTTTGTCTGAGTGCTCTGGTTGCCCTCACTCGGGACACCATAGCACTCTGCAACATGGAGCCAGAGCTGCCGCTAGGCACTCCGGTGCTTCTCATGGACATGTTGCTACAAGCCTGGCTGCACTTTCTGCAGGCTGCCATCCGGGAGATCCATCAGGGGACTGTCAGTATCCAGGAGGCCCTGCTGGAGAGCTTCCACCCTGAGGAGCACTAAGAGCTTCCCTGGTCTGCCCCACTGGGGGCTTGTGCCTCATTCCTCCTTCACATCCTTCCACTTACCCCTCCCTAACCCCCTTCCTGATGTCAGATAAAATACATGTATTTTCATGAACACAAACTCTCTTTATTTAACAAAACTGGGGGGGAGGGAATGAAACTTGTGAGACTGGGGACAGGAGGCGGGAGAGGGGAGAAGAGAGGGTGGGAGAGGGGAGGGAGAAACCTGGGAGGAGGGAGCTAGAAGGGGGAAGCAAGGGGAAGAAGGGGGAGGGGAAGCTCAGGGTTGGGGGTCTTACCGGCCCAACTTGATTTTCATGCAAACCTGCTCCTGGGTTCGCATGTGGCCTTTTGTGGCCAGGCTGGCAGCTATCCTGCCATAGGCCACGTTCCACCGTCAAGTGCAGAGATCATGGACATTGGGGGCATCCCCCCCAAACCTGAATAAGGTCCGTGATCTCTGCCCTGGACCAGGAAGGCACCTGCCTTCTCCGGGCCCTGGCAGGCTCCTGGGAGCTGGCAGACTGCTCTTGGGGAGCGGTGGAGGGCTGGCTGCCAGTGACTTGCTGGCTCATGTTTTGGGGCCACTGGGTCAGGGGCAGTGACTGCTGGCTCTGGGCTGGCAGGCTTGGAGCTGGCACAGGCACCGTGGCCAGAGTCAACCCCTTTAAGGGCAGAGGGGTGAGGGAGAGGAGTGTTCTTTGTTGAGGCTGGAGTGGCCACCAGGGCACTCTGGGAAGGCTGGAGGCCCCCTATTTCAATATAAGCATCTGCACTGCACTTATTTTGAAATAGCTATTTCGAATTTGGCATTATTCCTCATGGATTTCGAAATAGTGGTTTGGCTGTGTAGATGCTAGTAAAGTTATTTTGAAATAACTTTGCTGTGTAGACATACCCAAAGAGAAAAACCCTCTTTTCCAGTTTGAATTTCCTACCTGCATTGTTATTGGCTGACTGTCTGAACGCCCCCCCCCCCCCCCCCTGCAGCTGACACTTTTGCTAGGTATTTGAGTTAACTCCTTAGTCACTGGGTGCTGGTCAGCACTCCTGATTATGACACGCCTCCCTAATTACAGACAGTGCTGGACAAGTTTGGGCCACACTGGCTGTGATTTCTTCTTGGAGGTCTGGGATAAAAACCCAGACTTATTAACATAGTTTATAAATACATGCATACTTTACATTTGCTATTGAATACATGAGACTCAAACCAACCCCTTCCATATCTGTGGAAGACAATGACTAATACACAGGGAGATTTTTAAGTAGATTTCTTTTCAAGCATTAATTTTTCAGGGCCTCTTTGCAAAGACCCTCATATGTTGCTGACTTATTTCAACTGCCCCTTCAACCAACCAAACTCTCAATTTCAAGATCAAATTTAGAATAGCGTGGGGTCCTGATCCAAAGATCAGTTGACCAGGTTCTGTGCATCCTGCTGAATACACCACTGTAATGCCCCAGGCCAAGTCTTGGCACCGCTGAGGATGTCAGCTGAGGACAAATTGCTCAAAACCCAGGCTACTTACCTCCCTCAACTGGGGACCTTTTTTATAAGGCACCACTCCAGTCACACTGAACGCTTTAGCTGCCAATCTGGCCAGCAGGAAGTCTCTCAAGCAAAGCCCCTCAGACATCCCAGCTTCCCTGTGCCACGATCAGACCAAGACTTCACACACAGATGAGAGGTTATAAAAACCCAATCTAACCAACTCCGAACATATCCTCTTGGTCCCAAAGGACCAGCCACAGTCTCAGGCCAATTGACACTTTAGATCTTACCCACAAGAGCACTCTGGGCTAGTCCTTTGGAATATAAAGGTGTATTAATAAAAGAAAGAAAAGGTTGAGAAGGAGATTGTAATATCTCTGCTAAGAGCCTGCATGAAGCACTTGGTGATTGATGTATATAATGTGTTCTCTTTAACAAACTGCCAGCTTAAAAGTCTTTAGTGTTAGCCTCATGGCACCTTTGTATTCCTGGTGTCTTCCATTTTCATTCCTCTTGCAGCTTTCCAGACTGCTACAAGCTTCCACACTGTCAGTAGGCACCACAGTTAACTCACCCTTTTGCTCTCCTTGTGTCCTGGCTAGGGTAGAATCCTGATCACACAGTCACTTCCCCCTCTCCCAGCGACTGGCAAAAACATAAGCACCAGAACTATCTGATCTCTGGGATCCCAATATGACACTGACTGGACCTACCCAGGGGGAGAAGAAGAAAGACATTCCCCTCACACACCAGAGCCTAGGGTGGCTTAGGCCAGTAGATTTTGTGTGCTCCAGCCCCACAGGAGGATGGCATGGGGGCTGAGCACCACAGTGCGGGCTTCCAAATGCTGGGTGGGGGGAAGCCCCTGCCTCGGGGGCCGGATCCAGGCAAGCCAGAGGACACATCTGGTCCCTGGGCCTTAGGCCCCCTGCCCCTGCTTTAGGGGATGCAGGAACCTGGCAGCTACTACCAGGAGCTGCACAGAGCCAGGGCAGGTAGAGAGCTGCCTTATCTCTGGGGCCCCCTGAACTGCTGACTGGACGTTTAACAGCCCTGTTGAACCCAAATTCTGTTACCTGATGGTATCATCAGCCACCCACTTAGAAATGGGGGCAGGAGACAGGGTTTTGGGGGAAAGATTGCTACCTTGCCCATCCTGAGGGCATTGGGGAGTGAGACATCCAGGAGGTGTTAGAGGGAAAGAGGCCAGGACGGGAGAAGCAGGTCTGAGAGTTCTTGGACCCATCCCTGAGTGACAGAAAGGAGGGTGAAGCTCATATGCAAACAAAAATGTGTCTGTTAATAAGCCTGGCTCCTTGAATTTTGTGCTGGCCTCCCGAGGTCTCTTCCATCCCTAATCTTCTATGATTCTGTGATTCACAAGTTGGATTCTTGTATACATCAGTGTGCTACCCTGCTTACTAGTGTGTGTGTGAGAGAAAGCAACAGTATGTGTGTGACGTTGGAGAAAGCTCCATGCACAGTTTTATAAATAGCTTTAACACTTTACAATTACAGATTATTTAATCAAGTTAATTGGCGTTACAGGTTTCTCACTGAATTCATTAACAACTTGTATTTAACCCAGTATAACTAAGCAAGACTGGTTTGATTTTTGAATATCCAATATTTATGATTTAATCTATAGAATAAAATTAAACATTCAAAAATATTTGTTGTTGCAATTTAAATAATGAACACATTTTGAGGAAATTTTAATCTGCTAGGGGATAACTTGCAAAAAGAAAACCACTAAGATGTGTTAATCTCAAATGGTTTATTTGTGATATAGTTGTCCTTGCATTGGAAATGGGGAAAATGAGGCACAGAGAAGTAATTTTGCCCAGTTAAATTAGCAAACCTGTGACAGAACTGAACATAGAACCCAAATCTGATTCTCTGGCTGCTAAGCAATATAACCTTCCCAACATATTAGGATCTGGAAATCACAGTAGATTTCAAGTTCAAGGATTGGGGCAAGTATGTTTCCATAAGGAGAAATGAGATGCAGAGAAATTACGTGATGTGTCCAAGGTCACACACAAATCAAAGAATCACAGAATCCTAGGGCTGGAAGAGACCTCAGGAGGTCATTGAGTAAACCCCCTGCCCAAAGCGGGACCAACCCCAACTAAATCATCCCAGCCAAGGCTTTGTCAATCCAGGACTTAAAAACCTCTAGGAATGGAGATTCCACCATCTCCCTCCGTAACCCATTCCAGTGTTTCACCACCTTCCCTAGTAAAATAATTTTTCCTAATGTCCAATCTAGACCACCTCCACTGCAACTTGAGATCATTGCTCCTCGTTCTGTCATCTGTCACCACTGAGAACAGCCTCTCTCCATCTTTTTGGAACCCCCTTTCAGGTAGTTGAAGGCTGCTACCAAATCCCCCCTCATTCTTCCCTTCTGTAGTCTAAATAAGACCAAATCCCTCAGCCTCTCCTCAGAGGTCATGTGCTCCAGCCCCCTAATCGTTTTGGTTGCCCTCCACTCGACCCTCTCCAATGCGTCCACATCCTTTCTTGTAACTGGGCACCCAGAATTGGACGCAATAGTCCAGATGTGGCCTCACCAGTACCGAATAAAGGGGAATAATCACTTCTCTTGATCTGCTGGCAATGCTCCTTCTAATGCACCCTGATATGCCATTAGCCTTCTTGGCTATAAGGGCATACTGTTGACTCATATCCAGCTTATCATCCACTGTAATTCCCAGGTGTTTTTCTGCCAAACTGCTGCTTAGCCAGTTGGTCTCCAGCCTGTAACAATGCTTGGGATTCTTCCATCCCAAGTGCAAGACTCTGCATTTGTCCTTGTTGAACCTCATCAGATTTCTTTTGGTCCAATCCTCCAATTTGTCTAGGTCACTCTGGACCCTATTCCTACCCTCCAACGTACCTACTTCTTCCCCTAGTTTGGTGTCATTTGCAAACTTGCTGAGGGTGCAATCCATCCCCTCATCTAGGTCATTAATAAAGATGTTGAACAAAACCGGCCCTAGAATCAATCCTTGGGGCACTCCACTTGAAACCGACCGCCAGCCAGGCATCGTGCCATTTGATCACTACCCATTGGGCCCGACAATCTAGCCAGCTTTCTCTCTACCTTCCAGTCCATTTATCCAATCCATACTTCCTTAACTTGCTGGCAAAAATACTGTCGGAGACCATATCAGAAGCCTTGCTAAAGTCAAGGTATATCATGTCCTCCACCTTCCCCGTATCCACAGAGCCTTGTTGTAGAAGGCAGTCAGGTTGGTCAGGCATCGGTTGCCTTTGGTGAATCCATGTTGACTATTCCTGATCACTTTCATGGAATCATAGAGCTGGAAGAGACCTCAGGAGGTCATCAAGTTCAGCCCCCTGCCTAAGGCAGGACCAGTCCCATCTAAATCAACCCAGCCAGGGCTTTGTCAAGCCAAGACTTAAAAACCTCTAGGGATGGAGATTCCACCACCTGCCTAGGGAACCCATTCCAGTGCTTCACCACCCTCCTAGTGAAATAGTTTTTCTTAATATCCAACCTAGACCTCCCCCACTGTATCTTGAGACCATTGCTCCTTGTTCTGCCATCTGTCCCTTTCCTTTTTTCCAAGTCTTCAGAATGGATTCCTTTGCTCATTGTGCAATTTTGACTGGTTCTTGTGGTCCCTTTCTGCTTTGTTCTGCCCTCTGGTCTCATTTTTGGATGGGTACCCTTTCTGGCACGGTGAGCATTTTGAATGTTTTTCTTTGAGGTGAATTAGGCCTGTGCATGTTAAGGCTAGGAGATTTTCAGAAGAAAACAGGCTTTTCTGCTTTTTAAATAAAGTTTAATCCACAGAGGTTTTGCCCTCCTTAAATAATTTACAAAATAAAGCAGTTCTGGATGAGAGAGGAAGAATGTCTGTTTTAAAACCATAGACAGGGGAAACTACAGAGACAGTTTTTGGTTTTTTTTTTTAAAGCAACAAGAAAGGGAAACAAAAGATTCCTCCCCCCCCCCCTCCCCCCGCGGACTGTCACCATACAAATACCAACAATTGGCGGTTGGGGGTCTGGAGAGGAGAATGCAGCCTTAGTTTAAGCCACTGCTCTGTTGAGCCAATCAGAAGACGTTTTCTAAAGTTGTTACCTTTTAAGACCTTGTGCCAAGACCCTTGATTATGCTAACTCATGGGAGCTCAGCAGTTTTCAACCAACATGCCCTCCTATTCCGCCCTATCTATATTTAGAACTGTTAAATGTCATATTTCAGTAATAGTTCCTCGAAACAAATAAAAACAAACCCAGGGAAGTTTTGTAGAACTAGTGGCTTTAAAAGTTCTTCCTGGGTACAAAAGCAGCCTAAACTGTTCTAAATACTGAAGCCTAATTTAATTGGAAGAGCAGGTAACTTTTGTTTCTACCAGAGATATGGTCCTGACTTTTGCTAAAAACTGTTCAACAAAGTAATTTGATGAAACAAAATTTTAAAACTGAAGCTGCTTTGTAGCTGTCCCATAGATTTTTTTTTTTTTTAAAGATAAAATGACCCAAGTTCATGTTTTGGACCTAGTGAAAGAAAAATGACACTTGTAAATTGGGGGGAAAACAGTACCTTTTGCTAAAGAATTGAGCAACTTCAGGTTAGTGAAGGAGGGGCTAGTCTTGTCCAAAGAAAGATACACCACAATGGTTCCTTCCTCCTTTTAAAAAAAACTTAATTTTGGTAGTTGAATATTTAAGCACAGAATTAAAATGATAGATCAAAAGAGATATGATAAAGTTTAAAAATAATGTAAGCATATTTTTACATGCTAAAGATATGCCAAGAATGAGAAATTATTAATTTCCAAAACTAAATAATTATAATTTGTGACACAAAGAATTTAGTCATTTATTAATCTAAATAAATTATATAGTAAGAAGAAACCTTGTAAAATGGTTTACAAGACTATAAATTGTGAAGACTAAAGCTTTACATGAATAGCAATATTTTATAAAACTCTTGTATAAATAAGAGTGATGATGATAAGACATGTCACTGCTTTCTTGATTTTTAAAGGAGCTCTTTAAAAGCAAAATATTTGTTTGCTTTTTAGAGTTTTGCCTAAATGAATTGACTAGGTTACCAAAAAAACCCAACCAAAGACTGCCCTACTTGTAAATTGTAAAGAAAATTTTACAATTTAGGACAGAGATTCTTAATTGCAAAAGCCACAATTCATTGATTCAGATGTAAGGCTCTAGCCTCTCATTTGGTTATCGGTAGGGCCTGTCTTGAGTTCACCCTGCCCCTAATTTACCCGTCTTCCTTTCCTGATTTCTCAGTTTAAAATGGGCATCTTTGGCATCTGCTGTGCTCTTTTGCTAACCATACAGTTTTTAATCGTGTGAAATAAAATGTTAAAGTTTAATGTAAAACCAGGACATGGGGATGGCCGAGCTGTCCTGGCTTGTAGGAGAATAGTGAGAACTGATTTAAATCTTCGTGAAACCCGCTTGTAGGTAACAATTCTTTGTTAGTTTTCATGGGCAAGCTCTGGTTGTACAAAAACACTTGCCCACTTTGTGACGTTATTTCCTCCATGCCATAGACTTCGGAAACGATTAATAAAATAAGGTTAACAAAAACATTGGGGAGTTACATGTTTGGCGATCTTTTGGTAGCAGTACCCCCCAAAGGAACAATTAAATTTGTTTGGTTTCATCTCTCGTTACCTTCAAGGGGACCTAAAGAATTATTTGTGGTTTTAGATAACACCTGACATTTTATTTTATACAAGCTGTAACCTGAGATGCTTTGTAACATTAAATAATGAGAAATTACTGGAAGCAGAAGTGTTAATAGTGATTAACTCTGTAATGTAGTGGACCTGGGAGGAAATGAACAGGTCCAGCTGACATAAAAGAGGCAATGATTGAAGAGAGGTTCAAGGGCTACTTTTGGTGGCTGAGAAAGATGCTTTGCTGCCTATGAATATGGGGGACCATTGTCAGAGTAACTGGCCAGTCGTATGCCTTTGTTGTTGACCCGGGGAGAGGAATCATTTTTGGGTCGGAGGACACTGACCAGCAGAAAAATCCCAACTGAGAAGTGGAAAAGAAACAGCACTCACTTCACTGCCCTCCAAGGGGGAATGACCTACTAAGGCTCAGGGCTTACTCCCAGGGGCAGATTAATTGTCCTGGGGCTAGTACCTTTTGTGGACCTCCTTCTGGGGCTCTGAGGTGGTGCCAAAAATATGGGGTTCAATGTGCGGGGGGGAGGGATGCTGGGGAGAGGGCTGGAGGTAGGCGTGCAGGGCTTGGGTGGGAGGGTGCAGGGGTGGGGGTACCAGAGGTGGAAGGGCACTGGTGTACCTACCTGGTGCAACTCCTGGGGCGGGCGGGGGGGGGGGGGAAGGGGCACAGATAGTTCCACACAGATCTGCTGCTCCTATTGGCTGCATTTCCTGGCCAATGGGAGCCACATTCCAGCTCTGGGATGGAATGTGAATCAGGTGATTCACAGCTTCTCCAAAAGTGCTGGGGGGGTGGTGGAGGGAGGCATAGGAAGTGTGGGGCTCTGGTGCCCCATTGCACGAGAGGCATGTGTGTGGGGGGGTAGCCAGGGGGTCCGAGGGCCACAGGTTGTCCACCACTGCCTTAAACAGAAACCCCTTGTTGCTTAGGGAGGGAGCTCAACAGAGATTTCTAATGATAGCCCTGAATGATGGGCAGAACCAGTGTATAAAAGAAGACGAGCCTGTTGATTATAGATGGAAGCCCCTGAAGAAGAGGCTTGTGATTAACCAGCATGAGAACAAAGGAGGCCCTTTTGCTTTGCCTGGGGTGACTGCTCCCATTGACTGCATCCTTTATAATGAATCGCACCAGTGTTCTCTGCTGTGCAGATGTCCCCAGCCCTGCATGTTTCACAGGCAGGCAAATGGCTCCGGTGTGACAGGCTGGTTCTGTGTGATGCACAGAAAGGGCTGATGATCTTGTGTGTGTGTGTCCCACGTGTGTGACTTTAATGGAATGGGCTTGTTTCAACCTTGGGCTTGTTCCAGTCTTTCTGCGGAGCCCTCAATTACAGTGCTTCCAAATGAACTATTAGCGACAGAAAATGGCTCTTCTGAGGCTTTTGAGCAGGCCTATTTTTTTTTTTTTTTTTGGTCGTGCGTTACAGCTTGCAGGCAGGAACTTGGAAACACAACTGATTCAGCCACTCTGTGGCGGAGGGGTGATGTCACTAGAATTAACCTGTGGCCAGGGCCATCCCTACCAGTGCTGGTGCCCCATACAACGGGCAGTGGGGGGAGTGGCTGCTCTGTGGGGGGGCAGGGGATTGCCAATTCGACCCCATGTCATTTGCTGCAGGGACATCCGGTCTATTCGATCCTGGAGAGTTGGAAACCCTGTCAGGAGCAGGGCAGAGGGAGAGGCTCACCTGGAGCCTCAGGGGAGCAGGCGGGTGGTGGGCTGGAGGACTCACAACGAAGAGGGGGCAGCCGTGCTGCTGGCCGGAGAGAAGTGGAGCTGTGGAGGGGGAACTGCTGCTGCTCTCCAGCCGCCCTCTTCTCCTCAGGCCTCTGACCCACGCTCGCTACCGCCTAGTGAGCGAGGCCTGGCGGGGGTTGCCAAGCCAGCACTGAGCCCATGGCTGGGGGGCAGCCAGGGGCAGGGGCAGGGAGCCACCAGAGCCCATACGCAGCACATAGTTGCATGGGACACCAGAATATTTAGGACAGTTTGGTGCCCCAGATTTCATGGTGCCCCCTGTGGTTGCATATGGGGAGGGCTGGCCCTGTCTGGGGCATTGAAGCCGGCTCCCCATTCCTGTGGACATTTCACCCCCGGCACCCATGTCATTCCTGCAGTCTGGTTTGACATTCTCCATGCAGCATTGCAAGGACTTACTCTGCTGTCTGCTACACCCCTCTTCCCTCTCTCCTCATGGGGCTCATTTGGGACAGCCAGTGAGAAGAGCCCGTGTTCATCTTCAGATCAGTTGCAACCTCAAAGCTTCCTGTCTGGCTCTGGAGTGCCGATGGGGGGGGGGGGGTGTCTGTCTGTTTTGTTTCGTTTCGTTTCGTTTCGTTTCGTGCTCTGTCCTTCATGGGAGAAGTTGTGTGAAATACTTTTAAAGAGCTGCTGTGTACTGCCAAATATTGCAAATGGCAATGGGTACTGGGAACCCTGATGAACTGTTGTTTTTTTACTTTTCCCCAGCATGGCTGATTTTCCAAGATGTTTCTGTGAAAAGCAGAAACTGTCTCCTCTCCCTCATGGTCGTTTCTCTCTTGCCTGAATCATGCAGTGAGAGACATCCAAATTATCTCTATGGAGGCCAATGGGGGCTCTTCTCCTCCAAGGTTGAGGGGGGAAACCTATCTGGGTAAAATCAGAGCACATTTGAGCATTTATCTGAGATCTGAACCAAGCTGGAATTAATCCCACAGCTCGGGAGTTGAATTTAGGAAGCAGCAAGGTCCTTTATTCATCTCAGCTGTTACTTAATGTGATCTGATCTCCTGTGTATCTAATGTCTCCATCACCATCAAGTCTATCCAGGCGTGAAAGTAATCAGAATAAAGCGACTCTTCTACCTCATGATGAGCTAGGGCTGCAGAGCTTTTTGTCAGCCCATGGATCAGCCAAGATTTCCCTAGCACTGGGTTCTGATACTTTCAAACAAGAAAAACCAGTCCCTGTCCTAGGTTGAAGAGTTTTGCGATTTGTTCTAGCCAGATGTTCAAAATTTCTCTCATTGTGTCTTCTTAAAAGAGCTTTGTCTTTCAAACTGCCACTGCCCAGCAGCTCTATGGAGGTGTCTTTCTGTGACGACAGCCCGTTTGTAGATATCTCTCTGCTAGGAGAGGTCGTGGATGAAGTTGTGTGAGGCCAGTACCGTTCTGTGACTTATGAGCTGATCAGCTGCTGTGGAGTGGATGGTTTTGCTGAGTCTGTAGCTGCTGATCTGTGCACTGATGCAGGGCAGCAAGAATTGCCTGGTTCTTGGTTTCTAACAGACAGGTGACATAAGAACGGCCAGACTGGGTCAGCCCAGTATCCTGTCTTCTGACAGTGGCCAATGCCGGGTGCCACAGAGAGAATCAGAGTTGTCCCTAACCGTTCTGGTGCCCTTTGCATCCTGATCACCTGCACCCTATGTCGGAATCAAGGGCTGCGGGGGCAGGAGCTGGCAGGGGCAGGAGCAGGGCAGGGAGGCAGCAGGGGTCAGTCCTGGGGAGTGGGAAGTGGAGTGACCTGGATCCAGCCCACTCCGCTGCCCCGGCTCCAGCCAGCCCCATGGTCAGTGATGTGTTTCTCACAGCTGTGAATCTGGTAGGGCCCTATGGATCTCACAGGCCAGAGGACTCCTCTGAATTCAGACCTGTTGAATTAGAGCAGGTCTCTTTGAAAAGCATCTAATCTGGATTTACCAGTTGTTGGTGATGGAGAATCCGTCCCAACCCTCTGTAGGTGGGGTGGCTGCATCATGACCCAGCCACGTGAGCGGTGTTAGATGGTGGCGTGTGCCATCCGTAAACAAGGGGATTCATTGCTCTGTGATCCAGAGGAGCTGTTTGTACAGAAGGAGGTGCCGCAATTTTTTTGCATCCTTAACTGATGCTGCAAACCCAAGGGTGCTGGGGCCATGCATGGCCCAGCCCCAAGGAGCCTGACCAGCCCTGGCACAAAATGAGCCTTGGCAGGAGGCAGACGTAGCATGTCTCAGTCCCAGATCAGAGGGGAGGCGATGCTGGCTCTGTGCTTGGAGAGCTCTGCCTTTTGGCAGGCCGTTGAGGGAAGGCCAGTGGGGAGCCCCACTTCTTGCTCAGCTGGCAGAGCGATTCCGGAGGAGCCGTTTGCTCTGTTGTTGGCACATTGCAGCTTCCCAGCTCTGAGGGCTGTGTCAGGCAGGCCACGTGCTTGGAGCCACTGCGTGGCAGGGCTCAGTGGGACTCTCCCCCGAAAGCAGCACAGGGAGGGCGAGTGCAGGGCTTGACTGTGTCTGAGCAGAAAGCCTCAGGATTGGTTTCTTCAGGGTCTGATGCGGGTCTTGATAGCCTTGAATCAAAAGTACAATTCACCATTAATATAATCTCAGGGGGTGGGGGTGTAAATGAGCTGGCTGGGCAGAGAGGAGGAGAGCAGAGCAAATAACAGATTTTTCATCCCACTGGCCAGTCTGAACAAATGAAGATTTTTTTTCAGGGGATGAGGGGTTAACGGAACATTTCATTTGAATTTAGAGTGTTTTTCACTCAAAAAACCCAAACAAACCCAGAACATGATTTCATTAACTTTACAAACAAAAAGTGGATTCAGACACTCCAAACCTTAGGTTCTGAAAATGTTGGCACAAAACGTTGTGACTTTTTGGGGAAAATTTTGACCTTTTCTGACAATGTGCAATTGAGTGAAAATGACACAGATTTGCAAAATGGGTTGGCCTTGCCAAATCTGTGCTTTTTGATCATATAAAGAAAGCTTAGGATGAAAAATTTGCTCAGTTTCAGGGGTTTCTCCCCTCTCCTCTTCTCCTTACCCTCTCTATCGAGGCATTTGTCATTCAGTGCCTTTACCATCTCCCTGGCTTCCCCTGGGGGACTGAGGATAGGGAAAGACTGGTCTATTCGGGAAGTTTGCCATGTGGAGGAGACTGTGTGTGATGAGTGCACACACCCCTTGGAAGGAGCTCCTATGGGCTGGGAGCATTCGGCATGGAAACTCTCCGGTCAGATTGGGAGAAATCCAATGACTTCTTCCTTTTGAGCATGCTCCCACTCTCGTGTTAATTATATTGCAGCTACTCAATGCCTGGGCAGCGCTTGTACCACTCAGCGTACCTGACGTGCTCAGATTTTTACAGCTGGAATGGTCTTTTCGCCAAAAAACAGAGTTGTTTCTGTGGGGTGATGGAGACCGGGTCCGTTCTTTGAGTGGCTGCTCACGTCCATCCCACCTTAGGTAAGCATGCTGGGTTCAGCGGGGTTGTGCTGCAGTCAGCCATGAACTCCTACTTGCCTCCGCGGGTGCTGCTTGTCGTCACCTAGTACGGAGCGGACCTGAGCAAGCACTCGAAGAAGAAAAGATCGTGACGTTTTTGTCACCAGTGGCCTTCAGGATGTGTTTGCTCATGTCTATTCCCACCATCGGCGTTTCCAGCCAGAAGAAACAGAGTGGGGGGAGTGTGCAGCACCCCGATGCTGCGCCACTCCAGGGTCACCAGAGCCACTCCCCTACGGATGCTGCCAGGGGAAAAACCCTCTGACACTGATGCCTGTGGGGAGCCACCACCCCTAATGCGAAATGGACATGAGCAACGCATCTCGAACATCACTTACCCAAAAGGTAACTGGGGTTCCTTGAGTCCTGTTCCTGTGAGGCAAGTGGTATTTTGAGGCCCTGAATGTTGCTATTTAAAAAACAAACAATCTTCAAGGAGTCCAGCAGCAAGTAAGCCCCCTGGAATAGCTTGGGATTTGAGTTCAAAAAGGCAAAAATGTACTACCGGGTCAGTACTTGGCCTTTGTCACTTTCACTGCGTAACACTGGATAACTGGGCATCTTTGGCCTTTTCAAACAGTAATTTGGGGATCTTGAAAATAACTTGCAGGGGAGTGTGAATGTCCCTTAGCCCTGGTAGTGCCAAGCCTGGATGGAGGAGTGTGGAACGTGATGCAGGGTCCGCTTTCTTAGTTAAATGTTTGGTCCCATTCAGGCTTTCCAAGAAGTTCCTATTAGTCTTCAGAGAGTTGTTACTTGGGAATTGATTTTCCAGGCCTTTGATCTGTCCCTACTATAATTATCCTCTCAGCTTGTGTGTGTATGTTTTTAATTACTGTATGATTCCAGGCATATCCTCCGCCTTCCGTATGGCAGACTTGTGCATCTAGAGGGGGGAAAGCAGAGCAATTCCAGACACCTTTTTATTAGAGGATCTCAAAGCACATTGCAGATCTGTAATTAAAGCTCTCGACGGTGCCCAGGTGGTAGATGAGCGGTGTTCCCATTTTAATTGGTGGGAAATTGAGGCAGAGAAGTTGAGTTTCTTGCCTAAGGTTGCAGAAGCTAAAGTACCCCTGCTGGCTCTTCTGGTTAAACAAGTTCAGAGCCAGGGCAGCAGGTAGGGGAGAGGGCTGAGAAATGCCTGCATGATAAAGAACTGACCGGACACATTCCAGGGTGGATGGCTGCAGGGCTCCGGGGAGGGGAGTTCCTGTTGGAAGGCAGGGCGGGGGCGGTCCCTTAAAGTGGGGGCACAGCTTGGTACAGTGGGAGAGGGTGGGAAGCAGGTTCAGGAGATGGGGGAAGTTGCTCATTCTCTATCTCATGCACTTACTGGTGCTAGCAGAGGCGGGTTCCAGTTTCCAAGTGGGGTGACTTCTCCTTGGATTTGGTCTTCCGCTGCCTGGCTGTGGGGACGCATACACAGGTAAGCTGTGCACATCCACCGCTCCAGCACAAGAGCCTTCTGCTCTGCTCACTGGCAACATTACTTGTTAGGCCACAGGGGCCTTACTACCCTATTTGGGAGTTCAGGCCCTCGTTCCAGGATGGCTCAATCATAGGTTGCCAGCAGGGTTTGAACTTCGGTCCTTTGGCAGGAAAACCAGGCTGGTTCTTGAGCTTAGCTGGTAGCCACATGAGGCTCTTACCATATGGTGTGCATCAGTGATGGGAGGAAGACATGGTTTACTTTCCAGGGCACGCTAGGACGTGGCTCAGAAATGATCTTCTGGGCAGGTGATGAGCAGTAACTCTGATGTTCTCTCTTCTTCCCTTCCCCCAATGTGCTCTCCACATGCTCAGTAGGAGCAGTCAGGCACAGCATGTACTTCCAGCATAGCATCCTTAATGCCTGCTTGCTTGTTTTTGAGTGCTCCTGCTTTCCCTCCGTGTGTAATCAAGAGCATTTGCCTTGAAACAGAGAGAAGAAACCAATCCATTCTTCTGCCCATCTCTGCCTTTGTGGTAAGCGCATATACCTTCCATGCACAGGCCTGGGGTTTAGGTCAGGCTAAGGTGTGACACGTACAGGGAGACTTGTTAAAATATAGCAGCATATCACAGCAAGTCCTGGATTGTTACGAGTATTATGGCTGCTGCTGTAGTAGCTCTGAATGGCCGCAGTGCTAGAAAACGGCAATTAATCTGTATGCTGTAAAATCTACCTCTCTTCCTGAGAGCCCAGATCCCAGAACCCTGCCTTAATGAGGAGATGCAAGCTCTGCTTTGTTTGGGAAATGCTTTATCCTATTCAGACTTTCTGCCAGGAAGTACCTCTTGATCTTTCAGAGAGTTGTTACTTGTATATTTATTTTCCAGGCTTTGGTCTGTCTTCAGTGTGATTATCCTCTGTTTGTTCAATTGTATTTTATTTTATTTTTAGTTTGATCCTAAAGTCTCCCATATGGCCAACTTGTGCATTCAGATAGAAACAACATATTTTATTTCCAGAGCACCTTTTTCTTACAGGATCTCAAAGCACTTTTTAATTCTGTAATTAAATCTCTCAGCACTCTCCAGCTGGCAGATGAATGGTGCTCTCATTTTAATTGGTCGGGGAACTGAGGCACAGTGTTGGAGTTGCTATCCTAAATCTGCAGGGAGGCAATGGCAGAGCCAGGAATAGACCCAGGGGGATTTGCTCTCTTGTAAGCATCAGATGCTCCGGCCCCAAAAGAAGGACTCCAGCTTCTAATCACCCACCTGATCACTAGAAATTTCATTTTTGTATCAAATTCTCTGACAGCACGGTGGAGTTCTCATTTTTTTTAAAAATCAAAGACGGGGGAGTATTTTGGAATCTAAAGGACCTTCAACTAGCAAAACATATAGATGGTATGAGCTTTCATGGGCACAGCTCACTTCCTTGAAAGCTCATGATACTATCTATGTTTTGTTAGTCTATACCTGACCAGTTTTTGTTTTTTAAGTTTATGCTGTACAGACTAACTCAGCTACCCTCTGAAGCTTCTAAATTATAACAATAGCAATATGGGTTGAATTTTAAGCTTACAGTATATGATGCTGGCAGTACTACAAGTATGACATTGCTGATGGCTGGCAGCAGAGTTAATTCTTTGTTTCTTTCTCCTTTGCATACACTGCAATGTCCTGTCTCTTCCTTGCTCCTGGTAATTTGCAACTACCCAGAGCTGAATTGCTGAATGAACAATGCTTGCTTTCAGTGATTAGGAAAAACTCTAAAGGGGCTTTTTGGTTAAATTTATCTCCATATCTTAGGGCTCATTTCTGCAAATCCTTATTCATGTGGGCCCCGATTTAGCAAGGCACTTACGCTTAAAAGTTAAGCTTCTGCTTAAATTCCATGGAATGTGATAAATGCTTAAGTGCTGGTTTGAATGAGAGCCATTGGTAATTGCTCTGATTAGCTACAGGAGGGAATGCTCATGTACATGAGTAAGAGTTTCCTTAGATTTTTAACTTGTTGAACAATCCCTCTGTTTTACCCCAGTTCAGACAACTAGAAATGTATTTCTGAATCCTGCTAAGTCCCCGTGAAGGCTCTGCAGTTAAGAAGTATTTCTCTGCAGCGCTTGCAACAGAAACTTTGCAGGACCATGTAGTGTATGAGAACTCCAATGTGAAACTGACTTAAAGCATACTAGAGGAAGCCAAAGGGAGCTGAAAGGAAGCCAACCAGCCTGCTTGTCACATTCATGCAACAAGTAAGTGACAGAGACAGAAACAAAACCAGACCTAGAAATTCTTTTGGTTTTCACACTCTTCCAGGGGATAGTAATAAATCTTTTGCAGTGATTTTAAACCTAGAGTGATTATGGAAAAGAGAAATAAAAAGGATTAATGATCTAACAGTTGCCATAGGGGACTCGGCAATAGGATTCTTGTTTGTATGCCTTGCTTTGCAACAGAGTGTATTACTACTTATTATTGTAGTGTGTAAGAGCCTTATTATAGACTAGGCACCGTGTTTCTCAACCTTTATTTATAAAGTACCCCTTTTTAAAAAAAAAAAAAAAAGTACCTACAGTTTCAGACACAATTTTTTTTCTACCGTTGCAACACATTTGTTTAAACAACTTAATCATAGCCAGGCAGACGATGAAATTTTTGGGTGTAAAGTACAAAAATAATAAAACATTGTAAAACTTAAAACAAAAATTCAGTTTTCTCTAAATTTCCGTTGTGTTGACGTACCCCCCAGACTTCTCTCGAGTACCCCTAAGGGTACTCATACCACTGGTTGAGAAACACTGGGCTAGGACACTATTATGCTGGGTACTGTACAAACACAAACCAAACAGATAGACTGAAAGATCATTGAGAGAAAAAAAAAAAAAAAGCCTAAGGCCCTGTGTGATCTTGGGCAAGTTCCTTGATACGGTTTTCCCATCTGTAAATACAAAGAACTACTCCAGAGGGGTGTTGAGCCGTAACTGTCTGTAAGGAGTTTGGGGTTTTGCGTGGGAGCCCTTAAACGGGTCTGTTGCACCCAGCAGCCTGTTCTGGTTTCTATTTGTAAGGGTCTGGTGGCGTAGGAGGGATGGTTTGTGTTGTCTGATGCTGCACATGGCGTCCCCCTGGGTGGTCTGTGTGGTGCTGAGCTGCGCTCTGAGCTGTTGAAAACTCAAACACAGGGTCCAGTAAACACTGTTTGACTCCAGTAGCTTTTGTTATTGCCTGGATGTTGCCTGTGCAAAGACTCCTGGTGAGAAGCCACTAGCAGAAGCTGAGCTGTGCTGCCTCTGCTGGCTTTTTGATGGCCTATGGCATCTGTAAATGTCCACCCACAAATGGCAGATGCTGGCACCCTCGCTCCCAGTGGGGCAGGATTCTTGGGGCAGTGAGGAATCTTTCTTAGGGAGGGTTTTGCCACCTCTTTTGCTAAGTCACTGATCTCCAAAGGTGAGTGTGTCTGTGCTGCTGGTTTGTTTGTAGGACCACACGTGGCTTTGGCAGTGCCTACAGCTTGTTGGGTTTGGGGCATACATGAGATGTTTGGGGGCACTGAGGGCACTTGTGTTGCTGTTCGTATGTCCCTCGTTAGGGCTGATGCTAGAATAGATCGAGAAGGGTTTTTGTGTGTCTTGGAGGATGTGCAGATCTCCACACAGACACCTGGGAAAACAAGAGGTCAACCTTCCTAGTGACTTCTGCCTGCTCCTTGCAGATGTGCAGGCTCCTCGGGAGTCCTGCTCCCATGCTGGGATGCATCAGAGGCTGGTGAGACCTCGAGAGGGCATCTGATCTCCCTGCCCAGTGTTCTTGGGCCACTTCCACAGGCATTATCCGTGGTAGCGCCCAGAGAGGGATGCCAGCTCTTCGACATGGCCCTTCCACTGACACAGGCTGGGGGAGAGGCAGTCCCAGAGCAGGCATGGAACTTACACCGCCTGACTGCTGGTCCAGTGTTCCCTCCACTGCCTAGTCAAGCCAGGACCACATGCTAGTCTCTGAGCGGGAGAGATGCTGTGCTAGGCAGCACAGCTCATGGCAGGGCAGCCCTCCATGATGCATACCCCTCTCCGCTGCCTCTTGTACCCCTTATGTACAGTGCAGAGCTGTGATAGAGCCCTCTGCTCAAGAGCAGGTGCTGGAAATATTTACTTAGGGCCCCCGCCACCAGCTGGTCCAGGTGTTAGTTCTCCTTACTGGGAGTGAGTGCGACGGTTCGGGTGGGAAATCCCTGCGGGCGGGGCTGCAGCTCAGTCCAAACAGCGGGAGGAGCATGAGTGGAGGGCTGGAGGCGTTCTCCAAAGAGGCCCACACCGAGCTAACACCCATCCGTGCTGCACGGTGGCTCCCAGCCCGCCCTCCAGGCAGCAGCCTTCCCCAGCTGGCGTGGTAGGGGGAGCCGATGGCATTGGTCTCCGGCTGTGCTCTCCGCTCCAGCACCATGCTGCCCAAGTAGTGTCCTGCGTGCTCCCTGCCTCTGGCCTGGCTTGAGGTACTGCCGAACTGCAGCAGTCCTCAGCCCTCAGACCAGCCCGGCTGCTTTTGGTGTCTCACACAGGCTGGACCTGTGTGATCTCCCCTGGCGATGTGACCTGCTAGGGCTGTGTGGGGCTGTCGGACCTGGGGACAGGAACCGGCATTGGGGAGGCCCGGGGGGGGTTTGCAGGCCAGCAGAGATGTCAGGGGCTAAGTGGTGGTGTGAGACAGTGGTGTGCAGCAGGAGCGCCTGCCTCCAGACCACTGCCCTGTGCGCTGTTCTATCCCGGTTCTGGGGGAGGTGGGTGCTGACACCCTGGGCTCTGTCCCCACTGACTCAGCACTTAGCTTCCCCCGTTGGTCAGCTTGTCTGCCTCCCCGGCGCAGTGCTGCTCCATGCCTGCTTGTGCAGAGTGGCCTTGGGAGGAAAGGGAGCAGGTGGCTGTGGTTCTTCGTGCTTGCAGTGGGGGAGCACAGATGGGGAGCGATGCCAGCTTCCCACTGCCCTACCCCTCGGCTTCCTACTGCCCTGCCCCTCGGGCTGAACCCCGCTGGCAGGTGGAGAGCACTCCAGCAGGGAGCAGGGAGTCTCTGCTGAGAGGGCCATTGGGGGCTGGCTGGAGGAGGGGGTCTGTAGGGTTGCCAGATGGTTTCAACAAAAATATCGAACACCCTCCCCTCCCCCCCAAAAAAAACACCTGGGAAAAAAAATCTGTTGAGGGGGGAAAAAAGCGGGGGGGGGGGGAGAGGGGGAGACTAAAGCTGTTGAGCAAAAAAACCAAAAGGACCCCAAGAGTTATTAAGCAAAAAAAAAAATGAATAAAATAAAACAGCATGGCCCCTTTAATTGCGTGCAGAGTCAGAATAGGGCTAGGAAGATGTGGTGCCGTGTCAGTACCTTGCTGGTTGCTATGCTTGGGCGGTGGGCTGTGGAGGACCCCTTCTGGCGGTTGTCTGTAAGCACGGCCCAGCAAGAGGGGCCTCAGGACACTTGTTAAGGGAAGAGACGGGACAGAGGAAGTGTATGTTGGGGGAAGGGTCAGTTTGGGCCGGAACCGCGAGGGGAGAGAGACTAAGGTTGCTGGGGCTGAGGGTTAGGGGTGATGGACCCCTAACCCAAGGGGTCTGAAACATCCTGGCCCCGAATCCTGTAATCACACCACGTCTATGCTGTGCTGTATCCTGGAGGGGTAATAAACCCTCTCTCTTCTACTGCTGGCGGAGTCTGTTCTTGCTGCTCCGGGGCTGCAGGATTGGGGGAACCCCGACCGCGTCGTCACAGATGAGAAGGGTTGAGCACTAAGACCCAGGGAAGGCATTGCTTCCTCTTGCTCAGGTCTTTAGGTTTTTTGCCGGTGGTCATCTTGTTTTCTTGGTTGAGCCAGAAGGGAGCTTCCCTGCGGAACCAGGTAAGCAGGGAGTCCGGGGGCTGGGCCCAGTTGCCGAGTGTGTCGTAGGGTTGCCAGGTGTCCGGTATTTTCCGAATTTTTTTTACTGGACAGGAGGCGAAAATACTGGACAGTCCGGGTCAATACTGGACACCTGGCAAGCCTACTTGTCTGCAGCAAGGGGGACACTAGATCAGAGGTAGACTCCTGCTGGTGCCGGCCGGGGGAAAGAACCCACGTCCCTTCCCTGAGGGGGGAGACTTTCAATAATGCTCCATTTACACAGCAAACTCCTGTCCCTGTGCGAGCAGGAGCCTTTCCGCAGTCTCCTGCCCCCTTCCCTCGGCAAATGAGCAAGTGCCCTGTCTGTTCTCGGCAGCTTGATTGTCTAATCTGGGCATCTGTGGGCCAGGGAGAGTCCTGAGGGAATCCCTCTGCCTGCTGGACTCCCATTTCTATTCCTGCATGGTGCTGTTTTCCCCCCGTCGGCGCGTCTGGGCCTCCAGGGATGGTGTCTTGGGGGCTTCCTCTTCTGCAGGAACCTGTGCTGCCGAGCCATGGGGCAGAGTTTCTGTTCCCCTTTGGGGATTGCTGGCCCTTCTCAAGCAGGCAGCTGACCAGAGCTAGGCCGCGGTACTTCCAGTGGTATTGCAGACGTGCCTAAGGGCCCCGCTCAGAGTAGCCCCCCTCTGCACTCGGTGCGGAACGAAAGGGCTGGTAAGGTGGCTCTGGTAGGCGGGGAAAGGGTAGGAGGGGCAGGCGCCCAGCAGGAGCAGGCCTGCTGAGCCAGATGTGCTAGCAGGGCGGGTTGCATGTTCAGGGGTCGTGAGCAGGTGGCCCGTCACTCACTGCCAAGCTCTTGTCCTCTTTCTCAGAGCCCTTTCCCCCCTGTCCGGGAGTCTTGGTGTCTCTGGCCAAAGCACGAGGCTGCTTCCCCCTCCTCCCTCCCTGCCTCAAGCCAGGCACAGCCAGGTGTGCTGGCTCTGGCTCGCCGGGCTGTCCTTCCGTGGGATTCCCAGCGAGGCCTCAGAAATGCACTAGGGTGCTGCGCTGAGCAGGCCACAGGCTTCAAACCCGCGGCTCTTGCCATTCCAGATGTTCCCAGCTTCTCCTGCTCCGGGCTGTGTAACAACGGAGTCCGCCTGAATCCTTTCCGGCTGGAGAGTGGAGCAGGGGGGCCCTCCCTCCATGTGGCTCACTTAACCCCTTGCTGGTGGGACCTTAAACTTTTGGAAGAGGGGTAGGTAGAGCAGCAGGGACCCAGCTGGGGGTCGCCTGGCTGCCTGTCCAGGTTTTCCCAGGATCCTCCCTTTTGCGAAGGAGCTGTCCCGGGGAGCCAGTGCGGCTGCTCAGGGCAGGGCTCAGCACATGTGCTCCGGGACTGGCTGGGGAAGGAGAACACATTGATCATTCCCTGATTTCCACTGAGCTGCTCAGAGGAGGCATCGCCTGGTTGAACGCAGCAGCTGGTGCTAATCGGCATACGTGAGAAGGGATTTGGAGTGCCCGATGGGGCAGTGACCTGGGAGGGCGGCCGGAATGCATAGACAATGACCGGAGAAGGTACTGTCTGCTCTGTGGATGGGCTGTGTCTGATGAGCAGTGGTTCCAAGTGAAGCATGGGTAAGGGGGATTTTCTCCTTGTGCGGCGGAGATCAGTGCATGAGATGAATGCTCTGCTCTTAAGGAAAACACGGCAGTGCAATAAATATTCAAGAGTCTCCTATTTCACACAGAACTCCATGACTTTGCAGCCTGCCTCTCTCTGTCTATCCAAAACACAGGCAGGGATTTTCCTTTCCCACTCTGGCTCCTTCCCTTTGCAGCCCCTCTTCCCCCCGGCTGTGTCAAGCCAGGGGAGAATTCCCCCGGGGAGGGAGCAGAGTTGGACGGCTATAAGGTAGTTAGGGCTATCGTGCAGGCACCGCCCTCCCATTGACCACCGTTTCCAGCCAATGGGAGCTGCAGGGGTGGTGCTGCCCCTACATGTAGAAGCCGGAGGGGCGCACACAGAGCAGGACAAGCCCCCAACCTGCTCCCCAGCACAGGGGGCTGAGGGCCAGGTGAAAACAGCTGATGGGCTGGGGGCGGCACCCGGGCCCTAAACAATGTGAAAGTCAAACTGTCTGCCCCGCGCTGCGCCTTGTGTGAACAGTACATGGAATCCAGGGGCCGGACTCTCACCTGATGTAAGTTGGTGGGGTTCCATTGGCTTCACCTGCCGGGGGACCTTTGCCCACACAAGGGGAATCAGGAACTGGGCTCGGTCTGATGGAGGGAAGGGACCGTGATGGTCTAGCAGGCAAGTGGGGGGCGCCTTCCAGGTTGGATGATTGTTTCAGTGGTCGCAGCATGCCAGCCCTGGGCATGTCCTTTTTCACGCTCTGCGGGAATGTGAAATACAGGTGTATACAGCTGCTGAAACTGCAGTAGGGCAGAAAAATGAACCCAGATGAACGAAGGCAGAAGGTGTGTGTTGTGTCCTCTCTTCGTGTGTCTGTTTCCATGCAACTTAAAGCACTTCAGGGCACAGAAAGATCCATCTGTTCTGTTACAGCAGAGGTGGGCAGTAATTTTTAATGGGGGCGGCACTTCAAGATTTTGGTAAGTGGTCAAGGGCCACACTCTTCTATGGAGAGGATGCAGGATCTGGGACGGAGGTTGGGAGCAGAAGGGAGGTGGGGGTAGGGGACTGAGGTAAGGGATTGGGGTGCAGGATCTGGGAGGGGGGTATGGGTGCAGGAAAGGATTCTGACTTGGGGGAGGAGAGTAGGAAGGGGTGCAGGGTCTGGGAGGAAGTTGTGACCTGGGGCGGGGCTGTGTGTGTGTGTGTGTGTGTGTGAGAGAGAGAGAGATTTGGGTGGTGACCTGGGGCTGGGAGTTGGGGTTCGGGCAGGGTGCTTGAGGCCAGCTCTGAGTGGGAGGCGCATACCTAGGTGGCTCCTGGCCAGCAGCCCAGCTGCACCCTCAGGGAGCCTGCTCAAAGCAGCCGGCTACTCTGCATGGCTCTCTGCTCCGCACATTTGGGGAGAGGCTTCATGCACTGCCCTTGCCCCCAGCACAGTCTCACAGTTCCCATTGGCCGGTAGAGTAGCCGCTTTGAGTGGCTTGGGGTGCTCCCTGCCTGAAGGCCCTGGTGGGGCGGACTGTGGGCTGGATTCAAAGGCTTGTTGGGTCCACCTCCGTATTACAGTATCTCCAGCACCACGGGGTGGGCACATGTCCCACAGGTTGGCGACGCATGGACTTGGATTCCTGTGCCGTGATTGTACAGCAATATTTCGGAGTTGAGGCGAAGGAAGGGCCTGTCTACACTTGGAGCTGAGCTACGATTCCCAGCTCCCAGCATGAACAGATCTAAAGGGCCAATAGGCATTACATAATTACGAGATGGTTCCATGTTAGGGAGGCTGAGATTTGGAAGAGGCCTGGGACGTGATTCTCATTCACAATGAGGCCCATTTCCATTTTGCTGGCAGCGTAACGTAGCCTTTGTGTGGGTGGGAACAACATGGTAGAGACCTTGCATATTTGAGGAGAGTTCAGGCCATTTTAGGTGTGTTCAGAAGCTTGTCCCATGCTGGGGTGTGTGCGCATGTTTAGATTTGTCACCCAGGCTGTGGGATGAGAGGCGAGCCAGGCTGGACCTCAAGGTTGAACGTCCGTAGAAGTGATATACCTTGTCCTCAGTTTGCTTTGGTTTGTCCTTGTAAGTAAGACGGCAGCTTACCAAGTCTGGGATCTCATTTTCTGTAACATCAGCGTCACGTCCACTGGCAGTCCGACTGTTCCTGCTTCCCAGCATGGAGACGTTGAGGTGCTGACTGCATTGATTGTATTGAAACTCGCTTGACAAGAACTCCCCCTTCTTCGTTATTGGAATGTTCCACAGCACCGAGTCTAACACACCTAAAAGGGAGTGGAGATTTTTCGACCTCGTGGCGTGGAACATGCTTGATCACAAACACATTTTGCTGGGTCAGTTTTGGTGCCGACCTATAAAATTTGCCTTTTTTTCCCCCAAGGGAAAAAACAAAGTCTCCAATCTCCCCATCCAAATGACGGTGTTCTGTGGCCACTGTCACTTTGGTATGTGCCTGTTGCGCTCTGTACTGTGTGTGATTGTTTCCAACACAACCTGGTGAAGGGATGGACTTGTTGCCCAGGTTTGCAGATGAGGAGGACAGATTAAGAACAGTTGGGTGCTGAGTTCTTTTGAGAACCTGGCCCTAACTGGAGGTGCTGGGCATTAGAAATCTGGCCGCCTTTGGCTCCTCCAAGGTTTCACAAGGGTGTCTGGCTGGGCTCTGAATCTGGCCCAGTTCAGAGCCTCAGCCACAGACCCTGTGGCAAGCTCCTCCTTGGAGTGAACAGCATATGGGTGCTGCTGGTCCCAGTCCCTCCTGTGGGGTCCAGGTCAGGAGGAGCTTGCTCGTTGGGCACACAATGAGCCGGGTTTTGTTTGGGGATCTGTTGTGCAAATCTCCTTCCTGCAGGACCAATCCCAGGTCATTCTGATATGCAGCATCCTCCAGATAAAGGCAGAGTCCACTTGGAAAGCCATTACCAGAGAGCTGGCCTATTTCCTTCATTGTCAGAACAAGTATAAAGGCCGGTTTAATAACTCTCTCCCTTTGGAGTCTGTGGCCCAGATCCTAAAGGTATTTAAGCACCTGATGCCACTGGGAATTAGGTACCTGAAACCCTTTGAGGGTCTGGGCCTCACTCGCCCAGAGGGAAGGCTGGGGGTCGCGTGTGGCTTTCTCCTCAGCAAAGCAGCAAGCCTGCCGGAGTTCTACACTCTCCTGAGAGGGGAGCGGCTGCCCATCTGCAGCTGGCACCGATCAGCTCCAAGTCAACCTGCATCTGTGTTGAGCCTGCACCTGGAAAACTGCCCACAGCCTTGCTGGTGGCTCAGAGCCAGAGAGACCCGGAGGAGAGGTTCAAAGGGAGGGCAGCCAGACTCTCGGGAGAACAGGTCAGGTTTGATTGGGAAGGGGGATGTGAAGAAAGGGGCGACGGGTTCTACCCAGCTCTGCCATTGTCCATTGCTTCTCACCCCAGATCCTTTGCTGTCCCAGTCCCCTGCTCTTTGGTACAGCCCTGAATCCTGTCCCCGCCCCACCCCTAGCTCGGCCAGCATCCCTCAGTCATGCCCCTCAATGCCCCTGCTTGTCCAGTCCTATCCCCCGCCCCACATGTGCGTCCACCCGGCTGGGCAGTGTCTGTGCCAGGCTAGACAGAGCCTTCCTGGTCCATCCCATTGTGTCCTGTTAGAAACGAACCTCCCCCCAACCACTGGGGGAGGCGCTAATGACTTGCTCTGCGCTCTTGTACCTTGCCACTAGCCTCCTTGTACCCTCTTGTACCTTGCCACTTGCCACTTTAAAAGCAGGTTGGAGTCTTGGCGAAAAGCTCTGCTCTAGGAATGACGTGGGGTCGCTTTCTGGCCTGCGCGGACTGGAGGCGGTGATCACAACGGTCCCAGCTGGCCTTGGCATCTTCGAATCTGTTTAAAAAACCATTTTGAATGTTTAACAGCTGCTGACGCTTGGTCATCTTGTGAAATGGCCTCCCTGGCAGATCCCAGCCCTCCCACCTTCAGGACTGAAACCAAAAGCTCCTTCTGGAGTGCCCCTTAACCAAGTCTCTCCTCTCTCTTTTCCAGTGTCGGGTGTTTCTGGTTTTCTTCCACTTGCGCAGTGGGGGAGAGAAATCCATTCAAACTTCAGGGCAAATTTCCCTTTCTGCCCTGCAGCAGCTGTACAAGTACAGTTCTTAAGCAGCTGAATAAACATCAGAAATAAAATTACACCCCTCCCTCCACAAAATCCCCCTCTCTGCTAGCCCAGCCTGGATGCTGTAACGTTACATCCCCGGCCTGCCTGCCAGCTCGTTTCACTGAGGCTGGGCGAGTGGCGCTCTCTTAGACATTGCAGACTTCAGTCCCTTCCCACAACCAACTCAGCCCTTCAGCCAGTGGCCCATTGCAGCAGGTACTGTGCTGGCTGGGTGGCTGTTGGCACCTTGCACGGACAGCGCCCAGATCCTTGTTTCAAGAAGCTACTCTGCTTCCTGCAGGGGTGGGGGAGAAACGTCAGTACAGCAGCAGGAGGGCAGGTGCTGTTGTGTCCCTTGCCAGGGATAAATGACTGTGGTTCTGCTGCCGGAGCTCCACCCGCGTCGATACTCCAGGGGCCTGGGCCCAACTCTGCTAACCAGCAAGAACCGGACTGGAACAACATCCAGGACATAGCCCCTAGGCTGCCTGGTACAAAGCACTTGGTGTGGAATAGACAACACCCCCCACGCTGGGCACCACTGGTCAGAATGCAGCTGCTGTCCTGAAAGCCTTGGGGTTAGGGCAGCGTATGGCTGAATGGGCTAGATGGGCTCTGTTTGAGCAGTTCTGCCCTGGTCAATCTTACTGGGGACCAGAGTTGCAGGAGAGAAACCTTCTCTCCCTGATGAATGAAGTGACTCTCTCAGTTCTTGTCCTTTCCAGGCACTGTTCCACCTCCATTCAGTCTCTGGGTGCCCTTCCTCAGAAGTGCTTGTTTTGGATACTAATCTCCCCCCTGTGTGCTCTGTAAAAGTAGACTCCTGGGATGATCTCTGTGCACTGCAAGATTTGCTGTACATAGTCAATAATGGGGTATGCCATGGGGTGGTTACCAGTGGGGGTTATGCACTCCCTGGCCAGCCAGCCCCCTAGGCAAAGCCTCTGTGATCCTCCGTGCAAGTCTGTGGGATGCTGGCTGGGGATGTTAAATATCGATTAACTGAATAGTCGATTGCCCTCATGAATTCTTATCAGTTACTCAACTATTCTATAGTCCCCGAGGGCGGGACTGCCAGCCAGTGCTCTCCAGTCCTGCTTCGAGGAGCCCCCGCCACTCCATGAGGTGCCAGGTGGGAGCTGGTCCACAAGGGAGACAGTTTAAAACCAGCTCCCCTTGCGGACTGGCTGTCTGTCGCCCTGTGCTGCTGCCTCTGCTACAGAGGCAGCAGCGTAGGGTGGCAGTAGCCCCTGTCCAGTGGGGTATTTGAGTTCCTGGACCTAGCGCGAGCCAGAAATGAATCGGGCTGCCTGCCTGCCTGCCTGGCTCTTAATACACTTGAAATGCAGAGCCGAAGCAGGGGTAGGTCCCAGACCCGGTGCAAGCCAGCACTGAGCCAGGCTGCTGGTCAGCCTGCTGAAAAATGTACTGGCAAAGAGGGGCGGGGGAATGCATGTAGTCTATAGCATTAACCGATATGCTTATTGGTTAATCAACTACACTATTACATCCCTAATGCTGGCCCCATGTGTTACTTTAGCCTGATTTTTAAGGGGGCACGTACCCTACACTGTGCTGCTAATGGCTTTGGTCTCTAGCATTTTGCAGCCAGCCGGTCTCTTGTGGCACACGCATGTTTCGGCAGCACTCACACAAGGTATAATCTGGAATGTCCACTTATTTCTGTCTAAAAATATTGGCTTGGTAATTCATTACAAGAATCTCTTCTGCAGTCCGCAGCAACCAGAAGGGCTTTTTCTCTTGAAAAAGTAAGTATTTTATTCAAGTGGTGATCTGAAATTAACCAGAATTAATGCAGAGTAAAATGTGCCGGCGTGAACCTGCCGTTAGATTTGTGTTGTGTTCTCTGGAGAATGCCTGCATGTTTTTCTTGCTAATACATGGTGTTTTTTTCATTTTCTTTTTCACTTATCCTCCAGAAATGCATGAAACCAAAGGTTTTAGAATAGTGGTTCTCAGCCAGGGGCGAGGATACCCTGGGAGGTAGGATACACAGGTCTTCAGGGGGTGCATCAACTCATTCAGATATTTGCCTAGTTTTACAACTGGCTACATTAAAAGCGAAGTCAGTATAAATGAATATTTCATACAATGGCTTGTGCATACTGCTCTGTATCCTAGTCACTGAAATGTAAATACAATATTTATATGCCAATTGATTTATTTTATAACTACACAGTAAAACAGGTTGTACCTCCTTTAACCGGGACTCTCTGGTCCAGCCGGGCCATGGATGTTCCTGGACCACAGAGTCCAGGTATAAAGAGGTCAGGCCACAGGGCGGGGGAGAGGGGAGTGTGACTCAGCCAGGAGCCTTGTATTGAGGTAGGAGCGGGCAGCGCAGCAGGGAGATCTGGGACAGAACTGCTGCCGGGCAGTAGCGGCAAAGCCCCAGTACCGGCAGCCACAAAGTCCTGGCGGCCACAGAGCCCCAGCAGCCCCGACAGTCAGCCTTGGCCTCGGCAGCCACAGAACTCCAGCCTGGGGAGCCATGGCCGGGCAAGCAGCAGCGGGGCTTGGCTGGAGTCCTAGCCGGGGGCAGCACGGGCCATGTTGGGAAGGACCTCCCCTCATTCGGCAAATCCCCTTGTTTAAGATCAGCCAGATGCCGGATGAGGGAGGTCCAACCTGAACTGAGAGAGTCAGCAGTGTTTCAGTAGCTGTGTGCTGTGACACTTGTATTTTTATGTCTGATGTTGTAAGCAAGTTGTTTTTCAGTGAGGGGAAAGCAGGACAGATCAGACACCTGGGAGGGGGACAATCATTTGGGAAGGTTGAGAGCCCCTGCTTTAGAAGAGACAGGAATGTGTGATAGGATGAGTTCAAATCTCGCCATCTTTCATGCATTGTTTACTCTGCAGCCTCCTCCAGAGAGAGAGAGGGGATCCTAGCTTTGCCCTGGCAGTGCCTGTGGCTTTAATTCATGCTTTACAGCATACACCGGACAATGCAGTCTGCACTCCCCATCTGGCCACCATGCCAGAGCTGGATGAGTGTGTGACCTCTGGTGGAGCAAGACGGATCGGTGCCGGTTCTGAGGGAGCTGCTCCTTTCAGCTTGCCAAGTGTGCGTGGCTGGTTGTGCCGGCTAGCTGGGGGGCGCATTGATTGGGGCTGAGCTGGATTTCCGACTGTAAATCCATTTTGCTAAGCTGATTGATTTTCCCCGCTCATCTGGCTGTATCTGTGCAGCCAACAAAGGTGCCAAGCCATATTCCGTTTGCAGCACCTCTTGTACCCTGCCCTGAATTCCCATGAGGCTGTGCACTCGCAGGGGGGTAACTGCAAGGAGAGCAGCCCTCGGAGGGCTAGAGAGCCCTCCCTGGTAGGTCTGATAATGCGCCAGGGAGTTCTCAGCTCATTGCAGTTCCACTGACATCTCTGCACCTCAGTTTCCCTAAGCGGGCTGCCCAAGGGCACAAAGTGAGTCTGTGCAGAGCTAGACATGTGACCCAGTGCTCTGTTTGACCATCACACACCGTGTTTGCCCTGCGTAACCATGGGCTACTGCAAAAAGTGTCAAGAATCAGAGGGGTAGCCGTGTTAGTCTGAATCTGCAAAAGCAGCGAGGAGTCCTGTGGCACCTTATAGACTAACCGAAGTGTTGGAGCATAAGCTTTCGTGGGCAAAGACCCACTTCGTCAGATGCACGTAGTGGAAATTTCCAGAGGCAGGTATAAATATGCAAGCCAGAATCAGGCTGGAGATGATGAGGTGGATCCAATGAGGGAGGATGAGGCCCACTTCTATTAGCTGATCTGGAGGTGTGAATACCAAGTGAGGAGAAGCTGCTTTTGTAGTTAGCGAGCCATTCACAGTCTTTGTTTAATCCTGAGTTGATTGTGTCAAACTTGAAGATGAACCGAAGCCTCTGCTGATTGGCTGAGCCTTGGTAGGGGGAGGGACTTTCAGGCAGTCCAGGGCTTTATAAGGCTCCTTGGGCAAGCGACCAAGGAGCTTGCGAACAGGTGAGTGCTAACAGGGAGTTTAGAGAGGGAGTTCGGAAGGGGAGAGGGAAGGGGGTGAGGTTCTCTTGCCTTTCTTTTTAAATCCCTCCTCCAGGACAGCAGGGATGGATGGTGATAGGTCTGCTGTTGTTACCTACACGGCGTGTGCCATGTTTGTCTTCCTCCTGAAAGAAAGAACGGATTTCATCTGCACTAAGTGCAAGCTGGTCGCCATTTTGGAAGAAAAAATTAGAGGACTGGAGGCCCAAGTGTCGACCCTACGCTCGATCAGAGAGGATGAAGACTTCCTCGATAGAAGGCAGCATTTAATCCTTCAAGCACGGGAGGCAGAAGAGTCAGAGAGGGCAGTACCTGACCAGGGAGAGAACTGGCAGCATGTAACTTCTAGAAGGGGAAACAGGCCAGCATGGGAATCCCCTAATGCTATAGAGGTAAGTAATCGCTTTCAGGCTCTCTCCACAGGCTCTGCGGTGGTGAATGCTTTGGAAGGGACCTCACAAGGAAGAAACTGGAAGGGAACACCATCTACTGGAAGGCATGGGATGCATAGTCCTAGGGATGGGGGTTCCACGGCCACCACCCCCAAAAGAAAACGACGGGTGGTGGTGGTCGGGGACTCCCTCCTAAGAGGGACTGAGCCATCCCTCTGCCGTCCGGACCTGGAATCTCGAGAGGTGTGCTGCTTACCGGGAGCTCGCATTCAGGATGTGACTGAGAGGCTTACCAAGCTGATCAAACCTTCGGATCGCTACCCCTTCCTGCTTCTCCACGTGGGAACTAACGATACGGCCAAGAATGACCTTGAGCGGGTTACTGCGGATTTTGTAGCACTGAGAAGAAGAATCTAAGAATTCGGAGCGCAAGTGGTGTTCTCGTCCATCCTCCCTGTTGAAGGGAGAGGACTGGGCAGGGATCGTCAAATTGAGGACGTAAATGCGTGGTTGTGCAGGTGCTGTCGCAGAGAGGGCTTTGGTTTCTTCGACCATGGGACTCTGTTCCAGGCACGAGGATTGTTAGGAAGAGATGGGATCCACCTAATGAAGAGTGGAAGGAGCATCTTCGCGGGCAGGCTTGCAAACCTAGTGAGGAGGCTTTAAACTAGGTTCGTTGAGGGACGGTGACCAATACCCTGAGGGGAGTGGGGAAGTCGGATACCAGGAAGAAATGCAGAGAGGAACGAGCAAGAAAGGAGGACCCCTGTTTCGAATGGAGAAGATAGGGTGATGAACTGATTACCTGAGGTGTTTGTACACTAATGCGAGAAGCCTGGGCAACAAACAGGAAGAACTGGAGGCCCTGGCCCAATCCAAGAAATATGATTTAATTGGGATAACAGAGACTTGGTGGGATGACTCGCATGACTGGAGCGCTGTCATGGAAGGGTATAGACTGTTCAGGAAAAACAGGCAGGGGAGAAAAGGAGGAGGAGTTGCACTATACGTAAGAGAGCACTATGATTGCTCTGAACTCCAGTATATAGAGGGAGAAAAACCTGTTGAGAGTCTATGGGTTAAGTTTAAAGGAGCAAACAACAGCAGTGATGTTGTGGTTGCTGTCTGCTACAGGCCACCGAATCAGGTGGATGAGGTAGATGAGGCTTTCTTCGGACAACTGAGAGAAGCTTCCAGATCGCAGGCCCTAGTTCTCGTAGGGGACTTTAATCACCCTGACATCTGTTGGGAAACCAATACGGCAGTACACAGGCAAGTTTTTGGAGAATGTTGGGGATAACTTCTTGGTACAAGTGATGAAGGATCCGACCAGGGGCCGTGCGCAGCTTGACCTTCTGCTCACAGACAGGGAGGAACTAATAGGAGAAGTAGAGGTGGGTGACAACCTGGGAAGCAGTGATCATGAGATGGTAGATTTCAGGATCCTGACCAAAGGAAGAAAAGAGAGTAGTAAAATACACACCTTGGACTTCAAAAAAGCAGATTTTGACTCCCTCAGAGATCTGATGGGCAGAATCCCCTGGGATGCTAACGTGAAGGGGAAAGGAGTCCAGGACAGCTGGCAGTATTTTAAAGAAGCCTTATTGAAGGCACAGAAAGAAACCATCCTGACGCGTAGCAAGAGAGGCAAAAATAGTAGGAGACCGGATTGGCTTACAGGGGAAATCCTTGGTGAACTTAAGCACAAAAAGGAAGCTTACAAAAAGTGGAAACTTGGACAAATGACCAGGGAGGGGTTTAAATGTATAGCTCCAGAATGCCGTGGGGTTATCAGGAAGGCGAAAGCGCAAGTGGAATTGCGACTGGCTAAGGATGTGAAGGATAACAAGAAAGGTTTCTACAGGCATGTTAACAAGAAGAAGGTGATCAGAGAGGGTGTGCGGCCCCTACTGGATGAAGGAGGTAACCTAGTGACAGATGACATGGGGAAAGCTGAAGTACTCAATGCTTTCTTTGCCTCTGTATTCACGGACAAGGTCAGCGCAGAAGTCCAGGAGCCAAGTGACGCAAGATGGGATGAAGACGGACAGCCCGTGGTGGGTAAAGAACAGGTTAGGAACTATTTAGAAAAGCTAAACGTATACAAATCCATGGGTCCGGACTTAATGCATCCGAGGGTACTGAGGGAGTTGGCAAATGTCATTAAGGAGCCTTTGGCCATTATCTTTGAAAAGTCGTGGAGATCGGGAGCAATCCCAGATGATTGGAAAAAGGCAAATGTAGTGCCCATCTTCAAAAAAGGGAAGAAGGACGATCCAGGGAACTATAGGCCGGTCAGTCTTACCTCGGTTCCTGGAAAAATCATGGAAGGGATCCTTAAGGAATCCATTTTGAGGCACTTGGAAGAGAGGAAAGTGATTAGGAATAGTCAGCGTGGATTCACAAAGGGCAAGTCGTGCCTGACCAATTTGATTAGCTTCTATGATGAGGTATCTGGCTCTGTGGACGTGGGAAAGTCAGTGGATGTGATCTACCTTGACTTTAGCAAGGCTTTTGATACGGTCTCCCACAATATTCTTGCCAGCAAGTTAAGGGAATGTGGATTGGATAAATGGACAGTAAGATGGATAGAAAGATGGCTAGAAGGCCGGGCCCAGCGGGTAGTGATCAACGGCTCGATGTCAGGATGGCGGTCGGTTTCTAGCGGAGTGCCCCAAAGTTCGGTTCTAGGACCGGTTTTGTTCAATATCTTTATTAATGACCTGGATGAGGGGATGGATTGCGCCCTCAGCAAGTTTGCGGATGACACTAAGCTAGGGGGAGAGGTAGATACTCTTGAGGGCAGAGATAGGGTCCAGAGTGACTTAGACAAATTGGAGGATTGGGCCACAAGAAATCTGATGAAGTTCAACAAGGACAAGTGCAGAGTCCTGCACTTGGGACGGAAGAATCCCAAGCATTGTTACAGGCTGGGGACCAACCAGCTAAGCAGTAGTTCTGCAGAAAAGGACCTGGGGGTTACAGTGGATGAGAAGCTGGATATGAGTCAACAGTGTGCCCTTGTAGCCAAGAAGGCTAATGGCATATTAGGTTGCATTAAGAGGAGCATTGCCAGCAGATCCAGAAATGTCATTATTCCCCTTTATTCGGCTCTGGTGAGGCCACATCTGGAGTATTGTGTCCAGTTCTGGGCCCCCCACTACAAAAAGGATGTGGATGCATTGGAGAGGGTCCAGCAGAGGGCAACCAAAATGATTAGGGGGCTGGAGCATATGACTTATGAGGAGAGGCTGAGGGAGTTGGGTCTGTTTAGTCTGCAGAAGCGAAGAGTGAGGGGGGATTTGATAGCAGCCTTCAACTTCCTGAAGGGAGGTTCCAAAGAGGATGGAGAGAGGCTGTTCTCAGTAGTGACGGATGGCAGAACAAGGAGCAACGGTCTCAAGTTGTGGTGGGAGAGGTCCAGGTTGGATATTAGGAAAAACTATTTCACTAGGAGGGTGGTGAAGCACTGGAATGGGTTACCTAGGGAAGTAGTGGAGTCTCCATCCCTAGAGGTGTTTAAGTCTCGGCTTGACCAAGCCCTGGCTGGGTTGATTTAGTTGGGATTGGTCCTGCCTAGAGCAGGGGGCTGAACTTGATGACCATAGGTCTCTTCCAGCTCTATGATTCTATGATTCAGCAGTTTCTCTTTGAAGTCTGGTCCTGAGCTACAGTTCATCTTCAAATTTGACACAATCAACTCAGGATTAAACAAAGACTGTGAATGGCTCGCTAACTACAAAAGCAGCTTCTCCTCTCTTGGTATTCACACCTCCAGATCAGCTACTAGAAGTGGGCCTCATCCTCCCTGATTGGATCCACCTCATCATCTCTCGCCTGATTCTGGTCTGCATATTTATACCTGCCTCTGGAAACTTCCACTACATGCATCTGACGAAGTGGGTCTTTGCCCACGAAAGCTTATGCTCCAACACTTCAGTTAGTCTATAAGGTGCCACAGGACTCCTCACCGCTTTTGCAAAAAGTGTCTCCTCTGTGGGTTATGGCAGTGATGGGCCATGCCTCTCAAGCTGCAGCCTGCTGAAAGATGTTCACGCCTCTGAGATGTGCATTGCAAGGAGCGACTGCAGAAACTGGGAGTGTGGATGAGAGAGCATTACCTCGCTCTCCAAAGTGTAAGTGGAGCTAGCTTGGCCCTTGTATGAATAGCCCCTTGCCCCTTTGTAAAACAACTCTGGAGTAAGGAAGCAACATGTGCTCAAACTGAGAGTTAGTAGTCGGCTACAGTGTGGGGTATATTTGCTAACAGGCCACTGGCAGGACTGCGACCCTTCTATTGCTGGTGTTGACCAGCTGTTGTACAATGGAATCTTATAACTATGGTAATCCAAATGTGTAACCTGTTTGGCCCAGTCCAAGAAGTCCCAATGTGTGTGCATGGGCTGGGTCTGTATTGATGAGCTATATTCATTCATGCCGTGCTGGATTGAGACTGGAGCTTCACAGAAACCATGTGAGGTTCCCAGAGCAGCTGTAACTCAGCACGCCTGTTGGTTACAATGAAATCTTTCCTTGCACAGGGGTCATAAGATGCTGCGTATTATGGTGTGCAAGAGAGAGATGGTTCTGAATGCAAAAGTTAGCTCCCCTTGGGCTCTTGTTTTATCAACTCCTCCCATGGGAAGCAGAGTCCAGGTGGTCAGTGCTGCAGTGGGAACCTTGGAGGAACGTGTCTAGCATTCTAGGACTAGCCGGTTGGTGTATGTGCGGTGTCATTCTTTACTTCTGAGCCTGTACTGCATACAAGGAGTCAATGACGCAGAGGTTGTGTGCTGTGCTTCTGTCTTGGCAGATACGTAAGATCAAAGGCTGGCACTAAAGATCCCAGGAGGCTCTCTAAAGACTAATGGTGTGTAGAAAATTTCCCTAGGACAATTATTTGTGCCATCATGGTTTGGAATAATAGGTTTTATTGGACCTTCTTTCATAATATAGCATCACTATTGTGCGAGTAATACACCTCTCTGATTGCTGTGCCTCGTGATGATGTGTGCTTGCCGGCTGACTCGGATACGGCTCTCACCACGGCCCAGTGAAATGCAGCCACTTCTGTAATGGTCATGTCAGCTGATAGCCAGCTTGCAGATGGCATGTGATACACAGCTGTTTAGGGCAGCGTGAGGGTTCTATTTCTGGCTCTGCCTGTGATTGGCTGTCACCTTGGCCACAGGGCTGCACAGTTCTCTGTAAAATGGAACACTGCTGCCTTCGTAAGGGGCTTTGAGATGTAAAAATGTGATAAGAGCTTGTTCGTCCTCATCCTCGCCCTCCATGGTTCTGGCTTCTCTTGTTCTGTGGCCCACTGCATCTAATGTTAGCAAATCCCTGTGCTAGGAGGATGAGGCCTCGGATGGCGTTTTCCCACGCGGTGTGTGCAGGCAGGGGATTTGTTCTTTGATGTGCCTGCCCAGCTGGAGGGGGGGAGGGTGTCCTTGCATTCCACACTTTCTGCTGCCTCAGGTGCTGGTGTGGGAAAATGCATCTTGTTACCTGGGTGTCAGGCTACAACACCCGCAGGCTGCAGCTGGAGGTGAGGAGCAGCTGCCTCCGGGAGCGACCTGTGAGCAGAGTTTATGGAAAAGAGGCTGAGCGTGGGGGGGGGGGGGTGTTGAATCCTGCTGAGTTTGTTTTGCGGGAGAGTTGTTTATCGGGTAACGGGTTACTCGTTCACAGCCCTAATAGCAACCCCAGAGAGGTGGTGAAGGGAGTTGTGGTTGGTAGCTCCAACCCAGCTAGATCCTGCTGTACCTTTGCCAGGACTCACAAAGGATGTCCCTGGACCCCAAGGTTCCTGGTCAATCAGCTGAGGCCAACAGCCCGGTGAGGTCCCCGTCCTTCCTAGTGCCATGGCGATTAGCTGATTGCCCTGGGGGTCTTAGCATCAGTGTCCCCACCTAGGATGTTAAATTGCATTTAATCAGCTAGAGCAGTGGATGGAATTTCCATCCACTACTCCATTAGTCGATAAGGGGGGAAACTGCAGCGCCGCAGCAGGGTTAGCTCCTGGCCCTGGGAGCTAACTACGCTGTGGCCCTCCCTATTAAATGGAGTAAGAGCCGGGCAGCTCTTACTACATTTAAAAGGCAGAGGCGCAGCAGGGGACCAGGCGCAAGCCGGGACTCAGCTGTCGCAGCTCACACCTGGTCCCCCACTGCACCTCTGCCTCCCCTGCCCACCCCCAGAGACGGTGCTGGGGGAACCAGCTTTTAAGCTGGCTCCCCCCAGCACCAGCTGCTGCTTCTCCCCTGCCCCATTGCCTCTGATAGAGGTGGCAAGTGGGAGAAGAAGCGACTGGTAGAGTAGGGACTCTATCCGATAAGCCTAGGCTAGTTGCTTACATCCCTATTCCCCACAGCACCATCTCTTCACTGATGCTCCATGCACTGAGGTGCTGATTCATTGCCAGGGAAGCTGCAGACGCTGCACCAGGCCTGGCCTGCGGCTCTCCAAAAGGGCAGCCTGGGAACGCAGGGGTGCGTGGGCATCAAGGTTTGTGTCTGGGGTCTGGTTCTTTGCTAACCTCTCTGCAACTTCCCGGAGCAGCAGAGGTGTATGTGAGCAAGAGAGAACCCCCCCGGGCAAAGCCCAGAAGCTGCCCAGGAGAATCCAGGCAGGTCAGCTCCATGTTTTGCGTGGGGCTGTTAAGTGTGCCAGGCCCCTTTAACGAAGGCGGTCGCAGCAGAGCACCAGCCCAGCTTGTGGGTATTAGAGTCGAAGCCCGCAGGAGGCACAGCGGGACGTGCGCTTATCACCGCAACAGATTAATAGATGCAGACCAGGCTAAGCCACCCCAGTCTGGGCATTTTCAGGATAGCTCCGCACAGCCAGTGAGTCTCACAGCCCGCTGCGTACGGGTGGCGGGGCCACCTCTCGTCAGCGGCTGCGTTTCAGGGGCCACCGCTGCCCTGCTGATCCCAGGTGGCTGTTTCTGGGTCTGTTCCGGCTCTGGGACTGGTAGCATCTACCACGGTGAAGCAACAGATCCTGTGTGGGGGCTCTGGTGGGATGGGCCCTCCTTGCAGAATACTAGGAGTAGTGGAAGAGGAGTTCTCCCTCAGAAGTTGCATCCACAGGTCAGCCTGTGTGTGGTGAGGCGCAGAGGGATGTTCTTGTCCTGTCACTCTCCTCCACAGGGGGTTCTAGTGGCCCTGGGTACAAGAAGCAGATGCAGAATTCCCCATATACCGCTGCACTAAGCACTCATGTCTCTTGCCTTCCTTCCGTAGGGGACAAAAGAGTGGGACAGGAGGGCCCCACCCCGTGGAGACACAGCCCCCTCGGCTTTGGAATGACAGGACAGATGTAAGTAGCCTCCTTTTCCCCCAGCTGTTCCTTTTAGTCTGTCATTTCTCCCCAAAGGAAAGGAGGGCAGAGTGGGGCAGCTGTGGTTGGCAGCATGAGGCCACTCACTGCATGTGCTGAGTGCCCAGACAGTGGTTCCAGAGGAGCCCTTGCTCCCTCTAAGCACTGTGGGAAGGGCCAGGAGGCTATGGCCCCAGATTCTTGCGGAGAACCCCTGTTCTGGGGAATAGCCATATCGCCTGGAGAGAGAGTACCCCAACACCTGCACTCTTATTCCAGTAACCTGTCATCCTCTTCTGTCCTGGTAATGGTTCTCCAAAATTGTCCGGTGTGGGTAGGTCGCCTGTGACCCCGTGGCAATGCCAGCTGGCTGTTTCCCATTAGCACTCGGGAAGCTCCATCACCAGCAAAAAACACAGTCATGGGCTCTGGGTCTGTGAGGTGTGAATGTCAGCCCTGCCCTCAACCCTGCTCAGTTCCAGGCAGACATGACCTGGATTTGAGCCTACCCTGCATAGCTGAGCTGCCCGAGCATTGACCTGGTGGAGCAGTAGCGCCCACATGTGACTGCAGGGATGCATGGAGAAGCCCCCTGCCTGTTCCACAGGAAAGTGATTTTACAGGTTTTGCTGCCTGTGTGGTGAAGCTGGAGCAGAGCTGGTCCTCGTGTGTTGCAGGCGTGACTGTTCTATGCGGTTGCGGATCAGAGATAGGAAACTTAACCCAGGAATCTAGTGCAGTCCAAGTGTAATGCGTGTGCGTGGTTGAGCCGAATGTTATCTGCTGCCCCTGGCCAGTGAATTACTGAGTGTCACTGTGATATGCGTCCAGACACAAATGCTTCCAAACACAGGGATTTTTCTCGAATAGAAGGGGTTGTGCCTGGCAAAAGATCTTCAGGTACAACCACCTGGAAAGAAGCAAAAAGCCTCATTGCAGGGAGCACTGGCAGGGGTGAACAGGCATGTGGGGAGTGACTGTAGCAAGACTTATTCTTTAGGGTAGTGGCAATTTCAGGATGTGGTTCCCTTGGGCTGCAGAACTGAGCACGCTGTGTGAGGCAGAATCCCTCTCCAGCTGAGCAGAGCTTGCCTGGAGAAGTGTGGTTTCATTACTAAACAGCACCGGAATGGTGTTCATGTCACTTTGCTGTCGGGGGACTTTCACGAGAGCCACGGTCGCTACTGGGGAGGTCCTCGGGCTGCAGTAATGAAAGTGAGGCAGGAGGTGCGGTGAGGTGGAAATGAGCTGCCATATATACTGCCTAATGGCCTGAGTCCTGCTTCTTAGCGGGCGGTCAGTGCCGATTTGTATTGGAAATAGAATCAGGCCTGCAATATACTGTGCCCTTGGTCTCTGTTCTCCTCCTGCCCCTGTTGTTCTGTGTGTGCTGCAGCCTCGCAGAGAGCACAGGCTGCCCCATGGTGACCGCTGAACACGAGATACAACGGTTGTTGCATTTCCTTCATGGCTTTCCTGCCGCTTGGGCTAATGCAGGCGGATAGTCTGAGCAGCGCTGGTCACAGTCCACCTGCCTTGGCTTGGAGTCAGCAAAGTCCTTCCCTATTGAGCAAAGCACGCTAGCTTACCTCCGACTTTAGGAATGGGCCCGTGTTCCTTTGAAGTCAGTGGCATTTGAGAGATGCTTCCTGGACTGAGGTGAGGCTGACCGGTCTGTAGTTCCCTGGATTGTCCTTCTTCCCTTTTTTAAAGATGGGCCTTGCATTTGCCTTTTTCCAAACATCCAGGACCTCTCCCGATTGCCACGAGATTTCAAATATAATGGCCTATGGCTCTGCAATCACATCAGCTAATCCCCTCAGCACCCTTGAATGCATTAGATCTGGCCCCATGGATTTGTGTATATCCAACTTTTCTATATAGTTCTTAACCTGTTCTTTCTCCACTGAGGGCTGCCCACCTCTTTCCCATACTGCGTTGCCTAGTTCAGCAGTCTGGGAGCTGAACTTGTCTCTGAAGACAGAGGCAAAAAAAGCATTGAGTTGTTCAGCTTTTCGCACATCATCTGGGTCTCCTGGGAGTGGAGGGCTGATTGTTAAGCTGGCCCTGTGGGTTTTCAAACCGAGCAGAGACCTGTACGCATGAGGCCTCCTTTCCACACCTCATCCTTACCTGGGCTCTGACCCCTGTGCGATGTCAGGAGCCCATCTCTGTGCAGTAGGTCGGCTCTAGGGTGAAGAGACCCCTTCATCTGCATGTTTCTCATGTGGCGGGAGGAGAAGATTCAGAGGTGTCGGTAGGGCTACAGCCTGCCCTCATCTTTTAAAGCAACACAAACAAAAATAAAGCAAAACTGGATTATCCAGAGACCTGGGAGGGAAGTTCGAATGCATTGTTGAGCTGTTGATCTGCTCGGCCAACAGGGATGTAAGCTTACAGGCTTGTGCGGTTTTTAGACGGTGGCTCTGAAGCCTGTTCTTGCATCTCTTTTTCCCTTGCAGTGGGTGGATATTGGAAGTGTGAATGTGTTTGTTTCCTGGTGACAAACACAAACCTGGCCTATTTTTACACACTGCTGCTGTGCCTTTGCCGTGGAGGCTGAGGCTTTGCTGGGTCTCTTCGCTGCTTGCATGGAGGCCAAACCACAAAGAGAAGTGTCTGTGGTTGTGCAGTTGTATTCGTGGTATTGGTTTAAGGGAGTTTCTACATGTATGCTAGCAATAAGAGGATGGTCAGAGAAAGTGTGGGACCCTTCCTGGATGAGGAAGATAACCTAGTGACGGATGATGTGGGAAAAGCTGAAGCGCTCAATGCTTTTTTTGCCTCTGTCTTCAGAGACAAGTTCAGCTCCCAGACTGCTGCACTAGGCAATGCAGTATGGGAAAGAGGTGGGCAGCCCTCAGTGGAGAAAGAACAGGTTAAGAACTATTTAGAAAAGTTGGACATACGCAAATCCATGGGGCCAGATCTAATGCGTTCAAGGGTGCTGAGGGAATTGGCTGATGTGATTGCAGAGCCATAGGCCATTATATTTGAAATCTCATGGCAATCGGGAGAGGTCTTGGATGTTTGGAAAAAGGCAAATGCAAGGCCTATCTTTAAAAAAGGGAAGAAGGACAATCCAGGGAACTACAAACCAGTCAGCCTCACCTCAGTCCCTGGAAAAGTCATGGTAGGGATCCTCAAGGAATCCATTTTGGAGCATTTGGAAGAGAGGAAAGTGATCAGGAAGAGTCAACATGGATTCACCAAGGGCAAGTCCTGCCTGACCAACCTGATTGCCGTCTGTGAGAAAGTAACTGGCTTTGTGGATATGGGGAAGTTGGAGGACATGATATATCTTGACTTTAGCAAAGCTTTTGATACTGTCTCCCACAGTATTTTTGCCAGCAAGTTAAGGAAGTATGGATTGGACAAATGGACTGTAAAGTGGATAGGAAGCTGGCTAGACTGTCTGGCCCAAAGGGTAGTGATCAACGGCTCGCTGTCAGGTTGGCGGTCGGTTTCTAGCGGAGTGCCCCAAGGATCGGTTCTAGGGCCAGTTTTGTTCAACATCTTTATTAATGACCTGGATGAGGGGATGGGTTGCACCCTCAGCAAGTTTGCGGATGACACTAATCTAGGGGGAGAGGTAGATACGCTGGAGGGTAGGGATAGGGTCCCTACCCTATCCCTAGACAAATTGGAGGATTGGGCCAAAAGAAATCTGATGAGGTTTAACATAGGGATGTGAGGGAGAAGTCGACTACCCAGTAAGCCTGTCAGGAAGGGAGTGGGAAGCAGGAGCTGGTTCTCCCCAGCACCGTCTCCATGGTGTGGGCAGGGAGGGGCGTAGGGGAGGCAGAGCTGCAGCGGTCCCGGAGCCGGCACAAACCAGGACTGAACAGTCCCAGCTCGCACCTCTTCCGGGAGCTAACCCCGCTGCGGCTCTGCCTCTTACATGTAGGGCTCTTACTGCATGTAAATGGCAGAGCTGCCACGGGGTTAGCTCCCGGGGGCGGCTCGAGAGGGACTGAACGGTTCCGGCTCGCAGTGGCTTTGCATTTTAAATGTTGTAAGAGTCCCGGGGCTGTTACTACATTTAAAATGCAGAGCCACAGCCGGGGTAGCTTCCGGGGCCGACGTGAGCTGGGACTGAGCAGGCCCGGCTCGCGCCGGCTTTGGGAACGCTGCGTCTCTGCGGTTTAAATGTAGTAGGAGCTGGGCTGCCTGCACACCCGGCTCCTCTTACATTTAAACTGCAGAGCGAGCACTCCCCCACCCCCAATCTACTAATTGAGTAGTAGATACTCAATTAGCTAATTAATCACAACTTAACATCCCTAGTTCAACAAGGACAAGTGCAGAGTCCTGCACTTGGGACGGAAGAATCCCTGAGGGGGCTTAAACCCAGCTCAGCTTGAGTCCCTCTCCCTGCAGTCCTGAACACTCCCTTGCGTTACAGTCTGGAGAATGCCAGCATTGCAAGAGTTAATTGCCAGCTGTTGCTGCTTTGGGGTGAGGATAAAAGTTTGGCACCCTCGATCCGCTGATCCGGAACCGGAGGGTTGTGTCCGCCGCTCTGTTACCAACAAGCTACTGCAGCCAATCCAGATCGCTGCGCGTATCTCCCTCTGCTGTGACATATCCCCTGTCGATGACTCCCAAAGCCATACAGGCCAGCCTGTAAACAGGCAACGAGGAGGCGACGGGGATAAACACAGAGGGAGTCTGCAGTATCCAGCGGCAGGCAGACAGACAAGTGTAGCCAGAGTCCCTGAGTAAACACCTGCCTGGCTGGAGGCCCGCAGAGACTAAGAGGACAGCTGCCGGGGTTTAGTGGAGTTGTAAGTGCAGGTGATGAATGGCCCAGGTAGGAGAAACCACACATCCATCTGGGGATCGCTGTGGGAGGTGGGGAGACGGGGTGGTGATTGTGAAGGCCTGACCTTGGCTTGGAGCTTTAGGAAATCCAGGCAGATACAAAACCCCAGGGAGCATAAACATTTCAAAAGAACAGTTCTTTCGCACCGCTCTACCAGCCAGGTCTCCAGTGGTTTGAGCACAGAGACGGACATAGGAATTCCTGAGTTCTGTGCCTGGCTCTGACACTGGCCTTGCTGAAGGACTTTTGGGCAAGCCATTGCCTTTCTCTGTGCCTCAGTTTCCCCACCTGTAAAATTGCGATCACCTTGACCTGCTTTTTTTCAGGGGGCCAGGTCTCTGCAGAGCCCCCTGCCATGCTACTCGGATGAGTGTAAGTAACAGACTACACTTGAACCTCCATACTCTGGGTGTCCCAAATCTGGGAACACCCGTGGTACGGAGGAGGAGGAGGAAGTGGCTTTGTGCACTGTTGCTCCCCTTCCTACAAGCTGGGGGAAAGGCAGCGTGAAGAGATGCTTCCCCTGAAGCTTTTCCCCCAGCCATGCGGGGAGCACGGATCCATGTGTGCCCCCGGGAGTGGGGTGGCACATAAGTGCCCTCCCTGGCCCAGTCAAATCTTTAATCCGGCATGCCCATATTCAGTCTGTATTTTCTTTTACCTGACTGTTGCATAGAAACCAGACTGGCTTGTGTGCTGGGAGACAGCAGCCACAGGCAGACAAGTCTCAGAGGGGGAGCCATGTTAGTCTGTATCCGCAAAAACACCAAGAAATCTTGTGGCATCTTACAGACTAACAGATTTGTTCGGGCATAAGCTTTTGTGGGCAAAGACCCCCTTTGTCAGATGCATCTGACGAAGTGGTTTTTACCCACAAAAGCTTATGTCCAAATAAATCTGTTAGTTTTTAAGGTGCCACAGGATTTCTTATTGTTTAGTCAAATGCAGCTCTCTCTGATGGGCCACTCATAGAGTGAACCAGTTACGGGCATTCCTGTGAAAGCTGTTTCCTAGAGTTGCCAGATTAAAAAGGTGCAAGTGTAGTTTGCAAACTGCCGTCCCAGGGCTCCATTAGATTTTCTTGCTCTAACCTAAGTATGTGCCTGGGTCTACTGGCCAGACAGCTGATGACTGGCCAGGACTAATCAACCCTATTTTTGAAAGTGGCCTCTGCTTTGGGGAGCCCAGCTGGAGGAGGCCCCTTTGTGAAGTGCTGAGTGCCTGCATTTCCCATCCACTTTTCCTGAAGCAGTGGGCCACTCGGTGTGTGGAAAATCAGATGCCACATGCCTTGTGCAACATCATTGCTCGGTGGTCCCCGGCTGGAGTCCGAATTGTGCCCGTGATTACACAAACCTGCCCGTCATAGAATCATGTGGTTGGAGGAGATCTCAGGAGTCATTGAGTCTAGCTCCCTGCCCAAAGCAGGACCAACCCCAACTAAATCATCCCAGCCAGGGCTTGGTCAAGCCGAGACTTAAAAACCTCTACGGATGGAGATTCCACCACCTCCCTAGGTAACCCATTCCAGTGCTTCACCCCCTCCTAGTGAAATAGATTTTCCTAGTATCCAACCTAGACCTCTCCCAGGGAGGAGGGTGGATATTATTCTCAGGGTGGAGACTAATGGATCTATTCTCAGGGGGAGCTCCTCCGCAGTCAGGAGCAGAGATGTAAATGCTGGCATGAGAAACAGCCTGAATACCTTGCCCCAGAGACATGGTTGGTCTGGCCAATAGACAGGAGTGCCTCCCGTGCTGTATCCCTCCTCCCCACTCTCCCATGTTCCACACTTGATACAGAGGGTGATGTAAGAGCCAGATTTTCAGAGGTCCTTAGAGGTAAATGGGCACTGTTGACAATCACCCGAGGTGCCTAAATACCCTTGAAAATCTATCCCTGAATGTCTGGCCCAAGGTCAGGGCAGGGAGTGGACCCAGGTCTCCTGGGTCCCACCCTTGCTCCCGTATGACAACATCTCCTCTGTAATCTCTGCTGTAATCTCATTTACATAGAGAGCAAAGTACAGGAGGCAAAATATTCCTGCTCTTCCTGGTGCAAGAGACACGATTTTGAGCTACCATGTCTCAGTAACATCCTGAGACTGACATGGGAGCAGCACCACTGCGTATCGGCAGTTGCTTATCTGACTATATTATCTCCAAGGGGGTGGCTGGGAAACCAAGAATCATGGTTTACTTGAGGAGCATGGTGCCGGTTGTTTCTAAATAAACAAACAGTCCTATGTGTGTACAACGGGACTGAGTATAGACTACTGGAATGTATTTGTACAGCAGAGGGAGATGGGTATCAAAATCCAAGTGGTATCCTACATAACAGGGTCCCAATATTGTGCAACAGAGTAAGTGAGTACATTCCAATCTGTGAAGCGTAGTAACAGACTGATTAATCAAACAGGAACTGCCACCTTGCCAGTCTGCAGCGCTAGTTTAGGACCTGGGAAACTGAGCCCAGCATGTGAACGCATGGCAGACTCGGGAAATGTTCGCAATTCGTGTGAGGTAAGCTCCGATGACTTGTTGTTTGAACTGCTTGGTGTTGCTCTGAAGGAGCTGTGGGTATCGACAGTGGGGCTTGCAGACTTTCCAAGGTGGCCAGCGATTTGGGGAGTCTGGTGTCTGACTGGAGACGTGGTAAATAACAAGTCATACTTGAGCTGCGTTGCCTGGGATGAGTTTGTCAGGAGAAGTAAATGGGATGTTGGCTTCCCCCCTCCACCCCCCGCCCCGCCCATGTGCTTTGGCAGCAGGCTTGGACCAATCCAGTTGTTCTGCACTGTCCATCCCCCATGCAGGAGTTATGCCCTGGTAGGAAAGGGACCATAACATGTCCCTTAACACCACATGTGCAGGCAGGGGCACATGTGGCAGAGGCACTGCTGGCGGTGGGCGGCATTGAGCCAGGCCTGCGGGCCCTGCCCTGGCTGGAGGCAGTGCAAGCATGTGCTGTCCTTGCGGCCTCAGCCCTTGGGAGAAGGGAGCAGCAGGGGCTGTTTGTGCGTGGCCTGGCCTGCAAGTGCCACCCCACCGCCCCCGTTCCCATTTGTCCAGGAGCAGCGCGAGGCAGGGTTGCCGACTGACTGCCCCAGCCCTGAGCCCTGACCCCAGCACTGCCTACCCCCCTCCCAACCCTCTGCCCTGACTCCTGTGATGCCCCACACCCTTCAGTCCCCTGCTCTGATTCCTGCAACCCCTCTATTCCTCAGCTCCCTGCCCTGAGATCCCCACGCCTCCAACTTCTTGCCCTCACTCCTGTGACAACCCCCCCATATACTAGGGATGTAAAATCCCATTTTAATGGTTAACTGGTTAAATGTGATGTTTAAGCAGTTTAATGATTAAAGGGGGCTGCTCCAGAGTGGGCCCTACAGGGTGGGGAGCTGCCCCCAGCCCCCTCTGGTTAATCCGAACAAGTAAGCATCCCCCATTAAGGGTGATGCTAACTAGTTAACAGGTTAACCTTTTCACACCCCTACATCACACCTCAACTCCCCAGCTCCAATTCCTGTACCCCCCCCATGCCTTAGCTCCCTGCCCTGAGCCCCCCACACCTTCAACCCCCTGCCCTGACTCCTGCGACCCCCACTCTCCCCCAGCCCTTTGCCTACGTCACACGATGCAATACAACAGTATCTGCAAGAAATGGAAGTTACTTTCACCCTTGCTCATCAGCCAGGCTTCTGAGACAAGGAGTCTCTGTACCACTTTGAGTGCTGGTCCTTCCCAGCCACCGTCCTGTCTCTAGCTGTGGCCAATCCTTGACACTTCCAATGAAGGTGGGGAAAGACCTGAGAAAAGATCTGGCTCATTGTGTATCAAGGGAAAATAAAAGTCTTTCCTGACCCTGGAAAGCCGAACTTCAGGGTGATTTGAGAGCCAGACCGGGATCCGGGCCAGATGGCTTCATGTTATGACACTCACCACAGTGCCAGAAGGCTGCTGTTCAAATCCCAGAGGCACTCTGCCTGGGATTATGATAGATAGTGTTTGGTTAGGGGCTTGGGCCCAGCTCTCCCTGGACACTCCACAGTTGGCAGCACGGGCTTTCCGCACCCTGGTTCAAAAGTGGCTCTGTTCACAGCGGTACCGTGAAGCATGGAGACCTCAGAGAAGCTTTGGCTTAGCTCAGTGAAGTGAGCCCCCATGCCACTGGGCTCCAACAAAGTTATGAATCTCCGATGATTGAGCCAACCCTCCCTGTCCTATCCCAGAAGCCCTTCTCTCAGGGCGGGAGTGATGCATTGCAGAAAAAAGGCAAAGAGAAAACTAACCTCCCTTTGTAGTTGGGGAGATGGCCGAGTCCTTTGAGCTATTGTGAGCCAGTTCCTTCTGGGGTTTCCTGGCTCGAAGCACTACTCAGCACTTCAGATTTTTTCAGAGCATTGTTTAAATATGAATCTGCCTATCACCCCTCTGAAGAAATACTGGTATCCTTGTTCTGCAACTGGAGAACTCCTGTAGGGGAGGTTAAGTGATTGGCCAGAGGCCACACGGTGAGTCACTGGTAGAAGCAGAGGGAGGTTTTTTGGGAGTGCCTGCCTCCCAGTTAAATATTGGGACCCAATGAATCTGTGTGGCTGAGGTGGGAAGTGGAATGCCAAGCACTTCAGGTGCGTTTTAATATAATCAAAGGCTCTTCAGGCTGCATGGCTTCCCATGACCACTTGTAATCAAACAGCACAGTGGAACATTCCAATGGATTGAATCAAGCCGCCTCCCTTCATCCTCAGTTCCCCCTCCTTGTATATCTGCCCCTTGCTGTTACACAGCCACGAATTACTTACACACACACGTTACACAGCCACGAATTACTTACACACACACACACACACACCCTACCACACCCTCTACCTCCCCCGCTCCTTTCACTTGTGAGTGGCTGATGGGATCCTTATTAAGGAAAAGTTAGGGTGCAATCTGCTAGCCTGAATGTGCTGTATGCCTGCCGCTCTGGATCTGTTCAGAGCGTGTTGCCTTGGTATTGCAGCTCTTAATTCCTAGGTGCCTGCTTTCAGCTCGGATGGTGGGAGACAGAGTTGATGGAGTACGTTGGAGAGGGGAGTCTGGCATGAGATGTGCTTGCTTGTTTGCTCGCTCACTCCTGGAGATTCTTTCGGGCTCTGTTATTTTCCTGAGCCTGAACGACTTCTCTTTGAATAGTGAAAATACACAAGTGAGCTCACTACCAGAGGGCTGTGTCTACACTGTGAAAAAGATTTTGACAAATTGGAAACAGACCAGAAAAGAGCTACAAGAATGATTTGGGGTCTGGGAAACCTGCTGGGAGGCTAAAGGAGCTCAGTCTATTTCACTTAATAGGTAATTAATCGCTACTCTTAAAAAAATGTCATCTGTAAGCAGCTCATAGGGGGAGATGATTTCTGATAGCAGAGGATGCTTTAATCTAGCAGACAAATGCAGAGTGAGGTCCAACAGCTGGAGCTAGATAAAATCAGAATAGAAATAAGGTGCAGATTATTAACTGAGAGAACAGTTTACCTGGGGATTGCTTAAAGATTTCACTCAAATTCATTATTTGAGTTATGGGATTCATTCAGGAATCACTGGGTGAAATGCTAGGACAACTGACTAAATGATCATAATGTTTTTTTCTGGTCTTAAAATCTGAGCCTGTGAAAACAACAGTGAAAAATGACCTGACTTTATTACTAGGTGTTCTGAAAATTGGGCCTATGGATTATAGTCTCAGTCCTGAGTTGGAAACCAGTCCATTGAGACTTTGTAAGGAGGCAGGAAATCATAACAGCAGAGTAATGCAATTTTTATCTCTACGTACCATTTGCTGTGGAAGTGGTCACTGGCACGTAGACTTTAAGTTGTAAACATCGCACATGTATTTAATGCATGTAATAACCATAGAAATGAAAATAATCTGTGAAAATGTTGCACCATAGTGATTCTCCTCTTCTACCAGTCGGGATCACTACTCAGTGAAAACTGGCTTCTCTCTGTCCCATTGTGCATGCACTATCCTCATTTTAGAGACAGGGAAACTGAGGCAGAGTTTAAAGTTCTAATATTCTGGCTGCCCAACTTAAGAGGTGGAGCCTTGTTTCCAGTGGTGCTGTGCACTTTCAGAGCTCCCTGACTTTGGTCAGAGTTGGGGATGTTCAGCATCTCTGCAGATTAGGCCCTTGATGCCACCAGTTTGCACTGCTGGAAGCATGATCCAAAATACGGAGCTTGAAGCCAGAGAGGTGAAGGGTACAACTGGGCTTAGAAGCTGCTAGGAGGCGGGCTCCTCTTTCTCTAATGAGATAGCTATTGCCATGCTCTCTTTACCTGTAGCAAAGCACAATTCATCCTCCTACTGCAATATGAGCCCTATAAGAGAGGCAGGGAATTCACACACATCCCCTGCTTTGGCTGAGTATAAGACCGGAAAAGGGCTTTGTTTCCTAAGAAGGTTTTCTCCCTCCTTCACCCTCCCCCTGAAATCATCCCATCACTGGCAAATATAAAAGCTTCCCACAAACCTACCCTCATGTAGCCTCCTTCTCAGCAATGGCATTAAACTTGGCAAAGTTGCTGCTAGTGCACTAGGCACTAAATATTTACATAGAATCCTAGAACACTAGAACTGGAAGGGACCTCGAGAGGTTATCGAGTCCAGTCCCCTGCCCTCACAGCAGGACCAAGCACCATCTAGCCCAGGACTACTCAACTTTGGAAGCCCTGGGGGGTCACAGTGATACTCACAGCACATGCCGAGAGCCGCAACTTCAGTGTAGTTGCATATACATGCAAATAGCTTCTTTCACACTGACGGACATGAATAAAAGCACTTTTCACAATGTCCTGGTGCTCCTGGCACCTCTCTGAGGGCTAGAAATGCCGATACCTTCTACCCATCTGTTCCAGCCAGCCTGTCTGCTTGCGTCTTTCAGTGCTCGCCCACCCTGGGAGATGCTTCGCTGTTGTGGAGAGTGTTCCCAGTGGGAGGCCATGTTCAAAGGATCCCACCTGCGGGCTGCGTATTGAGTCCCACGTAAACCCAAACTGCACTGCGAGCCGCAAATAAGTGGGCTGCAGGCCGTATGCGGGCCCTGGGCTGCGTGTTGAATAGCCCTGGTCTCTAGACCGTCCCTGACAGGTGTCTGTCTAACCTGTTCTTAAATATCTCCAGTGCTATTTCCGCAACCTCCCTAGACAATTTATTCTGATGTTTAACCATCCTGACAGTTAGGAAGATTTTCCTAATGTCCAACTTAAACCTCCCTTGCTGCAATTTAAGCCCATTGCTTCTTGTCCCTTATGTAAATATATTTTAGCAAGTACAAAGACGTTTTCATTTATGTTTCAATAAGCATCATAAATAAAAACGTCATGTCCAAAATATCAGAAACAGAAAAGTCACAAAGAAATGCCATGAAATGCCTAAGGGGGTGTGTAAGTGGTATATTCCAGTGTGTCTTTGCCTATAATCATCGGCAGGGCTTGACAAACGGCGGCGAAACCTACTAGCCAGCCCCGCACTGTGCATGCGCAAGACCCACATTGTGCATGCGCGTGCTGCTGGTGAACGGGACGACTGGCTGAAATCTACTCGCCACGGGCGAGTAGATTCAGTGATTTGTCGAGCCCTGATCATTGGGCACTTAGGCCACAGAAAAGATTTAGGCAAAGGGACAGCAGAAATTCTCACTGCTGTCGGAGTCACTCCTTGCTATGCAGAGCTCCTGTGTTTGTGTACTTGTAACCAGAGAGCTAGACACTAAAACTGTGCCTCTGGGCAAGAGTCCTAGCCTAGTGCGGTTGTCGCCAAACAGCCCCAGTGATCTATACGAGTAACACCGAGGCAGCCTTAACTGCTGCTCATAGAGATAACAGTGACGCTCCAAGGACAGAAGCGCTGAGCGGCCTAAACCGCATTACTGAGGCAATGATATTCCCGCCTCCATCACTTAGCACTGGGTAGCACTATCACAGCCTGCTGGCCCGGCTCGCTGCACAGAGCTGCGACAGCACAGGGAAAGCGCACACACAAGCCAACAGCCAACACTGCACCCTGACCACTAATCTTGTAAGTGACAAGCTGTAAGGATTGTGACCTGCCAGGACAAAAAACTACAAGCTAGAAAATCCCCTAATCCTCTCCCTTCAAATCCCCACAGAGCTTAGTAAGGTTTGGATGTGCCGGGTAGGTAGCAAAGGAGTTGGACATTCAAAAAAGATAGCGGGAAAACATGAGCTGGAATCTCTAAAGCTGGGGCAAAAATGATAGGCTTTAAAATAATAAAAGTAAGGCATGTACAGTATAGCAAACTATGGCCATAGCTGTTCAATAGTTAACACAACACACTACAGCGTTGGCAGGGCAAGTAACAAAACCAAAAAGTTAAAAGGAGGAATTATTTAAAAAAAAAAAATAAAAAAAAAAGCGAGCAAGCAGCAACAGAGCCCTAAAAAGCTCCCTCTCTCCTGTCAAGGCAGCAAGCAGGCCAAAAACATAATTTGTTACAGCAAGCACAGGAACTGAGTACAAAATTAGAAACAGCTGTAGAAAATCTGCAAACAGTGCTGTCCCCTGTTATGAATGTTAGTTGTCAACATCAGGGTTCGAGTACCTGCCTTCATAGATGCCGGAACTAGGAGTGTGTGGGGGGGAGGGTGCTGCAGAATCCCCTAACTTGAAGTGGTTTGGTTCAGTAGCTTTCGGCACCCCCAGTGTGCAAAGTGTTCCAGCTCCCCTGTCTTCCAGATGCCTATAGGAAAGGACAGAAATGAACATGGAATATGAAATGGCTGATGGATGTTGCAATGGACATGTGAAAAGACCCAGAGCAGCCGCCACCTAACAACCCACTGGCAGGGGCCACGCTACTGCAACCACCACCTTCTAATGAGAGCCAGGTTCTGACAAATCCTAAACCAAGAGCAAAACTGGTGCCAGTTCAAATGAGAAAAATAAATGCGCAGGAGGAAGACGCAGCAAACAGAACCTTTAGTAAATTGGTAAATCAGCTGAAGAAAAACAATTAAATCACGTTAGAAGCCAGGAGCTGCGACTTGATCGTAGGCAAATAAATAAAAAATATCAAAGGAAAACATTTTTTTAAAAACCACCTGAAATGAAGGTAATTTGAGTTGCCTGCAAAATGACACTCCTGCAATCTCTATGGCATGCAGTCACTGTGTCATGTCACTGGTTTTTTAAATTTACTTGGTTGCAACAAAAGTTCATTTTATACTATGTTAATACAACTGGTACCACATTATTTTATGATTATGGTTAGGGGATAGCCATCATAATATTAACCAATCCAATGTTTTTGCAAAGCTTAAAAGGGCCATAGTTATAAATATGTCCATATAGTTCTGCCTCAACAAATAATGCAATTTCAAACAAAAAGGTTTTATTCAAAGAGGAAAATGTAAGGGGAAACCTCAGTGTTAATGTAAAAGTAATATTAGCAAAATGTTACTTTCTGGGTGCTTATACATTTGTTCACACCTTTAAATATAGTTATAAAATGTTACAGTGAAAATGTCAAAAATATAACAATATATCTTATGTTTAGTTTTGTTGCAAAATGTTAAAGTTAATCAAATGATCTCACCAGGTTTCCTCTTTTGTCCCCCAAATACAATGAAATGTCTCAAAATTTAATATTCCCAAACAAGAGTGGCAGGTGAACCCCCGACTTTGGGGAGGTGAGCCCACCAGCCCCGCCCCTTCCTCCCAAACGCATACCCTTGTATGCCAGAACCCCCAAAGTGCCCCCCATAAAAGGAAAAGCCCTGAGGAATCCCTCAGACTGGAGGATCCTCAGCCCACCTGCCCCATCTACCGCGGGCCCAGTCACTGCCACCGGCCCCCCTCACCAGCCTTCCCCTTCCCTCCCCTAGCCCCGCAAAACATCTGCTCACCTGGCCCCTGAACGCTGGCTCAGCCCCAGTGCATGGCCGAGTCAGCAGCCTCCCTGAGTGCCAGGTCAGCCCCAGCAATGGGCCCAGCTAGCAGTCTCCCCAAGCACCAGCTCTTCCCACCCTGAAGGCTCCTCTCGCCCCCCACTGAGCCGCTGGTCCCAGCAGTGTCCAGTGGAGCCTCCTTAGCCTGCTGGCTCTCTGTGTCACTCATCACTCCATTGTCCCCAGGAGGAGTGTTTTGATGAGCAATGGGGACCTTTGGGGGTGGGCGATGGAGTGGAGGAGGCAGCGGAGTAGAGCTCTGCAAGGATACAGAATTTGTATTTGCATCTGCATTTGTATCTGCAAAAGTGAGCTGCGGATATCTGCATCCACAGATGTGGATATGAAGCAGATATCCGTCATATCTGCAAATTTGCAGGGTTCTACAGTGGGGTTCTTGGGGAAGGGGAAGGGCACCATGGCACAGTTGTCCTGTGGTAGGTAAGCCTTCCTTGGCCCATTATGGCCCCCACCCATGCTCTCAAAGGGTTCACATTTAAAAGTCATTTTTAATTTTTTATATTTACCTTTCTGTAATCTTAAATTGTGGTTGGTAAAGGTTGTGCTTTCAAATAGATTACAAAAGTTAACTTGGTATTAGAGGGAAATTGACTCGAAAAAGTGCAGGTAGAAATTCTGAGAGTAACTCTTTTTCTGGAGCAATAAAAAGCAATACGCCATCTCATGAAAGATTGTAAGCATGTATTTTAAGAGTCAAACTCTATTATAAAAAATTAGCAATGCATGTTAGTAAAAAGAAATGTCTGTACAAGTATTTCATAAGCATTTGCAACATCAGTATGCAGCGATGGCATTGGAAAAGGTTCAGAAAAGGGCAACAAAAATGATTAGGGGTTTGGAATGGGTCCCATATGAGGAGAGATTAAAAAGACTGGGACTTTTCAGCTTAGAAAAGAGGAGACTGAGGGGATATGATAGAGGTCTGTAAAATAATAACTGGTATGGAAAAAGTAAATAAAGAAAAGTTATTTACTTATTCCCAAAATATAAGAACTAGGGGTTACCAAATAAAATTAATGGGCAGCAGGTTTAAAACAAACAAAAGGAAGTTTTTCTTCACTCAGCGCAGTCAACCTGTGGAACTCCTTGCCAGAGGATGCGGTGAAGGCTAGAACTTTAACAGGGTTCAAAAAAGAGCTAGATAGATTCATGGAAGTTAGGTCCATCAATGGCTATTAGCCAGGATGGGTAGGAATGGTGTCCCTAGCCTCTGTTTCTCTGGAGGTGGGAGACAGGGTAGGGATCACATGAGGATTCCCTGTTGTGTTCCCTCCCTCTGGGGCATCTGGTATTGGGCCCTGTTGGCAGACGTGGCTAGATGGACTTTTGGTCTGACCCAGTATGGCCGTTCTTATGCTCTTAGTAAAAAAACAAAAACAAAAAAACCCATCGGCATCAGAAGGAAAAAACCAAAGGGAATTATAAAACAAACCAGTCAACTAATTTCAGTCTGTCATACATAAACAAGTATACAATAGTCTGCAAGAACATTATAAAAAACATTAGCTGGGCCAGGTTTAACGGTAGTTTAAAAATGTATATTATTAAGCAAAATAAGTTCATGTGCCCATGGCTTTAAATCTTAATCGCTAAAATATAAATAAAATTGGCAACTGTGTAAAAACAACTGCATTATTACTGTATGTGTCTTTGTTAATTAATGTGCTAGCATTTTATCAGGAACGTGCACAAGGCTCAGCCAGGTATCATTCAAAATAAAAAAACTCCTAAAGTGTATATAAAAATAACAAATCATTAAGTATTTTAGTCCCTGGGCAGCAAAAAGTGTGTCTATAATTCATGGTATTACGAGCGAACTATTTAACCAAAAACAAGTAAAAATTAATTTTCATCAAACAGTAAAAAAGTAGAAAGTAAGTCTCCACTGCAGGCCCTGTGTCGGGATTCTGCTGTCACCTGAGGTCCTGGCCTCCAAAGCTGACTTCTTGTCTACGGTACTGGCCACCAGTTGCCACCTGGGGTCCCGGCCTCCACTGCTGGCTTCTTGCCTGGGGTCCCAGGCGCCTGCCTTGGGGTCCCAGCTGCTGGACTTGGCCACCAACCTCATGGTCACCCCCGACTGTGACCCCACCTTGGGATGGTAAAGGGCATGGACAAGGGTAAGGGTGGTGTAGGTCAGCACCCGACCCAAAAAGTTGTCCCAGCACCACTATAACCTTAACTGCTGTTCACAGTGAGAACATTGAAGCTCCAAGTTCAGAAGCACTGGGCAGCCTGAACAAGGTTACTGAGCCTCCATCACTTACCAGCTCGGGGAAGTTCTATTGCAGTCTGCTAACCCAGCTATCTGCACAGAGCAGAGGCAGCACATGACAAGAGCGCACACACACACAAGCCAACAGACAACAACCGACCGCTACTACGTGTGGGAAACCACACACTGCCTGGCGTTCACTAGAGGTTTTTCCCCTCTTGTTGCCATGGGTTAGTTAACAGACAGTAGGAAAACACTTTTGTTTCTAATGATGACGCACCCTAAATCCGTTCTTGTACCCTAGAGCTAACTCTCCTGTGGCACGGGCTGTTTGTCTACCTGCCTGAGCGCTAATTTCTTGGCTGAGGTGTGTGGGAGAGAGGAGCGGTTAGCATTGCTAGAGCTGCTGCCTTTCCCCCTTGCACTGTGGCTCTGGCAGCCAAAGGAGGCTCTAATGAGGCTGGGAGTCCTCTCTAGTCAGGAACTTTCAAATTTGTTCTGTGCCCTCCCAGCCCCATGGCAAATGGTTTCTGCATTAAAGTGCTTTGCTACTGGCTTCAGCCCTTCCCTGCGTATTGCCTTTTTGTAAATAGCTAGCAGTGCCAGACAGAAGGTCAGGGTGATAAAACAGCAGGGCCTCTTAATCTTTCACTCAAGTGCATACCTTTTAATCTTTCAAGTGCTACAGACTGAGTCAATACAAGAGATGTGTGGCGAACAGGAGCCGTGTCTGCATTAAGGGAGCCTTTCTCCCTGTGCATGCAGGTCAAGCCATGCACTCCTCTTAGTTGTGTTAAATGTTTGCTGGCCCTTTTTGGTGTTCCAGTTTGCACCGTAGCAGGACCTGGCTGTTTCACAGATCTCATGGTTCTCCTCCCAGGTGCGTACCTCCCAGGTGTGTATCTCCCAGGTGGCACGAACCCTAAGCTCTTCCTTCCCTTGCCTGAGAGTGGAGAGGAGTGGTACTGTCGGCCCCCCCTTTCCACCCAGTAGGCACTGGAACCCTTCTGCACTTGAAGCCAGACTCTCAGATGACTTTGTTGGTCACCCACATGCATAACCTCTCCAGGTTTCCCATTACACTCCCAGCTCCATCACTTTCCCCAGGGCATTAACTGGCCACCCACTTCTGTCACAGGGACTGGCCCCATTTGCTGAAGAAAATAGGTTGGATTGCTTTCCAAGACTGCTGGCACCTGATGTTAGGTGGAAGCGCTGTTTCTAGCAGCAGAGCCAGTGCTGCAGGCCTTGAATAACTGGGTAACGTTGGAGTGAATGGTGTATTTGGCCCGCCCCGTAGCTAAGCAAGAGTGAGCGCTGTGTCTCCGGATGGGGACTGTGCATGGCTGGAGCACAGGAGTAAATAGTCCTTAGGCTACAGGATGCTCAGCCATGCGTTTGTGTCACGGAATTAATTCTCTCTAATTACCCCATCCTGCCTGAAAATTAGCTAATTATCTTTAATTGGCTCTTTGATCACACTTGTGCTCTGGTTGTGTTTGGATTGCACAGGTTCCACTTTGGCAGTTGGAAGCTACTCTGTGAAGGCAGCATCTCCGGCTGGAACCAAGAGTTCCCTCCCCTGCCTGCTACCCCTCACTCTTGGGCAAGCTGGCGTCTGCTGAGTGTCAGAGTCTCCTTTGCTCCGTTTCCCTGTCTCAGTCCTAGTTACTGCCTGGGAGCCGGTGGTGTCTGTTCTTGTTTCTTTGTGCTGTCGAGAGATTAAACAACAAATCCATTTGATTCTCGTCCCCAAAACAAAGTGGTAGGTGCGGTTTGGCTAGAGGAGCGCAGTCAGAAAGAACTGCTAGCTTGGGCTAGTAGGAAGGAACATGCTGCGTTTAAGGACAGTTTGTTAAACTGGTCTGCGGCTTGTCTCGGGAAAGACAGGCGGGTGAGCAGCTGAAATTCAGAAATCTATTTCATGGAAATGGCTTTCGCTTACACCTGTAGCGTTCAGTCTCGTGTGCAGAAAATCTGTTGTTTTGACAGCTCAAGATGGTAGCTGATGTTCCTCCACTCCCTGCTGTCTCATTTCTAGTGATGGAGACTGACAAAAATGGCAGCAAGAACAGTGAGAAATGATTGCAATTTCTAGCTGCATATGTTCCCGATCCTTCCCATACCCCGTCCCTCGGGCATCCTACAGACAGCATCAGGAGGAGTGGGGTGTGCCCAGACTACTAAACAGATGCCTAAAAGTGTATTCACATGGCTGACGTGAGACACTCAAGTTTGGAAATGCTTTGCTTGTGTGTGTGGGTAATGTACAAATCCTCAGACCGTGGAAATAAGTATGGTGTGAGGCTGACTTGTGCCACCTCATAGTCTGACCCATGATGAGCCTAGTCAGATTTCAATTAGATTTTGACAGATAACATTGATTTTTATTTTTCCGCATTTATTTTATTTGTATCAATTTTAAAATGTTTGCCGATGTACAAAATGATGGTTTTTAAAGTATTTTTAAAAGGTTTTTATTTGCTTTTATTTTTCACAGTTGGGAGGAATTATGGAGTATCAGACAATGGAGGAGTCAGATTATTTAATAACCGTAGATGCTGCAATTCAAAAAGCTTTATAGCCATTCATACACAAACTATCAACATCACATGTCAAAATTTCAGCTGTAAATCAGACTCTAAGGGTATGTCTGCACTTGCACCCTATTTCGAAATAGGGATGCAAATGCAGACATTCGAAATTTCAAATGAAGCCGGGATTTAAATATTCCGCGCTTCATTTGCATAATTGCATTATGGCACTATTTCGAGTTGGCGCTATTTCGAATTAACAAACGCTGTGTAGACGTGGTTATTTCGAGAGAAAACCCTTCTCTCGAAATAACCTTATTCCTCGTACAGTGAGGTTTAACAGTTATTTCGAGAGAAGTGTTTTCTCTCAAAATAACCGCGTCTACACAGCGTCTGTTAATTTGAAATAGCACTAACTCGAAATAGCGCCATAACGCGATTTATGCAAATGAAGCACAGGATATTTAAATCCCGGCTTCATTTGCAATTTTGAATGTCTGCATTTGCATCCCTATTTCGAAATAGGGTGCAAGTGTAGACATACCCTAATACATTCTTAAGCAGCATCTTTTTTTTTTAAACTTTGCCGCTCTTTACATTTTGATTATTGATGGAAATATTCGTTCAGTTGGTTTTTGTGTGTATGGTGAAATAGTTGTTTACTGATAAAAAATCTCACAAGCCTCTCCCCTCACGTACCCGTGATGTATGTTACCGGCATATTTTCAGGCTGTACAATTATAGAGCTTGTACTTGATCTTGGATTTTTTGGTATGTCTCTGAAACGGGCAATAAAAATTGCATCAGGATCTAACAAAACACGAGTGTATTTTCTGTCTCTGTCATATCTAAGCAGTATTTGAGAATCAAGTGATGTACTCTCAGGCAGGACTGCGGTTTGATGTGATATAAGCACACTTACTAGGACTTGACTAGTGCATAGGTGAAAGAGTGTGCATCACCCTTTCATTTAGAGTTGATTCTGAGTTATGGGAGCTCATTAATTGCCTTTTAGGAAATGTCTCACCCAATGTTCCCTCTTTGGTTGAGGCCTCAGCTGCACTGTAAAGGTCTCTTCCAATTTCCTGCAATCTGAAAACACTCTAGGGATGCCTCCAACTGCTCACTCAATGAAAAATAAGAGAGATCGCTTCCTTGAAGTGTGGCTCTCACACTAAAGTTAACTTGAGAGTTTCCTGAGGTGAAGATCAACTTGATCGGAACTTCTGCCTTTCCTTTGTGATTATTGTAGACTTGGCCTGAGTCTGCCCGCAATACTTACGTTCAATAGACCTGCAAGAGGTTCGATTGAAATCTGTGGAACTATACACATGAGCAAGATACTACTCAGCATGAGCAAGGGTGGCAGAATTGGGCCCTTTGGGTGAGTGTCTGTGGAGAGCTTGGTTTGTCACAGTTCACTTTCCCTTTATGCTTGGTCTTGCTGTGAAGTTATAATGAAGAAAGATGGTGTGAGGTAAGGTTTGGCTCTGGGAGCCAGGTCTCCTGGGCAGCCTGGTAACATTTCTGGTTCTGCCACAGACTCATGATATGTGATCTTTTAACACACACCCATCCTCAGTGAAGATGGCCAAATAAAACAAAAGGAGGCAGAGGGAACAATGACTGTTGCGTTGGGGATGTATGATTGTCTTGGCCAAGGTATGAGTCCTTCAGTGGCAAAGTTCTAAATCCATATTGGAAACTGCTGAGGATTAGTAACCAAATACATCATGTACTTACCTGTGTGCACTCTCTCAGATCAAGCCAAGTGGTTCTCAAAGCAGTTGCTCCTTGGTATGCCTGCCCGTCCGGCAGGACAGGGCCTTTGACTCAGCTAATTGGGGGCAGGTAAAGCAGAGCTGGGAGTTCAGGCAAAGGGTTGGAAATGTCTCTGTCAACTCCAGCAGGAGAAATGGGGGTGGCTGGGTAGGGAAGAGAAGGTGGAATTAATTCCTTCCCTTGATTAAAAAATTGTCTCTTGCCGCAGATGGCAGGACAAGGGACAGTGGGTGCAAACTACAGCATAGCAAGTTGAGTGTATGTCTACCCTACACAGCTTTTAGCAACATTGTCCTATCGACACAGCCATGTTGCTAAGTCAGACAGGGCAGTGTAAACACTGTTCCCTCAAAAATCTTCCATCCCCTCCAAGCAGCCTTTGCTTTGTGGGCAGGGGAGCAGGCCTGCCAACAAAGCACTGTCTACACTAGGCCAGGGCAAAGCTTTTGTTGTTCAGAGGTGGGGTTGGGGGTGGTTAAGCACCTGTGAATGGATAAAGGCTTTGTCAGTGTAATCAAAGCCTTAGCTCAAACCTTAGGCCAGGTCTAGACTAGACAGGGAAGGTCAGCTTAAGGTACACAACTTGTAAACAACATGTAAATAATGTAGCTGGAGTTGACATACCTTATGCGGAGCTTGGCACCCTCTTCACAGTGGGAGGTCGATGGGAGCAAACGCACCCATCAGCTTCCCTTATTCCTTGTTTCCTTCAGTGCCCAGGCGTGTGGGTCAGGCTGGGAAATGGGGGCCCGAAGTCTCTTGCATTGGAAGCTGCTCTTGGGGACGCTATGTCTGCCCCGCCCTGGGTGGGCTGCATTTTATCTGCACGCAGGCTGTAACCTGTGATGCCTTTTCCTGTCGGGGGTCTCCAGACCCACTGCTGGTGACCGCCTGATGGCTGTTGGCCCGTGTGTGTGGGGGGGGGAGGGGGGAGAGACGGATTTCCCGTCTTTGCACTCATGGCTGGCGCACAGACCGTGAGAGTCCTGCCCGGTGTGGTTGAGTCCTGGCGGCTGGAATGCTGTTGTCTCGAGAGCACTGCTAAGGCTACTCATTGAGTGTCTCCTGAAGCTTCAATGTTGTTAGTCAATAGGGCTACGTGGTAGATCAGCTTCCGTGTTACTCAGCGGCAAAGGCACCCAGGCGGGTTTATTGCCCTTAGGCACAGTCCCAGCACCCTGGCTCCCTGGGAACAGGTACACTGGCACACGCCTGCCCTGTGGCAAGGCATTGCTCCCTCAGCAGCACGACTCTCCACTGCCCTCTTGGCCAAACACGAATTAAGACTTATTTCCTGACATCTGTTCGTTGTCCCCCTTGGTCCTGATATCCTGAATAAACATCCCTATTAATTGAGTTGCCACAGCTCTTATCTTGCACAAATACATCCCACTCTAGTCCTGTCTGGGCTGTATCGATGTAACTGTCTAGCGCCTGGTACACTAGCAGCAGCTTTGCCAAGTTCCTGGACTGGACAGTGATCTTGTGAGCATCATCTTTGGTACATGGCCTGGCTTTGGTTCCCAGCCCCTGGGTCAGGCCACAGACCTTGCTGAGAGCAGCAGGTCCGTCCTCCCCTTGTCTGAGCACAACACACAGAACATTCTAGAGCAGGGAACGCTAAAGTCTGTGCTTGCCTTTCCCATCCGATGCCCTGGTTGTGTGTCTAAAGGCCACTTCGGATGCGACGGACTCCCACCCCATGCCCCTTTCTGGTAACTGTATTCAGCTGGCCTGCTCCAGCCGCTGCAGCAAGAGGACGCTGTTGATTTGTGCATGCAACTGCATGACAGAAGCCATTATCAGACAGCCGTGCCCATCCCTAGCAAGCTGAGCAGCTATCTCCCCCTCCCCTCACAGCCCCACACACACCAGCTTTTAAAAGGACAGGAGCAAGCTTTTAAAAGTACAGAGGCAGACACAGGACGTGATTGAAGACGACAACCTGCCCTTCTCCTCCCTGCCCCGCCGCGCTCTGGGCCCAGAGCTGGCAGACCCATGGAATACATCATGAGAGCTGGGCACTGCCTCGGTTGCCTTGGGGCTGCAGTGCCGAGGCTGTGGCAACCCTTCCAGAGACAGTAGCAAGGGCCGGCAATTTTCAGGCAATTCTTGCCCTGCCAGGGACAGAAGGGGTTTTTGTTTCGGAGAAAAAGCGAGGCTTGGCTTTGATACTGGGGTGTCCTCTCACTTAGGGGAGTGCTGTGCCATTGCTGGCAGGCAGAACTCCAAGAGGCCGCTTGCATCTCTGGCTGCTGCGGTCTTCTCAGTCTAAGGTGTGTCTCAGCCCTCGTTCCTGCCTCAGGCCTTGAACACAGAATGGCCCTCGTACACCCCAGTGCTCTGATCCCCATTATACAGATGGGGAAAGGAAGCCAGAGAGAGACTAAGCTGCAGATTTCCACCGACAGGGCGGGATCAGGTATGCGCCCTGACTGCGGTGCCAGCCAAGCGCCTAGCACCAGCGGGAGTGCCCTTTTGCCGAAACAGCTTACTTTGTGTGTGGGAGGAAAGAGAACACTGCTAGTGAAAGCGCATTGCTTACCATCTCTTCGTTCTGCAGCCGTCCCTCACCGAGCACACTGACTGGACCCCAGTGCTACTGCAATTCCAATGTACCCTGACCAGCAAAGCTCTCCTAGTGCAGACATGGTCTGAGTATGTACACAGGATTGGACCATCTAATATCCCAACTCCCGGATTGCCATTCCTCTTTAAAGGGCTCTTAACTGACCCAGTGTGCCATAGTGTTCTGGGCACGTAGGGATCTAACGTTTGCTGTTTGGAAATTCACAGCTTCTCTTTTCACACAGACCGTCAGTGGCTCCAGAAAGGGAGATGATCGAAAGCCAATTCTTATGCTTGGTTTGAACTTAGAACTGATTTCCCAAAGGACAAAGTGTGAGTTGCAGCCACAAAGTAATGCCGGAGTCTGTTGCCCCGGTATACCTGCATTTCCACACCCAGGGGTGGGATTTGGAGATGCTGGCACCATTTGCCTCCGTTGATGCATTGGCCTTTAAATGGCCCATGGAGTACTTAGGTTTGTCCACACATGAATTGTTTGGGAACAGCTATTCTGGCATACCCCCATCCATGTCTGGTTAGTTCTATTCCAGAATAAGAAGGTTTTGTTTCCTGTGTATCTTGGCCCACCTTCAAAGTAGATAAGTTGTTAGAGTAATCCACTAATGTTTCTCTGTTGCCTTTCATTCCCAAGCCAGAGTGACTTCATCCACCAATGAACTGCCACTTCTTCGGGGTGGAACATAGGTGGTGTTTTACTGCACATAGCAACAGTGTAGGAGTACAGAATGCAAAGAAGGTGTAAGGGGAATTTAGATGGGACAAATGTAACCACCTAACCTGAAGATTGAGTGGGATGCCTGGGGTTAGCATGGGGGTGACCGAGACAAGCAATCGACCGTGGGAATTGTCATTCTGCTAGGTCAAGTGAGTCTACTAGCTATCTGTAGTTGTTGCATTGGGTAGCAGATAAGCAGAGTGCTTTGGGACTCTATTGTCCTATAGGCTTATCTCTCCTCTGCACTTGTTTTGCTGCCTTGTGGTGTTTTATTTTAATTTTTGACAGTTTGGGAATGTGACACAGTCCCTGCTATGGTCCCTGCATGCTGCAGCTACCTGGGCCTCTTTGAGTGCTGATGGTGCTATCTCATTGCCCTCTGGTTCCAACTTCCGAGATGTCCTTTGCCATGATGGCTACCAAAATCGTGAAATTGGCAAGGCCTGTGTTGTGCTGAGGCCACCGCCCATGTGCTGGCCAGTATTGCCTCATGGTTTCCTGGTTCCCTCCCATCTGCCTACTTCCATATTGCTTTACACTTAGATTATGTTTGTACATCACCTAGCTTGCGAGTCCTGAGTCACATGTAGGGCTCTGAGGTGCTACTATATGTGATGTAGTGGGGGTGTTGTCTGCTTTTGTGATGCTATGCTGCTCTGTGTCTGTGTAGGGCCCAGTGGGAGATGGGGATCTCCTGAGCCAAGACATGTAGACAATGGCCCGGCAGCTTCTCACTTGGCCGGGGGAAGGAGTTTGAACAAAAGGAAGGGGTGTGGCTGCTTGGGGGAGTGAGTGACGGATGGCTGGGAGAAGGGGCAGTTTGGGGGAGAAAGATGAGCAAGACAGACTAAAGCCAGGAGGGATAAGGCTGTCCACTCTCAGTGTACCCTGCTACCGTCGCCTGTGTCCTGGAGAACCAATAAACCTCCTACTCTACTGGCTGACTGAAAGTCCCATCTGGCTGCGGATGGGGGTACAGGGTCGGGGGCTCCCCGATGCGTCGTCACACTGTAGCACACTAATAAACAGTGATGTCATCCCTCATTACCAAAGTGTTAGCCAAACATTCCGAGTCAGGTTGGCAATAGACTCCGGATAGGAGGAGAAACAGGTGAGGGTCAAGTATTTCTTTGATGTAGTTTTGTTGATTTCCAAAGAACCACATCCTGGTTTCCTGACCCCAGTGGGAAAAACACAGCTGGAGAAAACTCCTTTGTTCACTGTTCCAAGCCGTCTTCCAGGAAGACCTGAACCCAAAGAGCTTTTTCTCTTAACTTTGCTTCTAGGGCCACATTATCAGCCTTCAGTTTCTGTCTGCGTGGCTTGAGCTTGCTTCTTCGGCTCATCCTTCTCTCTTTCTCTTGTTCGCACCCAAAATTTGAGTAAATCTTCCATCCATATAATTCTAACTCATGAGTGAACTCACATTAAGTATGTTAAGTAGCGGTTAATTGACTAATCGAATAGTCGATGCATTTTTGCATCGACTATTCGATTAGTCGATAGGGCGCCTTTGCCTTGGAAGTGACAGTGCTGCGTGGAGCCTGGGGTCAGCTGGGGACTCCCCCACTGACCCTGGGCTCTGTGCGGCACTGCTGCTTTGAAATGCCTCAGGGAGCCCAACGCAGGCTCCCTGCGGCATTTCAAAGTGGCAGTGCTGCACGGAGCAGCTGAACCTGGGCTGCATGCGACACTGCCACTTTGAAGTACCCCCTTCTTCTCCGCCCCCCCGCTGCCTCTATCTGATACAGGCGGCAAGGGGGGGAGGGGGAGAGAAGCGACGAGTCAACTATCTAGTTGACTATTGTGTTGACTAGTCCTTCACATCCCTAACTCACTTATGCCTTTGTTTCAGGCAAGGGACTGATGAAATGTCTCTTGCTGCTGTCTGAAATGAAGCTTAGCAGTCACACCTGACAGTTTAACCCAGTCCCCAACATTAATAGCTCAGAATCATTGTCTCTCTGTTCCCATGAGCTCCGTCTCTTCCATATATTAAGATTGTAAGTGGTTTGGGGGTAGTGATAGTTTTTTCCTTTATATGCATTAATTATATTTTCCTTTATATGCATGAATTTTTCATTATATACGTTAATAGTGTCTAGCGGGATCTGAACCCTGATGGAGCTGTTCCAGGCTAAAATAATGCAAAATGAATAATCCTCAGAAGTTCAGCTAATAAAGAAAAACTTACAATATGCCCTGCTTCCCAAGCCTTGCAGATGCCTAATTGTAATCTCATAATAAATAGGTCTGATGAGGAAAGAGAACATGGTCACTGGTGAAGAGGGAGGAAGGAATGGATGATTTGAGGACCATGGAGCAGTAACATTAAAGATCAGTGTATGACGTCTCTTGTGAGTCTGAATACTCCTATTGGAATGACACAGCATTCTACAAGGAATCCCACAAAATGAGATGTGCATTTCCTGGTACAGCAGAAAATCAATCCCTCCAAGTTTCACCAACTGAAAATAGAAATTGACCCCTAAGAGAGACATGCATTGAAAGAGAGGCAGACGATGAGATAAAACCCAACAAAAGTGCACGTCTCAGTGTTAGTAATAATAAAGAAAGCTCTCCTGGTCTGCAGTGATTTTATCTAGATTGCTTCCATGCTCTTTGTTGATTACAGCCTTTAGGTATCTGATTTATACACTGGCAAGAGTAGAATTCTGTGCAGTTACCAACCGGGGTTATAGCATCTGATATATTTTACACTGTGGTTCGTATTTACAATTATTGCAGGGTGAGTGATGTGAAATACAGTGGCTGGTAAGTGATGTCTGTTACTACTGGTTTTATTAAAACTGTCTATTTTTTAATTAAAAGTCCCAGTTGTGAAATAACTGCCAGCATGTAACCGCAGTGCTGATGCTTGATTCTGCTTCCTGATAGGAGGAGGGCAGCGTCTGTCACCAGGTGGGGAAAAACTTGTTAAACTAGAACCCAGGGCAGCTAAGTTGGTTGCCTTACTCAGCCGTATTGAAGCTAGTGGAACTCTCTCCACGGGGACAGCAGGATTTAGCTTGGTGGTTGTGACTGTGTAGCAGTAATTCCCAGGGCAAGCCCCTAAGGGAGCAGCACAGATTGAAATTCGGAATGGCGAGAGGGCTGAGGTGCATTTCCTATCTCTAAAGTACTCTGCACTTTGAAGAGGCTGGAGATGTAGATACCAGCAGCTACTAGTTTTTTCCCTTCCTCACAAATTCCCCGTGGGGAGGGGGTTTCTCCAGCCAAGGGGCTGCTTTGTGTCCTGTCTGACACTTGGAAGGTGGATCCCATTTGCAAGAACCCTTTCTGGCTCATACACAGGCAGCTTGTTGGATTCCAGCTCATTGGAGTTTGATCCTGACTTTGCTCTGTGCACAGTGCCCTTTAGGTCTGCACCCCACCTCCCCCTTGTTCCGTCAGTGTGCATCTGTGATGTGTACCACAGCCTTGCTCTGTGCTCATGTGCCCAAAGTCTGTGCTCCCTTCTCCGAGTCCTGCTGCATACTGTACCCACAGGTGCCTTCTGTGTTTCCCTTGCTCTTCTTCTTCTAAACTTTTTTATCCCTGTCACACCAGGCTTTTAACTATGCTAAGAAGTAGAAGGAGCTCACTCTCTCAGGCTACATCTAGACTGCAAGCCTCTTTCGAAAGAGAGCATCTAGACTACAACCAGTACTTTCAAAAAAGCAAGCTGCTTTTGCAAAAGAGAGCACCCAGGCAGTCTGGATGCTCTCTTTCAAAAAAGCAGTTTGCATTACATACCGCCTTTTTTCAAAAGAGCACTTTCGAAAAAAGGCGTTCTTCCTCGTAAAATGAGGTTTTCCTCAGTCGAAAAAACTGCCATGTTCTTTTGATTTACTTTAGAAAGAACGCGGCAGCAGTCTAGACGCAGGTGAAGTTTTTTCGAAAAAAGACCACTTTTTTCGAAAAAACCCTGTAATCTAGACTGCACCCTCAGATTTGGCATAGAAGCATGGCATTTTTGTAGGTCCTACTAAAAGAACAGCTGTTGTGTTTGCTTTATATTGTGTGGGCAGGGAAAACTCCAGTCCTTTGCAATCCGGAGGCTTTTGCTGTCTTATCATTCTGATCTGAAATTAGATCACAATCTGGACCCGGAAACATATGTGGGAGTCGCTTTCCAGCAGGCAGATTTCAGAGCCAGCTCCAGCTTGCGTTTCTGATAGCTGATCTGCCCTTAATCACTCCTGCACTCCCAAGAACAAAGCCCTAATTTAAAGCAGATGAGAGATAATGTGCGAATTTCCGGACTATAGAAAGCAAAGGCTTTCGTCAGATAAATAGAAAGCAGACAAGTTACATGTCCCACATCCGTTCTTGTGCAGCGCGTGGCCTTTTTTCAGAGATGGTGGGGAAAAGATTGTGGAGAGATGCTATCTGGGCTCCCCAGAGCACTGGTGATCGTGTCATTTTAATATTAAATCACCCCCTCATCTGTTTCTCTCCCCTTCCTGCCCCCCAACTGAGAGAGACATTCAGGGGAGAGGGAGACAGCAGCACTGTGTGAAGTTGCCACACAGTTGAGGGTTCTCTGGACTCTCCCAATTGCCGGTAAAGAGGTGATTTTAGTTTGTTACTCTGTGCCAGCGGGGTGTGGGAAGTCACTGCACAGACCCGATCAGCTGGGTAGGCATGGGGCATGGAATCCCGTGTGCCAGTCACATTGCAAACCCGCTCTCTCTATTCTTGCAGTGAGAAGTGTGTGTGTGTCTCCAGACTGGGGGGGGGCGCAGGGGGGCGGATCTGACCTCTCCCTTGGAAAGTTAGTGTCTGGGTGCCTGACCCTCTGCTGAGATGAAACTGACGTGATTTTGCAGGGTAACAGACAGCACCAAAGATGTCCTGTTCTCTCTGCATGGGGGAGAGATGTAAACTGTGAGCTCCTGTCTACCCATCTGGTTACTGTGCAAGGTGAGCTGGTGCTTTGCTTTTATCAGCATTTTTAAACCAGGTGTTTGGTTTTTCTCAGCTGAGAAGGGGGAGCTGTAAACAAGAGCCATGCAGAGAGGATGAAAAGGTGCAGCTCTCCGCCACGTCCCAGGCCATAGCACTGCGTTTCCCAGTGCTCTGTTTCCTTCTGGACGGAAGGATCCACCCCGCAGGATGGCCAGCAACCCCCGAGCGACCTCTAGGGTCCAGCCCCGCCTGGCATTGGCAGTGGAGGGGCTGGGTGTATTTAGAGTGGGCCTGACCCAGAACCCAGTGACGCCAATGGCAAAGCTCCTCTGGACTGGCTGCCTCTTGGCCTTCTACACGCCTTGTACAATGGGGACTGTGGAATGGCCTGTTGCCGGCTAAACCCCAAAGGGCCAAGAGGAGCAGCCAATAATGGCGGGACCCTAAAAGTTAAATGCCAGAACCTATGAAATGCCATAACTGTGCCCTGCTGGTACCTGGTGAGCTCGCTGGGAGCAGCATGGGAGAGCAACAACATGCTCTATAAAAGGCACCTGCATGCAGGGAGACTGGAAGCATCTATCCAACAGTACTGATGGGTGGCAGAAGCTTTGGGGTCCTGTGATGGGGTTCCCGCTCCTCTCGCAAGAGCCGCCATGCCTGAGTGCGTGTGCCGGCAGGCATACTCTGTCACTTCCTGCTCTGGAATAGAGCAGTGTCCCAGAGCTTCCTCCTCTGGGGTGCCGCAATCTCCAGTCCTTTTCCCCCCAGGGGCTAATGGGGACTTGAGGGGGACCCAGGCCCACCCACTACTCTAGATCCGGGCCAGGTCCCCTGTAAATAGCAGATGTCTGCTATGTCCATTCATTTGTTCATATGAGTCAACAGTGTGCCCTTGTAGCCAAGAAGGCTAATGGCATATTAGGTTGCATTAAGAGGAGCATTGCCAGCAGATCCAGAGATGTCATTATTCCCCTTTATTCGGCTCTGGTGAGGCCACATCTGGAGTATTGTGTCCAGTTCTGGGCCCCCCAATACAAAAAGGATGTGGACGCATTGGAGAGGGTCCAGCGGAGGGCAACCAAAATGATTAGGGGGCTGGAGCATATGACTTATGAGGAGAGGCTGAGGGAGTTGGGTCTGTTTAGTCTGCAGAAGCGAAGAGTGAGGGGGGATTTGATAGCAGCCTTCAACTTCCTGAAGGGAGGTTCCAAAGAGGATGGAGAGAGGCTGTTCTCAGTAGTGACGGATGGCAGAACAAGGAGCAGTAGTGGTGGGAGAGGTCCAGGTTGGATATTAGGAAAAACTATTTCACTAGGAGGGTGGTGAAGCACTGGAATGGGTTGTGTTCCCCACTGATTGTTTGGCAAAGCTTCCTGCTTCTGAGCTTCTGATGTACTTAATTTTTTTTCCCATTAGCTTTTGTCTTTTTCTAATTGCAAATTCTTTTTTGGACTCCTGTCTAATAATACCTTTACACTTGACTTGCCAGAGTTTATGCTATTTTCTATTTTCCTCAATAGGATTTGATTTCCAATTTTTAAGATTCCTTTTTGCCTCTGCCTTTTTACACTGTTGTTTAGCCATGGTGGCATTTTCTGGTTCTACTATTTTTTTAATTTTGTGTGGTGGACTCTCCATCCCTAGAAGTTTTTAAGTCTCGTCTTGACAAAGCCCTGGCTGGGTTGATTTAATTGGGATTGGTCCTGCCTTGGGCATGGGGCTGGACTTGATGACCTCCTGAGGTCTCTTCCAGCTCTATGATTCTATACATTTTAATGTGAGTCGCTGTTGTGATGTTTGTAACTAGTTTCCATGCAGCTTACAGGTATTGCATTCCTGTGAGTGTTCTTTTTAATTTCCAGTTAACTAACTTCCTCCTATTTACTTAACACTTAACTTCAAGAACTATATTGGTTTCTTTGGTATTTTTCTCCCTATCAGGATGTTAAATTTAATTGCATTGTGGATGCTGTTACCTAGTGATTCAGCTATATTCACCTGTTGGACCAGAGCCTGTACACCACTTAAGACTAAATCAAGAACTGCCTCTCCCCTTGTGGGTTTCAGGGCTAGCTGCCCAAAGAAACAGTGATTAGTGGCATGTGGAAATTGTATCTTTCCTGTCAGGACATGTTCCCACTCAATTGGGGGATAGTCCAATCCCCCTATTATCATTGTGCTTTCTGTTTTTGTTGCCTCTCTGATCTCTTTGAGCATTTCATAATCACTGTCACCATCCCGGTCAGGTGATTGGCAGTATACTCCAAGTGCTATACTCTTATGATTCAAACACGCAGTTTCAGTTCCATAGAAATTCTATTTGGACCAATCATTTTTTGGCAAAAGATCATGATACATCAAAATGGAAGCTGTTCATGAAACAGGTCTGGGTCCGAATCTCCTGGTTTGAAAAAAAATGTGGAGAAAATGTTGAAAATGTTGAAATGTTTCTTTCTGATGTGTTCAAAATGAAAAATCCTAGTTTCTGGATTTGAAACTATGCCTCGTTCAGAAATTTCAGTGAATCAGATAAAAAAAAAAAAAAAGGTGAACATCAAAACACAACATTTGAAATGATTGAAATGAAGCATTTCATTGGACCCAAACCAAAATGTTGTTTGGCTTCGTGGCTTGTGAATATTTCTGAGATTTTGACTTGGTCTCAATTTGAGACAGGGAAAAAAATGAACTTCTGATTATTGAAAGGATGGGGGGAAACATTTCCATCCAGCTTTAAGCAGGCCATTGTACTAGGCACTGCGTGCGCGCACACCTGCATTTTTTACTTTTGGAAATAGTGCTTCTCCCAAAGAGTTTGCAGCAGAAGGTCCTGATCCTGCAATCTGATCCTCATGTGCAGATCTTAATGCCTGCATAGTCCCAGTAAGGACTGCATAGTCAGTGGGACCACACCAGGGCAGAGGGCTGCCCGTATGGATCATTTTGTGGATGTAGCAAGCAATCAGAGGGATCTGGAGGGAGGGCGGTGTGACATGAGCTGCATCTAGTGGCTTCTGGGATCAGAGATCATAGAGTGACTCGGAGCCATTTCATTGTCCAGTTGATGGAGCCAAGTGTCTCTCACTATAAGGGTTTGGCAGTGTAGGTAGCTTCCAGTGGAGTTCAGGTTAACCCAGACACTGCACGTAAGTACTTTGCAAAGCAGAGAAGAACAGACCCCCCCCCCCCCCACTCTCTCCAAATGTGTGTACCTCAAGCTTAACCCACATCATCCATAGGAGGGAGAAGAGCGGAAGACTCGGATGTCAAGATGCAGCCATAACTTAGATGCTGGGAAGAGCTTAGATATTGCAGAGGATGGGTGCTGTAGAAAACCCTGAGATGCAATGTGCTGCTCTTCCAACTTCTGCTCTACTTGTGTCTCCCCTTCCTCTTTGTTATTAATACTCTGCTCTTCTCACCCCGGGCTGTCAAAGCAAGTCAGAATTATCCCCCTATTTTACATCTGCAGGAGGTGACTTCCTTGAGGTCCCCCAGCAAGCTGGGAATAGAATTGAGATCCCCGGTTCAGAAGCCCACTCCAGTGGGTGTTGGTGAACTACCAATGCAATGTGGGCATGAAAAAAGGCAAATGTGGTCCAAGGATGTGTCTGGAGAGGGATTTCCAGTAGAAACAGGGAAATAATCATGCCATTGTAAGAGGCACAGGTGACATCTCATCTGGAATACTGGCTGCAGTTCTGGCCACCCATGTTCAAGATGAGTTCAAACTGGAACAGGTGCAGATGAGGGCTGCCAGGTAGGTCAGGAGAGTGGAGCGCCCTCTCATGAAAGGAAGCCACGGAGCTGGACTTGTTTAGCCTAGCAAAGCACAAAGGGAATCTCATTGTTCACCAGAAATACATCGGGGCGTACACCAGCCAGGCACAAGAGCTACTGAAGATGAAGGACGATGCTGGCCCAAGAACAAATGGGGCTAAAATGACCATGAGTAAACTGAGGCTGGAAATAAGAGGCAGGTTTCTAACCATCAGACGAAGGAGGCTCTGGCACAGTTTCCCTCTAGGAACAGCGAGGGCAGCAGACCAGGCTGGTATTAAGTTGAAGCAGGCTGTATTTATGAAGGAGATTGTTTGAGGGGGTGGCCTGGGAGAGCAGGGGACTGGACTTGATGATCCAAGAGGCCCGTTTCAGTCCCATGCTCCTATATTTTGTACATGAGTTAATATCTTTTATTGGCCCAACTTCGGTTGGCAAGAGAGGCGTGCTTTGTACCATGTCAAAGAAAAGCTGGTATCTTTTACCAGCAGAAGTTGGGTCAATAAAAGCTATTGCCTCATCCACCTGAGGTGTGTCACATCCTGGGACCAACATGGTTACATCAACAGTGTAAACACAATTAGTTAATTTTCACTTCTTATTCCCATGCCCTGTGTGTGTGTGCTCTGCAGATTCCTTTCATCTAGGACTCCAGTTCCTTTGTTCATTTGTTTTACAGTTTAATCATGTATACTGTATACTAGGGGGCAGTGCCCCCTGCTCGCTACAGTAGCCAACCCCCTTGTTTTTTGGGGTAAGCCTGCGCCAGCCTGTTCTCTCAGCCCCAATCCTGGCTACCTCCCAGCCCCACAGGGCTGCCAGGCCACCCTGCAGTGGGCTGTTCCCAGGCTCCAGTTAACCAATTACCATAAGTGTCACCCAGTAAGGGTAATGCTTAGCAGGTAACCAGTTACCCATTCACATCCCTAGTTTGGGCCTTTCCACCATCCCCTGACAAGGAGTTCCACAGGTTGCCGGTGAAGAAATAATTTATTTGTTTAAAATCTGCTGCCTTTTAGTTTCATTGGGTGACATTCTTGTATTGTGTTAGCGAAGGAATAAATAATATTTCCTTATTCAATTTTTCCACACCATTTGTGATTTTCTAAATCTGTAATGTATTCCCCGCCCTGTCATCATTTCTTTTCCAAGCTGAAAAGTCCCAGTCTTTGTAATGTGGAAGCTGTTCCTTACCTCTGCTCATTTCTCTTACCCTTCTCTGGACCTTTTCCAAATCCAATATACCCTTTGACAGATGGGGCGGCCTGATCTGCATGCAGTATTCAAGATGTGGGCATACCCGGACTTTTCTATAGAAGCAATAGAATTTTTTCTGTCTTACTGTCTGTTCCTTTCCCAGTGATAATGCACATTGCTTTGTGCACATTATGTTGCATTTATCAACACTGAATTCCATCTGCCCTTGTGTTGCCCAGTCACCCACTTTTGAGAGACCCTTTGGAACTCTTGGCAGTCAGCTTTGGACTTAACTCTTTTGAGTAATTTGGTATCCTCTGCAACTGTTGCCACCTCACTGCTTACCCCTTTTTCCAGATCATTTATGAATCAGTTGAACAGCGCTGGTCCCAGTACAGACCCCGGGAGCACACCACTTTGCTTCCTGGAGTTAAATTGCTGTCCAAAGTGAGCGTGAGGTGGGAATCTTTTTCTCTGGCATATTTATCTGCAGAGACGGTCTGGGGCTGTTTGGTGGAGGAGGGATTGTTTTAGGCTATGATGGAGGACCTGGCAATGTTTTTATGATCATCTAACAATCAAACTTCAGGGGAGATTACAGCACCTTTAAGTTCCCCCTAAATGGCACCCCCGTTGGTGTGGTCCAGGGGCACACTGCTGAATGCCCTGGGAGTTTAATCAGCTGAGGTTAGACTCCCTGGCAGCAAACTCCTGCCGCCTCCAGAAATGCTCTCCTTGGCTTGTTTTGTGTTTGCGGTCACAGGATGCATCTGATAAAGGCAGACACTCTCTGTCCCTGGGGGCCTCGCTGTAATTCTTTCAGAAGGCCCAGGTCCGAACTTCTTTCCTGAACTTCTTTGTTGGCAAACGCCCGTGTGTTGATCCCCATATGGCTTGTGAAAACAGTTTGGCTTGGGTGAATTTGGGTCCAGTCACAGGCGTGGCTCCCTCACAAACCTGCCTGCCAAGCAAGATTCTATCTAGAGCATGCATGGCGGGCTGCAGGAGAACCACAGCCGTAGGGCAGCCTAGCCATGGAACTGTGTCAGGCTGGGACCCCAGACTTGCCAAGAGTTAATAGCTGCTGGGCAGCGCTGCCATGCTAAGGTTTCCAGGATTACTGCTGCGGATCTGTTGCCTGGAAGCTTTGGCTCCAATCAGGGTTAGTTCCCAGATCTGCAGGAGGGAGCTGTGGGACTGCCAGGACTTTCAGGCTCCTCGCCCCAGAGCTGCAGATCCCAGGAGCCCCAGCTGCTGACTGACATTTCTTGTCAGGTTCATAGCACCAGTGAGACCAACAAGCCCATCAGTCAGTGGCTGCCCTGGGAGCAGATCTCGCTCGGGAAGCACAGGTCGGTATTTCCGAAAGATTTTTATTTTTGAGATTTCTGGTTCATGGCAAATTTTGAAGAAATTTAATTCCAAATTGTGAAACAAAACCAAATATTGACATTTCCCAGAAACCCTAGCTTTGGCCAGCGTGGCTGTGGAGTATCGCATTGCTCAACAGTGCCCTCTCCGGCTGATCTGTGGAATGGCGCTTGAGGGCTATGAAGAAAGTTGTCTCCCCCCCTTGGGGCAGGAAAGAAGATGGGTATGCACCCGGTTGACCTGCAAAGTACCCTCCCAGCACAGGATTCGGTGACGCGGTGGCACAGGAGTAAGGCTGCAGCTGTTGGTGCTGGCAGACGTGGGTTCCGGTCCTGGGGAATGGTGTGTTCTTTTCTCAGGCTTGGACGGCTACCATGTTCCCTTCTGGCCTTGGAATCCGTGTAGTCTCTCCGGGGAGTGAGGAGAGTCAGATGGGGAAAATTGCTGGAGTTAAACTGCTGTCCAAGGTGGGCCGCGAGGAGGGAATCTTCCTCCAGGGCATATTTATCTGCAGTGTCGGTGTGGGGCTGTGCTGTGGAGCATTAAGTAGGTGTTGTTATCGGCTATGGTCAAGTAGGTGGATCCTGCCCACGCAATCCCCTGCAGTTGGTAAGGTCACCCCTGGTCCATGGCTATTTCTCTGTGTCTTTATCGAAGACTTGGGCAGCCCGGCGGGTGGCCAGATTGCAAAAGGCTCAAGCAATTGCTAATGGGAGGTGGCTTTCCAGATGGGGCCCACGCTGGAAGTGACTGCGAGTTAATGCTCTCTGGTCGCTTTTCTCTGCCGCTGCTGGAGCCTTGGTCTTTCGTTCATGGGCTCTTACATTCCCTTAGCGAAGGAATAAATCCTCGTGTCCTCTGAGGCTCTGAAGAGGGCTCAGAGCTGACTCCCATTGCCCTGGCAAGGTTTTGGGATGTTCAGGGATGTGAGACTGCTCTGACGTTTGTCTGAGCCACGGCTACGGAGCAGCAGGACAGATGCGTGAAGCCAAGGCCATTCTGGCAGAATGTCCTGGCCTGGTTTGCTGGCACCCTTCCTTGCTGCTCCAGAGGGGTGTCTGCCTCGACAGGGATCCATGGCAGCCTACAGGTTTCTAGAAAACATGACTTATTATGGAATTGTTCAGAAACCAAAGTACTAAACCAAGTGACTGAGCTGTTGAAAATCACTCGGCTTGCAGACACCGGCTCTGACGGAAGTAAACATGCTGTATGTGGGCAGGGAGGGCCTTCTCATTGTATTTCCTTAATTAACCACAAAGTAGGGATGTTAAATTTCAATTAATCAACTAATCGAGTAGTCGACGGAGGAGTCAGTAGGGAGGGCACTTGCTCTCCGGCTGTGCCCCTGCCTTTGAAATGTACAAAAGCCGCGGGTGGCTCTTGTACATTTCAAAGGGAAAGGCGTAGCAGTAGGGATGCCTCTGCCTCCCCTGCCCCCTGCAGAGACGGTGCTGGGGGCAGAGGCATAGCGAGGGTGTTATGCACCCAGGGGCAAAGGAAAAATTTGGACTCCCCCCGCCGCCACGTGGCACAGTCCCGAACCTGGTGCACAGGTGAGGGGAACTTGTACTGCATCTTGTACAGTTTGGGGCCCGGCTCCCGCACTAACTCGCCAGTGGAGATATAGGAGGGTCGGGCTTGGAGCAGAGAGGCAGGGAGGAGGCTCCAGCTGCTGGTGGCAGGCGGAGTAGGAGCACGTGAGCTGAAGGGATAATGGGGGGAGCAGAATGGGATTAAACTGGAGCCTCCCTAGCATGGTGCCCAGGGGCAACTGAACCCTCCGGCTCCCGCGCTACGTCACTGCCCCCCCTCCTGCAGATCTATCATCTTATGCATGTGCAAGATCTGTGAGAGTGGTCCCATGAATCTGCAGTTAGTGTCTGTGGCACCGGCTTCTGGGTGGTGTCTCAGTGCTGCCACATTCACCTCCCAAGAGGGGGCTTCCCAAAGCAGGCCCTTGCTGCTGACCCCCAAGGCATCCACAGGTCTAGTCTCCTTTCAATGGGCCCACTTCCCAGGGCTCATTGATCTTGGCTCTGGCTTCCATCCCCTCTCCAACCTTTGCAACTGCCCAGAGGTGCTCACCTTCCGCCTTATCCATTCCCACCTCGTTCACCCCACAGGGACAGTCTCTGCCTCACTTGTCCTGGGGACTATTCTACCAAGACGTAATACAAAGTTTCCATGTAAAAGGACTCAATACAAAGCTAAAAACTGCAATGAGAGAATGATTAGTACAGAGACGTGTCTACATCTGCTGCAGGGAGACACCTCTGCCTGCCTCCACCCCTCTCCCCCCAGAGTCTACAGTCCCATTGCAAAGCAGGGGAGGGGAAGGAAAGAGGCTGAGGCCCATCCAATAGGACTGAAGCAGTCATGAGCAAGCCGTGCCCGGGAGCCATTCTCCTGTCCATTGCTGGTGCTGTGTTGCTTCAGTCATGCTGAAATGCAGTCACCTCTAGGGTGGGCTGGACAGCTGTTTAACACCTGCACAAGGTTTCAGGCAGCGGGCAGTGCGGGCTGCCTTCCTGCAGAGCCCCCATCAGAACTACTGTGCCTTCCTGGCTTAGGAAAAGAAAAAACAGGAGGATTGGAAATTAACCCGCCAAGTCTCACGTCCCCTAGGCAGGGAATGAGCCATCTACATTAGGCCCCAGCTGGAGTATCACGTCCAGTTCTGGGCTCCACATTTCAGGAAACGTGGAGAAACTGGAGAAAGTCCAGAGAAGATCAACACAAATGATGAAAGGTCTAGAGAACATGAGATATGAGGCAAGGCTGAAGGAATTGGCCTTGTTTACCTTGGAAAATAGAAGACCGAAAAGGGACATGAGAGCAGCTTTCAAGTATCTAAGGGTATGTCTACACTACAGCACTAATTCGAACTAACTTAATTCGAATTAGTTAATTCGAAATAAGCTAATTCGAATTAGTGCATCTAGACCTAAAAACTAATTCGAATTAGCGTTTTGCTAATTCGAACTAGCATGTCCACATTGAGTGGACCCTGAACCGAAGTTAAGGCTGGCCGGAACCAGTGCCGGCAGGGCATCAAGTTAGGACTTAGAGTGTGGAGCTGCTGCCTCAGGCTAGCCGAGGGCTGTGCTTAAAGGGACCCGACCCCCACCCCGGACAGACAGTTCTCAGGGTTCCCAGGTTGCTTGTCTACCTCGATGAGGGACAGCAAAGCAGTCCTGTCTTGGAGTGCCCTGAGTGCCCACACTTGGCACATCACAGCACTCGGCCATCAGCCCAGCTGCACTTGCCGCTGGCTGCCATCCGGGGGGGGTCAATCAGGGGGCTGTCAGGATCCAGGAGGCCCTGCAGGAGAGCTTCTACCCCCAGGAGCCCGCAGAGCCACCCCAGTCCTCCCCATCGGGGGCTCATGCCCCATTCCTCCCTCACCTCCCTCCACTTACCCCTCCCTAGCCCCCTTTCCTGATGTAAAAAATAAAGGACACGTGTGTTCAAAAATAGAAACTCTCTTTATTTAACAAAATGAGGGGGGGGGATTAACTGCTGGGGAGACTGGGAAAAGGAGGTGGGAGAGGGGAAGAGAGAGGGGGAAACCTGGAAGGGGGAAGCGAGGGGAAGAAGGAGGAGGGGAAGTATAAAACTATGGTACGCCATATCTTCAGTACTGTGTACAGATGTGATCTCCTAACCTCAAAAAAGATATTTTGGCCTTGGAAAGGGTTCAGAAAAGGGCAACTAAAATGATTAGGGGTTTGGAACTGGTCCCATATGAAGTGAGGCTAAAGAGACAGGGACTTTTCAGCTTAGAAAAGAGGAGACTGAGGGGGGATATGATAGAGGTCTATAAAATCATGAGTGGTGTGGAGAGGGTGAATAAAGAAAAGTTCTTCATTAGTTCCCATAATATAAGGACTAGAGGACACCAAATGAAATTAATTAATTTAAAACTAATAAGCGAAAGCTCTTCTTCACACCACACATAGTCAATCTGTGGAACTCCTTGCCACAGGAGGCTGTGAAGGCTAGAACTATAACAGAGTTTAAAGAGAAGTTAGATAAAGTCATGGAGGTTGGGTCCATGGAGTGCTATTAGCCAGGGGGTAGGAATGGTGTCCCTGGCCTCTGTTTGTGGAAGGCTGGAGATGGATGGCACGAGACAAATCGCTTGGTCATTGTCTTCGGTCCATCCCCTCCGGGGTACCTGGTGCTGGCCCCTGTCAGTAGACAGGCTACTGGGCTAGATGGACCTTTGGTCTGACCCAGTACGGCCATTCTTATGTTCTAAGCTCAGGGTCGGGGGTCTCACTGGACCAACTTTTATTTTCATGCAAACCTGCTCCCGGGTCCGCATGTGGCCTCTGGTGGCCAGGCTGGCAGCCATGCGGCTGTAGATGGCCGCGTTCCTGTGGCTAGTGCGGAGATCGTGGACGTTGGATGCCTCCCCCCAAACCTTGATGATGTCCACGATCTCCGCACTAGACCAGGCTGCCTTTTGCAGCCCCGGGCAGGCTCCTGGGAGCCAGCAGCCTGGTCCTGGGAAGAGGTGGAGGGCTGGGTGGCAACGGGTGGCTGACTCATCCTGTGCCAGGTGCAGGGTCTGCTGGCTGGGTGCTGGCAGGCTTCCAACTGGCACAAACACTGTAGCCAGACCGTGCCCCTTTAAGGGCTCCGGGGCCGGGAGGGAGACAGAAGAGTTTCCCTGGTTTGGCCCAGAGTGGCCACCAGGGCAACCTGGGAAGGGCTAGCCTCCAGCTAGTTTGAATTAAGTGGGTACACAGCCCTTAATTTGAACTACTTAATTCGAACTAGGCATTACTCCTCGTAGAATGAGGTTTATCTAGTTCAAATTAAGCGCTCCGCTAGTTCGATTTAAATTCGAACTAGTGGTTTGTATGTGTAGCCCCTATTAAAGTTAATTCGAACTAACGGCTGTTAGTTCGAATTAACTTTGTAGTGTAGACATACCCTAAAAGAGTATCATAAGGAGGAAGAAGAAAAATTGTTCTCCTTGGCCTCTGAGGTTAGGATAAGAAACAATGGGCTTAAATTGCAGCAAGGGAGGTTTAGGTTGGACATTAGGAAAATCTTCCTGCCTGTCAGGGTGGTTAAACACTGAAATAAATTGCCGAGGGAGATTGCGGAATCTCCATCACTGGAGATATTTAAGACCAGGTTAGACAGACACCTGTCAGAGATGAGCGAGGGCAACTCAATTCTGGAAGCCCCAAGGGCCACACTGATACTTACAGAACATGCTGAGGGCTTCAACTTAAGTGTGGTTGCATATGCAAGCATATATATACAAATAGCTTCTCTCACACTGACAGGCATGAATACAAAGATTAAGGCAAGACTACACAACACACAGGCCCCATTTAAGTCAGTTCTGCTGATATTAATAAAATGCAATATTTACCCGATTTCTACCCATGTGACAGCACTTTTCATGAACAATGACAGTCCAAGAATTTAACTACTAAAACGCATATCAACAGAAGATCATTACACTGACTACTTTTTTGTTTTGGTTCCCACTTGTCGGCCACGTGTTGATCCCCACATAAACCCAAACTGCACCACAGGGCGCAAACAAACTGGCCGTGGGCAGCATACCAAGTTATTAATAAATATTTTTAAACCTTTACCTTTTCTCTCTGCTGCCATGTCTCCTCTCCTTGCTCCATCATCTCCCCTGGTGCCTGCTGCCCGCCAACTCTTCACCCTCCTCTGCTGTCCTGACTCCTGCCCTTCTCACTGCCCTCAGCCCTCCTGCGACCTGCCCCCCTCCACCAGCCCTTCTCTCCCCCCTGTGCCCACTCCTCCAATAGCCCCACTCTGATCAGGTGAGCTACCCCTCCTCATTCCCTCTTCTAACACCTCCCTCTACACACCTGCCCTGCCTCTCTCCTCTGGTGCTGGTCCTTCCCCTGCAGGTGTCTGCCCTTCTGCTTCACCCCCAGAATCCCCTGGCACCTGCACCTTCCCTTAGCCCTGCACCCTCCTGGTGCCTCCCCCTTCCCTCACTGCCCCTGCCCCCTTTGCCCCCTTTTTCCCTGATGCCCACCCCTCACCGCTCTCTGCCCCCATTCCCCTCATACCCCTCTGTACCCTCACACATGACTTGCTCCATCCCCACCTTTCTCATGCCCACCCCTCCTTTCAAGCCTTCTCCCAGCACCTCCCACTCCCCCCTCTGGACCCTAATGCCCTTCCCCTCTCCTCTCCCAGCATCACCCTGTCCCCCCTCCCACTGACACCTCCCCTCCTGCTCTTTTCCTCATTGTCTGCACTTGGCCCCCTGGCATTTGTATCTTCCCTCTCCCCTCCCCCTCCATACAAGCCCCTTCCTCCCCCCTCTCCCTCCTCACAAGCCCTTCCTCTCCCACCTCTTCCCCCTAGTTTTCCCACTGCCCTGCCCTGCCTTACCTTCTGCCTTCCACTTTGCGGGGCCAGAGTCTGTGCTCGGGCCCCAGAAATCCCCGGACTCCGAACCGGAAGCTAGGCTGCGCGGCATCGAATACTTTTAAAGTCCCGGGCCATGACGTCACATCACGCCCGGGCGTCTCCCCGGTCACCTGGAAATGCTGTGCATGGCGGCAGCAGCAGCCGGCAGCGTGCGCGGGCAAGGGGGAGCCGACTGAACGCTGCGCACGGCAGGGACGGTCCGGGGCCGGGGGGGACGGCCATATAACTCGTCGCCCATGCCAGGTGAACCTGCGCAGCGTGCGCTCGCTCTCACCCCGGCCCGGGGCCCCCCTAACGTGGCGCCCGGGGGCAATTCCCCCCCCCCCCCCCCGCTATGCCTCTGGCTGGGGGGAACCAGCTTTTAACCCGGCTCCCCCCAGCACTGACTCCTGCTCCCCCCCCTTGCTGCCTCTCTTTGATAGGAGCGACTAGTCGAGTGATCACTCAACTATCCAATAAGCTTATGCTTATCAGGTAGTTGGCTAGTCGCTTACATCCCTCCCACAAAGTGATAATTAGGAAGGTGGTTTCAAACCTTTCCCCTGAGATCTTCCACCATGGTGCAGTCGTCTGGTGCGTCCGAGGGTGGCGTCTTCTGGAGCAGAGGTATTTGGGAACTCTGGCAGCTGCGAGAGCAGAAATCTTTGGAAAATACTCAGCACCAGACAAGGGAGCAGGGCAGCAAAGGCAAATCTTGGAGCCCTTTGGATCAAAGGAATCCGATTCTTTCCAAGGACATGGAATCGGTCATGATGCACACAGCTTTAATACCTGCCTGTTCCGCCTGCTCTGCTCAGCTTCTTGGTGATAAGTCAGCATTGCAGCTGTCCACTTGGTCGGGAGCTGCAAAACACGTGGTGCTTGGTGCAGACCCAGAGGCAGACAGCCTGGGTGGTCGCTTTCCCTCACTTGACGTGCGTGCAGGTGCCGAATTGATTTTAATAAATGTGAATTGAAAATTAAGGTTGCCCATTGCTATGCATGCCCCATCCTGCAAAGTTAGGGAAGGGAAAAGTTGGGCTCCTTCAGGTAATTTATTTTGGTAGCAACATGGAGAGAACTCTTCAGCGGGGAAAACTTTTCCCCGGTGCAGTCTGAACTTACGACTCTTCACATTTTTAATTCCAACCCTAATGAGTAATTGATGTTTAGCAGCACTATGCATCAGGGATTCCAGGGGAAGGGAAGCACAGTTATTAGTCTTCTTCTTCACACAGCGTGTAGCCAGCCTGTGGAACTCCTTGCCAGAGGAGGCTGTGAAGGCTAGGACTATAATAGAGTTTAAAGAGAAGCTAGATAATTTCATGGAGGTTAGGTCCATAAAAGGCTATTAGCCAGGGGATAAAATGGTGTCCTTGGCCTCTGTTTGTCAGAGGCTGGAGAGGGATGGCAGGAGACAAATCGCTTGATCATTGTCTTCGGTCCACCCTCTCTGGGGCACCTGGTGCTGGCCACTGTCGGCAGATGGGATACTGGGCTAGATGGACCTTTGGTCTGACCCAGTACGGCCATTCTTATGTTCTTCTTATGTTATGTTACGTATTTACAGTACCTCCTGGAATAACATGCAGCTGCGTAAACATAATTTTATGTGAATGTGCATTAGAAGCACAGATGTATAGTTAATTTTTTGTAAGTTCTGTGAAAGTGCTTAGCCATTGACTCTTAGGATTTTCATGGCATTTAACATTTGGGAACTATACCTGCTTTTTTGGAAAGAGAAGCTGATACACAAGGCATCTGAAGTCCTATTTCTGCAGCCTTAATACATTTCATTCATATGGAACAAAACCTTAATACAAACAGAAATTCCAGTGGTTTTGATTTTTTTTTCCTTGCTGAGCGGCACATATAATGTAAACACCTATCGGTAATCTCTGCATAGGAATCTTCAAAGCCTCCTTTTCAATAGTGACTTACGGTGCTAATTCACCGAGACGCTTTTGAATACCTGAGTGTGTGACTGGATACTGTCTGGGATCAGCATCTGTGATCACCAACGTACAATCTTAACTGCTTGCATCACTGTCACCAGGCCACACTAATGCAGTGGCTTCGATGGTACTGATTGCCAGCAGGCAGGACTTCTAGTGCCAGGCCGCGTGGAGGGGCAGAGATGTGTGCAGGGTGACCAGATGTTCTGCCTGGCAGGGGCGACTCAAAGCGTGTTCCTTTCCCCTCTAGGTGACCAGCAGTGGCCGCGATGAGAGCAATAGCCACCGGGTGGTGCCTCACCTGCTGATAAAAATGATCAACAAGTCCCGTAAGTCCTCGTCAGTTGGCGTTCTTTCCCTGCCACAGGGTTTGGAGGGTCACAGATGATTCATGTACGGAACCTTGTTTAAAGCTAATACTGACCAGTGGCACCAAGGGGACACCCCCCCACACACACACACACTGGGGACAGGTCAAGGTGCATGTCAGAAATGAAGATGAGGCCGGCTGGCTCCAGGGATCAGAGACAAGGGTCAGAGCCAGAACCAGGAGTCAAGAGCAGGGTTGGAACTAGGGATGGAAGCGACTAGTCAACCACCTGATAAGCATAAGCTTAGATAGTCGAGTAGTCACTCGACTAGTTGCTTCCTCCCCTGCCCTTGCTGCCTCTATCAGAGAGAGGCAGCAAGGAGGGGCAGAGGGGGAGCCCGTTCCCCCTAGCACTGTCTTGTGGGAGGCAGGGGAAGCAGAGGGGTCCCTACTGCTGTGCCTCTCCTTTTGAAATGTACAAGAGCCGCTGCGACTCTTGTATGTTTCAAAGGGAGAGGCACAGTGGGAAAGCTTGTGCCCCCTTTGTCGACTGATCAAGTAGTCAATGGAAATTCCATCAACTACTTGATTAGTTGATTAATCAAAATTTAACATCCCTAGTTGGAACAAGCAGGAGAAGGGCTGGAGCAGGCTGAGGCCTGGGGCATGTGTCACCACTAGTGGGCTGCGGAGAATTCCAAGCTATGAAGCGAGCTGGGCAGGCAGAGGACAGAGCAGCCTCTGTCTGCAATGAGCCTGGGGCCCCCAAGCACCAGTTCCTGCCTGACCCCCATCTCTGTAGGAGGCAGCACGGGGAAGGCAGGCAGGCCCGCGGAGCCACCACCTCACACGTATCAGCTCCCGTCTGCCTCCCTCACTCTCCGCACTGCTGCCTTTCTGTCAGAGGCAGCAGCGCGGGGGTAGAGAGGGGCAGGTGAATACAGTGCTTTTAAGCCAGCTCCCCACAGGCACCGCCTCCCGTCTCCCCCCTTGCTGCCTCTAATACAAGGGGGGGAATGCATGTAGTCGACAGGATTAACCAGTAAGACCAGGCGTATCGGTTAATCATGTCGTTGTCTCCACGTTCACATGCGCAGTTGTCACTGCATCTGACCTGACCCTTTTTTCCCACCTCCCTCCTCCTCAGACCGGACTAAAATGGGCAGGGCTGGAAAAAAAGGGAAATAAAAACTGCACCCCTACAAATCTATAGCCCGTACAAGACTGGAGTAGGGTGCAGTCCATGTAGGTCCCTGCTGCAGCTTCCACTCCCTGTATTGGTACCTACATGTTCTAGTGATGGGCAAATACAAACCGGTGGTAGGTGGAGGAGATGGAAGGCGATGGGGGAGTGCTTGGTGGATACCAGCTGCTACTAGGGCCTTAGGAGACTGTTGTGACTGTTGCTGAGCGGGGAAGAGGCAGGGGCAGGCTGGGGCCGGGTGCATTAGCCCAGATCTGGTTGTGATCGGGTGGGTGATTCCGGATGAGCAAACACAAGGGCTGCGCAGGGCACGGGGCAGGCACACCAATCAAAGTCGATTAAACTGCTCAGCTTTATCACTAGCGACACTGGAGATAAGAGTCAGCATCAGCTAAGGGACCTGGCAGAGAGCTTTGATTCACAGAGTGCGAGTCGCTGAGCAGGAAGTGTCTGTTCCACAGGAAGGGTAAACCTGACTCAGGTGCAAGTTCCCTTGGTGGTGGTCATTCACGAGCACCCGCCAGCACCTCGCTGCTATCTGGGGCCGTTGCTTGTGACTCAAATAGCCATGAGTCATCCGCTGCTTTATCTTTCCTGACCTCACTGTGGTTCCTGTCCCCACTTTCCCCGAGCAGGTGGGCCATTGCTGGGAGCCCGCTGATGAGAGCTGACTGCCTGTGCACACCATCATTATACCCATGACTCAGCACAGCTTCCTCTCTTCCCCCCCTTCGTGGGTCTCTCCAGTGTGTTTCTCATGCTGGACGCTGCTCGGGCTGGTGTTTCCTTTCACGTCATGGGCCACTGCAAACTCTGGTCTCCATGCCGCTGTTCCCCTTTAGTGGCTTTCAGTGCGCTTGCCTTCTTTTCTCCTATTGCACCAACCCAAGTCTGGTCCTGGGCCTCTGGTGTTACACCCCCTCGGAATAATGTGAGTGATGTTATCTCGGTCGCCGGATGAATCAACAGGCTTCTCTAGTGTAAGCGCTGATGCTCTCAATGATAGTTCTGTGACTTTGTCCTGTATTCTAGCCACAGTTTGACTTCAAAGCATGGCAAAGTTCGGCCCCCTAAATTGCAGGATCAAACCTTCAGGCTCCTGTCACCTGCTGCTGGATCAGGCCCATGGGTCTCTCTCTATTGCTGCATCTTGCACTGAAATTTAGTTTGCCTGAGTGATCCAATATGGCTTGGTCTTTGCCATTATGAACATTGCTTTTCCACACACTAGTGAACAGGCCCGTGCGGCCTAAATGACTTTTATTCTAGTTTGGAAAATGTCAAAACCAAAAAACCCCTAAAGGTAAAAGTCTCTACATGTGAGAACGAGAGAGGGAGAGAGCACGGTGTGTGGCACCACTGTAAGATGCTGCTTGAGCCGTGCCTCACACAATGGCAGCTACCCCTGCAGAAGGGCAGGTTCCTGAGCCGTGTAATGGTGCCAGCTGAAGGAGGGAGTTGAGGACTTGGTGGGCTAAGCTGCTGGTTGTCCAGACCCAGTGGAACCAAAAGTTCAAATCCCACTAGCATCACCTCAGGCAGTTCCCCGTTATAAAGAGAAACGTGCTTCGCAAGGGCTCCGTACTCTAGCAGACATAACGAGATCTGTTGCTGGCTGTGAGCTGCAGCGAGACACATTCAGAGTAGAACTCAGATGAAAACTTTTGAATGGAATGCAATTAATCATTGGAGCAACTTACCTAGGGTTGTGGAGGGTTTCCCATTGTACTCAGAAGTCTTTAAACCAAGGCTGGATGTCTTTTTCTAACATGCTGCTCCAGCTCAGCCACTAGAACTGGGCTTGGTGCAGTAATCAAGGGAAGACATTTCTGGTCTTTCTAGTGATGTGCAGGAGGAGGATCATCATGGTCCCTTCTGGCCATAAAAGATCTATGATACGAAAGAAAGGGTCAGTTGGATTCTCCATACAGGCACAGCAAGAAAAGAGGACCACTGCTGCTGTGCAGAGAGCAGGGTTCATAGAATCCTGGGGTTGGAAGAGTCCATAGGAGGTCATCGAGTCCAGCCCCTGGCCCAAAGCAGGACCAGCCCAACAAAATCATCCCAGCCAGGGCTTGGTCAAGCCAGGACTTAAAAACCTCTAGGGAAGGAGATTCCACCACCTCCCTAAGGAACCCATTCCAGTGCTTCACCACCCTCCTAGGGAAATAGTTTTTCCTAATATCTAACCTAGGATATTCCTCATATCCAATCATCCAGGACCTCCCCTGATCTCCACAAGTTTTCAAAGATAATTGCCAATGGCTCTGCAATCACATCAGCCAACTCCCTCAGCACTCTTGAATGCATTAGATCTAGCCCTATGGATTTGGGTATGTCCAGCTTTTCTAAATGGTTCTTAACCTGTTCTTTCCCCACTGAGGGCTGCCCACCTCCTTCCCATACTGTACTGCCCAGTGCAGCAGTCTGGGAGCTGAACTTGTCTGTGAAGACAGAGACACAAAAAGCAGCTTTTCCCACATCATCCATCTCTGGGTTACCTCCCTCGTTCAGTAAGGGTCCCACACCTTCCCTGACCACTACCTTATTGCTAACATGCCTGAAGAAACCTTAATGAGAAACCACTAGGGAGAGGGGGGCAAATTTCCTGCTAGCGTAAATGGACCAAATGCCAATAAAGTCAGTGATGCTGTACCCATAGACACCAGTAGAAAATTTGACCCAGAAATTGCATCTCTTCTTCCTTTGGAACGTCTGTATCTTCACGTGTACGGTTTAGGGAAGGGTTAGTTAGGCCTGGCATGAATCTGGCCCTGTAAGTTCCAAGGGTGACTTGGAACTGGCGTTATATCAGAGACACTAGAGGGTAAACGATCTGCGCACTGGTAAAGCATTTGACATCCAGCCCCTCGAAACCTTATTCAATATATGAATTTAAATCGCTCTGGCACTGGGCTTTGCTTGTGAATTGAGACCCGGCTAAAAGGTTGTAAACCAAAGTCAGTGTATTGAGCTGATGGGGAAGTCTCTGGCGGGGGGATCGATGTCAGAGCTGATTTAAATTAATGTCTCTAGTTATGGTCTTGAAGAGGGAGCAAACAGCTCATAGAGTTCATCGTTGGGGCATTTTGCAAACCCCAGCAAGAAGTGAAATCCCATGATTCTCTTGTTACACCTGTTTTACCCCCCTGTTAAAAGTTCTGCATAGAAGGTATCACAGTTATTTCTGATTTACACCAATGTGGTGGGTTGATCCTGCAAGTTCTGGCCCCGATCCAGCAAAAGCCTCAATCTGGGTTTACATTTGAGCAAATGTGTGATGCTGTTGGCTTTGTTGCAGCTAATCACCTGTTCTAAGTCAGTGGTCCCTTCAAGCATGAGATCGCTTTTTGAATTTAAGTTCAATGCAAGATCTACCTCAAACCCAAATACTCTTGCCCCACCTCCTTTGTGCCTCTTCTCCGAGATCCCGCCCCTGCTCACTCCATTCTCCCTCCCTCCCCCATCCTCCCTCACTTTCACCAGGCAGGGGCAGCAGGTTGGGGTGCAGGCTCTGGTCTTGGATGAAGAGATTTGGAATGTGAGAGGGGCTCTGAGCTAAGCTTGGGGCAGACAATTGGGGTATCAGAGGGGGTTCTAGGTGCAGGCTCTGGGAGGCTGTTTGGATGCAGGGGTGCTTGGAGCTGGGGCAGGAGCTCGGGGTGCAGGAGGGGGTTCATGACTGGGGTAGTGTTTCAGGATGTGGGCTGCGACTGGGCACTGCTTACCTCAGGTGGCTCTTGGGTGGTGGTGCAGTGGGGCTAAGGCAGGCTCACCCTTGGCCTGGCACTGCACCACTCCTGAAAGCAGCCAGCAAACTCCATCCCAAGACCTGTTGTGCCCCTCTCTGCTCTGTGGAGATAGGATACAGGGTGGGAGAGGGGGCACTTTCACATTAGCACCCCCTCTACTCCCTTCCCTGTCCTGCACAGAAAGCAGGAGGCTCCGGGGCGGCGGGGAGACAGCTCCAAGGCAAAGGGCAGGAGATGCGCGGCAGTGGGGGGAGGGGCATCTGAAGTGCCGGCATTTGATAGCCTCTTGGCCAAACCAGTGAGGATCACCTGCCAGAGGCTCCGAGATGTACTGGTAGATCCCGATTTGTGACCACTGCTCTAAGTTAAGTGTGGGCTTTGTTGGATCGGGGGCAGGATGCATATTGCTTTTACTGAGCCCTAAGTAAGAGCAGGGCTGGGCCAGAGGCGTGTAGAGCTCTGCGATCTGGGGACAGGTCAGCAGTCTACAAGTGTGTGAGGCGTGCAAGCACCTTGTTTAGGGTGGCCGGATAGATTTAGCTCCAGAGGGAGTAATGGGCTCAACTTAACCAGTTGGGACTGGGGGCTGTCTCTGCAAGGAATGATGGAGATTCCACTTCCCAACGGCTTTTAAAACTAGCCGGGATGCGGCACTTGCTGCAGTGAGCAAAACCTTGCAAACCTGGCTGCAGAGAGAAACTGGCAGGGAAAGCCGGGGCAGATGTCCTCAGAGGCATTTTCCATCTTCTTCAGCATGCTCTCCCTTTGCTTCAGGGAATTGTTCCCTAGCCGATCATCAGCGCTCCCAGAGTGGCTGTGCTGCCACCGTGGGGTGTGATTGGCAGCGTGAGTAGCCCTGCCTGAGCTAGCTTTCAGCCCGCTAGCTGGGGTCCCAGTGAAGCCACAGCAGCCTGTGCATCTGCACGAGCTAGCCACTGCAGTGATTACCCAGGGTTCTGGCTGGGCTTGTGCAGGCTAAGATGAAGGACACGCTGCCCCAGCGTGGCTACACGGGGGCCCATGCCATCAAGACTGAAGCTGGTGCGGGCATGTCTATGAGCTGGCTCGCACCTTGTGATGGCACAGGCCCTTAGGGGGCTGCTCCACAAAACCTTCAGCTTGTCTGAAGTCCAGTTCCCTTCCTTCATTTACATCCACAGCTAGAGCATAAGAACAGCCTTACCAGGTGAGACTCAAGTCTGTCTAGCCCAGGATCCTGCCTGCAAACAGTGGCCAACGCCGGGGGCTTCAGAGGGAGAGAACAGAACAGGCAACCGTCAAGTGATCCCTCCCCGGTCGTCCACTGAGCGATGTTACTTATTTCCCCAGCTTCTTCCTGAGCATGAACATTCCCAATTGCTGCCAGGAACACCAAAGTGGAACGCTGAATCTGGTTCCCTGCTGGGCACGGGTGCAGTGCCTGAGATGAATTTCCTTCCTGTCTGTGGTGAGGCAGCGGCAGCTCTACATTCCCAGCCTTACAACCTTTTTCCCTGTCTCTCCCCGGTGTAGGATGGAAGATCCTTGCAGGGCTGGCGCTAGTTCTGGGGATGGCGTGGTACTCCATATCCCGGGAAGAAAGGTACTTACATCTGTGAGTGTATTTCTTAACGTTTCTGTAGGGGCAAAAGGCTTTTCTCCCCCACCCCCTTCCTGATGGTTTGGGACTCAGTCTCTCTGACATTAAGACAGGGTGTGGGGAGAGGATATGCCCTCAATCTCAGGAACAGTGCGGAGCTGGAGGCTGGGAGTTAAATGACTCTGCCTCTGGTCAGATAAGAGGGAGCCCCATCTAGTCTTGATCAGCTGGAGAAATGCACCTTCTCAGTTCATTTGAAAGGATAAACACAATTATAATGTAACAGCACGACAGGCAAAGGACGCCAGTAAATGCCGTCTTGTAATGGTAATGCATGGGGGGAGGTCCCCCCCAGCTTAAAATGCTGTGGGGGGGCGCGGGGAGAGATGAGTGCTTTCCTCCAGAGTGAAATTAGGATGATCCTGCAAAATCTGGGATTTAGATGGAGCATCTGAGCTTTGTCTTCAGTAAAGGGTAAATACCTGGCAACTTAAGTGAGGTCAAATCCTGGAGAAGTCCGTTTGCAGTTTTAAACAAGTGTTAGCGGGTCGAGGTAGACATCGAGGGAGCCTAGGTGTAGTTAATGGGACTGAAGAATGTTTTTCCTAGTTGCCCACACACCCGAAGGGGTAAAGGAGAAGCTGAGAGGGCCAGGCAGCGTTCCTTGGTGCTTGTGCTTAGAGCTGAAGGTGTGAGTGTACGTCTAAACTACTTCCCTTTATCGAAAAAGGGATGTAAATTAGATGTATCGAAATTGTAAATGAAGCCAGGATTTGAATTTCCTGCGCTTCATTTGCATAATGGTGGCTGCAGCTTTTTTCCAAAAAGTCGCTTTTCGGGGGGAAAAAAACCTCAGTCAAGACAGGGATGTTTTGACAGAAATGGCCCATTTCGAAAGATCCTGTAACCCTCAAAAAATGAAAAAAAAAGCCGCGGCCACCATTATGTAAATGAAGCATAGGAAATTCAAATCCTGGCTTCATTTACAATTTCGATACATCTAATTTACATCCCTTTTTCAATAAAGGGATGTAGTTTAGACGTACCCTGAGTGATGTCTCTGGTCTCTGCATGCTGTTTCCTCCCTCTGGTGGGCTTGGGAGCCTGGTTTTCAGCATATGGCAGACACTAGAGAGAGGGGCACTGTTACCCACTAGGCATAGGCTTAGTCTTGGATGCTTTGAGATTCCCTCAGGCTCTACCTCAGCTCCTCTGGCCACTGAGATGGCCTGCAGTGAGCTCTGCCAGTAGCACAGGCCTGGAGGTGACATGGGAGGCAAGCCCTCAGGCAGTGACATTCTCCCCTCTCACTTGGGCTTGTGCCCGCTCGCTAGCCATGGGAACAAAAGCATGGCCATTCGAGCAGGGCCCGGGCTGGGGGAAATCACCCTCTCTGCTGTTTGCCTTACAGTTTTCCTTTCCCCGTGCAAGATGACAGGATGCTGTGTCCCCCAGGCGAGGTGGAAAAGAAAGCCACGCTGCTCCTGGGAAAGTGAGTAGCCATCCCGCACAGGCCCTGCTCCTTTGCAGGGCGGCTCTTTACTCCGGGAGGATGAGAGGTGTGTGAGAGTCCGGGGAGGGCTGGCACCGCAGGCACTGGGGGGTGAGGAAAAGGGCGGAGAATAGACTGTGACGTCGGCTGAGGAAGCTAGTTCCGTTCCGGTTTGTACGTTCTCTGCCTAATCCCACTCTGTGTCCATTGCAGTTACACACGGGATCACCCGCTGTTTTTACAGCTCAACGATTACTTTTGGGTGAAGACCCCGTCGCCGTATGAGCTGCCTTACGGGACTAAAGGAAGCGGTAAGCAAACCTGATTTCTCTGCCCTGGGGCACCCAGCTCTGAGCTGGGTTCATTGCAGCATGGCACGCAATAAAGAAAATACACTCTTCTCCAGTCGCTCCTGCCACCTCCTATTTCTTACTGCAGTCCAACCCGCGGGGCTTTTCTCCGTCTCAGCGTGGCCTGGTGGCTCACGCCTGCACTTGCTTATGGCTTGTGTGGCTATTTCAAGACCATGTGGGAGTTAATGTCTCGTCCGCTGACCCCCATTTCAGTTAGGGAATTACTCACAGACAATCAGTCATCTGGGTGTTCGCAAGCAGTATACGTCAGCGGTTTGTTTCCCACTGTTTGTGTGTGATTGGTTGTCAGAGTCACACGGCACTGTTTCTGCTCCTCACGGGATTATTGATCTTTTCTGTGGGCCAGTGCCCCCTCCCCCCAAAAACGGTTTCTCACTCTTGCTCTACTCCATAGCCAAGTCGTTAAAAACACAGATCCAGGCCTGGCTACTGTGGGACACCACCAGATGCACCGTTCCGCTTGTGCATCTGTATCATAGTAATTGCATCGAGGTCACCTTTTCCTAGTTGGCTTATGAAAATATCCTGGGGGACTGTACCAAAAGCCTTTCTAAAAGCAAGAGATAGCACCTCTACTGTTTGCCCCCCTTCGTTAGGCCAGAAACCCTCTCAAAGCAGGAAATGGCGTTGGTTTTACAGGATGTGTTGCGAACCGGTCCATGCCGGCTATTTCCCATCGTCCTCTAGATGCTTAGAAATTGATTGTGGCTGGTCCTGTTTCCCCTGCCCGCCCCAGAGGCACTGGCCAGTTCTTGTTCAGTCGCTACAGTATTTCCTTCCTGCTGCCCTGTTGGTGCTGCCGGAGCCTCGGGGAGGATGCTTAGGCCTGGATGGGCTACGGTGCCCATCCATTGGGAGAGAGCTGGGTGGAGCTCAGAGCCTCTTTGCCTCTCTCTAGCTGCCCCCACAGCCTGGCCGGTGGGCGCATAGCAAAGCAGATTGGTTTGGAATGTGGTCAGGCCCCACTGCCTTGGCCAGAGGGAGGGTGAGGTGGGAGCCTTTGACGGTGGGAAAGGGGATGATCCCAGGCAAGCAGTTCCCAAGAGAAGTCCCTGGTACGTGGGGCAGCCTGGGGTCTGGTGCTTGATATGTGCAACTCCTTGCTTCTGGTGAGGACGGGCCTCACTGACTACCCCCTTGCATTTCTTTGCAGAAGATTCTCTCCTCCGGGTGCTAGCGATCACCAGCTACTCGGTGCCCCAGAGCCTCCAAAGGTAATTCTGGTGCATGGACTGTACCCGCTGGCATGGTCGGTGAATGATCATCACAGAGTTGTGGAAGGAGACGGGTCTGGGAATGCTGGAGACTCACATCCACGCTGTACCCGCCAGCCTGCTGCAGAGCAGAGTGGCAGGGCTAGCTCCACCTCTGCCCCTATGGGCTGTCTGATACCAGCGTGCCCTCATGAGGGCACAGCCACACAGCCCACTGGGCCTGTGCCTTTGCTGCTGGACCACTTAGGACCCGCGGTGGGTGGTGGGATTTGATGTTGGGATCCCCTTGGTGGAGCTTTCAGTCACTTCCTGTCAATCAACAGCCACCAACCAGCATTAGGAGTTGGATTTCAGGAAAAACCTTGTGGTTTTGCATCTTGATTCTGTCCCGGTGGGGGAGAAAGCTGTGATGCTACAAAGTCTTCATGGCAAAACCAGTGAGACACACCCTATAAAAACTGCATGAGCACACTAGCCTAGTGGTTAGCGCCCTCTGCTGGGATATGGGTGATGCAGGCTCAGTTCCTGTCTCTGCACCACTGAGAGTAGGAACTTCCATCTGTGTCTCCCGTGGTGGTTCCGGAGGTCCCTTGCTTGATGTGGCTTTGACTGTCATTTCCACCCCGGGGCTGAGAAACCCTCCCAGTGTTGCTTGCATTAGAACCGAGACGTTTCTGCAAGAAGTTTTGGTTTTGACTAATCATCATTTTCCAGCGAAACCACGTTATGTGGGAAAGCTCCCGCCCACCTCTCGTGGTGACATGTTTCACAGGCATAGGCCAGCTCAGGAGGTAGCGACCACATTGTCAAACTGCCTCCGGGGCTCTGTGAGGGTCCCTAGGGGTGACTACTGTCCTGGTCCATCACCACTGCTGCCCTTTCGGTCCTGATGCCGGGTGCGAGGTCAGGTGCCATTCAGATCTGCTTCTCGTACTTGATTGCAGGGGTTTGGATCTGATCCAGATTCTCTTCGCTTTCAGACAAATTTGCATTGAAACCTCTGACACTTGTAGGAGAATCATAGACGATTAGGGCTGGAAGAGACCTCAGGAGTCATCAAGTCCAACCGCCTGCCCAAAGCAGACCAACCCCAACTGAATCATCCCAGCCAGGGACTTAAAAACCTCTAGGGATGGAGATTCCACCACCTCCCTAGGAAACCCATCCCAGTGCTTCCCCACCCTCCTAGGGAAATAGTTTTTCCTAATATCCAACCTAGACCTCCCCCACTGTAACTTGAGACCATTGCTCCTTGCTCTGCCATCTGTCACTACTGTGAACAGCCTCTCTCCGTCCTCTTTGGAACTCCCTTCAGGTAGTTGATGGTTGCTATGAAATCTCCCTTCACTCTTATCTTCCGCTGAGCCCTCTGCACATTGCCCCAAAAGCCAGGCTCCTAGCAGGGATGGATATTTCTGAGGTCTGGGCTAACATCTCCTGTCCTGTCGGTGCATTCCAAGAAAATGGACCAGTTGGTGCTCAGAAACGCGTCTGCCAAGAGGGAAGGGTCTCACTAACTGCAAGTCCCCGCAGGGTGGGTGGTGGTGATGGGAGTGTAAGTGGGGGAGATCTTTCCCCTAAGGGAAGGGGAATCACTACTCTGGCACATGGAGGGCACAGGATGCATCTCAACACCGCCATTGCCCTCTTGTGCTTTCCTGCTTCTCCATTATCTGGGCTCAGGCAGTCGTGCAAACGTCCACCATCCATGCCCACCGCACCGCACCGGGGGAGCCTCTTTCCTACCACCCTCTCCTGCCATGCCACCGTCAGCAAGTTCTCCACATTCATCCTAAAGCACTGCCCATCCCTGACCCCCAGTAGGACAGCTCAGCTGCTGGCTGCCAGAAATCCAGTGGCCCAGAGATGCCAAGCAGGTGTCCCTGTGGCCCAGGGCTGAGCTGTCCTCCCATCATTTGTAGTTCCTGGTGGAGAATCCTTCAGGCCTCTCACCTCTCTCCTTAGAACCAGCATCCACTGTTCTCCTTCGGGAACTTGCCAAAAGATGGACCTGCTTGGATGGACTTAGGCTGGTGTCTCGGGGGGATGGGGATCATGCTGTCCCTGATGTCCACTGCAGGGAGAGGGCCTCTCCCCACTTGCACTAAGCCCTTGCCCATGTCTCCCCACCGTCTGGCTGAAGGTCTGGGGCACCGCCAGAAGGTGATACTGCTGGGGCCACCTCCCACTGCCAGGCTTCCTTTAACCCAGTGGTTCCCAAACTTTTCAGCATCATGCCCCCTTTTTGATTTTTGAGAAACCCTTACGCCGCCGCCCCCCCCCCCCCAAAATAGCGGTAAAACTTGAGCAAAAAAAAAAAAAGTTGCCCTTTTAAGAGCAGAGCAGGCATTGCCTTTTTAAGGCGGCCATTTTGAAGTCTGCCCAGGATGCCTTGTGCTCCTCCCCCCCCCCCCCCAGAATTTCTTCATGCCCCCCAGTTTGGGAACCTATGCATTAATACGTGGAGGGGAGTTTGCCTTTTCCATCTCCTAGGTTGGCTGCCGCCTGGAGGTGCCACCAACCCCGAGCGGTGCCCTTTTGCAAACTCCCCCACCCCCACCCCAGTCCCTGCTATTCTGCTCCTTGTTCGCCTTAAGAGCCCGGGCTGCCAATGGCATGTGGCTGCTGGGCAGATTTCTGAGGGGCACAAATGGGCACAGGAGGCTTGGCTGATGAAACGGCTCAAACGTGCTGCCTCCCGGCAGCCTCGGGCAGGACTGGAGTTCCGAGACTGCGCTCCATTCCCGGGCTGACAGACGTCCTCGTGCACCCCGGTCCCAGGCTGGCGGGCATGCTCATGCACCTGCTCCCGGGCTGGCAGGCATGCTCGTGCACCTCGGTCCCAGGCTGGCAGGCGTGCTCATGCGCCTGCTCCCGGGCTGGCAGGCGTGCTCATGCGCCTGCTCCCGGGCTGGCGGGCGTGCTCGTGCACCCCGGTCCCAGGCTGGCGGGCATGCTCATGCACCTGCTCCCGGGCTGGCGGGCGTGCTCGTGCGCCCCGCTCCCGGGCTGGCGGGCGTACTCCAGGACATGGCGTCATGGTGCTGCAGCCCCAGCCAATGAAGTGAAGTCAGCTGGTGGAGTCTGTCTGGGGACACACGGCAAAACAAGCTGTAGGTTTTTGGCAGGCGAATGAGGAGCTGCAATGTCTGTCAGCTCAGCTGTGGCCTGGCGAATAGCTGCTGTGCCCAGGACCCTGACAGCTGAGCGCTGTCTCTGTCTCTGGGGTTTGTTTGTTTGTCTGGGCCATGCGAGGGAAGGTCAGACCCACAGGGTAAGTCACCCCTTTCCTACAACCCTGGAGCACTTGGGGCTCTGGTGTAGCAAAGCAAAGGAACAGGACCCAGCCCACCTGGAATCAGGCACGAGAACCAGATCTCGGCAGCCCAGTGAAACTCCAGTGCAGGGCTGAATGGTGTAAGCAGCCCCGTTCTCATGTTGTTGTCATCTCCAGCCGCTGGTAAAGCTGCCGTCCCGAGGAGAGAAATAAACCAAAGCTGGGATCAAGCCGGGTTATGGAACATCCCACAGAGGCCATCGCCGCCCACTCAATGGCCTGTCTGTGATGCAATAGGGCGCCGTGATCTGTGTGAAATGGGCTTGTGATTTCAGTTTGGTTCCTAGCGGGTGGTGGCCGGGCAAGTGTCTACATCCAACAAACAGCCATGCTGGGAATTCACGCCTGCCTCTCCCCTGGAATGCAGGGGTGCAAATGCAGTCTTGCAGGGCCGGAGAGCTTAAGGGGTCTTGTCTGAGCTCCTGCACCACAAAGCCGTAGAACTGAAGGCAAAACTTCTCTCCTGGTGCGGCTAGAGGCTCAGTCCTAGAGGCACCAAGGAGTTCAGGCTCATTTGGTTGCTTCTAAAAATGTCTAAAGCACTAACTGATTCAGCGCCAAGGGGAGAGAATCCCCCGGAGAGGAAAGGGACGCTGAGAGCACTTGGGTGAGCTTGTTTTCTTTTGCAGCATGAAGTGCCGGCGATGTGCCGTGGTGGGGAATGGACTCCGGCTCCTAAACAGCTCCTTGGGGGAAGCAATCAACAAGTACGATGTGGTGATCAGGTAAGGCGCTTCCTCCCCCGTGGACTCATCGTCCCCGTCTGGACACGGCGGCGTGTGGGGACAGCCGGGATGCGCACGCAGGGATCCATCGGGACGTTAACGAGGGAAGGGAAAGGAAACGCATTAATGTCGTGCCGAGAGACCAGAACCGATGCAGCGCATGAGCCTTGTAGCTTCCCCTTTTCTTTTGATGTAGCTTTGGGGGGCGTGAGAGGGGGCAGGGCTGGAGCTGGCCAAGCCATTTTGCCATGTGACTGAATTCTCAACCAGAATCCACTTTTTTTCAGAATTGCTGGCAAACAGAATTGCTGGACACGTGACATTTCTCAAATGCTCATCTCCCTTTCGCTGTGGCTGCCAGCAGCTGGCCTGGGAGTCTGAGAGCTCTGGGCCCTGTGGCCCGGGGGCTGTTCTTTGAGCTGCAGACCCTAGAAATCTGGGGTCCCTGGCCAGCTCAGATGGGGTAGCCTGTTCCAGGCCATCAGCTTGACAGCAGTGACCTTGTGAGGCCCCAGGACTTGCAGGCTGCGGATCTAGGTGCTGAGTCCCAGTTCGAGTCAGCGCTTTCAAGGCTGCCAGGTTTCTGGCACCTCAGCAGAGAGCATGCAAGCCCTGAGAGCCATGGGGTCCTAGTGCCATGGCAAGCATCTCAAAGCCTGGGTGTAGTGGGGCTGCCCTGGAGACACTGACCCTGGGAATCTGGGGTCCCTGGAACAACCCACGCAGTGGGGATGCCCTGGACATGTGGACCCTGGAAGTCGGGCAGAGCAGCCCAGATGGCAGGGCCACCCACTAGTCCACATGGTGGTGGACAGGGAAGCCAACTGCTGTGCTTTCCTGAGAGCTAGAGTTGCCAGCAACATGGCAAAGTAGAAATAGGTGGCAAGCGGGGCAGTGACCAGGAGATGGCCGAGTTCAGGAGCCTGACAAAAAGAAGAAAGGAGGCAGACTGGACTTCAGCAAAGCAGGCTTTGACTCCCTCAGGGGACCGCAGGGCAGGATCCCCTGGGAGGCTAATATGAGGGGGAAGGAGTCCAGGAGTGCTGGCTGTACTTTAAAGAAGCCTGATTGAGAGGGCAGGAACAAACCAGCCGGATGTGCCGAAAGAATAGCCCCTAGGGCAGGTGACCTGCTTGGCTTCCCAGAGAAAGCCTCAGTGAGCGTAAAGGGGATGCGAATGGGACAGGTTGTGAGGAGAGCAGGATGTGGGTGAAACACCCCCTGCCTCATCTCGTGCTCCCTCTCCCCCCAGGTTGAACAACGCGCCAGTTCACAGATACGAGGCAGATGTGGGCTCCAAGACCACCATGCGCCTGTTCTACCCAGAGTCCGCGCACTTCGACCCCAAACGGGAAAACAACCCGGATACGCTGCTGGTGCTGGTGCCATTCAAACCCATGGATTTCCTATGGCTGGAGACAATCCTCAACGACAAGAAGCGAGTAAGTGCCACAGGGAGAGCAGCGGGCTGCAGCTCTGACTTGTGTCCCCATCGCTACCAACCCTGCCACACCAGGCCTGCTGCCCTAGTGGGGAAACAGCAGCCCTGACCCCCCTGTTGTCCTTTTCCAGGTGCACAAGGGGTTCTGGAAGCAGCCCCCTTTAATCTGGGATGCCAATCCCGAGCAAGTCCGAATTCTGAACCCTTATTTTATGGAAATAACTGCTGCTAAACTGCTTAATCTTCCCACGAAGCAGCTGCGGAAGGTTAAACAGGTAAGGGAGCCGGTGGGCTGGGATGGGGAAGAGCGGGACTGACTTGTTGTGCCCCAGATCTGAATGAGAGGGCAGCCCCAGCTGGAACTCACTAAGTCAGTGTAGTGCACTGCCCCCGTCTTGCCCCCTCGATTTACTGAGTAGCCCAGGGCTGGTCAACGTGGCTTTGAATATTCTGCAAGGCAGAAAGGGACACAGGCGAAGGCCCCTTGGGTGATTCTTATGGTGCTTTGTAGCTGAAATGCTAGGTGATCCATGCACCCCAAGGGGAGAGACACTGGCAATCCTCTCGCTTCTGTTTCCCTGCATCCTGGAGGTTCTATTCACATGGCTTTGTTGGGGGAAGGCTGGGTAGCGATTGTAGCTGGAGTCTGACCCAGAGAAGCTGCTCTTTGGGAGGGAGAAACTAGCAAGTGGTTTCTGCTCCAGGAGAAGGATTTTTTTGCACTGAATCCTTCTGTTGTTTGTTTGGCCTCTTTCTCTGTCTGTCCACGCATCAGGTTTTGGGTTACCGATTTCTTCTGTCACCACATGCAGAGGAACTGGCTGTAGGACTTTCTCCTTGTTCTCAGAAATGGATTTCGGCGCAAGAGTCTCCATTCTCCTCAATGTTTCATCCACCGTGTGCTACTTTGTGAGGGGAGGGTATAATGTCCCGGGGCTCACCCCCTTAGGTTCCTTCCTGGGGCTTTGGATCAGCCAAAGAAGAGAATTTGTCCCAGATTCAGAGTGAGCCCAGTGCACGCTGGGACAGGACTCCAGGTGCTGTCTGAATACCCCTGCAGTAAAGCTTTACCTAAACTATCCATTCTCAGCTCCTTGATCTGTGCAGGTCCCAATGACCCGGTGCAGTCATGAGGGCTTTCCCCATCGGGAGAGTTTTCAAGAAGCTACCTGAAAAATCCATCCATCTCTTGGCATTCCTGACCAACATCCCATCTCTTGTCCAGTCGAGAAGTTTTGTATCCCATAAGGCCGCTGGTGATAGATGCAGGACAAAATTGAGATCCCATTTTGTAATGGCAACAGCCCTACAGCTAGAAGCTGCCCTTTCTAAGGGGGAGCCTCCATTCTAAGTTACACCCAGGTGGTGAACTCCGTCCAGGTACCACAAGGCACGGTGACCCTAGGCCCTGACACACGCCAACACAGTGATGTGGCTGGTGAGGAGCAAAGCAAATAGGTTCTGGAGTCAGGCCATAGCGAGTGACATAGCTGCTAGAACTGGAGGAAATGTTTGGACATAACCTTTCTCACCCAAAAATGCAAATGGAAGCATTTTCCGAAAGGGATCCGTTTTGCTGCATTGGTTCAATGGGGCAGGAGGCACCTTAAAAATCCACAGAAATCAAAGTGTTTCATTGTGTCATTTTCTTACCAAAATGTTTTGATTTTTTTTTTGAGTTAGAAACAGTTTTTCCCTTTGAAATTTCCTTTAATTTTTTTTTAAAACACCCTCCAAGTTGAAATGAATCATTTTCGTTTGGCCCTGCGCTGTTTTTAGTGTTTTTTTTAGAATTACTGGCCAACTGAAACGTGCTCTGTTTGTGCAGCTCAAATGATCATGTATACTGAGCCTGTGTTAGACACAGGGCCTGTCCCCAAAGAGAGAAGGGGGAGAGAACCGCCCGGAACTGAACCCCGCCTGTATGGTTTTGATCACCCTGAGCCCTTCCCTCTCTCTTTCCTCTCTCCCCCTTTAGAAACCGACAACGGGATTATTAGCCATCACCTTGGCGTTGCACTTCTGTGACCTGGTACATATTGCAGGCTTCGGCTATCCCGATTCTGCTAATAAGAAACAGACAATACACTACTACGAGCAAATCACCCTGAAGTCAATGGTTGTAAGTGACCGCGCTTTGCTGTACCTTTCCCGTGTGAATCTTGGGGCTTCACCAGAGCGATCAATGCTAGGTGGTCTGGATTCCTTATGTAATAGAACTAGGGGTTATACTGCCCCACTGTATGCTGTGGGCACTTACCCATGGTCATAGCCATGAATAGCCTGGATGCATTCCATGCGGCAAAGAGCAGCGGTGCCCATGACTGTGGTGGGCGGCAAAAACTCTCCCATTCCTTTGGAGTGTTCCCCAGCGCAAGCACAGGGATACTTCCAGGTAGTAACCTGGTCGGTATGATGTCCAGCCGCGGCAAGCCAGGGTCAGGGCGCCCATGTGTGAGGCACTGTGCAGACCGCAGAACACCGTACAGCACCTGGCACACCAGGATCCAGATCGATGACGCGTCCACAGGTGCTACTGCCATACAGTTAATAGCTAGCTACCGAAAAAGGGGCGGGAGGGTGTCCTAGCATCATAGACGCATGGGACCGGAAGATCTTCTAGTCCAGTCCCCTGCACTCATGGCAGGACTAAGTATTAGCTAGATCGGCGGTGGGGAACCTAAAACCCAGGAGCTGGATGCGGTCCCCAGCTTGCCTGGATATGGCCCCTGTGGCTCAGGATTCCCTCCCCCCCCACCCCCCCAGCATTGGGGAGGCCGTGCTGGTACTCCAGACCCCTGCCCCCCCACTGCAGGGCTGGAGCACACAAAATCTCCTAGCCTGGGCTCCCCCAGGCTCTGGTGTGTGAAGCGATTTCCATAGGACACAAGAGGTAGTTAGGTTCAGTGGCTCTCAGCCCCCCACTGTCCATGTTGTTCTGCCCCCCCCAGTGGTTCTGCAACATCATGAGCCAGCTCCCTCCTGTTAGCAATTGCCCTGTTTGCAAGTTCCCTGGAGTCTGGCCTAACGAGCTCCCTTTTGTCTGTCTCACAGGCTTCCGAGCACAATATCTCCCAAGAGACACAAGCAATAAAAAAGATGCTCGATTTAGGCATCATCAAGAACCTGACATACTTCTGACAGTACGTGGACTGGAACTTCCCCACCGTTGCCTTGGCGTCTGCCGTGGCTGCCAATATTCACTGGCCCCGAGATGCCACTGCTTCGCCGCAGGGCCCCGATGGGGCTCTGTGCTCGTGGCGGGGCTGACTGCTGGGGACAGCACTGGCCCTGGAGGAGGCAGGCAGGGGAGAGGGAAGCAAAGTCCTCTCCACCCAGGCCGACGTGGCGTTTGCCTGTATCGTGTCTATTGGGAAGCAGAGCACTGGAATCCGTGCCCTTGTGTCGTGGCCGGATCCTTTTGTGGTCAACCTCACGCTGACTTGCCAGCTTTCGGGCAGCGCAGTGGGGGCAACCCTTGTGGCTTGCTGCTGCACCCATCTCTGCCCCTCCCGCTCCATGGGGGGCACTGGGGCAGTGTGCCGCACTGTTGGACTGAACCTGTGCAGCTGAAGGACTGTCGACTTCTCGCCCCTTTGGTTGGTTCTCTGAGACTGAATGGGGCCTCTTGGGGTGGTGTGAGCCAGCTATGGGGGGGTGCAGCACATGGGAATGCTGCTGAAGGTGGAAGCCTTTTAAAAATGTATTTTGGGGGGGAGGGCTCACTGTGGTATTATGCTGGTGGATTCCCCCAAGCTGCTTCCCAGCAGGAATGGGGAGCTAGCGAACCAAGTGGGACTGGGCGGCAGAGTGGAGGGAATGTTAAATTATTCTTCGCTGACAGAGCAGAGATGCCTCCCCCTTCCTCAGGCAGTGAAGAGGAGGAGTGTGAATCTGTTCTGGAGGACGATGGCCCCTCAGGGAGGGCCTAGCGTGGGGAGCTATGGGTTTGGTCTGGAGGCAGAACCGTGCTGTTCCAGGGCCACCTCGGCTGTGGGGTGAGATTGGTCTGGGAACGGCCTCCACTCGGTCACACGTTCTGACCTGAAGTAGGAATAAATAGGGGTTTGTTTTCCTTTTATAAAATTGTGGATCAAATTCATCTCCCCCTCAATGGCAAGGGTGTTTCCTGGAGGGGAGGGAGAGCCAGGGCGACAAATACCACCTTGGGTGGCAGGGGAACGCCCCCTCCGGGGAGGCTGGTCCCCAGTCCCACCCCTTCTGCCCAAGCCCCCCATTCCAACCGCTCCCTCGCTCACTGGAGCCCCGACCGCCCCCTCCAACTGCTGCTAGAGGAGCCACAGCCAAACTGTCCTGACCCCGGGGCTGCCAGCCAGCGTAAGCTCCTGCCACCAGCCTGAGCTGAGCAGGGAAGGAGGGAGCCCCGGCCATGAGGTGGAGTGTGCGGCAGGGCACGGCGTTGGCCTCCCTGGCCTATTACACCAGCTGCCCGGGGTACCTCACAGGTTGCCAAACTGCTCCTGCTCCCAGCCAACGTGCCTGGGCCCTAAACTGGCAGGCTCAGACGAGAGGCCAGTCTGTGGCCGGCCCCAGCTGTCTCCTCAGCTGAGATTGCGCTGGGCACACGCTCCCCGGGAGCTGGGCCCCTGAAGCGGGGCTGGGGCCATGCCTGCTGCTAACACCTGGCTCTCAGAGAGGGAGAAGGGGGAGGTTCTTCTCCACAGTACTGATCCCAGGGCGCTTGGCCTGGAGGGGACAAGCAGAAACTCTCTCCTGAGCAGGTAGGGCTCAGGCTCAGTGCTAGTTAATTTAACGAACTAATATAAAGGCTTATTCGTCTGAGCAGTGTTGGTGTCCTCTGCACAGCGAGTGAGACGTGAATGGCCGTGTGGGGCGGGTAAGGAGCCGTGCTTCTCCGGGGGGGGGGGGACACCACTGGGTCGTCCTGCTTTGGCTGAAGGGGGCAACAACTTTTGAGGATACTCCCTCCTAATCTGGCTCCGGTGCGGGGCGGGTCCCCAGCCCCCCTTCTCCTCTGGGCGGGTCCCCAGCCCCCCTTCTCCTCTGTAGTGGCACAGGCTTGGGCTAGAGCCAGCGAGATCCCTCCATGTCATCACATGCAGTGCAGCCCCTGGGGCCAGGCAGCCAGCGAGAGCCGAAAGCCAAAGCCCTGCTCGTAATCCTCGGGCATTGGCCGACTCCTCGGGCGCGCCCGAGTTACCAAGCAGCCCACGGTACGTGGCGCCGTGGGGCTCTCGCGGTGCCGCTGTGAATCCCGCGGAGCTCCAGGAAGCTCACAGGAGTGGCCCCCAATCGACAACCCGAGCCCTTGTGGTCTTCTAGCGCTGCCCCAATGCAGCCGACTCATGAGTAGCCACTGGGAGTCCAGGTCACTCTGCTGTGGTCCCCATTGCGGCGCAGGGAGCCTCTGGAGGCTGGCCGCGCCCCAGGGCTGGGAGCACCCCGGGGAGCAGAGCTGGCTTGGCCGAGCAGCCACGTGAGAGGAGGAAAGTTCCCTGCTCTCCTGGCAGTCCTGGTGGGTGCTCTGCTAGCGTGAGCCGAGAGGCAGAGGCTTAGTGTGCACTCCCCGCTCAGACAGGACTTGTCTGAGTGCCCCTCGTTCTGAACCGCCCTGGGCGCCAGCCAGAATCCGCCGCACAGGGGCATGGGGCAGCGCATCTGTGGCCAAAGCTGGCAGGCAGCAGGTTGGGAGGAGGGAAAGAGAACCACAAACACATTGCGCCCTTGTGGCCATGGGGGCCAGTGCCATGTGCTCTGTCGGAGCTGCTGGTTGTGTCGCTGCTGCTCCCCGATTTAGGGGGTGTGTTTGGGGAGGCTGTCTGTCCCTGCTGCTCCTTGCTGTGGAGGGTGTGGGGATATATGTCTGTCCCTGCTGGGGGGTGTGGGTTTGTGTCCCTGTCCCTTCTGGAAGGGGAGAGTATGTGTGTCTGTCTGTCCGTCCCTGCTGTAAGGTTTGGGTGTGTCCCCCCATCCCTGCCAGAGGAGGTGTATGGGTGTGAGAATGTGTCTGTCTGTTCCTGCTGCTGGGTATGGTTGTGGGTCCCTGTCCCTGCTCTAGAGTGTGCGTGTGTATCCCCAACCCTGCTAGAGGGGCAGTGTGTGTGTATGTGTGTGTGCGTGTCCATCCTCGCTGTGGGGGGGGGGGGTCCAACTCTGCTGCCTTCTGTTGGAGGGGGTGTGTGTGTGTGTGTGTCCCTCCCTGTCCCTGTTGGAGGGGCTGTGTGTGTCTTTGTGGGAGGGGGCCTGTGTACCCATATGCCTGCCTGCTGGAGGTCTAACCCCTGGGGTGGCAGTGGTGGGCATAGGAAGCTCCCATTCAGTTCCATGGCAGCCCCCCACTGCCTGCCCTGTTAGTGTCTGAGGACAGGCTCCTGTCCCACAGGGCTTGCGTCTTGGCAGAGCGTCCCCACACCCCTTCCTGCACTGCGCCCCGCAGAGCCGGGACTGCAGCGCTGCGGCATCCCCTTGCTGAGCTCTGAAGGGCGGTGGGAGATTTCTCAGCTGCCTCTTTGGGCTTGTTCCTGGAGTCTTGGTGCCACCTTCCCCCCGTGGCCACTTGGACCTCATGGTGATGGCAACGCTGGAAGCCACGTGCCCTGGCTCGGAAAGCTCCAGCCCCTCCTGCTGCCTGGTTACAAGAGTTTGGCTTTTGCACAGGGGGAGGCAGGAGTGGAAGTGGATCCCGGGAGACGACTTCTGCCCCTGCTCTGCAAGACCCATGCACTATGGGGGTGAGGCGGGGGGGTCCTCACCAGCCCTGCCCCCGGGTGGGGGGACACTGATTTATTTATGTACAGACTGTGTCACCGCTACGCTCCCTGCACTTCGGAGCGCTTGTGCTGAGTCTTTTGAAGCGTTTCTTTATAAAACAGTTCCTGCTCCAAAGACTGTACGTGGGTGAATCTGCCAGACATGCCGAGGGTCTCTCTCAGTCTGGGTTGGATTATTGTAAATCTAGATTGCAGAGCGGCGCAGAAATCTGGTGTGAGGAACGACATGTTTGCCTCGAAGGCAAAACGAAAAACTGCATCTGTGGATAAAACGCTTTACAAAAGGCATTTGGGGGCTGTTTCGTTTTTCCTTTAACTGCGCGTGAGAGCGAGAGAGAGACTGCAGGCTCAGAGCAAGGTGCGCACCCCGCTGCCTGGCATTTCTCCAGCCCTCGCCATTCTCGCCGGTTACTGGCACACACTTAGCATGGCCAGCCGGCTAATAGGAACAGCAGTCGCCAACATGGTGAGAGCTGTTCACCAGGCTTTTAATCCTCATGATGTTTTGCCGCTCTCAGACCTTCCCTGGGAGGGTTGCAGGAGTTTTATCCCTCGCTGCACGCCCGGGCAAACGGAGCCAGAGAAGGCAGCGATATGCCACGCAGGTGGGGAAAACGGCTACGTAGTCGTCCTGGTCCCCATAAAACAAATGGCATTGAATTGTGTCTTTGGAAACCACCGCCCAGTGCTAATGCTCTACTGAAGGGAGGCAGCAGGTACGCCGCCAGCCCTGTGTGGCAGGGGTGCGTACCCCACACAGGCTATGTGTGGGTTACAGGTGGGCACCAGGCCACAGCTCCCGTTAGGTGGCTGCACTTGGAGGCAGTGCCTGAAGCCCAGCTGGGCAGAAGCAGGCTGAGGGTTAGCAGGAGGGGGCGGTCCGGGGAATGTCTGCCCTCTGTCGCTACCTGCAAACCCAAGCTCTGGGGTTTGGAAGCAGGGCCTCTCCAGACGACTTGGGGAAAGGAAGCCGGGGTAGAAAGGAGCCCAGAGGAACAGCAGCAAGGAGACCTTGGCTGGGAGTTATAGGCTGCCCGGCCTGGACCTCTGTGCAGAGGGAGGGCCGGGGGTCCCACCAGCAGGACATGAGCCCAGTCAGGGGCTGCAGACCTGAGCCAATGCCTTGTTGGATTTGTTTACCTGGAAGGGACAGACCGATACTGGCACCTGGCTGGAGGGAAGAGACCCCACCGGAGAGGCTCCGTGCTGGGGCAGGGCTGCTGGGCCGGGCCTGGCTGGTGCAGGGAGTGAGCCCTTCGCAGTCAGGGCCTGCCTGTGTGTGGTTTGCAACCACGCGGTGCCATGAGCACAATAACCCGCTGGCTCCCGGAGTCGTGCTCTGACAACAGCTGGTGTTGAGCGGCAGTGACCGACGTGGGCTGGAGGGCATCTCGCTGGGTGTGTGTGTGTGTGTTCGGGGGGGGGGGACCTTGGAGCGCCGTAAGATGGCTGGATGCTATTAGCCCTTTAACCTGCGACATGCAGGGGTTACATGGAGTGGGGCTGCTCCCCCTTCTCTCTGGCTCGGCGAAGCAGCGCCCCTAGAGGACTGCACCCCACTGGCTGGGGGCATGGGGGTCCCCTGAGGTGTCCTGCCGTCACGCTGCTCCAGGCAGGGTTGCCAGCCAGGACTGAGGAGGCCCGTTTCCTTGGTGACTGGCCTTTGCCGCAGTGAATGGGGATAGCCCCGAATGGACCCCACAGCCCCAGCGCTGGGGGTCACCTCTGCCTTGCGAGAAGGGAAATGTTCCTTCAGATGCTGACCCCACCTCAAACCCCAGGCCTAAAACCATGTCCAATTTCCAACAGGCCGTGAGGCTGCCGCTGTGACTGGGGGGGGCGGGGGGGGGGCACGCATAGGCTTCCAGGAACTGAGTAAACATCACAGTCACTTCTAACTGCCCCCCGCCCCAGAAGAGAACGTTTGCTTGGAAAGCCCCTTTCCGTTCGGAGGCCCCCAAACATGCTCTAAAAACGGCCCAAGAGCTGGTTGGCAGGGGAGGGGCACTCAGGGCTCCAGGCCAGGGTTCCAGATGCTTAGGCAAAGGCACCCTTTGACTTCTGTTTTGGGGGGCAAAGGCCTGTGGGGCTCAGGCCCAGAAGGGAGCACCACAGCCACATGAGCAGGCTACTGCCTGTTGGGGGTTGGGGGGACATGACCAAAACCAATAACTCCGTGGGGGGGCCTGAGCTCAAAAAGTTTGAAAACCATTCAGGATGGAGGGAGGGGGTGGCTAGGGGCTGTGTGCAGGCAGGGTGTAGCTCAGGGGGCAGGGAGGGGGAGCTAGGGGCTGTGTGCAGGCAGGGTGTAGCTCAGGGGGCAGGGAGGGGGAGCTAGGGGCTGTGTGCAGGCAGGGTGTAGCTCAGGGGGAAGGGAGGGGGAGGCTAGGGGTACAGGGAGGGGGAGCTAGGGGCTGTGTGTAGGCAGGGTGTAGCTCGGGGCAGGGAGGGGGAAGCTAGGGGGTACAGGGAGGAGGGAGCTAGGGGCTGTGTGCAGGCAGGGTGTAGCTCAGGGGGCAGGGAGGGGGAGCTAGGGGCTGTGTGCAGGCAGGGTGTAGCTCAGGGGGAAGGGAGGGGAGGCTAGGGGTACAGGGAGGGGGAGCTAGGGGCTGTGTGCAGGCAGGGTGTAGCTCAGGGGGAAGGGAGGGGAGGCTAGGGGTACAGGGAGGGGGAGCTAGGGGCTGTGTGCAGGCAGGGTGTAGCTTGGGTTAGGGAGGGGGAAGCTAGAGGGTACAGGGAGGGGGAGCTAGGGGCTGTGTGCAGGCAGGGTGTAGCTCGGGGTAGGGAGGGGGAAGCTAGGGGATACAGGGAGCGGGGAGCTAGGGGCTGTGTGGCTGCAGGCAGGGAGGCAGCTCAGGGTGCAGGGAGAAGGGAGCTAATGCCCAGGTGCCAGGAGGGCTCCCCCCTGTGGTGGCAGCTCCCTGAGGGCTCTGCCAGCCCCAGAACTGCCCCCCTCAACCAGGCAGCTCTTCCCAGCTGTCAGTGGGGGCTGGGAGGTGAGGAGCCAGCTGCACACCTGGGCCCCAGCAGCAGCCGGGGGGATGCCCCAGCTGCCCGCTCCATGGCTCCGCCAGCCAGAGGAGCTGCAGCCCTGCACTGCCTGGCTCTGGAATCCTGTCCACAGCCTGGCCGGAAAGCAGGGATTGGGGTGGGAGGAATGGAGCTGCCCCTGGACTGCTCCACTCTGGCCCTGCAGTTTGGGGGCAACATCCTCATGCCCCTCCCTCCCCAATTCTGCCTATGGGCTCAGGGCATCTGGCCTAGTCCTGTGGGGGGAGGGACCAAGGCTCTGCGCTCCAGGTTTCAGGCAGGGGGCCCCGCAATCCTCCTGGAAGGGCTCCCCAGCTGCAAATCGCTGCCCTATGGGTGGGGACACGTTGGAGGTGGGATAACGTGAGCGATGGAGGCGCACCAACCCTGGCAGGCGCCAAGAGGCTGATCTCAGCCATGTGCCAACACCTTCCTTCCAGACCTGCTCCTTGGAATCTCGCTCCCGGACACTGAGGCATCCAACCTTGCTCGCCAGATGGCTGGCCATGGCGGTGTGTGTTGCACAGCTCCTGGGAACCTGGGCCCGGGCCCCGCAGTGCTTGGCACTGCACAGAAACACCACCAAAAGCTGCACCCTGCCCTGAAGAGTTAGTATAAGGTGAGAGCCGCGGGCTGGGGTCCGGGAGATGGAAGCGGAAGGTAACTGAATACGATTCAGCAAAGGAAGCCCCCTGGTTTCCTGACTCGTAGCCAGGGCCAGGGTGATAATTCTGTATCTGTCTTTGGGACCATCGGACATCCCAGATGAGGAACACCGAAGGGCTCTGTCATACACGGGAGCAGTCGGTTTGGTTGGGAATCAATGCACGTCTGTTAAGCGGAGGTAACACTACGCTGCTGCAGATCACCTTGGAGCTAAACTTACTGAAGACCAACAGCCTGTGACAGCCAAACCAACGGAGCTTGCTCTTCACCAGGCACGACTCGCTAGTCAGCCGGTATGGTCAGGGTGTGACTCATTAATGGGGGCGGGGGGGGAAACACACACACACATTCTCTGCTAAGGGGTATATTGCTCTGCCTGCACAGGCATCTAGGCTGCAACCACAGCCTGTTTCCCTTATATGGCAGGGGGCAGCCTGCAGAACACTTGGCAAGACGGTGGCCCCCGGCAGCTTCCGGAGCGGAAATGCTTCTGACTAGCACTGTTATCTAGAAAATGATCTTTGGTTCAGAAATTAGTGTCACTTTTTCCACAGCGAGTTCCCTGTAAAGGCCCATTGGAGCCCTCAGGTGGCCAGGCAAACTCATTGCGTGCAATGTACCAGCCAAAGGACGAGACCACCTGGCCCTTCTCACAGGGAGCCACTTGGTTGCCTGGCAGCCGAAATGGGGCTCTCTGAGGAAGCAGGCTTTTGCAGGGCTGCTAGCCAGGGCAGGCCCAAATCTTGCTGTGATCATTTTCTCTTGCCTGGGAAAGGAAACAACAACAGAAGCCAGGCAGCCTGCAAACCCTGCCTCGCTTCCAGCCCTTTTGCTGATTCCCACGTATTTTTAATTCTTGTCGCCTTTTCCAAAAAGCCCTGCCCTGGAATTGTAGCTCTTTAGCTTTTCTGGGCCTTGTTCTCTTCTAGCCTGTCTAGTCCACTAAAAACACATCAAGTCTCAAGGAGACAGATAGGGCAAAGGGCCCTGTGCCTTCCCTTCCAAGTTCAGCTGTCCCATAGCGCAGAACTGCCAGTCTGGGGTCCCAAAAGGGAAGAGCCCGTGTTCTCACGCCTTTCAGCCAGCATTACATCAGCCCCTAGAGCGCGTGCCAGTTTTCCAATGCGAGGGGTTTGTTTTTCTACTCTTTCATGTCTCTGCTTTCAGAATAAATGGATGGGAAGTGACAGATCTGTGGCTGCTTTTCTGTGGGTGAGCGCAAAGCTTAGCCCCTTCATCCTCGCGGGTTTGGGCACTGGGGCTGGATCTGCCTGCCTTCTGCTCCAAGAGGCAGACAGACATCCCAGAACAGCCGGGCTGTGAGGGCCCGGACGGGGAATGCGGGAGACCTGGCGATAGTCCAGCCGCTGCCTGACTCGAGCAGCATCTTGCGCCCGGGGGCATGGAGCTGCACAACGGGGGTTTTGGTGAAGAAAAAATTGATTTTGGAGTGCCCGGAACTGACAGCTGGTTTCAAATGTCACCCCCTTTTTGAACCAGGAGGATAAAATTCAAGCCAAGGCCTCATTTCCCCTGGACAAAAGGCTTGCTTCAAAAACATGGACACAAACCAGTTTGATCTTTTTTTTTTTGCACCCCGCTGCCCCCAAATAAGTCAGCAAACTCACCACAGATTTTCAACTGACATAAAGGTTAGTCCAAAAACCACCAGAACTGGGGAAGGTTCCCATGCTGCTGGCCGTGGCTGGCCCCCCACCCGCCCGGTCTGGCCCCCATCCCCCACAACCGGCGTCCACCAGCAAGGGCTCTGAGAAGCAGGCAAATGCCTCCCCATTGCCCTGTCTCTTTGAGTCCCTCTGGGCCTGGTGTCAGAAGCTGGGATCTGGGCTAGACGGACCATTGGTCTGACCCAGTCTGGCTGTTCTGGCTACTCTGGGCTCAGTGTGTGTGTGCGGCGTGGCAATCAGCATCGGACTGGGCTCCTTCCTGGGGTTGGAAGACCTTTTAATGCCCCGCTGGGCCGAGACTGTTGTTGTAAAGAAGAAAGCAGCCTCAGCAGCCTTGTGTAACAAGTTTTCTCGGTAAAATCCCGTTGCCCCAGTGCTCCCTGGATGCCGCAGCTTGCCAGGGGGTTACGGTTGCTCCCTGGGGTGTCGGAACAGCAGCCAGAGGTAATGTGCCCTGGGGCTGTGCACTGGTAAGAGAGGAGACGTTTGGGGGGGGGGCGGGGCTCTGGATGTTGCCAGCCACTAGATATGGGGAAGGTTCCCATGCTGCTGCTGGCTGTGGCTGGCCCCCCCCTCAGTCTGGCCCCCATCCCCCACAGCCGGCATCCAAACCATTCCTCTCCCCCAGCTCGGCGCTGGACAGCAGGGGGTGGGGAGGCGAGGCCCCAGACCTGGGCATCTGGTGGCAGGGCAGCATTGTTGCCACAGTCCCAGCCCTGAGGCCCCCTCCCCCCACCTCAATCCCCTGCCCTGACATCCCCACACACCCCAGCCGTTGCCCTGACTCCTGCCCTCCCACATTTCTGCCCAGAGCCGCCCCCACCTCCCAACCCCCTGCCCTGACTCCTGCACCTTCCCACGCCCCTGCCCTCCTCCTGCTTTAGCCTTGACTCCTGCCCCTGTTCTGGGCAGAGCGGCTCCCTCGAGAGCTTCCTCCCCAGAAATCCCAGCCCTAGGTGCTGCTCAGCGCCAGCCCTGCCCACCGGGCCCCACCCTGTGTCTTCCTTCATCCTGTGCATGGCACGGGGAGGGCAGGGCCAGGGGCCACGGGGCTGTGTCACCCTCCTCTCGTGTTCACGGCCATGGGAGCTCTGGCTTGCCCAGCAGCTTCGGAGGCCTCTGTCCAGGCACAGGTGTCCCACGGCCACCAAGGATCACCCGGCTCAGCGGGGGGCTGCCAGGGGAGCGCTGGGCCTAGCACGGTCACTCTGAAAAAAGCCCCAACTCCTACCCCGCCCCAGCTCCTCCTCCTGGTTTCTAGCGGGCAGGCCCAGCGGGGGGGCCTCAGGGGTCTCTGGAGAGTAGGTGCAAAACTATACAGTGGGGTGATGCCAGGGGAGCAAGGTGGGGGGGGTTCTGTCTACAGTCCCTGACTTCGGGGAGATGCTGGCTTTAAGGCCCGGCTCTGCCACACTTAAGTCTCCCTGCCTCAGTTCCCCAGTGTGGCAGAGGGGTAATATCCAAACCCCCCCCCCCCTTTGCCTATTCTGGGACCGGCTGTTCAGGGCAGAGGCTGTCTGTGGGCTGCACCTAGCACAGCCCTTCGGGAAGAGCCACTAGGTGCTACCACCCTGGCGTCATACCAACAGTGTAAGGTTCTCACCTGCCCCTACCACCACATCATCTGAGCCCGGCACTGTGCTTCCCAGCCTGCCTCGCCCCCTGTGTGCAACACGGCTGTGCTTCCCAGCTTGCCCCAGTGTGCACCAGGGGGTGGACATGCAGGGTCACATTTCTGCCCCTCCGATTTCTGCCTGGGTTCACACCAGAACGTGGCCAGCAGTAGCTTGGTGGCTCTGTGCAGGAGGGAGGGGGGGGGGAAGCTGCGTCCAGTTGCAGTGGAAGAAGAGGCTGGGTGGGAGGGGTGACCTGGCCTGTGTCTGCAGAGCTCATCTCTTCTCCCCTCCCCCCACCCACGGCTGGAAGCAACTTGTTCCTGCCTGCACTGTGTCAAAAGGCTGCTGCTGGCCACTGACATAACCCTGCTGGCTTATGGCTGCAGGGCGGGAAGGAAGGGGTTAAGCCCTAATGCTGCATTGTGCACCAGGGCCCGGAACGGGGGCTGCTGTGGACAGGCTGGAAATCGCTCCCCCCCAAACCCTGCCACCCCGGAGCTGAACTGAGAAGCAGCGAGGCCTCCCCGGACCAGTGCGCTGCGGGGCTTTGGCACAGCATCTCCTGGGCTTCGAGCCAGAAGGCCTTGGGCTTTCCCAGGGTGCCTGCCCGGCCAGAGGCAGCAGGGGAAGGAAGGAGCCTGCTGGCCAGACTGCCGGTTGGGATTTGGTGGAGCAGAGGGTCGGGGAGGGGGGACAGGGAGAGGACAGCACGGGGGGGGGGAGAGGGAAGGGAGCAGAGGTGACACATAATTGGCTGCTGCCTGCCCACCCTCAACAGCCACCGCAGTGTGCAGCACCCAGCCAGCGCTGGCCGGAAATGGGGGGGGCAGGGCAGGGCCGAGAACTGGCACACAGCGGGGACGCTGGTGACGGACCCGCAGGGGGCATGGCTGGCCCCACACACTACAGGTTCCCCCTGTCACCGGCCTTGCACATCCAGCCTGCTTGTCAGCCACTGGCCTCCCCACGCTCTGCTGGGGTGTGCAGGGGTCCGCACAACAGTAGAATTCACCTCTGCTGGTGGGGGGGGAAGATGGAAAATACGGGACCATTTGCCTGTTTTGGAAGTAAAAGGTCGGGACACCTGCAGGAGAGCTTAACGGGGATATCCGGTCACCCTCGAGTTGCACCCCACCTTTGTGCTCAGTCAGGGAGCGTTCCCACTCTGGTGCGATGCTGCCGCTAGATAACGTGGCCAGTTCCCAGCCAGCAGCCCTGCCGGGGGAGCTGAGTGGCCCAGGCCTGGGGCTCCCAGCTGCTACCCACAAACGCTGGGCGAGAGCGCTCCAGGTGCCATGGAGCCCGGCTCCCTGACGCCAGCGCGGAGCCAGGCGCCTCTCCGGAGCGCAGCTAATCCGAAAGGACAGCTTTTCCAGTGAGTGGCTGTGGCCAGCCAGGCCGGGGGCTGAGCCGCCGGGGCAGGGCCCAGCCTCTGAGCACCGTGCCCGGAGTCACGTTTCTTTGGGGTGCCGAAGAATTTAAGGTTTAATGAAACAAACAAGCGCTCAAAAGGCAGCTCCCCAAGCAAATTGGTTAATTTGCAGCCAGTTTAATTGCTCATCACTGTGGCTTGTTCCATATTAATGAACAGATGGTTGGAAAAGCTCCTGTTATAGAAATGTACTGGCAGGCAGCTGGGCCGCTGAACAAATCATTAACTGCTCGCGAGGGGCTATCGGCTGCCAAGTATTTGCATATTAATCAAACTTCATGAATTATGGGGGGGGTAACGAGCGGGGGTGGGCAGCTGTGTGGGCAGGGGTGTGAAATGGACTGGGGTGTAAGTGCAGCTGCAGCACAGGGCCAGCAGGGGGCAGCAACGGCTTTTCTTGGAAAAGCGAGCAGCATTTAATGGCTCTGTTGGCCACTGTCTCAGCATGGAAACCAAACTCACCTGCTCTGTATGGCAAATCCCAGCCCGATGCTCTTGCCTGCTGCAGGAGAAGGGCACAAGCCCCCAGCAACGCCTTGCCAGGGAGGGGCCCACCTTGCCGGCCAGCGGCTTCGACTTTTGCAAAGGTGGCATTGCAGATAATCCCTCCCCGGCACTTTGCATCCTGGGCTCTGGGAGGTTATTGACCCTCACAGTTGCCTCAGGCGAGGCTGGCCCAGGCACTAAGCTTTTCCCTTCCCCAGGGCAGGATAGGAATCTGTCAGGCTAGTGTACGCCTCTGGTGGGACCAGGCCCTGGGGCTTCCCAGGATGTCCCCTCCTCAACAAACCAGGCACACAATTCTCAGGTAACCTGTGGAACTCCTTGCCAGGGGATGGCTCTGGGAGGTTTTCCACCAGCTGGCAGGAAAGATGGAAAGAGCAGGCTGGGGGAGCAGAGGCTGTGACCCATCTGGGGATGTCTGACTGGTGTCGAGACCCAGTGACAGGTGGAGCTGTGAGCTTGAAGGGCAGGGGTGAAGTTAAGCGAGCAGGAGAGGCGGGGGTTAAGATGGTTATCAGGAAAGTTATCTTGGGAGGGAAATACACTGGGGAGTCCATAGAATGGAAATGGGGAAGCCTCAGTGCTGGGGGGGGGACACCGTGTCTGACTAGATTGCTGGAAATGCCCTTGCAGTGGCCTGGGGCCGGGTTGGGCTCCTTCCCCCAGCTGCTTGCTCAGGCTGATTCCGAGCTCTCAAGAAATCCCCAGGAGCCTTTGGCTTCCCCAGCCTGTGAACGGGCAGCCCCAGGCTAGTGCCTCTGGGACAGCTCAATGGCCCAGGTAAGCAGGGGGAGAGGAGACAGGGGAAGGAGGGGCACAGCCCCAGCTCAGAGGAGATTGGGTTGGCCCATCACTCTGTGAGGTCTGATACTGTGTCTGGAAAACTCTTCCTCCGTCTTCTCACTGGTGATGCACAAGGGGAAAGGGCCGTGAAGATTGTAGCTGATGCCCCACAGTGTAAGACAAGGAGAACAGCCAGGCTGGGCCAGACCAAAGGGCCATTTAGCCCTGGACCCTGTCTGCTGACGGTGGCTGGAGCCAGATGCTTCAGGAGAGGGAAGTGAACAGAGCAGAGCAATTATCAAGGGATCCATCCCCCCCTTGGCCAGTCCCAGCTTCTGCTTGCCCAAGGCTTAGGGCAGCGTTGCTCCAAGTGGTGCACAAAACCACTTTGAGACACCTGCTAACTGGCCGCTCCAGTGTGTTTACTTGTGGCTCCCAGTGGCTCCAGTTCGCCATTTGCAGCCAAGGGGAGCCATGGGAAGCAGTGGCCTGGCCCACACCACTTCCTGCAGCTCCTCTTGGCAGCAAATGGCAAACTGGAGCCAATGGGAGCCGCAGAGCTTGTAAGTAAACACACCAGAGAGGCCAGTTTCGCGGACCACTTCGAGAAACACTGGTTTAGGGACGCTCAAAGTGTGGGGTTGTATGCCTGCCCACCCTGGCTAATGGCCTCTGATTGACCTATCTGCCGTACACTTGTCTAATTCTTTTTTGAACCCCATTATAGTTTAGATCTTCACTACATCCCCTGGCAAGGAGTTCCACAGGTTACCTGTGAGTTGTGTGAAGTACTTCCTTTTGCTTGTTTTCAATCTGCCCTTAGGGACTCCTAATATTTGTGGTATGAGAAGAGATAAATCACGCTGCCTTCTTCACTTTCTCCACGCCGTTCATGATTGTATTGTCCTCTATCACATGCCTTCTTAATCATCTCTTTGCCAAACTGAACAGTCCCAGACTTTTTAATCTATCCTCAGCTGAAAGCTGTTCCATATGCCTAATCACTTTTGTTATCCTTTCCTTCTCTGTACTTTGAAAATATATCTTTGTTTGAGATGGGGCAGCCAGAACCGCACGCAGCACTCAAGGGCTGCGTCTAGACTGGCAAGATTTTGCGCAAAAACGGCTGCTTTTGCGCAAAAACTTGCCAGCTGTCTACACTGGCTGCTTGAATTTGCGTAAGAACACTGACGATCTAATGTATGATTGTCAGTGTTCTTGCGCAAATACTTTGACGCTCCCGTTCAGGCAAAAGTCCTTTTGCGCAAAAGGGCCAGTGTAGACAGCTCAGATTTGTTTTGCGCAAAAAAGCCCTGATGCCTAAAATGGCGATCGGGGCCTTCTTGCACAAAACCGCGTCTAGATTGGCACAGACACTTTTCCGTGCTTTTGCGGAAAAGCGTCCATGCCAATCTAGACGCTCTTTTCCGCAAATGCTTTTAATGGAAAAACTTTTCCGTTAAAAGCATTTGCGGAAAATTATGCCAGTCTAGACGTAGCCAAGGTGTGGGTGTACAAAGAATTTATACAGCAGCATTATGATAGTCTCTGTCTCATTATCTATCGCTTTCCTAATGGCTCCTAACAGTGTTTGCTTTTTGGACTACTGCTGTGCATTGAGTAGATGTTTTCAGAGAACTATGAACTCCAAACATCTTAACAGCTAATTTAGACCCCATCCTTTTGTAAGTGTAGTTGGGATTATGATTTCCAGTGTGCACAATTTTGCATTTATCAACATTGCATTCCATTTGCCAGTTTGTGGCCCTGCCACCCGTTTTGCGAGATCTCTTTGGCACGCTTCACACTCCGCTTTGGGTGGAATGATTTTTGTATCATTTGCAAATGTTGCCACCTTGCTGTTCACACCTTTTTCCAGATCAACAGACTTTTAGGGGACACTCCAGCCTGTCTTCATTGTGAAAATTGAGCATTTATTCCTACCCTTTGTCTCCTCTATTTTAACTAGTTATTGACTCATGAAAGAAAGAACCTGCCCTCTTATCCCACAGCAGCTTCCTTTGCTTCAGAGCCTCTGGTGAGGGACCTTATCCAAAGCTTTCTGGTCCAAGTACATTATATCCACTGGGCTCGCCCTTGTCCACATGTTTTTTGACCTTCTCAAGGAACTCCAATAAACTGGGGAGGCAGGAGTCCCCTTTACAAAAGTCGTGCTCACTCTTCTCTAGCATGTTATCATCTATGTGTCTGATCATTCTACTGTAGTTTCAACCAATTTGCCTGGCACTGAAGTCAGGCTAATAGTTTTCCTGGTCTGGAATCATCTTTGGAGCCTTTTTTGAAACTTGGTGTTACATAAGCTGCCTTCCAGCCAGCTGGTACAGGGGCTGATTTAAGCAATAGGTGACATACCACAGTTGTAGTTCTGCAATTTCATATCTGAGTTCCTTCAGAACACTGTCTGCTTCTGGTGGTGTATTTGGGCATGTCTACACAGCAGGGCTACACTCAAAATAAACTACACAGCTTGAGCTACGTCAATTGCCTAGCTTAAGTCGAAAGAGCTTAGTTTGACTTTGAGCATGTCTACACAGCAGTTATTTTGAAATAGAGCACTCTTCCCCCGACTTCCCTTACTCCGTGTACAATGAGGTTTACAGAAATAACAGGCTTGCTGTGTAGATGCGCACGATGTTACTTCGGAATAACAGACGTTATTCCGAAATAACGCTGCTGTGTAGACATGCCCTCACTGTGTTGCAAAATCTTCTCTATTGGCCCCTCACTCTGGGAGAGTTCCTCAGATTTGTCACCTAAGAAGAATGGCTCAGGTATGGGAATCTCCCTCATAGTCTCTGCAGTGAAGACCAGTGCAAAGAATTTGTTTAGTTCTCCACAACACCTTGTCTTCCTTGAGTGCTGCTTTTGCATCTTGGCTGTCCAGTGGCCCCATCGGTTGTTTAGTAGGTTTCCTGCTTCTGATGGACTTAATCTTTTTTGCTGTTAGTTTTTGCTTCTTTTGCTAGTTGCTCGGCAAATTCTTTTTTGGCCTCCTGCCAAATTATACCTTTATATTTGTCTTGCCAGAGCTTATGCTAGTTTCTATTTTCCTCAGTAGGATGTGACTTCCGATTTTTAAAAGATTCTTTGTTGCCTCTAATTGCCTCTTTCACTCTGTTATTTAGCCATGGTGGCATCATTTGGTTCTCTTATTTTTTTTTTAATTTGGAGTATACTTTAATATGAGCTTCTAGTAGGGTGTTTTTAAAAAGTTTCCCTGTAGCTAGCCTCCTAATTTTTTTATAGCTCCCCTTTCTGAAGTTAAAGGCTACTGTGAATGTTAATTATGTTACGGTCACTGTTTCTGAGGGTTCCCTTCTTGGACCAGAAACTGAGCTCCACTTTGGACTAAAACAACAATTACCTCTTCCCATGTGGGTTCCAGGACTAGCTGCTCCAAGAAGTAGTCATTAGTGGTGTCTAGAAACTTTATCTCTGCAGCCCATCCTGATGGAGCATGTATCCAGTTAATGTGGGGATAGCTGAAATTCCCCATTATTTTGTAACCTTTTTAGTCCCCTAAGGTACGTCTACACTGCGGAGGTATTTTGGGATATCGGAAGTATCACGAAATAGCTCTTCTGTGTCTAGTGAAGCAGTCCATTATTTTGAAATAGATTTCAAAATAACGGGTGGCTTATTCCAACGTCCACGTAACCCTCATTCCATGAGGGTTAAGGGGAATTTTGGCATAGTGCGTGATTTTGAAATTTGGCACTGTGTAGACAGCACCAAATTACAAAATAAGCTGTGCAATTTGCATAGCACACATTGCGTAGCTTATTTCAAGCTAAGGGTGCTGTGTAGATGCATCCTCTAAAGTATTTCACACTCACCATCTGCTTAGGTGGTCGACAGTACGTTCCGAGTGCTATGCTGTTATAATCCAAACATGGGCTTTCGAACCATAGAGATTCTGTGGTACAGTTTGATTCATTTAAGATTTTTTACTTTGTGTCTCTGCTTTCATTCACATCTTATGCCTCTCCCCCACCAGCACGCCCTACTTCATCATTCCTATATATAGTTTATACCCTGGTATAACTGTGTCCCATTGATTATCCTAATTCCACCAAGTTTCTATGATGCCTATTACATCACTAGCCTCATTTAATACCAAGTTTGTACACAAGCACTTCTGAAATGTGTCAATATTTTGTTCTGTGCCACTGTGTGATAGAACTGAATGGGACTCCTTTTTCATCTGCTTCACCTCTGTTCCTACCTGTACTTCATCAGCTTCTGGGAAACAGCGCACGCCTAGTAAAAGATCCTCCCCAAGGGAGCAAATGGCTTGAATTTTCCCCCTTTTCATGTTTGGTGGCACTTCTCCCTGGGCCTGTTTCTCCTTAGCCAGCATCCATCCAGCCCCTGGGCTCTGCCCCAGAGCCGTGCCAGTGCTGTTTGGCGTTGGGTCTGACTGGAGGTGCAGCATGCAGCAGCCAGGAGTTCCCGCCATTGGTGGATTTCACATCCCCAGGGGCTGAGGCAGTGCCGCCAACATGCCAAGGCCCAGGTGCTGCAGTCGGGCTCCCAGTCTCAGCAGAAAGAATGTGCTTTCTGTCTCCTAGAGGCAGGGAGATTTGCAGGGCTGTGAGTGGCCCCTGGTACCCTTTGCAAGTACGGCTCTGTGGTGACATGTGGTGATGCTGAGCTCTTCTCAGCCGTCGATCCCAGAGCACTCACGCAGGATCATTGTCCCCATGGTACAGACAGGGAAACTGAGGCAGGGAGCAGGGACATGATTTGCCCAAGAGCACCCGGCAGCTGGCCGTTGCTCTGCCCGCTAGCTCACACTGCCCAGTGGAGAGTAAGAAACTGATTTTTTTTCCTGGTCCCAACCACAGCATTCCCTGGCCGGCCCAGGCCACACACTGACACTCTCAGCCACATCACATTAAACCTGTGGAGGAGGGGCAGTGCAGCAGGGGAGGGACGATAACTCTGTGGTCTTCGACATTCGGCATCTGTTCTCCCCTGCTTAGGTGGGAGATCCCAGCGGGCAGCACGGGAAGGTAGGCCCAGTATCCCACTAATGGCCCGCAGTGCCGTTCCTGGGGTGCAAAGCTGGCTTAGCCTCCAGTGGGAGTTAGGCACCTGCCTCCTGTGAGGAAACCTGGGCCCCAAAGGTTGGGGGTTTGCAGGCTGGAGCCTGAACCCATGCCACAGTGACAGCTTATTCCTGGTGTTTGCTAGCAGCCCCATTGGAGGCTGCAGGGATCAGGCTAATGAGTGTGCGGGGGGGGGGGGGGGGGGGACAGGGTGCTGGGAAGTTTACACCCCCACAGGGCCTGTCTGCCCCCTTGTGGCCAAAGATTAGAGAACAGCTACCTCCTTGGCATCCCCATCTGCCACTTCAGGGCAGATCCTGCCTTCGGTGACTTGTGGGTCTGGCTGAAGAAGGCCAGCTGGGCTGTAGGTCACTGGGAGCTCCTGGCCGCTTGCTGTAGCTGCCCTTCTCCATGAGCTGCTTGTGTGGCACCTCTAGTGGTGGCCGAGCCCCCCCATACAGCAGGGGTGGGGAACCTTTTTGGGTTGGGGGGTTGCTGACCCCCAAACAAATTAATGGGGAGGGCCCAAGCAAGTGAGAAGCAAAAGGAAAAAAAAAACCCAAACCCCATTCCACACACACACACCAGGCTCGTAGATTTTCTATGCGCCCACCCCACAATGGTGCAGCGGGGTGGGCTGGAGCATCAGCTCAGGCTTCCCAATGCTGGCGGGGAGTCCTAAGCCTTGGGGGGGGGCCAAATCCAGGCATGCTGGGGGGGGGCACATCTGCCCCCCCCTCCCCCCTCCGGGCCTGAGGTTCCCCACCCGAGTGTGTGAGGGTCTGACCCCTCGGCTCGAGGCGGGCCTGCTTCTGCCTCCTTTTGTGCTCATGTGCTTCCTTACTCCATACGGATGGAAAAAAAGCTGCAGCCGGAGGGAACATTACTCCCAGGCTCTGGACAGTGACGTCTCAGGACAATCCACTGCCACGTCTCTGAGGGCTCCAGGTCCTGAGGGCTGTGCTGTGGTCAGAGTGTACCGGGCCCAGGTCTGGCTTACTGGGGGGGCTCACTTGGCATTCCTGCCACTTTCCCTCGTGATAAGGAGCTGCTCCGGAGGCAGGGGAAGCCGCAGGACTGATCTGTCTCAATGGCGATTTGCTGCATAATCATCTCTCCTACTGGGTCTTGATTGCCCGGGACTTTCCCAGCACCACTCGCAGAGTGTTTTAATTACTCTGCAGCTAATGACCCAGAGCATTGCTGCTGTGCACTGATGGCCGCATCCTCCCTTAGCTCCGCATTGCGGACAGTGGCTTCCTTCTCCATCCTAGCCCTAGCCCTGCCTGGCAGCTCTCCCATCAGCCAGCCAGGGGGGTCCCAGCCTCAGCCTGGCTCCACACAGGCATCGCTGGGACACGGGGAGCTAAACCTGTGTCTGAGAACCCAGGTTGGCCCATGGGTGCAGGGCTGGGGAACCTGCCACTGGGAAACGGGCTAAAAGATGCCAATGGCTCAAGCTGTGGACACGGAGCTGATCTCTTGCTCCTAGCAATGGTTTCCTGAGTAAGGGGAGGCACCAGCTGTGGGACCCATGAAGGCTCCATTAGACCACAGCCAAGGGGAAGTTCCTTCATTGGAGGCTTTCAAAAGCAGGCTGGACAGCCCTCATGCTAGGGCCTGTGGGCAAGGCAGGGCCCCAGCTCTGCGCGTCTGGAAAGGGCGGGGACTTGGGAAGAAGGGGCAGAGCCAGGGTGACCTGCCCTCTGCTCTGCTTGGAGCACAGCAGCAATTTAAAGAGCCTGGGGCAGTTGTACTAGGGATGTACTCTGCTGGGCTGGTTTAGATACCAGAAACCCTGTGACCTGTTGCACCCCCATGGTTGTGTGTTACTGTCTGAACCCTTCTCGCCATGGGCCAGCTCATCCAGAGCAGTGTTTCTTAACCTGTGTTCCATGGTACACTGGTATGCCGTGGAGAACAACAAAATTCAAAATGGCCACCCTTAAAGGGGCAGGCGATTTTTTTTTTTTTGCTCAACAAAAAATCCATGGTGTTCTCCATAAAAAAAGTTGTTGTCTGCTGTTACTCAGTCTTAAAAAGTTTAAGAAACACTGTCCTAGAATGTGATGCCAAGCTGAGCGGGCGACTGCCATGTGGGGTGGTGGAAGGAAGCCTGGGAAAAGAGGAGGCCATCTCTGTGCTCTTAGATGGGGTCAGGGGTGTCAGGTCCCTGCCGCTGGTGGATCTAGTCCAGTGTGTGGCCTATCAGGCGATTGCTCTGGGCCCATCTCCATTGCAGGCAGGCGGTGCATGTCCCAGCTGGAGGAGACTCACCCGCATTAGCTGAGTGGGGAGCATGCTAGGCACAGAGGACAGCCATGGCAGTGGGTGGGGCTAGCTGAGCCCATCCAAGGCGCTGGGACGTTCTCTAGCACTCGTACCGCGCTTTCAGTACACTAGTTAACATGGGCATTTCCACCTCCAGCTGGATGGATAAGTGGCACTGTCCGGCACACCCCTTCCCTCAGTTACAGTCCCCTTTTCATGGGGAAAATGTGTGTGTGTGTATGTGTGTGAGTTGCTACTTCTAATAGGGTGTGGTAGTTAATACGGGATGGAGTCTCGCCAGACCACCAGCAAATGCCCCACAGGCAGCAGCAGAGGAACCATTGCTCTAGTTTCTCTGCCCCTCAGTCCTTTCTTGTCACTTCAGTCCCTTACCTCTTCACCATCACTGGCCTCAGTGCTCACAGCTCCTACCTGTGCTGGTGGTGGAGTGGGTTCTGAGTGGAGAATGTCTCACAGATGCTTACCCTTTGCACAAGAAACCCGAGGTGGCCAGAGGATTCCTTCCGCTCCATGCTGCTGACCGACTCAGCTCTGGGCTGGGGAGCTGGAGGCAACGGATTCGGTCCCATTGCCCGGTTGCGAGCCACCCAAAATGGACATGTGACCTCAGTAGCTGTGCTGCATTCCACAGTAGGGGGCAATGATCCTTAGCTTTTGAGAGCTGGCTTCCACTCATAACCCCAGGAAATCTCCCAGGCTGCTTCATGCGTGAGAGCATTTGCACATCAAGCCAAATTCTCGCCTCGATATGTGGATAAATCAGGACTTAACTCCTCTGAAGCCAAGGGTGTTACTTTGGCATGACACTGGGGTAATGGAGAGCAGAATCAGACTGAGGAGGACATTTTTTTTGAAGATAGCCAAGTGACTTCAGTGCTTAAATATTATTTACAGCCTCAGAGGGGTAGCCATGTTAGTCTGTAACTTTAAAAACAACGAGTAGTCCTGTGGCACCTAAGGGCATGTCTACACTAGGAAATTATTTCAAAATACTAACTATTTTGAAATAGCGTGTCCACACTATAGGGAAACCTTGAAGTTAGTCTGAGGCAACCTCCCTTAATGTGGACGCACTACCTCAACTTAGAGCCTCAGGAAGCACTGGGGAGTAATGACTCTGGGGAGGAGTTATTTCAAAATAGCAGCAGTGGAGTGTCCACATTACCACTTTTTCTAAATAAGTGTTAGTCCCTGTGGAAAGCTGGGGAACTATTTCAAAATAACCAGCCCCTTATTTTGAAATAACGTGCTTGGCAGTGTGGACGCGCTGCTTGTTATTTTGAAATAACGCTCTAGTGTAGACCAGGGCTTAGAGATTAATAAAAATATGTATTTAGTATCATGAGCTTTCGTGGGCAAAACCCACGTTTTCAAATGAGCTGTACTCAAGATCGCTCATGATTCTATGTTTGTTAGTCTCTAAGGTGCTACAGGACCACTCGCTGTTATTTACAGTCATAGCTGAGGCTCCAAGGAGATGATTTATGAATGTACTTAGGGGTCTAAAGATGAAGAGGCAACTGGATGCTTTTGAAAATCTGACTAGGCATCTGAGCCCCATTGATTTTCGATAACATTTAGGTTTTAAAGTGACTTAGGAACATTTGAAAAATGACCCGTAGGCTGGTCGATCTGATTTGAGTGATGAAGGACAGGGACAAACAAACGGTGAAAAGTAAAGCTTTACTAAACGGAGCTGTTTACTGAGAGAAGGGGAGAGGTTTTCATGTAGAATTCATATTTAATGTAGATAGTGACACTTTAGGGGGAAAGCTTTTCTCTTATTCTAGGTTTGGGCTGTGCGCTGGCTCTGCCTTAGTAAACATGGCTTAAGAGTACGACTGGGTCGCATTCTGCCCTGTTATTTCCTATGGGAAGCAAGGCAGCGCCCCCCCCGAAATATCTGCCAGTGCAACAAACCTCTGACCCCGTCTGAAGTTCCATCTTCTTCCCCCATCATTTTAGCCCATGTTAATGTGAGTCCAGTACTAGGGTGGGATTGAATTTCCCCCACCCCCACCCACCAAAGCACAATGGTCAGCCATGGCTCTCTATTTTGCCAAGGAGCCGCTGTGTGCGTACAGCACCTGGCACAATGGGGCTTGAGCTCTGCAATAGGAAAGTTAAATGAGAACAATTGTCCAGGCCCGATCCCTAGAGCTAAGTCAACCTTGGCATGAGATTTTCACACTACGAGGGAATGACCATACCAAATCTGACCCAGCTACGAACAGCAAGGCCGGCCCTGTGGAGACTAACATGCTGAAAAGCTCAGGAACAGTGTGACCTTGGGTGTACATGCCCTCCCGGAATGGACATGTTTATTTCATAGCTTCCAAAGAACCTGAAAGGGACCAGACACAGATGGGCTTGTTACACCTCTTATATTAATCTTCCAGTTGTGCTATTGGGGCAATACACAAGCAGCAGTAAGAAATTGCTCTGGGCTGGCGTGCTGACCCCATGTTGGGAGGGTCCTCTCTGTGACTGTCACACCTAACTCCAGCAAAGACAGTCCTCCAGCGCGCTGTGTCCACCAACAGTTCCTGGCTTGTGGAAGAGTCCCCCGGTGCGGTCTGCGGTGGAGCAGCTGGGAGGGCCCCCTCACACTGGATCACTTCCCAGACACACTGTAGTATGATGGACACTGAACAACAAACGAAAGAAGAAAACCCGATTTAGCATCGTCAGGGCGCCTATATTACACCAATGCCTGGCACGGTTCTGTTGCACGGTCTTAACTGAAGCAACACCCTCTCGGGGGTCAGAAACCACGGCTCTGAGTCACAGGATCGCGAGCGACGGGATGGGTGTGTCAGGGGTGTGTGTGTGAGCCGTGCGTGTTCTAGAACGTCCTCCTCCGGCGATACAATGGAAGTTGGGAGGAAGGGCGCCCTGGGGAAGGCCTCCAAGCTGACTCCCTCGTCGGCTCCCCAGAGGGCACGTAGTCCCCATGGGAGGGCTTGCAGAAGAGAGGAAAGGCCAGGTGGTGGAGAGCAGGAGGAACCAACGGGATGTAGCAGGTGTGGCTCTGTGCAGGGTGTGGGGAGGCCTCTGTGCTGCTAGCCCCCCAAGCCAGTGGCCCCACAGGTGCTGAGGGCTTTTGTTAAGTGAAGTACGTGCTGAAAGACCAGAAGGCTCTTGTGAGGAGGGGGACTGGAGGTCTGGTTGGTTCTTGCCCCCCCCCCCCCCGAAAGCACTCCAGAGGGGTTCACTGCGTGCTCCCAGGACTCTTCAGGGCATGCATGGCAGGTATCTCTCTCCCCAAAGGAGGCACCGAGGAAAACGCCCTGGAAGAGGCTTCTGGTTCCTGGTTGGGGGCTGGGTGCCAAGGTTGCAGCGAGACGTGCCCCTCCCCCTTCCCACAGCCTCCAGGTCCAGCCTTCGTCATGAAGGAAACAGGTTTGTGCTTGAATTGGTTTGGTCTCGGCTGCCATAGTCTTCCCCCCACAATGACCCCAAGTAGACATTGCCCAACTGGGCCAAGCAGGAGACTGCAAGTCTTCAGGGAGGACAGAGCTGCCAATGGCACCCCATCCTCCCCCCACCACCCCACAGGAGCCATGGGGTGTAGTTCTACTACGGACAAAAGTGCTTTGGAACATAAACTCATTAGAAACGGAATAAAGCTTGGGCCAAGCTCACTTCAGCAGCTCCCACCTACTGGGGGCTCCACAGCATTCCATGCCTTGGCCCCGGCCATCCGTCCCTGCCCACCCCCCGGAGCTCACACGTGTGTCTGCATTCTCCTCTGCAGGGGCCGGCTGGGGTCTGAGTTCTGGGACGAGGACTGGGACTGGTGGGAGGAGGAGGCCGAAGCCTTGCTGGCCTTGTCGAACTGGACGTAGCCGTCCTGCTTGCCGCTGCTGCTGACGCTGCTGTCGCACTGTGTGTCGAGGAAGGAGCTGCTGTCGCTCATGGAGCCCCGCTGGAACTCCCGCTCGCACAGCTCGATGGAGCTGCTGCCCATGCCCAGCACGAAGCGCTGGCTGTAGTCGTAGAGCCGGTTCTGCCCGCTCAGCGTGGTGTAGATGTTGGTGAAGGACATGCCTGTGGGCACCCGCTGCTTGTTGGCAGGCCTCAGGTCTGGCTGGCAGCCCGAGAGGGAGATGGTGGGGGTGGAGTGGTGGTCCTTGAAGGTATTCACACTGTAGTAGCCATTGGTGGGGTCCTTAAGGGAGAGAGAAATTACTGTGTGACACAGTGGCTCTTTGGGGGCCCGTGTCAGGCCTGACATGCTAATTATAAACCCAGAAGGTGGCATGCAACATAGCATGGAAAACTAGTAATTTGCTGCTCATTAATATTCTTGTGCACTGTATATACTGAGATGTGAATAGGTGTTACAATCATGTCCCAAATATGTGTCTGGAAAACAAGTCAGAAGCCCATTCTGCCCTAGACTGAGGAATGTAGATTTGCGTCTCTGACCAGCTTGGTGTTGGGCAGGGACAATGAAGGCACATTTACATAAAAGGTAAATAAAGTCCTGGGGCACATGGCCTTTTATCTATAAACAGGGGGTCATCACCTCCAGGGATAAGCAACTGAACCAGCTGATTGCATGCAGTATTATTGTGTTACACCAGCGTATTGAGTTTTATGAAAACCTCTAACACAACTGTGATTCAGATCAGTGGCTCTCAACCTTTCCATACTACTGTACCCCTTGCAGGAATCTGATTGGGCATGCCTGCTCCAAGTTTCACCTCACTTAAAAACTATTTGTTTACAAAATCAGCCATAAAAATACAAGTGTCACAGCACACTCTTACTGAAAAACTGCTGACTTTTGCCTTTTTACCATAGAATTCAACTGGACTATAGATATAGTACATTTCAGGGCATAGTCTGTACAGCGGTATAAACAAGTCATCATCTGTATGAAATTTGAGTTTGTACTGATGTTGCTAGTGCGTTTCATGTAGCCTGTTGTAAAACTAGGCAAGTATCCAGATGAGTTGATATACCTGCAGGAGTATGTGTACCCCCATTAGAGAACCACTGATTCAGATCATTGTGAAGTGTCTGAATTAACACACTGTGAGGTATTAGGGATGATCACTGGTTTTATGCTTTTAAGGTCTGTGACCAAACACAGGGAGAACCAGGAGGGATGGCAGGTATGTATTTGGCTTCAATGTCAATTAAGCAGTGTGGAATCAAAGCAATTTATACATGATTCAACAGGGGGTGGGAAGTCAACAGACGGGGAAGAAAAGCAGGGACTGACTTTGGGAAGACAGCTGGTGTCTATATCCCTGCAGGAGCGAGAACCTTGGTCTGGGGTTACTTTTCAAAGATTGGCCTTTGAAATGTACCTGGACTTTACTGAGACAGGGAAGAGACTCCCATAGCTGTCAATCACTTGGGAGATTGAAGGGCCTGGAGCGCTTGAAATGACCATGCGTTGGATACTTCAGCCAAGGGGGCTGAAGCTGCTGAGAAGTGGAGATAGGTGGGAATGCTGCTCAGGCAGACGGACACTTGCTGAAGGTAAGTTTTAGCCTCAGAAGCAGATTTTCCCTTTTGTTTGTGTGTAAGCCTTTCTATCTTTTCTCCTTCTACTTGACATCACTTACACTGAGGGCTTCTTGTTGTTTTACTTTATAGCAATTCAGAGGTGGGATTGAAATAAGAGTGTCCATCAACCCCCTCTTAACCTAAAGAGCTGCGTGTAGGGTCTCTTTACTGGCACAATGAACTTAACAAGGTTCTGTGTGGGCTATAGCCAGGGGACTGGACATTGCAGGGGCAAATGGCTATGGGGAAATTTGGGACTGAGTAAGGAACATCTTCATCACTGACCCCTTCTGTCCTGGGCCCCTTCCATCCAACAGTCTCAGAAGGACCTTTTGGCATGGGATTTCCTCTGGGATCAAGCATCCACATGATTTCCCCCTTTGTGCTATGGCTTAGATCTGCAAAGATATTTAGGCACATAGCTTTTATTGAAACCAAAGGGAATGAGGCACCTAAATACTTTTGGGGGATCTGGCCCTACCTTACTTGATTTATACATTTCAGAATCAAAATAAAGCATTTCTAGGGCTGCATCAGAGAGGTTTCTGAAAAGACCAGTCACAGAAGACCTGGGGTGAGAGCTGGAATGAGGCCTGCTGGAACAGGGGCAGAGCACTGCCTTTCCTAATCATTGGGTTGACATCCTGGATTTACATTCAGGAATCTTGTGACCAGTTTGGGGTGCTTTGGGAGAATAAGGCCAAGGTCCTGTCAGCACTACAGCATGGCCCTGTGTCTGGGACAACTGCTTTGTAACTGGGCCTGTAGGCAGGTTCTGCCTTGCGGCCTCTTGGCAGGCTGTTCCTGCAGTGCTTGGACCTGCAGTCTGTTCTGAGGTCCGCTGAGCCCTGCCAAACTCACGGCACACTGGCCAGGGAATGGCTGGCAGCCACTGCTGACCCGGCTCTGCTGTAGGGCAAGGAACTGGAGGCAATGGAGCGCTGTGTCACAGCCCCTGTTCCTTGAGCCATCCAGAGCCCATGAGGACAGGGATGAGAGGAAGCGTTTGGTAGCTCTGTAGATGACTGTCTACTGCAAGAAGCTGCAACTGGCCTGGCTTTTTAGCCTGGCCCCAAACCCCACGTAGCTGCAGGTTCTGCTCCTGCTGTCATGTGACATACGGGTGTCTGCTGAAAGCCCCACTGGCTTTTCCTTGTTCCCCTTTGGCAGCCAGAAAGAGAGGGCTCAGGGACCGACAAGAGCTGAGCCAGACATGCACTGGAGTGATGAAGGCCTCTTTTCTGTTGCTATGGAAACAGCTCGGCTAAATATGATACCCTATTTAGTTATTTCCCCCCTCTCGGAAGACAAGGGCAATGATCCCCTTTCCTTGGGTGGGCCAAGCTTACAGACGGGAGGGGAGGAGGGTCCCATCATGCCAAGAGGGCAGCCAGTGGCGGGATGTGGTTGTCAGGCCCAGGGCCTGGGAGTTGAAAGGCCGCAGCTGGTTTTCAGGGCACGTCTACACTAGGCAACAATTTTGAAATAACTCAAATCGATTTAATCGCTCCCGAAATAACAACATTGAAACAGCGAATCCCCAATAAGGGGACGCCTCGAAATTAGAACCTAGACTTAGAGCCCCAGGAAGCACTGGGGAGTAATTAGTTCGAATGACTCTAATTGCGTTATTGCAAAATAGCGGCATTGGAGCGTCCACACTACGCTATTTCGAAATTAGCGTTATTCCCCGACAAAAGCAGAAGTACAGATTTTTGAAATAAGTGGCCCGCTATTTCGAAATAACGGGCTTGATAGCGTGGAGGCTTCACTTATAAATTCAACCTCAGGGGGGTTATTTCGAAATAAAGAGCAGTGCAAGTTGTTGTTCTAACTAAACTGTCTCTGGCTGCTCCCCTCCCCCTGGGCCTGACTTGCCTTTGCCCTGAGGCTGTTTTAGGCCTCTCTGCCCCTGCGGCCTGCACACCCATTTTAAGTCTGCGTGATGCTGCTGCAGTGGTGCAAAGGGCCTTAGTGTAAGTGGGGTGCAGGCCTCAATTCTCCAGCCTCCACTCCCCTGCTGCCCGGCTTGGCCCCTGACTGTATTTACACCTCCTGCATGGAGGGCCTGGGGGAGGGGAGGAGGGAGACCATGCCAGGATCGGGTGTGAATCAAGAAGGGGAACCCTGGGAGGTTTGGTGGGAGCCTGATGCTGCCGCTGGAGTGAGTCATTCCCTCTGATTTGGGAGGCCGAGTCATCTGGCAGGTGAGCTAAGGAGAAAGCTTGTACCGATGTGTTTCCCAAGAAAACAGCTAGGGCACCTTCTGCAGCACACCGGCTGGGAGGCTGGGGTCTGTCTGTGCTGGAAGGGAGGGAGTGTGGACATGCAGCAGCCTGGACAATAAGGTCTGGGCACTGTCCTACCTTCCAACTGAGGGCTTGTGCCCATGACCACCTGTCAGCATCACTTCGGTGGCTCAGGGTGTGACTACCGCCCGCCCTCCCCAAAGAGGAGGTGGTTTTATTGTGTCCTGTCAGCATAGAGCAGCTTGAGCTTCCATTTATAGACGTCTGCTTCCAGATTATGGGGCCAGATTTGCAAGCGTTTTGCCCTCACAACTAGGGCCCGGTTTGCAAAGGACAGCTACTCCCAGAGGGCCAAGCTCTTTGGAAATCCTGGTGAGACAGGCTCTGAAGGCATGCAGTGCACAGCCTTCCGTGTGTGCTGAGACCTGGTTAAAATGTGCGACTACACTTGTCTCTTGTATTTCCTATTGCTCCCTGGGACTTAGGGTTGCCAGATACTTTCACAAAAAATCCCGACCGTGGCGGGGGAAAAATTTGGTTGAGCAAAAAAAAAAAAAAAGGGGGGGGGGGACGACCAAACTTGTTGGGGGAAAAAAAAAAGGTTGCTGTGCCTTTAAATTGCCATGCTCCCCACTTCCCCCACCCCTGCAGATGTGGCAAGGGAAGAATGTCCCCGCCGGCCTTCCATCCGAGAAAACCAGAAAATACTGGACGTTTTACATGTCCAGTATTTTCTGTTTTTTATTTTAACAAACAGAGGCCGCAAAAACCGGACTGTCTGGGTGAAAACTGGACACCTGGCAACCCTACGTGGTACTGGGCTCTGGAACGTAGCGTCTCAAGGCTGCTGCCTGAGGCAGCCTGACCCAGTGGGCAATCAGTCAGTAACTATCCCTTCTGGGGACGTTGGGGACAGCCCTGCCTGTCCTGGTTTCCCTTCTGGTGTGTCTGTCCGCACTGAGCTCTCCGGGCCGGAGCGCTCTGCCTAGGTGTTTGTGCAGCACCTCGCACACGGGGGCCCTGGTCTCAGTTGGCATGGGGAGGGGCTGCTGCCAGTTGTCCATGTTGCAGAGGGGTTAGGTGCCGGAGCCAGGCCCAGCAGCTGCCACTTACCTTCAGGTTCTGGAACTCCTTCTCCTCTTCCTTCAGCACCTCCAGCTGCTTGAGGACAGAATCCTGCTGGAACTCACCTCTGTCCATCTGCAAAGCAAGACCAAGTCCCAGTGAGCTGCAAGGTGGGGGCCTCAGTGGATCTAGACCCGTGTCAGCGCCGCTGGCTGTCACCCCGATCACTGGAGCAAACCTCCCCTGCCCTTAGGGACCCGCTAGCTCACCTGCTCCCTGGGCGGTTCCCTCTCTCACCCCGCTTCCGGCAGGGAGCTCCCCCAAATGTCCACCAGCCCCCTCGAGGGGGTGGCAGGAGCTGCAGGAAATAACCTGCATGCCCACTCCCTCCCGGCTGCCAGCAGGAGAGCTTTTCCTGCTCCTCCCAGCAGCCCAAGTCTCTGCTGCTGCCACCACCCAGCCAGCCTCTCTTTCCAGGTAGGCTCCGATTCTTTGGGCAAAGTCTCCCCATAGGCTGCTGCTGGCAGAGCCAGGACTAGACCCCCGACCTGTGGCGTGCTACTGAGTGCTTCAGTCAGGGGAGCACACTGGCTTCCACCAAGGGAGGGAGGACACCCCCAGCTTGCAAGGGCAGGGAGCGGAGGCCCTGGCTAGATTAAATGACTTGCCCAGTATCACACAGTGTCTGAACCAGGAACTGAACCTAGATGTCTTGAGCCAATCCGTTAGCACATCCACTCTGGGCTGCAGCAACGTAGATGCCACGCTGGGGCCGAGGGCGTCTGCCTCGCAGTGCCATATGCACCGGCATCTGCTAGCTGAGCTGGGAGGCAGCGCCATTCGTGGAGTGAACCGCTGGGACTTTTCTACCCGGCTCAGGTTTCTAACAAGGCCATCTCAAACCCAGGGGCAGGTATAATTCCAGCCTGAAGGGGCAGGTGCACGTGGTGATTCCTCCTGACACCAGCTGGAGCCCCACTGCCAGTGTCGTTAACTGTGGCTCATCAGCCATCTAGACTGACTCCCGAGTCAGGCTATGATTCCACCGGGCAGGTCATGGACTTGGTGACTCTTCATGGATCTCTGTGACATTAACAGGTGTGTTGTGAGCAAGACACGAGAAGTCATTCTTCCGCTCTGCTCTGTGCTGGTTAGGCCGCAGTTGGAGTATTGTGTCCAGTTCTGGGCACCGCATTTCAAGAAGGATGTGGAGCAATTGGAGAGGGTCCAGAGAAGAGCAACAAGAATGATTAAAGGTTTAGAGAACATGACCTGTGAAGGAAGGCTGAAAGAATTGGGTTTGTTTAGTTTAGAAAAGAGAAGATTGAGGGGGGCATGGTAGCAGTTTTCAGGTATCTAAAAGGGTGTCATAAGGAGGAGGGAGAAAACTTGTTCATCTTGGCCTCTAAGGATAGAACAAGAAGCAATGGGCTTAAACTGCAGCAAGGGAGGTTTAGGTTGGACGTTTGGAAAAAGTTCCTAACTGTCAGGGTAGTCAAACACTGGAATAAATTGCCCAGGGAGGTTGTGGAATCCCCATCTGGTATTTAAGAGTAGGTTAGATAAATGTCTAGCAGGGATGGTCTAGACAGTGCTGGGTCCTGCCATGAGGGCAAGGGACTGGACTCGATGACCTCTCGAGGTCCCTTCCAGTCCTAGTATTCTATGACTTCTTAGGCTTGAAGCCTCCACAGCGGTCGGGCTGGAGCATCTGTCAGCCCCTACCCAGGAGCAGGGCCCGGGAGTGTCACCCCTCAGGGTAGGAGCCGTGACGGGGTTGGAGTAGTGGCTGGCAGTCAGCCCCTAGCAGGGCTCCCATGGTTAGCCACATCCTCCAGAGTCCAGGGGATTTACTAAAAATGAAGGACGGCTTCCATGAATCTTTGTTTATTGCCTGCGACCTGTCCCTGGCTTTTACTAAAAACACCCACTGCACAATCTTCACCTTATTCATGACTCACTCTATCCATTGCTCCAGGCAGAGAGGGTTGAAGAATTCTCCTGACTTGAACCTCATTAATAACTGATATGGGGTAAGCAGCAAATGCCTTTTGCACAGAGCCCGGCAGGCTGAGCTCAGGGAGAGCGAGAGGTTATTTATGGGAATGCACCAAGTTATCAGGCAGGCCGAGCTGATACGTCCCCCCTGCTGGAGCAGGCGCGTCTGTGATGTTGAGAAAGGCCATGAAAGAAGCAAGTGGCCCAGGCAAGTCAGGCGGTTCCTTGTGGACAGACATGGCTCCTTGCACGGAACAATGACAGTCAGAGATTGCAGGTGGCTGGCTGGCCTGTCCAACAAAGCAGCCCCAGAACGGCATGGGCTGTGGTTGAAGAGCCAAGCCAGTGGTGGGCAACCTGCAACCCAGGGGCCACATGCAACCCATCAGGGTTCTATATATGGACCGTGAGACACTTTGTGTGCCATGGGCCACGCGCAGGGTGTGATGTAGTGTCAGTACGCTGCTGGTTGCTATGCTTGGGCTGTGGATGACCCCTACTGGCCTCTGTCTGTAAACACGGCCCAGCGGGGGGGTGCCTTGAGGGTCCCCATGACAGTGACCGAACCGGTCCTACCGGTTAAGGGAAGGGACGGAACAAAGGACGTGAGTGTTGGGGGAAGGGTCAGTCTTTGGCTGGAACCATGAAGGAGACTGACTAAGGAGGGGACTGGGAGTCTAGTGGCCCAAGCACCCCATCTCAAGGGATCTGAGGGAGCCTGGCCCTGACTCCTGTAGCCACATCACGTCTATGCTGTGCTGTATCCTGGAGAAGCAATAAACCCTCTCCATTCTACTGGCTGGCAGAGCCTGTTCTTGCTGCTATGGGGCTGCAGGATCGGGTGGGGGGAGAGGGAACGTTGACACACCGTCACACAGGGTTGCCAGACTCTGCTGGTTTTCATCCACGTAGTTGTTTTCCTACTAAAGTGACACGCATGTAAAGCCAGGTCTGGTGAGGTGAGGGATGTGCCGATTTTAACTTCTGTGCCAGGAAAGATAATGGAGCAAGTAATTAAGAAAATCATCTGCAAGTACTTGGAAGGTGGTAAGGTGATAGGGAACAGCCAGCATGGATTTGTAAAGAACAAATCATGTCAAACCAATCTGATAGCTTTCTTTGATAGGATAACGAGTCTTGTGGATAAGGGAGAAGCGATGGATGTGGTATACCTAGACTTTAGTAAGGCATTTAGTAAGGCCTAGATACGGTCTCGCATTATATTCTTATCAATAAACTAGGCAAATACAACTTAGATGGGGCTACTATAAGGTGGATGCATAACTGGCTGGATAACCGTATTCAGAGAGTAGTTATTAACAGTTCACAATCCTGCTGGAAAGGTATAACAAGTGGGGTTCCGCAGGGGTCTGTTTTGGGACTGGCTCTGTTCAATATCTTCATCAACGATTTAGAGATTGGCATTGAAAGCATGCTTATTAAGTTTGCAGATGATACCAAGCTGGGAGGGGTTGCACCTGCTTTGGAGGATAGGGTTATAATTCAAAATGATCTGGACAAATTGGAGAAATGGTCTGAGGTAAACAGGATGAAGTTTAATAAAGACAAATGCAAAGTGCTCCACTTAGGAAGGAACAATCAGTTTCACACATACAGAATGGGAAGCGACTGTCTAGGAAGGAGTACGGCAGAAAGGGATCTGGGGTTATAGTGGACCACAAGCTAAATATGAGTCAGCAGTGTGAAGCTGTTGCAAAAAAAGCAAACATGATTCTGGGATGCATTAACAGGTGTGTTGTGAGCAAGACACGAGAAGTCATTCTTCCGCTCTACTCTGCACTGGTTAGGCCTCAGTTGGAGTATTGTGTCCAGTTCTGGGCACCGCATTTCAAGAAAGATGTGGAGCAATTGGAGAGGGTCCAGAGAAGAGCAACAAGAATGATTAAAGGTCTAGAGAACGTGACCTATGAAGGAAGGCTGAAAAAACTGAGTTTGTTTAGTTTGGAAAAGAGAAGAGTGAGGGGGGACATGATAGCAGTTTTCAGGTATTTAAAAGGATGTCATAAGGAGGAGGGAGAAAACTTGTTCACCTTGGCCTCTGAGGATAGAACAAGAAGCAATGGGCTTAAACTGCAGCAAGGGAGGTTTAGGTTGGACGTTTGGAAAAAGTTCCTAACTGTCAGGGTGGTTAAACACTGGAATAAATTGCCCAGGGAGGTTGTGGAATCTCCATCTGTGGAGATATTTAAGAGTAGATTAGATAAATGTCTATCAGGGATGGTCTAGACAGTACTTGGTCCTGCCGTGAGGGCAGGGGACTGGACTTGATGACCTCTCAAGGTCCCTTCCAGTCCTAGTATTCTATGATTTTCTATGATTGCACACAACTTTGACTGTGAGAGCCGTGGGCTCCTTCTTCCTCCCATCAAAGCGCGGCTACGGTTCAATTGGCCCAGCCCGCAAATTCTAGGGACGCAGGCGCAGTGAGCAAACCTGCCCTATCCCGGGAGACCGTCTTGCTTACGACAATCTCGTGGCCCACTGGGATGAAGAAGGGACACTCATGCGGCCCACTCACTAGCCTGGGTTGCCCATTGCTGAACCAAAGGGATCCTGTCCAGATTGACAGGCCTGGAATTTGATCTGCTCCTGTTGACCCCACCACTTCGCTCAAGATCTGACTTCAAAACGTAGGCTTCCCTGCACTGCTTCTAAAAGGAGAAAAAGCCCCCGGTGCTAACAAAGCAGCATGTACCAGCACGACAATAACACACCACTGCCCACAGCAAGCACAGATTTCCCGGGTCACAAAGCCAGTCAGTGGCAGAGGTGGGGATTTAAACCCAGCTCCTCTGTGTGTGAGGGAGTGCCCACAGGGAGGCCAAGCTGCATCCCCTCAGTGACAGACAACTGGCCCACTCTTTTCCTCTGCCCAGGAATGAAGGGTTAAGGTGACAGTGGCCAGGGGCTGGCTGTGCTTTTGCAAAGCTAGGAACTCAATGTACCACCTCACTCATCTGAATTTGCCTGCCAACAACATTTCAAAATCCCAGGCCAGTTTGGGTATTTTCTTAGTGCTGTAATTAACTCCAAAGCCTGTGATTTCTCTGACTCTGGCTCCTCTCAAAGGTTTGAATCCCAGAGGTTTTACTGAACCTGTCTGCGACAGCCTACATCTGACTTTCCGAAGTGCCACATGGGGAGGGAAGGTAGATGGGACAGTTCATTAATTTTTAATCATTCCCCCCTTCTTGCGCCAAGATCGCCTCCTGACTCCCCCTCCCCCAGACAGGCACCCCTTTCTGAGAGAGGCAGATGCATGAGGAATAGGAGTCTATTCTCCCAGCCTCATTAAGTTTTCTTTGAAGGCTGGCTAGGGCGAGGTACGCATTAATTAGAATATGGCTTTAATTACCCTTCCCTCAGAAAGGTGGGTCTGAATAATTATCAGCCAATTTCTCGGCTGCCTTTTATCTTCCCAGATATTGATTTAGTCTCTACAGTCTTCACATTTTCTCTTTGCTGCTGTAGCCCAGACCTTCTGTTGGAATTACTGCCACTCAATGCCTAATCTAATCTCAATTCTAAATCTACTCTAAAGTGCTGATTATTACCTGACTTCTTCTCCTTCTTCTTCTTTTGCTGGTAAATGGTAGTGGAAATTTACCCTACAGCATTTTCTGCTGATCTCTGAAAAGCCTTTGATATGGCCATTTAATGCAATAAATTCAGGTACCTGTGTTTTGCTGGAAAAAAGTCTGTAACATCCATTGATTTACCAGGGTAAATACATGTGTCACAAAGTATTAAATTCTGGACAGATAAAATACCAAAAGGAGGAACGCTTGCTCTAGTGCCTGCATGTCGGCTTCAGAGCCCTCTTAAATTCTTACATTCAGTTGAAGGGTTGCTAAGGATCCACATTCTGCGCGTGTTTGTGTGTACAGCTTTATAAACCTGCTCGAAATGTTTCATGTTTTTCTTTTACTTCGGAAAGTGCAGGGTTTATTTTTCTTTAATTTGTGGGGCTCAGCCATTCTCCTGCAGGGTTGGTAGCCAAGGACTGTGCTAGGGTTGGAGACCCATGGTGCAATGAAACGGAACCAGCTAAGCTAGACTGGCCTAGCTGCAAAAGCAAACAAACCCCATCAGTGGTAAATTGTAAATGAGGTTTGTAACAACAAACCTTTCCATATTCAGAGGCTGAGGTGACGTGAGCAACACAGGTTTGGGGTTTCGCAGATGGCAGTGGTTCTCAGATTGGTTCCTGGACTGTTGCAATGCACATTGTGTATGACTGTACTGTGCAGTGGCTGTTCAGAGAAAGGGAAAAGGGCCTTCTAGCAATGCCCATTATGGGAGAGTTTCATAAGTTCATGTGGTAGGGAAACAGAAGGACCTGAGAGCTGCTCTTGTGTATGCATAGTTAATGCAATAACGAAGCTGACCACAGGCCTGCTGTGTACTGACTCACCCCACACGGAGCCCCCTCCTTCTGAGATCCAGAGGGGTATTGTGGGAAAAGCACAATTGCCCCATTGAAATGGCTGGAGACCTCCTGGTACAAGAGAGCTACCTTGGACAGAGCGCTGGGCGGGACCTGTGCTCAGTGAGTCCTATTCCTGCTCCCAGAGGCAGCCTTGTTATGGAAGCCCATTCAGATACTTATCAAGCACCATCTTAAAAGCAGTAGGGTGAGCTGGCTGCCCCCTGTGGAGGCCAGGCTAGAACTTCCATCCTCTGGTAGATAGAACCCTTCTTATTTCCAGCCTGCGCTGGCGTCCACTTGCATGGGATGGTGCTAAGGTGCCACGTGGAATGTGGACTCCAGCCTGTGGCTTCAGGGTGCTTGTGGATGATGCGGGTAGGAATGTATGCCACCCCAGCTGTAGGAGCTGGGTGACACAGGCATGAGCACAGGGCAAGGGAAAGGCAATGGGTGCTGTATTGCTACATGAGCCCCACCTGCTGGCTGCTTGGAGAGGGAGCGTCACCATCCGACATGGCTCTCCAGAGCTGGAGCCCTGTTCTGAGCCAGCCAGGGAGTGTCCCAGGGCTCCGAACATAGAGACTGTGGTCTCTTCGGCGTTGGGAGATGCTGGGGTGGGAGTTAGAATGGTTCCCCCCAGATCCGTAAGCAAAGCGGGCCCAGTGACAGGGGGCATAAGCAGGGAGGACTGTGGCCTGCAACGTGCGGGAGGTCAGATGAGATGATCATGACGGTCCCTTTCTGGCCATAGAGTCTATGCTTCTAGGAGACCTTTGGTTTCACTGGTGCGGTGCCTCCTTAGGGCAAAGTCCCGCTGTGAAGGGAACCAGAGATGAGCTGGCTAACCAGAGATGGGACAAACTAACAGCCATTGCAGGCTCTGCAGAGAGGTTTGCAAGCAACAGACAGTAAAATTCCCAACCCCAGCACAGGGGGAGGATGATGCTTTGTCATTCCCTGCTGCTTGCCATCTGACCCTCCTCTTTTCGTGGACTCCCACGCCTTCCCTGGAGTGGCACTGTGCTGTGGTGGGAGGGCGTGGGAGTCTGCTGACCCTCACTGCTATGCTGGGGGAGTGCTTAGAGGTACTTGCATTGGCCAGGCCAAAGAGCAGAGGCCAGACGAAGAGGCCAAAGGGCCAAAGGCCAGAGGCCAGACGGAGAGGCCAGGCCGAAGGGAAGAGGCCAGCAGCCCACTGGCTCCCTAGAGCACAACCTATCCTGGTAAAACAGTGACCTTCTACAAACACAATGGGGACGCCATTCCAGCAAACTGCTCAATGGCCCAAGTGGATGGAGCCTTGCTTATCCGCTGAGCAATTGATTTTATTTAATTTTTTTGTTTAAAATATTTTTACCCCGCCTCTCTATTTAAAATAGTCGAGGTGGCTTAACAACATTTAAAAAAACACAAGACAAATATATATAAAAACATTTAAAATATGAGACAATGTCTGAGTGTGGGCAGGATTTAGAGAAAGACTCGTTACCGCTGTTAAGGTAGCATCTTGACGCTCCCATCACAAGCCGGAGCCCCTGCTAGGCAAGGAGCTGTACACACACAGGCCTGCTCCGAAGTGTGCTTTACAAGCACAGGATGGTTAAGCCAGACCTCCCTGGTAGGGAGTGGGTGAATATTATCACCCAGGGGGTAAACTGAGGTACGGAGGAGTTGGGTGAGTACCTAAGGTTACTTTGCGTGCATGGCAGAGCTGGAGATACATACAGGCATTCTATTGCTCTCCCCCCTTCCTTCTTATGACACAGACCCCTTTATTCTTCTTCCAGGGGCAGAAGTGGTCTGGGGACCAGAGTGCTAGCAGTGCGGCTTTGCCAGCTGATGAAACGCTCCGCTTCTGTGCCCAGGTGAATTACAGAGAGAGGCTCCAGTGTGGTGATAGTGTCCAGTTAGCGGCAGTGACGCTCCAGTGCTGCTAGGGGGCAGCGCACCCCCATCAGCGGGCGTGTGTGTGAGTCAGAGTGAGAGGGTCCGGCGACCGAGATGAGCGTCTGAGCCAGAAAGGAGCAGTTCATAAAGCAAATTCACATCAGTTAATTTATAATTCCTGAATTAAGCCATTCATTAACGTGACCTTTATTAACGTTTGCACTGTGGCTCAGTTCAGTACAATCTCGCTTCATCATTAGCGGGGGTGGGGGGGGGGGCGAAATTCATTTGCTTTCCTTTTTTCTCTTTTCCAGCAGGCAGTGAATACACGGTTCAGCAATTCCTGACTGGAGCCTGGTGCAAAGTGATGCGCTGACCCCCCCCCCCCAGCCTGGGCTAGAATCACAGCTGGGCTAGCGCCACTCTGAGCAAATGGGTTGGCAGTGCTGATAAAAGGGGCCAAACTGAGAGCCCTGGATCCAGAAGCCCAACATTTAGCCACCAAGCAAACCCGGGATGGGCAGAGCTGGAGCCAGAGAATGCAGGGACGGAATGGATCATACCCCAGATACCTCTACCCTTTCTGGGCAGGGCTGGCGTGCATGGGGGCTGCCGGAGGGAAGCTTACCGGGCTGTGCTTTGGTGGCAGGAATCAATGACTACCATCCCCACGGAGCCCTGTTTTAACGGGACCGTTCCTATTCCTTTTCCATCTGCGACAGCGCAAACTGGAGAGGCACAGAGCCAGCAGGAAAAGCACCCAGGTTGCTGCGTGCATATCGGACATCACCCAGAGTTCTGGCACATCAATAGCATGGTATTAAGGGGGCATTTAAACAGGTATCAATACCTGGCGCAGGGACAGGAGTTGAGTTTGCTCCCATAGTTAATGGGGATTATTCCTGCATGGGGGGTGAGGGATGGCAGTGTGACAAAGCGGCATGAGCAACAGATGGTCTGACAGAGGCTTGGGAGCCAGGAACACCTCAATTCCTGTCTTAGCTTCGGCATTGAGCACGCGCCCATTTACCATCTCTTCCTCAGTTTCCCCACCTGTAAAATGGTGATCACAGCATTCCCCTGCCTGCTTGGCCCCAGAAAGGCTGCAAGGATTGAGCCCTATAAAGTACTTGGAGGACGTGTGGACTAGTTATGAGGGCGCAGGACTGGAGGCTCTGCCACTGACTTGCTGTGTGACCCTGGCTGAGTGACGTATTCTTCTCCAGGCATGTCTACACTAGGGAATTATTTCGAAATAGCTAAATTTAAAATAACTCCCAAAAGAACTATTTTGAAATAAGCTTATTCCCCAAGGAAAGCAGGAGTGCAGATTTGGAAATAACCAACCTGCTATTTCAAAATAATGGGCTTGGAACTGTGGATGCTCTACTTCTTATTTTGAAATAAGGGGGGTTATTTTGAAATAACTCCCCAGTGCAGACAGGGCTCTGTGTCCCTGTCTGCCCATCTGTCAGGGAGGGGTTTATACTTCCTATCCTGGGGCTGGGGTGGGGTGGTTCATGGAGGGATATTTGGAATCCTCAGATGAAAGAAGCTATTTGAGTGCAGCGTCTGTGAGGCTGGAAAGCACTAGCTTACTTGACTTACTGCGTTGTCAAGGAGAGACGGAATGTGGGGCCAGGGACAGAAATATCTGCATTAAGTGCTGGCAGAAACATCGACTTTTCCATTTATATTGAAGAAATGTCATGAAAAGCAGAGCAAGGAGTAACACTGGAGCTGTGCCCATGGGCAGCAGCTTTCCACTGGCACATTAAAGGCACCAACCTTATCCCTGGCATGACGCCGCTGCGACTAGTGGCATCACCCCTCAGGAGCACTTAGGTGGATAGTTTTGTGCTGAATGCCAGGTGCATCAAATGGAGAGGAGACCTGGGTGCGCATCGTTCATATCCATGTGCGGGTGGAGCTGGCTTATGCTCAGAGAAAGCCTAGAGAAATATTTGGCAGGGTTGTTTTTTTTTCCCCAAAAAATTATTTGACAAATGTGGCTTTTAATTACTTGCTCAGCTCTTTGAGCGATCCCCTGGTCCTTTCCATTGTGAAGAGATGAGAATTGAGTGGCCTATGTTCCTGCACCAACCACCCACTGTGCAGGGTGTGTTGGGGTGGAGAGGCCGTGTCATGGGCACGTGGATTTCGTGGGTCTGACAGAAACACCCACGTCTGCGCTAGCTTACACTGGGGCTGATCAGACCACAGAGCTGGAGAGACATAACTGGTTCTCTGAGAGCCCCCGACCTCCTGCACCAAGCAGGTCTCAGTGTGAGGTAGAATCTGGGCCAGAATATTATGGTGCCTTATAATGCCTCTTTCTGCACTAGGAGACACTAGTTGCAAGGTCCATGCTGAGGTATCGAGGGCTCGGTTCCCAGAAAGTCTGGTCTGGGCACAGTGATGGACTTGTCATGCACAGCAGCTGGACCCAGACCCAGAATAAAGCAGATAATACTTGGTCCTGCCATGAGTACAGGAGACTGGACTAGATAACCACTTGAGGGCCCTTTCAGTCCTAGACTTCCTTGATACTCACCCCCCAAATGTAGGCCAGGATAAGCCAAGATTTGCCTATTAGGCTTCACTGGAGGTTCCTACCTCTGTTTCCAGCTGTGTGTTGTTCCAGTGGGCTTACTCAATGAAGGACAACGTAGGCTGTGGAGATGGGACTCCCTTCCAAACCCTGATGGGGACCAATGTTCCTTCCCTCTAATCTTTTCCATCCATGTGCTGATTTGTTCCATTCATGCGTGGAATATTTTCTCCTGAGTGGCCACCCAAGCGCCCAGCTTACTGGGAACACTGATGGTGACTCTGGGAAGTCAAGGGCGGAGGCACGGCGCTGGCCCTGGGGATAGGTAAATACAGGACTTCAGCTTGCAGGGCTGGCAGGCTGGGCCTCCTGCTTGGGATGGACTCATTTGTCTGTGGCTGTCTCACCCCACACCAGCCTCAGAGAGCTCTGGATTGAAGCAAGCCGAGCCTGAAGCAGAGGGGTGCCCAGGGCAGAGAGAGTAAGGAGCTGCTTTATTTAGTAGCTAATACTCTACTCTTGGCGCTCACCTTGGTGACGGTGCGAGAAAGCTTTGGCAGAGGGGCACTCTAGGGCCCTGATGCCCCAGCTGGACTCTCGACCCGCTGTTGTTCCCAGGAGCTGGAGAAGGGGGTTCGATGTGAGCCGGCGAGTGGGAGTTTTGTTCTGCTTGTCAAACACACACTTCTGTGGAGACCAGCTTTCTGCCAGCAGCTGGCCCTGGGTTCCAAATTCAAGGGCATTTCTGGATCTTGGGAGCACTAAGACAGTCCCCGATTCTGCCTGGCAGTGCCGTCTGCCAGCAGCCATTGTCTGTTGTCCTCCAGGGCTGCACAGGGAGCGGCCTGGAGACCCAGCCCACAGCTTGCGCTCTGCAGCCAAGGGAGCAGAGGCTGTTTGTTGATTTTCCTCCTCCAGCTTGGCTGCCTCTGCTGTTTTGTGACAGTAATTTACAGCTCTTGCCTGAACCATGCCTGGCGCTTCAGGGTGTCAGTTTAGGGAGGAGGAGGGAGCTAGGTGCATTGTGGGGGAGGTTTGGGCCTGGCTGCGGCTGGCAGCCGAACACCCAGCGAACTGGCTGGCACTCCTCTGAGAGGCAGGCAGACGCGCCGCTGCCAACAGTCCAAAGGGTGAGATGGCTCCTACCTGCATCTTGTGGCTGGCCTGACGTGCCCCAGGCATGGCCCCGTTAGCTATGCTGAGGAAGGGGCTGCATGCAAAGCCTCCAGACAGCACGCGGTTCACATGCTGACAGTGCATAGCAAAAGGATCCATCGCAAACATGGGGTCCTCTGGCTCTCCATCCCTCATGAACCGGAACATGCTTCCTTCAGATCCGGGGAGGGCTCTGGCGGGGTCTGTTGCTCGCTGCTGCCGCAGGCCTTCCTCTGCCGCGGGCACCAGGCAGCGCAGCGCTCGCTCAAGCCTGCGTGCCCATCGAGCCTGGAGCTGCCTGTGCGGCCTTGCGGAGGGAGCTGGGGGAAGGAGCCGCCAGGAGTGTGCCGCCAGCCACACCGGGGCCCTGAGAGGAGCCAGGGTGAGACCAAACCGAGCCTGGGCATGTGCAGTGGGAGGGAGATGGTGCAAAGAGCCGTCCCCTCTCATTGGGTCCCGGTGCTGATGCTGGGGGGCGGGGGGGGTGCCACGTGTACTGGGCTCGAGTGGAGATACTCTTTAGCCCTCGGGCTTGCTGAGCACTCACACAAGGAGCTGCCTCTTTGCAGAGCAGCCTCATTGACAGGCTCCCAGCCTGACACCCCTGCTGGACCGACTCTGGGCTACGTAGCTCCTCCTCTGAGCGGGTTCACCGCTTACCCATAGCACCCCTCTCCCCCCACAGCCAGAGAACACCATTAAAGCTGCAAAGTCGAGCACCCAGAGTTAGAAAAAGGCAGAATTAAGGTGGCTTGGCCCCTCGTCCGTATGCCCCATGACAGTCTGTGAGGACATGAGCTCATGCTATTTCCACAGAGCCAGGCTCCTCTCCCTGCCACTCCCACTAGCCTCCATCCAATCTGTTTGCCCCTCCCCCACAGGCTTCCAATCCCCCAGCCCAGCTCTCTGGCTGCCCCTCCAGTCCCATTCGTCCCTCTCCCAGCTCCTTAGCTCAGCCTGCTCCCCAGATCCACTCGTGTCTCCTCTGCATCCAATCAGGCAGCTTTTCGAGCTCAGTAGGGCACCACTGAGCACCCAGGGGAGACAGGCCCCCTAAGCTCAGGCCTGGGGTCTCAACCCCGCCTGTAGCCACCCCAGGCTCAGCAGCAGGGAAAGCTCTGCTCAGCCCCAGCCTGGCGCCTGCTCAGGGCACGTGGAAACACTGGCGATTGTAACCGTGAAGCTCTCGCAGGTACCGACGGAGCATGTCCGAACTGCAGGATTTCAAAGGCTTGCAATGTGGGTGGATTGTCCCAAAGCTGGCACGACGGCCCATCCCTGACAACAACAGCCCCACCCTCCTGCCACCTTTCAAGTCCCTGCTCCAGTACATGAGACGTGGCCAGAATCTTTTAACCTGGGCCAGACACCCTATGGCTTGGGAAACAGCAGGCCAAATGGTGAGTCTGGCAGAGTTAAACGCCACTGAAAACCGCATCTTAGCCTGGGGAGTGGCAGCAGCTTGAACAGCCCGGAAGCGTTCAACTGGCTCAGGAAGGAGCCAATTCACTTTACGGGGACAACCAGGGTCTGATGGAGCCCAGCTGGGCAGGAACAGGCTGGGCTTGTCCCAAGCCAGGGAGATGAGCACAGAAGAGGGTTTGAGGGGAGATGCTGTAGTTCGTGTCTAGGCACGGCGAGGCAGAAAGGGGGAGCTAAAGCCCCCCTGATGGAAGGGGTTTACCCAGAGGCATTTCAGGGAAACAGCAGTGGGGGTGAGACTGTGCAGACCTGGGCTGCTGATTACAAGGTCCCTGGGCTGGAACCTGGAGTGGTGGTGGGCCCGGGTTCTGGTGGAGGGCTGGGTCGTGAAGTCCTGGAGAGCCAGGGGGGACCCGCAATGTGTGCGAGTGACCAAAGGGGGCAGTAGACAGCAGGGGAGCTGATCCCCTGACCCGGCCATGAGGAGACCCACACTGGGTGACCAGCGAGCAAGTGTGAAAAATCAGGACAGAGAGTGGGGCTAGTAGGAGCCTATATAAGACAAAGCGGCACACCAGGACTGTCCCTATAAGATTGGGACACCTGGCTACCGTAGGTGAGTGAGCCCCCATTGCAGTTCTGTCTGTAACAGAGGACCAGAGCATCCCCCTCTCAGTAGCTTTTAAAGGGTGGTAGAGTCCCCATGATGAATTCTAGTTGGGTCAACTGAATCCCTCTGGCTGGCTATGGACTTGCAGCCTCCTCCGTGGGCAATCCAAGTCTTTGCGTGCTGAAGGATTCCCTCATTTAACGCAGCAAACTGAAGCCGCTTTCATCTGGGGTGCTGAATGCAACCGACCGGATATTAAAATTCTTTGGTTTCATTATTGAAGACAATATGTTTTTAAAAGAGTTCTCCCTCCAGATTGCTGTGTCAGGTCCCTAGCTGACAGGAAGTGATGAATTTGTCCAGATTGGCACATCTGAAGTTGCACACCTGCTGAGACCCGAGATGAATTTTTTTCCTGGAATTTAATTATAATGTTTCCTGCTTGTAGTATAATTGGATGACACTTCGTGGCGGCTTTAAATTTGTGTAGGTCAAAACCTAACAGAGCTGGCTGGGTGTTGGTTAATAGATTCCAAAGGCTAAAGCTTTATTTGGTTCACTGAAAAGGATTCACTTTGGGACTGGCAGTGATACAAACAAACAAACAAACAACAAACAACAAACACCCCAGAGGAGATTTGCAAAGCTGGCTAGAGATTTATCTAGACAGTTGGGTGGATAAGAAGTGTATTCAACATTAGAGCAGTAAATAAGCAAACCAAGCCTTAGCCGGGGTATAAAAACCTCCACTTCAGCACTGAAGCCAGTTCCTCACTCTTAAGGATTATGGGAAGATTCCCAGCGGGCGGAGGGTGTGTGTTTATTCCACGTCTTTGTACTAACTGGATCCTGGGGCTGATTCTGGTGATTCTGATGCTGAATGAAGGACATGAGAACATCCAGATGAGACAAAGTCCTACACTAGCTGATGGTTTTTAAGGTGAGCAATTTTCTTTTGTTGTGGAGCCAGGCAACCAAGTTCTTTGTATAAATAATTAAGTATGTTTTTGGCCAGAGAAAGAGCCAGACTGGGTCTCTAGCCCAGAGTTAGGGCTCTCCCCTGGTGGGTGAGCACCCCGCGCTGAGTCCCCTCTCCCAGTGGCTATTGAATTTATTCTGCTTCAGTAGGAGTGAAGGAGGGTGGCTAATCCCAGAATCCCCAAGCCCTGTCGTTTAGGGTGCTTTCTCTAGAGACAGTAGATGTGAATTCAAAGCCTTCCTCTAAATTGGGCAGGGGTTATTACCCCGATAACCTGGCTAAAGGTTTGAAGGGGACTTCCAACCCCTCACTTTTTGGAGAAGACGACAGGCACCATGTGGCCAGCGGGGAGGGCGGGGGGGGGAGAAGGACACATGCGTGTGAAAACCACGTGTACACGAAAAACTTTATCTTGGGGTAATTTTTACCTTTGACGGCAAGGTTCCCAAGGGCACTGTTAGTATCAGTAATGTTACATATGGGCACCAGGTGCAGAATCAGAACAATTCATGCAAAGGCGTTTCACCTACATGCACTTGGATTAAGAAAGAGGCTTTAGGGGCTGCAGCCCAGAGCCCCAGGCTAAGGGGCGACTCCTGCAAATAGATCTCCAGGCCCCCAAAAGTGCAAACCTTTTTGCATGGCCCCCTTAGCCTGGCGACCCGGGCTGCAAACACTAATGTCACTGCATAGCTAGGAAGGCAGGGAGGAAGCATCTTCGCCCACTGCCGTACCCCTGCTGGGAGAAGCTCTGTCCCTGTGCTGCCCTTACCGGCAGGCTCCACCCACACCAACGGGAATCCTGGCCAATAGGTGCTGCGGGGCGGTGCCTGCAGGTGAGTGCAGGACAGTGCGTCCTGCGCTGAGCCATCCCCCACCAAACGGGAGCTGCCCCAGATAAGCGCCCTGCACCTCAACCTCCTGCCCCAGACCTAAGCCCCCTCCTGTAACTTAACTCCCTCCCAGACCCCCCCACCTGTATCTCCAACCCTGAGCCCCCTCCTGCACCCAAAATCCCTAACTCCTTCCTAGACCCCACACCCAAGCCCTGAGCCCACTTCAGCATCCTAGCTCCTGGCCAGATCCAACACCCCCATGAACCTCTTGTCCTCAGCTCCCTACTGCATCCTAAACCCCACATCGCCAGCCCCATCCCAGAGCCTGATCCCCCACTTGGAGCCCTCACCCCCTCCCACAGCCCAACCCCCTGCCTCAACCCACATCCCTCTCCCACACTCTGAGCTCCTCCTTTTTGGCCCTACCCCAGAGCCAGGGGTCCCCCACAAAGTCCCCGGGCCTTGAGAAGAGTTAATCCAGCCCTGACTAAGAAGCTGCATAACCTCTCCATTACCCAACCTACTTACTTTCTTTCATTGGTCTTGCCCAAGCCAGACTTATTTATTTTTAAGTCTGGAGTTCAGGACCTCATTGATTTTTTAGAGGCATAATTGATTTAATCCTTTGCCTCATTTACCAACATGCTTCCTCTCTAATATTCCTCTTGTACTGACAGACTTGTAGTAGCTGCGTCAGTGCCCTTGCCCTCTTTGGTCTGTGCTCGCTGGCTGGGATGGGGGCACTGGCTCTCTTTTCCCTGCACAGCCGTATGGGCTGGATTTTCACAGGAGCTCAGCACAGGCCGTGGGTTCTGACTCAGCCTCCTTGAAAATCTGGGCCTCAATTCAGTGTCGTCATGGGAGCTGAATATTGGTACCCAGTTGCGGGTGCCAAACACCTGATGAATCAGACCCAATGTGAGCCTTGTCTGCATCTGGGAGGTTTTTACTCAGAATTAGGTCGATTTTAATCAATTTGACTGTGAGGGGCTGATTTCATAAGTGTGATTTTGCTGGTCCCCACTAGGACGCTGTGCTGTGTGCTCTCCACACGGCTCCAGCCGGAAATGAACAGTCACAAGATCCCAGGGCCTGTCCTGCTCACTAGCAGTTCCAAGTCCTAGCCAGAGCATTCTCAATGCAGCACTCTGCCACGTGGAGAACAGGGACTCCGAAATACAACACACAGTGTTTGCGCTGCCCCTCATTCAAGGTCTGAATTCCCCCTCAGCAAGGGTGAAAATAACTTACACATCTTGTAGGTCCTGTCCTATCACAACCTGCCCCCCACGCCCTCGGTGCGGTGCGTATCTTCTTAGGAGGCATTTGTTTCACATACTTTTCTCCTGTAAATTGTGCACCTGACACAACAGACTAATCTATATTTCAGCAAGAGGCTCTGTCTTTACCATCTATTGAGTGAGGCCCAGACAGTACACTTACGTCACATCAGATCACCTGACAAGAAGTAAAAACTGAAACCTGAACAGGATTTGTCATGTAAAATAGCTGCAATTAAAGGAATAGCTCTGATTTTTCTGTTATTAATGCACTTTCATTCCCATTGGAGTGTAGGGAGGCTTAGGACAGGGGCCTGGGTGTGTATGAGGGAAGGGCAGGGGGTAGGGCGTGTGTAGGGGGCTCAGAGCAGAGGTGGGAGGTGCAGGAGGCTCAGGGCAGGGGGTTATGTGTAGGAGGAGGTGCAGAAGCCAGGCATGGGGGTTGTGGGGGAGAGTGTGGGTGGAGCCCTGGGGCCAGGTAACCTTACCTCACCACGAGGGAGCAGTGGGCCGTCTGTTTGGGGGCACAGCTGTTGGGAAATCAGCAGCAGCGTGAGAGATCCCCCGGCTTCTGCCCAGGGGCTGCGGGTTACGGCGCATTCCAGGGACGGCACGTAACCTGCTTGCTGCCTCACCTGGCTGCAAGCGCCCAGTTGCCAGCACCAGCTTGCGGCAGTAGGAGCCCGGCTGGGAGGGCGCATCACACCCTGTGCCCCAGCAGGCTCCGAGCAGCACGCTCAGCTGGCCATTTAAATAGTGCCCCGGCCGGACTGTGTCGGAGCCCAGCCAGCCCTGGCCTGAGCAGCGCACCGGTGCACGTCCCCTTTCCTTTCACCTCTGCCCCTCGGGCTTTACCCCACGCACACAGGCGTCGATTTTAACAGCGCTTAAGGGCGACGGGCAGGGGTGCCACACCACAAATGCGACCTGACGCTGATTACGTCGACCTGAGCTCATCCCGTGGACCGGCCCTAAGCACGGACACAGAATGGAGGCTTCTGGGAACTTTTGTGCCCTAGAGGGCTCCATAGCACCCCCGCCCAGCTCTCTTTCTTCCATGCCCCTCCGGCACCCACAAGAACCTCCCTAGGGGGGAGCCCAGGGGTTGGTTTCCCTCCGATTTCCCGCCTCATTCTGGCTTGCGTCCCTGCCAGTGGGATGTCAAGTCTAGCTCCTTAGCAAGGCTGAATCTTATCTGTCATTCCACTGACAAACTTGGAGCCTCTCTAGGAAGCTTGTTAGCAGCTGGAGACTGGCCATGCAAGAGCCTGAGTCTGGAGCTGCTGCTTGCTGTTGGAAAGCACAGGGCAGCAGGGAATTCCTGTGCGTGAGCTGGGGGCTTTAACTCTGCAGTAGGAGGGGAGCGAGCAGAGGGGGATAAGGAAACATTTGCTAACAGCAAGAGGCTGGTGGCTCGGGAATAAGCTCCCCAAAGGACAAAGCATCCAAAACTGGCTAGCTATAAACAATGCTGGACAAACAGGGTGGAATACACATTAAAAAAGGGATAGAGAATAAGATGGAGAATATCTTATTGCCCTTATATAAATCCATGGTACGCCCACATCTGGAATACTGCGTATAGATGTGGTCTCCTCATCTCAAAAAAGATACACTGGCATTAGAAAAGGTTCAGAGAAGGGCAACTAAAATGATTAGGGGTTTGGAACGGGTCCCACATGAGGAGAGATTAAAGAGACTAGGATTTTTCATCTTGGAAAAGAGGAGACTAAGGGGGGATATGATAGAGATATATAAAATCATGAGTGGTGTGGAGAAAGTGAATAAGGAAAAGTTATTTACTTATTCCCATAATATAAGAACTAGGGGCCACCAAATGAAATTAATGGGCAGCAGGTTTAACACAAATACAAGGAAGTTCTTCCTCAGACAGCACACAGTCAACCTGTGGAACTCCTTGCCTGAGGAGGTTGTGAAGGCTAGGACTATAACAGGGTTTAAAAGAGAACTAGATAAATTCATGGAGGTTAAATCCATTAATGGCTATCAGCCAGGACGGGTAAGAAATGATGTCCCTAGCCTCTGTTTGTCAGAGGGTGGAGATGGATGGCAGAAGAGAGATGGCTTGATCATTACCTGTTCGGTTCACGCCCTCTGGGGCACCTGGCATTGGCCACTGTCGGCAGACAGGATACTGGGCTGGATGGACCTTTGGTCTGACCCACTCTGGCCGTTCTGATGTTCTTATGAATCTGGTCCCACTGGGGCTGTGCACCTGGGTACTGTGTCAAGTCCCTTTGAGCCTTTCCAGAGCTGAGCTGCTCTGCTGTGGGCTGTGACCCCAACTCGGTGCCATTGCTGGAGGAGACCGGAGGGTCTGACCCAGCAGGAGAGGGTGGTGGGGCACCCCAGAAGTCTCAAGGAGATCTCTGTGACCCAACCTGCCACAACATCTCCCTGAATGGAGCAAATTCTTTTTTGGATCCAGTGATACTTTTGGCCTTTATAAGATTCCCTGGTAGTGAGTTCCACAGGTTGACTGCGTTGTGTGAAGATGTAATCAAGTTGCATTTTTTTTTCCCGCACTCAATTCGTATGGCTCCATTTTGCACCCTCTCCAATTTTTCAACATCCCATTAAAAATGAGGACATAAGATCTGTCTGTAGGATTCCAGCACGGCTCTCACTAGTGCCGTACCGAGGTAAAATTGCCCTGGGAGCTCATGTTTACTTGTCTGTCCATGGTGCTCCCTAAAACCTTTCTAGAATCACTTTTTTTCAGGCAATCATCTGATGTTTCTTGTTCCTAGCTGGGTGACATTGCATTTGGCTGTATGAAAACACTTTTGGAGGAACGAGCCTAGCTTACCAAGCAATCTCAGACTGCCCGCCTTATTTTTAACCGCTCTGCAAATGTCTATGCAATCCATAACCCAATTAGCTGATTTTTAGATTTACTCCCAGATGATTGTGGATAAAAATGTTGGATCACGTCAGGCCCCCGCACCAATCTCTGTGGAATCCCACGAGAACGATCTGGCCTATGTGATTCCCCAGTCAGAGTTACTTGTTGACATCGGTCGGTTCTCTAGCTCCTCCTAATCCATTTAAAGAGCATTTGATTGGTAACTGATCATTATTTCCACTTCTGTTGGGTAACTGACTCGTTCAGCAGGGATGAGTCTTTCCCCACACCCCAGCAACAGAGACGGGGCCTCCTGCCTCCCTGTCCCATGCTTGTGCCCCAGAGGAAGCTGGTTCCTGATCTTCGAAGCATCCTCTTTGATTTGTAAAGTCTTTGGGGGCCTTGCATGCGCATGCCTTGCTGCTAGAATTGAGTAAATATTGAATAATTTATTCAGCGATCAGAGACCAGAGAGCCCTGCAATTACATCCCACATCCCTCTGGGTCTCTTTAAGATCTGGGTCAGCTGCTTCAGGGTAGCTTGTATTTCCCAGGGGTGCAAACAGGGCAGAATGGTCCAGTACGCCATACCAGGCTGTCTCTAGCCAGTAGGGTGCTCCAGAAAGACACAGGAGCAGCAGGGGCTGCCTGGAGGCCTCCAGGGCAGCTGTATCGCTCCCAGCCCTTCCACATAGCCAGGCCCACCGTAGGGAATGGGGGAGGTGGCAGGGGGAGGGGGCAAAGTGGAGGAACTGCCCCAGGGTCTGGCAATGCTAAAGGGGCACTCGAATGCTGCCACCACTTCTGCTCCGCATGGCTCTCTAGACTGCGGGGGGGCTGGCTGCACCCGGCCCTGCCCTTGCCGCCCCTTCCGGGAGCACGGCCAAGGGCCTGGCGTGGCTGTCGGCTCCACTGCACACAGCGGGACGCCTGCGTCTTCTGTCCAGAGACTGTACAGCAGGGAACAAGGCGGGGGCAGGGCTGGGGTGGTGCAGCCGCGCTAGAGGAGCTTCCAGTGTAGCAGTCAGACGTACTGCTCCTTTCGCTGCTGCGGTCCTCCCCACCCCTGGGAATAGTGCGTGGCCCCAGGCTGGGGTGGGCAGAGTCAAGGGAGGAGTCATGTGGGGAGGTCACATGCCCCTCCGCTTCAGCATGTGGGTAAGAAATGAATTCTCCCTGCACCACTGGTATTCCCTGCCCTTGATCTTAGCTCCTGTACGTCCGTAAGGGGGAACGCGGGCTACCACCTTGGAGACTTAAGGCTACACATTCAGTGGGTGGCCATGCTAGCCTGCCATCAGAACAATGAGTTATGTCAGACCTCAGCACCCATCCAGCTTGCCGGCTTCCTAGCTGTACCCACGACCAGTCTAAAATCCACTCTGCCCCAAAGCCCTCTCAATCTGGTGTGTCCACGGAGAAGTCAGAGCCTTTTGTGCAGGGTGAGTGAAGGCCCAGTGACCAGCCCTGGCTGCGAATTTAAAGCGGCCGTGGGGGGACCCCACCACACCAAACAAGCACGCTTACATGTGGCAACCTAGCTTTTTGGGTCCCTCTTTCTCTGCTGCTCTGCTGGCAGGGCTGGTTGGGGGGGTGTCGTGGCTCTGTTTTCTCTCCCTATTGGTTTTGCGTGTTTGTCATGTCCACTGTGATGGAGCAAGTGGCAGCAGTGGCAGAGCTGTTCTTGGCCACGGGGGGCGGCGGAGGCTTGAGCTCATCCTACCCTTGTGTGGCAAGCGATGGGCAGAGCCTGGGAGGCTCCTCTGGGTGCTTCCATTGGCAGTGCTGCAGGAGAAATCAAGGATCAGGCCCATGAATGCCCACAGCCTCCTGGGACACGCCAGCAGCTCAGGTTCACAGATGCCCCCTTGTCCTGTTCCACTCCTAACCTGTCGCTGCCCCCGCCCGACTTTGTCACAGGGTGGGTGGGTTCCGCACTGTGGATGATGGACCTGAAGACAATGCAGCAGAGCCCTGATCTAGGGTGACTCCCCCCCGTGCTGCATGAGGGGGTGCTGTATGTATCCCAGCCTGGCTTCCTCCACCGTGTGGCTCTCTACCCTGGGCGAATGGAGTGGATACGGCCATAGAGCCAATCTCGGCTGTCCCCCTTTTCTGCACAAGGAGGGGGAGATCTGTGGATGGAGGTTCCCTCCCATTGACCTCCAGTTATAAAGACCTACAATAGCAATAATACTCCCTAGGCAGGTGCTGATTGCTGTGTTTATTGAATGGCAGACCTTGAAAGTCCATGGCACAGGCCATGACAGTGCAAGGTTACGCTATGCCTCTCCAGTCCATATACTCCAGCGATGGCCCATCCGGGGGAGGAAAGGGAGAGTCAGGTCTCCATTACCAACCCAACACTTGGCCTGTGCTGAGAATGGCAAGTAGGGTGCAGGCAGCTTTTCTTCCTCAGCTGGGCCAGGGTGCCCAGTCCCACTTCTGATGCTCAGGACATTCAGTCGCAAATCACTCTGGCTAGTTTTGAACCAAAGATGTAGGGTGCTTTTATAGTACAAAAAATCCCACAAAACCAAACAAACCCACCACCTCTCCCATGGGAGCCTCAGAGCCCCGGGCTACTGCCTTGGGCCGTTCCTGCTTGGGATGGTGCTCAGCCTCTGAAACCCCAGCTCCTCACCGGGTCTTTTTCGCAAGTTAGACATACCCGTGGAGGTCAGAGCCCCCTCCCCGCAATTTGAGCCACCTGGTTCACCGGACAAAGGGGCAGGCTGTATTAACCCCCACTGGCAACAGGCCAGCATCTCCAGGAAGCTGAAGAGTCTTTCTTGACCCAGAGGACTCAAATTCACACGTCCCCAGAATGACAGCTCCTCAGCTGCCCAGGCTTCCTAGCATCATGGTGGGGCCTTTCAGGGGAGCGTGCCACCTCCTGTCTCCCCCACGCCACTTCCTGCAGTTCTCTCAGGAAACGGGATGGCTCAGCCATTGCCACGGAAGAGGTGAGAGCGGAGGCAGCTGCAGGTCATGACCCGGCACACAGCATGCTGGGATGGTAGGACACTAGCAAAATTAACAGCCTCTACCTGCAAGTGACTACATGCAAATACATTTCTTATGCACATTTAAGTCTCCAGGGCTTTTTCAGCCTCGCATAGCTGTTCCCCACTAATTAGTTTATTATTATATATTGTTCAACCTACTGTGCCTCCATTTGCAGTTTGCAGCAATTTCCCTATTGAGGTAGCAAACTTTCCTTGCAATTAGCCCGGTGGGCTGCTGAGCTACACTAATAAACCTCTCCTGGCTCTTCCTCTTCATTAGCAAAGTTGCACTCGAGGAGTTTTTATGGCAGGGAAACTCACAACTCCAAGTGACGGGTGCATGATTTTGGAAGAGCAGCCGTTGCCTTCAGCAGGCGTTAATGCGCTGACCTGCATGTGCCTGCCCTCATTATTGTCAACTGCTCTGCAGAGGAACACATGAAAGAGGAAGGGAATAAATCCTTACCATGAGCTGCTTGATTGTCGGGTGTTCCTCTGTCTCCCTGCCTGCGGCAGGCTCCTTATGCACAATCTCGACACGGATATCGTTCTTAGCTGAAACCACACCCTTCAGATCTAAGCAAAGAGCAAGCAAGAGAGAAGATGTTACTTGCGTGCTGGGTGTGATTATTGATAACGAGTGTCACCGTTAATAGACCCCACAATGAAGAAATTGACTGTCTCAGTGAGGTGTTCTTTGTTTGCTATCTGTAACTGGGGAACTGCAAAATATTTGGCAACCATTAATTGAGCTTTGACAAGGTACTTAAAGTACTATGCAGAGGTTGATTAGTATCCCACTGAAATGCAGCTCTGAGGTAGAGCATAGTAGCCACTTAACAACTCACAGCAACGCTGCACAGCTTTTTGACACAAGCAGTGATGAATTATAGTGTGGACAGTTGAATGTAACCCTTTAGATCAAGTGGTGAAGGCCTGCAGAAGTTTCTAATCTACTAGTCGATAGGCACTTCCACATTCCTCCTTTGAAATGTACAGGAGCTGCCGCTGGGGCTCTGGTACAATTCAAAGGAGGAATGCGGAACTCCCCGTGCAGCCCGGGCCAGTGGGAAGTCCTGCTGACTCCCGGCTGCACAGGGGTGTGCCTGCTTTGAAATGTACAAGTGTCCCCAGCGGGGGCTCTTGTGCATTTCAAGGTCACAGCGCCCTCATGGAGCCCGGGGTCAGCGGAGGACTCCCAGCTGATCCTGAGCTCTTTGCGGCATTTCCCCAGCTGATCCCAGGTTCCACGGAAATGCTGCACAGTGCCCAGGGTCAGCAGGGGAGTCCCCAGCTGACCCCGGGCTCCATGGCAGTGGGCATTTCAAAGGGGCAGCCACTGCACAGCTGATCTGCAGCTCAGGTGTGCGACACTGCCGCTTTGAAGTATACCTTCTTCGCCCCCGCCCCTTTGCTGCCTCTATCTTATAGAAGGAGCAAGGGGAGGGAGAATCCACTAGTCGACTGACTATCCGATAAGCATTTGCTTATCGGATAGTCAACTAGTCGACTAGTCCTTAACCTCCTTACTGACAATACCGGAGGCCCTCAATAGCTCACAGGATTGGCCTTGGCACAGAAAGGCCAGTGGGAACACTGGAGATAATTAGGATTTTTAGTGCTTGGTGAATCTGTTTGGCAATTTTTTTTAGGTGAAAAATGCAGATTTGGGCCAAATGAAACAATTTGTGAATTCATGTGCAATTTGACCAGCTGTTTGGGTTTTTTTTTTTTTAAGCACAAGGCTTTCACCTCCCCAACTGAAATGCTTCCTTTTGACATTTTTAAATGGACGTTTTAAGCTTTTCAATATGAAATGGACTTTTTGTTTGAATTTTACTTCACCTTGATTGAATTCCCCCCGCCCTGAAAAAACACCTCCCAGATACAAAGACATAATATAATTGGGGTGGGGAGCAATAGCGATTAGATGTGAAACAAATTCAGCCTGTGATTTTTTTTTGGTATTTCTTTTGGTTCAGCCACTGACCTAAAGCAATCAGTTATTTGCACTGCTCTAATGATAAGCCACAGTGTTTTCCATCCCTGGATCTCAAAGCACTTTAACCAGGTAGCTAACTTGACCCTTGATGTAGATGGGGAAACAAAGGCACAAAGTCATGAAGTGATTTTTGCCCATGGTCATACAACAGGACAATCTCAGAGCTAGGACTAGAAACCTGGTCTCCTGGCCCAGTGCCTGAGCCACTGGGCTATGCTGTGTCCAAACAAGACAAAACTGGATTTTACCATGTTTTTGTGACAATGTTCAGGCCAGCCCACTGTGCAGTGTGACTGATTTTTTTCCTTACGCTAACAGGCTTGGACCTTACTTTAGTGGACTTATCCAGCTGAGAAGCATGCTTTAGATCCACACTGGAAAGACATAGCTAAGTTGGCCTAATACCCAGTGTAGGCAGCACTAGAATTCTTCCGTCAGCTTAGCTCTTGCTTCTTGGGAGAGGTAAATTACCCAGAGGGAGGGGAAAGCCCCGCCCATCACTGTAGCTAGTGTTTACACTGAAGCGTCACAGCGGCTCCGCTGCAGCAGTTTAAATGCAGACATGGCCCGAGAGAAGTGAAACATATTCAAGTTGTCCAGGCCTGAGGCAATTCACCCTCGAGCGCTGTCGTACTTCAGGGTGCAGTTCCAACAGTAAGGGTTTGTGTTATCACTAAGCCGTGCATCTGTGGGTGTCTCACAGTTCTTTACTGCTGTCGCTCCCAGCCTGGGCTGCTCACAGCCAGCTTACAAGCAGTTAGGTCCCACTCCAAGGCTACGTCTACACTGCAAGGTTTTTGTGCAAAAATAGCTGTTTTTGCGCAAAAACCCGTGGAGCATCCACACCTCAAATGCGCTTTTGCGCAAGTAAATCAACAGTAAAATGGCAGAAGAGAGGGCTTTTTCTGGAGTAGGCAAACCTCCTTTCACGAGGCATAACTCCCTTTTGCGCTACAGCTAGTGCACAAAAAGGCAAGTGTGAACGCTCCAGAGGGGTTTCTTCCACAAGAAAAAGCACAGGTGCTCTGTTGGCCGTCAGAGCTTTCTTGCGCAAGAACGTCCATGCAGTGTGGACGCGCTTTTGCGCAAAAGCACATTGCTTTTGTGATGTGCTTTGAGGTGTGGACTTGCTCTTGAGCAAGAAGATTTTGCGCAAAAACTCTTGCACAAAAGGCTTCTTGCGCAAGAAGCCTGCAGTGTAGATGTAGCCCGAGTGTCTGTGTGCTAGACCGCCGTAGTTCAGCAGGTCTGACCCCAACAGCTTGGCTACAGCCCCACTCTGGTTTTCACCAGCCTAGGTTACAAACAGCAAGGTGACCCCCCCCAACACACTTCTGGTTTGAATTCCACCCTCACCCCCTCAAAAAAACCATATGCCCTGAAGAGTCCAGCCCTCACCCGGACCACTCCAAGAAATTGCAAGGATCATTGTTCCTTCAAAGACACCTGAGCAAGTTACAGCAACATAGCTAGGCAAATACAACTTTCCCCTCAAACACAGCACTGACTTGGTTTATAGTAAAAAACCAAACCAAATTGATTGAAAACGTCGAGGTGAGTTCAAGCTTAAGAAATGCCGATCGAAACAGTTACAATTAAAACAAAACAAAATAGGCTTTCTAGTGGCTAAGACTTGACTTAAGCTAAAGCTTTGTTCAAGGCAGATTTCTTGCCAAGGCTGGCTTTGTCCCCGCTTGGATCTTTCACAGAAGCATGAGGGACTGCTTTCCCTTGTCTTTCTTAATGAAAGATCTTTGCCGGAGCAGCACTCTCACCTATATTCAGTTTCCAGACACTTCAGCCTCCCAGCGTGGCTGGAAGACTCATCTTGCTCAGCATGCAAGAGCTCTGCTCCCTTGTGTGTGTCTTGTGACGGATGCCAAAGATGGCGTCTGGTTTTGCTTATATCTTCCAAGGTTCGGTGAGCTTGTTTCAAAAGGCAGGAGAACTACAGGTTATTTTCACCATTCTGTGGGCTTCCCATTCCCCTGTATGTAAATCGGGCTACTGGTTTGAGTTCACCATGTCTGTTTTACAGAGGAGACAGGTAATAGCTGTGACATTCCCCGCTCCCTCACTAGTTTGGGAGAGACTTGTTTCTCCCTTTGTTTGGACAAAGACACTAAAGCCTAATATCAACAAGTAGGTAAATCCTTTTATAGCGTCAACACATACGGTTTATGACTCTATTAACCACTAGTGTGTCACAAGCTTTCATAAAATACCTCATGCTATACACTTTTATAAGCAATTGATTCAATTGCTTATCCCTTGGGTGTTATAACCCTGATAAACTTTTTCTTCCCTGCTGGAAACTGTCTCCTCTGCTTTTTAGTTTTGTTTACCCACTATATTGCATCACAGAAATCAAAATAGTTTAATTCAGCTTTTGGCGCTGTCTACACAGCATGAATTCGAAGGAAGTTTACTCATTCCCTTACGCCTTTTGAAATGAGGGTTACAGGAGTCAGAGGGCATGTCTACACAGCAAGGCTAAAGCCAAAATAAGCTACACAACGTGAGCTACTTCAATTGCGTAGCTTAAGTTGAAATAGCTTATTTCGGCTTTTGGCGCTATCTACACAGCAGGAAGTATGAGTTAGAGCACTCTTCCTCTGACTTCCCAGGAGTCAGAGTTAGAAGTCCTCCAACTCGACATTATTTCAACATTATGTCAAAATAACTGCTTGCTCTGTAGACCCGGACTATGTTATTTCGGAATAATGTCGGTTATTCTGAAATAACGCTGCAGTGTAGACATAGTAGGAGAAAGAAGTCCTCCAGCTTGCCATTATTTTGAAATAAAGGCTTCTGCAGACATACTCTTTGTTATTTTGGAATAACGCTGCTGTGTAGACATACCCTTCCTCTTCGTATAAGGAGGGTTACAGGAGTAGGAGTAAGAAGTCCTCCAGTTTGACCTTATTTTGAAATAAAGGCGTGTAGTGTAGACACGACCTATGTTACTTTGGAATAATGCCAGTTATTCTGAAATAACACTGCTGTATAGATGTACCCTAAGAGTATCTTTGGAAGCTCAGGGAGCCCAGAGGACTGGAGAAAGGTGCTATGTTTGCCTATCTTCAGAAAGGAGGGGGAAAGGCCAAGAGAGTTAGGCTACGTCCAGACAGCGGCGCTATTTCGGGATGCTCAAAGTATCCCGAAATAGCAATTCCGCATCTTTAAAAGCGCCCGTTATTTCAAAATATATTTCAAAATAACGGGCACACTATTCCGGCATCCCTGTAACCCTCGTTCACCGAGGGTTAAGGGACTTGTCGAAATAGCGCTTTATTTCGAATTTGGCAGCGTGTAGATAGCGCCAAATTTTGAAATAAGCTATTTTGAAATTACCTTGAAATAAGCTACGCAATTTCCATAGCACAAATTGCGTAGTTTATTTTGAGGTAAGGGTGCAGTGTCAATGCACCTGACAGACCAGTGAACCTAATCTAAATACCTGGAAAGATATGGAATAAATTATTAAACTGTCAGTTTGTTCAAACCTGGAGGACAATACGGCTATTTCTACACTGTGGAATTATTTTGGGATACGGGAGGTATCCCCAAATAGCTATTCCGCGTCTTTTGAGTGTACCCATTATTACGAAATATAACAGGCTTGCTATTCCAATGTCCCTGTAAATCTCATTCCACAAGGGTTAAGGGATGTTTTGGAATAGCACTTTATTTTGAAATTTGGGTGCTGTGTAGACAACGCCAAATTTCAAAATAAGCTATTTCGAAATAAGCTACGCAATTTGCGTAGCACGAATTGCAGAGCCTATTTTGAGGTAAGGGTAGACGCACCTTAGGTGACATGGAGTAGCCAATATGCACTTGTTAAGACCACATCATGCCAAACCAAGCTAATTTCCTTCTGTCACAGGATACTCAGTTGCGTGATGGGAGGAAGAAGTGGATGTCAGCGTTCTGGACTAGCAAGGCTACAGACACTGTCCTCAAATTAGGGAAATCATGTCTAGATGAAACTACAGTAAAACTCCAATAGTCCAGCATCGAATTGTACGGCACTCCCGATAGTCCGCCATCAAAATGGCAAGAGCCTAGTGAGTGAGCTTTGGCAAAAAACGAGTCACACGGCAGCAGTGGCAGCAGCTGAACCGAGCGAAAAGGGTAAAAAAGGGTTAAAAAAATTAAAATATTACAGTATACTGCATACAGTATGTACAATAAAAAGGGTTTAAAACACTTTGGCTGCGTCTAGACTGGCATGATTTTGCGGAAATGCTTTTAACGGAAAAGTTTTTCCGTTAAAAGCATTTCCGCAAAAGAGCGTCTAGATTGGCACGGGTGCCTTTGCGCGAAAAGTGCTTTTGCGCAAAAGCATCCATGGCCAGTCTAGATGCGATTTTGCGCAAGAAAGCCCCGATCGCCATTTTCACCATCAGGGCTTTTTTGTGCAAAACAGTTCTTCCCTGTCTACACTGGCCCTCTTGCGCAAGTATTCTTGCGCAAGAGGGCTTATCCCTGAGCGGGAGCATCATAGTATTTGCGCAAGAACACTGACAATCTTACATTAGATCATCAGTGTTCTTGCGCAAATTCAAGCGGCCAGTGTGGACAGCTGGCAAGTTTTTGTGCAAAAGCGGCGGCTTTTGCGCAAAAATCTTGCCAGTCTAGACGCACCCTTTATATATAGTATATACTGTACACAGTATATATATAAAACCAGCTTATAGTACTTCCTGATAGTCCGGCATATCCAATAATCCGGTACCACCTAGGTCCCAAAGGTTCTGGATTATCGGAAGTCTACTGTACTATAACCTGGGTGCACAATGCACATCAGAGTTATCATACTCAAACAGGAATTACCAACTGTTTGCTGTCAAACTGGGAGGACCTCAAGTGGGTGTGTCTTGGGTCTGGTACTAGTCAACATTTTCATTAACAATGTGAACGACGGCGAGGAGAATAAGCTTAAAATCCGCGGGTGACACAAAGTCGGGAGAGGCTGCAAGCACTCTGAAGGTCAGGATTAGAATTCCGAGTGATTTTGATCAATTGAATAATCAGTCTGGGATCAGTGAGATGACAGTCAATAAAGGCGAGTGCAAAGTACTTTACTTGGGAAGGAAAAATCGAACACACAACTACAAAGGCAGGAGTAAGTGGCTAAGGGCTTGGGGGCTACTGTGGAGCACAAATTGAGTCCAAGTTAGCAGTGAGATGCTGTGTTGAAAACGGCTAAGAGCATTCTCCTGTGCATTAACAAGACTGTCATAGGGAAGACACAGGAGGCAATTATCCTGCTACTCAGCCCTGACGAGGCCTCAGCTGGAGGACTGTGTCCAGTTTTGGGCACCACACTAAGAAAGATGGACAGTAAACCCTAATATAAAGTGCATTTATACAGCACATTTTTGACATCATACAATTTTCCTTTAGTGAAATGTTTGGGTTGTGCCTCTGGGGGAGGTATTTTGGCATTAGGGAGGGTGCTCAGGTCAGGAGACTGAGGTGCAGGATGGGGTTCGGGGTGCCAGGAGATGCATCCAAGCAGCTAAGCCCACTGCCCCTGTCCCTGTTGTCGATGCTCAGGAAGGGACAAGAGCAGCACACGGAGCTGCCTAGCCACACTGTTGTCAGGAACTGCAACCATGGGGAGCTGTCTGAGATGAGCACCCCTCTCCCCGGATCCAACACCCCAACTTCCTGCTCTGAGCACCTTCCCACTTCCAAACTCCATTCCAGAGCCTACCCCTCTGTGCCCCGAACATGTACAGCTTTGCCATATCTGGGAACATAACCCTTTTTCCCCCATGTATTCTTCAATTCATATAATACATTTTTATGTAATACTTGCTTTTCTAGGAATGTATCTACCACGTTATATAAGAGTTTATTTTACACAATTTAGAGTGAGTCTAGAGGAGTGCAACAAAAATGATAAAAGGTTTGGAAAACTGACTTATCAGGAATGTCTGAAAGAACAGAGCATGTTTCGAAAAGAAGACTGAGGCAGGAACTAGGAACAGTCTTAAAATATGTTCAGGAGTTACAAAGAGGATGGGGATCAATTGTTCTCCATGTTCATGCAAGGTAGGTCAAGCAAGCAGTAACCGGCTTGATTTGCAGACAGGGAAATTAAGGTTAGCTATTAGCGTTCTAATGGTAAGAGCAGTTAAGCCCTGGAACGATGTACCTAGGGAGGTTAGGTTGTGGAATCCCTATCGCTGGCGATTTTTAAGATCAGTTCAGACCAATACCAGTCAGGGATGGGCTAGGTCCTGTCTCAGCAGAGGAGGGTCTCACAGCCACTTCCAGCCTGACATTCCCAGGCCGAATCCTGGAGAAATGAATTTTCTGAAACAGGGCAGACCCTGTCCCTACACAGGCCAGTCCCTCCCTATTTTTTCACTGTTGATTAATTTTCACAATGACAAAATGTGCTAGAGTGACAGGAGTGGGTTCCGAAATCTTCAGCCCACACAACAAATGCATCTTCTGCCCTGCCCTGGATGGGTCTTCACTAGCAAGAGAGCATTTACATCTCCTTGGCTTGTCCCCCCCTTTTGCAACTGCCAAAAGGCTGCTTCTCATGGGGACTTACTTGTCCATCGTCACTCAAGAGCTCTCAGAATTTTTTGGCCCCTACGAGACTGGATTTGAACCAATTGCTAAAAGGCTCCTTAGTCTAGTACCTCCTCCTTCAAGTCACTCCATCATTCTAATTATACATCGCCTTTTAACCCTCTGCTGACAACCCAGTCCTCTAAATCCAACCCTCACTCTATGCCCCACACCCAGCTTACGCTGGCACTCAGGTAAGTCCTTATAAGCACAGCATGGAGCGTTCCAAGCCCTGGGAATGATTTTGCTCTATTTTTTTTTCAGTTGTGGTTTCCTGTAGCTTCCTTTTTGCTGTCCCCGAGTAAGAATAATGTTCCTCATGCTGAAGCCACAGCATTCAATCACAAGGAAAAGCCAATTACTACCTCGTAGAGCCCTTTCTCGGGGGATTATCCTTAAATAACTTGTGGCCTGCTCTTGTCATCAAAGACACAACATGGGATATGTATTAAATGAGTTTCAAAGAATCGCCCCAGGGTAGCTCTCTGTCTCCTGGACCTGTAATTTGTTTGTGATGCGATTTGCTGCTTCAGTGTAAGGCAGGAACTGGACTTGTCTGCCCCAATCCCTGCTCCTCAGGCACGAATGGTCATGAGCTGCGTCAGGCTTTTCCTGCTCTCTGGAGAAGAAATGTCGTCTGATGAGCAGATTTCAAAAGCACCTCAGCTCTGCCTCCGGGAAGCTCTGACGTCAGTACTGGGTCACCAAGCACCTTCCACGGGGAGCAGCGCAGGATCAGTCTCTGCAGCACACTCTGTTATTGTTTTAAATGATTCCTCCAAGGATCCTTCCCTTCGTCTCCTGGTCTATGCTATAAAGTGAGGATAGTGCAGTTTGTCCACCTAGCTACCACTCTTGGGGAGGTGGGGTATCTGCCAACAGGAAATCCCCTCCTGTCACTGTAGTGCAGGGGTGGGAAATCTTTTTTGGGTTGGGGGCCACTGACACACAAGTGAGAAGCAAAAAAATAACCAAAAAACCACACCTCTCACTGATGTGGCCCCTGACTGAGAAGCAGAAAGTCACTCCCAACATTCTCCTCGCACACCCGAGCCCAGCTTAGCAGATTTTGTGTGCGCCAGCCCTTCGGTGGGGCATCAGGGGGGCTGGCATGCCATCAAGGGGGAGGCCCTGAGCCTCAGGGAGGCTGGATCCAGGCAAGCCAGGAGCCACATCTGGCCCCTGGACCTGAGGTTCCCCTCCCCTGCTGTAATGCGTGTCTACAAGGCAGCTCTCAGACTTGCCTCCGGAAGCTTTTGTTATGCGTCATGCAGGTTGCAGGGCGCCTGAGGAGATGGTATTCGCTACTCAGCTTCCTTACCTCAGTAATCTCCCTGGAGAAATTACTAATGAACTCAGGAAGCTAAATAGCCCATACCCACTCCTCAGCTGCCCCAGAACCTGCATGGGGCATAATAAATAAAAAATGTCACCCCCAAGCCCTGGAAAGAAAGGTCCAGTGTCTGTAGCAGTGCCGGGGGAGACTAAGCCTCACCTGGTTTATCCCAACCACCCATGCGCTGTATCATTTCAAGCATAGACAAGCCCTTCCTGTTAGGCTACATCTACACTACATGCTTCTTGTGCAAGAAGCCTTTTGAGCAAGAGTTCTTGCACAAAAACGTCTTGCGCAAGAGCACGTCCACCACACCGCATGGACACTCTTGCGCAAGAAAGCTCTGATGACCATTCACAGAACGGCCATCAGAGTACTTGTGCTTTTTCCCATAGGGGTTTCTTGCGCAAGAAACCCCTCTGGAGCATCCACACTTGCCTTCTTGCACAATAGCTGTAGCGCTAAAAGCAGTTATGCCTCAAAAAAGGAGGTTTACCTACGTCGGAAAAAGCCCTCTGTTCTGTCACTTAACTGCCCATTTAATTGCACAAGAGCTCATTTGAGGTGTGAACGCTCCACAGGTTTTTGCGCAAAAACAGATGGTTTTGTGCAAAAACCTTGCAGTGTAGACATGGGAATTACTGATGCTATTCAGCTGAAATCTGTGTGTCTAGCCCATGGTATTTTTGCAAATTTCATCCCATTGTCCATAGTTTTAACCCCTTGGATCACCCTCTACACAGATGCCTTTCTCCCTTCTCCCATCTTGCTGTGTACCCTTTTCAAATGCTTACATACAGTTATAGACTCGGAGATACAGCCCTCCAGATGCACACACCTTCAACTGGGCAACTGCAAAGTACATGCAAGAGTTAGTAAAATGACCACTGCTCCCTTAGGGCATGTCTACAGAACAGTGTTATTTCGGAATCACCCTCCCTGGTGCGCGTCTACACTACAAGCCTTTATTTCGAAATAATGCTGAGCTGAAGGACTTCTTACTCCGGCTCATGTAACTCTCATTTTATGAGGCACAAGAGTGCAGGAGTGGCCTGAGGCTGGCTGCGGCAGCTGGCGCCCTAGGTGGAAGGCACAATCTGCGCCCCCGCCTGCACGGCCATCAGTGGCTGTGACGTCATCATGGGGCGCCCCGGCGCCCTGTGACGTCATCATTGGGCGACCGGGGCCACGGCGCCCTAGGCAACTGCCTAGTTTGCCTAGGTCCACGGGCCGCCCCTGTAAGAGTGCTCTTCCTCCGACTTCCTGCTGGGGAGGCAGCGCCAAAAGCCAAATTAAGCTATTTCGACTTAAGCTACACAATCGATGGAGCTAAAGTTCCGTAGCTCATTCCAACTTTCGCTCTGCTGTGTAGACGCGCCCTTACAGAACAATTTTGCTCTGTAAAAATGACATGTTAAGGAGAGAAAGATCCCATGTCTAATGTCCCTCACTGACTCCATTTAACTGTGCCCAGTTTACAAGATTAATTGTTGCCAGCCCTAGAAATTATCCCTGGGATCTGAGAGTCAAGCTGGTTTTTTTCTTTTGTATTATCACCAGTATGAAAGGTTCTACAGGCTAACTTCTGCCCCCATTGACCCCTGTGAAGGCCTAGAGCCTTCAGATTTTGCCTGCTGGGTCATCTGTGAGACCCCCACCGCCTTCAGGTGTAAATGATTGGAATTTAGTACCCAATTCTGTTGATGATGCCCAAAACCAAATAGGCTCCTAGGGTATGTCTAGACTACATGCCTCTGCTGACAGAGGCATGTAAAAATAGGCTACCCGACATAGTCAATGAAGCGGGGATTTAAATATCCCCAGGTTCATTCAAATAAAAATGGCCGCCACGCTATGCCGGCTCAGCTGATTGTTGGCACAGCGTGGCAGTCAAGATGCAGATCAGTCGACAGGGGAAGCCTTTGTCGACCGCTCCTGTAAACTTTGTTTCACGAGGCATAAGGGAGTGGTCGACAAAGGCTTCCCCTGTCGACCGATCCACGTCTTGACTGCCGCGCTGTGCCGACGATCAGCTGAGCCGGCACAGCACGGTGGCCATTTTTATTTTAATGAAGCCGGGGATATTTAAATCCCTGCTTCATTGCCTATGTCGGGTAGCCTATTTTACGTGCCTCTGGCAACAGAGGCATGTAGTCTAGACGTACCCTTAGTGACCTCTCCCAGCGCTGAGCCTGCTTTGCCAGGCTAATGGAAGTTCAACACAGTGCACTGTACCTCTGTCACTACCAGTCATGATCATGGACAGGTTATCCAGTGCCCTGTACCCAGGAGCCTCCATCGTGACACCCAGGGCCAGATTTTCTAAAGATGTCAGACCTCAATGTTGACCCAAGTTTTTAACAAAATCTGCCCATTTAGTATGGGAGCGAAAAGCTTTTGAAAATCTGGCTCCGTACACTCAGCCAATGCTGGCTCTAACCTTCCCCTCCCGGTGCTGTTTTTGTCAACGAGGAGAGCCAACCTAGCCAACCGTCTCTGCTACCCAAGCATATCCATGAAGCACAAGGGTTGCTTGCAGCCTTTCCTCTGGCATTCTGAGCCGCACATTTCTTTAGCACAACTGCCTCCCACACACGTTGTTTATCGAGAGCCAACCCAACTGAATGGCTGTGCAGCCCCGTCCCTGCACAGCATCTGCTGCCCACGCAGGCCTTAACCCCGCAAAGCTGTTTAAACAAACTGGAGAGCTCCCTTCGTTCTGAGCAGGGAACAGAACTGTTGGAGCAGGTTCCCAGACGGAAGACAGGCTGCGTGACAGATGGCTGCGCAGGAACAAGTGCCTTGCACTGAGCTGGGGCGTTTGATCTGTTTTCCTCATTTATTTATTGATTTTGGATCATGATCTGAACATCTTTTAGCTTTGTCCCATTACAACGGAAGCTATCAAAAGGGAATCTCGCTTTCTGGCTAAGGTCAATTACTTCTCTGTTGGGGCCTCCACCAGGGGACTCTTTCCTAGCTTTGTAGGGGAGCAGGCTCTGTGATCTAACAGAGCTCTTCCATCACTACTTGCTGGCACGCACCAATCCTAAAACCGACAAGAGTCCCACTTAAGAGTATGGGAGGCCCAGGGTTGGGTGATTGGACTTGAGCCAAGTATCTATTGACACACGGCCCATAGTGATTGTATTATCTGAATTCCTCTGACATCATTGGCTGTATCCCCAACACCCCCCACGAGATGGAGAAGTTTTATCACCTACATTTGACAGACAGGGAAACTGAGGCATGGTGCGGTGCTGTGACTTTCCCCAAGTCACCCAGAGAGTGGCACAGCCAAGAGCTGAATCCAGCGCTCCCAAGCGCCGTGTTTTAATCACAACTGCCCACTGTTTCTGGTTTCATGTGAGCAACGCTTTTGATGGCAGGAATCAGAGCCTACGTACCGACCCTATAACAACCAGCCTCAGCACTTGGTCTGCCAAGTGAGAGAAAATTAACATGGCTCCTACACCCCAGAGAGATGCAGGAGACTGAGCTCCTGGGAGGCCTCTCGACTTTGAGGACAAATATGAGGGACAGAGAGAGATGCCATCTTCATCTTAAGACAAGGAGGGAAACCAGCCCTTCATATTTCAGTGGAAGGTCTGAGAGAGAGCTAATTGGGGAGCAACAGCATCTTAAACAAAGACGGTAGCTTCCTAGGTGACACGTGTTTTCACTTCTGTGCACCTGTAACCATCTCTGCCTTTATTTCTTGTACTTGGCTTCACTTAACCCATGTTCTGTTGTGAATAAACTTTTATCTAAACCTACCCAGGGATGTGTATAAAATGGAGGAACTGAGAAGTCCAGACAAGCTTCTGGGTATGGTCTCTTAAAGGTGCAAACCAACTTTATTATTTCTCGGAGTGATCCCGGAGGAGGAGAAGTGATGACGATTTTGGGGAGATGTGGGACTAGTGGTGTATGAGGGTCATCCTGCCACGTGTGCCCAAAGCAGGCGTATGGGGCTGTTTTAAGGTAGGCAGGCTGCTGAGGTCAGAAGCACTGACCCAGGGCTACACGGCGCAGAGATACGCAGGATTCAGCATGCTTGTGCTGGCTGTTGGGGTCTGGACTGGGACCAGAGCAGCGAAGTATTAAAGGCGCTCAGGGTTACAGGCAGGCAGTGACACCCCCCTTCCCTGCTCTGAACTGTACTCCAAAAGGCAACAGACATTCATGTGGTTTTTGTCATGCCTCTTCTGGGGCCAAGATCTGAAGCCCATGGAAGGTTTGTATGCTCAGAACCGGTCCATTTACTGAGGTGCCAACTTGAGGCACTCAAGTTTAAATCATTCAAGCGCAGCAGCAGTGCAGTCCCCCTGCCCTGGTTTTCCCTACCCCACTGGGTGTGGAGGTCAGAGCAAGTTGCCCTGTACAGCCCAGCTGTGCCGTCCATGACAACAACTTTGGGGTGCACCCCACGGCTATTGAGAATAGGCCTGAGACCCATCAACTTGTTTTACTCGAGCCACCAAACTGTCGCCCCCTGGTGGAGGCTTTCAGACATACCCCTCTGGGGGGGCCTATCTACCCTGGGATTGGAAGGTGTGAGCACAGCAGGGGTAGATGTACTCAGCTTCCTATAGCGGCACTGATCTCCTGGCACCATAGGCAGCAGCTGCTCAAGTAAACACCCCGGGTCCTGCGGGGCGGGGGCTATTACTCAAGCTAGCTAGATCAAAGTGAGCCTACAGCAGCTGTGATCCCAGTTCCTGAATGTAGTAAGAGGGTGGGAAGCACTGGAATAGGTTACCGAGGGAGGAGGTGGAATCTCCATCCCTAGAGGTTTTTAAGTCTCGGCTTGACAAAGCCCTGGCTGGGATGATTGAGTTGGGGTTTGTCCTGCTTTGGGCAGAGGGCTGGACTTGATGACTCCAGAGGTCTCTTCCAGCCCTAGGATTCTGTGATTCTATGAACAGCCCTTCAGGATGCATTAGCAATGGTGAGCTGGAGAAGCGGGGCTCCCGGGCCGAGACAGGTACATCACTTACTTACCTGGCTACCAGATCACCATGCTATGTGAGCCCTCTTTAATGTTCTTATCCTCCGTGCTGTTATCCCCAGTGTACAGCCAGGGTGTGGAGGCACAAAGAGACGAAGGTCCAGATCTCCAGAGGGGCCACGGAACGCCATAGGCGGAAGGTGCCTTAACACCTTTGAGGCTGTGGGCCAAAGTGAAGCTGTTCCCTTGCTGAAGGTTATGAGGAATCTCTGCGAGCCAAGCTGACCTACCAAAGTCCAGAAAGCCCGACAGCAGGCGACTCTGGCATACTATTCAGGGAGAGCAGGCAGTGCCAGGCCAGCTGCTATTCTAACTGTTGTAGCCTCTGAATAAGTGGCACTTTCAGTCTCTGGCTTTGCTTCCCACTCCAAGCCTTGGCACCTCCCTTGTATATCTGATCTATCATCATCGCATTCATGTTAGAGTGCATGGCCCGGAAAGAACTGCCACCAGCCGGTGACAGCAATAAGCAGCGTATAATGAGCCACATGCCTCCGAAAGAAACTGTGTGTGCGTGTCTATGGAAAAGCGATGGGCCAAGCGTGGCCGATTACGTCCGACAATCGAGGTGCTAACAACGGTTTGGCCCATTTTCTGTCAGGCTGCTTGAAACATGTCGCGTTGCCGAATGATTCACGTGACACCGATCTGGCTTGTCTCTGGTCAGCTGGCCCACCAGAAATCCTTACCAAAATGCAGGATGAATGACTGCCCAAGATGTCATTTGCTAATATCTGCAAGAGCGGCTGATGGGGCTTGGGAGAGTTCACACCCAGACACCATTATGGCTCTTAACACTACACATGTTTCTGCTCAATGAGGCCAGCCATTTGTTACCAAATCCAGGAGGAGTTGGGGCGCTTTGATTCCTTCGCAAACAATCAAAAAGGAAAACCAACTGCGCTTCACTGGCATCTAAACAAAGAGCTTATGAACAGCTTTGGCTGGGCTGTTTCTGTTGCAGAGCCCCTACAGTTGGAAGCGCTGTCAAGGACTGCTTGTTCTCTAACGGTGTCTTAGATGCTCAAAACAATCATGCTCCTTTCCCAGATGATCCTTTTTCATTTCTCCAACAATCGCGCTTTAATTTCGCTGTGCTTTTTTAATGAGGCAACAAGATCCCGAGCTGTTTACCCCTTCATTCCTCTACCTGTCTTTCATGTCGTTTAAATTTATATTCCCACTGCAGCCAAGCATAAAACACCCTAGGCCCTTCATACACGCGAGAGACCGGAATTTCTTATTATGAGCTTGCATATTTTATACTGATAGAGTGAACTGAAAATAGAGTTTGGAACACACGTTGAACCAGCTCCTCATTCAGAAGCTGAAACAACCAATTTTTTTATCCTGCCTGTGTGACATAACCATGAGTGTACAGTGGCCTAGGTGTGGGAGGGGTTTGCCTTCCCAAGGCGCCACGCATGGCCCCACCCACACTCCGCCTCCAGAATGCCTGCTTTAGGTGTTCGGGGCGGGGGCGGGGGGACTGTTGCTACCCCCAGCGTCTGCCCTCCTGGTGCTCTGGGGCCCTCCTTCTTTCCCCGGTGCCCTGGTACTGGGGAGACTGGGGCAAGTGTGCACCTGCTGCTTGCTCCCCTCCCCGTGGTTGGGGGGTGCACACGTGGTGCACTGCCCCAGCTCCCCATGGGGACAGGGAGGGGGCGGGGCCTTAGCAGAATGGGCAGGGCTGGGGGCGGGGCTGCTGGTGAGCTGGGGGCTTGCCTCCCCCCGTCCTATCTTCACCAACCGCCCATAGATATAATTTTACCACACGGGCTAGGATAGGGCGGTGGGCGCCAGGGCTCTCGGATTCCATTCCCAGCTCCGCCACTGATTCTCTGAATGATACCTCAGTTTCCCTGTCACTACAGCAGAGGGGTTGTGTCGCTTAACACACAACTGCCAGAGTGAGTTCATGATTAAAATCAACACAAGGGAGATCAGAAGTTGGCCCATTTAAAGTGGGTTCAAACCGTGTCCTGGAAGGTGCCGTGGTCTTCAACGTGCTGTAGCCATGTGGCAGACGGGTTGCCTCGGCGCCAGGCTGCTAAGTTCAATGTAGAATTCCTTGGTGAACTCTCCTGTTTGCCACCTACACGGCATCGCCCCTCGCTCTGCCTGTGTGTTCATCCCTCATGCCGGGAAGGCCAGTACAGCCCCAGGGGTATTGCAGGTTGCGTTCCCTGCAGCGTAGACTGGCCTCAGGCCCCCAAACTGCACCAGGCCAGCAGCTGGCCGAGCCTTTGCTGCTGATGCATTGTGGGTAAGGCCACCACCTCTGCATGACATCTCCTCAAGAGAAGGGTTAGCACAGCTTGTCAGCTCAGAGGGCTGGCCATGGGACAGGCTGCTTTTGCTGCTACCGTCTCGGTCTTGAGCTGCGGGGCCTGAAGAGTTTGTTACCACAGACAGCTTATTTGGCTTGGCTGGTCTCTGATGTCCCCATCGGCCTACGGACACACCTGGCTGGGCCATGGAGCTGCACTCCCCTTTTGTCCTGGGACCCAGGCAGGGAGCAGCCCCTGGGAAGCTCCTGCTACTAGCCCCCATGCTCTCCTTGTGCAGTGTGTGCACAGGTGACCATGGTTTCCCGGACTCGGTCCCGCCCTGTGGTTGTGTGTGAAATGACAGGAAGGGCAGGCACTTACTTCTCTGCGAGCGTGCGCAGCAGAACGCTACGATGGTGGCCATGAGCACCAGGAACGCCACGCCGGCCCCCACGGCGACGCCTATGATCACTGCCATTGGCACCGACTCTGCAAGAGGAACGAGGGAGCAAATGAAGTGCAGAAGTGACCCGGCACCACCTTCCCCTGCCCTGCTGCCTAACCCTCCTGGCTGCCAGGACCCCCCTCCTGGGGCATGTGGGCTCCCGTGCCCTGGCTTCCTAGCCCTCCTGCCCATCCCCCTCAATAACCAGGCTGCTCTTTAACAGGGAGGGTGATGCACAATGCACGCAAATGAGCTTGATTATAACTTGCCTGTCCTCGGGAGGACACAGGGTGTCAGAGGAGACACATGTACAAGGGGTTAGATATCAAATGTTCCTCTGAAGTGTACAGGTCAAAGACATGGAGGCAGGAAAAACTCAAGCCTCACGGAGGAGCACGTAGTAATTAAAGCAAGCGCCTGGGAGTCCTAGCACCAGCTCTGCCACTGACTCCTCGTGCACCCTCGCACAAGACCGCTCCGTGACTCAGTTTCCCTGTCTATAGACTGAGTGCCAACACCTATTCGCCTCCAAAGAGTGTCACGTGGCTTTAACGAATGAACTGTCTCGAAAGAGTGTAAGCTGAAAAATGCCGGAGAAGGGCAGACTATTCATATGCTTAAGAAAGGGAACTGGAATTGGAAATGGCCACGAAAAAGGTCCCAGGGCCAGGCGGGGTGAGATGCAGAAGAGAACTGGAAACGTAACACCGGGCCATGCAAAGTAACAGCTCAGCTGTCAGGCAGTGCCTGGAGGAGGTGGTGGGAAAGTCCCCAAGAATGAGTTAACCCAGCATCCATCATTCACAGCCGCCACCTATTTTACAATCCTGCCTTCCCCGTACTGCTTCTCAAGCCTGGCACCTTTCTTGAGAGCCCTGGAGGCATGTGCTAGAGCTCCCATCAAAGTGCATGGATGCTGTGCAGAGGGTGGGGAAGGGAGAGACCCTGAGTATGGGGCGAGCCCAAACAAGATGGGCCACAGAGAGAGAGAGGCCAAATGCACATCTCCATGCAGGGCCTGTATTCCTGAGCAGGGACTGGAGTAGCCGGGCTGCACGTCAGCCTTGAGCTGCGCTGGCGGAGCTATGTTGGGAGGCCAAGACTGGAAGAGCGGGGTGTGGCTGCCCACGCTGATGGTGCCTCGGCTGGACTCTGGACTGGGACAGCAGAGAGGCTGTTCCGTGGGCCATTCATGCCCATGATGAATTCCTTCTTTAGCTCCCCGCTGGGATGTGCAGCCTGCAGAGCTGATTTTTGGAAGTAGCACCTGCCCACATTTTGCAACTGAAAAAAAAATCATGTTGGGGGGCAAAAAGTTCCTACATTGGCCCCGACACTCTTGTGATGCCATCAAATCACCTCCTAGCCAGATCATCACCCACGCACGTCCACTGAGCAGCCTGTGCCAATATCGCAATTCTGGCACATCGTTATTTCTATTTGACTCCAGGCCTGAGCCAAACCTGACTAAAGGCAGAGGAAGGACTGGGTAAAGGCTTGTCTAAGGAGGGGGGAGATCACACGGTGATGGGGACTTGTGTCATACCGCACCACATGCTCCTTCCGAAATGAATATCACTGGGGCTCCCTGTCCCTTCTGGAGACCTCACCATCAGGGATCACGCTGCCTTCTCAGCAAAAGATGCTGTGTGTGCTGCTAACTTAACTAGGTTAGTCCCATGTTGGACACTAGCTGCCTGCTCTTGTCAGACAGCCTGGCAGAAGGCAGCAGAGGGCACGAGGACCAGCAAGGCAGCTTGGAAATTATTGCAAGAACGAACGAACCAGGCTGGTAGCAGACGTATGGCCCTTTCTTTCTGCTCTTTTGAGAGAGGGCCCAACAAAATGATGGCCCCTGCTCACCCTTCCCTGCGCCCCTCAAACCAAGGCGTGAGCTGGATCCAAGGCTGGCAAATGGTCCCCAGAGCCAAACAGCAACCTGCCAAGGCTGATAGGTTGAGACAGGCATTCAGACCCGCAGATGGAGTCCTTGGGGTCTCAGTGTTTGCAGGCAGCCCTGGGCACCACGCCTTGGTGACAGAGGGCAAAGCGGGGCCATGTGCACAGGGAGCCGCAAACGCCACACACTCTTCCTTTGTCAGATGCTCATGGAAGCCGGAGGCCTGGCTCCCAGGAGTCCCTGTTCTCTTAGGGACTTACAGAGCCCCCGCTTCTGGGGTAGCTGAGCTGTTATTGCCCCCACTGGACAGACTGATGCTCTGAGAAACTAAGGAACTTGCCCAAGGAGTCTGTGGCCAAGCAGGGTCTTGAAGCCAGGTCTTTTCATCCCAGCTCAACCCCTGGGCCATCCTTCCTCCCCACTGGCTGGCCCAGGCGGGACTTGGGCCATTTGGGAGCCAGCCAACTTTAAGACGGACCCTTCCGACTCCATGTAGCTGCTCCCAGCATGTGCCCAAGCTGCCCGTACGGCACAGGGACGGTTACATTTGATAACTGCCCAGGAGACGAGTCAGCCATGGGGCAGCGAGCTGGGGGCTCGTCTGCCTTGTACATCACCCACTGAATGCTCAGCCCCACTCCAGCTGTGGGGCCGGTTTGCCTTGTGTCTGGCGTGAGGAGCGGGTAGGGAAACAAGGCCCTTCGATGGGGCAGATTAGCCAGTTTGAGCTGGAATCACAGCAAGAGAATGAATATATGAAATGCCACCACGCCACTGGGGACGCTTCCTTCTCGCAGCTTCTTTTGTGCGTGCCCTTCTGGGGGCTTTCCCCAGCCACCTCTGCCTGCCAGTGTCACAGCAACGTGGTGATTGTCACCCACTGGACATTTTGGAGTGGTCCCTATGTGAATCAGCCGCTGTGTCGGGGCTGAGGGCTTGTGACATTGCGGGCAGTGGTTGGGTTTGGAGAACGTGGCCTGGACTCACAAAACACCTTCTCTCATTTAAACCTAGCCCTGTCCTTGCCCCCAGAGGTGAGCTCAGCTGTAGCTAAGGGAAGGCCATGCTCTGTGTGAGGACCGGTCAAACCTGCCCAAGCTTAGCTTGGTGACACGAGAAACTTTCATGAGGTAAAGAGTAATGGGTTAAGGTACCCCATGGTTAAGGCAACCCTGTCTGAGAAGCTACACCAACCCTCAGGCTTGTCCAAGTGGCTTGATACCCCAGACCAGTGTTTCTCAACCAGTGGTACGAATCCCCTTAGGGGTACTCGAGAGAAGTCTGGGGGGTACATCAACACAGCTGACAATTGAAGAAAACTGAATTTTTGTTGTAAGTTTTACAGCGCTTTATTATTTTTGTACTTTTTACACCCAAAAATTTCATCGTCTGCCTGGCTACAATTAAGTTGTTTAAACAAATGTGTTGCAATGGTAGAAAAAATTTGTGTGTCTGAAAACTGTAGGTACCGGTGGTACTTATATTTTTTTTTAAAAAGGGGTACTTTACAAAAAAAAGGTTGAGAAACACTGCCCCAGAGCATGACCCCTAGTGGCTTCAGCATTTGAGCAGGCTCAGAGTTGGGCAAAACAATCTTTGCCTAGAGCATCTTGAATTTCTGGCGCTGGCACCGAGCGGAACCTAATCCTCACAGACCTCCCTTCGCAGGCAGTGGGGGGATTAGTCAGTGAAAAAATAAGTTACTTGCTACATGCAGATTGGTTCCGCTCCTGCGGCTCTGCCTTGTAAATGAACAATTCTCCAGGCAGCCTAGAGAAAAAATGCCCCCCCGTTTCACTCTTCTGTGCAAACGGAGATTGTTAACACGGCTGGACTCAGATCCAGAGATTATAACACCAGAACTGACCACTGCGATCACCTAGTCTCCCTCTTCAGAACAGAGGCCAGAGGACTTTCCTGAAGTAATCCCAGTTTGAACTAGAGCTGATCTTTTAGGAAAACATCCTGGCTTGATGTAAAGATGGAGGGCATGGGATCGAACAACAGACCTTTCTGGAAACCCAAGGGAGGTGCCTTAGGGCGAGAGTGAGGGGTTCGCCCCTGACTGACCTGGGTCAAAGGTCACATTCAAAGGGTCAGAGACCAAGCCAAGACCTTATTGCAAATTTAGCAGGGAAATTTACTCGCAGTTCCTACTCATCTAGGAGGGGATCACACACAAGCCTCCCGCTGTTCAGAACCCTTGGACACCTTTGCATGTTCCACTCCCCTCCCTGCAGAAGTAAACAGGACAGAAGGGGATGTCCAGGCAGGGTTGCCCTGCCTCCTTCGTGCCTTTTGTTTACTGGCTGCCGTATACATTTGTGGCAGTTTTCAGAGTGTATGGAGGTGGCTCGTTTCCTCCAATTTCCAGGCTAGGTGGGCCTTGGTAGGGCCATGGTGGTGCGTAATACAAGAGGCCACCCAGGGCAGCCAAGGGATTAGGGGAGACACATGTACTACTCACCATGGACACTGGTTTCCATGGATTGCCCATGTGAGTCTTTGGGTACTAAGGTAGTACGACAACGAGTGTTATGGAAAGGCTGATGAGAAAAAGCCCAGCAGGCACTGATCCCCTCTACATTTTTAAGGTCAACTAGCAATTGGCTACACGACAGGTCCTTGGCCCACTCAATGTTTTAAAGCTTACACTGGCTATCAAAGGCGTATTCCTGTTTTCTCTTTCCTTCAGTAGAGTGGGCCCAGCGATTTACTGTGCGGATTTAGCCTGTTTCTTCTGCAACAGATTGAATCTTTATTTTTTCAGGCATTGTCTGAAATGAGTCAGTGCATGGTTTATGACAAGGCATTTCCGTCCCGGCTTGCTCGCAAGGTGTCTGCTGAGTGTTGCTTCGTGACTATGTAATTTGCTATTCATGCTGCGAGACTGGTCACTTCATTCACATGGCACGGCTTCTGCTCCCTGCCTGGCTGGCTGCCAAACTTGCAAAGAGCTTCCCTGATGGCTGTGTGAACATTCCCAGCAAGATGCCTCCTGCAGGTGCATATTCACATGAGCACCCAGGAGGCTTCTGGCAAATACTTGTGCCTATAAAACCTCTCTCCAAGCTCATGCAAGGACTACAAAGGGATTGCAGGAACCATCCCTGGGTGCATTTGTACAGTCACTGTGTGGATGGATGTTTGCAGCCATTCTCAGCCTGCTCTTCATCACAGAACTGTGTCCGAGATCACCTCAGGGGACTTTGGATGAAAAGACATTAAGATCTGGTCATCCAGGAGACAGGACAGCCTCACCTGGACATCCCCCTCTTTCTGCCCTCTTTACTTCTGCAAGGCGGAGAGTGAAACATACAAAGATGTCCAAGGGTTCTGAACAGATGGAGGCTAGGGCTTGATCCCCCCCTAGACCTGTAGTGTTGCAGGCAAGGACTAGCAACTTTACTAAAGGTTTCCAGCTGGGCTCAATTCTTGATGGAGAACTCACTGAATGCAACCATCCCCTTGCGTGCACCAGGGACACAGGTTGCCCCAGGGCCTTTCAGCACCAACGCACAGTCCCCTACTGTTTGAGCGAAAGCAGTAAAACGCCCTTTGTCGGTAGTGGTAGTAGGCTGTCATCTTCTTGTGGACCAGCCACAAGAGGGGGACATGACGCTCTTTGCCAGGAGAGAACACTCGCAAGTATTGCATCCCAGCCTGCACCAGAATTTGGTGTATAACTTCCCTGCCAGTCCTGTCCAAGGACACTGAGAGGGACCTGCCCTGGAGAACATTATACCCAGCCTTATCCCCACCGACAGCGGAACCCTACCACGACTTGGTTCAGTCAGTTCTACTCCCCGACTCCTAGCCTTCTAGGCTGTACTGTCAAGCATCCTGGAGACCAATGCCCTTCTTAACCCGCATTTCCCTGTGGCACAGCTAACATGCCCACTGCCAGACCATGTCAGTGTCAGCAAAGCTCACCACTTGGCTGGACACTGCTCCTTCTGCATCAAGGGTTCCAGATTGCTCCCAATACAGCCACTGGTGGCACTTTCTCCCCTCCCTCCTGGGCAGAATGGAGGATGGTTACTTCCACCTGCTGAAGCCAGCTTAACGAGCACAAAGCCCTGCTCTAGTCCCCAAGTCCTGCTCCCTTGTTTCCAGTGAGGCCTTGAATACGGCTGCTGAAGCCTCCCCTGTCTCTTTTGCCACTTCTCTAGCACGCTGCTCCCTGCTGGTGGCCAGTGCACAGATAACCCATTGCCCAGCTGTCTACAGCTCATCAGATCGGCCGTGCATGCAGCCTGCACGTTGCTGTCCCCACCCAGGACTCCGACCGGTAGTTCTGGTGCAGCAATGTTACTGAATGAGGCTGCACCTTGAGCAAACGCTTAGGAGTTATTACAGACAGGTCTCTCTCAAGCCAGCCTTTGCATATTGCACCAAATGGCCTTTGAATGGATTCTGCTCATGCTGCAGACATGTCTCACCATGTTCTGCTGCATCCACTGTGTCCATCTGTGCACCTTCACTGCAAAGGCCTGCGCCTTTGCTTAGATGGATCAAGCTTGTGGTTGAGCAATGCACGGGAAAGCCGACGGATTAGGAACATGAGATTGAAGGATGAGCCAGGGACATCCAGGGAGAATTAGAAGAGAGGTTTGGTCAGCTACTGCTTTGAGCAACCTGAATGGGGCATCTTAGCTCATGCAGATGATGAAAACTCATGGTGAAGAGCAGACATCATAGAGCTGCAATTACTTGTTCCTCCTACAGAAACAAGGCATGTGGGTGAGTGGAGAGATGGGAGCTGGGGACACTGTCCTTGCTGGCATCAAGGGAGCAAGGGGTGAGATCCAGAGGCAAGTGAGGGGCTCTTGATGAAGGGGTTTGGTGCTAGATGAGTGAGGTGGCCAGCAGCGGATGGAGCGGCACACAGCGAATGGGAGAAGCTGGCTCCTGGCAGAGACAGCACCAAGGGCTGGCTCTCCTGGGATGGAAGACACCATCACTGACAATGGAAAGGCCCAATGAGATGATCAGGAGCCTGGGATGGCAATGGGTGGCCCAGCAGTGACTGTGGAGAGAGCTGACAAAGAGCCCAGTGCTGAGATTTGCTGACTTGGCAAGAGCAGTGCCGACTCATCAGCTCCAGCCTGGCAGAGAGCCGAATGCAGGTTTCATGGAGCATGCTACGGCCCAGGGAGTGGGGCGACAGAGTGTGCGCCTGCACTCTCTGCCCTGCTCAGCTCCCCTGCTGTCCCCCTACTGCTCATAATGCCCAACTCCCTCCCACTAAGGTGGGGAAAGGCAGCGGCTCGAAATCCTTTGCCTTCTCAAAATTCACGGGTCTCCTCTGTGTGTTTCCCCATAATAATACTTAGCAGTTACATGGAGCGTTGCTTTTGTAAATCCCACCGCACCTCACAAAGGGTCTAAGCATTAACACATGGGGAAACTGAGGTACCACAAGGTCACAGGCAGAGCTGGAACTAAAACCCAGGGCTCCTGACTCCTAGGCTGTGCCTTGCCCACTGGGGCATGCTGCTGCTGAAAGATGTGGCAAGCGCCCTTCCTGCCCTCCGACTGTCTGGCTGGCTCAGGCCAGCTAATGCGAGAAGGAGGCTGCTGAATGCTCAGGCGTGAGAACACAGCTGGGGCGAGTCACATATTCACCTTCAGCTCATGATTCCATACCTGCTTCCATACCAGCTCCTGACTTCATTTCCGTACCTGTTTGAAAATAAAGCAAGTGTCTACAGCCTGGCCACGCCCAGGGGTGCCCGCCAGTATCCCTGAGCAGCCAGGCTCTGGGCTGCCTTAGGACGCACTGGAGCATGGAAGTTGCCTTCAAATAGGTGCCCTCTGCCACCCTAGCCTGAGGTTCCACTGCCTGGGAGCCACCACGTGACACTGTGCTGTAGATGGGCTATGACTTCAGTGTAGTGTAGAGAGACCTCATGGATTTGGCGCCGATGTCCAGCCGGGACAACCACTAGGATGCACCTCTGCTTTCCTACAGGTTCAGCCACAGAGAATCAGCCCCCGGGGCTGGGCTCTAATGCCACTGCCATGTCACCTGCTAGGACCCTTCTCCATCCCCAGCAGAGTCACCCGTGCCCTGGCGGGACCCAACTAAAGCATCCTGCATGGTTGCCCACACCCATGGCCGTCCAGCTCCACTCCATGCATTGTCATGCGACCCTCACCTGTCACCCTGCAGAGCTGCCCACTGGGAACCCGTTCCTTGATTCTGTCCACGGGGACTCCACCTCATTGCCATGCAGAGGCTCTCACTGGCAGATGGCCAGAAAAAAACGCTGCCTGTTTGCATTGGAGGAAGCGCATGGCCAATTCTGAGGGGTTCATTTAGCTCTGATTTAATCTGGATGACAGCCCTGCCCATATAAATCAGAGCGTAATGAGCAATCCACCTGCCTGCCTGGACATTTAATAACATAGACTAGAACTGGAGTCCTTCTAGGAGCAAAACGTTCTCCAAAAGGGCAGACCCCCAGTGTGGGAGCCACCAAACGACTGAGAAGGCTGCTGAATTTGTTCCCCCCTCCCACCCTGGCTGTAGTAGGGTCCGTCCATCTAGCCCTCCCAACATTTGCATTTGCAGGCCAGCCACAGGGCACTCTGCTTAGAGCTTCGAACCCCAGGCTGGCCCAGTCAGGTCTGTGTCCTGTGTCACTGTGTGGGCACAGAGCAATGCGCTGCAATGGCAGGCCCTACACTGTTCCCAGCTTGCATCGCACAGACCCAGCCAGAGCTGCTGACCAGGTTTCGTTAGCAGGTTCTGCCACCGCAACCAAGTTGTGATTTGGGGGCCGCTTTTACGTGGCTGGTCCCGGGAGCATGTGGCGCCCTCTAGCCCTCAGCAACAGCACTGCCGTGTGCAGGGGAGCGGGGGCGCCCAAGCAGCGCACACATCAAGCGACTCCCAAAGGCCTCCTCCCACTTCTGTTTCGGGGGGAGGGCTCAATGCTGAGCCCACGCCCCTTGACCTCCATGAGGACGCAGACTCGGACCCAGACCCCCCCTAGAGTGAGCCACACGAAACGCTACTGATGCCTCCCATCCCACCAGCCTTCCCAGGGCTTCCTAAAACATTCCTGTACACCTGACATCCCCTCCGAGAGCGCCCAGCCCCGATCTTCTGGAGCAGCCAGCCGCTAATTTTCCCCTTCTGGCTTCTAAGTCCTGTCGGTGGCTCCCACCTTGTTCTTTCAGACGGATGATCTCAGTGTCTGAGCCGAAGCTGTTCCAGGCGGTGCAGTTGTAAATGGTCTGGAAATCAGCTCGGACAATGTTGCTGATGGTCAGCGTTGAGATGACGCCTTCCTCTGTGCTGACCGTCTCCACCGTGTAGCGCCCTGAGGTCCCTGACTCCAACACGTTCTCCTTCCAGGACCAGGCCTGCAAATCAATAAGAAGGGTTAGTCTGGTTCATTTAGGGCCTGATTTCTGGCCCTGAGGCTATGTCTACACAGCCATTTTTTTTGGCAGAAGATATGCAAATCATGCTCTCATTTGCATATCTTCTCCTGATACTTTTTGCGGAAGAGGTTTTGCCGCTAAAAAGCCCTGTATAGACGGGGCCATTTGTCGGAAAACCCCCCTTTTTCATAAGCTCTTGTAAACCTCAATTTTGAGGAATAAGGGATCTTGTGAAAAAGGGTTTTTTTCTGACAACTGGCCCCATCTACATGGGGCTTTTTAGCGGCAAAACCTCGTTTGCAAAAGGGATCGGCAGAAGACATGTAAATGAGACCACGATTTGCATATCTTCTGCCGAAAAAACCGGCAGTGTAGACATAGCCAGAGTGTGCACGGCTAAATAACTGGGGGCAGCCTGTGGATTCTAATGTGCAAGAGCAGTGAGTTAGGGGTGGGACTTTCAACAGTGCTTATGGGTATGTCTACACTAGCCCCCTAGTTCGAACTATGGTGGCTAATGTAGGCATTCGAACTTGCAAATGAAGCCCGGGATTTAAATATCCCGGGCTTCATTTGCATGTTCCCGGGCGGGTGCCATTTTTAAATGCCCCGTAGTTCGAACTGACTGCCCGCGGCTACACGCGGCAGTCAGAAGTTAATCCGAACTAAGTCCTTAGTTCGGATTAACTGTTACTCCTCCTCCTCGTGTAGCCGCGGGCAGTCAGTTCGAACTATGGGGCATTTAAAAATGGCGCTCACCTGGGAACATGCAAATGAAGCCCGGGATATTTAAATCCCGGGCTTCATTTGCAAGTTTGAATGCCTACATTAGCCACCCTAGTTTGAACTAGGGGGCTAGTGTAGACATACCCTATGAGACTTAGGAGCATGAGTCTCGCAGAAAGACACAGGAACCTGGGCTCCTAAGGCATTTAGGTGCTTTGGAAAATTCCCCCCTGGATGTTGATGTGCCAGTGGTAAATGCAGAGGCTGTTATTGCCACCCATTACATTTCCAGTGCAGCTGTTTCTAGGTGCAAATGAGGGTCTCAGATCTGGAGATCATGCAGCAAAATACCCAACTTGGGCCTTTCTTGCCCAGTTCCACTAAGGGGAAGCGGTGCAGAAGACTTTACAGCCGGTCCTGTGTTTGCTATACCGGGGGAACTGAACAGACAGCTTAGTTTGATAGTGGAACGATTAAAATACTCTTTCACTATGAGAAGGACATAGCTGGATTCTATTCTGCATCATCAACCCAGCTGTCAGCTCACTCCAGCCGTCAGACTCTCCTGGGCTGGGGCAGAAGGATCCCCGAGAGCTGGATTTTCTGATACAGTTTGTAGCCCTGAATGTTTGGAAAATTCCCCCCTGGATGTTGATGTGCCAGTGGGTAAATGTAGAGGCTGTTATTGCCACCCATCACATTTCTAATGAAGCTATTTTGGCCTTGGAAAGGGTGCAGAAAAGGGCAACTAAAATGATTAGGGGTTTGGAATGGGTCCCATATGAAGAGAGGCTAAAGCAACTGGGACTTTTCAGTTTAGAAAAGAGGAGACTGAGGGGGTATTAGCCAGGGGATAGAAATGGTGTCCCTGGCCTCTGTTTGTCAGAGGCTGGAGAGGGATGACACGAGACAAATCGCTTGATCATTGTCTTCGCTCCACCCCCTCTGGGGCACCTGGCGCTGGCCACTGTCGGCAGACAGGCTACTGGGCTAGATGGACCTTTGGTCTGACCCAGTATGGCCATTCTTATGTTCTTATGTTTGCAGATATGCCCCTGTGTCTGTCTGGGCCCAGCAAGGGTTGATAAATATGGAGCCCCCCCGCCAAGATCTTTATTCCTGCTGCAACAGTGGCTGACCTCTGCTGCATCACAAGCGGTGGGGGCATTCTGTGCTGGGATGGGAGTGTGATGAAAGACCTGGTCAAAATGTTCACTGCTAGGATGTTAGCTGCACTGCAAGAGGCAGAGCTTGTACAGCGCCCCGTGTGGCAAGGCAGGGTGGTGATCCCCCACGTGCAGATGCGGAACTGAGGCCAGGGAGGCTAAGGGCTAGATTCACACAGGATTTAAATGCCCTGCTATGCAGTGGACATCACAGCTCGGAATCAGATGCCCAGGTGCTGCATGCATGGGGGGTGGGCAAGTTAGGTGCCCTAAGAAAAGGATCCTCTGAAGCCAGCACGATGAGTGGGAGCTGCCAGGCCAGTCAGGAGTGAAACGCAGAGGAAAGCTGCGGGACTCAAGGTTCAGATTCACAGAATCATAGAACACTAGAACTGGAAGGAACCTTGAGGGACCATCAAGTCCAGTCCCCGGCCCTCACGGCAGGACCAAGCCCCATCTAGATCACCCCTGATAGATGTTTGTCTAACTCGTTCTAAAGTATCTCCAATATTGGAGGATTCCACAACCTCCCTGGGCAATTTATTCCAGTGTTTAACCACCCTGACAGGTAGGAAGTTTTTCCTAATGTCCAACCTAAACCTCCCTTGCTGTAGTTTAAGCCCATTACTTCTTGTGATATCATCACAGGTTAAGGAGAACAATTTTTTCTCCTCCTCCTGTTAGGTACTTGAAAGCTTTTATGTCCCCTCTCAGTCTTTCTTTTCCAAACTAAACAAGCCCAATTCCTTCAGTCTTCCCTCATAGCTCATGTTCTCTAGACCTTTAATCATTCTTATTGCTCTTCTCTGGTACTTCTCCGATTTCTCCACCTCTTTCCTGACATGTGGTGCCCCGAACTGGACACAATGCTCCAGCTGAGACCGAATCAGCGCAGAGTAGATATCCACAATATGTGGGTGCCTAACTCCACTGGTCTGGGCCTTAGGTGCTGGAACAAGAGGCCAGAGTCAGGAACTTCTCTCCACTCAGGATTCTCAGCCAGGAGCCCTGCACGGCAGCTGGCTACCCGAGACCTTTCGTGCCTCTCGCTGTCCCACCATGCACCAGCCTTTCTTCTCCGGCCAGCTTACAGGGTTTGGTCACAGCTATAGACGACCCCATCCTGATGTCTGCCAACCGGTTTATGTGAGCAAATGTCAGCCAGTGGGGTGCCTGGAGTGAGGCATGGTAGCAGTGCTGGAGCAGTCTCCGGCGAGCCTATCAGCACGGACGGGCCACCTGCTTGGCCGAGGAAGTCAGTAAGTCTGCTCTTAGGCCCAATAGCAGCCACCGGTCTCTGGCTGTTCAACACACACGCCCACAGCCGCAACCTCTCCCGTGCCTGCCCTTTTCCAGCCTTGCTCCTGTTCCACCCAGTCCGGCTGCCTTGTTCCTGCCTCCGCTTCTGACCCTTGGCTCTGACTCCTGCTCCCTGCCTCCGGCTCTGATCTTCAGTACTCTTCCTGGCCGCTGACTCCAACTCCAGCCACTAGGCTGGACTGCCTCTGCTCCACCCAGGAAGCCATTCTGCTCACATCCCAATTCGTGACAGAGTGGCTGCAAATTTCACTCGCGTCATTCGCCAGGTGTGAGTGCGCCCCTGAGTCACACGGTCAATCTCCCTGATTGCTCCCCTCAGTCACCTGGTTGTTAAACGACTGGCAGTTTTAAAACCAGCCGAATCAGCCTGGTGAGTAGCCAGCACTGACTAGTTAACAGGGTTGCTCACGCATCGGTCCCCTTCAGCACACGTGGCTGTGGGTATTTCGGCGAAGAGCAGCCTTCATCCCACCCACCACCCACAGCCACAAACTGCGAGGGTGTGGTTCCAGCAAACAGCCTCTTGGGATTTATATGGTGTTGCTGTTCTTTGGCCAGCTCCGGGGAGCCGCGTGGAAGTGTGCAGAGAGGCTGTTCCGTGGTCGGATGCCGGTGTGCACACTAATCCGTGTGAGGGAGGCGGCCTGGTTCCGTGCCCAGGCGCTGTGATCTAGCAGCTGGAGGAAGGGGTTTTCTTCAGCAACATAACACTGGGTTTAGTGTTAGAGAGACAAACGGGTGGGAGAGGGGACATCTTTATTGGACCAGCTCCCATTGGAGCTTTTGGGCTAGACAGAGCTCTTCCTGAGATCTGGAGCACACTCAAAGAAGGCGCAGCCCAGTTGAACAGAGTATGGGAGGCAGGGCTCAGCCAGAGCCTTTTTCCATAAGCAGCCGACGGCTTTTTCATCCGCTGGTCACAGAACACGCTCGATACCTGGCTTTGCAAAACTGTGTGAATTTCCCAGCCAATCAAACCTGCAGAGTCATTGCCTGGGGCTTGCTTATTATCAAGGTGATCAAATGCCACCAGGACTTCTTTAATGAATTCGCACAGGCTCAGAGTGTGGCCCACATGCCTAACATCGTTATCAAGCGGAGGCGGCTGCCGTGGCCTCTCTGTTGGGCCGGGCGCCTGGGGAGGGGGCCTACTCACGATTCTGTCCGGCGGCGGGGTGCTGCGGATGAAACACTTGATCTGTCCCTTCTCCCCATGCAGGGCGTGCTGCGTCTGAGTGCTGGAAATGATGGGAGGCCCTGAAAGAGAGGAGAAGGGGTGAAACCCAGCTGACTTCCCCCCACCTACTTCCACATCTGCCCCCTGCCCCCCAGCAGGAAATACCGTGTAACACTAGTGAAGAGCAAGCAGCACAGCGCCCCCTGCAGGGAGGGGCTATCAGAGATGACGTGGGACACGTGCACTCTCCAGGGAGAGCTGAGATAGGGGGCAGAGACCTGCAGTAAGGACACAGGGCGACCAGAAGCGCCGCTGCCGGGCCAGACTGTTCCCTTTCAGGGTGGCTTGTAGAGCTGGGCTGTGCTGTGTCCGCTGGGCAGTGTGACCCAGAGCCTAGGGACCTGCACTGGGGGTACGCTGCTCCCCAGCTGACACAGACGGAGGGACCCTCACTTTCCCCTTGCACGGCAGTTCTGAATTCTCTCCTGTCAGACACCCTGCGGGCGGCCAGCAGAGGTAGCTCTTGTTCAATGCAAGAGGCAGCTGGTCTCTTGCTGGCCCTAGAGGCGAAAGCCCCACAGGCTGTTCTGAGCCCATTATTGATCGCTCTCAGACCGGTGCCCCCTTTGCTGGGCCCTGCCTGGAACAAGGCCCTGCAGTGGGGTCACTCGGGAGCACAGTAGCCCGAGCAGCTATTCCCAGGACTCTGTGCCTGGATTAATTAGGGGACGATTACGTTGGCTCCTCTCTGTTGGCTGGTGGGGTAGAGACTGAACAAGCCACAAGTAGAGAAAGCTGGCAGGGGCTGCTAGAGCCATGGGTGAGGGGTGTCATGCTCCCGCACACAGTACGATCCATCCCGTGCTCGGGCATTGCCCTCCCATGGCGCTCCACGCCCACTTCACGAGCTTCTAGCTCCAGCTGTGTTCACACAGAGAGACTGTGCCATGCATGCAGCTGGAGGAGCAGAACACATCCCTGGGACAGGCCTTCTGTGTCTCTTGGGTAGATTTACAAAGGGCTTTAGGGGCCTAAAGATGCAGTGAGGTGCCCAGTGGAGCTTGCAAAAATGTCTAAGCAGGGTACGTGCCTAACTCCCATTGTTAGGCTGGCCAATGGGAGTTAGGCATGTACCCTGCTTAGGTGTCTTTGAAACCCCCACTAGAGGCCTATCTGCATCTTTAGGCACCTAAAGCCCTTTGTAAATCTGGCCTGTAGTCTAGAGCAGATACCCATCTTGGCCTCTGCTACAGAGACTTTTACCCCACGGCCTAGAACCTGCCCGAGTGTGTTTGGTTGAAAGCATTTTCACTGGGGCATCCTCCCTCGCCAGTGCATTCGTAACTGACCTTTGCAAGGAGAAGGATGGGCTAGAGGTGAGGGTGGGAGGCCCTGTCTATGCTATAGGGATGATGGTGTAGTCGACTATACGATTAACTGACAAGCCTGGGCTTACTGGTTAATCTTGTTGACTGCACCAATTGCCCCCCACCCCCCCGCTGCCTCTGTATCAGAAGCAGCAAGGGTGGGGAGGAGGAGCTGGTGCTGCGGGGGGGGAGCTGGCTTAAAAGCAAGTTCCCCCCAGCACTCTCCATGGTGCTGCCTGCCTCCCCCAGCCCGTGCAGGGGGACAGAGAAGGTTGCCATGAAGCCTCCTCCATGCTCTCTCCACCCCAGCAGCAGCCTCTGTCCGTGGGGAGCTTGGACCCCCCCATGGACAAGGGCTGCTGCCACCCTGAACTGGTTTTTAAACCGGCTCCCCTTGCAGACCAGCTCCAGCCTGGCACCCCACAGTGCTGCCTCTGATACAGAGGCAGCAGTGCGGGATGGCAGAGGGCTCCCTGGGAGTGGGGCTGGAGCACACTGGCTTCTGGCCCTGCCTCCGGGAACTATCGAATAGTCGTGTAACCGATAAGAATTCATGCGGTTACACGACTCTTCAATGACCTGATATCTAACATCTCTAATAGTGGCACAGTACGACACAATAGCTCTCCTGGCATAATCCCAGGGCCTAATGCAACATTTTTGTATGGGGGTGGGCACTCCACCTCCCCAGCCGCAGTAGCTAGGTCAATGGAAGAATGCTTCTAAACCAGGGGTTAGGTTGGCAGAGCTAAATGCCAGGGGTGTGGACTTCCCTTGCTATGCTGACTCAGTGTTACGTCCCTAGCCTACACCTTGGGAAGCCTGGGTTCAAGTCCCTATGCTGGCACAGACTTCCTGTGCGACCTGGGGCAAGTCACTTAGCCTCTCTGTGCCTCCGTTCCCCACTGGTACAATGGGTGCCTGCAGTGCCTCTGCTCTCAGGGGAGTTGAGTTTTTTTGACGCTGCAGTAAGAAGGGCCATGTGAATACCACAGATGGCTCCTAGCTCTGCACTTTGTGACAACGATTTCCAGGGTTCTTACAAGGGCTCTGGACTCTGACTGTCTGATAAACCGGCCCATCTGACCCAGCCCTTGGCCACTGAGTGAGGCCCCACAATCCCTCTTGCCACTGACCCCCTCATGTTACCATCTCTTTGATTTTAGCCACCTGCCACTTGGAGACAGATGGACAATCTTGTGAGCAAAGCACGAACCTGGGTGTGGGGATCTGGGTTCTGATTCTGACTCTAAGTACATCACTAGCTGCATTTGCCCATATGGAAAGCAGGCACGGTAGTACGGTCAGCATTGCTACCATGGGGCTTTGAGATCCTGCAGGGGAAGGGGTTACAGAAGAGCTGGGTACTATTTAATGGTGCCACGTGGTTATTACACAGACTGAGACTGGGATGAGAATCGGCACCTCCAAATCAGAGAAAGTGGAAGTAAGTGGACTGGAAGAAAGTGGACTGCTCTCTCCAAGTGAGTGGGGAGCAGCTGTCCTGAGAGGAAAAGTCTGAGTATCTGGGTCTTCTTCACAAATGATGGCAAATGGGAGCATCGGAGCTACGGGTGGATTGGAGTGGGGGCGGCAGTGATGCACCCTCGTACCAATCCACAGTGGTAAAGCGGGAGCTGAGTTCTTGGACAAAGCTCTTGGTTAATAGGTCACTCTGTGTCCCCTTCTTCACCTATGGTCATGAACTTTGGGGTAACCACCGAAAGGGTGAGATTGCAGGTACAAGTGATGGACATGAGGGGTCTCTGCAGAGTGGCTGGATTTACTCTCCACGACAGGGCAAGGGGCCTGGCTATTCGGGAGGGCCTCAGAGAACAGCCGCTACTCCCCCATATTGAGAGGAGCCAGTCCAGGTAGTCTAGGTGCCTGATACGGATGCCACCAGGAGGCTTCCACTGATTCTCTTCTGGGCACATCTCACTGGGCGGAGGCTCAGAGGCTGACCCAGGACATGCTGCAGGGACTCTATCTCCCTATCTATATCCTGGCAGGGTGTCACGGAGTGATGGGCCGTCTAGCTCTTCAAGCTCAGAATGGTTAGAACATCACCCCTTCCTGCTCCGGTGCTCCCCCGCGTCTGTGCCATGTAAGAGCAGCTGCTGTCTGCCATGCCAGGCGTGGCCTGCGGGGTGGCATAGGGAGGAGGGGAAGGGTAGGCTTCCTGCCACTTTCATGGTGCTCCCATGCCAGTGCGGGGCAAGGTAATGTAAATGTGGGAACAGCGACCAGCGATGCTCTGGAGTTGGCACTGCATAACTCACTGTCTGTGCTGGAGATATGTGCCAGGGGTTAGAAGGGAAAGGCCTTTGATGGAGCATGGTTTGTCTTTGGAGCATTTAGCCTGCGGGGAAGAGGGGGGAGAGGACAAGACACCAGCTCTGCCATCCCCACAAACGAAGGCACCGGGAGGACCTGGGAATGAATGGGGAATGAGGGAGAATGAGTCCAGGGGAAAAGAAAAAGAGCTGGCATCATAATTACAGTCTATTAGCCCTTTAATTAAAATAGATTTACATTTCTGTGAGCTGCTGCCGGCAGGAGGGAAAATGGCAGCAAGCCAGGATCCAAGCATGGTCAAGGCATCAGGGTGAAGGCAATTAGCTCCTTCGATGCAGGGAGGAGGCAAAGGGACTGCGGCTGGCCGGCTGCCTCTGGACCAAACATTCTGCACCCTTGGGTCTGGCTCAGCTTAGCTGGAACGTGCCTGGTATGCCCCTGGCATGGCGGGGCCATGCTGCCAAGCACAGCAAGCTGGGCAAAATGGACTGGCAGAGGCACAAGTGGAAGGTCACACGGTTACTAACCACCAGCTCAGATTCTGTGCTTTGTGTTCAATTCACATCTGTGGATTACATTGGGAGCTGTCTGCTCCCCCAATACAAATACATACACTCTCACACACACTTATAGGCTGTGTCTATACTGGCGCGATCTTGCACCAGAGCTATGCAAATGAGGCTCAGTGTGGAATATCGCCGAGCCTCATTTGCATAACTAATGAGCCACCATTTTTGCAGAAGAGGCTCTTGCGCAAGATGGAGCTGTCTACACTGCCCTTTCTTGAGCAAGAAAAACCCTCTTGCCCAAAGCTGTTATGCCTGAAAATAATCAGCATAACGGCTTTGCGCAAGATGGTTTTTCTTGCGCAAGAAGGGGCAGTGTAGACAGCTCCGTCTTGCGCAAGAGCCTCTTCCGCAAAAATGGCGGCTCATTAGTTATGCAAATGAGGCTCAGCGATATTCCACGCTGAGCCTCATTTGCATAGCTCTGGTGCAAGATCGCGCCAGTACAGACACAGCCATAGAGTCATAGAACACTAGAACTGGAAGGGACCTTGAGAGATCATTGAGTCCAGTCCCCTACCCTCACTGCAGGACCAAGCACTGTCAAGACCATCCCTGATAGATGTCTGTCTAACCTGCTCTTAAATATCTCCAGTGATGGAGATTCTACAACCTCCCTTATGCATATATGCATGTGCACACAGGCAACTTTTCACACATATACACAAATGAACACAAACATTCATGCACATTCACAATTTTTCATGCATAAACACACATATATACACACATGAATTCACAGACATATTTGTGCATACACACACAACACACGCACTGGTGTAAAACACATCTACACTCACTCGTACCTATCTACATGCATATACATACACACAAATATATACTTCTCCATCTGTCTTTCTCACACACTCACTGCACAGAAATCCTCACTCCCACAACACGCTTTTGAACAGAGCTCACTGGATTTTCAGAAGAATGTGCTTTGTCTGAATTACCTCCATTTTAGAAGTCACACTCCACACACATTCTAACAATGAGTTTACAGGAAGAAATGGTTGTTGAAAAGGAGACTTTGAAGCAAATACTGCAGAGTATTTGCAACAATCACACTTTGAATTTGCAAACATGAATATGTCGTTTATGGAAAGTGTTGGAGAATTTAATAAAAATTCCTAAATTCTGTAGAACCAGTAAAATTAAATAGTGAAATAGACCTCATTATTGAATTTTATGGAAGGTTTTTTAAAAGGCCATATAGAAAGACGCTGATTCACTATAGTCTTTAACTGGAATTTCTATAGCACCTTGTTGATTTCACCCTTGTTAAATTCTATAGGAGAGTTCCATAAGGGCTGCACCGAAGCCATATTGTGAGAATTACAGGCAACCAGAGAACAAGGAATATACCATTTGACTCTGTTGTCCAATCAAAACAGCTTGCCTACTCAAGACTCATAACAAAATGCTTCCAAGTAAACCCCAGACTAAGAATTATTCACCGAAATCATTTGATGAATAATTCTGAATACAGAATACACTAGAGAAAGTCAAGATTTGTTGATGGCTAATTCCCAAGCAGAGGTGAAAGTCACAGAATGATTCATAAGAGAAAATGGAAAACATTATTTTGCAACAATTTCCAGAAAAAAGTAATTTTCACTGACATCTTCTGCCCAGGTCTGGTTCTAAATTACTTTCCCAGCTCTGCTCTTACACAAGCATTCACCTGGGTACTTATGCAGTTGCTCCTACATACTCATTCACACCCACTCTCAAGCAAGGGTGACCAGACAGCAAGTGTGAAAAACCAGGACAGGGGTAGGGTGTAGTTGGCACTTATATGAGAGACAGCCCAAATATTAGGACTGTTTCTATAAAATCAGGACATCGTGTCAACCTATCTCAAGCACATATGTTTTGATACATACTGGCTCACTCTTTACAGGTCGGCGAAGGGCATAGAATCATAGAACCATAGGGTTGGAGGAGACCTCAGGAGGTCATCAAGTCCAACCCCCTGCCCAAAGCAGAACCAAACCAGTCTTTTCACAGCACTGACTGGGCCTCTGCCACAAGTTTAGGTGAAGATTTTCAAAAATAATGACGAGTGATTTGGTGTGTCTCCATTTATGGGTGCTCAACTTGATTTGTACAGAGCAATGAAGACCCAGCCTCTGGGGTTCAGACCCCTGAAAAATGTCTGGTGTTGGGTACCCAGACATCTTATCAATAAACTAGGCAAATACAACTTAGATGGGGCTACTATAAGGTGGGTGCATAACTGGCTGGATAACCGTACTCAGAGAGTAGTTATTAATGGTTCACAATCCTGCTGGAAAGGTATAACAAGTGGGGTTCCGCAGGGGTCTGTTTTGGGACCGGCTCTCTTCAATATCTTCATCAATGATTTAGATATTGGCATAGAAAGTATGCTTATTAAGTTTGCAGATGATACCAAGCTGGGAGGGGTTGCGACTAATCTGGAGGATAGGGTCATAAATCAAAATGATCTGGACAAATTGGAGAAATGGTCTGAGGTAAAAAGGATGAAGTTTAATAAAGACAAATGCAAAGTGCTCCACTTAGGAAGGAACAATCAGTTTCACACATACAGAATGGGAAGCGACTGTCTAGGAAGGAGTACGGCAGAAAGGGATCTAGGGGTTATAGTGGACTACAAGCTGAATATGAGTCAGCAGTGTGATGCTGTTGCAAAAAAAGCAAACATGATTCTGGGATGCATTAACAGGTGTGTTGTGAGCAAGACACGAGAAGTCATTCTTCCACTCTACTCTGCGCTAGTTAGGCCTCAGTTGGAGTATTGTGTCCAGTTCTGGGCACCGCATTTCAAGAAAGATGTGGAGCAATTGGAGAGGGTCCAGAGAAGAGCAGCAAGAATGATTAAAGGTCTAGAGAACGTGACCTATGAAGGAAGGCTGAAAGAATTGGGTTTGTTTAGTTTACAAAAGAGAAGATTGAGGGGGGGATGATAGCAGTTTTCAGGTATCTAAAAGGGTGTCATAAGGAGGAAAGAGAAAACTTGTTCATCTTGGCCTCTGAGGATAGAATAAGAAGGAATGGGCTTAAACTGCAGCAAGGGAGGTTTAGGTTGGACATTAGGAAAAAGTTCCTAACTGTCAGGGTGGTCAAACACTGGAATAAATTGCCCAGGGACGTTATGGAATCTCCATCTGTGGAGATATTTAAGAGTAGGTTAGATAAGTGTCTATCAGGAATGGTCTAGACAGTATTTGGTCCTGCCATGAGGGCAGGGGACTGGAGTCGATGACCTCTCAAGGTCCCTTCCAGTCCTAGTATTCTATGATTCTATGATCACTGGTCAGTTTTGAAGAAACTTCTCATTACTGTCTCTTTCAGTTCCCCCATCAATAAAAGGGGGACAAAGATAGGCTGGCACAGGGGGCTCTGAGGATAAATTCCTCGGTGTCTTTTAGGTGCTTACACTCTCTAGCGATGGGAGCCCTGGACAGGCATGTTAATAAATCAGCTTGATGTGATCAGATCACACGGGAGCCTTTGCTTATTCAGAGATTATGAGTCTGTGGGGCACCATGATGACAGGGTTTGTCACTTCTAAATAGAACACAGCTTTAGCCAAATGGAGCAGCATCTCTAAGAGAGGCGTTGCACAATAGTTTGGTGTGGGTGGGACTTTCTGTTGAGAACTCTATAATATTGCTTTGCTGGTACAGCTGATAGTGTTTCTCTAGCTTTTTGATACCAGGGACTGGCTTGCTGCCTCCCTAAACTACGTCAGGGACATTTCTTGGACCAGTGCCAGTCCTCAGAACAGTCAGTGAGAAACACTGGGTTATACCAGATCCCTGAACAAATAACTATACTAGGGAACAGCACTTTTCTCATGGGACCACTGTAGCTACACGAGGGCTTTTGTCAACATAACTGTGTGGGTGAGGTTGGGGGAAAAAATCACATCCTTAACTGACTGGCAGTTTGTCTTTAGCAGTGGGTGAACTCCAGGGATCCAGCCACTTTGAGAGACTAGGATCATTATCCATACTGCTGGGGCCTAGAACCTGGGCTGGAAAATCTCACCAGATCAGGTCCCTCTCTTAAGGCTTCTTGCTGGCAGAGGTGAAAGCAGGCTGGACTGAACTCACTGTGACCATCTGTGATGGATTGAGCAGCGAGTGCACTCAGCTCAGACATTCACTCATGCTGCATGCCCCTCTCTCTCGCTCTTCCCCTCCTGTGTCTGGGCACAATGATACACAGAGGGTATTTTTAACCCTCCCAATGAAATTCCATGATCTTGAGCATGTTCCACTGTCCATGGGCTACCTTTTGGTGCTCGGAGGAGAATCAGAACCTGAGGGTGAAACAGAAATAAGGCAGAGAACCTGGATTCCCCCCACAGGTCTGCATTCTGCTAGACTGTGCAAGAGCCATTTTGCAGTTGGCTGTGCACAAGTGTGTGTGTGTGAACTTAGTGCTGGTGAAGAAGGTCATCTGTTTGACCCCAGTGAAAAGAGCCCACCCTGACCTCTGGCAAAGGGTGTGCATGTTGCCAGGAGGGCTTTATGGCTGCCCTCTCAGAAGAGGAGGGGGCAAAAAGGAAGGAAGGGTATGTCTACACTAGCTCGTTAATTCAAGCTAGGTAGGCAAATCAGGCAACCAGAGTTGCAAATGAAGCCCGGGATTTAAATATCCCGGGCTTATTTGCATGTTCCCGTCTGGCCGCCATTTTTAAATCCCCCTTAGTCCGAACTAACTGCCCGCGGCTATACACGGCAGTTTAAAGTTAATCCCAACAAAGTCCTTAGTTCAGATTAACTGTTACTCCTCAAGGACTTTGTTTGGATTAACTTTAAACTGCCGCGTCTAGCCGCAGGCAGTTAGTTCGGACTAAGAGGGATTTAAAAATGGCGGCCGGACGGGAACATGCAAATAAAGCCCGGGATATTTAAATCCCGGGCTTCATTTGCAACTCCAGTTGCCTGATTTGCCTACCTAGCTCGAATTAACGAGCTAGTGTAGACATACCCTAAGTGTTCCCTGACTGAGTGGGAGCAATGGAAAGTGTGGGGATGGGGCCACAAGTGTGATAGAAGGCAGAGAACCCCCAGTGCCCATTCCTGGTGCTGGACTGAGAGCCTGAAGCTCTCAGGTTTGACTTATAATGGTTACAACCCAGGCCACAGACCAAGCTTGCTCATCTCCATGGTCCAGAGACCCCTCTAGTGGGGAGCCCAGGGACTCAGTTCTTAACCTGGAGCAGTCTCAGTGATCGCCATGTTTGGGCTCCGGGAAGAATTTTCCCCTGGGTCAGATTGGCAGAGACCCTGGGGAGGTTTCACTTTGCTTTGCAGCATGGGGGAAAATGTGTTTGGGAAAATATGCCCAGGCTGCTCTAGTCAGTGGAACGGGTACCTGCTTGGCCAGCCAGCCGGGGTGTCAGGCAGACTCAATGAAGGTAGATTTACATAAAAGGCAAACAAAGCCCTTGGAGGAGAAAAGGACTCAGCAATCTCCAACGGAGGGGGAACTAGCAGGAAGTCTTCAGCAGACCATATTGCATCTCTTCCCAGCAGGAGTGTCAAGGCTGATTCCCCACTTTGGCACAATGAATGCAGAAGTGGGGACCCGCAAAAGTACCCCCAAACCTTATCTTTCCAGGCTTTAGTATAAAACTTCCCCCCAAAATCCTAAAAACCTAGATTTTGGGGATAAAAATCCGCTGCCACCATCAAGTGCTTTTGAACCCACAAACAGGGGTGGACACTTGAAACCAACCCCAGGGCATCCCAAGCTCTTTCCCCCAAAGAGCTTGAAAAAGAAAAGAGAGAATACAAACTGCAGCCTGTGGCTGCTGTCCCCTGGTCAGAGGCATGCAGATCACACAGACAGAGTTTCCAGGACACAGAACTGACCCAATACCAGCATAATAAAAAAGAAAGAACTTTTATTATCAAAACAACACTCCTGTTACAAGCATAGTTGGATTGGCTAGATGGTAAGAGCCACCAATTAATAAACTCATGGGGAATTTTCCCATGGGAACAAAACTTAGTTGCAAAAGAGGAAAACCCATTTCTAAATGCACAGACATCAGATTCCCATTCCCAAACCACAAAACCTAATGGATTTATCTAGACTGTGCCCCACTTACAGATGGTGAAGAGTCTTTTCTTGGAGAGGGACATGTTGTCTGTCCCTCTCAGTACCTGGAGAGTCAACTGCCCAGGGACAAAGGAGGGAAAAATCCAAAAATTCCTTTGTCTCAGTTTGAAATTCCTATCTGCATTTCTATTGGCTGAGCAGATACCTGGCTAGGTACAAGGACATAGTTCACCCCTTAATACCCAGGTTGCTAGCCAACCCTCATGGTCATGACAAGGAGCAAAGGAACTTTATCTGAGAATCCATTTGAATGGTTTACTGGACTAAAACGACAGGAGATCTGAACCTTAAATGATAAGTAAATGAATCAACTGACTGTATACAATATTGTATTATAAAAGCGTATCAAGTAAGGTCTTCTATGGAAACTAATGACAACCTGGTCTTCACTATCACTGTGAAATGTCTGTCTTAATGCTGTCTGATGAATTAGGGGTGGTCACTGATATTATGCTTAAAGTCTGTGACCAAACACAGGGAGAAGCAGGTTTTCTCCCAGAGAGGAGGAAAGGCAGTTAGTTACCTACCTGTCTCAAATGAAATTAAGCAAAGTGTGATCCAAAACAATTAAGTCCAATTAGCCTATGAATCAGCAGGGGGATAGCAAATGCCCAGGAAGGGAAGAACAGCATAAGGTCATCTTAGTCTGGGGATAAAACAGTGAGTTTAGGAGCAGAGAAAAGACACGTTGGCATCCATCACTGGATAGACACAAGGGACCAAAGTTTTGTAAGAAAGATGGGTCCTTCAACCAAAGGGGCTGACATTTCTGGGAACTGAGTATATGTGAGAAACCTGCTCAGGCAAAGATCTTTCACCTAGGAAGACAAGGGACACCAGGACTTGTACTTCTGTGGAAGGGCCTGACTGAGAGAAAGCTGGCTATGGCTGGAAAGAAAAAGAACGATAAGAAATCTACCCTGTACCAAGGTGGTTGCTTGTTAAGTCTTAGTCACTTGAAATTGTATTTTACTTACTTCGATTTGTTTGTAACCATTTTTCCTTCATTCCTTAGACTTGACCTCACTTAGAGAGTATCTCTTTTTGTTCATAAATTTGTTTTATTTTTAATCAAAACTGACCCGGTGCTGTGCTTAAATTGAAGTGATTGTTAACTCCGGTGAAGGCAAGAAGCTACTGTGCTTTTGTTGCTTTAAAGGGGTTATACACCTTATAAATTCCCTACGAGTTTCAGGCTGGATACTTTCACTGCAAACAGTTTGGGAAAAATGTGGGCCTGGAGATGCTGAGGTCCCCCTCTGAGCAGTTAGCAAGGTTGGTGGAGATGGGGCCTGCTACATTGTAGGCAGGTTGCTGGGGTCAGAGTGCTAAACCAGGGCCACAAAGCACACAGGGATCTCTTTGTATCCGGGCTGTGAACCTGGATGTAAACAACCAGAAGTGGGTAACAGGGTTACAGGGCTGATGGGGACACAGCCTAAATTGTACCCCGAAACATCACAAGACCCCAATGGGAAGTGGGATGCAATGAACACACAACATGATTTTGCACCGGATACATCTCTTTTTCTGCTTGCTAATCTACAGTCGTGCTGATGAAGAACAAGCTACTACAGTTTGGACACACTGCCTTTAAAAGGCAAGGCAAGCACACTGCCACAGCCCTGTCGTCTCCCAGCAAGAATGCACATGGGGAAAGTTCCTTTTAATACACAGTGCCGGCAAGATGCCTCTACCCCACTGAAAGACTCTAAAGGGACTTAAGTGCGGACTTGCGCAATGCCCAAGCCGCGGCATTGAGCATAATTTGTCCCATGTAGAATGTCATTTCAGTGCGACCCCTACAGGAGGAGTGGAGATTCTCTGGCCCTGGCTGCCGCATGTGAGATGCTCACAGCTGTGCCAGCCTGTGTCTGTGGGCATCGATCTCCAGGCTTATCCAGCGGGCGCCTTTCACTAGTGCCAATAGCTACACACGTGCATTTATGAAAAACAAACCCACGTTTAAAAATGGGAGAGGCAGGTCAAGTCAGCCTCTGAAAGAAGGAGGGAGAGATTTTCAGTGGGACTTTTAAACATGTTTAAAAGTCCGGTGCTATGCAATGGTCCCTGCCCGAGCTATGCAAAACATTCCCAAGGCTCCTCAGTGGGGAGTTTGCTGCGCCTCTGGAGATCTGGTCCCAAGTGTTTTTGGTTGGGATCCGAACAATGGAGACAGCCAACTCTTCTAAATGCGGCTGTCAGGGAGTTGCCCAGTGTCGCCTGATGAGCAGGACTAGAGAGGGAGGCTCAGCTCTGGGGGTGGCAGGACAGCTCCTGAAATGCAAGGGTGAGGCAGCTTTGCACACGGAGCCGGAGCCTGTCGCCCTGGCTCCTCCTGCCTCATTCACCCACTGATCATGAGACACCCCTGGCCACGCAGCGGCTCCAGGAACAGAGCCCAGCGTCTCAGGCTGGGCGCTCACACGACTCCGCGAGCCCATCTGTGTCAGCAGCTTCACGCCCAGTTCCAAGTTCTGGGAGCAGTGCAAGGCTGGGTGACTCCAAAGAAAGAAAAATGCCGAAGCTGAGAAAAATGGCAATAATGATACTAATACCAGGGTCCCCATGGAGAGGGGATTTGAAATGGTGCCAGTGCCAGCCACGCTGGGCATGGTCAGTGCTCGGGGAGTTCGGCGTCAGAGATGCAGCATCATGCTCACAGCATCTGACTAAAGACTATTTTGTGACATGAACTGCAAAAAGTTGGAGCCTGTTTGCATTGGGACGGGAGCCTGAGTGTCCAACGGGGGGGGGGGGGGGAGGGAGGGGAGGGGCTGCTCCGGAAGGCTGCCAGTCTCCTGGCTCGGGAGTCAGTGCTAAGTGTTAGACAGCCCACAGGCAGGAAAAGGCTTTCCAGAGGGTTGCTATGGATATAAATGGTGGCACTTTCAGTTGCGGTTATTTTTAGCATCGCCATGCCAATTTACTTGTGCAGCCCAGAGGCTCACACAAAAGAGAAGGCAGATTGCTGACTCCGGACCCTTTAAGGAATCAAAGGCAGGTCCAAACTTCCCTGGGGCACCTGAGTCAATAGCAGCCTTTCCTCTGAGGTGTTTGCAGCATTAAAATGGCATGGTGGGGGAGGGCTCATTTAACTCCTTGGGCTCAGCAGATGTTCTAGACAACGAGCAAAGAGTGGGTTGCATTGGTCCCTGGTATGCTCAGCAATAAGCACCTGCAATACAGGGTTCCTTCTGAGGGTATGTCTACACTGCAGAGTCTTTTTGGAAAAACTTCGTCCACACTGCAATCGCGTTCTTTCGAAAGAAAATCGAAAGAACAGAGGGGTTTTTCCGGCATTGGTAAACCTCTTTCTAGGAAGAAGCAGCCTTTTTCTGAAAGAGCTCTTTTGCAAAAAGGCGTGTGTGGATGGGGAAGAGGGAGTTCTTTCACAAGAAGAGGAAAGAGGAAAGAGCACAGGTGCCCTGGTGGCCAGTCCGCCCACAGTAATCACAGCTTGCATGCGAGAGAGCGTCCACTCAGTGTGGACGCTATCTGTCGAAAAAGCAGATTGCTTTTTCAATGCGCTTTGGCAGTGCGGTCGTGCTTTTTCGGAAGACTTTTTTTGGAAGATCTCTCCCAGAAAAGCTTCTTCCAAAAGAAGCCTGCAGTCTAGACATAGCCAGAGGCAGTACGGCAGGCACAGAGCAGTGTCATGGCTGCCCCAAGGCCACACACATCAGTACAGAGAAACTCTGGCTCCTGTTCCCAGCCTCATTCTCTCACAACACACTGCCTCGCCCAAGGAGACCTTCAGCTCAGGCCCCTGGGATGACAAAGCCGGGAGGTTACAAAGTGAGTTGTAAGTTCCCTCACTAGCCCTCCCATGCCGACCCACATGTAGTAGGCTGACAGGGTTCCTTGTGTCTCTGCCCCAGGGTGTCCTGGGTAAGGAGAGGGTCCCCGCAGAACTGCAGGCGCTGTGTTTTGCTGCGCCCTGGGTGAGCTCAGGTAACACAGACCTGCAGTTCTGCTGCACTGCCAGACAGGGAGGTTTTCACTCCAGGGCTCCGCCAGCTCGGACTAGCCAATGAATCGATAGCTGCCCTGCTGCTCCACAAGGCGATTGTGTCTCCTACTCATGCCACGGGGCAGCCTCAGAACCTTGCCTGAAGGTTGCTATCTGGTGCCTGCAATGTACACAGGGAAGAAGGGATCTAGACAGACGCGGATGCTTGGCAAGGGTGCCGGTCCAGTCAGTTGCTCCTGCCGTAGATTGGTTTGTGCTGTATCTCGCCTTCCAGGCGATCGCTCATTTATCCTTATTATGACAATGGCCAGGGCCCATTCCCTGATAAGACGGTCCCCATCAGGAGGCAGGAGGCGCGCTCTAGCAGGGGCCGGCAGCAGCCGAAGCACAAATTGTTGTCTGAGCTGTGAATTGTTTTCAGAGAGAGATTTATTGCATGTGCTTCCTCCCTGTGAGGCCCGGGTTTGTTCTGAGAGGCTAGGACAATGCTCCCGTTCCTGGCCGTTAATACCCCTGCCTCTACCCAGCAAAGAATATTATTCTCGATTTTTCTGTGTCATGGTAGTGCCTGGAAGCCCAGTTATGGACCAGACCTTACTGTGTCAGGGTATGTCTACACTCCAGAGTCTTTTCGGAAAACCGGTGTTTTTTCCGAAAAAACGTCAATTACATCACACTGCAATCGCATTCTTTTGGAAAAAAAATGGAAAGAACAGAGGGTTTTTTCTGGTGTTGGTAAACCTCTTTCTATGAGGAAAAAGCCTTTTCCCAAAAGAGCTCTTCTGCAAAAAGGCGTGTGTGGACGGGGAAGAGGGAGCTCTTTTGCAAGAAGAGGAAAAAGCACAGGTGCCCTGGTGGCTATTCTGCCCATAGTAATCACAGCTTGCATGCAAGATAGCGTCCATTCAGTGTGGACGCTATCTGTCGAAAAAGCAGACCGCTTTTTCGATGCGCTTTGGCAGTGCGGACGTGCTCTTTCGGAAGAAGTTTTTTCGGAAGATCTCTCCCAGAAAAGCTTCTACCAAAAGAAGCCTGCAGTCTAGACATAGCCTCGGGCTCTGAACAAACACAGAGCAATCCCCTGGTCCTTGCCCCAAGAGCACTCGTCCGCCTCTAGCAACCCTCAGGATCTGTTTTGACTAGGCTGAACGTGGTGGTATTAGATGTCAACTAGCCCATTCCAGCCTCTAGTTTACACAAGAGACTGGCTGAACTGGAGCTCAACAGGGCTTCAGGGGCACCTTAGCACATGTTTAAAGTGAAGCACATGGCTAACATCTCTAACAACGCTTCCCTATGTCAGGCCAACCAAGCTTTATAATTAGAGCAGTGGTTCTCAAACTTGTTGGCCCGTGGCCCGCCCCGCTCAACGGAAACCTTTCTGAGGACCACCAGCTGCTAATGGAAACTTGCCGTTAATTACGTAATTACACCCAAGCCACTTTGCTGGTGTTGCAGCTAGGGAGAAGGATTTAAATTAACCACTAAGAAAGGAAATATTAATCGAATTTATTAAACAGATTAAATGCTTTTGCTTTCTCCTGTTAGTTTACCAAACTTCATTTTAAATAAAGTAAAATATTAATTTATGTCCAACCCGAAAGGTTTCAATGTTGTCTTCATTTATGGCAAGGGTGGGGAACCTTTCTTGGGTCGGAGGCCACTGACCTACAGAAAAATCAGGGACCACACAGTGAGAAGCAAAAAAACCTGAGACACCTTACTTCCCTGGCGCTCCAGCCCCATGGGTGGGTGGGAGGGACAGGGAGACTGAGGTTCAAGACTTCCCATAGGCCAGATTAACGCTTCAGGGGTTGCGGGGTTGGTGGATTTTGTGGAGCCCTCTAGGCTCTGGGGTGGGGACAAAAACGAGGGTTCAGTGTGTGGAATAGGGCTGCTAGTGAGTAGGATAGAGATGGGGGTGCAGGATCTGTTGCATTGCCAGCAGATCCAGAGAAGTGATTATTCCCCTTTATTTGGCTCCGGTGAGTCCACACCTGAAGTATTGTGTCCAGTTCTGGGCCTCCCACTATAGAAGGGATGTGGACACATTGGAGAGGGTCCAGCGGAGGGCGACCAAAATGATTAGGGGGCTGGAGCGCATGACCTATGAGGAGAGACTGAGGGATTTGGGTTGTTTAGTCTACAGAAACGAAGAGTGAGGGGGGATTTGATAGCAGCCTTCAACTTCCTGAAGGGAGGTTCCAAAGAGGATGGAGCGAGGCTGTTCTCAGTAGTGACAGATGACAGAACAAGGAGCAATGGTCTTGAGTTACAGTGGGAGACATCTAGGTTGGATATTAGGAAAAACTATTTCACTAGGAGGGTGGTAAAGTACTGGAATGGGTTCCCTAGGGAGGTGGTGGAATCTCCATCCCTAGAGGTGTTTAAGTCTCAGCTTGACAAAGTCCTGGCTGGGTTGATTTAGTTGGGTTTGGTCCTGCCTTGGGCAGGGGGCTGGACTTGGTGACCTCTTGAGGTCTCTTCCATCTCTATGATTCTATGATCTGGGTGGGAAGGGGGGAGGGGGTGAGGTCTGGATGGGAGGGAAGGGGCAGGAGCAGGCTAGGAATAGGGTGTCTGGCCAGGGGGGAGGGGGCAGGAGCAAGGGAGGGTGCACGAGTGGGCTTGGGGTAGGTTGTCTGGCCGTGGGGAAGGGCGCAGGCACAAGGGACTGGCACACCTCTCATGTTTGGGGCATTCCGACCTAAAGTGTTGCTTTAGGACTAGCTTCTGTGGGACACCAATGTGCCCATACAGCAACTGCTCCTTATCCCATCAAACTCATTTATTCTCAAAGACCTGCTCCCCAAAAGGCGCAATGCAGCCGACTGTGCTGCTGTGCACACTCCTCATTTTGTGTGCGTATGCGAAGGAGCGAGCTAGAGAATCGATTCCCCCCAAGTCTGCAAAGTCACAAAGCTGAGGTGGGATTTTCCTGCGTGGCACCAACTTGCTTTGCTCCCCCGTCAGCAGGGCGACGTAAAAATCAAAGTTGGTTTCAGGTTCCTCCCGTGGCACACGTGGCTTTGGCACAGCACTCACTTGATCTGACTGTGGGGGGGGGGGGGGTGACTGGTGGCAGGAGGCAAGCGGGGTCTTTGCTGGTTTTTAATGTGCCGCTTTGTGTCCTTCAAGCGATTTGAATTGTAATTAAAATCCAGTCGTGGAATGGATGGAGAATGTGAGCCTGAGGGTAGGCTGGAAGTCAAGGGAGTGGTTGGCTTTCAGTGGCCCTGCTGTCTTGCCGTGGGGTTTTCTTCTTAGCATCATCTGCATTTAAAATTAAATTGTGCTGCTCCTGTTCTGCTTCCCTTCTAGCTCTCTTCTCTTCATGACAGAGAACAGGGCCTGAAGTGTGCTGTTGTGCCACACAGGTGACAGACTATGCAAAATTCATGCTCTATTTCCATTGTTCCCAGTTAACCCAGCCCCGATCCTGAATGCAGTGCAGTCTAGGACATGAAGCTGGGTGCCGGGAGACCCTGACTGTCATGGACCTATGGGTGATCGTGGCCAAGTCACAGCCTCGCCGTGTGCCTCAGTTTCTCTATCTGTAAAATGGTGCTGAGACTCGCCTTTCTTTCGGAGAGCCCGTTGAGACACAGGGGTTCCAAAGGTCTGGGTAAAAGCTACGGATTATTCATCTCTTCAAGGCTACTGTCAGCTCCATCGAGGGCTAGATTTAGAATGGGGGGAGAGCGTCGGCGCCTTATGAGCACTGTAAGCACCACGCCAATTCACAACCCCTGCTCAGTGCCTGGAGGCCCCCAGGGTGCTGCTGTTTCCACTGTTAACAGCCTGGAGGTGCCTAGGGATGAGCAGAGACACCAAAGCCCTGGCAACTGCCCACCAGGGAGGCGTCTATGGCACACCTAAGCCCAGGAGGGGTTCACCTGCTTATTTCACTTTCGGGGGCTGACTTGGTAGTTAACTGGCCACCATAGGTGGCCAGTTATATGGGCCCAGGCACGAGGAATATTCCTGGTTTGCAGCCCCTGCTCTACCCCCGGGGAGCATCTCCGATTTAAACCCACTTGGGGGCCCGTGACACCACCACTGGCAGTGCAGTGGGGCTAGCGTGGCTTCCTGCTGCTCAGCCAGTGAGGCTGCCAGCACGTCCCTGCGGCACCGGGGGGGGGGGTGTCCTGGGAGCAGTGCACTGAGACACTCTCCCTCTGCTCTGGGGCTGGCGGGACGTGCCCACAGCCATGCAGAGCGAGTGCCGTGAAGTGCTTTGCTGTGCTGCTGGTGGCAGCGGGGCCCCCCCGGACTTTTAAATGGCCTCTCAAGCCCCCCATTCACCAGCACCAAATTCCCAGGGGAGCGGTTGCTGCGGTTTGAAAGTTCAGCAACTGGATAAGCAAAATTGCCTGCTCTGGGCTGGCAACAGAACCAGGTTCCTTGTGTGATATCCTCTACCCGCCTGCACAGGTTTGGAGTTACTACTGTGGTTTGAGCTCACAGCAAAGGTCCAGGCTGGGAGTTATCTTGCCTGGACAGGCAGAGCCCCCATGTTGCCATAATGCCATGAATCTATTTGTCCCCATAAGGAACAACTAACACAGTGTCCACAGGACGTGGCAATGGCAATATGTCTGACTAGGAACCAGGCAGGGTGGAATTTGCCCTCAGAGTGAATGGGCAGACCAAACCTGCACACTGTACAGGGTTAATGGAGCAGGGACAAAACAGAGAGGCTGTCTCATCGCTTCCAGACAGAATAATGATAAAGAGAGTCACGTACCATTGACAGTCAGAGACACCTCTCGTTCACCGGCGCCCACCCGCGGAACCACTGCACGGCAGACATATTTCCCTGCATCCTCCTGGCGGACACTTTTTAATGTTAACGTGTTCTCGTTGCTCAGGACCTGCACGAGAGGAAAAGTCTGTTTTAAAGAAGGGCAATGCGAAGCCCTCCGAAATGTGCACTTGTTCTAAAAAACAGAGCCATATTTACATTCCAGGGCTCTGGGGCCAGCCCTAATACTATAGGTTTGCCATAACTGTAACCCTATTCATTACAGCGGGGCGGGAAATGGCTTTCCCATCTCATGTATATTTTCTAGAGCTCAAATGTATTCTCAACCTAAATCAGGAAAAAAAAGTTGAGGTCTCAAAACCTTTCACGAACCAAAGCACTGAATTTTACTTCCATTCACGTCAATAAAAATGTTTTGTTTGGATAATTTCAAAATACTTCCTTTTGCTATACACCTTTTTCCCTTTTTTTACCAACTTTTTTCAGTCTAATTAGTGTAAATTTTGAAATAAAAAAGTCATTTCCAGACTGGAAAATTAAGATTTTTTGTTTCAAAAATATCAACACATTTTGAAACTTCTTTTACCCAAAAATGTTTTGTCAGGAAATATGTTGAAATTGATCTTGTTTCACAAAACATTTTGGTTTCAAAGCGCTGGCATTTTTCAATGAACAAGTGGTATGTGGAAAAATTTTGGACCAGCACCAATACTAACTGTAACTCTCTGTCTCCCTCTAGTGACTGGATCATATACAGAAGCGTTTCTCAAACTATGGGTCCTGACCCCCCGGGGGGTCACGAGCAACTTAGAGGGGGTTCACGAACAACTGAGAGGGGGGTTGTGGTAACACAAGTTTGAGAACCCCTGATATACAGAGTAGTTCATGACTATGCTACTGCCTCCCATTGGTTCATTCGAAGAATAATTCTGAAAAGAAAGTTGTTTTTTAAAAGTGTTGAAGCCTAAAGGCTTGGTGCTGCATACAAATGATAACCAGTTGCCAAAATAAAGAGAGAAAAATGACACAAGCACACACAATTTCCTAATTGTTTTGGAATCCTCCCCATTTTTCAAATTTTTTTTTTAATTTTGAAATTTCAAAATTCAAAACTTTCCATTCACTCTAGAATTGGTGAAGACAAGGGAGGGAAGTTTGGCACATACTTTATTTAATTTATTCGTCTTTTTATCCTGAAATTTACTCATTCAAAACTGTTCACCATTTTCATCGCTGTTTCATCTGAAACACTTCCGCTAGTTTTGAGAATAAATAACTCTGGGAAAATTTGCAAAGAGCTAATCACCCAATAATTAGTCTGAGAGGCAGAACGTCTTTTAGCCCACCCACCCACAATATGTGACCCCCATAAAAGACAGATGACAATGGAATCAGAAAGGGATGCTGACTAGACAGATGCTACATGGGAATTTTGGGGAGCATGAGAGTGCAGTGTGTTTCTGAATGGCTGGCCCATGACTGAGACCAGCCCCTTGAGATTAAACAGTAGCTCTGTTGCCTTGATGTAGTTGCCCTTATAGGATCTTGCCACAATCCTATTCAAAGCTTGATATATATACGTGCCCCCAAGAACAGAGTGTGATTCCTTGCCCCCGTTTAGTGGTTGAGTAAGGACCCACTAAACTGACCACTGATTGTGCCCCCATCAACTCCAGGACTCCACTGGGTCACAAGGAGTAAGGAAAGCTGGGAGAGTTTCTCCGGTCAATTCCCCCCCAGTGGGGATGCCGCAGTAAGTCAAGCTAAGGTACATTGACTCCAACCACACTACAGGGGGTCCCTGCTATAAGTCACCCTGGTATACATCCATTCCACACTAAAGTCATTGATGTTTGTAGGAACTGATGTGTTATAAGTCCTCCCGTTCCCCACTATAAGTCATGCGAAACACTCCCCCCAATTTGCTTAAATGGAAGTCAGCCGTGGGAAAAAAATTCCCCGCTTTAAGTTTTTTTGCTCTAAGTCCAAGTTTTTTGGAACGTATCTTGGACTTATAGCGAGGACTCCCTGTATTCACATTGCTTTAGTTGCGGATCTTAGTTCAACCTTCTCCCGGAGTGTAGACCTGGCCTCAGTGAGCTCCAAGAAAGGCTGTGCCTTCTAATGGGGCACTCACGGACAGCAAGGAAGTGCCAGCGAAAGCTCCCAGACATAATGGATGGCTTAGCTGGAGAAGCCCAGTGTCAGAGCCATGCCAGCCGGAGGACTTCATGTAACCCTGTATGCTTGGCCTGTGGCAAGCAGGTGCATGGAGTATGCAGCACCACCCCTTGGAGCCGGTAGGAGCAGGAGGGCTGAGTGCCAAGAATCTGCACTCTTGCCACGCGGCAAGGAATGGTTACTGCTTGAGATGGAAACGTTACCGCACACATGGGAAGAGGAGGTCCCGCATGTTTGGAGAGGGGTCTATTCCCCTGATGATGTGAAAGCAAATAAGTAGATGTAATTATGTTTTATATTCTCTGTCCAATCTGTAACTCCTATTAGTGCTAATGCAAGCGAGGCAGTGTGCCGAGAAGAGAGCAGCCCCCCGCTTGAGTTGTGCATGCTTTGCTGGTCAAGCTAATGATCTCAGAATATGCCCTTTATGTACATCATAGGGACACTTTCATATGTTGGAGGGGAAGGGAAACCAAACGAGTTCACTGCTGTATTTGCTGAGATGCAGTCACAGAGCTTCTCACCCAAGGATTTCAAAGCACCTTTCAAGCACTGACTCAGCCTGATGGCACGCTATGAGGGAGAGGTTATTATCCCCACTTTGGACCTGAGATGCCCAAGATAACAGTGGCAATGGCAAAGCTGGGAACACAGCCCAGGAGCCTTGATTCTAGCCTTGGTCTAACCACTATCTCACGCTGTCTTGCTATTAAAAAGGGTCACTCTCTCAGATCTAGGGGCTAGTCCAACCCCCCGGGGTCAGGGGACGAGTAGAGCACGTGCTACCTGTCACGTACAAGCTGCTGGTTTGAGATCCTCTTTCCTGGCAACCTGGGCAACTGCATCAGCTCGGAGTCTCCGACCCTTCGATGGAAACATGTTGCAGTCTGGAGTGTTTGACGCGCTGCCCTACTGCCCTGTCGGTGCAATTAGCAGGTTTACTAAAGCTTGAAAAGTGCTGAAGCAAAGTGGTCTGATGCAGGCAGTCAGCAAAATCCAGCACCGGCAGCAGCTAGAAATGTGATGAATGTAAACCAACTAGTGGCTTTTGGAGTCAAGTGTTTCTAATTACCGATGGCTAGTTTCCCACCTCTGCAATTGTACCTATCAGAGTTGGAGGGTGGCCAAATGGGACTGGTGGCAATTTTTCTTGGTAGCTGGGAGGGACCTTTCCACACGGGTGAGAGAGAGGCAGTGCCTATTCGGCTGTTAGGGTCTGTTTCTTTTGGCTGTTTCCATGTGTTTGCTTTGCGGGCACATCCAGCAAGTCAATTACTGCCACTGCCGTGGGGCTGATCTTACAGCCGGTTCCTCCAGTCATTCTGGGAATTTACACTGACGTTTAGCAAAACCCTTCATGCCCTTAGCAACATTATACACACAGGAAGGCACGGCATTTGCGATGGCTGCGTGTTGCTGAACTCCAGATCAGACTAGCCATCGAGCGGTTTCTAAGAGCTGCAGCAGCAGGTCTGAGGGTGGGCAAGGTCTCTGATCCTGAGGGGTGTATCCATTGGCTGGAGGCACCCAGATCTCTCTAGCTGCTTGGGTAGGGCAGGAAGAGCAAAGCTGGCCACGTCACACCTGATTCTGCCCCTTTTGCCATGGCGAAGGTTACTCACTATGATCTCAGAGAGCAGTGGGGAAAGTTTGGGTGGGACAAGAACACCAGAATACAGGGATTGCTGGGCTGCACAGACCAAAGGATCATGTAGCTGGAGTCCTGTCTGTGACAGTGACCAGACCCCACAGCTGTAAAGTTCTGATGAATAACACTAATGTTGGTGTTAGTTTAAACCTGCCTGAGACGATGTCTAGAGCTGTCTTGGACAACTCCACATCTGCCGTACGTCGGCTTGGAAGAGGCAAAGGAAAGGAGAGACTGTACCCCTCCACAGCTGGACCAAGCTGTTTTTAGCTCCTACAGCACAGACCAGATTTACTGCTGTCTTCCTCAGACCGGCAGCTAAGGGCCGTGGCTCATACCATCAGGTCTTCCAAGCCTGTCATCACGGCCCAGAAAATGGCCTCGGCTGAATAAACTCCCAGCCAGGAGTCCCTTCCCTGCAACTGTCTGCATCTCCTGTCCGGAAGCATGTCAGCTCCAGGCACACACTAGCAGGACCAAGGACAGCGGCTGCTGGGGGCAGGGCTGGGGGCAATACAGCCACGGTGGATGAATTTGCCCAAGCTGGACACTGGTTTCTCGGGTGCAGTGGCCCCACATGCTCCTGCTGTTGCCACTGTGGGATCTGGGAGAGGACTGTAGTTCCACAGATACCTGAGTCATAGCTGCAGATACACATTTTGTGTCCATGAAGAGCTGGACCCTTAGGCACTGCCACAATAAACATGCCTACCAACCATAATAATTGGAGCCGGGCACCCCAAATCAGTGGTCACCTTTGAAAAAGTGTCTTTAACACCTTTCTGCATCTTCTTAGCTTCACTTCACTCAGCCTTCCCAGCTGTGAAGCTCTCTGGTCATGATCAGCTGGGATCAGCACATTCATTGGGGCAGATCCTGACTTGTAGACCTCCAGGTGACAGAGCCACTGCGGATGGAGCCAAGACTTCAGTGTTTGACCCTTAATCTTAAAGCTTCTGATCCTTGATTATGAGCAATTCAGAGATCCCAGGGTTGGAAGGGACTGTTGGGTCATCTACTGTGACTTCCTGCACAACCCGGGTCAAAGAGCACCCCTAGAATATTTCCTGTTTCCACTAGAGCAGGTCTCTTAGGAAAAAAAAGTCCAATTCCAAGCAAAAATTGCTAGTGATGGCAAATCCACCCCAGCCCTGGGTGAGTGGTTCCCAAGATGGGAAGGGATGAATGAATTCAACTCAGGATACCCATGTGTGTCAGGTAATTATCCGGAATTCTCAAAAGAACAGTTTTAAATAACGCTTAAGTGGCTGAACATGGCCCAACCTCCATTGACTTCAATGGGGCCTGGGTTTCACCACAGCTGCTGAGGGTCTCTGAGTTTGTGGGTCTGGGGAGTCGGGAGCATGAGTAGCAACGGGAGAACCCAGCATGCCTTGGAGAGCTTGTCCTCCCAGAGGAGAAGCTATCCTTGCTGTCTTCTGCAAAGCGTGCAGGCGGACCACGCTGGGAGCTAGGCAAGGTGAGCCTGCAGCCTGTCAGTTATCCCTGTCACAGAGCACTGGGCAGTGCTGGCTAACCATGGGTGCTGAGGTGTTAGTGGCATGCCCACAGAGCAATAGGAAGCACTGTGCTCCCACAACGTTGGGAATTTCAATGGTCTTTCTGGAAGCCAAAAGGCTGGAGAGCCCCGGAACTTCACTAACTAGCAGGCCGAGCGTCGGGGAAGTTAGAAAATTCTTATGCTGCTCCCAGGTCTCCTCTCTGTGGAGGTTCCCAGCCTTTCTCTAGCCAGGCTGGCATGTCCCTGCTCGCTGGCTGGTCTGTGGGGGGACCCCTCGCCGTGGTTAATGGCTCAGAGAATGGAGTAGGCAAAGCTGGGCTGTGCAGAGCTGGCATGGCCTGGGAGCCCTCATGGTAACTTAAAGCGGGGGTGTTCAGATAAGTGCTCTCAGGTGAAGGAGGGCCATAGAGTTTGAGGCCAGAAGGTGCCATTCTCACCCACCAGGACAATCACCACCAGATTTCACTCAGCTGTTCCTGCCTGGAGTCCATAGGCCTGGTGGAGCTACAGTATCCCATCGAAAGAGCTGTTCCTCAAATAGCACCACACCAGCGTGTGAAATTGTGCCACTATCCTCAGGAGCCTGTCACCCAGGAGCAGGCGGAGGGATTTTCTCTGGTCGTATCTTCACTCCAACTCAGGCTGGAAGATGCTCCCTGTACAGAACTCTACACCTGGAAGGAGACAGCTACGGCCCACGGACATACTGCACAAGGTTTCAGGATCTGAAAGCCAGGCATGACGGGGGAGTCACAGAATCACAGGGCTGTGAGGGACCTCAGGAGGTCATCTCGGCCAGTCTCCTGCACTCAGGGAGATGGAGGAGGGAGAAGAGTCCTACATTAAATCAGCCCTGAGGAGCTTTCTGACATCTGGAGAGAGAGAGACCAGCCTACCTGAGCTCAGAGGTGGTGAGAGGGCCTTAGGGCACCCCACTGATAAAGATTTCATGCTCTCTGAGGACAATTCAGCTAAGAGAAACAGCCAGTGCTTCAACCCCCCTCCACAGAACATTGCAATGGGCTCTGTCATTGCCTCCATCATCCGGTCCGGGTACTGCATTGTCTGGAGCCCAGGGCTCAGGCATCCCTTTGCAGCCTCCGAGCACTCGGCCCTAGAGGCTTAGCCACGGCTTCCGAGCCTTGGAAGGAGCGATTGCAATGTTAAACACGTCGATGATTTATAAAGTGCTACCTGCCAGCCAGAGGTTAACTGTAGTTTCGGCCTCTGCTTAACTCAGACACCGCTCATAATGTGACTCAATTCTGTGTCTACTGGGGCTCCTTTATGAAGATCTCCTGTGGGCAAGAGAACATGAAAGTGCAGAGTGCACCATGGAAACCTGTGCTTGCAGCTTCTTGCCCTGGCCACTCAGACTGATTGGGCCAGTTATAAAACCAGCCACCTTGCCCTCTGCCACAGCTGGGAGGTTCTCCCCTTCTTTTCTTTCAAGTGGATTGATTTTCCTTGATTTTCCTGCCGCCTGGTTGCTGTGGGGTCGGACAAGGCACATATGCCAATGGCACTGGGAGGTCCTAAGGCAGGAGTGGTGTGGACTCTCAGGCATGGCTTCATGGGGCTACACTGACAGCTGTTCCTTGTACTCCAGTGACTCCAGTCTGGGAAGCATAGAATCCTTCATCCAGTCTGACCAGCTGGGTTAGAGGAGGGCAGAATGCACCGTGTGTACAAGCAAGAGGGCAGTGTCTCTCGGGGACTCTGCACCTGGGACAGATCTCATGGTCCAACAGTGACCCAGATAACTGCAAAGGGACACCCCACTTCATCTGCCCAAAATGGCACTAGCTACCTCCCTCACCCCAGGAGGAGGATTCATAGACTTTTAGAAGGGTGGAGACAGGAGGATGGTGGGCGGGGTAGGGGGAATGGTGATTTCCTGGAGGAGCTGAGAGGAGGACGCGGCAGGACCATTTGGAGGATGGTGAGCAAGAACTCGTGCATCACAGGTCGCTATGTAGGGCATGCATCTCACTCTTGGCACTGCTCTGGAAATGCTTGTGGGAAAGCAGCAAGGACATTTATTCAGACAAACAGGTAAATAAACCCCTTCCAAACCCCCCGCCCATGGCACACGCAGCCCTCCCGCTGGGGAGGTGATGAGAGAAAGAATGAGCCCTGTGTGACAGATGTTAAAGGTACTCAGGCACCCTGGTGATAAGGGCAGTGTAAGAACAGGCAGTAAAAGCTTTATTGTCTGTCATGTTCGGGATATGGAGGTGCCAGTTGGCCAAATATTCTGGTTAACGCAGAGTCTGGTGTATGGGAGGGAGCTCTGGCCTTAGTTAGGGGGATGGGGTGAAGGCTTTGGGTAGTGGGTGAGGGTTCTAGGGAGAGGGCAGAAATGAGGGGTTCAAAGTGCAGAGGGGGATCTGGGATGGGGCCAAGAGCTAGAGTGTGGGAGAGGAGAGGGCACTGGCTCGGGATGAGGGGTTTCCAGGCCAAGGCCGAGGGGTTCAGAGTGTGTGCAGGGTTTGGGCTCGGGGAGGGAGTTAGGGTCTGGGAGTGGTTTTGGGAGGCTGGATCTGGGCACTCACTTCAGGTGGCTCCCGGCAAATGGAGACATGTCTCTGCCACTCCTAGGTGGCTTGGCAGGCACCCTCCTCATAACTCCTATTGGCTGCAGTTTCCATTGAGGTCAATAGCAACCCCCTGCAGGACTGGGCCATAACTTGTCTAGTCTAAGTGCAGAGACCCGTAACTCTCCCTGCTTTGGGTGCTCCTCACCTTAGTGCTGCTGTTTATCGTTTAAAAGCACCGATCTCTGCAGGGGCCCCGAGCTAGACCCTGCACTTAGCAAGAGCCAGTCCATCCCCCAAAGAGGTTACACTGGCAACAGACTCTCAGAAGCGATGTGATTTGCCCAAGGTGACACACCGGGTCAGTGGCAGAGGCAGGCACAGACCCCAGCTTGCCCGAATCCCAGTCCAAGGACACGGGCACGCGCCCAGCGTGGCCGTCCGGGCTCCCCCCCATTCAGCTGCAGGGAGGGAGATTCTTACCACGCCTGAGCCCCGTTTCATCCAGACGATGGTCAGCGATGGGTTCCCCGTCCAAGCACAGCTGAACACTGCGTCTGACCCCAGGTCGACAAGGAGGGACTGCGGTTCTGTTGCCATTCTGGGACCGACTGTGCATAGGAGACAAACAGAGAAGGGGCCCGTGGAGAAACTGAGGCAGGCCCACTGGCCAGCACCATCAGCCTGTTCAGTCACAGGTCAAAGGATTAACCAATCAGAAGCTTGTAGGCCAAAGGGGCTCTCAGGATGAAGCAGCCCCAAGCTGCCACCACCTCTCCCTTCCCTGGAGCTTGCCCTCTTTTCATAGGCTGCAAAGAACTCGAGAGGTGCCCAGGGGGACCAGCCTGTGCAAACCGCTCTTAAAAACCTCCAGTGACGGCCATTCCACACGCCCCCTTAGAAGCCTGCTCCAGAGCTTAACTATGGACTCATGAGACAGCTCCTCCTTGTGTCTCACCTCAAGCTCCCTTGCGGCAGGTTAAGCCACTTAGGGTATGTCTACACTTGCACCCTTTTTCAAGAGAGGGATGCAAATGCAGCTGAGCAAAATTGCAAATGAAGTGTGGATTTGAATTTCCCATGCTCATTTGCATAATGATTTGCGATGGTCAGCGATGGGTTCCCCGTCCAAGCACAGCTGAACACTGCATCTGACCCCAGGTCGACAAGGAGGGACTGTGGATCTGTTGCCATTCTGGGACCGACTGTGCATACCCTATTTCGAAATAACAAATGCTGTGTAGACGCAGTTATTTCGGGAGAACACCCTTCTTCTGAAATAACCCTTATTCCTCCTAAAATGAGGTTTAATGATTATTTCGGAAGAAGGGTGTTCTCCCAAACTAACTGCATCTACACCGCGTTTTGTATTTCGAAATAGCGCCATAATGCAATTATGCAAATGAAATGCAGGATATTTAAATCCCAGTTTCATTTGCAATTTCGAATTTGCATCCCTCTATCGAAAGAGGGTGCAAGTGTAGACATACCCTTACTCCTTTTCCTACCTCCAGCAGACCTGAGGAGCCACTTATCCCCGTCCTCTTCAGAACAGCATAGCTGAGGGCTGTTCGCAGGTTGCTCCTTAATCATCGTTTTTCAAGACTACAGATGCCCAAGTTTTTAACCTTTACTCATAGGTCAGGTTTTCAAAACCCTGGATCATTTCTCTTGTTCTCTGGACTCTCTCCAATTTACCCACATCTTACTCACAGCACAGCGCCCAGAACTGGACACAGCGCTGCAGCGGAGGCCTCCGCAGTGCTGAGTAGAGGAGGACACTTATCTCCTACGTCTTACATCCGACACCCCTGTTAATACACCCCCCAAATGGTATTAGCCTTTTGTGCAACTGTACCACATTGTGACTAATATTCGATTTGTGATCCACCATAACCCCCAGCTCCTTTCCAGTAGTACTGCCACTGAGCCTGCTGGTCCCCATTTCGCTGGGGGGTTGGGGTCGCCTGTCTGTATTAAATTTCACCTTGTTGAATTCAGACCCGTTCTCCAATTTGTCAGGATCATTTTGAATTCTAACCCCGTCCTCCAAAGTGTGTGCAGCACCTCCCAGCTGGGGATCATCTGCAAATTTCATAGGCATCCTCTCTACCCAATTAGCCGAGCAATTTATGAAAATATTGAATAGTACCAGACTCACGACTGTGGGACCTCACTTGATTAACGCTGCTGGTTTGACAGGACAGCTATTCTTTGACGGCTTTGGGATTGCCAAAAGCTGTCTAGCAATTGGGATTTCCAATTCCCATTCAACCCCAATGGGGGTGAGTATAGGAGCCAATTCTAAGCTGTTCCTTTGGGGCTGGTCTGTGTTCCTGAGGATGCAGAAGCAGAGAGGAACTTACAGTAGACATCCACCGTCCTGCTGATGTTAGTACTGCCCAAAGCATTGGTCACCTCACAGGATACTGGCTCAAAGAAGAAAGTGTGGTCCACAATGGTCTCATAGGAGTCACCTGATGCTTCCTTTATAACTTGGCCTTTTTTTGCCCACCTGTAAAATAAAAAATAGCAGGGCTGTCTTATCCTGGTAGGTCTCTTAGGCCATGTCTACAGCTGGAGATTATTTCAAATTGACTAAGTTCGACTTCTAGGCACCCTATTTTACAAATTCAAAGTTCTGTGTCCTCACTATGGGGAAGAATCCAATGTAGTCCGAGGCAGGCTCTGTTAATGTGGATGCACTACCTTGAACTCAGAGCCACTAGAAACACTCAGGGAAGCTGCAGGAGGCCTCCCAGAGGCCAATAAGTTTGAATTAACAGCACTGGAGCATCCGCACTAACATTTTTTCGGACTTACAAGTTCGGGAATAGTGTAATTCCTCATGAAAAGCAGGACTACAGAGTTTGAATTCCCCTTATTCTGGAATAATGGGCTTGGTAGTGTGGGTGCATCACTTACAAATTTGACCAGGGGTGGGTGTGTTATTTCGGACTAAGGTCCTAATGTAGACTAGGCCATAGACAGAGAAGTTGGGTGAGGTGAGATCTTTTACTGGAGCACCTTCTGTTGGTGAGAGAGACAAGCTCTGGAGTTACACAGAGCTCTCCCTTAGGTCTCCTGAGTTTACTGTAGCTAGTAAGCTTGTTTCTTCCACCAACAGAAGATGGTCCAATAAAAGGTTTTATCTCACCCACTTTGTCCCTCATGTTAGAAAGCAACACGGCTACAACAACACCGCAAACAACAATGGAAAATCTCACAGACAAATATCAATTCTTCCACTCCTAGCCATGACTTCTGATAACAAAGAAGTGCTGACCTGATTCCTCGTGTCATAAGATCCCAAGGGCCAGTACCAGGGCATGCTTCTCCCAGCACTAGAATGCAGTTGTCCCAAGGACTGCAGGAGCATTACATAAAGCATTTAGGAAAGGAAGGTTTGGAAAATTCTGGAGCCGATTTAAGTGACTGGTGGGATGGGAGGTGGCAGAATAGACCGCGCTTCCGGTGGTGCAAGCCAGAGAATGACAGTGGGGTGGGACTGGGATTCTAATTCCCTGAACCACGATATTAGGCTAACGCACATGCAGGCCCACAGAATCCTGAATGCTCACAAGAGGTCAGGTCAGTGGCTGTATTCGGTGGTGGAGGAGCAACTGGTAGGGTGGCAATGCCGAGCTACACGCCTCTGCTTCACCCCGTCTGTGCCCCTCACCGCCTCATGCAGGGGCCTCAGCTGGGGGCGGCACAGAGCCCAAGCCCGGGGTTAGGGGCCCGGAACCTGCCATAGAGCTGCTGGGACTCCGTTTGTCTGGGACCTCAGAGCCGACAGCAGAGCCTGCTGGGTCAGTGGCAGGGCCCTCAGGCAGAAGCAGGGCTGGGAGCTGGGGCCCCCTAGAGATAGTAGCCAGGATCCTGGGAAGCAGCGGGGCCCCCAGGTGCAGGCTGGTGGCTGGGGGCCTGGCATGGGGCACAAAATCAGGGAAGGACTGCAGCACCCCCTCCTACCCTACTTCCCATGCATATGGCTGTATTTAGGCTTGAAGGATTAGCTCCCTAATCCGTAAATGCTGGTGAACATACCGCATGCATGCAAACCGACGGAGAACTATTTCCATCAACGACAATCGAGAGCTCCAGAGAGGCAGAGTGAGAAACATGATATACAGAATGTTTACTTTGCATGTGGTGCCACCCGTTGAGCTTTAACTCTTTGAATCTCTGTCTACTGTTGTTAAATAACTAGTCTGCCCCCCTCTATCCTCTGACGTCTCACAGTTCTCCACTGCTCTGAACCTTTAAGTGGACAGAAGCAAAGAAAGAGGCTTAAAAATAAACATTGATTTCATTGCTTGAAATGATACACAATGAAAAGGGAATTCTGCCATCTGAGAGGGGCCCCCTGCAAGATCCCTTTGTCCCCCTAGACCCAGGTTGGGGTTTTACATCTGGACTGACAGCGAGGGGTAAGCCCCAGCTACTGAGATCCATTCCCAACCTCGCAACCAATTGGGTTTTCCTTGGAAATTTCTCCCAGCCCCTATTTTTCTACAGATGACAATGGGCTGCCAACAGCCGCATACCAGGTTCAATGGAAAACCCAGCAGCAATGGATAAGATGACGGGAGAACGTTCCCCCGAGGTCCATGTCCAACAGACGCGTTCTGGAGTTTGTGTCCCCAAATGAGTCTGCGTCTGTTAGAGAGGCTGCAGCAGAAGCTCACAGCTCTACCCATTCTCAAAGTAATCTCTGCAGGCAGGAGTGGCCAGCCCACACCTCCTTCCCCTCTCTGGGCTCACAGGGCATCCAGGAAGCTAGCACCTCCCTCTGTGGTTCCTGGGTGGGAGGAATGTACCATGCAGAGAGGTGATGCCAAAAGGGCTGGGAAATCCCAAAGGCAGAAAGAGCAGTTTGGTGGGGGCTTTACCCTTGAGAAATTAATCCCATGGTGTGTCCAGGGAGAAATGTGATCTTCATTTAAAAAAAGCCAGCACCCCATCCAAAGTGGTGCTAATGGGTCCTTTTGCTGGATGCACCCTGGAGACAAACTCCTCTCCTGCAGCCACAGAGCTTGGCCAGCTGCTTTTTGTCTGGACTGAACTTGCTTGCCAACCTGTGGCTTGGGGAGAAGAGAGGGCCAGAGGACAACTCGGGGAGCCAGTGTGCAGCATGTGTTCCTTGAGTGCAGTTGGGATTGGGACAGGATGGGCTGCCAAAAGCAAATGGGATTATTGGTGCCACCTTCCGGGACCAAATCCCCAGCCCTGATCTCCCCCGAACTTTGAAGGAATTGAAATCCAGATTCCGCTTTGCATCCTCGCTCCTATAAGCATCTGGACTAGAACGCTGAAGCCAGAACCCCCTGCATTTTGTGCTATGGAGCTGAGGGCTTGTCTGCAGTAGGGCTTTTGCATCAACGTGGCTATGCCAGTGCAAAACGCACCACCTCTAGCACAAATGTTTTGCACTGCCATAAAAAGGACTTGCTCCACCACAATTTGCCCTGCTTCTAAGCCAGTGCTGCGCACCATGTCCTAAGGCGGTCCTGTATCAGCAAGGTCATAGATAGGTGGGTCAGAGGATCCGTGGGCTGCTTGCTGACTGAGTCTCACGCCAGCAACACAGAGTGCCCTTTGCAGAAGAACATAAGCTACCACCTGTGTTCGGACATGATCATACTTAGCAGCTAAGGCTGAGCAGTGCAGAGGTGAAAACACCAGCCTTGCTTTGAGTACCTAGGCTGAACCCCTGGTTAGATCATCACTGGGATCATGGTTATGAGGATTTCATCCTAGTCCTTCACAAGGCATTTTTCTGTTCACAAAACTGCCACACACGCGATCCCCTTTGCTTAAAGGGACCGCCCATAACAAGGAGGCTGCAGATCAGGACTGAGAGGGTGCAGGGTAGGAATAGTAGGGGGGTTTCAGGCCAGGATGGAGGCATCTTGGCAGATCCAGCGGTAGGGGGGAAACTTATTCAGAGCCATTAGTCTCTAGCTTTCATCAGCACCACTCTGACCCTTCATTCCTTCTGGTCCCCTATATTAGGGTGACCAGATGTCCTGATTTTATAGGGACAGTCCTGATATTTGGGGCTTTTTCTTATATAGGCGCCTATTCCCCCCCACACTCGGTCCTGATTTTTCATACTTGCTATCTGGTCCCCTTACCCCATATTCACTATGCAGCCCCTGCACTGAGATTTAAACCATTTGCAAGTTGCACCGCACCCCAGCAAACACCTCAGTGCTCCTTTACTGGGGCAGCAAACACCTCAGTGCTCTTTACTGGAGCAGGCTCCTCCCGGGAGCTTTTGCCGTGAGAAACACCTTTCACTTGGGCGCAAACGCTTCAAACTTGCAAAGGCTGCAGAATCAGTGGCGGAGGAAGCTGCTAACCAGTCTCTGGGGGACTAGACCATCTGTAGCGCGGGCTCCTGCAGTCAGCCTGCCAGGTTCATGCCTCTATTCACTGACTCCATGCAGCGTTAGCGGAACCTTTCTGCCTCCAAAGTTAATTTCAGATAGGCCGGTTTTCCATAGGCACTGAGCACTGTGGCGCAGAGGTAGCAAGTGTATGTGTTAGTCAAGGGTGTGCTGGCAGGATGTGTGTGTTTGTGTGCTTTTGGCATGCTGAATTGCTCAATGCACACACCATCAGGACCACAGATGAACCAAGTGTGGTGCCTCCGTTGTATAATCTCTAGGGGTATGGCTACACAGCAGCTCAAAAGTCGAATTAAGCTACACAACTTCAGCTACGTCAGTTGCATAGCTGAAGTTGAAATAGCTTAATTTGGCTTTTGGCGCTGTGTACACAGCAGGAAGTCCGAGTTAGAGCAGTCTTCCTCTGACTGCCCTCGCTCCTCGTACAATGAGGGTTACAAGAGTCGGAATAAGAAGTCCTCCAGTTTGACATTATTTTGAAATAATGGCTTGTAGTGTAGATGCGCACTCTGTTATTCCGAAACAACACCGCTGTGTAGACGTAGCCTCGTAGATATTTGTCCATGTTGCAGCACCACAGCATAGCTATCCGTCTGTGTGCATGAGATGCGCCAGGACATTGCAGAATGGGATGGGGGGCGGAGAGAGGGGGTGGTTGCTGGCAGAGGTTCCTGCCAGAGCTGGAGCAGCAGAGGCTGTTAATGCAGGTCAGGAGCAGGGTGCATTGGCAGAGCAGGGGTGGGGGATGTTTGTGCATTGCCTGCCAGTCAATGCTATCAGCCTTTCACTATCAAAAACTCTACCCCTCATGCTCCCCCCCCCTTCTCTTTTTTTAATCAAAGGAAACTTTATCCCTTTAAGGCAGTTGAAATAACATTACACTGAAAAGCTAAGCTGGCATTTGCAACACTGCAACTTGCAAATTGTCTTTGAGGACAAGCTGTCAACTCAGCACTTGAATTAAGCTGCTGTTTGCCAAACAATGAGCAAGTGTGACCTAATAGGGCACCATCTGGCAACCTGCCACTGGGGAGCTGTGTGGAAGCGGGCGGGGGAGCCTGTCAGGGTGTGTGAAACTCCCGCAGTGTGTCAGCGGAAGGGAAAGTAATAAACAGCCAACACCAAAAAGTGAAATCAAAGGTGATGAGACTCCTCCGATGAGCCTCAACTCTCATTATCTTTGGGGGGCACATCGGCTCCCCTCTGACGGGGGAGGCAGGGTCAGGGACTGCTTCTCCGCAGGAGGGACAAATGATGCCGGAAGCCCCCGGCCGGGAGCAGAGCAGGAGTGATGGGGCATGGATGGGCTCCAGCCGTCTGCATGTGGGTGGGGCCAAGAGATGACACCCTGCTGCAGCTGGGATTGGGAAAGGGCCCTTGTATTTAGAGGAGGAGGCTGAACAGCAGCTGAATGATAAACAGCAACAACTATTAGCAATACAGTAAATAGCGGCATCATGAGCCGCCTCGCTCTCCTCTGCTGGGTGGAAGGAGAACAGCTGATTGCAGGAAGCGGAGATTCTGCAGTAGCTTCTGTACTAGGAGCTTGTGCTTCGGGCAGGTGTAGCTGATCTTCCTTCCCAAGCCCTGTCCCCTTCCACCTCTCTGCTGTCTTCCCTGCCACTCCATTGGAGCTCTTCTCTTGGGGGCTCTCTGCCTTTCTCTCCTGCCAGCCAGGCAGCCCAAAGCTTGTCCCTTCTCCTTTGCTGGCATTTCTAGCAGCTGCATCTTGCAGGCCTTGCAGCTCAGACCCAGACAACAACAACCGGTTGGACAGCAAGTGGAGGGCACAGGTCCAACTGGAATCTGGCTCCCCTGACCTTCCAGGCCCCTCCCAGCCATGGCCATGCTCTCCAAGAGCTGCGATTTCACCCCATGGATTGGCAGGGGGTGTTGCCCAGCGACAGCAAAGCACCCCCTGAATGCTCACAAGTTCTCTCTCGGGCATGGCCCTCCTCAGCTCCCCATGGCAGTGCCCACAACTCCGGTGCACGCGAGTGCTCCAACCAGCACTTTGGAGAGCCCGGGCCGAGGGGGAATGAAGTGAGAACCCAAGATGGATTTCGGAGGGTCTCAGCCCTGCAGGAGCTCTGCTCCAGAGCCCTCACCAGGCTGCTATACTGGACTCAAGGGTGGGGTCCCAGGTGGTCTGGGCTTGTGGGGGCTGGGCAGGCTTTAGGCACTGTCTGGGGTCTCCAGGTGCAGACCCCTCTGACATCCCCCTTGGCAGTGGAGCCTGGTTCAACTGTCTAGACTCTGAAACTAGTGCTGGCTCCTCAGCATCAGTGGCAAGCTCCAGAGTGCAAGTGAAGCTTGGACCCTGTGGTTTGCTGTTCCCCTCTTTGGGGACTTTGTGATAGTGTAGGCAAGGAATGCACACACTGCTAGGGAATGCACACAATGCACGCGCCGCGAGGGAATGCACACAACGCACGCTCCGCTAGGGAATGCACACAACGCACGCTCCGCTAGGGAATGCACACAACACACACACAGCTAGGGAATGCACACTACACACACTCTGCTCTAGGAATGTACACAATGCACACTGCACTAGGGAATGCACACAGCACACACTCGGCTAGGGAATGCGCACAATGCTCACACTGCTAGGAACTGCACACAACGCACACTGTGCCACAAGAGAGAGAGAAATCTCTGGAAAAAATACTAAACACTTGCATGTAAGACTCTACCTCCATTTCCTCCACCCTCCTGCAAGCACTATGGATGGTCGTGTCTTCCAGGGAGCCAGGTTTCTTGTTCACACGCCTCCCTCTTGCCCAGCCTTGTTTTCTGGTTTTGTTCAAGCTCTGCGCTTGATCAGATGCCCTCTTGCTTCTCAGCAGTTTTGGCCACGAGTCCCAGTCCGCAGTGGTGCTGCTGTCATGAACACAATCTGCTTAGCTTGGGGGGTAGGAGCGGAGCCCAGAAGAGATATGAAACACTCAATATCCTTCCAGAGAGTCTGCATTGTCCGAATGGGGCAAGATTCTTCAATTGTTAATGTCTGTCCCCTCCAGGGCCACATACCCCGGGTCCTGACCCCTCCCTTAACACAAGATATATGATGCAAGGCGACATTGGAAGGCAACCGCAAGAGCACGACCTTGCAGAGTTCATACAATCCGGGTGGAATTCACAAGTCCACACGGCTGGATTTTGGAGCCTTCCATCGGGGCTGGGTGTCTCACTGGCTGCTGGCCAAGCAGAGAAGGGACCACTGGGCCGTCACTTCTGCGGGGCTTCTACTGGCTGGGAGCAGGAGATGAGATTTGGCAGAACTGCTGCAGGAGTGTCCACAGGCCACCTGCATGGCTAAGTGACCCTCGTTGAGTCAGGATGGATGACCTTGGGAGTGTCATGCGCCATCTGATGGCACAAACACTCTCAAAGAGGTATTAGCACTACAGATGTGAGCCTATTTGTATGCACTCACTTGCTCCCTTACCTCATTTATCTTCGTGTCTCTAACAGACGCTGACTGGCCACTTGAGTTTCTCTGCCCTGCTGGGTGAGGGGTTTGCAAATCAACCTCCCCCCTCCCTACTTTGCTAATTAATCAAGTGACTTTGCTGTTAGTTCTGGGGCTCTGTGTAGGGTGCTAATGAGCAAGGCCCCTCATCTCTCTAGGATGGAATCCGTTCCTCGCTAGATAAGGAAGAAGAATACCAGCGCTTTGCCCTGCCATAATTCACCTTCTTCCTCCGCATCTCAACATGCTGGATAATCGTTAATTAATTTACACAGATCACTATGATCCTCCCTGCTCTACAAATGGGGGGACCTGCAGCTGGGGAAGGCAAGTGCCTTACCAAAGGTCATAGAGCAAGTGGCTGCCAGTGCTGGGAATAGAGCCCGTGAAGTCCTGCCTCTCACTCCCCTGTGCTGCATCCCCACTTGATACCAGCTAGGGGTTCAGAGGGTTCCTGAAACAGGCGTCCCTGCCCCCCTTCGCGCCAGTGCTTAGAATCACAGAACCCTGGGGCTGGGAGAGACCTCAGGGGGTCACCAAGTCCAGCCCCCTGCCCAAGGCGGGAGCAATCCCAACTAAATCGACCCAGCCAGGGCTTTGTCTAGCTTGGACTTGAAAACCTCTAGGGATGGAGATTCCACCACCTCCCTAGGGAACCCGTCCCAGTACTTCACCGCCCTCCTAGGGAAATAGTTTTTCCTAATATCCAACCTAGACCTCCCCCAGCTGTAACTTGAGACCATTGCTCCTTGTTCTGCCATCTGCCACCATTGAGAACAGCCTCTCTCCATCCTCTGGAACCTCCCTTCAGGAAGTTGAAGGCTGCTATCAAATCCCCCCTCACTCTTCTCTTCTGCAGAATAAACAAACCCAAATCCCTCAGCCTCTCCTCATAGGTCGTATGCTCCAGCCCCCTAATCATTTTGGTTGCCCTCCGATGGACCCTCTTCAATGCGTCCAAATCCTTTCTATAGTGAGGGGCCCACAACTGGACACAATACTTTAGATGTGGCCTCACCAGAGCCGAATAAAGGGGAATAATCACTTCTCTAGATCTGCTGGCAATGCTCCTCCTAATGCACCCTAATATGCCATTAGCCTTCTTGGCTACAAGGGCACCCTGTGGACTCATATCCAGCTTCTCATCCACTGTAATCCCAAGGTCCTTTTCTGCAGAACTGCTACTTAGCCAGTCAGTCCCCAGCCTGTAACAATGCTTGGGATTCTTCCGTCCCAAATGCAGGGCTCTGCACTTGTCCTTGTTGAACCTCATCAGATTTCTTTTGGCCCAATCCTCCAATTTGTCTAGGTCACTCTGGACCCTATCCCTGCCCTCCGGCATATCTACCTCTCCTCCAGCTTTGTTGCCCACCTCTCTCTTCCCATTCTTTTCCAAGCCCTTGCAGCCCCCATCCATTCTTGTTGCCTTCAGTGGCGGATTTAGGGCAGGGAGAGCGGGGCAGCTGCCCCGGGCCCCGCGCTTCCCGAGGCCCCGCGCATGCGCCGTGTCAAAGGGGGGACCCTGAGAAATTTCTCTGCCCGGGGCGCTGCCCTGGGCCCCACGGCACTCTCATCCGCCCCTGGTTGCCTTGACTCACTTTCCCCTCTCCTAGATTCTCTGCACCTCAGCTTCCACTCAGCCTGCTCTTACCAAGGTCACTCAAGCCATCACCAAGGGGCCCTTTCCCCTCCGCATCTCCCTTGGCCTCTGCATCCCATTCAGAACAATCAACTACTCCCTCCTTCCCAAGACTCTCCCTCCGAGTCATCCAAATCTCTGTGCATGGCTGTCTCTGCCGCTGCTCCTCAGTGGCCATGGTTCCATGTATTTTCTATGTCTTGGAGGTGGGGGGAGAGCTGCAAGACTTTGTATCCACTGAAGCACACTTAGGGTATGTCTAGACTGCATCCCTCTGTCGGCAGTCTGGACATACCCTCGACTGTATGTAAACCTCCTTTCAGATCCTGTAAACCTCTTTTCAGGAGGCATAAGGGATCTGTCGAAAAAGGCTTTCTTTCTTGACAGATTCCCCTCTAGACTGCCGCTTTTTGCCGACAAAGTGCTGAGTCGGCAAAACGCGGCGACCATTTTTATGCAAATTAGGCACAGGATATTTAAATCCCTGCCTCATCTGCAATGTCGACCTGCCTAATCTGCATCCCTCTGCCGACAGAGGGATGCAGTCTAGACATACCCTTAGATGGCTAAAGTGGGGGCAGGTCTGTGAAACTCACCCAAGAGGCTCAGCTTTTCTGGAAAATTCACCACTTATATTCATGCCAGGAAGGGGCTGAGTTCTTCTGCTAAGTTGCCCTACAGTCTCCATCTATCCTGCTATCCTCTCACTCTTTCATCCTGCTTTCCTTCGATTTTATACACCTCTTCCCCACCTGCCCTCCAACCTAGGGAAGGGAATCATAAGCGAACTGCTGGCAGCCACACCATGAAAACTCTAGATTAATGCATGCCCCTCCATGTGATTAACAAGCTGTGGGAGCTGAAGGTCTAATTGTGCAACAAGGCCCATGTTTGATTATGAAGTCAGATGCAAGTGTTTTGTGAGGACTAAATAACCAGCAGGCATGGAAGTTCATTGCCAAGCTGTGTCCCACTTACAACCAATGCATCTCTGCAAGCCTAGGAAGAGAGAGGATCCTGAGAGAGGATCTAGAGTAATTGTAATAATTACTCTGTAAACAAAGTGCCAGACAGACCCATAGACAGTGAGGGGAGCACACTGAGGGGCCGTCTTCACAGCATGCTTATTTCGAAATAAGCTATTTCGGATTTTTTCCAAAATATCTTATTTCAAAATAGCACGTCTACACTACAGGGAAACCTCAAATGTAGTCCAAGGCAGGGCTCCCCTGCTGTGGGTGTGCTACCTCGATTCAGAGCCCCAGGAGGCACTGGGGAGTAATTACTTTGAATAGCCCGGGGGAGGAGCTATTTTGAAATAGCAGCAGTGGAGCGTCCACACTACTGTTATCCCAAAATAGCTATTTCGGGCTAAGCGTTATTCCTCGGGGAATGAGGTTTACAGATTTCGAAATAAGTCCTCTGGTATTTCAAAATTATTTCAAAATAACAGAATTGCTGTATAGACGCTCGCATTGTTGTTTTGAAATAATGTCAGTAATTTCAAACTAACTGTGCTGTGTAGACGCACCCTGAGAGACCTAGCTCTGGCCAAGAAGGGGTTAATGGTGACTTGAAGGGTCAAGTAGCTTTCAGAGAAGATACTAAATGATATCTGGGGTGAAATCTTGACCCCACTAAAGCCAATAGAAGTTCTGGTTTGTAGGTCTCCCCCTGCACACCATGATCAGTGCTGCATGGGAAAGGGGAGTTCAGTGTCCACTTTGCACAAGGCTGCGCCCTCAGTCCCTCACCTGTTTCTGTCCATGGTCACTCCTGAGTCGGAATTCCCTCGGGTACCAACCAGCAACATCCCCTCCCCACGTGGCGTCATACAATTAATTCCCAAGCTTTAAAATCAGATTGTGCTGGGGGAGCAGAGAAACAAAGAGCCATAAGATACAAGGCCTGTGAAGATGGATGCTCCTCAGACTCACCCGGCTATAAATAAGAGGAGGAGGGCCTCACGCTTGAGTGACAGGACACTGGCATGGCTGCAGAAGTCCGTTCAGTGCACCACACCTCCAAGACCACCTCGCAGATCAGGATCCCAGAAAGAGATGTCACATGTCCCAGACTGGCCTTAGTCCCTCCTCTGACCCTCACTCATTTACGTGTGGGGACCCTTCTCCACGGAGATCTCAGGGAAGTCAGTGTGGCTCTCTGTGGCGGAGGAATCTATTTACTTACCTAGCTCCTATCTATCTCCTGGTTTTACACTGCTGCCCAGCACCTTAATGGCCGAGAACCTTTCATGTAAAATCAATAGCAACAGTCTCTAGTGGGCTGGAATAGCTTGCAGGATTGAGTCGCTAGTCCCCACTCAAACCCCAGCTCTGGCTGACTCACATTCTTTTCCTGTCCTCAAAACATGTAGGCTATGTCTACACCGCACAGTTATTTCGAAATAAACTATTCCGGAATAGTTATTCTGAAATAACTTATTTCGAAATAGCATGTCTACACTGCAGAGAAGCCTCAAAATGAGTCAGAGGCAGGCTTCCTTAATGTAGACGTGCTTTTGAGCCCCTAGAGGAATAACTTAGAATGGTCCTGGTGACGGGCTATTTCGAAATAGCAGAAGTGGAGTATCTATACACACCTTATTTCGAAATAGCTATTTCAGAAAAGGCATTATTCTTCATAGAATGAAGTTTACAGAAGTCGGAATAAGTCGTCCGTTATTTCAAAATTATTTCAAAATAACGGAATTGCTGTGTAGACGCTCGTGTAGTTATTTCGGAATACCAGCTGTTATCCCAAAATAACTTTGCTATGTAGACACACCCATACTGTCCTAAAGCTATTGTCTCTTTAAGGGTCCTCTTCCTTGGCCCACATATTCTTGGACTCCTCTAAGGCTATATCCTCCCCAGCAACGTTACACCTGATCTGTGCACACATTTCATTTTGATGATTGATTTTCCAGAAGTCCTGCATATTCTAGGGGCATTTCTGACCCAGAAGAAAACAGGAGACATTGGGATTCTCACAAGCATGGTGGTTCTTCAGCCTGCAGACCAAGCAAGTCCAGACAAATTCAGTTAAGTGCCTGATCTATAGGACACTTATCTGAGCGCAAGTGCGTCACCAAGCTTATTGAGCTTTTTCCAACTCTGATCTCCTGCCCCCACATTCACTTTGGGCTCCTCATGTCACCAGTGCAGCTCTGTTCCTTGTAACTTTTCTGCTTGCTTAACTATCCCTTGCCGAGCTGTCAGAATAACTCTTCACTTGTCCGCTGGATGCTGTCTCTATCTTGCTATAATTACTGGCTCGTCATTGTCCATAAAGAAGAACATCTGTTGGCACTCCCAGTGCAGCTGTCTTCTTAGGGCTTGTCTTCCTCCAGCTACTGCTCCAGCAGTGGTTCATATTCGTGATGTCTTCTCTGATTTTAATTCACCGAGGCTTTGTGTAGCTTGCTGTGTTCAGGTGACATGAATCCTCCTTTCCCTCCCACTTATCCTGCTCTTCAAAATCCTCCAGCCCTCAAACCCTCACCAGGCAGAAATCGCACTCACACAATCAGTGTTGGGAAATTGGAATTATTCCCTAGTTTCGCCTTAAATAGTTCTGTTATATTCAAATACCTTTCGGGCCCTCATCTCCAGACCAGCTCACAAACATGAATGGACTTCTGACCAGATGAAATTCCATGTTGATAAATGGAAAGTAATGCACGTTAGAAAATATAATCCCAAGTATACATATAAAATGGTGGGGTCTAAATTAGCTGTTACTGCTCAAGAAAAAGATCTTGGAGTCATTGTGGAGAGTTCTCTGAAAACATCCACTCAGTGTGCAGCAACAGTCAAAAAAGCAAACAGTGTTGGGAATCATTAAGAAAGGGATAGATAATAAGACAGAAAATATCATATTGCCTCTATATAAATCCATTGTATGCCCAGTCCTGAATACTGTGTGCAGATGTAGTCATCCCATCTCAGTAAAATATATCTACATTGGAATTGGAAAAGGTTCAGAAAAGGGCAAGAAAAATGATTAGGGGTTTGGAACAGCTTCTTTCTGAGGAAAGATTAATAAGACCTAGACTTTTCAGCCTGGAAAAGAGACGACAAAGGGGAGATATGCTTGAGGTATATGAAAACATGACTGGTGTGGAAGAAGCAGATAGAGTAAATAACATTCCTTTTCTCATAACACAAGATCTAGGGGGTCACCAAATGAAATTAATAGGAAGCAGGTTTTAAACAAACAAAGGGAAGTTTTTCTTCACACATTGCACAGACAACCTGCAGAACGCTTTGCCAAAGGATGTTGTGAAGTCCAAGATTATAACAAGGTTCAAAAAAGAACTAGGTACATTCATGGGGGATAGGTCCATCAATGGCTATTAGCCAGGATGGTCAGGGATGGAGTCCCTAGCCTCTGTTCGTCAGAAGCTGGGAATGGGCAACTGGGGAAGAGGGATCACTTGATGATTCCCTGTTCTGTTTATTCTCTCTAGAGCACCTGGCGTTGGCCACTGTTGGAAGACTGGATGCTGGCTAGATGGACCATTGGTCTGACCCAGTAAGTCCATGCTTATGTTCTATATTCTAATGTCACTTCTGGGAGGGAGTGAAATATTATTCTGATTTAATAGGTGCAGACTGAGGCACAGGTAAATTAAGTCGTTCGCTCAAGGTCCTATAGACAGTTCTCCTATACTCTGCATTAGTGCCAATTCTCCTATACTCTGCATTAGTGCTTCCCCAAATATTTTTCCCACTCTTGCTCTCACCATTTTCACCAGAGATGAGAGGTAGGTTTCTTTCACCCGGGTAAACCCAAAGGCTAGGTCTATACTGCTGGCTTTTGCCGGCAGAGAGTATGCTAATGAAGTGCTCATTAGCAACTTCTCGCGCTTCATTTGCATAATCTCTTCCCAAGGCTTTTTGTGCAAGAGGTTTTTGAGGAAAAACTACCAGTGTAGACGGATCCGTTTTGCGCAAAAAAACCCTTTTGTAAAAGATTCTTATGCTTCAAAAAAGGAGGTATTCACATCTTGCGCAAAAGGGTTTTTTTGTGCAAACAGATCCGTCTATACTGCTAGTTTTTGTGCAAAAACCTCTTGTGCAAAAAGCCTCGGGCAGAGATTATGTAAATGAAGCGCGAGAAGTTGATAATGAGCGCCTCATTAGCATACTCTGCCGGCAAAAGCCGGCAGTGTAGACATAGCCAAACGGTTATCCTCCTTAATGACCCCTTTTTTGCGACAGCAAAAAGCTGTTTCCAAGAACAGAAATGAGGCATACATTTACACAGGCCTAACCAAAGCCCACTGAAATCAATCCACGTGTGCTGGACTCTCAATCAGCCTCTTGTCTCTTTGTGTCTGGTTTTTATAAAATTTCTTGGGAACTTGGAAAACATCATGGACGTTGCTTTGGGGGGAAATGTGAAAGCTAACATGTGATCCCCAAATGCGTGAATATTAGTGGACATCACATGATTTACATCAGGGCACAGAAATACAGTCTGTTCATTTAGCACTGTCCATGGGCCTGTCTTCCAGATACAACCTTCTTTTCAGAGATTGTCTGTCGCCTTTCCATTCCCAAGCCCTGCTCCTGAATGACATATTTTCAGTAACAGGTGATCTATGAATGATCTGTACTTCAGGTCCGCTTTAGATAAAGACACAGATATTCAGAGGCTTGTTCAAAACCTCCAGGTCTGCAAACCCAGAAACTTGGGGTGCAGAAGTGCCTGAAAAAAGTTGGTCAAATTGTTTTGAATGTCCTGAGAAATTATGGTTACATTCCTTTTAAGGTTCCATTTATAAATAGTGATGATAGCCATCTATGACACACACTAGTCATGACTGTAACATACTTACACCACCTATTTATTAACCTTGTATTAACTATTATAAATCATAATAAAGTGCCACCAAGATGATGTTTGGGTTTAGTTCTGGTTTAGGTCAGAGATCCTTTCTGGTTACCAGACCTGCTCCCTTCCTCACCTTTATTCACTCTGCTTTGCATGAGCAGAGTAGGCTGGAATGCAGGTGAGTCAGGCACTGCTCAGGAATGGAGTTAGTTCTAATCCTCCCACACGTCAGTGATTACCAACAGTTCAAAAATGCAGAAGGGACACGTAAGTCATATAGTCGGACCTCCAGCATTCCGCTTGTGTTGGACTAAAGTGTCTTCCAGAAGGGCTTCCAATCGTGAAGCTTTCTATGGAACTATATCTGCATGCACTTCACCTGAGTTTTGATCACTTGTTCGCCCTTCAGAAGTATTTCGGCCAAAGGCAAATTCTTTCCCCCTTAGCCTCCGGTGCTGCTGCTGGTTACACCCTCCAGAGCGGAAGAGAGAACCAGTCTGTAACTCCGGGTATTACGTTTTCTCTTCCATCTCAGTTTTCAAATCTTTCTCTCTCTAATCTGAGTCAGCCCTCCAACCCAGCTCCCTGCCTTTCGGTAAGACTACTGCCTGTCTTTCGCACCAGCCTTTCCTCTCACCTACTAGTGAACGTCTGCAGTGATGGTACCTTACCCATCTCCCATGGGAATCTATTCCACTGCCACAATTGCTCTTGCTGTTAAGAACTTCTGCCTAATGTCTAGCCAGCCTCATTATTTCCTCCCTTGGCTTCGGGCCATTACTCCTTGTCCTACCATCGTCTGAGATTACAGACCATTCCCGCCTTTCCTGTCTAGTGCTACGCTGAAGATGTTTATATATTGCAGTCATATTGTGCAGGGTTTTTTCTAGACTATATAAATGTACCTTCCTTAGTCCCTCCTCATATGAGTTATCCTCTAAGCTGCGTGTTAGGTCTGCTGCTGGCTTGTCTACATCCTTCTGAAACTGAGCGATATTCCAGGTGCAATAGCAACAGGATGCTGTGCCCTGCAGAGGCACGCCCATCTCTCAGATTTCATGTGCAGATCAGCCTTGTGCAGTCTCTCTCCCCTCCATCAGTGCATTTTGGCCCTTCGCTGCACCCATCTCAACTGGAAGCATGGCCACATGTCTGTAACAATTTCTGCCCTCCTGTAGCACTGTCCAGAGTCTAGTCCAGACTGTCAAGCATGTGACTGCTGGGAGATCACTCAGCAGAGAGGCCCTGAATCATCTCTCACCCCAGCTTCTTGCTTTTCATGATGGAAACAGATTGCTCACAGTCCTTGTGTCCCGTGAACTGTCAGGATTTGGGGGTTGGCTCTCAGTCATGTAGCCTGAATACGAGCTATAACAAGCCATCACTCAAAAACATGTAAAATAGCAGTGTGCATAGTCTCCCGCTGAACCTCCTCGTGCTGTGAGCCAGTTACACAGCCAAGCTCAGCAGGGTCAGACAAGCTCCAATAACTGGATGGGGGAGCCTGTATAAAGTAACAGATTGGTGAGTCAGTAGTGAGTGTTCAGGGGCCCCAGCAGGATAGCCTGGCTTATTGGAGGTGTCATCTGTTGGGTTTTTTCCTTCTGATCAAACCAAAAGAGCCAGACGACTTGTGGGCACTAGAGACGCACCGTATTATTCCCAAGAGATGGGGGGTGAGCTCTGATGTCTTGGCCAAATTACATGTTGAGCCCTGCAAATCTGCAGATATCTGCTTTATATCCATGGGTACCTGCATCCGTGGATGTGGACGTGGATATCCGCAGCTCATTGTTGTGGATATGGATACAAATGTTGTATCAGTGCAAGGTTCTATCACTTTCTGACAATTCCTGTGGTTTCTGTTAGCTACAACACTTGCTGTTCTACACCCCTCGTCCCATTTTTCTGTTGCTGTTCAGGAGAAGCTTGGTTACAGAAGAGGAGGCTGCATTTCAGCTGTAGATAATATTCTATTTAAGGGTTGTCTGACTGGTGCTGGTGGGTTGGAGCCAAGCTGTTGCGATGTTTCTATCCAGAGAGCCCTGAAAATCTGCAGATATCCACTTCATATCCACAGGTCTCCACTTCTGCAGATGCGGATATCCACAACTCATTTTTGTAGCTAGGTATCCAGATGGGATACAAATTTTGTATCTAGAACTCTGCACATTAGCAAATATCTGCTTTATATCTGTGGATGTGGATGAGTGTATCCATGGATCATTTTTGCAGATGCAAATGCGGATACCAATATTGTATCCGCACAGGGCTCTATCTAACTGGCTCCGTAATGCTTTACATTGGAGATCATACTGTTGAAGGACTCCATTTTGTAAAGCACATAGTTCTGTAAGTGGCCTGCGGAGATGCCCCAATGCTAGCACTACCAAGAGTCAGGAGAGCTGTCCATATAATCACAGAACACTAGAACTGAAAGGGACCTCAAGAGGTCATCAAGTCCAGTCCCCTGCCCTCATGGCAGGACCAAGCACCATCTAGACCATCCCTGATAGATGTCTGTCTAACCTGCTCTTAAATATCTCCAGTGATGGAGCTTCCACAACTTCCCTAGGCAACTTATTCCAGTGCTTAGTCACCCTGACAGTTAGGAAGTTTTTCCTAATGTCCAACCTAAATCTCCCTTGCTGCAATTTATGCCCATTGCTTCTTGTCCCATCCTCAGAGGCCAAGGGGAACAATTTTTCTCCCTCTTCCTGGTCACACCCTTTTAGATACTTGAGATACCATGCCCAGAACCTGCGAGCCTGAGCATCAAGGAGCATTAGCGCAAAGGGCTGGAGCAGTGTCTGTACCATTTAAGAAGGTTGCCTGCTTGCCTGCCTGAGAAGACAGTATGTAGCTTTAAGGTCCTGTTGGATTCCTAGCCAGCAGTGTCACTCCCCAAGGCCTCCCATCATTTCTGGAGCTAGGAGGCTGGGTCTCTTTCTTTGTACTTTGGAGCTCACCAAATTCATTTACGTCTCACATAGGCGGACGTGATCTGTCCGAATGCAAACTTCTGCCTGGCTCTGAAGCATGCACCCCACTTTTTCTGTTAGCTTCCATATCCCATTGCATAGTGTCAGGGTTGCAAACTCCTAGCTATTTTCATATCTGCCATTTTCTTCTCTGGGTATCACTGCTTTACAAACATTTCCTTCTCACTGCAAAGCTCTGCTTTGGCTTACGTTTCCCAAGTGTGCATTCAACCCTTCCAGGTTGAATGTCATTTTGTTGTTTTCCTGCCCATAGTTGGAACCCTCAGTCCCTCTGTATTTATTTTCTCTGTCCTCCCGGGGGTATGTGGCATCTCCCAATTCAGTATCTTCTGCAAATTTAATTGGCGTGCATGATGGAGGAAAACAAGTTCCAACCAGGAAGCAGATTTTCAGTTCAAAGCTTCAAAGCAGTTATTACAGACAGCAAGGAGAAAACAATGATTAAAAAAATATGAAAAATACCTTGGCTGGGTCCTTTTAAGTATTAAACGCTTATAAATAAGGAGAAAAAAAGAACTCTTACAAGCCGATATTCTCCAGAGAAGCAGCATTTTTCTGGGTGAACTGATTGCTTTCTAGTGAAAAGTGCAAGCAAACAACGCCCCCACTCCCTCCATTCTGGGAGATGTTTGCTGGTGAATAAAGGCTTTTAAAAACATGTTATTTCTGTTTCTCCAGCCTGGCCTGATATTTAAAGGGAATGTAAGATGGAACATGACATCCCAAAGAACAGAACTTTGGGCTCGCAGGAAAAGCGCCTCTCAAATCCAGCATTAGGAGTCCTGGCTTTCTTCGTTGTGTTTTAATGCTAAGATCCCTGGACACGCGAGAGGTCTGCATGCACAGAACTGGCATAGCCTGCCTAGAAACAATGCATGGTGACTTGCCAATCTGCCTCAAACCTAGGGTGACCAGACGTTTTATCGGGACACTCCCTTTATTCAAGGCTTTGTCCTACTACCCCGTCCTGGTTTTTCACGTTGGCTCTCTGGTCACCCTGACCTGTAAGAGTACAGAGGGGCATGATCTCCATGTCTCAACAAGTCTTTGGTCTCTCTGGCAACAAAGGGAGCAATCAACATGCTTACCATGGTGGTTTTCTTTCCTGTGGGCACAGGCCCTGGACTGTGAGAACCAAGAAGCGATTTTGCAGCGGCTCCCAAGCAGCTGCCAGCTTTTGGCTAGGAGTCACTTGGGCAGGAATCCAACTGGTGGGCTAATGGCAAGGATGTGCCATGCCAATTGCCCTGAGCATCAGTCAGGGCAGGTGCACATCTGTGCAGCGCCGCGCAGACGGTGAAAGGATGGGGTAGAATCCGGGATCATCTCCTCCCAAAACACATGCATATCCCAGTGTGCCAGGCCTTGCCCTCTGCTAGCAGAGAGCAGTGAAACCAACCCTGGAGAGACCACTGCTTTGTGAGCTATGTTGCTCTGTCTCCCCAGCCCGGAGCTCATGGCTGGACACTGAGTTATACACAGCAGGCTGCCAGTGCCTGCATCTGTCACATGGGGGCAGCACTTCTCCTGTCCTTGGTGATGGATTACAGCGCCCACACACCCAGTGCTCGGGAGCATGCGGATGGTGGGCAGGGGAGCACTCAGGGCTGTGGACTGGTGAGTCTTGGCAGGACTAGTCCCACCCTCTCGTTCCTCCTGGGAAAGGCCAGGGAGAGGGTGGAGCCGTGCAATGTCTCCCGCACACGGCTGTCTTTGCCTGCTCCTGTGGCTGGGCTGGGAGCATACAGGTCATGGAGGTTCTCCTGAGATGGGCAGTGGGCTGGTTCCTTTCCCTCTGATTTGGGACCCAATGGCCACTTCTGAGGTCTCCCATCTGGCTCCCCTCTGCTTCCAGGCACCTCTGAGCTCTGTCTGCCCCAAAGAGCAGGAGTACGCCTCCACCACAGTGAAGCCATTTTAGGGCTTCAGCACATGCTAGTGATGGGGCCAGGGAGAAAGCAGAGTCCACAGAGCACCGCTGGGTCTGGGCAGCCCATGCAAAGCATCTTCCTCTTCATCACTAGAACATGCAGGAACCAGCTGGCTGATGCCATCTCTTAGCTGGGACGCTGGGCTGCTTCAGTGGAGTTTACACCCCATTCAGTAGGGTCTTCCTATTGCCAACCAATCTTTCTCCCACCAAACATAGAGCCAAACCTGTAGGGCCAGACCTCAGAGGGGATAAATGGGCACAGACCTACTGATTTCAATGGAACAACACTGATTTACACCAGCCAGATCTAGCATTGCTTGGTTTAGGTGATGTTCATTTTAGACTGCAGAAAATAACAGAAAAAAAGAACAAATACAATGTTTCTGTCAGCTTCCCACCCCAGTCACTCTGCCTCTGAGACACTAACTGGCAGCATGGAGGGAGACAGCACACACAACCAGAACGGTGCCTTTCTTTCCTGTCACATAGCTACATACTCTACAGACCTAGTAGCTGGCTCTTCTCTCACCATCAGAGAACCATACGGAAGAGACCTCGGGAGTCATCTAGTCCAAGCTCCTGCTAAAAGAAGGACAAAACCCAACTAAATCATCCCAGCCAGGGCTTTGTCAAGCTGGGACTTAAAAACCTCTAGGGATGGAGATTCCACCACCTCCCTAGGTAACCCATTCCAGTGCTTCACCACCCTCCTAGTGAAATAGTTTTTCCTAATATCCAACCTAGACCTCCCCCACTGTAACTTGAGACCATTGCTCCTTGTTCTGCCACCCGTCACTACTGTGAACAGCCTCTCTCCAGCCTCTTTGGAACCTCCCTGCAGGTAGTTGAAGGCTGCTATCAAATCCCCCCTCACTCTTCTCTTCTGCAGATTAAATAAGCCCAAATCCCTCAGCCTCTCCTCATAAATCATGTGCCCCAGCCTCCTACTCATTTTCACTGCCCTTTGCTGGACTCTCCAATTTTTCCACATCCTTTCCGTAATGGGGGCCCCAGAACTGGATGCAATACTCCGGATGTGGTCTCAGCTGTGCTGAATAAAGGGGAATAATCACTTCTCTAGATCTGCTGGCAATGCTCCTCCTAATGCACCTTAGTATGCCGTGAGTCTTCTTGGCTACAAGGGCACCCTGTTGATTCATATCCAGCTTATCATCCATTGTAATCCCCAGGTCCTTTCCTGCAGAACTACTACTTAGCCAGTCAGTCCCCAGCCTGTAGCAATGCTTGGGATTCTTCCCTCCCAAGTGCAGGACTCTACACTTGTCCTTGTTGAACATCATCAGATTTCTTTTGGCCCAATCCTCCAATTTGTCTAGGTCACTTTGGACCCTATCCCTGCCCTCCAGCATTTCTACCTCTCCCCTAGCTTACTGACATTGTCGAACTTGCTGAGGGTGCAATCCATCCCCTCCTCCAGGCCACTAATGAAGATGCTGAACAAAACCGGCCCGAGGCACTTTGCTTGATGATACTGGAGAGACTGATTGATCCTCACTGAGTTCAATGATCTAGTCAGCTTTTTATTCTTCCAGGCCATACTTCTTTTATACCAGTTTGGCACCCATGTAAACCTACTGAGCTAAATGGAGTCACTCTCAAATTCATCCCAGTGCCAGCGAGAAGAGAATCTCTAAAGCTTCACATGAATTGGCATCTTTTGAGCAAACGATTGAACCAATTTTATCAACCCCCGAGTGGGGCAGGCCCTTAATATTGGAAAAGTCTAAACAAATGTTGCGGAGTCAGAAAAAAATGAAGCATTTACTCTGACATGTAAAAGACAGATCAATAGATAGATGGATCTGCATTGTCCTAGACAGACAGATAGCACCTCTTTCATGCTCCAGAATCTTTGGCATAAACTATATGTACAATTACTTTACAAAAACGTTAAACCAGACTATTTTGTTTCTCCCAGTGACTTCAACACTAACATCTGCTCCCCTCTGGTGAGCCCTCAGGGCTGAAAGAGCCTAGAACTGCTTAGAAAGGGGGAGGCATACAGCAATTTGAGCCCACCATTTCCAATCAGCAATGCAATATCCATTCCACACGCGGCCGTTCAGAACCTGTGACCCCAATCCCTCAGGAAAGGTCTGTTTATACTGATCTAAGCCTGTGTGGCCCAAGCCTAGTTGTGTGTATCAACAATTTTAAATTTTTCATTGCTGCATCCATTATTCAGCACCATGGATTTTAGTCAGATGCTTGGGAAGGCACGATCAATATGCCTGGCAACTCCATCTGCTAGACTGAGCGGCTTAGTTCACACGGCCTGGGCACATCATCCCATGTCACTAGAGCGGGGTGTTTTCCCAACTCAAATCAGGATCAAAAGCCAAAGCCTGAAAAAACTGGCATGAACTGCAAATCCAAAACCAATTTCAGTTCGAGTCAATCAAAAGATTTTCTTTTGATTATTTCCAAGCATTGTGTTACAGTTCCCACCTTATTTATCCTTTTATTTCAGGGCAGGTGGAGGATCTGTGACTACCTGCATGGTTCTTACCTCAGCCTAGCTCTGGATTCTGGGTGCCCAGGGGGCAGGGTCCAAGGGGAAGGGCCTTAGAGCAGGGGTGAGCAATAATTTTTTTATGGGGGGGTCACTCCAAGAATTTGGTAAGTGGTCACGGTCTGCACTCTTCCAAGATACTAATGGAGGGAGTGCAGGGTCTGGGATGGCGGCTGGGTGCAGAAGGGAGCTTGGGGTAAGGGGGGAGAAGGTGTGGAATCTGTGAGGGGGTTTGCATGAAGGAGGGGGTTGTGACCTGGGGTGCAGGAGGGGATGCAGAATCCGGGAAGGGGATGCGTGCAGGATAGAATTCTGACCTGGTGGAGGGTTGCTGGAGGAGGTGCAGGGTCTGGGATGGGGTATGGGTGCAGGAGCAGAGGTGCAGAGGGATGAGGGAGGAAGAGGCCAGGGAGCCAAGGCACCTCCCAGACAGCATCCCTGCCCAACAGGTTCCTTACCAGGCGGGGGCTGTGTTTGCTGCTCTGAACATTGCGAGCCCAGACGAGCAGGGGAAGGGGTACTTAGTGGGTATGTCTAAACTACAGGCTTTTGTCGACAGGCTTTGTCGACAGATACTGTCGACAAAGCTTCTGTTGACAAAGAGCATCTAGACTACACCCAGTTCTGCTGACAAAGCAAGCCGCTTTTTCGACATGGGAGCGTAGACGCAAAGGACAGTATAGATGCAATAACGCCTTCTGTCGACAGAACTCTGTCAACAAAAGACGTTATTCTTCGCAGAATGAGGTTTACTACAGTCGACAAAACTGCCGAGTTCTGTTGACAGTATGATGACAGAACTCGGTGGTAGTGTAGACGCAGGTATAGTTTTGTTGACAAAAGTCCACTTTTGTCGACAAAACCCTGTAGTCTAGACACACACTGTGTGCTGCCTGTCCTGCAAACAGGCAGCTCCCATTGGCCAGAAACCGGCCAATGAGAGCTGCAAGATTAAGCTGGGGGTGGAGGCAGCATGCAAAGCTTCTCCCCTGTGCTCACAGCATTCAGAGAATTGCTCTGAGTAGTGTGTGGAGGCGAGGCAGGCAAGGAGCCAGGCCGAGGCTCCCGCTACATCCGTGGGCTGGATCCAGCGGCTGGTACATCACAGTTATTCCCTGAATATTTGTGAGAACAAAAACCAGCATGAATATTTGTGAGTGAACAAAAAGGCCATAACCAAGTTTGCAAGTCAAATTTAGTAAACATGTTCATCAATTCATCTCCATACACCCCCTATCTGTCTGTCTGTCTGTCTATTCTCCCACAGAATACAAAACAGGCCAGATACCTGAAGATGCTAAGTATTAGTGTCATTATGTTATTCTATATATTGCAAGGACACTATGGGGATTTTAAGCATAGACCATAGCTTCCATTATTTCCAAGAATCTGAAGTCTTAATAAGTCATTCCCTTTTCTCCTAATTTAAACCTACAAGCTTTTGCATCACCCCTTAATTTCATGGCATTTGGGAACTCATTCTGGATAAGTCGAAACCAAATGCTTTAATATTCTGGCTTTATTTTTTAAAAATCTAGGAAAGGGTTTTTTTTTTTCCAGGACACTTCTTCAGCAGGCTGGTTCCCGTTCCCTACCTGTACCACTGAAGCTTGGCTTCTGTCCAACTTCTTCCCAGCTCCCCCCTCCTGTCAGCGATCCCCTAACGAAAATGAGTTCTAATTGGTACAGTTTTGTAATTGCACCTTCCAGAGGCGCCCACTCCATCAACTACTAGCTGGCAATTGCATCGATTATATTGATTTCAGTTTGTTGTCATCAATACTGCACCGCAGATGAATGCAAAACTACTCCAGGCCTGTCTCTCTGATCAGCTGACATTGCTTAAGCAGCAGCTAAAGTCACTTTAAAGCTGTCTCCTTGTTCAGGCTGAAAAGGTTCCTTTTGGAGTTTGAGGCTGGACAGACTCGACAAAAATTGATCCATGTACAATTTCTGAAACCAAACTAGTGGGCAGTTTGCACTCATGTAAACATATAAAGACTAACATCACTTTGGCCTGATTTGAAGTGCATAGATTTTAAGGCCACAGAACCTCCCCCTTCAAGCTTCAGAGGAGCTACCATTTACTCCACGTCAAACCAGCAAGTGACCCGTGCACTACACTGCAAAGGAAGGTGAAAACCCCTAGGGTCTCTGCCAGCCTGACGTGGGGGGAAATTCCTTCCTGACCCCAAATATGGCGATCATGAGCGCATGTGGGCAAAACCCACCAGCCACACTCCTGGATAAGAATTCTCACATCCTCCCAATCTAGTGATCTATCTCCAGCTGGATGGGTCATATGCAACTGTCAGCAACCTCCTCATACCATCCCCTCCATGAATTTGTGAAGATCAGTCTTAAAATAAATGGCCATCAGTGGACAGTCTGCTGGTCTGGAGAAAGTTCTCAATTACCTGAGTGGGGGTTGTAGCAGGTGACTGGGTTCTAATCCCTGTTCTGCCCTGTCTCACTTTGGGTGAAACTCACCCCTGTGCAGCAAAGGCAGGGCTACCTGGGCCTCCCATGGTGGGGAAGTCACCCCAATGGCTCAGCTGGGGCAATGTGCAGAACACCTGCCTGCCTCAGTGTATTCCTCTGTAAAATGGGGCAACAGCACTTCCCAGCTTGAACAACTGATGTGTGTGAGGCACTGCAACCATTGGTTGAGAAGGGCCTTTATTAGTGTTAATTACTTTCACTGGAGCAATGCCCATGAGCTGTATCATGTAACAAGCTGTGTATATGCACAGTTGCTGTCCTGCACCACCAGCCCATGTACTCTCATAGATACAACCACCGGGCTAGCTGCTAGTTGGACCAACCCAACAAGGATTCAACCAGAGACCTCCACATATACTGCTACAGCCTGAGCTAATGCTCTGCAGCTAGGGGGGTGTAACTCACACCCTCTGTGAATCGGGTGCACTTTGTAACACGCACGCACCAGCAGACAGCAAACGTCCTGCGGATAAAGGTTGCTCATTCTGAGCTTCTGAAGCCCCTAGAAGTTCCAGTGCTGGACGAGCCGCACGTACATCCCAGCCGCCTTTTTTGGCCAACGTGCCCAAGAAAAACAACCCACTACAATGGCCATTCTGATTAAGCATTTTCTAGCTAAGTGCAATGCTCCGCGATTTGTAATTAACAATTCAAAACAAAACAGTTGCTTGCTGTCTAAATTGTGTTTACTCGGAAGGACTTAAAGCAAATAAATATTTAGTCTGGCCACATTTTAATTGCTTAATGAAAGTACAGAGAACACCCCCAAATACCTTAAATAAATGCACGACTCAGGAAATGAATTAATTAGCATTTAATTCAGAGGAATGGCCGTTGATTGCTACAAATTGCATGCAGAATGGATTTGTTGATTTATTACCAGCAATAATTTCAATTACAAGCATTATGATGTGAAAGCCCTTCCTCCCCTTATGAAGAGGTGAGAGCTTCATCAAAACATAGTAACTCCTGCCATGGATAGCTGGTGGATTTAGACATGGGACATCTTGTACCATAGTGCAGCCCTCTGCTACTACAGCCGAAAGAGGATTAGAACTACAAGCAACCATCAGCACTGTGCCGTCCAATGCTTTTACAGCCCTGAGGTAGTCATCCATGGGCACAGTATGGGGAAAGTCTGGCACCTAAGCAAAGGACTTTGAGACGCTAAGAAGCCAAGCAGGGAGCGGCCAATGCAAACCAGGAATGAGATGCAGAGGAAAGGGTGTTTAGATCCACAAGCTCCTAATTCCCACTGATCTGGGCCTTTGCTGCCAGACTGAGGGGTCAGAGGGAGAATTAAGTCTTTACGCCAATAGTAACAGGAAGCTCCGTGTCAAGACGTGACACACACACTCACTTTGCAAGCATTTGTCACAGGCACTGCTTCTAAAAGACCGAAGCTTGCTAGAGAGAGGGACCGTTCTAATCCATATGGAAGAGTTCCACCCTGCAGCCTTCCCAGAGCCCCCCGCAGGACAATGCAGTTTATATCACTGTGGTCTTTCATCTTTGACCTTAGATACCTCACCGAGCAAGAAATGGTGACAGGCTGGATTCCAACCAGCCTCCTGATTCCACCCCAGCAGCTCAACTCTTGGAACTAAAGGCACAGCATTATTAATCTTCAGAGCAGAGACGCCGATAGCTTTCTGTGGGCAGTGACCTGACCCACAGAGTATTGGCATGTGTAGAACCCAGCACCAAAAGCACAAGCCCCTCTCATTTGAATTAAAGGAGCAACTCCATTAGTGGGTAGCAGTGTTAGGCAGTTATCCTCTGTGTGGACTAGACACTAGAGGGGGCCCAAACACACATATTATAAGAGTGTTACACTGGGCACTGCAGGGCAGGACCTGGTCTACCCAGCTGCAATCAGATGTGAGTGGTTATTGGGAACTGTGCATTCAATCTACAATAGTAATCATCCAAAGACGCCAAGAGAACTTGCTTTAATACAGAAGTAAATTCCCCACCAACTGCACAGCCCCCGCTGCACCTTCCAGCCTACACTGGAACCCCTATAAGTTCTCATCAAACAACTGGGCAACAAAATGACTGATGAAATTCAGCGTTGATAAATGCAAAGTAATACATATTGAAAAACATCATCCTAACTATATGTATCAAATGATGGGGACTAAATTAGCTGTTAACACTCGAGAGAGATCTTGGAGACATTGTGGATAATTCTCTGAAAACATCCACTCAATGTGCAGCGGCAGTCAAAAAAGCAAACAGAATGTTAGGAATCATTGAGGGATAGAGAATAAGACAGAATATCTTATTGCTTCTATATAAATCCACAGTACGCCTACATATTGAATACTGCGTGCAAATGGAGTCACCTCATCTCAAAAACGATACCTTGGCATTGTAAAACGTTCAGAAAAGGGCAGCAAAAATAATTATGGCTATGGAATGTCTGCCATATGAGGAGAGATTAATAAGACTGTGACTTTTCAGCATGGAAAAGAGACGACCGAGGGAGGATATGATAGAGGTCTATAAAATCATGACTGGTGTGGAGAAAGTGAAAAAAAAACCCAGTTATTTACTCCTTCCCGGGACAAACGAAGTAGGGGGTCACCTAATGAAATTAACAGGCAGCAGATTTAAAACAAACAAAAGGAAGTTTATGTTCACACAAACATACAGTCAACCTGTGGAACTCCTTGCCAGAGGACATTGTGAAAGCCAAGACTATAACAGATTAAAAAAAGAGCTAGATAAATTCCTGTATAATAGGTCCATCAATGGCTATTAGCCAGAATGGAAAAGGGATGGTGTCCCTGGGCAACAGGGTATGAATCACTTCATGATTGCCTGGTCTGTTTATTCTCTCTGCGGCACCTGGCATTGGCCACAGTCAGAAGACAGGATATGGGGCTAGATGGACCATTGATCTGACCCAGTGTGGCCGTTCTTATGTTCTTAACTAATATCTACACTTGACTGGGACCACATCCTGAAAGAAATCATTCCCGAACCCCCTCTTTTGCCTCCAAACAACCCCCCCCGGCCTCTCCAAGCACATCATCAAAAGCAGTCTCCTCGCAGACCAGGACACAGCAACTCATCAGAGGCTCCAGAGTCTGCCAGAACAACGGATGAAACATCTACAAATGTAGCTCCGCTTCTGTAGTGATCAACGTCCCCCACAACGGGCGTTTTGAGATCCATGGAGCCTGCACATGCCTAACACCTCACCCAGTGCACTAAATGCCCTACTGAGAACTACGTGAGTGACCCCAGACAATCACAGCACACTCGAGTGAACTCACGCAGGAAAATGACACACGACAAACACGCCCTGTCACCAGTGGGTGAGCACTTTTCACAAAGGGATCACTCTAGATCTGACCTCTCCATCCTTGCCTCAAAGGAAACCTGTACAACTTTCACCAGATGAGCTTGGGAGCTTAAATTCATTTCTCTGCTATACTCTAAAAATCACAGACTGAACAGAGACACTGGATTGATGGCTTATTTTGCAACCATCTATAATGCAGCGGTTCTCAGACAGGAGTACATGAACCCCTGGGAGAATGCAGAGGTCTTCCAGGGGTTACATCAACTCATCTAGATATTGGCCTTGTTTTACAACAGCCTACGTAAAAGTACTTGCGAAGTCAGTACAAACTAAGTTTATACTGCTCTATGCACGATACACTGAAATGTAAGTATGATATTTATATTCCAACTCATTTATTTTATAATTATAGGGTAAACTGAAAAAGCAAGCAGTTTTTCAGTAGTAGGGTGCTGTGACAAGTCTGTATTTTTATGTGTGATTTTTTAGCAAGTAGTTTTGAAGTGAGGTGAAACTTGGGGACACACAACGCAAATCAGATTCCTGAAAAGAGTACAGTAGTTGGGAAAATTGAAAAGCCACTGTGGAACCCACTAACACGCCTTCCCCATTTGCTTTTCCCTCTACCCTTTCTTACCTCCTTAAGACTGGAGGGTAATTTTGCCTTGAATGGCCCCCTGGAATATGTGTTAACTACTTGTGTTAACCAGTCTGTTCTGCCTCCTGTTGAACTGTGACATTCTGGCTACATCTAGACTGCAAGCCTCTTTTGAAAAAGAGCATCTAGAAGACAAGCAGTACTTTCGAAAAAGAAAACCACTGTTTCGAAAGAGAGCACCCAGGCAGTCTGGATGCTCTTACGAAAAAGCACAGTTTGCATTACATAGCGCTTTTTTCGAAAGAGCACTTTCGAAAAAAAGGTGTTCTTCCTCGTAAAACGAGGTTTTCCGTGGTCGAAAAAACTGCCGCATTCTTTCGATTGACTTTTGAAAGAACGCAGCAGCAGTCTAGACGTAGGGGAAGTTTTTTTGAAAAAAGGCCACTTTTTGGAAAAAATCCTGTAGTCTAGACACACTGAGTTAGGCTATGTCTACACTAGAGACTTTACAACTGGAGACCTGTACCGAGGCACCCCCCCCTCCACTGTAAGATCTCTCATGTGGTCAATCTATGCCAATGGGAGAAGGCCCTCTTGAAGACATGATTAAACCAACCCCCATGGGTGGCAGGAGTTCTCCTGCCAAGATAGGGCTGTGCACACTACCGCTTATGGCAGCAAAACTTATGTTACTGAGGGATGTTTTTTCCACCCCCCTGGGTGACGTGAGTTCTGCCAACATAAGTGGTAGCGTAGACAGGGGAGTTAGTTTCCCAGACCCGAAAAGGAGCTCTGTGTAAGCTCAAAAGCTTGCCTCACTCACCAACAGAAGCTGGTCCAATAAAACATATTACCTCACCCACCTCATCTCTAACAGTGAGCATGATGATTGTGTCTTTTATAACTGGGATCCCAAAGCTGTGCACAGACTATAATGTGATAGACACAGGGCAGCCCCTTCTGGGGTGGAGGACAATAGTCAGATCAGACTGAGGACACTGCCCAACCATTGGTCAGGGGGGATTTTAGTCAAGAGGACCGGTACCAAACCCAACTCTCCTAAGATATGCAACTCAAGGTCCCCACAGAGCACCAGCGCAGGAAGGTCTCTCTAGAAAGGCCTCCCTAGATATTCCTGGGGAGTCCCAAGGGCTGAGGTGACCCAGCTGAGATTCATACCTGTGGTTCGGTGTATCTGCAGGTCTGATTCCCACCTGCCTCGTCACCTCTGACGCCTGCTCTCAGTGCGGAGACTTTGGCATGCACGTACTCCGTGGATAGCATTCGCTTTGCACTTGGGTAAATGGCGCACCAGGCAGTGAGGGGGGCGGGCGGCGTGGATCAGCTCGGGGTTGGGAGGGGGCAGCAGGCTATTCTGGCAGCCAGCCCAAATGGGGGATAGAGCTTGCTTACTTGATGGGTAGCTGCCCTGGAAGAGGCATCACCAACTGCAAATCCAGCTGTGGCAGCCCCAGGAGAGGTCTATGCTGCACCAGCCTGTAGCGTGGCCAGGGGCTGTCTAGTGTAAATAAAGTCACCAAGCTGCTGTTGCATTGGAGGTGAATTGTCAACTCCTTGTCCCCTCCCTCCTCTGACCACTTGCCTTGTGTGGTTCTTCCCTCCCCTCCGCATCCACCTGGGTTCTAGTGACTGGCATGCTAAGCCCGGGGGAGATGTTCTTGCGGGGCGCCTCCTGTGAGTGACAGGCTATCGGGTGATGACTGACAAGGTGCCTGGGACCAAGAGTGCGTCACACGCCCCCCTGCGCGGGTCTGGGGTGTTGCACTGCCCAAAGAATGTCTTTATGGAGAGTGCATTTCCATAATGGTGATAGATTGTGTTACTCCTCCTCTCCTGCCTGCCTCCTCCTAATGAAGACATGTGGTCCCGGCAAAAACCTCAATTGTTCCTTAGCCATATGTTAGCTGTGTTCCCTCAATGCCAGCACAGCCAGGCTCATTTGTCAGCTGGCACAGGCACTAAGTAATCTCCACGCCATCTAAATTACACGGCTGGGCCTTCCAGATCAGATTATCGGTGCGTTAATCATATTCAGGAGGGTGAGGCCCTGAGCAAAGCACTTACATTCCCATGCTCTGCTCGCTTCCCCAGGGAATGAGGACTCTGATAATCATGGAAGCAATGAGAGGAAGATACATTGGAGGGGAGGTTGGGTTAAGAGGTTAGTTTCTATGCACAGCGCGGAGAAGCGCTGTAGCTGCATGTACCTGCCCTCAGCTGGCATGGATGGCATAGCTCAGGAGAGACACATATGAGCCTCTGATAGAAGGATTCATCTGGGGGCAAGCAGCTTGTGTCCGTCCTGTCCTCGGCATAGCCTGGAGGTTCAGAAGTGTTAAGCACTGGCCCAACTCTGCTCCCACTGAAGCCAATGAAGCGATGGCCATACTCAGTTGCCGCTGAAATCAATCTTCAGCTTTGCTCCCATTCAAATCCATGTGAAAACCTCTGGCGTCAGGGGGAGTAGACAGGACTTTGCTTTTTTTTGGCCAGGGGAAAGTGCGAACCCAGTCCCCCACTACCACAAATTATGCAGTCGAGTTTCCCACATTTGGGGAAATCGCAGGGGTCAGCGCACCCGCAGTGCAATGGATGAGCCCTGGGAAAACCCCCTTCATGATCGTGGTATCTCCCCTGCCGGGAAATCCCATTTTTTCAGCACAGTTTGAGGATAAAAGAACCACAGCTCGTGAAGGGCTTGTCTGGCTGCCTCGCTGAGGGAAATCCACAGAGCTCTTCCAAGGCAGGAGATGGCAGGCAGGCAAATTGGTGGGAGCTAAAGGAAGCAGGTTTATGCTGTGCAAAGGGCAGTCTGTACCAAGTCTGGGATGTCTAGATGGTCTAGATCAGTGTTTCCCAAAGCGTGGTCCGTGGCCCAGTACTGGTCCTTAGAAAAAAAATACCGGTCCTTAGAAAAATTATCGCGCATGATCCTATTAATTTGTGGGACGGGGTAGCGGCACCCGGTACTGCTGAGCGCAGCGGCGCAGCCCTCTTGGGAGAGAGCCCGCCGCGGCAGCAACTCTGCCGGGCATGCTCCTGGGCGGCGGGGCTAGATCGGGTGGGCGCTAGTACCCAGGGAGAAGGCCGGGTGATGTGTACACCGACACAGAACGCCCGGCACCAGACACAGCCAGGGGAGCCAGCACTGGCCGATAAAGCAGCCGGGATTGGGGCCAGGAGGGGGGGTGAAACAACCTTTTGGGTGCCGTGCGCACCTACGCAGAACGCCAGGCACCGGACACAGCCAGGGAAGCCTGTGCCGGCCGATAAAGCGGCTGGGATTGGGGCCAGGAAGGGGGGCAGAACAACCCACCAGACAGGTAGGACCAGTGACACAATTTATTTGCATATTAATCATTTGCTTAATGAATATGCAAATATGCAAATAAACATTACTCCAAAAGCTTGGTTACTGGTCCCCAGTATCAAAAAGATTGGGAACCACTGTCCTAGATAATACTTAGTCCTGCCATGAGTGCAGGGGATGAGACTAAATGACCTTGCAAGGTCCCTTCCACTCCTATGATTCTTCATGGCTGCTTACGGGGCTGCATTGCATAAGGGTTCTGGTTCTTCTCAGCTATTTCTGGTGACTGTTTTTCACATCTGAGTCTGAATTTCTGCCATGCTTCGTCCAAGCCTGGAAATCAATACAGGAGTCTCTCAATAAGAACAGACTTTTTACTGAACTCCTGGCAATGGAGTTTTGGATGGTTATGTTCAAGGTTGCTGTTTGCTGGGAAGGTGTCTCCAGCCACGAATTCATCTGGTCTGTCACTTACCCTCCTTCCCTTTTCCTCCCATTATTGTCAGACTTACTCATTGCTTTTTGCCCTTCATCAGCCTGTAAATTCTTCAGGGCAGGGATCTTCTCTTCCCTTATGTTTGTACAGCACCTTGCAGGATGGAGACCGCATCCCAATTCTAATACGGCGCACACATGAAAAGCTCCCCATCAGCTGATAGCACAGCATCACTAAGATTCTCTTTTCCCCTAGTGTTTGCACTGGGGAGGTGGGAGATCTCGGGGAAAACCCTCTGCTAAGTTCATCTGTGGATGCATGCCTAAGGAATGAAAGCACCCAAAAGGCCTGACGCTAGGGTTGCCAATGTTGGTTGGACATATTCCTGGAGGTTATCACATGACATTATCTTTAATGAAAAATTAATCTTTAATTCCTGAAGACCCCCAGGGCAATCCTGGAGGGTTGGCAACCCTACCCAAGCTTTCTATCCACTGCGTGGCTGCCCAGTCAGATGCACTGGCATCTCACAAGTAACGGTGGCAGTGCAGCTGCTTAGCTTCCTCGCTCCCTTTCTCTTGGAAGAATGGTTGGCAGGAAATGTCTCTTACCTAGAAACTCCAGTGCCAGGAGAGCCTCTGGCTTGACTTTGCAGAGGGGCTGAGCTCCTGCCGACTCCTAGGACAGTTGTGGGTGCTCAGCAGTGCTGAAATTCAGGCCACTTGTCTCCCAGCGGGCCCCTCTCCCATGCTGATCAGCCAGGGAATCTGGCTGGGTTTTACAGTTTGCCAGGGTCTAGTGAGCCAGCTGCGTCCTAGGGCTGATTAGCAATTAGCACCTCTGATAAAGGGCCACACAGATCTATTGCTGAGGTTTAATTAAGACCCAGTAGTGAGTGGAGTGCCTCTGCTTTCAGCGCTTTGCTGGGGAAAAGCTATCTTGCTTGTTAGCACCAGCAGGGAGAATTCATTGCGCTTATTTTATAACTTCACAGTCCACGTTCTAGAGTAATTGAATTATTCGTGTCATTGGCTGGAGCCTGAATCTGACATCCTGGCTCAATGGTTCAGAAAAATAACTCCTTAGGGACCTGCCTGAAACAGCAGGTCAAGGCCTTCGGCTGGCCTCACGGGGAAAGGGTTCGCACTCGGCTTCAGCTGACAGTGAAGTGAGACCTTGGGACCTCCTCCTGGGGCTGTCCACAGCAGAGCACGGTGCCTAGCCCCGCATCAGCCCCCGCCCCCCACCCACCCTGTACTGTTCGCGATGGGCTCAGACAACCTCCAGATTGGAATGCCCTTGACAAGTCCAGTGCTGGGCTGTGTCTTCATCGGGGTGACGTGTGGGGGTGGATGAGGGGTCACACACCCCAAGGCGGGGGAGGCCAGTCAGCAGCTGGTGGGGAACAAGTGGGGCCAGAGGGCTGGCGCTAGCAGCAGGAATCCACTCCCCCACATTCACTGGTAGTGCCGCGGTGGGAAAAGCGCAGCAAGGGGGCCCCAGCTCACGCTGCTTTCTGGCCATGCTGCTCTGGGGCTGACCCTGTGCTCACCAGATGTGGGATGGCACGGCTGGAAGAAGATGCAGGGTGGGGACTGACCAAGGCTGGGGCTTGGGGCGGAGGGGTGGTTGTTCCATCCTTTCTCCGGGCAGGGGCGGGAGGAGGGGGACGTGGCCAATGCTCCCCCCCCGGTCCCCGGAGCCCTCCTCATCGGTTGCCAATGCAGGTCACCCTCCTTGCTTCTGTCTCTCTCTCTGTTGAGTATAGATTGTATTCCTCAGGCCATGTCTTCCCTGCCCCCAAGTCAGGTCTGTAGGCTGAGATCACTAGCTCTACAGAGCACTCATGCTGTAAAGTCTTCGTGGAGAAAAGGCCCTGTCGTTTGCGCGCTGCTGTACTAGCCAAACTGAATGCCGGGCTTGGGGGGGATAAGGCTGATCTTGATGAGATTCTGCATTTGCCTTCTCAGCACCACAAGCCACAGGCTCAGGTTCCTTTGTGAAGCATCGGGAGAGCTCTGGATGAGAGGTGTGCTCACATAACTGGTCTGGGATCCTCAGTCATGGCTGTTCAGGGGATGCTTTTGCACAGGTCTGGGCAAAATACAGCCCACGGTTCCGGCCCGCCAAGCCACCGTATCCGGCCCACGAACGCAGTGGGGAGCCCCAGGCTCACACGCGGCTCAGAAAAATGGCTGCTGCAGCTCCTTATCTTTCAGAACTGTGAACCCAGAGGGGAGGAGAGAAAGGTTTCCTGAGCTGCCCCCGCCCCCAGAACAATCCCATTGGATGGTTTCTGGCCAATGGGAGGTACGTGTTTGAAAAGCACTATGCCACCTCCCCTCTAGCTCATAGTTATTCACACATACGCATGGCCCCTGCAGGCAGGGAGGCTGCCTCAGAAACATGCTGGGCTGCTGGCCAGGAGTCACCCAGGTACTTTAGCTCCTCCGTCTCCCAACCTTCTGTCCTCCACACCTGCCCCCTTATTCCTACATAAACCAAAGCCTCTGTCCCCCACCTGCACCTATACCCCCACCCAGAACCTGCACCCCAATCCTCTGCCCCTGGTCACAACACCCTCCTGCCCTAGGTCCCAACCCAAACCTTTGCCCCCTTTTCTGTACCCCAATTCCCTGCCCTGGTCACAACCCAAACCCCTGCACCCCAGGTCACAACCCCTTCCTGTCCTAGGTCACAACTCAAGCCCCTGCACCTGAGTCCAGTGCCCCAGGTCACAACCTCCTCCGTCACCCAAACTCCCTCCCAGAATCCACACGCACTCCTGCACCCTAATCCCTTACCCCAAGCTCCCTTCTGCACCCACCCTCCATCCCAGACCCCACACCCCCTCCATTAATATCATGGAAGAGTGCGGCCCTTGACCAATTTCCAAAATCTTGGAGTAGCCCCCCATCAGAAATGATTGCCCACCCCTGCTTTTGCAACTGTTCTCATTAAAGCAAGCAGAGCTTGTACTGAGCTGCCTAGTCTGTGCTTGAGTAATGATAGCTAGAAACCACAGCCATCAGAGCCTGGTTTTAAGCAGCCGTCTGTGAGCAGTTGCGGCTCTCCATCTTCCAGTACAGCCTGCTGCAGTCATCCCCTGCATCCTTTCGCAACAACAAGGCTGGGCAAGGGAGCAGCGTGTTGCAAATTATGAATCAGGCGCATGAGGATGTCACATGCCTGGCTTAAGGCTCCCTGGCAGAAGTGTGAAGGAGAGCCCAGAGCTGCTCCATTCCCGGATTGCATTTGGAGTGGCAGAGCTGCATGCGAGGAAGCTTGCCTAGCAGCTGGCTGGAGCCAGCCCTGCTGTGAAAACAGAGAAAAATGGCAATTTTCCCGACATTTCGGGAGCTGCGAGACCTGCAGACACGTTTGGGGTTTGATGCGCTGCTGCACAACATGCCGGCTCCCTCCAGTGCACGATTGTTTTTAAACATGCTCAGGCTTTGATGATAATAATAATAATAATAATAATAATAACTCCTCGGTGTACAGAAGAGCCCTCCGTCTTGATTTGCCAGGCAATCTGAACTTGATAATTCCTCCTCCTATGAGTCCAGGAGAGCTCGCCTGGTTCTGATTGCTCATCAGCCGGCAAAGTCTTAAAGCGGCAAATGCATAAGATATACTGGCCCTGACTCATTTTCTCTCAGCGCTTTCAGAAAGTGTGGGAGGCAGTGGGGGGGTGGGCCTCCAGCTTATCAAGTAGAGTTGGTGGAGGATTTTCTGATGAAACATGGTTCTGTTTGAGATTGGCTGAGCCCAAAGCCTTTTGCGGAAACGTATCAAGTTCGAGGAACTTTCAATGACCCACAGGCCGGGTCTAATGCAAATGTGCTGGGTTTCTTGGTAGCTCCTAGGCAGGCTGCTGAGGACCCTGGGTTTTGAGGTTATGTGGGTCTGAAACACGCCCTTGGTTCAGGAGTCGGTGTGTCCAGGTCAAACGTCTGACAGAACTTCCATTTCATGGGAAATGTAGAGAATTCCTGCAAGGAGGCAATTCCGAGTTTCAGCAAGCTCCATTCGCCAACTCTTCCAGCATAATTCAGAGTTGTGTAGCATCAGCTCTAGCTTACACTGGTAGGCGCCAGGCCGCAAGAGCCCATATGCAGCGTCCTGACAGAGCACAAATGCAGGGTGCTCTGCCATCAGCACGTGTGTGTGTCTGGGGGAGAGAAGACAGCTAGCGTAGGAGTCATTTACTAGATGTGGTTGGGAAATTATGTTCTCCCTGTGACAAATTTCAATGACAATGAAAAAAAATTGATATTTTAACACTTATCTTTTTGATGAAACTGGATTTTTTGATAGAAACATTCATTGCATCAAAACACCATTTTTATTAAAAAAGTTTTGATGTGAATTTTCAGTCAGTTTGCTACTTTGTGCCAGTTGAGAGCCACTAGGCCAGGAGAATTTTCAGAAGGCCAGCTAGGACTGAATTCTGTCACTTTGCATCACCCAGGTGGTTGGCATAGAGGGAAAGAAGCTGGTCTTTGTGTGTGCATACATTTGTATTCACACAGCCTCCCACTAATCAACTAGGGAGCTCTGTCAGCTGCATCCCTGCCACTTTGAACTGTGGCCCTGCCACACCTCACAAGCTACGCAGGCCCTGTAGTGTGATAGGACAGTTTCAAAGACAACTTATTTCACTACTACCGCACCTGTTGCTGGTTGCTGCCCCCATGCCAATGCTCCAGTGAGCTGCAAGGTGGTCAGTGATCCTGGTTTTACCTAATGAGTAATTAGAGACTACTAGCAATTAGAGACCTCGCGCTGTGTTTTCATAAGAGTTGTGGTGTTAGCACTTGTGTTCTGGGCAGACTCTGTCATGGGTGTTTAACTTATTTGCATATGCTCCCATCTGACGATCTAATAGCTAGCGACAGCACTCTTCTGAGTTGTACCAGTATTATCCCTTGCATGTAGAATAGTGATAGCGATGCAGCCGTGTTAGTCTGGTGTAGCTGAAACAAAACACAGGACTATGCAACACTTTAAAGACTAACAAGATGGTTTATTAGGTGATGAGCTTTCGTGGGCCAGACCCACTTCCTCAGATCAAACTGTGGAAGAAAATTGGCACGACCATATATATCACTTTGGTATGTATGTATCACTTTGGTATACATGGTCGTGCCAATTTTCTTCCACAGTTTGATCTGAGGAAGTGGGTCTGGCCCACGAAAGCTCATCATCTAATAAACCATCTTGTTAGTCTTTAAAGTGCTGCATAGTCCTGTCTTTTGTTTCAGTATTATCCCGTTTATCAATGAGGAAACTGAGGCAAAGAAGGGAAATGACTTGCCTGAGGCAGAGCTTTGAATAGAATCTATTCTAGGCATTAGACACAAGGACACCCTTCCTCCTTTCCTTACTAAACAGATGAGAAACACAGTGGATGAGATTCATGACTCTAAGCTGAAGTTCCACTTGGACTACAAAATCAACCCGAAACAGTGCAAATACCGACGTTTCCCAGTTATCATCACAGCAAGAAGCTGTGAGCTGTGATTCTCACAGGGTTTCAGAGATACACCACGAGCCATGCTCCAAACCGTGCACCTAACACAACATGCAAAGGGCCCAGGAAATCTCTGGCATGTCTCTGAGCACAGGGCTGCCTTTAAATCACCCCTGCACCTACTATGATTATATTCCTTGGCATCAGTACATCAGAGGGAGCAGCAACACCAGACAAAGCCTTGGATCTGAAATAATCTCACTGTTGCTCATGCACTTTCCCATTAGAGCTGTCTGGGAAATGGTTTTTGATTCACATATTCATAGATGTTCCCCCCCTCCTGCCCCGAAGAAAAACAGTGACAAAAATGACTAATTTTTAATTTTCATTAAAATTTGTGTCTGATTTTTTTTGCCGAAAAACTGAAAACCCATTTTCCCCAGCCTTACTCAAGGTTTTTAACTGACCAACCCATCCTCAAACCAACCTGACATTTGCCCCAGTCCAGAATCTGCACCTCTTACAACCTTACATACAGCCAGCTTTGTGCTGCCAGCCTGCCTAGGGGTGAATTTCAACCAGAGAAAACCACGTTGCAGGCCTTTTCACTGCATAGTACACGGAAGTAGGCCTTGAGATAGGATTTCATTCTTCCTGCCTACATCCCATTGCCTTAACATGTCATACAATCGACTTCTTTAATAGGTTTATTTTATTTTCTTTAAGCGGATTGGGTAATCCAATTTCATCACACGGTGCATGTGTTTTAAAATCCCATAACAGGATTACTCCTTAGTTAGGTTCCCCTGCCCCAACCCTTAAGTGAATTTGTTTAGTCAGATTTATTGTGACTAGCATGTAGGTCCACTAATTCATCTAACATGTTTATTCTTGTGCTTAGTGTGTAGTTAAGTGAACTTTTCTGTGCTGAATAGCTGATCCAAGATTCCTAAGGGGAATTAAAGCAGATGGGTCGTTCTCAGGTTCCTTCTGATAGTAAAATTAGCCTTAGTGTTTTCAGCTGTTTCCCTCCTCTATTTCCAAGATGCTAAGATTTCACCTAGGGGATCAGTCCCACAATTTATGTTGCCCAGTATCCTGCCTCCAACAATGGTCAGTTCTAAGATGCATAGATTCTAAGGTCAAAAGGGACCATTTGTGATCACCTAATCTGACTTCATGTATAACGCAGGCCCCACAATAATTCCTAGAGCAGAGTTTTTAGAAAAAAAATCCAACCTTGATTTGAAAATTGTCAGAGATGGAGCATCCACCATGACTCTCAGTAAATTATTCCAATTGTTAATTACCCTCACATTTAAAATTTCATGTCTTATTTCCAGGGCCAGCCCACAACATTTTGGCACCTGAGGCGGGGAGCTCAAATGACGCCCCCTATGCCTCCTCGCTGCACCAGCAACAGACACAATTTTCTACACTCTGGGTCCTAGTGGTGCCCCCCCACAGTCTGGCACCTGAGACGGCCACCTCAGTTCGCCTCATGGTAAGGCCAGCTCTGCTTATTTCCCATTTGAATTTGTTTAGCCTCAATGTCTTGTCACTGGATTACAGTAGACTACTCTCAGTGAGATTGAAGACCCATAATTAAATATTTATTCCACATGTAGATACACTCACAGATCGTGATCAAGTCACCCCTTAGCCTTCTCTTTGCTCAGCTGAATAGACTGAGCTCTTAGGGTATGTCTACACTGCACTCCTCTTTCGAGAGAGGAATGCAAATGCAGCCGAGCGAAATTGCAAATGAAGCACGGATTTGAATTTCCCATGCTTCATTTGCATAATTGCATCCGGCCGCTATATCGAGATACCCTATTTTGAGATTAAAAAACACCGTGTAGATGAGGTTATTTTGAAAGAAACTCCTTCTTTCGAAATAACCATTAAACCTCATTTTTTAAGGAGTAAGGGTTATTTCTACAATTCCTACCTTCTGATTTATATTATATTATTATCTCTTTCTTACATCTGTTATATGATTTTATAGCTATTTTTAATATAGTTTTCCAATATAAAAAGATTTTTCAACCAGAACAGTCTTCTTCCTTAACTGTAGCATTTTAGGCATCTAATAAGGTGTTCTTTAATGATTTCTAGTAATCATCACATTTTTCTGATTAAATTCATCTTCCTCGCTGCTGATCTTCCTCTCTGCATAATTGTTTTCACTTTTGTGAAATTGGCCTTATTTAAGCACTATCTAATCTCTCTCTCTCTTTCTCTCTATCCTCATACACCCTATCCATCTCTCTCTCTCTCTATCCCCATACACCCCATCTATCTATCTATCTATCTATCTAGTGTGCACTTTATTGTTTGCACATTGTAAATGTGGGTCAATCATGATCACTTGTAAGCTAAGCTACTATTAATTTATGTGATCAGTTTCTCTTTAGCTGTTAAGATAAAGTCAAATAAAGCACTGATGTTGACTGCAACACTGTTTGTGGTAGGAAATTGACATTTATATGGTGGAAAAGAGAGAGAACTTGGGTGGGGTCACATTTAATATTAATTAATATTAAATTCTTTATAAAGGGTTAATAAATGAGCTATAGATGTTACAGCTCATAAACAATCTGTTATAGACACTCACAAAGACTTTGTTAGAAAGTGGTAGTTACAAGCCAAGCAAACTAAATAAGAGACCTGTTGGACTCTCCAACAATCTATAACAATTGATTAACAATTTATTACAGCATCTATTAATCATTTATTAACACTTTATAAAGTAATTATCAATTGACCCTTAGAGTGAAGTATGATCAGACTTGGAAATGAAGAAGACCAAGGTTTTATTTTATTTATCTTATTGAGATTTCCTGATTAATAACAGACCCTGAGGTTCTCTCTGGCTCTCTAGCTCCCAGCTATAGAAGGAGTTACTGTGCACACTGATTAGTATATCTGCTGGGTCTCTTAAGCCTCCGTTTTGGCTTCTATCTGTTTTTCCTAGACTTTGGCTAGCTCCCACTTAGGTGAGGGATGGCTTTTCCTTCGGCTGAACATCAGCCCAGCCCTTCAAGCACAGTAATTATTCAGAGTGTAATATTGTCTACATCAACTTTTTCAAGTTATGAATCTCAGCATATTACAAAGCCCTCTAGCTGCTACTAATTATTTGGGAATCTTCTTTAAGATAATGCCAAGAGCAGAGATGTATGAGTAATTTGAGATGTCATCCTGTTTGTTGATTTTATAGCTATTTTAATGTAGTTTTTGGGGAGGGAGCGATGGGGGGGGGGAGGGGGGCTAGGCTATTTCCACACGATAGCTTCCCTAGCACTCATGGACTACTTCAGGCAACATAAAGAGAGACAACTAGGAATTCACTGTAGGCTGTTTTCACTGAAAAATTCTCAGGACATTTTAAATGGTTGCACTTAAAATACTGACATCTCCCTTTTGCAGGCCAAATTTTGATATTTATCAGGTGTTTATTATTGATCTAGCTTACTCTCCCAGACCAAGGACTGTTTCCAAACTGGCATGTAATTACATTAAGAACACAACTCCCTCAAACACAGCTTGCACAAGCATCAGTGCTAGAACATCTTCTAGAGCACACCAAATCCTACTGGGACCACATGCTGCTCACCGAGCTGTATCCCCTTTCTTCTCTTCTGCACCGATCAAATCTTGAAAGAGACAGGAGGCAGGAGAATAACCCTGGCATTCTAGCCTGTACTTATCAAAAAAATGCACAGTCACAGGAAAATGCTCTAACTTCCACACATACGCACTTCTGAGTGCTACACGGTCTCTCTCTCTCTAGGCTTTAATAGAAAGTGAAAAGGGCAAATGTTTCCCAAAGTAAGAGCCTTAAAGAAAGGCTCCTAAATCTTTAGTTAACCCCTAAAGAAATAAGCAGATTTTAAAAGTGCTGAGCATGCAAAAATGCTCATATCAAAGACAATGGGAACCAAATTAGGCCACTTATTTAGGAGCCTACATACGGACTTAGAGGCCTAACTTTAATCTTCTAGTTTTCAAATATGGGCTAAGATCTACAAACAGAATCCTAACCACCAACTAACAGTGTGAACGAAGCAGGAACTAACCCAACCTGCCTGCACTCACACCTAGAGCATGTGAGCCGTGAGGGACTGACAGTCCCGGACACTGTGGCTCTCTGTCTAGCCACAGAATGCACACAACACATGTAGCCGCAGTGTGAGATTCCTCTAAACAACATCCAGCAGGGATGCCTCAACCCCAGCCTATCGGGGAGCCTCAAGGTGAGGTGCTGTACAACTTCAGACTCATTCATCTCTTGTCCTCTCTCCTGGAACTGCCAATGAGGGACTATTCATGCCAGTCACTGGGGTATTGTTTTACATTTTGGGGACTCTTTTACAATAGTTGCTGGACCAGGGCCACGCATCTCATTTCACACGGGCTGCCAAGCACCATCACTCATCTCCATCGCTACTGAGCCAATCAAGATGTAGCTCCAACAATCATGGCAAGGGCATGTCAAAAGCTTAGCTGTCTTAGCCCAGCTTCTCCAGAGCCTTATAGTACTTACGGAGACTTAGATCACCAGGGGGATGTAAAATCCCATTAAATCTGTGGATTGGTGAAATGTTACATGTAACTGGTTAGCCATCGACCCACAGAGCTGCTGGTTAATTGGTTACTGGTAAGCATCACCCTTACCGGGTGATGCTTACCGGGTTACTGGGTAACCAGTTACCCATTCACATCCCTAATCCCGAGGAGCAGCATGCTAGAAGCTTGTCCCTTTTAAAATGTTCCTAGCAGTGAAGAAGAGGGTTTGGTGGTGATTTGGCTGTAGATTTCTCACATACGCCATGGCACCTCAGAACAGTCTCTAATTTGCCACTTCCATTTGTCATTTCCTTGGTTTGTGGCTCTCCAGGGCTCATCCCATGGCATCCCTGCAACGATTCTCTCCCTATTGTCACAGGCTCGGAGCAAGCGCTTCTCCTAGGAGACTCCCATGAGCTTCGAGACCTTTCGGACGGGTCTTTCTAGCTCAGCCTGACACACGGTGGGTTACTGCAGAATCTCTTCCTCTTGCCCCACGGGATGGAGTGCTTTACCTCTGTGTTACATCTGGCCCCCACCTGCCTAAGGAGACGGTCACGGGAGGGGTGTGCCCAGTCCCCTCTGATGCAGGGCTTTAGGCCCTTCAGGCCTCTAAGGGTATGTCTACACTACAGGACAAAGTCATGTCAAGATACGCAACTTCAGCTACACTGATTGCATAGCTGAAGTTGAAGTAGCTAACTCGGCTCTTGACGCTGTCCAGAGAGCAGGAAGTGGGAGGAAGAACACTCTTCCTTCGACTTCCCTTACTCCTCGTGAAAGCAGGGTTACCGGCATTGCCTGGAGTGCCCCTCTTGCTTCAAATTAGCTGTTTTAACTCAACCCGCTAATTAAAACCCTGGAAGATCGACAGTGGCAGCTTCGATCTTCCTCTGTAGTGTCAACATACCTTCACTGCGTGCTCCGCCCCATCAGTGTCTCAGTCTCTAGAGGCCAAGGTCCTCTCACTAAGCCCCTTCTCCCTTACAGCATTCCAGCCTAGCGACCACAGTCAACACAGCACCACTTCTTGGAGGGTAGTGGGGCCTAGTAGCCTCTATCAATTAGCACTCCCTTCCTTTATGGTAGTAGGGCCTAGTGGTCAGAGTCTGCATCAATCACATCCTGTTCACAGGGCAATGAGGCCTAGCAGCCAGCGTCACTAGTCACAGCTGTAGTGCCTCCTTGAGGTTAAGGGGGATGGTGTAGGGGGATCCAGGCTCACCCTCTCCACCAGCTCCCAGTCCAGGGCCCTGTCAGTGGTGGGTGTGTCCCACCATTACCGCCCCCAGCACGCTGAGTTCTTGGGGTTTTTTACCACCCCTCCCTAGGCAACTTCCTACCAGCTCCAGATGTCGGCTTCTTCTCCGGTCGTGTCCGGGCTAAGGGCTTCTCCGGCTGCTCTCCGCTGGCGGGTATTGTTTGTCTGCAGCTCTTCTTCCAGAGCTCTGGCAGCAGTTCCTTCCTTTGCGGCAGTCAGCCCTGACTGAGCTTCTCTGGCCTTTATACTGGTCCTCCAGCTGGAGCATGCCCAGTAGGACTGTGGGGGCGGGGCTCTCTGAGCCAGATAGCCTTGGCTGACAGCTCCAGGCCCAGTGCACCCCATCACAGAGACCTTAAACTTGAGCATGGATCTCATGAATTAAACTGGATCTAGTTAGAACTGCTGCTTCTCAGATGACATGCTACTTTGTCTTTCACAGGGGCAAAGGGAACAATTTGCATAGAATAATCAGACTAGGACTTTCCAATATTGCAGTAGGTTCTGCTTATTAGCAACCCCTCGGGCCGCCAGCAAAATGTTGCCCTTCTCCAGCAGTTGCCGATAAGCGGAAGGCAGGATTGTGAGGCTGCCACTGGCTGCAACCCTGCAAACTTGCCTGTGGGCAGGGGAGCTAGAGGCCAGACGGTGGGGCTTTCTCCAGGGCACGGGAGTTCGGGGGGGCGGGGGGGAGGCACTGTAGCTCTCCCTGCACTCTTGGGGTGGCAGGCCTCAGATGTGGAGAAATTGGAGAAGGTCCAGAGAAGAGCAACAAGAATGATTAAAGGTCTAGAGAACATGACCTATGAAGGAAGACTGAAAGAACTGGAAAAGAGAAGACTGAGAGGGGACATGATAGCGGTTTTCAGGTGTCTAAAAGGGCATCACAAAGAGGAAGGAGAAAAATTGTTCTTCCTGGCCTCTGATGATAGGAGAAGGAGCAATGGGCTTAAACTGCAGCAAGGGAGGTTTAGGCTGGACATTAGGAAAAAGTTCTTAACTGTCAGGGTGGTTAAACACTGGACTAAATTGCGTAGGGAGGTTGTGGAATCTCCATCTCTGGAGATATTTAAGAGTAGGTTAGATAAATGTCTATCAGGGATGGTTTAGACAGTGCTGGGTCCTGCCATGAGGGCAGGGGACTGGACTTGATGACCTCTTGAGGTCCCTTCCAGTCCTAATATTCTATGATTCTATGTCCCAGCACTTCCTTCCTTGGGTGCAGTCCTCCTGGCACGGCGCTGCAAGAAGATTGCACAGAGAGGCTCTGTGCAGCTCCAGTAGCCAGGCTGTGGCCCCTTCCCTGCTACTGCCTTGGCCAAAGCTTCCCCTGGCAGCCCACAGCCCCCTCCTCTGGTAGGCAGGTAGGTTTGCTGGGCTGCAGCCCCAGCAGCAAGTGTTGGGATGCACCGGCCACTGGCAGAGCTGAGGGGCTGTCGCTAGAGAGGTCACGTCCCAGCAGTTCCTCCTGGAGCCGCAGCCTTGCAAAACAGGCGGCACGGGATGCTTGGCACATCCCAGCCCTTCCTTCTGGATCTGTGGCCTTACAGACTGCCTGCAGCAGGGGCCTGCCTTCCAAAAGGCTAATACGCAGCAAGTCACTGTCGATGGCTGAAGCCCATGAACATCAATGGGAGGGGACCGGTTCCAGTTAAATGCTGCTATTATCTGGAAGTTGTCCATGTCCAGGGTGCTCTCCAGTGTATTTCGTGTTCCTGGAGGGGAGCCTGGTGCTTGGCAGATGAATGTGATGCCCATGCCCGGAGGCCCTTGTAATTCAAGGCCAAACTCTTGAGCTCATGGCTTGTTTCTCTGGTCACCCACGAGTTCACTAGGAGTTTGCCTGAGTTCTAATGAGGCTGGACGGCAGCTGAGCTCCTGTGAGCTCAGAATCTGGCCCACTAACTTTTCAAGGATCGGGGCAGCGGGGCCAAAGCCTCGTGCAGAGTCAGCTGATGGAATGGAGTTACGCTGTTTGCACCAGCTGAACAGCTAGCCCGACGGTCTTCCTCCTTCGTCAAACATGCGTCCCCAAGAGAGGCCACCTCCCTGCCCCTGCTTCCTGACCCCTTTTAAATCCGGCCTGGCGTAGCGATGCCCTGGATGTTTGCAAACCATGGGGCCATTTGCTGCCTTTTTCCTCCCCCCTCCTGGATTCATTATTTACAAAGAGATTCAAGGCTGACCCCAGCAGCCAGACGGGTTACAGCGCATCTGCATGGTATTTGCCCAAGCGGAGAGCAACAGCCACAAATCAACAGCACGCAGATGGCAACCTGCACCCGGCCTCCTGCCTCTGGCCAACGCCAGTCCCACGCAGAGAGAAAATGATCATGGCTCATGTGTCCCACCTAGCAGCAGAGGCACACAAAATACATGGGGTCACTCCAGGCTGCCCTCGGTGTCCCTGAGATCCGAATCCGGATCAGAGCACCGGCTCATCTCTCATCCAAGGAGCATTGCAGCCGTCTGCAGCTTTGCAGCAATTCATTCAGAATACGCACCCCCCCACCTGGAAGGTGCATTTTAAAGGGGTGGGCCGGGGCATGGGTCTGCAGAGCCTTGTTTGAGCAGAAGGGACCACATCAATGGTTATTTGTACATTTTTTGCTTCATAAGTTTCAATGTCACAGGGGTAGGAAATTGTATGCATGCGCGAGAGGGATGGTCTACACTAGAAAATCAGATCAGCCCAGCGCAGCTGCTCAGGGGTGTGAAAAATCACACCCCCAAGCAAGTAGTTAAGCTAGCTTAAGTCCCTGTGAAGTCAATGGAAGAATTCTTCTGTGTAACAAGCTCCTGGCTCTCCGGGAGGTGGATCTACTACAGTGACAGCAGAACCCCTCCCTGTGCCGAAGTGTAGACAAAGCCGCAGATGAAGGGGGGAGGATTAAAACAGAAATTATTTAATGACAGTAAATGACGGGATTCAAAATTAAAGTGTCACAGCTGCTAAAACACAAATCGTCTCCCTCACATGTCAAAAATAGACAAAGTACATACCCTTCAGTCAAACTCTGATGAGTTCTCAGGCAGCAGTTTTCTTACTGTATCTGTAAATTTCCACCGCCATAAAATATTTTGTGTCTGGCATCATTGTTTACTGACATTTACAGATAACAACTGACCCTCCCAAGCCAACTCACAGCTCTGCGGGGTCTGTAACCTGCCCCTGAGCTGGAGGGGGTGTTTTGCAACTGGCTGGCTTCCAGAAGAGGCTCTCTAATAATATCCTCTCCTGATGCTCAGACACCTCCAGCTCCTCCTCCTTCCTCCACGCACCCTAGACAGCCCCCGTCCCTCTTGCAGAAAAAAGACTGGCACAGAAGCCATGCCAAATCAACGTCTAATTTCAGCTCAGCAGCTGTAAGAGGATTAATTATTTATATTGCAGTAACAAAAAGCTTAGCATATTTTACGCTGTCTGAAACGACTTCAATGCAACCTGGTTCGTTCTATTTTACAAAACAGGCTGAGATGTCTCAGAGGGGGAGCTAAGCAGGGAACCGTTCAGAAATGGCAAACAAAATGGCATGAATGAGCGAGTGAGCGAGAATTCTATCTAGTGTAGGATTTGACATAGCAGCCTGCCCTGGTAGTATCTGGGCAACTTCTATGTAAAATTGGTGGTGACTTGACGCCTTCCCACTTTGCTTGGCATATCAGTGCCTATTTTTCTCCTTCTGTGGTACCTCCTCTCTGAGCTAGAGTATCAGACCGCTGGTCACTGCTATGCCTCCACTGCCTAGGTTTGGAAACATCACACTGGCAGGTCCACAGGGCAGTGCCTACACCTGGACTGTGCAGGGGGCATGCAATGGATGTAGCAGGGACATGACAAGGGGAGGTATGCAAGTAGCCACAGTGTCAGTGATGGCTGGATTCAATCAGACCATGTCCCTATGGACTTACCACCTGTCTTGATAATTACAGTATGGCCCTGCTTTTGGGCTGTTCCTGCACATAGGTTTTGTGGGCCGCAGCTCCCAAAAGCCATAGGGGTGCTGCAGGGTAACCCTGGTGATCTCGGCATCATAATGTGATTGTGACGGTGCAATGTGCAGCCGTCCTGGTGCCAATGCCATGATGTTATGGCTTGGGCTTACAGTGGCAACTATCAGAGGTACCAGAGCCACTCATGAAGAACTCACCAAGGCAAAAGTGACCGGGAATCCTGTGACTGCTCGTCGCTTTTGCAGATCCAGACTAACACGGCTACCCCTCTGATACTTGCCACCAAGGCAAATAAGTTTGGCCTCAAACTTAGGATGGGACAGCTCTTACACATGGGAGTAATTCCACGCAGCATAACTGGACTGAGCACTGACTCATCTTGAGCAATGGTTTTATATGACTCATCTTGAGCAATGGTTTTATATGATTCTGTTATTTCACTTGGACTCAGCCTGCATAGCTCCACCAAACTCCTGGCAAGCAGGCCGGGAGAGAGCAGGTTATTAACAATACAGGCGTCGTACCCTTCTGTTGAACACATTCTGGTTCCAGTGTCATAGACAACCTTGGCTGTACTTTTGAAGGTGCTCTTTATGATTGCTACTATGGTAGTGCCTAGAGACCCCAAGCCTCATGTCAGGCGCTGGAAAAGCACCAAGGAAGAGACAGATCCTGCCCAGAACAAGAATGCAAATAGACAAGATGGATGAAGAATGGACTTGCCCAAAGTGACACATCAGGTCAGCAGCTAAGCTAAGAACAGAACCCAGAGTCCAGGGTGCTCGCTACAGTGCTAGCCACTGCATCTCACGGCTTCTACTGACATCAGTGGAAGTTTGTGCACAGCTCTGGACTCAGACTGCTCTGGAATTCAGGGAGAGTTCCTGGCTCTGAGTCCCTGGCTTGCGTGTGCTGGCATGTGCCAGCAGGAGAGCTGAAGGAGCCATGCATGGTACTCCACATGTGCCACAGTAAAAGGCTGTGTCACACAGAGACAGGCAGAGAGAGCAGCAGAAGGACTCAATAGTGGGTGCTTTTTCTTTTACATTTTCATTTGAGCCCCGCATCTCTAATTCCGTAGATCTAAGGACGCCTTGTGAGACTGGGCGGGAACGATATAGAAGAAAGATGAGGAAAAAAACCTCCAGTAATCTTGTAAAAGTCAGTTTGGAAAAATCAGTTTTCTTGTGTGACAAAATTTGCTCAAGGCTTTTCCTTCTGTGAAATCAGCCCATCATCCTGCAGGAGCACATGAAGGAAGTGGCAAGTGCGGCTTGGAATAATTTAGTTAAAAGGCTGCTAAATTAGACTTCAGAACCCCCGTTGGCTCTTTCCTACAGAAAGAAAAACCACACGGACGATCAAGAACTCTCCCCTTCCACCACCTCCCGAGGACAGTCGAGGACTGCCTTGACCATGTGATGCGTCTCGGCCCCAAAGGAGACGGCGACTGAAGGGCCTGAGAACTGGAAGAAAAGTGCCACCCCATCAAGTGAAACTGGCCATGTCACATCTTCTCAGATCTCTCCTACTTCTAAGGGAGCTTCAAAGGAGCATTAGAAGTTTTCTGTTCTGGTGCCACCCAGGCATTATTTACTGCCATTGTTTGGACGGTGTACAAAGCAGGGATGGGCGTGCTCTGAGCAGCGATGGAAGAAGTGGGGTTCATAGAATCATAGGGCTGGAAGAGACCTTAGAAGGCCATCAAGTCCAGCCCCCTGCCCAAGGCAGGACCAATCCCAATTAAATGAACCCAGCCAGGGCTTTGTCACACTGAGACTTAAACACCTCTAGGGATGGAGACTCCACTACTTCCCTAAGGAACCCATTCCAGTGCTTCACCACCCTCCTAGTGAAATAGTTTTTCCTAATATCCAACCTGGACCTCTTCCACCGCAACCTGAGACCACTGTTCCTTGTTCTGCCATCCATCACTACTATGAACAGCCTTTCTCCAGCGTCTTTGGAACCTCCCTTCAGGAAGTTGAAGGCTGCTATCAAATCCCCCCTCACCCTTCTCTTCTGCAGACTAAACAGACCCAACTCCCTCAGCCTCTCCTCGTAGGTCATATGATCCAGCCCCCTAATCAGAACCTAATAAGGTTCTGTTAAGCCTGTTCAGCTGCTGAATCCAAAGTCCTTAATTTTAGAAAAGAGGGTGGAAATCTCGGGAGGTTCTTGATTTCAGCCTGTTTGGACGTATAATTTTCCAGGATTTCCATTTGCAGCCTGTCATGGAGCAAGCAGTCCTTCAAGGGGAAGGACAGCCTGGCTTGCCTATGACAACCTATAAACCCCACCGGGGAGCAATTGATCACTCCATACCAGCGAGGGTAAAGTAACTGATCCTGGTAAGGAGGCTATTGGAGCAATCTCAGGGGGGTTCACCAGCCTGCAAGGAAGGAAGCAAGCAGCTGAAGAGTGGGAAGAGACCTGTAATGAAAAGATCCTCTGATGCCTGGAGCAAGGGATTGAGGACACTCTCTGAGAGACAGTTGTAGTAGAAAGAAAGAGCCTGAAGCACAGGCCTGGTGTAAGGTCCGAGACATGAACCAAAGTCAGCAAGAGTCGTACTATGTGTAACAGGCAGGCCCTGTCAAAAGCAGATGTTTGCCTGCAAGTCAGCATCTGGGATGTGCACTCAGTGTCAGCATGACTAGCGCTGTTAAAACACATGTAAACCCATTCCAGCAGGACGGTACCAGGACACCCCAACCTAGCACACGACAAAAGTGACGAACAGTGGTATTTTGTCCGAAACGTCAGGAGAGAAAAGGACGACAGGTGGTGACTCGCAATGTTTGTCTGAAATATCAGGAGGAAAGCACGAGGGGAGGTAACAAAGCTGCCAGGAACCATGTCAGACAGTCTCCTCCCACATGAGGATCTCAAAGCACGGCAAAAATACTGGGGTGGCCTCCAGCAGCATGAGGCCCTTGCAGTGCTCCGAGCAGGACTTAGCTGGTGCCTTCGCCAAGTGCTGCAGATTTGCACAGGGGGTGTGTGGATTTTGCCCATGAGCAAATGAATCCTGGCATCCCACTTGTGAGAGTCATTCTCTTCTAATCCCCCTTGTGGGGTAAAGGGCGCCGGGCCAGAGAGAGGCTGGCGTTTTCGAAGGCAGAGTCCCGCTCCCATTGGATTTCACTGGGAATTGGGGCCTCGCCGAGGCTCCTTTGAGATCCTGAACCATGGTGACTCACCCAGGGTCACAAGGTGTAATGGGGTATGGCCAGGGGGCTACTGGCTGGGTAGCAGCAGGGCTGTTTGCCTGGGGTGCTCGGGTTGCTCCCCACGCACTGACACATACTGGCCTCAGGATGCAGCATGCCCAGTGGCATCACTGTCTCCAGACTGGGGGAGAGACTCCGCCATGTTGCTGGCTTCTTTGCCAGCAGGTTTGTTTTGTGCTGCTAATCATTTCTGCAGCAGGAAGATCACAAGAAGCCAGGGCTTCCCCTCTTTCAGTCTCTTCCCGGGAACCAGACTGGCTCTCCTGTACACTCTCTCCTAATTAATCTGAGCCACATCTGAGTGTCTCCTGCCTGCTTGTTCCCATTACCCTGAGAAGCTGGGTAAGGGGAAGACAAATCCAACACCTCTCATCTCCAAGCACAGACAGCAGCACCGCTCTTCAAACTCCACCCTCCCAGACTGCAGCCGGAGCCAGACATGCCGGCACAGTCCCTGCAGCAGCCTAGCCTCCTTTCCCACAGTGGCTAAGAGACTCGCTTCCTTTGGTATTTTTTATAGCTCACCTCAGCCCCGCTCCTGGCACCCACCCACTCCCTGTCCTAGGGAACTGGCGGATGGGGATGATGCATCACAAAGCAGATCTGAAGAATTCAGTCCCGCTTCTTTTTTTATTTTCCTAGCTTTCATTTTCACTTCAGAGCAGAGGTCCAGTTGCCTGGGATGAAGTTACAAAGACAAACCTGGGCTGGGAAAGAGCCAGACAGCCATGGAAACGTTGCCATGCCTGCACCTGGAGACCTCAGCCTGTTTTGCATTTATTTTAACTCCCACTCTAGCTGCATAGGCCTGTGTCAATAGATTAAATGTCTTCCATAGCTGCTGGGAAACGCCTGCGGGACCCTTCTCTGCTGCTGGCTGTGGCTGGCCAGCAATGCAGCAGGAAACGTGACAGCGCCTTGTGGGCGGAGTGCCAAGGGATGACATCACAGCACCACACGGAAGGAAGACTCCGCCTTCAGAGGAGGTGGAGCCAGACAGGACCGCTGCTACTGGGTGGGACCTGGGACGGCAGGAAGTGGCTCCGAAGGGTGGGTCTGAACCCTGGTATGCTGGTGTACGTTGGCCCTAGGTTCACACTGGGATCTGGGTCTGAGGCCTTGTGCTTGCTCAGGAAAGCCACAGCAAGATGGGCTGCCTACCGCCCTGCTGACTGAGAGCTCCCCCTTCAGACTGCTGGGGGAGGAGGAGGAATTTGAGTACCTGCCATGTGTCCCTCCCAGGGTGCGTCTACACTACAGAGAAGATTGAAGCTGCCTCTGCCAGGGTTCGAATTAGCGGATCTAGTGAAGACAGCAAATTCAAAGCGAGAGGGGCACCCCGGACGATGCCGGGTACCCTGCTTGCACGAGGAGCAAGGGAAGTCGAAGGAAGAGTGTTCTTCCTTCGACTTCCTGCCGTGCGGACAGCGCCAAAAGCCGAGTTAAGCTACTTCGACTTCAGCTACGCAATCAACGTAGCTGAAGTTGTGTAGCTTAATTCGGCTTTGTCCTGTAGTGTGGATGTACCCCAAGGAAACTGAGCAGCAGATGCTTAGCGATGGCTTTCCGGGTGCTGCGGGGCCACAGCACTGGGGGTCCCATTGTGCCGCCACGCACACGGCATCGCTTACATGAAATACTGTACACTGTTCTACACGCCATCCAGGAAGAGCAAGGCAAATGTCTCTGCAGCCTCTCATGCCCAGCACAGACTCTAGCAAACATCTGTGAAAGAGGACTGGTGGCAGACAGTCAGAACTGATCCGCCATGGTGCCCCAACGCAACTGCTTCCCTGCCCAGGCCTTTCTTCTAGATATAATGGGCTTGCTTCTCATTTACCTGAGTGCCCGAATCACTGCTCTGGCAATGTAAAGGGCTCTCTCAGGGAGGTAAGCCACCAGTGTACTAGGGAGGCAGTATGGCCTAGTGGATGAAACACTAGCCTGTCACTTGGGAGATCTGCTGCTGTGTGACCTTGAGCAAGGCTCTGTGCCTCAGTTTTCCCATCTGTAAAATGGGGCTAGTGATGACCTCACTTTCTAAAGCGCTTTATGCAAGCCGTGAAAAGAGGCTTTATATGAAAATAATCCCCGCGACAGCTGCTCTCTCCTCTGAGCAATGCTTATGCCGTGGCATTTCCTAACTCATGGTAGCATTCTTGTCTGGAGCAGCGAGTAAGGAATTTCTGGCCTGGGCCTTCCTAACGAGCTGGCCAAGGGTGTGGGCATGCGTGGGAACTGCAGGGGAAACCCTAAAGAGCACTTGCCATGTATGCCGGTGTCCTGCCAAGCCACGGTCAGAACACAGATGTGGAAGTGGCACAGTCAGGTGTGGCCACTCCAAGGACTCTCCCTCTAGATCTGCACCGGATCAAAAGCCAGGTCCCTCTAGCTTAGACATCAGTTAGACGGGCAGCTCTGGGGCTGAAATCTGCAGCGCTGGCAGCCACAGTCGGTGCTGTCTTCCCTGCATTTCCATGTGGCTAAGTTTGGGTATTTTCTCTTTGTGTTTCATGCAGATGCCCTGCCCTGAAAAGCCAGCTGTTCTGGTGATTACATTTTAATGTCTCAAGCTGGGAGTTTGCATTTCGGCAACACTCTCAGATGCATTAGCAGTTAAACAGACACAACCAGCTCTGAAATGAATGCACTACTAAGACAAATGGGCATGCGTGTGAAGTTCATACTTCTCCCAGGCTATGACTAGACTATGGGATTTTATCAGAAAAAGGTACGCGAACTGTTTTCAGAAGAGGCTTTTCTGAAATTTGGCCTGTCTACACTGGGCCAAATTTTGGAAAAACTTCCTCTTTTGAAGAGCCCTTCTTCCTCACTGAATGAAAAAAACCCGAAAAAAAGCAGAAGAGCAGACGCTTTCCCTGGACGCGGCAGAGTTTTTCCGGGATCCTGGAAAAACCCTGTAGTCTAGACATAGCCCCAGTGCTGCTGTCTCAGCCTGTTTTGCTCCATGATCTGACAGCCCCTTTCAAACATCAACATAGATATGACTATTATTTAATAAGAGCCTGATATAGCAGGTCCCTCTTAATTGGGGAAACAAACAAACAAAACCTGTGCCTGTTAAATAATGGTCCCAGCAATCAGGAGCTCTGGAGCAACACCAATGTTTTCTCCCAAGTCTGGGGGTTTTACCCATGAACACCACCAGCCAAATGCTCAGGACTTAGCCACAATAAACATTCATAGACCATGAACAACTCTACCATAACCCTACCCAGAGGAAGAGCTCTGTGTAAGCTTGCAGCTCATCTCTTACCAACAGAAGTTGGTGCAGTAAAAGATATTTCCCCCACCTTGGCTGTCTAGTTCCAAAGCAGTGCAACCAGTCCAGAACCACAAGCAGCCCTACAATAGGAAAATAGACACAGTTCCAAAGTTGGCCTCTAATGTTGGGTGCCCAACTTGACACCTTTGGGTCTGGCTTTCAGAAGCGCTGAGCGCTTGCATTCCCACTGAAGTCAGCAGGAGACCTGAAGTCTCGGCACTTCTGAAAATCAGGCTTGGTGAGTCTCACATGGGCATCTAACATCTGAGGCCACGTCTACACTGCGGCCTTGTGTCGGCAGAGGCAATGCAAATGAAGTGCTCGTTAGCATTTGTCGTGCTGTCATTTGCATGTTCTCTGCCGATGCTTTTTGTGGAAGAGATTTTTGTGCAAAAACAAGCAGTGTAGACAGGGCCGTTTTGTGCAAAAAAACCCTTTTGCGCAAGTTCCCTTATGCCTCAAAAAAGGAGGCATACAGATCTTGCGCAAAAGGGTTTTTTTGCGCAAAATGGCCCTGTCTATACGGCTTGTTTTTGCGCAAAAACCTCTTCCGTAAAAAGCCTCGGGCAGAGAATATGCAAATGACAGTGTGATAAATGCTAATGAGCACTTCATTTGCATTGTCTCTGCCAACAAAAGGCTGCAGTGTAGACGTAGTCTGAGACACCTCAAATCAGAGGCCCCTTTTGAAAACTTGTGTCCAAAAGTTGGATTTCCAGAGATGCCAGAGGTGCCACTGACTTCATCTGAGGTTGCTGGGTTCTTCACAATGATGAAAATCAGGCAAATCTCACCCAAAAATGGAGGCACCTAAAATTAGAGTCCATTTTTTGAAAACGTGGGTTATAATGTGTCCAGCCCATCTCACATGAGCAAATGTATGATGACAGCAAGACAAATAGACTAACTAATGGATACAGGAAAGGGGGGACAATTCTGGTAAGGAGCCATAGTCCAGCTCCAAGTAACTTTTTTTTTTAAATGCAAGGGAAGCATTAAATCAACAACAAGCTATCCAGCGGGTGAGCACTGCCTCTGGCTGGGCAGGCTACAAAGGCCGAATCCAGTCTCTCTGGCTTGAACTGTAGGACCATTAGTGCCACTAATGTAGAGACAGTGATAGACTCAGAAAGCTCCATACATAGTCTCACCACCAGAAGGGAACAAAAAGAAACAGATTGTATTAGTGTGGGCTGACCCATAGCTATTTAAAATGGCAGAGAAAATGTTAGGGGGTTAGGGTCAGAGCCACGTTCTCCCAGTTTTCTCCCCTTTGTTCCTCCTAGAAACTCGGCCACATCTAGCAGGAAGCATGGCGAATGTCTTATGAGTAACTTACCTTCCAGTGCTTCTCCCTAACGGGTTCTGTTGTGGCGCCCATCCCAATCCACCTGAGTGGCAGACGCTGTTCGGAGAGAACTTCCCCAAGTTTTAGGTGCCAGACTTTTGCTTTTGAGTTCTTGGTCCCAAACATCTTCCTTCAGACAAGGCTGGGGCATGACCACCAGTCCCCCATCCTAGGACAAGGCAGCAGAGCAGGAACTCCACCATGACTGTTCCTTTGGCTCACTGGAAGAGGATGGGGCAGGGATGCGTCCCTGGTCACAGGCATATTCAAGCCCCACTGACTTGAAAGGAAACCTCTTAGGAACCTGTTGAGTTTTCATTAATGTTTGATGAGCCAACCATTCTGCTGGTTCAGAGATAAAACAGTGTTTTCTAGACTGTGTCTTGGAAGAAGGCCCTATGCAGAATGTAGCTCCCTAAGCAAACAAACCAAGAGAACCCCCTGATTTCCAGGCCCTCCTGCAAGCTGGGAAGAGCAATGAATCACTGACAGACAGTGTTGTGGGGCATTTTGTGGATGAAGTGAAGGTTGAGGGGAGCCATCACGGGAGGGCTATGTGCCTTTGGCTCACCCCTTGATAGTTCTAGCACTTAGCCTGGCTGTCCAAACTGGTGCCATCTAGGGTCTGGTGAGACCCGCCAGTGGGGTTTTCTTGTCAGAGATGATCGCTGGATTTTGTGGGGGTAGCCCTGCTGTCTCCCCAACGGGCCGTCAGACTAGGTGAAAGGAAACCCCCTTTTTCTGCAAGCTGCGGAAGCCAGGTTCCAACCTAATGAGGGTTCCCTCTGACCTCACCCCAGTGAGGGCCCCATGGAGTGGCACTCTGCAGGAGTTTGTTTCAGACTCCAGGGAATGCACCAGGCCCTGGTAGACATGGATGGACTGCAGCCTTAGGGCTTAGGCCAGGTGTGGGGAACTGTTTTTTGGCCAGGGGCCGCGGCCCCACAGAAAATCAGTCGGGGGGCCGCACACAAGTGAGAAGCAAAAACCAAACAAACCCTCACTGACGTGGCCCCTGACTGAGAAGGAGAAAGACACTCCCCACATTCCCCTCACACACACGAGCCTGGGGGGACTGGGCTAGTAGATTTTGTGTGCTCCAGACCCATGGGGAGACACGGGGGAAGGGTGATAGAGTGCCAGCACAAGCTCCCCAATGCCGGGAATGAGCCCTGAGCCTGGGGGGCCGGATCCAGGCAAGCCGCGGGCCGCATGCAGCCCCCAGACCTGAGGTTCCCCACCGCCGGCTTAGGCTTTGATTGGACAAAAAGAGACCTTCATAGACTCTAGGTGCTGCCGGGAGTGGTGCTGATGAGTCATGAGGGAGCCAGTAATGAACCAATGCCTCACACTTTGCTGAAGACGAAAGGGGGAGAATTTTCACACTACTGATGGGACCGGGTCCTGTCCTTGGGCGGCCACTGAACCAGTCGTGCTTTCTGGGTCCTTCCAGTTTTGGTTCTGTCATCCGGGCCTAACTCCCTGCTGCAGTTTCAATGGGATCGTCTTCATCGCTTCCTGTCCTAACCAGTTGCCGGGCGCTGCAGTGCGCTGCAGGGTAACTGCTGCACTCCACAGACGAGAGAGCTGCCTTTCAGCAGCAGGGGAAATCCCTCTCTCCATTCTTGTATTTTCTGAGGTGCTAGGCCCCCAGAACGCCCACTGGCGTTGGTGGGAGCAGTGGGTGCTGCATCTCTCCCCCCGCCCTGGAGAGAGAGAGAATGTCATTTTGAAAGGTCTTGGGTCGCCTTGGACCTGAGCAGCGCTACAGAAGTGTGAGCGAGCGCATTATTTATTATTGCCCTGCCAGTGCCAACTCCCCAACCCTTCACAAAAATCATAATCAGCATCACAAGCCAAAAGGCTGAGGGACTCTGCCTCCTGCAATATTAAACCTGCCCATTTCATTCTGCCACTTTAAAGATTCTCTTTCTTACTGTGAGTGATAAATAATAACAGCAAAAAAACACCCCACAGACACACAACTGACATCAAAAGCCAGGGGAAGATTGGTAAACAGAAAGATCTGAGGAGAGCAAAGAGGAGGCTTGGTTGGGAGTCAGTTCACGTAGCTCTGACTTTTGTTGCTTCTCATTAATTTTACCCACTATCACAGGTGGTGGAACAACGATGGCAGCTAATTACTCTCTCTCTTCTCTTGTTTGCTTGGAGCAAAATAAACTAGCTAAATTCCAAACCCTCCCCACCTGCAACCCCAGGCCTGCCCGTCGAGGGACTGTAGCACGTGGGGACTGCACTGGAGGACGCTCAGTTAAGTAATTTATGCACTCGTGTGCTTCCTGCCTGGACTTGCTGGAGTCGCCATTTCTCATTGCCTCTCCATGCTGCTCCTCCCATGGCTTCTCACTATTCCCTCCCAGGCCCAGCAGCTGATCTCTCACTAGCCACCCGGCTTCCTCCTGGGACTTTATCCTCCAACACGGAGTTGATGTTGGAAATTCAGGGGATGACGAGGCCCCATGCCACCAAAGCAGCCCACAGGGGAATAACGGCCTGTTTCAATTTCCCTGGAGGTGAGTGGAAAGATCCCACGGATTTCAAGGGGAGCTGGATTGTTCCCTAAATGGTGCAGCGCTAAAGCCGACAGGGGTGAACGTGCATTGGCGGGTGCCAGCTTGGGCATCCAAAAGAGTCCCGGCTCGGTGTCCATCTGAAAGAAGGATGCCGGGGGGAGCCAGTGAAATTGGGGGCATTGCGTATGGGGGGAGTTGGATGTGGTGTCAAAATGTCTTGGGAGTATGAAGATCAGTTAGAACCCCCACTTATTCCCCCCCACCCCCGGCAGAGATTTCATTACAGTGAAAGAAGAATTGAAAAGGAAACATGTGAAGCAGGCGCTGCCCAGATCCCGAGGGTGGGGCGCTGGGATTCGAATGCTGCTCCGAGAGCTCATACCTTGCCGAGGGGAGCAGCAGGGCAGCCCGCAGGGTGCTGACTAGCCATGGTGCCCACAGCCTCTCTGTGAGCCCAACCCCAGACAGACCCGCCTCGCAGGGCGGGCGTAGCGCACTGGGGTCTGGCTACGCTGCAGTTGGGAGGTGGGAATGCAGCCAGCTTTGATCTCAGCTGGCCTCCTGAGGGCAGCCCACGCAGGCCCCTGGCTACCTGCCTGAGCACCTGTGAGCGAGTTGGAGCACCGCCTGTCCACCTAGGCGGCAATCACGCCTTCCAAAGGCAGTGAGTGCAGCCTCCCGGGTACGTCCCCACGGCGGCTGGGAGCATGCTGCCCGGCCGAGCAGACACACGGGCACTAGTGCTGCGTGAGCTGGCATGCTGACAATGGAGATATGGCCCTGGTGGCCACCCAGGTACATCCCCAGGGGGCTGCGCTGGCTTGGCTAGCCCAGCCCAAGCCGCCCTCTGCACCTCCCAGCTCCACTGCTATTTTATCTGCTCAGTGCGGAAAGTTCTCTCCAGCTGCAGTGCAGACCTGCCCTGTGTGTGACGGCTAATGCCGGGCTGGGGGGACCTCTAGCACTAATGCTCCAGGTGCTATAGCTGTTGGCAGTGGCAGCCTCCCGATCTCCCTGCATCTAGCCCAGAGGGGGATACTTGGCGCACACAGAGCAACAGGGTACCTAGAGCCGAGGTAACCACGTCCATCCCCCGTTCTCCTGTCACCTGCTCTCAGGGTAACAGAGGAGGGGCCCACAGGGCATGTGGCTTAACACAAAGGGCTTGTCCCATCTGGGCAGGATCCGGCCCTTTACTTAGAGTTGGTCTTGTTCCTTCGGGAGCCTGGCTTCTCTCGCTGGGCTGTGAGGGGAGGAGGGGGAGGAGCACGTGTGCCCCTTCTCCAGCTCCAGAAATAAGGAGCCAACCTTGCTGCTCGTCAGCCCCTTCCCCTTTGCACTGGTCTGTGTTTGCCACGCAGGGCTCTCCAGAAAGCTGTGCTGGCCATGCTGCATGCCAGGGCAGAGCCAGCCCCTCCTGGTCGGTCAGGCCACACCAAGCAGGATGCATGAAGCTATTAAACACTCGGGCCTGTTTCCTTCGCTCAAGCTGAGTGGGCTGAAAGGGCCAGATTGGTTCGCTTTGGTCTCACGCTGCTGCACTGCATTGCGGCATGTGGAGAACAAGCACAAGGCACCCTCAGGGGCTGGTGGCCGCAGGGAGCGCTGGCCCTTGGCAGGCCCCAGGGTGTGTTCTGGAACGAGCCCAGCAATCCCGCCCACACAGCATAGCGCCTCTTTAATCCTTCCGGCAGGCCAGCAGCGTTAGGAGACAGGGGCTCGACAGCTCTGGGGAGTGACAGCTTGTGCTTGTGCACAGAACAGCTTCCCCAGGCAGCCCTGCCAGAATGCCAGCCCTGATGACCAGGACTGGCCTTACCATGAGGCAAACTGAGGTGGCTGCCTCAGGTGCCAGACTGTGTGGGGGGGGGGGGGGGGAGCACCACTAGGACCCAGAGTGTAGAAAATTGTGTCTGCTGCTGGTGCATATGTATTCCCTCTGCTCTAGATGCACAGAGATGATGGAGTGTTGTGCTGGAGGAAGGAGGGCACAAGAGACATAACAGGCAGGCAGGAAAAAAGGGGGCATGGGGGCATCATTTGAGCTCCCCGCCTCAGGTGCCAAAATGTTGTGGGTCAGCCCCGTGGATGACCCAGGCTCTCCTGTGGTGGCGAGAGGCCTCCAGGTTAAGAAGCTGGGCTGATATTCATGAGACCTTGGTTCAGGTCCCAGCTGCACTACAAACTTCTTAGGAGACCCTGGGCAAGTCACTTAGGCTATGTCTAGACTACAAAGATAAACTGGAAGAAGAAATGCAATTTGTAGTACTCAGATTGCGTATCTTTTTTCGATTTACTTCTGAAAGAAGCTTTTCTGAAATTTGGCCCATCTACATTGATGCCAAATTTCGGAAAAAAACCCTCTTTTGGAACATCCCTTCTTCCTCGTAAAACAAGGTTTATAGGGATGCCGACAAAACGCGTCCGTTTTTCTGCAGTCTAGACATACCCTTAATCAGTCCCTCCTCTGTAAAGGTGGCCAATAAGAGTTCTGGTCTCATGAGGCGCTCAGATCTCCGGGCTAGAGACTGCCCGGTGCTATAGAAATTGTACGGCACCTAGGCACAGCGGGGCCCTGATCTCCAGCTGAGCCTATCCATTGTCAGCACCCACTTGCCCCCCGTTACCACAGTGCCTGAGTGCCTCTCAGCCTGTACACATATTCCTCCTCACACGCCCATGGCAGTCTGGCCGTGCTGTTATCCCCACGGCCCAGACCCCCTGAGGTACTTTCACAGCTAGCTGCCATTGAAACCGATGGGAGTTTGGCACCTAAATACCTCTGAGGATCTGGGCCTAAGCATCTGGCCTAAGGTCATACAGGGAATCAGGGCAGGGCAGGGCAGGGCAGGGCAGGACACTGAAGTTTGCCAAGTGTCAGGCTAGCATCCCAACCACTGAGCCGTTATTCCGCCAGGGGCACGTCCAGGAGCTGCTGTGGTAGGCAGGAGACGAGGGCTGGTGCAAAGTGGAGAAAAACCAGCAATTGCTGGTTTGACCCCTTCATCCAAACCAAACAAAAGTGACACCTTCACCCCCACCCCAATCACAGGAATTGCATTAGCCACTGAAGTTGGCTTTGCTTCTGGTTCTGGGCCGGACTCTCCAGTCCCTGGCCTGGTATGATCTGAGCATTGGGAGAGAAGCCTCAGCATGCAGGCTGCCTTCGGCGAATGACTGTCTCTGAATAGGGAGTATCCTGTAGGACTTTCAGCAGATTTCCAACTAGGAAAACAAGCAAAGTAGCCGCTTTGGAGAGAGCTGCCCTGCTTGCACTGGTCGAGAAAACGCACTCACCAGGAAAACCAGACCGAAAGCTTTTCCTCTGGAAAATGAGGTTTTGTCAAAATTGAAACATTTCCTGGAAATGTGGCTTGCGGTAACATTTTCTTTGCAAAAGAGATGAGAACGGAGCTCCCGGATGACCTCTTCAGGATGGCGTGTTTGGATTTTCCAGTCCGAAACAACTTTCCCTTAATTTTTAAAAATTGCATATCTGAGAAAAAACTGAAATAGGAAAAAATGCTTTTGATTTTATCAAAACAAAATGCTTCCACTGCCCTGAAGTGGCTTTTCCCCCTGAGATTTTCTTTTCTGGGAAATTTCAAAATGTTTTGTTCTTGTTTCATTTGGGCACATAATGGTTGGTTTGCCATTGTGACATTTCCAGTGAAACAGAAACTCCAGGTCTACTCATTGGCCTTCAGAGTAACTGAAGCTGCTGCTTTGTATCTGGCACAGGGCAAGTGTATGGGCTTATTATTAACAATATACCCACTTCCTGGATGTTAGGAACTCACAGTAGTGAAAAGGGCAAGAATGCCAGCTGGATAGTGCAGCAGTGGGCATAGAGTGGCAGCCCAGTGGCAGGACTCTATCTCAAACCAGGCCCCCTGGGGAGAAAATGCCAGAACTTGGCCATGCCCTATTTCCCATCATCCTCATCTCTAAAGGACACTCACCCCCAGTATGTCCAGACTTGAATCTGAGCTTTGCCATGGCAACACGTCAGAGCAGATTTCAGAGCACTTTCTGTAACCCATGGGAGGCAGATGTGTGTTAATCCTCCACATGCTTCCAAGCCTACACCTCTTAGAAGGGTGATACAGATCTCCACAACTTGACAGCAGCAACTCTGTCATCTGGCAGCAGAAGTAGGTTGTTATCTTCTATTAGGACTAGCTTTTAGACTCTAGAGGGAGAAATGACACTCTCTTTACAAGCACATTACACGCGCATGAGCCTGCATGTTTACAAAGGGTGCATGTCTTCAGGAGGGTGCTTACAACAACCCATGGGTAGCAAGTCTCCAAGCCCATCATGGAGTCTCCCGGAATTAATGGTTAGTCCTTAATTAAAGATTATGTCATGTGATGTATCCTCCAGGAACATGTCCAACTGATTACATTAAAACGTAATGTTCTCACACCACCCAGTGACATTGCAGAAAGTGTCTGTGACTGGAAGGGTGTGTGTGTGTGCGTATGCAACAACAGGACATGTGTGAGTGTCCTTCTCTGGGCAAGCTGAGGGGGGCATGAGCAGGCATGTCGTGGGGGTAAGACGTTCACAAGCGTGTGCCAACATTTGTGAGAGCAGGTATGTATGCAGGGCGAGGCTGCATGTCACATGCCCGGTGTGTCACAAAGCATGCGCTCAGCTGTTTGTGACCTCATCACGCTCAGAGAATGTCGACACTGGCTGTGCAATACAAAGTGCCACATGAAGCCAAGGAGGTGACAGCTTGCACAGGCTAGTCATGGCAAAGACCACAGCGCTGAGGCTGCAGTGGATTCCTGCCCAGAAAAAGGCATTTGTATTATGCAGACATTTCCCTCTGCATCCAAAGTTTTCCGACAAACATATTGGAGGTGTACAAAAGGAATGTTGGCCGCAGATCAAGACCTGATATATCTATCTGAGGATGAGAGACGCCCCATAACATAAAACAAAGCAGCTCTGTCCCCTGGAGAAAAAAAAATAGCTCTTCTTCCATCTGATCCTAGCTTGATGTTATTGATTTATGTCAAAGGACAGGATGCTAGTTCTCTCTGGTCTCAGGTCTTTCATTACTCCTAAGGAGCCTTGCATATCTTCTGCAGCCCAGGTCTATTTTTTCTCAGGGAGATTGAATTACACAGGCCACATGGCCCTGGGGACTGTGGGATTTCACCCAACTGCTGATTTCATATTCACCTGTTTTCTAACACTACCACGGGCTCTGTCTGCATCCCAAGACTTTACATACATTTCATTCCTTAATATGGTTTCCCTTCTAGGGCAGTGGCGAGGTTCAGAAAGCTTGTTTGTTTGTACTTCCCAGGCTCACAGCTCTGAGTGCATGAACTGCTCAGATAAAGTCTGCTGATTTTTGTAATAAGAAAACGTCACTCTCTTCCTCTTTTTATTGAGAGCCCTGGAAAACCTTTTCTCCCTGGGTGTGTCTAGACTACAGGATTTTGTCAACAAAAGTTGCCTTTTGTCGACAAAACTATACCTGCGTCTACACTACCGCCGCATTCTAACACGGCAGTTTTGTAGACGGCGGTAAACCTCGTTTTACGAGGAATAATGCCTTTTTTTGAAAGTACTCTTTTGAAAACAGGCGCTATTGCATGCAAACTGTGCTTTTTCGAAAGAGAATGTCTACACTCTCTTTCGAAAAAGCAGTTTGCTTTTTTGACAGAACTGGTTGTAGTCTAGACACTCTTTTTTGACAGAGGCTTTCTCAACGGTATCTGTCGCCAAAGCCTCTGTCGAAAAAGGCATGCAGTCTAGATGTAGCCCCTGTGCTTGGCTGATGATCATGACTCATCCCTATTTACATGCCTGCAGAGCATGTCTACCTCTGTGCAAAGTAAAGATGTTAAATTGAGATTAATCAACTAATCGAATAGTCGATGCAATTTGCATCGACTATTCGATTAGTCAATAAGGGCATCTCTCTGGGGGGGGAGGGGAAGTGACTAGTTGAGTATATGCTTATCAAGTAGGCGACTAGTCAACTAGTCACTTACATCCCTAGTGCAAAGGGGTATTTTCAGCCACCACTGGAACCAGGCCACATGTCAGGGACCTGCTGTGTGTGAAGTGCCACCTCACTAGGGATTTTGGTCGCACACTTACCGTGACCCAGTGCTTGGCGCTTGCTGAAAATGTCGCCCCTCTAAGGAGTCTCAGATTGGACACCCAAAAGAGCAATCGCTTTTGAAAATCTTGGCCACTGAGATAAAGCCAAAGTCCTGACTGCTTACCATCAGTAACCATCCCAGAATGCCATCACCCCAAGGGTCCTTGTCATATTCCAGTTTGGTAAGTACCTCTTGCCTGCCTACTTCTCCCTGCAGTTTTCAAGGCTTTATTCTTCTTCACACCCTCTCCTGAACTGCTGTGCCCTGCCCTGCCAGCTGCGGTGTTCCACTCCAGAGATGGCCGCATTTCAACAGTGGAGAGCACTGACCTTTCTGCGGAGTGTGCCAAGTGCTTTGGGATTCTTATGCACGAAACTGAAAAGCCCTAAATTAATCATAGCTGGGAGATGAAGGTGGAATGCTGGCAAAATCCCCTTAGCTTGTGACTATGGTGAGAAACAAAGCACTGAATGATGTTAATCCATTAAGGGAGCTTTAGAAACTCACACAAATGAAGTGCTTACATTTTTCAGGCTCTTAAAAAAAAACCCCAAACAAAACAATTTTCTGTGGAAAAATACAACCCACGAAAAGAGCAGTTCATTTCTGTAAAATGTCCATATGCCAGGGCTCACAGACGGCTTGGCAGGGTGTGCGAGAGACAGAGAGCTTTGCAGAGCAGCAGACACCGACACTCAGACAACGAGGGAGGGTGAAAGGACAAATGGCATGGAGGTGGGAGAGGGAAAGGGAAAGCAATGGAGCTAGGAAGCAGTGCTACCACTGCAGGGACAACTGGGCGGAGGCAAGAGTGCGTCAGAGTGTGATATTGAGACACAACACTGACTGAAGAACAGAGGGACAGCTCTTTGTGCTGTTACAAGAGAGCAAACCTGCCCCAAGACCTGGGAGAGCCCCTTTCCGGGAGGGGAATCCTTAATGGAACAAAGCTCCTATACCACACACCCCATGCTGTGGCCAGTGCAGAGGGCATAGCCAGAGGAAAGGGGGCATGGGGGGTAACCTTTGGGAGACGATGAAAATTAGAGCAGCCCTCAGGCTGCTCTAACATGCACCAGTGGTGAGCAGAGTCTAGCACAGCACAAAGTATCCCAGTGCCACTGAGATACAAAGGTGTTACCAAGCTATTTCAACACCCCCTTCTCAGCTGCACGAAGCTGGAGCCTAGGAAAAGGATAGATCAAGCAGGCTTGAGCTCTGGGGCTGTCGGGCTTTAGCAAATATTTTGTCACTCAGGGTATGTCTACACTACAGAGTTTTTTTCGAAAAAATAGCTGCAATTGTGTTCTTTCGAAAGAAGAAAGGGGGTTTTCCGGCATTGGTAAACCTCTTTCTACGAGGAAAAACACTTTTTCTGAAAGAGCTCTTTCAGAAAAAGGCGTGTGTGGACGGGGAAAAGGGAGTTCTTTCGAAAGAAGAGAAAAGAGGAAAAAGTACAGGTGCTCTGGTGGCCACTCTGTTCATAGTAATCACCGCTTAAACGTGAAATAGTGTCCATTCAGGCTACGAATATACTGCAACTTTTGCTGTGAGAGCCTATGCAAATGAAGCACAGATTAGCATATCATTATGCTTCATTTGCATAATTTATTCAGAGCCATTTTTGTGCAAGGGTTTTTTGCGCAAAAACAAGCAGTGTGGACATTTTCTTTTTGCATCAAAACCCTGTTCCTGCAAGATCGGTATACCTCCTTTTTGGGGCATTAGGATCTTGCGGGAAAAGGGGTTTTTGCACAAAAAGAAAACATCCACACTGCTTGGTTTTGCGCAAACCTGGCTACGAATAAATTATGCAAATGAAGCATGACAATATGCTAATCCACACTTCATTTGCATAGGCTCTCCTGGCAAAAGCTGCAGTGTAGACACAGCCTCAGTGTGGATGCTAGCTTTCAAAAAAGCAGATGGCTTTTTCAATGCGCTTTTGCAGTGTGGATGCTCTCTTTCAGAAGAAATTTTTCCGGAAGATCTTTCCCGGAAAAGCTTTTTCTGAAAGAAAGCCTGCAGTCTAGACATAGCCCCAGTTGAGGTGGGTTGCTTTCCTTTGACTGTGCGAGAATCCATGATGGTGTAACATATACTGGGAAAGTTTGCCAAAGCTTTTTTCCCAGCTCAGTACATGCTGCTTCAACATCATCTTTTTTGTATCACACATCTGAAAACAGAGCAATTTGTATCTTTGACATGAACTGACTTCTCAAATTAATAACTCTTCTTTGGAAGCAGGAATGCAATTATTGCTTTATTGCGTGGATGGCAAGATTTCCAGCCAGCAGGAATAGCTGCTACTAGCACACTCAATTGTGCTAATTAAGCTGTAAAGTCTAACAGGCGGTAGGTCATGATAACCTGTCCCCGGAGGTGCTGCTCTGTGACTATGAACTGGTTTTGTTGTAAAAGTATAAAAGATGGTGCGACCGTAACACACCGAGTCAGGAGTGACGAGTAGCTGATTACAGCTGCAAATACAAAAGCCACTGCCATGCTTGAGGACCCACAAAGGGAAGAGAGGTTGTCTGGCACAGGGTTCTCAAGCTTTTTCATTTGTGGCCCCTTTAAAAATCGTATATATAGTTGAATTCTGTATAATCAGTTTTCAGTCTAAGTCATTCATGGGATCTTTAGACATAGTCCATAGACCCTCTGCAGAATGCAGGTTGAGAACCACTGGTTGAGTGGATAGGGCACTGGAAGGGGTGTTGGGAGACCTGAGTTTTGCTCCTGGGTGTCTTTGTCATCACCTGTTTGTGTGCCTCTGCTTCTGCGCCCACCCTTTGTGTACTGAGACTGTAAGCTCCTTGTGGCAGAGACGTTGCCCTGTGTATCCGAAGAGTTCCTAGCAGAACAGGGCATTTCTCTCCAGCAGAGCAATTCCTAGATTGTTAGGGGATACGGTGATCATATAGCGGGGGTGGGAAATAATTTTTGCAGGGTGGTCACATGACTAATTTTAGTATGTGGTCACGGGACGGGGTCCCGGAAGGGGCGGGGCCTCAGGTGGAAGGGGCGGGGCCTCAGGTGGGAGGGGCGGGGCCCTCTTGGTGCCGCGTCCCCTGGCAGGGGAGGAGACTGCATGCTCCCCCACCCCCAGGCCAATCACCACCCCGCTCTGGCAGGGGCATGTGGCACTTAAAGAGAAACTGCCAGCCATTTTGAACACCTGGTGATTCCCTCAAGGTGCCGTGCACCCCTGGTGGGACAAGGAAACTTTGCACACTCCCCCATCCCCAGGCCAATCAGGATCTGGAAGTGGGGGAGTGCATGAAGTCATTCGCTGTTCAAAACGGCTGGCAGTTCCCTCCACATTGCTGCCAGCTGCTTTGAACAGCAAATGACTTCACGGTCTCAATTGGCCTGGGAGCAGGGGAGCGGCAGGACGGGCTTGGCAGGCCGGATCCAGCCCATGGGCCATATCTTGCCCGCCTTTGCCATACAATCTGCCCTCCTTGAAAGGAGAAGCCCTGGGCCTTCCCTGAATTAATATTTTGTTTGAATTAGAGCAGATCTTTCAGAAAAAAATATCCAAACTTGATTTAAAAATGGCCAGGGGTGAGGAACCCTCCACAATCCTTGGTAATTTGTTCCTATGGTTAATTACCCTCCTGTTAGAATTCTCTGCCTTAGTTCCCTGCGGAATTTACGCAGCTTTCACATCCAGCCATGGGATCATGTTAGACGTTTGTCTGCTAGACTCAGACTTCAGGTCTCCAGGTAGGTGCTTATAAACTACGAACAAATCACACCATAAGCTTCCCTTTGGCAAACTAAATGGATCGCGCTCCTGCAGTCTATCACTGAAGGCAGGTTTTCTAATCCTTTAGTCATTCCCATGGCTCTTCGCTAACCCTGCTGCAATTTATCAAACTGTGTCTTAAATTGTGGACCCCAGACCTGGATGCAGGGCCGCTGCACTGCAAATAAACAGTGCTCCTAAAGCAGAAGGTGGGCCAAGTAGTTAAAGCAGTAGCCTAGAGCCTCAGTTCAAGCCGGACCAAACCCCGGATATCATGCCTGACCTTGGACTTCCCCATCTGTAAAATGGGGATAATAACACAGGGTTACCTCACTAGGGGGTTGTGAGAATATACATTAAAGATTATGCACTGCATTGTGATCTATGTATGAAAAGCACCATGGAAACGCTAGGCATTATTATAACAACAGAGCCAGCACACATGTCTAAGTGCAAGGCTATTGTTACTAACCCTCCGCACTCTTCTAGTGGACAAAGGCAGCAAATTTAAAACCAAGGCAGTGGCACTGGAAATGTTTGGAGTGGGGTTGCACCCCCTTTACACCTAACCAGAACTGGGGCTGGTTATCAGGACCCCAGCGGCCCCCGGGGCCAGCAGTAGTGCCCCCCAAGCATGGGGCTGGCATATGAGTAGGACCTGGGGTTGGCAGCAGAGCCCTTGAGGCAGCTGGGGGGCCAGCAGCTGGGACCCTAGGTGGCAGGGGTATAGGGCCGGTAGCAGGAATCTTCAGTGGCAGGGGTAAAACCTGGGATGTTGCCCTACTTTCTGCACCTACGAACCAGGGAAAGGAAACACTACTTTGCAGGATTAGCTGGTGGATTGCTCTGCTGCAAGATAGATGTGAGGCTGAGATTTCTGTCCCTCTGTTCACTGCAGCTGGCAACCCAGGGAGCTCAGGGACAATGAGATTTATTGGTCAGTTCTGCCCTGCATGGGCATGCACTCCACCCTGTCTATACACATCCTGTCCTAGCCGGCAGGATGGGGGATTCTGTGGGTGGGCAGCCCTGCCCTGGTTCCAACGTCTTGCTCAGAAAGTGGAAACCAGTGTCTACTTGGCATTGTGTGTCTCACAAGCTACTGGAATCAAGACTCCAACTGAGAGTTCTCGGTGATCTGTAAGCATCAGCTCTGCTAGGGGACCAGAAAGAAGTCATGCCTACAACACTCGTGAAGTCCAGTGGGATCTCTGAGATTAAATTCATCTCAGCTGGAAGTTTACAGTTCTTATGGTATGTCTGATCAACTTGGTGATACACACGAGTCAAACCACAGCTCCCGGGCTGGTTTGCAGAAGGACATGCAGAGAATGGATGAGTTCTGTATGGTAATCAATAGGCTGGTCTATGGCATTTTTGAGGAACTCAGAATGTTTGAGCCAGGGACCAGACTGGAAACAAAAAGATGGTACCCCCAATGCCTGCTTGTGTCATGATGCTAAAACAAGTTACCACCGGGAGCAGATCTTGATAGTATAATTGGTTCTCTCCATTCTCATATGCCTTGCTCGTCAATGAAGTGGTTAATGATGCCACTAATACATAACAAACATCCAGCAGCACCTCAGAATTACAAATACCAGAGTTACAAGCTAATCACTCAACCGGCCATCTTCTTTGGAACCAGAAATACGCAGTCAGGCCACAGCAGAGACAAAGAAAAGACCAAGGCAACACAGTACAGTAGTGTGGCAAAGACGAACCACTACAACATCAAGGAAAGCAACACGTTTTGTTCAGAGTTACAACCGACCTCCATTCCTGAGGTGTTCGTAATTCTGAGGTTTTACAGTATGACATGTCACACCTGGAAACACTACTGTAATTAGTCATTGGCTAATTCTCACATCACATGTCAGGGGTAGGCAGGGACATATTGTTCTACAGAAGAGGAAATTAAGACAGGAAGGTGAAAGGACTTGCTCAACATCACCTTGTTACTGGCTGGGTTAGAACCGAGAGCCTCTTGTTTCTTGGTCATGCTGCCCCACTCCGGCCATTTAAATAGCCCCACTGGGATTCAGTGTTAATTCTCGGCTGGAACAAATGGGTCGGCTCACCCCTTTTTCAAAGTCATTGTTGCAGGCTGTCTGGCAAACATCACCACACCACTATGCATTCAGTCACATTGTGAGCATTTTCTATCCAGTCATAAGGTTTTATTTTTGAACTAAAAAACTTAAATTCTGAGGTGTAAGATGGACCCTTCGAGAAAAATGACCCAGGCTATTGAACTAGCCTGATCCCAATTTTCGTGAACATTAATTAATTTACCACGAAGGGCACATCTATACAGCAGGGCTAAAGCTGAAATAAGCTATGTAACTTGAGCTACGTCAATTGTGTAGCATAAGTCGAAATAGCTTATTTCGGCTTTTGTCACTGTCTACACAGTAGGAAGTCCGAGTTAGAGCACTCTTCCTCTGTCTTCCCTCACTCCTTGTGAAATGAGGTTACAGCAGTTGGAGTAAGAAGTTCGCCAGCTCGACATCATTTCGACATTATGTTGAAATAACTACTTGTTGTGTAGACGCAGAATATGTTATTTCAGAATAACGTCAGTTATTCTGAAATAACACGCTATGTCGACATAGCCTAACTGACCCCCTGAAGGAGAATATTATTTCTATCCAGGCATTCACAACCTTTTCTGGTCAGCGATCCTACATTCTGCAACCTTCTCCGTCTGGCCAAGATTCTCCCCACATGTGGAGAAGGGCAGTCATAGGTTTTGCGAGCTGGGAAACTTCTGATGCCAATTTGTCTAAAACTGGTCACGAAACAGGGTCAGATCTGACAAATCCCCTGAAAGAAACATTTTTGGGAAAGTTTGTAAATGGTCAAAACGTCTTGTTTTGACATTTTTGGTTGGTTGAGTTGAAATGACTTTCTACTTCTAAATTTTAGTACATTTACATTTAAAAAAGGTTTTAAAAAGTCAAAATAAAAATGAAACATTTTGAAACTGAAATGATCAAAACAAAAGGTTTTGATTGTCCCAAAACATTTTTTTTCCAGTTTGTTGATCTGTGAAAATATTTGAGATTTTTGATTATTTGTCCCAGTTTGGGATGCAAAAAAACTGTTGAAATCTCAAAAAAAAATGTTCAGGACAGGAAAAACATTTCCTGTCCAGCTCCATTCTTGAATAACCCCATGGCCTCTGTTCTTGACCCCCAGTTTGGGAACCCCCTACTCTAAGACAGTGGTTCTTAACTTCTCCACACTACAGTATTCCTTTCAGCCGTCTGATTTGTTCTGCATACCTCCACATTTCACCAAACCTAAAAACTACTTGCTTATAAATTCAGACATAAAATACAAAAGTGTCACAATATGCTATTACTGAAAAATTGCTTATTTTCTAATTTTTACCATATAATTATAAATCAAATGGAATGTAATTATTGTACTTACATTTCAGTGTATAATATAAACAAGTAATTGTATGACATTTGAGTTTGTACTGACTTCACTAGTGCTTTTATGTAGCTTACTGTAAAACTAGGTAAATATCTAGATCAGCTGATGTACCTTCCAGAACAGGGCTAGGCAAAATATGGCCCACAGGCTGGATCTGGCCCACCAAGCCACTACATCTGGCCTGCGGACCACCCTGCTGGGACCCTCAGGCACGCAGCTGCCACGGTTTAAAGTGCAGTCCATATGGCTCTCTACTACACAAGTGGGGGGAGGCTTTGTGTGATCTCCCCACCCCCAGCCCAATCCTCAGCTCCTATTGGCTGGAAACAACCAGCCAATAGGAGCTGAGAGAATGGTCTGGAGTAGGGGGGCAGCACAAGCCTCTTCCCCCTCCTGGAGCTGAGAGCCATGTGGAGGAAACAGTCTGCAGTTTAAAGTGATGTGGATCTGCAGCAGGCACGGAGCCCAGCCTGCCTTGGGGGTGCTGCAGGGCGGCTCGCCAGGACACTCTTAGGTAAGCGCCTCCCAGCTAGAGCCTGCGTCTGTCACCCCAGCCCCTCCTGCACCCCAACTCCCTGCCCCAGGACACCATACAAACCCTCTGCACCCCCTGCCCCAGGTCACAACACCCTCCCAGACCCTGTGCCCCCTTCTATGCCCCTCCCCCAGGCCAGAATCCTCTCCTGCACCCAAACACCCTCCCCATTCCCCTGCCCCAGGTCACCACCCAAACCCTCTGCAGTCTGCACCTCCTTTTTTCCTTCTCCCAGGTCACAATTCCTCCCAGACTTTGCACCTCCTCCTAGAGCCCCTCCCCCAGGCCAGACTCCTCTCTTGCACCCACACTCCCTCCCTGACCCTACACTCCAATCCCCTGACCCAGGTCACAACCCCCTCCTTCGCCCAAACTCCCTCTCAGACCTCACACTGTCTCCTGCAGCACAGTCCCTTTACCCCATGCACCCTTCTGCAGCCAACCTCCACCCTAGACCCCCACACCCCCTCCCCAGAAAAGTGCAGCCCTTGACCACTTTCCAAAATCTTGGAGTGGCCCCCCACCAAAAATTATTGCCCACCCCTACACTAGAAGACCTCTAGTTACCCCCTGGGTGAGAACCACTGCTCTGTGCTATGTGGTGACTAATGAGTCTGAATTTTGCCTTATACTTTTCCGATCAGACAACCTCTGCCATGGGCACCAGCAGCAAGATGCAGCGAGATGAAGTTGTAACTTCCAAAACGTAAAAGCCTATGGAAAAACTCAACAAACTCGTCCATGGCTGTTTATTCTGTCTGTGTTTTGCTAGTTGTGTCCCTAAACATATGGTTCCGCTATCATGCGGACAGGGCTCTAATCCTCTCTGTCATGGCAGGGAACCTCGGACCAAGGAGTTGGTGTGTGCTGCAGCCACCCAATACTGAGGCAGAGATGGAGGCTGTTCACATACAACATCACCATCAAGGGGAGGGATTGTGGCTGGAGCACCAGAAAGCATTGCTCAGCCAGGAGGAAGAAGGGGCATGGAGGAGTAGGCCCATGCCATTCCAGTGGGAACTCTGTACCCCAGCTAATCCATTGCATGGTCTGTGCAGCTGGGCCAATGTCCAGCCTGGAGGTGACAGCAAAGCCTCCCCATGCCAATCACAAGAGCCAGTAATAAACACAGCCACAGCTTCAGCTGCGCTCCAGCAAGCTATGGGAAGCAGCTCCCTATGGGCAGGCAGCAGCACGCACCGTTCAACATGAGCAGCGCTCCAGAAGGGGGAAGTGTGGAACACGTACCATTGTGAACAGAGAGCAGCTCCTTGCAGGCAGTCTTACCTGTACTGGGTTGCAGCTGGGTTAGCCTTGGCAGAGCAGTGAAACTTCACCGTGTTGTCCTCAAGCACTGGCTGGGGCTCTACAGACAGGTTGACGAGAGGAGGGTCTGTAAGGAGACATTGACAATCCATCAGGTGTCACGTGGGTAACTAGTTCACAGCCGCGGATTAGGCATCACGTAGCTATGGCCACGCCTTCTGCAGGAGGGCGTGGATGCTAACTGGCAGGTACATGACTCAAGTGACTGATTTAACCCTTTCACACCAGAGGCTCGAGTCCCCGAGGCACTTGCTGAAGCCATGTGCTCTTCAGGCCACAGCAGAGATTGGGGGGTTGGACTCACTGGCTCTATTCCCAACTCTACCACTGCTTTGCTGTGCTGGTCTCGGGGTCTCGCTCCCAAATTTATATGGGGGCTTTATACCCACACCCCGGCTCTTGGGATGTCCTTTCTTCGCTCCAAGAGTCAGAGGGACCAAGGGGCCTTTACCGGGTTCTGTGTCTGCCTGGAGAACAGCTCAGGGCTGAAGAGGCGGTCGGAGCAAGTGCTGGCAAACGCAGGGGCATCCTCTGAGTTCAAGGAGGCTGGTGTGAAAGGCAGCGGAGGAGGCATTTACAGCCCTGGGGTAAGCTCACAAGCACACTTGATCCCTCTCAGGGACTCATGTACAGTAATTACTCGTTTAACACATGCCTGCTTAACACGTTTTCGCAATAGCACGATTTTTTTAGGGAATGTTTTTGAATAACACGATCGTCCCCAAAATAACATGAAAATAATCAAGTGGCGGACTACTTCGCATGGCGGTATAAGTTGGTGAAAACAGTGGTAATACGCATGAGCGGATGAATACACGTGGTCACAGCGCTCCGCCGCTCATTCATGTGTTTATCTTTGTGTTTTAACAAACTGCGGCGACTTGTGTTGCTAGATCGCTAATGTTGACGTTGACGACCCAGCGCCAACAAAAAATTGACTTTGCCACCACCACCTGAAATGCAACCCTCACCTTTTCCATTATTTTTAATGGGAAAAATTGACCCTGCATTGCATGTTTTTGGTTAGCACGAACACTTTCAGAAATGCATCTATAATGTTAAATGAGGAATTACTGTATTATTAGTAGCAGTGGGAGCTTGGGACCCCCTTGCGCAAGGGGCTGTACAAATATATTGTTTGAGACCATTCTTGCCCTGAAGTGCGACTGTCTAAAACAGACAGGACAGAGGGAGGAAACAGAACCAAGGTGGGAATCACTTTTCCTAAGTCCCACAGAGCCCAGGTCTTGGCAGTCCCCAGCTTAGCCACTGGTTCACACTGCAGCCCTGGCTTGTCTGTGGCTGGGCTTCCCCTCCTACTTCTGGCTATGCAGGATGTACCTGAGGGATCCTCCCCAAACAGGCTGGCTCTTAGCAGTGTTGCCCTCAAATGTTTCCTCCATTTCTCTCTCCTCACATCCTGCTCCGCTGTTCGGAGGCTCTTAGCAAAAGAATCCCAAATAGGTAGGCCTCTTACATACACACACTTGGACTATGTCACCAGTCCGTCTGTCTGCAGCACTCACAGATCACTCCGCACCATTTGCTCTCACCCTGAGAGGTGATGCACGACCCTTATGGGACCGCCCAGCCTCTGGAAGCCCAGTTCAAGCCTGGCATTTTTCTCCCTCATTCTCTGCTCTCCTGGTGTCCTTTTCTCCTCCCTGGCTTTTGGCTCTGTCTGTTCTCTGGGCAAACCCTGAGGCAGAGGTATTAGCAGAGGCATTAGCTCTGGAGACTAATCCTCCAGGGATCATCCCAGCTGGAAACCCCTCAAGATAAAGAGCTGAAAGACCGGGAAGAAACTGGAACCATCCAGCACTAAGTGGCATGGCCATCACTCCCAGCACAGCGCTTATCCTCATGCACACACACCCCGCGCTCCCCGAGACAGGCACAAACTCCACACTCATAGACTCATAGACTTTAAGGTCAGAAGGGACCATTATGATCATCTAGTCTGACTCCCTGCACAATGCAGGCCACAGAATCTCACCCACCCACTGCTAGAATAATCCTCTCACCTATATCTCAGATACTGAGTCCTCAAACGATGGTTTAAAGACCTCAAGATGCAGGGAATCCTCCCGCAAGTGACCCATGCCCCATGCTACAGAGGAAGGCGATAAACCTCCAGGGCCTCTGCCAATCTACCCTGGAGGAAAATTCCTTCCCGACCCCAAATATGGTGATCAGCTGAACCCTGAGCATGTGGGCAAGACTCATCAACCAGACACCCAGAAAAAAGTTCTCTATATTAAGTCCTATCTTCCCACCATTAGCCTATTTACCACTGATAGTGAAAGGTCAATTAATTGCCAAGATGATGTTACCTCATCAAACCATCCCCTTCATAAACCCATCTAGCTTAATCTTGAAGCCAGATAGGTCTTTTGCCCCCACTACTTCCCTTGGAAGGCTGTTCCAGAACTTCACTCCTCTGATGGCTAGAAACCTTCGCCTAATTTCGAGTCTAAACGTCCTAATAGCCAGCTTATATCCATTTGTTCTTGTGTCCACATTGGTATTGAGCTTAAATAATTCCTCTCCCTCCCTGGCATTTATCCCTCTAATATAGTTAAAGAGAGCAATCATATCTCCCCTCAGCCTTCTTTTGGTTAAGGTAAACAAGCCAAGTTCCTTGAGTCTCCTTTCATAAGACAGGTTTTCCATTCCTCGGATCATCTGAGTGGCCCTTCTTTGTACCTGTTCCAGTTTGAATTCATCCTTCTTAAACATGGGAGACCAGAACTGCACACAGTATTCCAAATGAGGTCTCACCAATGCCTTGTATAACGGCACTAACACCTCCTTATCCCTACTGGAAATACCTCGCCTAATGCATCCCAAGGCCATCTTAGCCTTTTTCACAGCCATGTCACAATAGCGGCTCATAGTCATCCTGTGATCAACCAGGACTCCGAGGTCCTTCTCCTCTTCCGTTACTTCCAACTGATGTGTCCCTAGCTTATAACTAAAATTCTTGTTATTAATCCCTAAATGCATAACCTTACACTTCTCACTATTAAATTTCATCCTATTACTATTACTCCAATTTACAAGATCATCCAGATCTTCCTATATGATATCCCGATCCTTTTCTGAATTGGCAATACCTCCCAACTTTGTGTCATCCGCAAACTTTATTAGCACACTCCCACTTTTAGTGCTGAGGTCAGTAATAAAAAGATTAAATAATAATGGTCCCAGAACTGATCCCTGAGGAACTCTGCTAGTAACCTCTCTCCAGCCTGACAGTTCACCTTTCAGTATGACTCACTGTAGTCTCCCCTTTAACCAGTTCCTTATCCACCTCTCAATTTTCATATTGATCCCCATCTTTTCCAATTTAACCAATAATCCCCCATGTGGTACTGTATCAAATGCCTTACTGAAATCGAGGTAGATTAGATCCATTGCATTTCCTTTATCTAAAAAATCTGTTACTTTCTCAAAGAAGGAGATCAGGTTGGTTTGGCACGATCTACCTTTTGTAAAACCATGTCCCAATTGCCATTAACCTCAATGTCCCTAACTACTTTCTCCTTCAAAATTTTTTCCAAGACCTTGCATACTACAGATGTCATACTAACAGGCCTGTAGTTACCCGGGTCACTTTTTTTCCCTTTCTTAAAAATAGGAACTATATTAGCAATTCTCCAGTGAAATGGTACAACCCCTGAGTTTAGAGATTCATTAAAAATTTTTGCTAATGGACTTGCAATTTCATGTGCCAGTTCCTTTACTATACTTGGATGAAGATTATCTGGGCCCCCAGCTCCCCAGCTCACACAGACCCACACAAACACCAGCATATGTGCAGCTCTCGCTCCGACACAAACACACACAAAACCAACCATGTTCTCCGAACATACAGCCGCACACTACTGGCTCCTAGGAATACTGTGCATCGCACAACACACACACACCGCCCCCATGAGGCAGCAAGCCAGGCTTGTGCAGCCTGGTCTGAGGACATGTTGCTCTTCTAGGGCTGCTGAGCTGTGCTCTATGCATGATGCCCCCCCATCCTCTCCCAGTGCCCCCTCTGTGCCTGCAGGGCGGGGGAGAGAGGGCTGCCTGGAGGAGGAGATCAAACCCCTATTGGATTTTGTTACTGCAGAGATCAAACCCCTATTGGATTTGTGCTCTGCAACAGCATCCTGATGGCCACAAAAGAACCATGGCTACCCACCGCCCCGGAGCATTCCAGGCAACCCAGAGTCCACACTAATTCTGCGGCTTCCATGTTTGCTCACGACCACACCGCATGGGCCAGCTGCTCCTGTTCTAGCTCACGCCCTGCCTCCAGGGCCGCGGGGCTGACAGCTGGTTTACAGAGGTGTTGAGCAACTGCTGGTCCATGTGTTTTCCTTGGAGTTCTGCAAGTCAAGGCCAGGGGTTTCTGCAGGGCCATGCGGGATGGGGACTTACCCAAGGGAGGCTGTCAGTGATCTGGGGTGAGACTGATGCTCTCGCATCGTTCCTGTTAATAACTTACGGACTGTACCAAGAATCAGCTCAGGGGCCAGCGGGGGGTGTGGCTAGCCTGATTTCATCCCCAAAGCGAATGGCTCAGGACTGTTACAGCCCTTTGGTCCCTCAGCCCTGGAGTCTTCAGGGAGGAGCTAGGAGGCAGGCCTCATTCTCCCCATTGTACACACAGGGACGCTCAGCCCAAGGATTGGAAACATGGCTAGTGCAAGTGCTCATGGAGATGGGCACCAAACCCAGGAGGCCTGCGGCTCACTAGGACCATCTTGCTGCCACCACCATTCCCAGCATTAGCGCCCCAGAGATAGAAGGCCGCTATTTATCCCCAGATTGGGAAACATGCACCAGCAGCTGGCCGGCTCTCCCTTCACTGTCTCATTAATAGGCCCCACGCTTGACTTGGGAGAACCAGCCCTTGGGGCGTTTGGTCTCCAGGGCCCATTCAGCGTTCGGCCTCTCTGTGTCGAAGGCCAATGATGTACCAGTGCATGCCACGGGGCTGGGGGTCTGAGTTAGACCCTTGGATGGAGGTGACAAGCCACCCCATAGCTGATAGATACTGGCCTGAGCCCTTCTACCTTGAGGGCCTTCACTGTAGGAGAGGAGGGAACTTCAAGCTTTTATTGGCAGAAGACTTTGTGAGATAGAGTCCTTGGCCCAAGACGTGGGGAATGAACCTGCTCAGCAACTAAGGATCTTCACAAACCTTCCCACCTTCCACGCTAGGTGCAAAGCACAATTCTTTACCCTGCATTCTCTAAGATTAGCATGGAGCACTTACTGTATACCCAACCCTTCCAAAAGAAAGCACTCCCCAGCGCATTCCCGCCCCCCCACCTTGCCGGGAAGAGGATGAGAGAACAAGCACCTGACAGACCTGTGGACACATCACTTATGGCACCACTGGAAGGTACTCAGGCCCCAATATTCCATGGGAGCTGAGCACCTAAATATATTTGAGGCTCTCGGCCTCAGATGCAGCACATGATGGGATAAGATGGGGTAAGAACCTACACAGACTAGAACAGAAAAATCATCTTATTAGTGAGATGGGTCTCCTCTGACAGTGACATCGCTTTGCATTTCTTTAGTGCCTTTCCTCCTGAACGCTCCAGGAGCACTTTCCAAACCACACTGCTGTGCTGCAGGGCACCCAATCAAATTCCCATGCGGGGCGGGAGTTCTTAAATCTGCCACGATTTAATGCACTCACATGCCCAGACATTGACATTTCACATAAAAAAATAAAGGGAGGTTTGTGACTCCCATTTAAGGGAATAAAATTTTGCTTTGAAATGTTCCTGTCTTATATTGCACTCTGAAATGATGATTTTTTTGTGCATCTATTACCTTGAAAGTGCCATTTATTCTCTTTCATCAGCCTAATCATCCCTGCCAAGTCCTAACTGGTGTCACAGACCTTTCTGCTCTTTAGAGTGATGCTCACTTTATTTTGCCTTTTACATGATATGCATCTAAAACACTTACTGCCAAACAAAATTCAGAAGAGAGGTGAAAGAAAAGAAAGGAAAAAAAAAGAGAGAAAAAGAAAACATAAAAGAAAGATTGTTTCCACAAGGGGTTGGACATGTCCATGGCTACGGACTATCCAGGGTTATCATCGTTAATGAGTTTTAAACCAATCTCTAAGCCCATGACCTAGCTAAGCCCCTAAATATTCCTCTGCACACCACAGTTTGGGGACTTCTGGACAAAAGGAACTTTGGTTCTGACCCACTTGAGCATGTCCTAAGTTGCGTGGTGAAAGATTTATAGACGTTGGCTTTATCACCAAGTCTTCTGGGAAGCCAAAGCATTTCCCAGTGGGATGTCCTTGTGTGACGGCGAGTTGGGGTTCCCCCAAATCCTGCAGCCCCGTAGCAGCAAGAACAGACTCCGCCAGTCGTAGAATAGAGAGAGGTTTATTGTTCCTTCAGGATACAGCACAGCACATATGTGATGTGGCTACAGGGGCCAGGGCCAGGATGCCTCAGACCCTAGGGTTAGGGTCCATTGCCCTTAGGCCCCCAGTTTAGCCTCTTCTCTCCATGCTTCCCAGACAACAAGGCTTTGTCTACACTGCCACCCTAGTTCGAACTAGGGTGGCTAATGTAGGCATTCGAACTTGCAAATGAAGCCCGGGATTTAAATATCCCGGGCTTTATTTGCATGTTCCCGGGCGCCGCCATTTTTAAATGCCCCGTAGTTCGAACTCCCAGCCCGCGGCTACACGCGGTATGGACTAGGTAGTTCGAATTAAAACTCCTAATTCGAACTACCGTTAATCCTCCTGCAATGAGGAGTAACGGTAGTTCGAATTAGGAGTTTTAATTCGAACTACCTAGTCCGTGCCGCGTGTAGCCGCGGGCAGGGAGTTCGAACTACGGGGCATTTAAAAATGGCGGCGCCCGGGAACATGCAAATAAAGCCCGGGATATTTAAATCCCGGGCTTCATTTGCAAGTTCGAATGCCTACATTAGCCACCCTAGTTCGAACTAGGGTGGCAGTGTAGACATACCCCAACTGCCTCCCTCCCAGGCCCTGCCCCCCAGCCAGGTGTTGGTCTCCACCTTCCTCCGTTTGTCTCTCTCCCTTGGGAGGCTGAGCCTAGGGTCTGGGTTAATACACATGTGGGTGAGTCAGTGAGAATCTCACATCACAGCACAAGGGGACCCCGGGTTACAGAGCAGACAGCCCCCCACTACCTCACACCTCATTTTCACTGGGTCTCTGTGATGTTGTCCGCTAGTGTCTGGGCTGCAGAGAGGATGTGGGAAGTACTGTAGTCCCAATGAAAGGCTTCCCTTTAGTTCACAAGATGGAGGCTTATGGCTGAAGAAGCAGCATTGGCCCAGCATTGGTTTACAGAACATGGATTCCTTACACTGCGATCTCAGTCTAAAAGTTTCCCCTAGGAATACAAAAGGAGCACAGGACTCTGAGCTCAGCAAGGGTGAGGGTCAATTGGCCCTAGGAGGGTACAGCTGCCTTTGCGAAGAGGCAGGTCCACAGGGGGGTTTCCATCCAGGAGAGATGTGGATGCTGGGACAGGCATGGCCAAGGAGTCAGTTCTTGTGTATGCTTTGAGGCCTCCACTGGGGTTAAGAAATCAGCCCTCAACTGACCAAACTGCTACCACCAGTGCTGATTCCTCATTCTCTACTCGCAGCTTGTTTTCCCTCCAACTAAAACCAGGGGTTTCTCCCCCTGCCCTGGTGGAGAGCTTTACAGGAGCTCTTGGGTTGCACTGTGTTTGCAGGGGGCAGTAGCAGTGATGTTGCCTGAGGGGAGGCACCTCAGAAGGCATGGCTGAGGGATAGCTGGGACTCTCAAAGCAGCCCATGGGATTTGGAGGCCAGGATCCTATCACAGTTCATGAGAACTGGATGCTGAAATTCCCTGGGCAGCTACACATCCCAGTGTGATGGCTGCCCTCCCAGCTGACACACTGGGAGCTGATCTGGGGACTTGGAGAGCTAAAAGCATGAGCCTCTAGGGTTGAGCTAAAGAGCCAAGACTCCACTGCTGGGGCTGTAACAGACTCGTGTCAGCAGAGGGGTTCCTGTGACACACACTCACCAACAGTTACCCCAGCGTTTGTGACTCTGTAATCACCAGTGGCCTGCTGACATAGGTGAGCCTGGCTGGGCCATTGTATGGAGGGAGGCGTTGGTATTAATCTCACATTGCGTCTGAGGCATGGAGAGAGTGAAACCTGGTGTATTCCTCACCCTGTAGGGACATGCCAGGCATAAGGAGCTTCCCCTTTGTCCCATCGCCGTGCTTGTGCTCCCTCACACAAGGGCCAGAGGAATCTAGATTCCCCAAAGTTTCTCCCATATGGCTCAAGCCCTGAGCCTGGAAGAGCCCAGAGCAGAATGCCTGTCTCCTGGTTGCAGGCCTGTCAAGGCTGTTCACCACTCTGGCATGATAAATGCAGAAGTGGGGGCCCACAAAAGCACCCCAAACCTGATCTCTACAGGCTTTGGTACAAAAACTTCCCCCCTAAATTCTAATACCCAGATTTTGGGGAATATCTGCTGCCATCACCCAAGTATTCCAAGAAAACCAGGGAAGAGATCACTTGGGAAATCTCCTCCCTAAAACCTCAGGGGTACCTCAATCTCTTTTCCCCAAAGAGCTTGAAAAAGAAAAGAGAAAATACAAGCTGCAGTCTATGGTAGCTGCCCCCTAGTCAGAGGCATGCAGATACCCACAGACAGATTTTCCAGGACACAGAAATGAACTAATACCAGGTTAATTAAAAAAAACGAAGCAAACTTGTATTATCAAAACAATACTATAGTTGCAATCATAATAAAGTAGCTAGATGAAAAAAAGCTACCAATTAATCTAGATACTCAGGGGGATCCCCTGGGCTCAGGACTTAGTTATAAAAGGAAAAACACTTTTAAAGAGAGAGAGAAAAAAACCACACACTTTGAACAGCTCAGACATCAATTCCACATCCCCAAACCTTAAAACAATAAAACCTGATGTGTTAACTAACTTTGCCCTACTTACACATTTTGAGGAGACTTTTCTTGGAGAGAGATAGGCCTTCCAATCTCCCTGTTACTTGGGAGAAACTGCTCTGACTCAGACAAAGGAGGGAAAAGTTAAAAATTCCTTTGTCCCAGTTTGAAATCCCTACCTGCATTGTTATTGGCTGACCAGATACCTGGCTAGGTTAACCCCTTAGTCCCCAGGTGCTGGCCAGCCCTCATGGTTATGACAAGGCCCATTGGCGTAGCCAAACCAGACAGGCACAGATTTGTAAATGACGGTGAGCTGAGGATCCATCTGCAGATTTGCACATGTGCATGTGAAGAACACATTGCTGGTGAAAGATGCCAGCTAGATAGTAGTTGACTACTTCCCTGTCTTGTTGGAAAACATGCTTTTAGTCATGATCTCATTTTGCCATACTGATCATCAAAGAAACTCATAATTTGCTGATCAGTAATGGTATGGCAAAGTGCACCTAGCAGTGTTATGTGTGAAGTTATAAACCTAAACTGAGATCATGACTAAAGCATATTTTCTAGAGAAGTCTGGGGAGTGACCAAAGTAGTTACTTCAGAGGTTAAGCTAATGCCTCAGCCACATTGTTACCTGCTAAGTAGCTATTCTTTGACAAGAAAGGGAGCGGGGAGAAAAAACGCACTTCTTAGCAAAGAAACAACATGGAGTTCCCATTCACACAGACTTCCTGCCACCTTGCTCCCAGCTGGAAATGCTTCTCAGGATTATAAAAAGAAGGGGCACGCACCTCAGGACACCTCTCCGTCTGCCTATCACACTCACTACACCTGAAGAGAAAAAGGAAGCAAGAATTGGATTCTTGTGGAGGAGTCCTGCCCTATGGTGCTTGGCCAGAAAAGCTGCTGAAAGCACGTGCGGAGAAGCTTTGCTTGAATCTAACAGAGGTATTTAAAACCCCTCTCTTTGTAGTCAATAAACTTGTTTTAGTGTTTTATCTAAGGCAGTGTGTGTAAATTAAAGTGTCTGCATAACTATTTGAATTAATTTGCTGGTATATCGTTCCCATAAATTAATAACAAACTTAAATATTTTGTATTGTCCAGGAAAGAGAGGGTGGGCAGTACAAAGACACACATTTGTGGGGGAGATTTGAGGCTGCGGGTGTTTTGGGGTCATCCTGCAGCATAACTAAGGTTGGTAAGAGCCAGAGTATAGCCCAAGTGTGGCTGGCAGGCTGCAGTTACACCCAGACACTCCGAGTGGGGCTTGCATGCTGGGGGGGCTGTTTGTAAGAGGTCCAGATCGGAGCTACTTCAGCAAGTCATTGCAAGCACCCACAGCTGCAGGGCAGTGGTGACGCAGCTGCCTATTACTCTGGATTGTATCCTGGTATGTCACATCTCCATCTACCCTTGTACAGGTGCAGAATGAGCCCCTCCTCCCCCTCTCCCGTTAGTAATGAGCTGGGAGGATCCTCCTCCCAGATCATGAAAGAGGATTCCCAGATTGTGAGGCTAATAGGGACCATTCTGATTCAGCTAATGTGAACGCCTGCATGACCCCAAGCCTTAAAACATCAGAGATTCCTGGCTAACACTCCCTCTCCATGCTCCTCTCTGGCTCCTGCTCTGGCTCCTTCCACTGGTGGCTGGGCAATCAGCTATCAGCTCAGATAATAGAGGTTTATGCTCTTAGAGTGCATCTGTGCTGAACCCTTAGCTCGAAATAAGCGACGCAATCTGAGCTATGAAAATTAATTAGCTTATTTCGAGTTAATTTTGAAATAGAGCACTATTCCAAAACATCCCTTAATCCTCGTGGAACAAGGTTTACAAGGAGGTCAGAACAGCGCCGCCCATTATTTCGAAAGCTATTTCGAAATAACGGGCGTGCTGTCAACACACGGAAAACACTATTTCGGGATATCCCGAAATAGTGCCGCTGTCTAGACGCACCCTTAGAGGCAGAAATCCCAGGTCCAATTCCTTTTGCCAATGCCCCAGTCAGGTGGGCTACCACCCATTTCACCCAAACCACTGAGCCCATGCGATGGGGCGGTATGAGCTGCAGTGGAGGTTACTGCACTGACAGTGGGCAGAAGGACAGAGAAGACGCTGGCAGGGAAGAAAGCTCTCCTGCTAAAACAGGTGTACCGAGTCCTCACAGCCAGATGCTGCTCGAGGCCCTCCCAGTCATGCTGGTGGTTCCTCAGGGTGCACCAAGCCAGCTCGAGCGGCGCAGAGACATCCTTTCTGCAGGACCCCACTTGGCTGTGCTCAGTGAGGAGCAAACCACAGGAGTTAGCCCAGGAATGAGCTGGGCAGGATTCACAGCAGCAGGGCAGTTCTGCAGAGAGGCGGCTGTCTCAGAGGTACAAAGCAACACACATCTGGACAGCAAAGCAGGATGCTGAGGAACGCTCTCCGTCACTGGGCTCCCACCTCATTCGGGTGGGCAGCATTTACTCTGCCAGCTCCCTGCTTTGTTCTGAGTGCAGCCTTCTTGATGGAAAATTATGACGGGAAATTACAGGTATTTTCAATTTACCTTAATCTCATTTAAAAATGTGCAATTCAAATGACAATAAAGGCAGCGCAGTTGGGAATATAAATGAGATGTGCTAACACAACAGCCCAGAGATATATAGCGCGCTCCTAATTCATTTGCAGGCGTCCTGACACTTCCCCATTGTTATACAACAACAGCTAATCACCTTCTTTTGTTAAGTATGAATCACACTTCTCTTTAGTAGCTTCCCCATTGTTTGATGGTTTAGTTGCTATGTTTAGGATTTATAAAGGAGCCTCTTTGTATTAAAAAGAGCAGGGCTCCCTTCTGCACTTAAAAATGGAGATAAAAAGAAAGGGAGAAAATGAATTAAAAAGTCTTTGATCTTTCCCTGCACAAATGGGATTGCGCTGTCTAATGCTCTGGTAATGTTCCAGAGATTCCCCATGACAAAGCGAGACAACTGCAAATATTTTTAAAAGACATTTCTATAAATGATAACTCATCAGAATGTAATTCCACTCAGCTACAATTATAATTCCTTCCTGGCTGCTTGCCATTAATTCCAATGATGGAATTGACTTGCTCCAGCCGGCAGCCCACAGGGAGGAGCATGCACACGCATGGACAGACACACACTCATCTTGCACAGTCCCATTTGCCAAACGTTGTTGGTTATGATCAGGATCAAAACTGCTGCCCAATGCAGCAAGGCAAATGCCAAATTTGGAGCCCAAAAAGCTCATGGGCTTCAGTGACTTAGGGCATGTGTCTGTACAGAGCTAGCAAAGGCTCTCGCCCACGTGATCCCCCTCCTGTCCGCACACAAAACCTCCCCCGAGTTTGGTGAGGCCAAACTGAGGGGTACAGGCTAAAGCGCAAGTGCTGCTTCCTCTTGGGCTGGTTGTGAGGTCACGGGCAGCACCCCTGGCACGCACAGTCCTTCCCTTCTGCCTGAAGGACAGACACGTTCTCTCACGATTCCGGAGCTGCTAAGCTGAGGGCAGCGCTCAGGACCATGGGATATGCCCACCGAAGCCCCAGTGACGCTCCTGGGGAGGGCGGCACCAGCGAGGAAGCAGCCATTCACACAAGGCTTTATAGTGTGGCTGACCACACTTGGGCAAGGCTAACCTAGGTGCCAATCGCCAAAGTTCAGGCTGCAGGGAGGGCAGACCGTTGAAGTTAGATAGGTGCTTAAGAACCTTGCTGGCTCTCCACTGGCTCCTTTACTCTGCTTGGGAAGGTGGGGGATCCAAAGCTGACAAATGCAGGGCACGCTTGAGCTGGAAGCAGGGGAAAGATTGTTTATGCTGCCTTCAGGAACCCAAGGAGCAGGGCAAGTGCAAGCAGAGGGGCAGACTTTGATGTCGTTGTTCATGTTGGCCAGTACCTTGTCCGGTGCTGGGAAACGAAAGGGCATCAGGATCTGGCCAAAGCTGGACTCCCTGCAGTGCCATGCAACCAGCCCACCTGCAGCAGAGGACTTGTATGTGAAATGGCAATGCCTGGGAAGAGAACCTGTCAGTGGCGTGGGTGTTTGTGGATGGAGGTTCCCGGTGAATCGGTAGGAGGAAGGAATCTGTGCTGTGCCCCCGCACAGGCTGAGAAGCAAAGGAAGCCATCATGCTTCCCAACGAGATGCCTGGTTTCGCCAGAAAGCAGGGTGCCGCTCCAAGTCCCTCCCACCACAGCACTGATCCCTGGAGCTGTCTCGCTGAGGGTGAGGTCCCCGTTAGTCAGGAGGACCCATGGCGGCAGGTTTGGCAGCCTTGTGTGAAAGAGCAGTGTCTCTAACACCTGCACTGAAAACCGCTCTGCTCCGGGCCAGCAGGGGAGAACCCACCATGCTGGAAGGGAGTCACACGGCCCCAGCAGTACCTGCTCACTCTGTTAGACCATCCTGTAACGCCACCAGTTACATGGGGGAAGCAGCAGTCTGGTTAGATGAACGGTGAAATGGGCACAGTTACAAAGCAACGGCACTTCAAGGGCTCTCACACTGATGCCCATGAAAGGGGACTCAGAGCTACCTTACCCCTCTCCACTCTCACAGCCACCTCAAGGCCCCCCCCCCTTCATCCCACCCAGACCCACTCTCCTCTCCGCCCTGTCCCACCTAGAGCAGAAGGCAGCCTTGGGACTGGCGTGGGACTCAGGAGATCTGAGTTCAGTTCCTTGCTTTAATATTTCTGAGCTTGGCCTAGTCACTTACGTCGAGACTGCACTTTAAAATCGAAATAAGATACGCAATTGGCACCAAATTTGCATCTACACGGTGCCCAATGTCGAAATAAAGCACCATTTCGAGACATCCTTTATTCCTCGTGGAATGAGGTTTACTGGGATGCCAAAATAGCATGTCCGTTATTTCAAAAATTATTTCAAAATAGCGGACGCGTTCCTTGGACATGGGGTAGCTATTTCGGGATACCTCTGGTATCCCAAAATAGCCTTGCAGTCTAGACATACCCTCGGTTTCTCTGTGCGCCAGGTGCCTTCTGTGCAATGGGGAACAGCACAGCCCTTTCTCCCAGGCATGTGGGGAGTATAAATATGGTCTAAAGTCCTCCGATATTGTGGAACCAGGGGCGGCGCAGCTACGTTGGTTAGAATCCCATGCCCTGACCTTGCTGTCACTGACTTCCCCGCAGTCTCATTTCTTGTTTACCCTCCATCCGGCTTAAAGAAAAGCACAATCCCCTAGGCCAATGAAGACATTCAAATGTGCGACCACACATGCTGCGCGGAGGCTCAGCGCTTCCATGACCGTGCTGGGAGGAGCAGCGAGCCAGCCCGTCTCCATCCTGGCACGCAGGATGTGAAGTTCCTACCGCCGCTGGGCTCTGGAAGTATAAATAGTTGATGGCACACGAAACTATTCAACATGATTTTAATCCCGCTTGTGATGTTCCGCGCAGAACTCACAGGAGGCTGCTTTGATGTGGCTGGCGGAACGGATATCACATTGAACAGCTGTTCCGGCTGGAGTCACTGAGTGTTTCCATTACAAACCCTGGTGGGGTTTTGGTTGGGGTTTTTTTCTTTTGGAAGGAGGGAGGGTGATGACTCAGCTATTTTACAGTAGAGCAGGCTAAAATCTGGCAGGCACATCCTAAATCCAGGTGTGTTTTATGTAAGGCAAACTTTCCCATCAGACGGGTCGGGAGCTCTGTGCCATGCTCCCAGAAGGGGCGGGGCCTTGGTTGGAAAGGGCGGGGCTGGGGCTAGGTAGCCCTCAGAGTTATCCAGGGAGCACCATAGCTCCCTGCCAGCCCTCAGTGCTGCCTGGAACGTGCTGCGCAGTGCTCTGGCAGCGATCTGAAAGGCCTAGGGCTCCAGGCATGGCTGCTGGCACAGTAGCAGCAGTGGTGAATGGGAGCTCCAGGCTCTTTCCTCTCACTGGCTCCCAAGGCAGCTGCTCCCTTTGTCCCCCCTTTGGCGTGCTCTCGTACAGGCCAGGGAAGGCCTGGGTGTCGCTGGAATTGCCATGACGCTGTCTCGGAGGAGGGACCCCAGGAATGCCAAAGTCCCGTGTGCTGTGGAGATGTGCTCACCATTGGCCACAGCCTGCACGGAGCAGCGAGAAGTTGGGATGGGCCAGAGGAGCTCAGGGCCATGGATCTGCAGCTCTGCGGACATATTGGTCAAATCTGCGGAGCAGGGATATGCAGCAAGGAGGGGGGTGCTTTGGGGCCTGGGCCTGAGCCTCCACCTCCATGCCGACTCCCTCCTGTCTCTCCAAGATGCTGCTGCCCTTCTCACCCCAAACCTTATCATCGTCTGTGGGTTTTGTGGTCCCTGGGAAATGGTCCAGCACTGGGAGCAGCACCAAGCCTTCCCCGCTGCTCAGGCATGCAGTTGCCGGTTGTCAGCACCTCCACCCATGGAGGATTTAGGTTCTAATGCTTTGAACAACGCCTGTTTGAAAAAGCAATTCTTACTGCCCACCACTCCGGGAGGAGGGTTTACTACAGAGTTACACTGGCCTATCATGCAAACAAGGAGGCAGATCTATGTAGACCTTTTCTTAGGTGCCTATACTAGCCCCCTGAAGGGTGTGTCTAGACTACAGGGTTTTGTCGACAAAAGTGGACTTCTGTCAACAAAACTATACCTGTGTCTACATTACCGCCGAGTTCTGTCGACAGTAAGTCGACAAAACGCGGCAGTTTTGTCGATGGCGGTAAACCTCATTCTACGAGGAATAACGTCTTTTTTCGACAGAGTTATGTCGAAAAAAGGCGCTATTGTGTCCCCACTGTGCTTTTTCAAAAGAAAGCGTCTAGACTCTCTGTTGAAAAAGCGGCTTGCTTTGTCGACAGAACTGGCTGTAGTCTAGAAGCTCTTTTTTGACAGAGGCTTTGTCGACAGTATCTGTCGACAAAGCCTCTGTCGAAAAAAGCCTGTAGTCTAGACATACCCTAAGAGTAAGACAGGGGCCAGTGGCTCCAGTCTTTCGGCCTTCTCCAGGTACTAGGACCTGGCTATATTCTTCTTTCCCCGGGTCGGTCTCCTCCATGCATGCCCTATGATGAAGAACACAGAGAGATATTTTAAGCTGGGTGGACAATGGACTTTCCAGGGTGTGGAATTTATTTTTTTGTTCCAAAACCGTAATGCAAACAAAACAAAATTTTCCATGAAAGAAAACTTCACGGGGAAAATAATATCACAGTGATCAAAATGTTGTGATGCAAATTTTGTCTTTTTAGAAAACAATTCTATATTATTGACTGTGGGGATGGTGTTACCAGGAGGACTTTGGCTTTCTAAACCAAGGATGCTGTTCTAAGAAGGACCACTGAGAAGAGATGTGGACCATTAAGGAAGGATAAAAAGTATCTTTTGATACAGAGCGGCTAACCTAACGAGGCAGGCTTTAAACTAGCTTCAACAGCGGCAGGAGACACAAGCTCACAGTTAAGTCTAAAATATGGAATCGGGGTTGGGCAGGATCATGACAATCACAGCTGGGACAAAGGACAGATGAGGGAATATAGAGCAGAAATCTAATATACATTGTAGATTTCTGTACACCAATGCAAGAAGCATGGGTAATAAATAGGAGGAACTAGAAAACTCTTCAATAACCACAATTATGACATAATTGGCATCATGAAAACTTGGTGGGATAACTCACATGACTAGAATATTGCTATAAAAGGGTGCAGCTTTGCTCAAAAAGGACAGATGGGGAAAAAGGGAGGACATTTTGTTTTGAGTAGCAAAGATGTATACATTTTGGTCGAGATAGAAATGGGAGGCGTACCTTTTGAGGGTCTCGGGGTAATGATAAAAGAGGCACAAATAAGAATGATGTCATGGTAGGGTCTACTTAGACCACTTAACTAGGAAGAGATGGATGAGGCTGTTTTTAAACACCTGACAAAATCATCCAAAGCAGGGGACTTTATGACATCTGCTGGGAAAACAATGCAGCAGGGCTCAGATTATCCAGCACGTTCTTGGAATGCATTGGAGACAACTTTTTATTAGAGAAAGTGGAGAAAGCGTCCGGGGGGAAGTCTCTGTTCTAGACTTGATTCTGACAAAGAGGGACGACCTGGTTGAAAATCTGAAGGTGGAAGGCAGTGTGGGTGAAAGTGATGGTGAAATGATCGAGTTCATTATTCTAATGAACGGTAGGAAGGAAAACAGAATAAAGACAATGGACTTCAAAAAGGCAGACGACAGCAAACTGAGAGAACTGGTAGGCAAGATCTCATGGGAAGCCAGTGTAAGGGAAAAAAAGAATTCAGGAGAGTTGGCAGTTTTTTACAGAGACATTTTTGAAGGCACAACAGCAAACTATCCCAATTCACAGGAAAGAGATGAAGTAGGATAAGAGACCACCCTGGCGTAATCAGGAGATCATTAGTGACCTAAAACTCAAAAGAGACTTACACAACAAGTGGAAACTAGGACAAATTATGTAGGATGAATACTAAAAAAACAAACACAAGCAGGTAGGGACAAAATTAGAAATGCAAAGGCAAATAAGATTAAATTAGCTACAGACATAGAGAGTAACAAGCATTTTACAAATATTTGACAAGCAAGAGGAAAACCAAGGACAGGATAGGCCCATCGCTCAACGGAGAGGAAAAAACAATAACGGAAGACATAGCAATGTCTTTTTTGTTTCAGTATTTACCAAAAAGTTAGCAGGGATTGGCCAACTAAAACACCGAACATCAATGTCAGTCGGGTAGGATCTGTGGCTACAATAGGAAAAGAATGAGTTAAGAATTTCTTAGACAAGTTAGATATTTTCAAGTCAGTAGGGCCTGATGAAATACACACTAGAATACTTAAAGTACTGGCTGAAGAGATTTTTGAGCCAGGAGTAATTATCTTTGAGAATTCATGGCGGACAGGAGATAATGACAACCCAAGGAATTATAAACCAGTGAGCATAACTACAGTATCCAAAAATATAAGGGAGCAAATAATCAAACAATCAGTTTGTAAGCACCTAGAAGAAAATAAGGTAAGTAACAGTCAACATGGATCTGTCAAGAACAAACCATGTCAAACCAACCTAATATCTTTCTTTGACAGGGTAACAAGTCAGGTGGATAAAGGGAAGTAGTACATGTGATACATCTTGACTCGAATAAGGCTTTTGATACTGTCTCACATGACCATCTCATAAACAAAGAGGAGAAATATAGCCTAGACAAACCTACTTTAATCTGGGTGTGCAACTGGTTGGAAAAGCGTACTTGGAGTGTTGTTATCACTGGTTAATATTCAGGTTGGAAGAGGTATATTGAGTGTCCCTGCAGGGATCTGTTCTGGGTTCAGTGCTATTCAGCATAATAAATAATTTGGCTAATGCCACAGACCTTACTTAGAAAGTAAAATTTGCAGATGATGCCAAGCTGGGGTTGCAAGTGCTTAGGAGAACAGGATTAGATTTGAAAGGCTCCTGACAAACTGGACAAATGGTCGGAGGTAAACAGGACGAAATTCAATAAGGACAAATGCAAAATACTCCACTTAGGAAGGAACAATCAGTGGCACACACACAAAATGCACCTTTCCCGACTATCCCACATTGGTGATGGTGAAATGGCCTTTGTGATCCACAAGCTCCTGCAGCACTATGGAGAAGTACCCCTTGCAGTTTATGTATTCCTTGGCAAGGTGGTCTCGTGTCAAGAGAGGTATATGCGTTCCGTTTGTCGCCCCGCCACAATCAAGGAACCCCATCCGCTATATTCTCCATGTTTCCCAGAGTCACTACCTTCCATAACAGAAGAGTATTGATCACCTTGGCTATTTGGACCACAACAGCCCCCACTGTAGATTTCTCCACCCCCAACTGACGGGTAGCTGTCTGGTGTTGCAAGCTTTCACAGGGCAATTTCCTCTCACTTCTCCATGGTCAGAGCGGGTCTCTTTCTGGCCTTCTTGTACTTCTGGGCAGGGGAAAGCAATTCGCAAACTTCCATGAGAGTGGCTCAACACATACGAAAGTTTTGCAGCCCCTGCTGATCGACCCATCTCTGCATCACTATGTGATCCCACCAGCCTGTGCTTTTCTGAAGGCACCAGAACTGGTGTTCCACTGTGTCCAGAGGATCAAATGCCTGCAGCATTTGCCAGACACTCAACTCAAGTGCTTCACAGAAGAGCCTCTTTGTGGCTTTCTGAGACTTGTCCTCATTCCTGTGTACTCTGAATGTGCTCTGGACATACTCCAGCATTAGATGCACCAAGGTTAAAATTGTCAACATAATGCTTTGATGCTCAACAGTATCCATGATGGGTTCCATGCTTATGCTGCAATCGGTCTGCATGGATAACCCAGGGAAAAAGCACTCTTTGCAGTTACTCTCAAGCAGGGAAACAGGGAGGAAACGAGTGTATCATGAGACAATGACAACATATACCCAGAACCACCCGCTGCACAGTTTTGTTCCCAGCAGGCACTGGGAACATAACCCAGAATGCAGAGCGGCGCAGCCAGTGTGGATTAGCTACCCACAGTGCATCGCTCTCAAAGTCAATGGTAGCCATCCTACTGGGGATGCGCTACTTTGAACTATATCAAATTCTTGCACATAGTGGGGACATGGACCTTTGACTTTACAAAATCGGTGCTAAAATATCAATCTTAATAAATTTGACCTTATCTCATGGCCTCAGGCCACAGACATTTTGATGCTGGAGCTGTTCAAGGGACGTGATCCCAGCATTCTTTGTTTCTGAATGAGGACCGGGAATGTGCCTTCTGCCCTCTCCTACAAAAAGGGTTGTGCATTTTTTTTTGCTCAAACTGCCGGGAAACACAGATTTAAGCAGAGACACCTGGAAAGCATCAGCCTGGGAGATGAAAGCTTTGTTACATTGTGGATGACTGGAAACAAGAAGTTAAAATGGAAACATTTTAGCTGTCACTAACACTCCAGCTGTAGCACGCACCTCCATGCCCATCAGATGAAACCAGATCCAGAAACGTAATCGGGCACCATCGAAGTCGAGGGATTTCACATGGCCCCTCCGCTGCAGAGACCTTTCCAAAGTCTTATGCACCATATATCCACCCACTTTAACTATGAGGGCTTGATTCTGCATGGCAATGCACGGGGGGGCCAGCAGAATTGCTGGTTCCCCCCTGCCCCTGAGCAAAGTGGGAGGGGCCTGGCTCTACACTCCTGGAAGGGGCAGGGCCTTGGCAGAATACTCAGTGTAGCCCAGAGCATGCCACATGGGGCTCCGACAGGATATGGTGGCTGCCGCCTTTTGAATCGCCAGGTCCTGGGGCAAGTGCCCCCTTTCCCTCCCTCCCTCACTCCCCACTCTGTCGGCAGGCCTGCCATGCACCATGCAAAGTCCCTGACTAGGGTTGCCAGATGGTTTCAACAAAAGTACCGGACACACTTGACATTACATCACAATTTACATTCCATCTTATTTAGAAAATACCGGACATTTCTATTTTCTCATTTCTATTTTCTCCATTTGTTTCCCGAACAGAAAGCTCCAATACTGGACTGTCCGGTTCAAAACGGGACACCTGGCAACCCTATCCCGGACACCCAGGCCAGGCAGCTGAATACAAAGCTACAATTCTAACAGTGTCCAGTGGTGGCTGCAGGTAGCCAGCTGTGGTTTCCTGATCACTGGCTGTTTGGCTCTGGCAGACAAGGGAGCAGTGGAGGTTCAGGCATAGTGGAGTTTGGCTACCCCCTACCCTCTCCCATCCTACCCCCAGTCTGACTACTGGCCCATGCCCTCCCACCTTGCTTACACCATGCAGGCACTGGTGTAGGAGGCAGTTATGTTGCCTCCATCACCTTCATACCTGCATAGGGACAATTCCCCAGGGGGGATCTCCAGACAATTTCAGTTCAGTGGAAAGTGAATGTAGCCGAGTGGAAAATCCATCTCGCCGAGCGCGAGGCAGTGGGGAGCCCAGCTGTGCATGCTGCAGGGATGTAGACAGGCAGGAGCATGCTCTGTCTTCAGGGGTGAAATCCACCCCAGTGCAGGCTGATTAATCCATCTTCCTGTTATTATACCCCTCCATCTTCCACCCAGCGCTGGTAAATTGATACCCTCATTAGAGCCCATTAAAAGTAACATTCCTTTAATAGCTGGATTGGATATTATTATTATTACTTTCACAGCATGGTGTATTTAATGGTTTGGAGTAGAAATTGGTCTTCTTTATTGGGCCTCTCTCTTTTGAAATGGATTCCATCACACTCAGGAATTCAGCTCACGTTGTCTGCCCTCTCCTATCCATTGCAGCCTAATGATGTCGCTGGCTTTCCGTGGGAGTGATTGTGTGTGTGTGGTGTGTGCACGTGTGCGGCTGTTGTAGCTGATTGCTATCTGTGAAACAACCCGCGCTGCTATCTCATCTGATCTGACCGATTCTGTCCGGACACGTTCCAGAGCCGTCCGAGAACCTGTTCATCTTCCAGCAGAAAAGCCGGGAGCCTTAAATGGAGAATTTTCTGCTGCCCTCGACTTTGCCCAGCTAGTTCTAATTGGACTCTGGAAAGCAGCTGGCAGTCAAATATTCAACACCCTGCCATTGCAAATTGTTGGTAAATGCAGCTGCAAGAATTGTATGTGCAGATAAAGGGGGCAGGGGAGCCTGACAGCAGCAGCTACTGAAAGGCAGTTAGGCTGGATTGTCCTAGACAGAAATCTTTACTTAGGCCAGTGGTCACCAACCAGTAGATTGGGATCTACTGGTAGATCTTGGAGCCTCTGACAAGAGATCCTGACTGGTTTGGCTGGGAAGCTATAGAACACTGGCCCTTCAGTTGCCCCTCCACCCACTGTCATGCTGCCCCTGCCCTCTGCCTTGGAGCTGTCCCCCTGGGAGCCTCCTGCTCACTGTGCAGGGTGTGGGATGGAGAAGGGGTGGCGCTGGTGTAAGAGTGTCCCTCTTCCCCCCACTTCTGTACCCTGTCTCCACACAGAGAGAAGGGATGGAAGGGAGCTTGGCAATGCAAATCTCTGTCACTCACACACCGTGTGTGTCTCTGTCATTCTCACAGACATACACTGTCCTTCCCTCTCATCTCCCGACCCAACACATATGTGGGGGGGAGGGGGGTTGTTGCTACTTCTTTTCCTGCTTGAAGTATGTATTTTGGGGGGTTTTGATTGGTCTGTGCATTTCAGAACTTTCATTTCTCTCTTACGCTTAAATTTAATTCTCTGAGCAGTAAGTTCTCAAATGCCTAACCTGTTGTGGCTGGAGTCATTATCCCTGTGGTAATAACTGCTCCTGGAAGTGGCTGGCAAGTCCCTGCAGCCCCTGAGAGAGGCAGAGCAGGGGGTCTCCACGTAATGTCCCTGCCTGCAGACACCGCTCCTGCAGCTCTCATTGATCACTAATGGGGAACCGTGGCCAGTACAAGCTGTGGGCTCGGTGCCTGTAGATGAGGGGCAGCACATGGTGCCATGAAAACACTTCTGTACATGCCAGCTGCTTTCAGGAACGGTGCAGGGCCAGGGCAGGAGTAAGCCCACCTTAATGTCATTGCTCCACCACCCAGAAGTCATCTCAGTTAAATGGTGCCCAGCCAGAGTCTGCTTTCTGAACCCCTGTCTCATTCCTGCATCCAACCTCCTGCCCCAGATGTGAGTTCCCTTGCACCAAAACTCCTTCCCAGAGCTTGCACCTGAACCCCCTCCTGGACCCCAATCCCCCACCCTGGGCTAAGCCCAGAGCTCCTCCCACACTCTAAATTCCTTGGCCCAAGACCAGAACCTGCACCCTCTACATCAGCCTGGTGAAAGTGAGGATGGGGGAGGAAGGGGGATGGAGTGAGCAGGTTGAGGCCTTGGAGAAGTGGTGGAGCAGAGGCCAGACCTCAAAGAAGGGGTGGGAAGGAAGCTGGGCTAAGGGTATTTGGGTTTGAGGCAGATCTTACATTGCACTTAAATTGAAAGAGTGATCTTGTGGTTAAAAAGGTTGGAGACCACTGACTAGGGGACCTATAAAAAGTTTGGCCAGTCTTGTTCTCTGCATGCACCTGTCTGCACCTGCTGGAGTTTTACATTAGCCACATTAGCTGGGGGCCCTAGGACTGAGTAAGACTGGGATACTTTTGCAAGCCTTCAAAAGGCTCTAGGTGGGGTATCACAGACACGGCAGGATGGGTATTCAATGTATTTCAAGAGCCCTGACATTTAAATTCCCGCTAGATTCCAAGGCCAGAAGAGACCACTCTGGCCATCTGGTCTGATGTCCTGTAGAACACAGAGAACTGCCTCAGAATAATCCCTGGAAAAGAGCTTTCAGAAAAAGCTGCAGTCTGGAGTTTACATTTGTCAGGGATGAAGACTCTGCCATGAATCTTGGTAAACTGTCCCAATGGCTGCTGATTCTCACTGTTAAATATTTCCACCTGTGTTCCAGCTTGAATTTATCTAGCTCCATCTTGGCCCGTACCCTGCTAGATCGACGAGCCCATCCTTACGCATTTGTTCCCCATCTAGGTCCCTATAGACCAGCTGTTCCCAAACTTTTCAGCATCACGCCCCCTTTTTGATTTTTGAGAAACCCTCACATGTCCCCTCCCTCCAAAATAGCAGCAAAACTTGTTGAGAGAAAAAAAATAAAGGAACTGACCGGGGACGAAAAACAAAAATAGCAGCAAAACTTGGGGGGGATTGATGGGGGGCGGGGTCTCCTTGCACCCCCCCCTGGAATTTCTGCACGCCCCCCAGTTTGGGAACCCATGCTATAGACCATCATCAAATCATGCCTTAACCTCCTCTTTGTTCAGCTAAATAGACTCTAGGCTGGGAGCTCAGCCTAAAGCAGGTTTTCTAACCCTTTAAATGCAAAAGAAATGATGGACCTTCTTCTTTTAACACCTCTGAAAATCCACGGACAGAGCTCTCAGTCAGAGGTTTGAATCCAGAACTTGCTGTGCCCTGCTTCTGTCACCTGTGCTTCATGTGAGAGGGTGATGGTCTTAGACAGGGCTCACGCAACAGCACCACCATCATAATTGGCTTGGTTGCTGGCTACACTATGAGCTGGGACTACGGAGCAAGCATGGAAACCTAGGTACTCCCACAGCTAGGGACAGGCTGAGCAGTTTGTGTAGAATCAGAATCTTGGCCCTGAAGCTGCATCTCAGCAAGTCAAGGAAGTTTCCGCCTCCCCCTCTATTATTTTGTTCATTTTCTCACTGCTTCTGCAGTTGTTGGTTCTGTGGAAATCTTAGAAGCGGAGAACGGTCTTTGTGGTGCTATCTACCTGGGATCCCTGCTTTCAGGAGACAGCCTGTCTACTTTGCAGCCCCAAGGGTTTTCAAGAGGCTGGCCAAGTTAGAATCATAGAATCCTAGAGCTGGAAGAGACCTCAGGAGCCATCGAGTCCAGTCCCCTGCCCAAAGCAGGACCAATCCCAACTAAATTATCCAAGCCAGGGCTTTGTCAAGCCGAGACTTAAAAACCTCTAGGGATGGAGATTCCACCACCTCCCTACGTAACCCATTCCAGTGCTTCACCACCCTCCTAGTGAAATAGTTTTTCCTAATTTCCAACCTAGACCTCCCCCACTGTAACTTGAGATCATTGCACCTTGCTCTGCCATCCGTCACTACTGAGAACAGCCTCTCTCCATCCCCTTTGGAACCTCCCTTCAGGAATTTGAAGGCTGCTATCAAATCCCCCCTCACTCTTCTCTTCTGCAGACTAAACAAACCCAAATCCTTCAATCTCTCCTCATAGGTCATGTGCTCCAGCTCCCTAATCATTTTGGTTGCCCTCCGCTGGACCCTCTCCAATGTGTCCACATCCTTTCTATAGTGGGGCGGGGGTCTAGAACGGGACACAATACTCCAGATGTGGCCTCACCAGAGCTGAATAAAGGGGAATAATCACTTCTCTAGATCTGCTGGCAATGCTCCTCCTAATGCACCCTAATATGTCATTAGCCTTCTTGGCTACAAGGGCACACTGTTGACTCATACCCAGCTTCTCATCCACTAATCCCCAGGGCCTTTTCCGCAGAACTACTATTTAGCCAGTCGGTCCCCAGCCTGTAACAATGCTTGGGATTCTTCCGTCCCCAGTGCAGGACTCTACACTTGTGCTTGTTGAACCTCATCAGATTCTGGGGCGATGTCCGGATTTCTGAGTGCTATGTCAGATCAGAGCCCTGAACTGATCGCTACTGGCTACTCTCACGCCTGCAAAGCCCAGAGATGGGCTGGAACCAACCCCCAAACTCAGGGCCGGATCCAGTTTGCCCCTTTGAACCTCAGGCCCAACTTCAGCCAAACTCAATTGCTCACTGACTCCCCATGGCATGAGAAGCACCCGCAGCTGGCCCGGCCATTCGCACACTCACGCTGGATGTCGATAGTGACCGATGTCTCCTTCCCGCTGGGAATGGCTTTGTTGGTGGCCCGGCAGACAATGCTCTGTCCATTCTCGATGTCAGAAGGGGCGATAAAAAGGGTGCTCATGATGCTCTCCCTCTTGCCATCTCGGAGGAGCGTCTGCAGGGAGAAGCAGGGATGGAACTCAGTCACTGCAGAAAGGGGCAGTACATTCTTTGCTCAGAGCTGGGTTTATTATGTTAGAGCTTAGGGGCCAACCAAGCATAAGGCTCGGCGATGGCAGTCACAGGACAGCACGGTAGACAGTCCTTGCCCAAACTGCTTACACTCTAAATGACAGCAGTTCCTCTGGGGTTTGCAAAAGAACCAGTGGGGAGATAAGGAACATAAATGCCAACGAGTTTCAATGGGAACTGAAGGCTGAACTCCCATGGGCTCCTTTGAAACCTGGCAGCGCCTTGCACCTGAGGATGACAGCTTTGGGGAGATTCATCTCACTCACTACTTAAGGTAGGGAGACATGTGTATTGTCCCCTGAGCAGATGGTGCAGCCACCTGGGGCATTTCACAGCCTGCTTCTTGCCCCTGGGGTCACTTTACACACCTGTGCCAAGCGAGGGTGAGCTGCTGCCATGCCAATCCAGTCGCATTTCACACCTACTTTGCACAACAGGAAATGGGCACACACATGCTGGGGGATCAGACCTAGAAGGCGACAAAGGACTGCAAGTTTCCTAGAGAAGCAGCATAAAGTCACCAATTGCTGCCATGTGCTGCACTGTGCAAATGGCAATTCTGCCTCAGTGACGTTTGCTTTGAGTGAAGGAGAGAGGAAAGCAGCGTGACCTAGTGGTAGGAGCAGAGGGCTTCACTCTAGCAGCCAAATCCCTCCCAGGCACAACATCCCTCACATCAGAATCAGGCCCAAGGGCTCCTGGGTTCTATTTTTGGGTCTCTCTGGGACTCACTCTGCAGCCTTTGGAAAATCAGCCCTGGGAGAATCCATCTCTGAATTTCTCCAGGGGGGAAATCACACCAGCTCACCAGCCACCCAGAGAACTAATGTTTGCTTTAATTAATTACTATTTCTGAGGTTGCTTTCACTCTGAACCTCTAATGGAGGCTAATCAGACAGGTAACGCATGCCAGGAGAGAGAATATTAAAAAGCCATTAACAAGCTGCACTGTGAGCTCGGCAGTGGACGATGCATTTGAAAAGGGTTGAAGGCACCAGCAGCTGTGGCCCTCCCTCACCACGCCTCTGGTGTAAATCATAATCTCTCCCATTTGCTAGTGTTACACGCCTACTTTGCACTGGTATAAATAGTGACCCAAAATGCAGGGCAATGGAGGAGCAAGCCCTAGGTCTAGCACTATGCTCCCCATGGCACAAGGTGCCCCAGTGGCTTTTCCTTTTCCCTGTCTTTCTCCTAGGGCACTGCTGAGTGATAATGTAGAACCCTCATCCTGATCACCCCCAGAAGGAGATGAGACCATCAGAGACGCTCGGGAGGCAGCTCATGCGGCTCCACTCCAATGCAGCAAGTATCCAGGCTGCACACAGACCTGGCCTTTGCATCTTCCTGCTCGTGGGCAGGGAGAAAGGCCCTTGTGAAAGGAAGTTCCAGACTGGGGATAATGAGCTGAAATCTCCTGCTGGGTGGATCCGATTTTGGTTGGCAATGCTGCTGGAGGGCCAGAAATGCTCAAAAATCCAATGGCAGGGCTCCAGAAAATCCAGAAGTTGATGTAAAAATCAGGAGGTTTTTTGAAAAACAATAAAATGTTCAGTTCTTTTATTTGTGTTCTGGATTCTGAACCTTTATGAACCCACACTCACATCATGGTTTCAAGCCTTTCTCTGCAATGGGGAAAGCTAGAAACCTGACTTCGGGGGCTGGGGCTTTAAGAAAAACATCAAATATCACAAGACTTGCCATACAATTGAGAACTGTGCCCTTGCACTGCCCAGCCGCATCTGGTGGAAAGAACCTTGCCTGTGACAGCCCTCTTCCTCCAAGAACCTTCACGCCAACCGCTTAAGATGCACTGGGAGGCTCGGTGTCTCATCTGAGACAGGACCCCACTTCGTATGCAGCATGAGCGCTCGGGCTTTGGAATTAATACAAACACAAACACAGATCTCTTTGAAAAAGGGCTGATCTTTCTTCCCTGCCACTGCAATCGGCGGATCTGAAATGGAGAGGGCTTAACTCTCTCTTTCCCAGCGCTAGGGCTGACCCAGCCCATGGCCGAGAAGATGGTTTGGAGCGACTGCAATTAGTTACAAACGATTACATGTTAATGGCCTAGATTTTAATTAATTTCACCCAAATAGGTGCAGAGAGAGGTCAGTTCTTTCAGGTTTTAATTAGTGCCAGCTGCCATGTGGTATCCTCGGAAGTGGGGGCAGGAAGGCAGCTGTGGCTTTGATTTTGTTTGCTGCTTGGTCCCTGTGGCACGTTGCCAGAGGTAGACTGAGGCACTGCTAAGCCGGGAAGTCATATTATTACTGCTAAGACAAACAGGGTGTGGAGGGAGTTGGGGGGGGAGGGGGTGGATTTGTTTTTGCTCAGAGGCTCATGCTACTGGCATGTTACCCCTCCACAGCTGTGGTGCTCAGCAGCCTGCTTGCTCCTTACTGGAGACCGCTGCCGGCAGGGGAAGTAAAATGCCTCAGGATGTGGGTGCAGTAAAGCTGGAATCCTTCTGTGACACGGCAGACAGATCCGATGGAGGGTAGGGACAGAAGGGTCATAATGTCCATGCAAATCAGCTGCTGCCTTCTCCGGCAGCCGCCAGAAGGCCTGTGGGGCCATGCTGGCTCATTGGAAGGGGGAGCGGGGGGGAGCTCCAGGTAAGGACAGAGGCAGTCTCACACGGGGGAGAGGGGCTCCTCATGGGCAGCAATGGGGTGAGGGTCCACAGGTCTGGCAAATGTGTTTTCCATCAGGCCAGCACTCCCTGGAGCTGCAAAAAGAGCTTCCCAAGCAGCCCCTGTCCATCACCCCCCTGTCACCACTGCCCTCCCAGATACATCTCTCCCCCCGCCCCAAGGCTGATTGGTTTATGCTGGGGTGGGGAACCTTCTTTGGGTCAGAGGCTGCTGACCCACTGAAAAATCAGTCAGGGGCCACACACAAGTGAGAAGCAAAAACAAACCAAAACCAAAAATCCCCTCACTGACGTGACCCCTGACTGAGGAGAAAGACACTCCCCACATTCCCCTCACACACCAGAGCTTAGGGGGACCCAGGTTAGTAGATTTTGTGTGTTACAGCCCAGCAGTGGGGTGGTGGGGGGGCTGGAGCGCTAGCGCAGGCTCCCCAGTGCTGGGGGGGGGGAACCCTGAGCCTCAGGGGGGATCCAGGCAAGCCGCCCCACCCCACCCCTGGTTTAGGCTCTGAGTTTGATTAGTTTGTTGCAGAAATACCCCCACCCCAAACACACTCACTTATCTCCATCTGTCTCAAGTCTACATGGGACATCTCCTTGTCGCACCCAAGTCCTGCTTTCACCAGCAGCATTAGACGCCTCTTCCCACCTCCTCTAGATCCCTGCTCCCTCCCCGCTACCATGGCAGGCTGTCCTCTCTCACAGACTGCATGCTGGCTGTGCGCCCTGATGCATCGCCTGGCACTGTTGCCTTCCTGCGAGTCCGGGACTTTCTGCTTGCATCAGGTAAGGCCCATGAACACCAGCCCAACAGGCTGCACCCCAGCACTGGCCCTTTGGTGCCTGTCCTCATGATCCACACTGAGATCCCAAGGACTCCAACAGAATTGTTCTCCGGCCTTGGTTGGGTAGCTCTGCAGGAACCAGGAAGTTCATCCCCCCCATGGCCCAGGTACTGCCTTGCTGCTGACGCTGCCCTCTGCGATGGAATATTACTGCTCATGGATGCTTCTGCCTTTGCCCCGTTGCCAGCTGCAAGATCCAGCATCTTGTATTGGCCTGGGAGCTGTCACTTTGGGCAAGATGGTGACCGGCGCAGTGATGGAGAGAAGGTAGCATCAGAGCCAACTTTTCGGGAGACCCCAGTGGCTACAGCCCAGCAATTTCCAAGGAAGGGCAGCAGTGACAGCTCTCTGCCCAGGCTCCAAGATCCATTCTGGAAGGGCTCCTTGCTCTAGGCCAGTGGTTCCCAAACTTTTCGGCATCACGCCCCCTTTTTGATTTTTGAGAAACCCTCAAGCAGCAAAACTTGTTGTTGAGCAAAAAAAGCCAAAAAAACCCCCCAAAAAACAAAAAAAGGAACTAACCAGGGCCGAAAAACAAAAATAGCAGCAAAACTTGGAGTGGGATTGTGGGGGGTAGGGGCTGGATCACCTCGCACACACCCCCCCCCCGGAATTTCTTCACACCCCCCCCCCCCCAGTTTGGGAACTCATGCTCTAGGCTGACCTGACAGGTAACTTCACAGTAGCACTGCCTCAGCAGCAGCACAGGGCAAAGCTTTTTCAGCAAATCGCAAATTCACAGGAAAATGCTCCACCAATGTGGTCGCCTCATCTCTAAAAAGACATACTGGCATTGGAAAAGGTTCTGAACAGGGCAACAAAAATGATTAGGGCTTTGGAACGGGTCGCCTATGAAAAGAGATTAAAAAAACGGGGACTTTTCATCTTAGAAAAAAGGAGACTAAGGGGGGGATATGATAGAGGCTTAACAGAAATACTATTACGTGGATACATAATTGGTTGCACAACCACAAAGAGTAACTATTAATGGAATAATGTTGAACCAAAGGAGGTCTCAGATGGGATTCCACAGGGACCTGCTCTGGGTCCAGTGTTTGTTTAACATCTTTATTAATTACCTGGATGTAGGACTAGAGAGCATACCGAGCAAGTTTGGAGGGGGAAGACAGAGATACAATTCAAAGGGATCTTGATAAATTAGAGAATTGGGTTACAGACAACAAGATGAAATCCAACAAAGACAAATGTAAACTGCTCCACTTAGGGAAGAGAAGCTACATGCACAAATATCAAATGGGGGAAACCTGGCTTGACGGTAGCACTGCCAAGAAAGATCTGCAAATTGTAGTGGATCACAACCTCAACATGAGTCAGCAATGCAACGCTGTTGCAAAAAAGAACCAATCCAGTTTGGGGTTGCATTAACAGAGGTATAGAATATGCAAGACATGGGAGGTAATAGTATCACTCTATTTGGCACTGGTTAGGTCTCAGCTACTGTATCCAGTTTTGGTAACCAATGCATAGAAAGAGTGTTGAGAAACTGGAAAGGATCCAGAGGCGAGTGCCAAAGACTCTCAAAGCGATAGGATGTGAGCCATCTAAGCAAAGCCTGAATTAACTAAGTATGTTTAGTCTGGAGAAGAGGAGATGAAGGTGAGATACGAAAGTGGTCTTCTGATACTTGAAAAGCTGCCATAAAAAGCATGGAGAAAAGCTGTTCTCTTTTGCCACAGAAGGAAGGAGAAATGGCAATGGGTTCAAATTACAGCAGAGCAGATTTAGATTCAGCCTCAGGAAAAAATGCCCACCTGTAAGAACAGTTAGGACAATGGAACAGACTGCCCAGGGAGGCCATAGAAGCGGGAGGTTTTCAAAAGGAGCCTTCTGCCTCGGATGGTTTAAACACAACAAATCCTGCATTTTGGAAGGGGTTAGACTAGATGGCCCTTATGGTCCCTTCTAACCCTACGGTTCTGTATTAGTGCAGTAAAAACCGTTACAAGACGGTCTTCCAGGATAGAATAGTTTTGCTAACTGCGTTTGTGTGCCTAGAATGTGCGGAGGTGGGAGGTGCCGACTGAACTGTCGCAGCGCTTTGATTGGCTGCAGGGGGAGTGCCTAGCTCTCACAATCAGTATTGTGTGCAATCAGCACGCACCTCACTTCATGTGTCCTTGTTCTAGGTGCGTGTCACTTTAGTAGTACCGGTAGGAAAAGGCTACGTGGAAGCACACTAGCGCAATCTGGCCACCCTGCTCATGGGCAATGGTAAACAAAATGTCTTGCGTGTCACACGCAGAACCCCAATGGGCCACATGCAGCCCGCAGATTGCGTACTACTGTAATACAACCATAGCAGTGTTCCCCCTCAGCTGTGGGGCAGCACAGCTTAATAGGTGATTAATCAGCTCTGCCCAGTCAGAGGCTCAGAGCTGACTGACGAGGCGGGGCTGATTAATCACCTGTGAAGCAGTGCTGCATGTAGCTTAGAAGGAACACTGAACCATAGGTGCCAACTTCCTCTCCAGCCAGGAGGTTCTCAACTCCCCACCCTCACCCAGACCCTGCTTCTACTTCCCCTCTTGCCCCAAGTCCTCACCTCTTACCACCTTGCCCCCATTTCACCCCTTTCCCCAAGCCCTTACCCTTGACCCATCTCAAAAAAAGATATACTGGCATTAGAAAAAGTTCAGAGGGCAACTAAAATGATTAGGGATTTGGAATGGGTCCCCTATGAGGAGAGATTAAAGAGACTAGGACTTTTCATCTTGGAAAAGAGGAGATTAAGAGGGGATATGACAGAGGTCTATTAAATCATGAGTACTGTGGAGAAAGTGAACAAGGAAAAGTTATTTACTTGTTCCCATAATATAAGAACTAGGGGCCACCAAATGAAATTAATGGGCAGCAGGTTTAAAACAAATACAAGGAAGTTCTTCTTCACACAGCGCACAGTCAACCTGTGGAACTCCTTGCCTGAGGAGGTTGTGAAGGCTAGGACTATAACAGGGTTTAAAAGAGAACTAGATAAATTCATGGAGGTTAAGTCCATTAATGGCTATCAGCCAGGACAGGTAAGAAATGGTGTCCCTAGCCTCTCTTTGTCAGAGGGTGGAGATGGATGGCAGGAGACAGATGGCTTGATCATTACCTGTTCAGTTTACTTGCTCTGGGGCACCTGGCATTGGCCACTGTCGGCAGACAGGATACTGGGTTGGATGGACCTTTGGTCTGACCCAGGATGGCCATTCTTATGACCCATCTCCTCCCCAGAGAGCATCCGATGCTTGCTCTCCTCCCCTCGCCCCCCTCCAGCTTCTCAATGCTGCAAATCAGCTGTTCACTGCGTTCTGGTAGCACCGGGAGGGCAGGGAAGGAACAGGCATGGGTCACCCAAAGAGTTAGCACCTATAAATAAAACCTATTCCTCACATAAGGGAACAGGTTTTTAGGCATCAGGAACTTGGAGCTAGGTGCCACAAACTACCAGGTGACACAAAGGACAGAGTTGAAACTAGAACCCCACACCTCTTGGCTCCTAGAGCCGCATTCAGCCACCCTCTCTGTTTCACTTCTTAGCACAATCTTGTCAATCCACGACTACAGTAACTCCAAACCATTGTTCTGCCCATCAGTCACAGTGTTACCAGCCTAATTGGGATGGAAACTGCTAAGAGAGGAAGCTAGTGTTCTCTGCTTGCCAGAGGTTGCTGCTCAATGTATTCAATTTGATGTGCTGTTCAGGGCTCTAGAGACAATCCCCTGCCATTTCCAGAGACTCATTTCCTCCCAGCTGCCCTGCCAAACAGCCTCTTAGCATCACTGTAACAGGGGAAGGGAGAGAACGATCAGTTCTGGACCCAGAGCCATGTCACTGCTGTGGCCATTTCCAGCCTCAGGGCGGCACCAGTGAGTGATTGTGATCTGTTGGGTGACACCCTTCCACTGCTGCATTTGCACTTCCCTAAGGACAACACAAGCTGACACCAATGGGAGTGTTCACAGACAGCATGTAAAATTGTGTGTTAATAAGTGGGTAAGTCTGAGTCAGCCTAAGTTAATGGACACAACTCACTGAAGGGCTAAGAGAAGCTTTGAGTCACCTTCAAATTTGCCCTTCTGGCTCCCCAATTATCTCTGCTGTCCCAGCAGCCAAGGCTCTGGAAACAGAGGGAGAAACACCAAGAAACTTGGGGCTAGATCTTAAATCATAGAATCCTAGGGTTGCAGGAGACCTCAAGAGGTCATTGAGTCCAACCCCCTGCCCAAAGCAGGACAAAACCCAACAATATCATCCCAGCCAGTGTTACCCCCAAAAATTCCCACTGGAGACCACCCCAGGGTTACAGTAGCATGGGTTTATTGTTTGAGGAATTAGCACTCCACTATATGCACTAGATGGTTAAACTAAAGAAGATAGAGAACTGCCACCAAAGGTTTAAACTAAAGGAGAACCAGCCCTCTCTCTCTCACGCACAAACACACACACATTCATTCACTCCATTCATTCACACATTCATTCCTGCCCTCAGGCACTCACACACTTACACAGACATAGGGGTTGCAGAAGGAGACAAGGCATGTTTCATTCTGGAGGGTCTGTCTGCTGATCATGGCTGGGGAGCTGGTCAGGAGAGACACTGGCTATAGAGAGGAGCTTCTCAGGAGCAGGGGAAGAAAAAGAAGGAGTCTCACATGTGCTCCCTCTCCTTTTATTGTGTCTGAATGGCCCCTGTGACTCATTCATCTCCTCACTAGGGAGCATGCCCAGACTTCCCTTTATCCAGCAAAGCAGCAGTCTGATGACTCATCACCGTGTGCTCTATGTTCCTAGACTTGCAGTTACACTCTCTCTCTCTCCATCACTCAGGAGGCAATGCAGTTTGGAGCAAGTTACAAACAAAGTGGCTGAGAGTCACAAAGCTTACAAAGTTGCAGCTTACAGTAAGTTTCTGAACTTATAAAGCAAAGCTGCTGAGAGTTACAAAGTTGAAAAGTTTGACAAAGATTACAATGAGTTGCAATTTAAAACCTTAGACCTTGCAGTTAGTGTATTTTCAGAAAATGCATGTGTAAAATCAAGTAAGCTCAGGCGGAGGCTTTTTTATGCAACAGCCAGGACTTTGTCAAGCTGGGTTTTAAAAACTTCTAGGGATGGAGATTCCACCACCTCCCTATGTAACCCATTCCAGTGCTTCACCACCCTCCTAGGGAAATAGTTTTTCCTAATATCCAACCTAGGATATCTCCCCCGCTGCAACTTGAGCCCATTGCTCCTTGTTCTGCCATCTGTCAGCACTGAGAACAGCCTCTCTACATCCTCTTTGGAACCCCCCTGTCAGGTAGTTAACTTCTGATGGTACAAGTCAACACAGCACCACTGAGTCATGTAGTAACATGAGGGCCTGAAACGTAAGCCCAGGTATTGCAGGCCTGGTGTGAGGCCTGAGGCCTAGACAGCAGACTTTGCTAATATAAAGCATAGCGAAGCTGTGAGCAAGAGGCAGGCCCTGCTCACGGAAGTTGGCAAGAACAGGGCTGATATTACAGATATACTCCTATCTAAGAGGTACTAAGCACAGGCAGTAAGCACATTCCAGAGGAATGGTAGAACACCTCATGAAGAAACATCTTGGTACTAACACCCCCCGCCTCCCACCCCCAATAACAGGAACACACCGACCCAGCTTCAGGGCAGGGTCTAAACTGACAGCATGACAGACAGAGATCCAACCCCTATGTAGAAGGAAATGAGTGGATCGAGGTATGTCAGAGGGTGGCAACCTGATACATCAGGAGTGATGTGTAACTTGTTTGTTCCTATGTATAAAAATGTACCCCAAGGGAGTTAGTTGTCTTTGCACCCCATAGGGGGCAGTGAGACCGCTCACTGGCTGAGTCGAGTCCATTATCACGGGCACATGTTCTTAGCCTCCCTGTGGACATCTAATCTGGGGGAGCTATTTCTGTGCTTCATTTACAATAAACCTGGCTGGGTGCCTTCCATCCTTATGTGATTTGTGGTTTTGGGGGGGCTCTCTTGGAGTCTATGATATTAGCTATCTGCACAGAGATAATATAATATATGGAGGGAGCACACACACACAGCTGAATGGTTATCATCACTGGATAGAGCAAGAGACCTGCCAGGACACCACACCGGGGGGTTCTGGCAACCACAACTCAGTGGGGTTATTGAAACTGATACCAGTTGAGGACATGGCCCTGGATGCATAAGACGAGCCACAGTTCTGCTCCAGCCCGTGATGAACGAAGGACACCTCTGTGATGTGAGCAGAAGAGCAGTTCTAAGTCCCCAGCTCTATCACAAACTCCAGCCCCCCTGACCTTGGAGTAGGTGGCTCCATTTATCACTTCTCCGTTCCGCATCCAGATGATGGAGGCTGCTGGCTTGGCATTGTCAGCATGGCAGGTGAGATTCAGGGGATCCCCAGCTCTCAGACTAATGACTGGACCCCCAGCAATTACTGGGTCATCTGGAGGAACTGCAAAGAAACAAACAAAAGAAAGAATGCAGTTTACAAGCTTAAGCCAAGCTACCTGTTGCTTGCAAGGTCTGTGCCCCTAGTGGCAGGGCACATGTAGTGAAAATGGCAACCATGGACCAAACCGTGCTCTGGTACGCCCCTGCAACCCCGAGGCAGTTGGCATCCATCGGGCTGTGACTGGTGGGAGAACATAGTCCACTCTCGGTATCATGCAACTTCACTTTCTTTTGTTGCTTGCCCATTAGCTGTGCCCCAGAGTCAAAACATAGCAGCAGACAGGCTGATACTTAGGGGGCATAGACAGAAGAGACAAGGGATACGTTTTCAGCAGAGATTTGAAACGAGATGAAGGACTGATTATGTGGTGAGATGCAGGAAAGCATGAGCTAGCAGAGAAGGGTCTCACACAAAACAGGGGCCAGAAGGAAAGAAACTGGGGTGAAGGCAACACAGAAAGGAGGGAGACTCAGATTAAACAAGAAAGAATGACAAAGACCTATGAGGCTGCTTGGGAAAGTCCATGATCTTATGCTGCAAAACCAAAGAGCAGCACATGTCCTTTCAGCCTAGCAGGGGTATGGAAAGCAACAAGAAAGAACAAGTCCCAGAGGAGAGCAGCGTGTGCATCCCCTCTGTAACAATCTGCACCGACTCGGAGAACAAAATGGCTGCTAACCTCTGCATGCAGGGAGAGTTCTTTGAAACGGAAAGGGCAGTGCACAGGAAATCAAGCTACCTGGACAAAACAATATTCAGGTGACTTCTGAACACATCAATGGCAGTTTAGAAGCACAACCTAGAAAGAACAAGATGTGACACCAAAAGCACTGGCCACTGATAACCCAGCATTGTGCTGGCAAATTTGGAGTTTTTTCTCCTTCACTTTCCTTTAAAAGCCTGAATAATTCCCAGCCTGCAGGTGTGTGTGTGGGGGGGTGGGGTGGGGTGGGGTGGGGAGGGGAGAGTGTTGCAGAGCACCTGATGCTGTGAGGTTCAGGGGCTTGGTAAATGTCTGTGGTAACAGTTGGTGTCTGGTTTGATATAAACAAATATTTTAACTTCTTCAGAGAGTTTGATCCTGGAAGCTTGAGGCCTCCACAGCCAGACACAGAAGGGTGCTTGTGCTGTCAAACCATTGCAGGAAATGCAGGAAATGGTTAAAATGTTAACTGTGAAAGCTTTGTGGAAGTTCATCCACTTGAAATCTGGAGTAAGAGCTGTGTGATCTCAGGGCTGAGATGGCTATTTGCACCTGAAATTTGTTTGCTAGATCCCAGCGTAAGAGGGCCAATGTAGACAACCCAGAATTGTTTTGCGCAAAAAAGCCCCGATGGCTAAAATGGCGATCGGGGCTTTCTTGCGCAAAAGCGCGTCTAGATTGGCACGGACGTTTTTCCGCAAAAAGTGCTTTTGCGGAAAAGCGTCCGTGCCAATCTAGACGCTCTTTTCCGCAAATGCTTTTAACGGAAAACTTTTCCGTTAAAAGCATTTGCGGAAAATCATGCCAGTCTAGACGTAGCCTCAGTGTTTGCAAGGAGATTGGGGGGAAAGAGGGTCTCTGGGTTGAAACCTTTATTAACAATCATGACTGAAATGGCTCGAAATGCTGGAACCAACACCAACACATTTCTCCCATTTATTTATTTATAATGTTGCTGACTGCACTCACCTAGTGAGATACGCACAGCTCATTTTATGAGGGCCCCAGGGAGAGAGCTGTCATGCAAGCTAGAGTGCTCCATACATGAGCGAAGCAGAGCAAGGGGCTTGGTCTAATAGAACAGACAACAGCAGTGAGCAGACACAATTTCAGTCCATTTTACACACTGACAAGGAGAAATGACTTATTATAATCAAACTAGGGGCCAAATTCATCTCTAGCTGCAAATTCGCTGGAGTCAGACACACCAGAAATTCACCTAACCCAACATTTCTGTCTGTTTTGCTGTGACCAGGGAAAGCACCTCAGCTGATAGGATAGAAATCACTGTTACTCTGTCGAAGTCAACAGAACTGTACCAATTTACACCTGTTGAGGATGAGGAGTTCACACCAGCTGCTTGAGACTGTGCCCCAGAGCTAGCTACCCAGAGTAACATTTCTCATGGCACAAAATTACGATAGCCACACTTCTGGGTAGTTATACTTCACTCAGCACCACGGATCCAGCAGCCGGGGTCTGATCTGGATGTGGAGTCTGAGCACTGCAAAACATGTAGTGAGTATTCAGAACTGGTGTTTTGGTTCAGCCCATTAGAATGATGGACGGAGGTCTGGAAAATTCACCTTGGCACAGATTTCAAACACTCCAAACATTGAGAGGACTGGGCCAGGAGAAGGGGTGGGGGTGTTGTTTGGATATGGACTTTTCAGCAAAAAGTATGTTCTATCTATAAAGCCCTGCAAATCCACAGATCTCCCTTTATATCCGTGGGTATCCATATCCATGGATGTAGCTGCGGCTAGCCGTGGCTCTTTATCACAGATACGGATGCAGATACAAATTTTGTATCGAGAACCTTGCAAATGTGCAGAGATCTGCTTTATATCCGCAGGTATCCACAGCCAGAGATGTGAATGCAGATACATGCGGCTCCTTTTTGTGGCTATGGATGAGGATATGGATACAAATTTTGTATCTGCACAGGCCTCTATCCATCTAGTACCTTGAAGGCTTCCATTCACCTTGCAGTCTTCAAGGTATTTCTCCTCATCTGCCATGTGACACAGGGAGGTGCTGTTATCCCTGATTTATGGAAGGAAAACTGAGGCACAGAGTAACCATGGGTATGTCTAGACTGCATCCCTCTGTTGGCAGAGGGATGCAGATTAGGCAGGTTGACATTGCAAATGAAGCGGGGATTTAAATATCCCGCACTTAATTTGCAGAAAAATGGCTGCCATTTTTGCAGACTCAGCACTTTGTCGGCAAAAAGCAGCAGTCTAGAGGGGGATTTGTCGAGAAAGAAAGCCTTTTTCGACAGATCCTGTAAACCTCCTTGTAGGAGGCATAAGGGATCTGTCGAAAAAGGCTTTCATTCTTGACAGATCCCCCTCTAGATTGCGGTTTTTTGCCAACAAAGCACTGAGTCTGCAAAAATGGCGGCCATTTTTATGCAAATTAAGCGCAGGATATTTAAATCCCTGCCTCATTTGCAATGTCGACCTGCCTAATCTGCATCCCTCTGCCGACAGAGGGATGCAGTCTAGACATACCCTAAGTAACAAGTATCAGAGGGGTAGCCGTGTTAGTCTGAATCTGCATAAACATCGAGAAGTCGTGTGGCACCTTATAGACTAACAGTTTTACTGGAGCATAAGCTTTCGTGGGCAAAGACCCACTTCATCAGTTCCATGTCTAAGTGACTTGATTAAGGTCACATAGGAAGCTTGCAATAGAGCAAGAACATGAACAAAGTCTCCCAAGTTCTAAGCTGTTGCCCTAACTCTTGGGTCATCCTTCCCCTCTGGAAATTAACATTCTGCACTGAGGTGTGGGCTGAAGGGGGTGTGTACAGCGATTTGCATTGTCTCCTCCTCAGCCAGAAGCTTGCCAATAATCTCCATGCAGATGGCCAGACCTCATGGTCCCAGTCTGACAGAGGCATGTGTGGGCACATTTCCCACACCCATTTGTGCCAGGGCTGAAGCACCCTAACACATTTCCCTACATGCAGAGAGCTGGGTTTCTAGTGCATGCTGCTGTAGGTCACACAGCATGGCTGGACTAGTCCCAACAAAATTTACATCATGTTGGCAAGTGAATTAGAGCAGGGGAATTGGAAGTTGGCAGATCTGAGCAGCTCCCAGTCATGGGGAAGGGCGGTGACGTATTTCTGGTTTCTCTGTAGTTTTAATGTGACAAAGTTACCATCGCCTTTTCTCTGCCTCCCATTACTTGTACAGGTCCCACATAGCTGGAAGGAAACACCCTCATTCTGCATTCGTTTGAAGGGCGTTTTCAAGCATCTTCCTCTGAAGAAAGACTTTGCTGTGGGTGTTGAGGAGACATTTCAGATCTCAGCCTTCCTTTGAAATCTCTATCAACCAAGCTGTCAGAGGGGCACGTCTCATAAGGGGTCCCAGCCTCGCTCTGTATCACACACCGCTGGGATTCAGCCTTTTCTGGAGCTGGGAATCCTTTCGGAGCAGAGACACGGAGTGGCAAATATTGGGCAGAGGCAGGCTGGGGTAGCTAGAGGCCATTCCCATCTGCTGGACACCAGAGTCATGGACCTCAGTCCAGCTTGTGGCGAGAAAGGCTCTGCATCTCCAAACAATGCCAGCACATTGGCATTAATTGGAGATTTCAGGCCAGAGGCCAAGAACTGAGTGCACCAAAGACCCCAAGTGTGTGTGGGTGTGGGGCAGGGAGGCATTTCAAAGCTCAATGGTCCATGCACCTGTGTCCTGGATCAGCTCTGGGGGGGACAACGAGCAGGCTTTTTACTCTCCATAGCTACTAATCCAGCACCTTTGCAGCGCTCCAAACCGACATTCCTGTGTATTGGAAAGGTGGCTCGCGCCACAAGGAGCACCGAGTATCCCACCACATTTCAGCGCCTTCTGACAGTCAGAGCTGAGCTAAGGATGGGAGCGTGCGTGAGGTGGGGCGGGGGAGGGTGATGCTGTCCCCGGGGCCCAAGAGGAAGAGTCATTTGGGGACAAGATGGCAAGGCGCTCCGGTGTCCCCGTGATGGCTGACCCAGCAATGGACAGACAGGAGAGGGAGTTGTTGCCTCAGCCGTGCAGATGACGGGAGGGAAGGTGAGGCGTGTGATTCTGTCTCCTCTGGACAGGCCGAGTAGACAGCGAATGCCAGCCCCACCCCTGGCCCGATGGCTTGGGGAGCAGAGACTGCTGCAGGGAAGCTGCTCAGGTTACCCAGGGCAGTGCACTGTGCAGGCAGGGCTTGGTGACGACTTGCCCTGGGAGCCAGTGGGCACCAGCTGAACCACGTGACTGGGAACGTTTGAAACCCTGCTTCAGCACCTGGGTTTCCTCTAGATGTGGATTGAGAAGATGGCCCTCGGGAGTCTTTGCTGGCTTCTCTACCCCTGGGCTAAGCTCAGGAGATGGAGGGAGCCCCCCAACACTTCAGAATTGTCCACTCTGGCCAAGTGGCTCTCTCCACGCGCTCCTCCTGGCTGGCTTGTGGGACCCCCCCTCCCCACACACACACCCTTTTTCAGCCAGTTCCGGGCATAGGAGAGTCCTGGGCCTCCAGTCACAGAACTATAGAGAGTCCTGCCCCATCCAGGGCCAAAACAAATACTCAAAACAACTGAACCCTTTGCTCAGCCCCCTTGCCTCATTTGCACACCTCAGCTGCTATGGTTAGTCCCCATGCTTAGCCCCTGTGTCTTCCACAACCCCACTGCTTAGCCTGGCACTCTCCTCTCCTCACCAGATTTCCCATTGGCGAGTGGAGTGAGTTTTGTCTTGTGCACCCACACTGACATCACGTGTGCTCGTTCGGGTGTGCGCCACTGTGGCACCCACCAGTGACTAACACACACACACACACACAAATTGTTATACAAGAAAAAATACTAAACCAAGGGATAATTAACAAGGTGCATGACCCTGTGGTACAGGTATCAGGGTGGGGTGGGAGGTAAGGGGGGGGGGCTCAAGCCAGGATTAAGGGGCAAGGGGGAGCTTAGGATGGGGGGCTGAGAGATTGGGGAGGTAGCAGCTTCTCACTGTGGGGAGGCTGGAGCTGGGCTGCCCATTCCTCCGGCAGTTCCTTGCAGGGTGTGGGCCCAGAACTGGGCTGCTCAACCCCCTCCCTCCCTCCCCCCCCCCCGGAAGTGGCTTGCTGCGGGGAAAGCGGAGCTGAGCGCTGCCCGACCCCTGGCCAGCTGGCAACGATTCACGGGAGGCAGGACTGGGGCTGGGCTGCCTGGCTCCCTCAACCCATGGGCAAGGGGGGAGCTGGGGCTGCACCTTCCAGTGCTCCCAGCTGGCTGACCAGCAGCTCCTGAGGTAAGGGGGCCAGGGCTACTGGCTGGCGGCTGCCCACCTGGACAGTGCTGCTGCTGCCACCTGCCACGTGGTTCCAGCCCCAGCCCTGGCCACCCAAGCAGCTGCCCCCAGCCACGCAGCCTCGCCAGCTGGGCCACAGCATCCTGCCCACCATAGCAGGAAAGTGAGGGTTGCCAGGTGTCCAGTATTCACCCGGACAGTCCGGTATTTTCGGCTCCTGTCCAGTAAAAAAATTCAGAGAATACCTGACACCTGAGAGGTCCGGTATTTTCTGAATTTTTCCCCAGCCAGGAGGTGAAAATGCCGGGCACCTGGCAAGCCTACAAACACTCAGCACCCGGCCTACCCCCTGGTTGCCAACACACCCCAGCCCCCCTGACCCTTCACCCCATGCTTACCTGGTTCCCCAAAGCTGCTGGCACACAATGACTGCTGGCCAAAAGACCTAGGGGAAGCAACGCTTTCCCCTGGGTCTTAGTGCTCAACCACTCCCCTTTTCCTATCCCTGCACTCATTCTTAAAGGGGACATGCTGTTTTATTTAAATTTTTTTTGGCTTATTTGGAGCCCTTTTTTTCCTCAACAACTTTGGTCTCCTCCCCCCCCCCTTTTTTTCCCCTTCAACAGAATTTTTTCCCATTTTTGGGGGGGGGGGTGTTCGGTATTTTTGTTTCAACCATCTGGCAACCCTAGCTGGAACCAGAGCCGGTGAGGCTGCTCCAGCTGGAGCAAACAGGGGCAGGGCAGCCTGCCTGCTGTCACGCGGCCCCACCAGACCGCCACTGCCACCACTCACTGTCCAGTCCGGCAGGAAAGTGAGTGGCGGTGAGCGCTGCTGCAGGCAAAGTGCGCAGGCCTAACATTTGTTGTGCGTGGCTGCTCAGGCACCCAGCTTACAGGGAACCCTGCTCCCCACCCAGAGGTTCAGACAAGCTGCTGCTCCCCAGGGTGCCTGGCTCTGGCCAGCCTCTCAGCTGGCCCCAGCCTGTCCACTCGTCTTCCTTTCGCCCAACCTTCTTCCAGGCTGCTTCTCAGGCAGGGCTCCCCCTCCCGGACCAGGGCTCCCCTCCCAGCTGGGCTCACCCAGCGCTTTCTGGAAATCCCCAGCTGGGTCTAATAACTGAGTTAACCCTTAAGGGCCAGCCAGAAAGAGAGCGTCTCTCTCTCTCTCACTGGCAACATTCTAAACTGGTTTCCTGTTCAAACGGCTGCCAAATTTAGGGGCTCTGGGGTGTAGGTTTAACTACTTCTTGCAATTGATGCCTCTCATTCCACAGGGATCCGCCAGCTGGGCCACGGCGTCCTGCCCAACCTAGCTCTGTGGGCGTAAAATTTGTTGTTCACCAGCCTAAATAGGACAGATTCCATGGTGTGCACAGACACACACTATCACCACAGCGGCATGAGACTGCACACGGACAATCCCCCTCGCCATGGATCACACAGGGAATGCTCTCTGATCTTGCTGAGGCTCATGGGACACCCAAATGGGTTGTCTCCCAGGGTGAGGAAACGAGGACTTAGAAGTCACCAGCAATTAAAATTACAAACCATCCTCTCTCTTAACGGGACCACTAGTAGTAACAATAACAATCAATCAGCAGTTAGCTCTTCCGTTGCATCTTTTAGGGGAGGATTTCAAAGGACCTGACGTACTTATAAAGTATTATTCCTCCTTGCACAGATGGGAAAGCTGATGCTTGGTCTACACAGAAAAGATTTTCTTGAAGAGCTACCTCTGTTCGGAATGTGAAAAAAGCCCTCCCCTGGTTGCCACAGCTGTGCTAGCCAAAGCCCTAGTCTATAAGCAGTTGGATGGCAAAAGACTCTGTTACACAGTAGAGCTTATTTCATTCAGGGAACTTGCAAGAGAGAGCTGCATGCCCAAGAGGTGGGTTTGCTAGTGTGGCGTACCAGCACACTGCTGGTGTGGGAACCGTTTAAGAACCCAGACAGACAGAGAGAACGTACAATGAGAAGCAGGAAACCAGAACCCCTGACTGGGACTAACTGGGAATATCGGACAGCTGTCCGGTACAGATAAGGCTTGAGGCACAGAATGGAGGAATGAAGTGCTCCGGAAAACACTGCAACTCTGTGGCAGAGCCAGGATTAGTTACCAAAGGCGCTTCACTCCCAGTTCCTTGCAACCACGAGATACAACTACTACGGCACCGCTAATAATCTAGTACTCGGAGCCTCCGGTGACAGGTGCAGTGAGAGACAGCTAGATGGGGTGGGCTCCCTACCGGGCATTTGGCATTGCTACGCTGGGGTCACAGAGACCTGGACAACCACAGGCACAACACTGCCTGAGTTGAGGCCTCTCTGCTGGGCCAGGGAGAGCAGGGTGGGGTTAGAGCTAACTTGCTCTCTGACCCAAGGACAATCACCGGGCTGTGTGTGTGTGAGAGAGAGAGAGAGAGCCAGAGTGCTCCAGTCACTCCTTTCTTTACCCACTGTGGAACAGCGTCAGCAGGAGCAATGGAGGGAACCCTACGGCCTCCCATAGTCCCGTGCTTAGAGCCTGCTCCTGAGAGATGGGAGACGCCTGTGCATGCACAGGGTCACCCGCAGCCCTGGCTAGCCGTTATATGTGGAGGGCACTGCCGCCTTCTCCTCCAGCCAGATGCCAAATGGGACCTGACCCACCAGGTGTGCTCAGAGGCTGCCCATTGGATTGGGCACCTCATGCAACACAGGTGGCTGAAGGCTTCTCTTCCCCTGCTGGGGCTTAGCTGGCAGACAGCATTTGGATGCCTAGAGCGGGTAGCAGAGGGCATGGCCGAAGGGCTGTTACATAAGCAGCGAGGGAACATTTGCAGTGGAGAGGAAGGTGCCAAGGCATTTTAAAGACCAAGAAGGTTTCCTCTGGTCTGTTCTTCAGAAGCAGAATAAAATTCTTTTCCCCACAGGAAATGCACAGGGCGAGATGGAAGACCTGTTACATGCAGACACGTAATATTCCCCATTGACGTCTGCACACTGCCAATCCTGGGAAAGGAAACTGAAAACTTTTTAGTGGCCATGTGTTCTAATAATAGTCTCCCCATGTGGCTCAATCCTTTCTCTGCCCTGCCTGCAGAAAGGGCCTAGGTCATTAGGGAGGGGAAACACCCAAGCAGGGAACTGCTTTTCTCCCACATGCTGTAAGTACCTAGTTTTCTAACCTATTGTTCTGCTCCTGCTTCAGTCTATTGGATTAGCAGTGAGTCAGAGGGAGCTGATAAGGAGACAAGAAGTACAGTGAAAGACAGAAAGAGAGAATGGGTCCTGATTACATCTTCCCAAATAAGTAGTTATCATCCCCCGGTTATTCATGTAGCCATGAATTATTGATTGGCTCCCGGCTCATTAACCAGGAGATCTGGTTGGGGAGGGGTGGATCTGATGAATAGAAATCAGCAGTGGCTCTCAACATCTGTAACTTTTATGAAATGAGGATGGACTCATTACTTTGCCATTCAAACTCCAGCACGTAAAAGGGAGAGAGGAGCCTTTAAGACAGAGCCGTGATCCATTATTCATCTACTGCACTCCCAAGATTTGGTTATTATTATAAGACATCACTATAGAATTTGGTCTCCTAATTTTTAATCACTGAGAGGGTGGAAGGATGAGTCTTTTGTGATAACTCAGAGATAAAAATAGGAAGATTTTTTGGGGGGGAGGGGCAGCAAAGGGAATAGAATTAACTACGAAGGGTCTGAAAAAATTAGAAACAAAAATTGAAACAACTCTTTGCACAGTGTGCCTTTGTCACCTAGTGCTGACTGAGCTGGGCTACTCTGCATGGAGAGAAATGGGAATGTTTATGTTTACGCAAGTATTCACAGCATGCACCCACTGACACACATATGCACAAATATGCAAGCTGGGGCATATTTGTGCACACACACAAGTACATGCACAGACATACACCTACCTACACAGAAGCACATGCACAACATACATGCGAACCCATATGTACTGAGGTGCATACACAGAATCGGCACAGAAATGTACAATCATGGAGTAAGCGGGGCATTGTAGGGTTTCAGGAGTGTAAAGGGCCCAGCCCTGGGTGGTGTTACTGTACTCCAGAGTTAGCCTGCCCCAGTGCTGCAGCTACACTGCACTGGTTCTCAAGCTAGCACTGGTCTAGCAGTAGCAACATTAATTCGGTAGCCCACACTGCTATCACACATCCTGAACAGTGTCCTCAGAGCTCTAGCTCGGTATTATCCCTCTTCTCTGGTGTATTTGAGGTAACCGTGTGGACAGACACCATGAGTTAACTAATGCTTGCTTGGGTATGTCTGTCAAAGCTGCAATCACCCCCTTGCCTACGGTGTAGACAGACAGTCAATGTGAATTACTGCCACTGGGACAATAGGTCTTTGACTGAAAGGGGCAGGGACAACTCGTGAAAGCAGCCAAAGGACCTCCCTGATCTGTGAGCCAGAGGGATGTAAGCGATAGCCTTAAGAGGCACATTCTAAGACACAGCTGAAGAAATAAATAGAAAAGAAATGTGTACTGTAAGGGGCGTGTTTTAGGCACCATCATAAATTATCTGACGCCTGCCCTGCAAATTCTTACACATGTGAGTAGCCATGGGGACTACATGCATGGAGACAGTTACTCAGACACATGGATGTTTGCCAGGTCAGGAATGAATTAGTATCCCACATATAACAGGACTGGCCACCACCCACGCACCTGCTAGTGGGCAAGGGTGCTTTTGCTGTATCCAGGGCCTGTTTTCCCCTTTACCAAACTCCACAGACCTTCTTTGGGGCTGGCGTTTTTATTAAATTAACATTTGAACGGCCATACTGGGTCAGACTAAAGGTCCATGTAGTCTAGTATCCTGTCTTCAGACCATGGCCAATGCCAGGTGCCCCCAGAGAAAATGAACAGAACAGGTAATCCCTTCCCAGTCACCCAATTCCCAGCTTCTGACAAACAGATGGTAAGGACACCATTTCTATCAATCCTAGCTAATAGTAATTGATGGACCTATTCTCCATGAATTTATCTAGTTCTTTTTGGAACCCTGTTAAAGTCCTGTTCTTTACAATATCCTCTGGCAAGGAGTTCCACAAGTTGTGTGTTGTGTGAAGAAGTACTTCCTTTGGTCTGTTTTAAACCTGCTACCTCTTAATTTCATATGGCGACTCCTAGTTCTTATGTTATGGGAATAAATAAATAGCTTTTCCTTATTCACTTTCTCCACATCAGTCATGATTTTATAGATCTCTGTCATCTCCCCTCTTAATCTCCTCTTTTCTAAGCTGAAAGGTCCCAGTCTCATTGATCTATCCTGATATGGCAGCCATTCCATATCCCTAATCATTTTTGTTGCCCTTTTCTGAACTTTTCCCAATGCCAAGACATCTTTCTTGATATGAGGTGACCACATCTGCACACAGTATTAAAGGTGTGGGCGAAGCATGGATTTATGTAGAGGTCTCTGTCTTATTCTCTCTTTCTTTTAAAATGATTCCTAACTGTTTGCTTTTTTTGACTGCTGCTGGAAACAAAGCTCTCTGGCAAACACAAACATAACCTTGCACCCCAGCTTCAGCTAGACACAATCCCTCCTACCTGAGAAACTCTTCCTTCCTCAGGGACCACTGCATGAGACCCCACGCTCCTCGGGCTCCACTCCCCTCACTTCAAGTGCCTGATTCAACTCTGGTGCAGCTCATCCTGGCTCAGTCCTAGACTCTCCCCCTCCTGTGACACCCAGCTAGGGTGTCCTAGCGCGAGGACTCAGGGCAGCTAGAGAGGCCAGCCTTTGAACAAGGCATTAAAAAGGACATCCCTGCACATTCTTGGCCACTAGCTATCAAGTCAGCTGTACATTGCTGCTGCAATCAGAGAGAGCCTTAATTATCAATATTTCTCTGAATAGCAGAGTTCCCTGGGGAGAAGCCAGCTCCTGAAAGTGGAGAGAGAAAAACAACCACTACCTCCCTCTAATTAATTTTGATTGCTTCTTTTTTTTTTGCATCACGTTATTTATCAATTTGTGCAACATGCCTTTTCTTTTGAAAAAAGTATTAATGGAATCATCCCAGATGCTCGCTAATGGGAAATGGCCGCATGGCTGCTGGAGTGGAAATGTACAAATATATCAGCCTCTGCGGATTTCAGGGAGTAAATATATATATCTAAACAGATGAAGTGAGACTTCGAACAAGCCTCCCCAGAGGCCTGTTTGGTACAGAAACGGCTGAAGACGTGCTCCCAGGGCAAAGGTTCATTGGCAGGCAGGGGTGGGTCTGGGGACTGGGGTGCTCAGTGTTGTGAGACTCATGAGCGGAGCGTATTTGAAATGTGTGAGAACGATTATTAGCACAATGAGAACAGCCCCTAGAGACCTCGACGGAGAGCAGAGCCCCAGTGTACTCAGTGATGGACAGACACCCAGTGAGAGATAGAGCTTAGTATCTAACACTGACAAAGAGTGGGAGGGGAAACTGAGGCACAGAGACTTGCCCAAGGTCCCAGTAGACAACGCTCTGCCTCCTTGAGCACAGAGTTGGTCTCCAGCTACATATAGAAACATCCACAAGCCCTAATGAGACTCTGCTCTTTAGCACAAACAAGACTCTGGCCAACAACGTGTCGGGGAAGTGGGCAGCTACGAGTTTTCTGTTTACACATAGTTGCAGTGGTGCAGTCAAGGAGCAGAACTTGTGAACTGGGTGCTCACCACATAGCAAGAGCAGGGAAAACAAACACTCCAGGCCAAAGTTTTTGCACAATCCATACACTGATAATTACTCAGCTAAACATACCCTAAAGCCTTAGGACAGTGGTCACCAACCAGTAGATGAGGATCTACCGGTAGATCTTGGAGCCTCTGATAGGTAATCCTGACTGGTTTGGCCAGGAAGCTCTCAAGTGCTAGCTCTTCAGTTGCCCCTCCACCCACTGTCATGCTTCTCCTGCCCTCTGCCTTGGAGCTGCCTCTCCCCATCCCCCCGCCCCCCGCCCCGGAGCCTCCTGCTTGCTGTGCAGGGTGTGGGAGGGAGAAGGGGGGGGTGCTGATATCAGGGTGTCCCTTCTCCCACCATTTCCATACCCCATCTCCACACAGAGAGAAGGAGTGGAGAGAGCTTGGCAATGCAAATCTCTGTCACTCTCACACACTATGTGTGTCTCTGTCACTCACAAACACACACTGTCCTTCCCTCTCGTCTCCCAACCCAACATATATGTGGGGGATTGTTGTTACTTCTTTTACTGCTTGCGAAATGGGTTATTTTTGGGTTTTGACTGGTCTGTGCATTTCATAACTTTCATTTCTCTCTTACACTTAAATTTAATTCTTTGAGTAGTGAGTTCTAAAATGCCAAACCTGTCGTGGCTAGAGTCATTATCCCTGTGGTAATTGCTGCTCCTGGATGTGGCTGGCATGTCCCTGCAGCCCCTGAGAAAGGCAGAGCAGGGGGTCTTCATACCACTCCTGCAGCTCCCATTGATCAATAATGGGGAACCGTGGCCAGTAAAAGCTATGGGCTTGGTGCCTGTAGATGAGGGGCAGCACTTGGCACCATGGAGCCATTGCTGTACATGCCAGCTGCTTTCGGGGTGGTGCAGGGCTGGGGCAGGAGTAAGCTGCCTTAACCCCACTGGTCCACCACCTGGAAGCCATCTCAGTTAAATGAGGCCCAGCCAGAGCCTGCTTTCTGAACCCCTGTCCCAGCCCTGAACCTCGTCCTACACCCAACCTCCTGCCCCAGATGTGAGTCCCTCTGCACCCAAACTCCTTCCCAGAGCTTGCACCTTGAAACCCCTCCTGGACCATAATCCCGCACCCTGGGCTAAGCCCAGAGCCCCTCCCACACTGCAAACTACTTGGCCCAAGAGTTCGACCTGCACCCCCTGCCCCAGCCAGGTGAAAGTGAGTGAGGATGGGGGAGGAAGGGGAATGGAATGAGCAGGGTGAGGCCTCGGAGAAGAGGTGGAGCAGGGGCCTCAAAGAAGGGTCGGGAAGGAAGCTGGGCAAGGGTATTTGGGTTTGAGGTGGATCTTACATCGCACTTACATTGAAAAAGTGATCTTGTGGTTAAAAAGGTGGGAGACCACTGTCTTAGGAGCAACACACATTGGGGTGGGGCTGCAAACGCTATGCTAACCTAGGGCCAGGTTTGATGTGATGCTTTGAGTGTCAGCTGTTTGGGGCAGGAATTGTCTTTGTGCTGTGTCTGTACACAGTGGGGTCCTGGGCCACGACTGGGCTTAGAGGGCCTATTACAATACGCAGTATCAACAATAACATTGCCCCTGTGGTATAGCTCCTTACTGGTTGATTTCTGGGGCACTGCTTGTGCAGTGAGGTGCCCCTGAGTGTGAGCACAAGCATTTCCACCAGTGCCTTAGCCATTGCCAGGCTGGATCAGACCCAAGGTCCATCTAACCCAGTGGTTCCCAAGCTTTTCCAGCATACAGACCATTTTAAAATTTCACGGACCCCCACCTCTGCGGGAGGAAAAAAATGAAAAGAAAAGAAAAGGAAGTGGTGGGCCCAATCCTTACTTTTAAACTTTCCACAGTCCCCCTGCAGTACTGTCGCGGACCACCAGGGGTCCGTGGGCCACAGGTTGGGTACCACTGCTCTAACCCAGTATCCTGTCAGTTCCAGACTGTGACAGGGTGAAGTAGACGCTGAAGTCCCCTGCTGGAAGCTTGGGGCTTTGCCGCATCCCGCCTCAGGAAAAGAGCAGAGGACAAGTCCTCCAGGTGGGCTAGAATGGCTGCTTCTGCTGCAGACAATCAGGGCCCTGCAAGTCAATATAAAGAAGCTGCTGGGCCACGGCCAGTCAGTTCCTCTTTGGAACTCAAGCTAGGCAGTCCCAGGGACTGAGCAGGTTGCAGACCTGGCTGGAGCCCAAGGCCAGCAGCTGAAGATTTGGTGTGGTGGGTAGGAAGAGGTGCAGAACCCTGGACAGGGTGCTGTTGGGACTCTGAGGCAAAGCCCTGAGGTAAGGACAAGGACAGTTCAGACCCCTGGGGAAGTAGCCCAGGGAATGAAACCTTGAGGACTGACACTCAACAGACAACTGCTATTCACAGGGTCCTGGTCTGGGACCTAGAGGAGTGAGTGCCCCCCACCCCATCCCTCCAATCGCTACTAAGGGAGGCAGGAAGAAGCCTGGTCCTTGGCAACAGAGAATAAGGGATATCTGGGATACCATCTACTCCCAGAGCCAGAGGGGGGCACTTAAGAGAGGGTGTGTCTTTTACACGGATGCTTCAGAGAAAGTGCAAGAAGCCTCATGATGTTAACTAACAAAGGGGCTAACTTTGAATAAATCTTGCCAGCTCAACCTGCTCTCCCCAAATATCTCAAGTATTGCTAGGTGGAGAGTCAGGGTTTGGGAACTCTGCTCTGACCTGGGTGACATGCTTGTGTATTTGTGCAGTGCACTGTGGGCTTATCAGTGAGGCATGTTTGTCTCCTGAAGACGAATCAGGTTTATGACCCCCCGATTGCTTGCTCTGTTAGGGTATGTCTACACTACAAGCGTGTTTTGAAATAAGCTATTTTGGAACAATAACTCCTGAAATAACTATTTCGAAATAGCACATCCACATTACAGAGAAGCCTCAAAATTAGTCTGAGGCAGGCTTCCCTAACGTGGACGTGCTACCTCAGTTTAGAGCCCCCGGAAGCACTGGGGAGTAATTACTTTGAATGGCCTCAGGGAGGAACTATTTCAAAATAGCAGCAATGGAGCATCCACACTACTGCTATTTCGAAATAGGCATTATTCCTTGTGAAATGAGGGTTTATTATTCTGGAATAAGAAGCCTGTTATTTTGAAATCATTTTGAAATAATGTACTTGGTGTATGGATGCTCGCCTTGTTATTTTGAAATAACGCTGTAATATAGACGTGCCCTTAAAGTCTTTGGCTTCGTCTACACTGTGAGATCTTCCAGCAAAAAATATGCTAATGCGGGACTCATTTGTATGAGTTGCGACCTCATTAGCATATTCTCTGCCGTTTCTTTTTGCACAAGGGGTTTTTGCATACCCTCCCCCCCCCCCGGCCACACTGCTTCTTTTTGGGCAAAAACCCCTTACGCAAAAAGAAACAGCAGAAAATATGCTAATGAGATCACGACTCATGCAAATGAGTCCCGCATTAGCATATTTTTTGCCGGATGATCTCGCAGTGTAGACGTAGACTTTGTGACACAGTCTTTGCAATAAAGTCTTTGTGATACAGAATGCAAGAAGCATTCTCAGGTATGAGCCAATCTCACCTTTTGCATGTACATCCTGGTGCATTTCTGGGACCAAGTTTGCCTGACACCAAATTGCCTTTGAAAAGCTGGGATTTGAAACCCCCGGCTACACTGTCTCCTTCTCCTCTCTGTTGGAAGGTGCTGCATAGCTTGGAAGGAAGCAGCCACTTGTTCTCTGCTTTGGATCAAGTGTAAACATGACCCATTGGGGTGAATTCAACAATAAGCTCAGTGTTAATGACAACTTTAATGGAACAAAGGATTAATTAGCTACTGTACCTTTTTTCTGTGATCCACACAGCATGGGGCTGGCACATTCTGCTCACTGCCTAGCAATTGTACAGGTCTGACGTTGCTTTGAAGCAAACAGCTGCTACTCCGAGTACCATAGTGAGGGGCTAGTCAAGTGCATTACAAGAGGAGGCGGAGATGCTCATGTTGAGCCCTCTCGGGAAACCACAGACCCGGCAGACACAGGTTGTGGTTATGTGCAGTCTAAAGGAATTTTAGCTGTAGTCTGAAGTCAGGTGGCTCATCCAAACAGCACGCTATTGGGGAAGAGGAAGGCAAATGGGTACCCACCAGAGACAGGATCAGCACGTCTGTTGTCGGCTCCATTGGACTCCCTCTGGCAGAGCTGATCTCTGTAGAGTACTAGAGCATTTACCGGGCATTGTTCAGGGCCTGGTGTGGGCTCAGGGCAGAGGGTCAGGGGTGCAAGAGTCAGGACATGGGGCTGCAAGATCTGGAGGGAGCTCACCAGGGCTGGCCATGGCGAAAAGGGCAGCACTGCTCTGGCAAGGTGCATGTGCCCGGCTGGTGGCTTCCTCCAGGGGAGCCGGGGTTGTGTTAGCTCCTCCTGGGGGGAGGGTCTGTGCTTCCTGGCCCTGACCCACACCTCCAAGAGGGTGGGGGACAGGACTGTGCTGCCTTGCTGTTGGTGCTCCCGGGGGGCCACAGTGGCGGGGCGGCTGGCCGGCAGGGCTTCCTCCCCCTGCTGGTGCTGCAGCCAATGACCAGGGAGCAGTGATTTGGGCTACAGTTTTGGGGTAGGGGCAATTTACCCGTGACCTGGCCTGCAACATGCAGAGCCCCAGCCCCAGCTGGCCACCCTCTTCCTGGTGTGGCTGCCCCCCTGTGATTACTCTGTAGTATAACTGTCCCCCGTGCTCTCTTGCCCCTGTGGTCATTTTGGAGCATAACTGTGCCCCTTTCCCTGTTCTGGAAAACAATCCCATTCCAGGCACTTCCAATTTTCCTGGCACAGCCAAACCTGACCTTGCTTTAAGTTAGGATAAGAGGAAGCTGCCTAACAAATTTGGCAGTCTTAGCTCTTATAGTTTAAGAGGAGTTCTTGAACAAACAGACTCACAGACGGACGGATGAATAGGCTCACAAACTCTCTACATTAGACAGACAGACAGATGAGGGTCTGGTTTGAAGCTCGCAGCGCCCTCATTCAAAAGTCAAGCGTCAGGACATCCAAAATGACGAGAATGTAAAAATACTGCATTTGGAATTCTGTTTGACATCTGGGTTCTACACCTTTAAGGCTCATGGTTTCCAGCATTTCTCCAGAACAGAGAGGGACAGAAGCAGCTTTTCTGTGTGACAAAAGCTAAAATTCTGATGTGACATCAGATTCAGAATGACATCAGGGTTGAGAGCTTTATGAACAGCCCAAAATTCTGCAAGACGCACAGTAAAACGGTGAGAATTGGCAACCGTGCTTTCCCGGCTGTGGCTAACAATAGATACAGAACCTTCTGAGTATCGTCATAGACAGACCGCCCAGCCCTTCCCCTGCAGAAGGTATTTTGCTCATATTGCAGGTGAGGAATACGGGACAACACGGAGGCAGGCCACACAGCAAGCCAGTTACCCCAGGAGTCCTGACTTCCAGACCTCTGCTGAAGTCACGTGGCAGGTTCAGTGCTGTTTGGGGAATTTTGCTCATTGGACAAACTGCAGACACAGTAAGAAACAGCAAATCTTCTGCAGGTGCTTATAAGATAGTTCCTGTAGGTCAAGTGGTCCCATGCATATACGGAAGTTAACCCCTCTGAGCTTGGATGGAAGAGACTCATCACACTGATGTGTCAGAATGACTCACACAACACAGAGAAGCAGCCCCCTTTCCTGAGCTCCCGACAGTTCCAGGTTTCATGGGACTGTCTCCTTTTGACCCACACGACACCAGGCCTGCTTGAAACGGCTGCTGCCCCCTGGGGCTGGTTAGGTCCAGCTCCCTGCTCTGGGCATTGCCACCCTCCTAGGAAACAGGCTTGCAACCCCACTCATTCAAATTTGAGCCCAGCCAGCCCCGCTGGTCGGAAGCTGCAGGAGTTGTCGCTGTAGAGCGGGTGAGTGGCGGGCTCGCTCTGCATCCCCACGGGCCTCCTAAGCTGTGGATGCAGGGCCCATCCTGCCTGAGCCATTTGAAATGTTGGAAAGTGCCTTCCTCGCAAGCACAGGCTACTGCTTGACAGAGGAGAAAGGCAGCAGAGGGCAGCAGCGCACTTTGCTCAGATCACAGCAAAACCTGGCCCCAGTAGCACCAAAGGCCAGTGAGAAGGAGTTCATCAACTAGGAGGCTGATTCTCATGTGCAGCCCTTGCCGGGGAACCATCGCTCAGCAGGAGTCACTGAGCGGATTCAGGCCCGGCTCGGCAGAGATCAAAAGTCAGCTTTAAATAGCCTCCTGTGCCCCTCCCCCCCCCCCGTGTGATATGGCCGGGAACAAAGACGCCCCACCCCAGGCGCTGCATGTCTCCTTTGGCCGCTGTGGCACCGCTGGACTCTGTGCAGACCCCGTCTTTGCACTGCCAGCCCCTCCCGGCCCTCCCCAAACAGGTGTCAACCTCACTACTGCACCGGGGGGGCTTTCTGTGACACAGCTGCCAGGCAGGGCATTCCTTTAGAAGAGCTGGATGATAAGAGGGAGCACAGGATAGGGATGTTATATTCCAATTGATCAATTAATCGAGTTAGTCGATGGAATTTCCATCGACTAGTCAATGGGGGGGAGGGGGCTCGCGATCTCTGCTGTACCTCTCCCTTTGAAATGTACAAGAGCTGCCCATGGCTCTTGTACATTTCAAAGGAAGAGGTGAAGTAGGATTGCTTAGGTCCCTGCTCCTGCACCTCTCCCTTTGAAATGTGCAAGAGCTGAGAGTCCCCTCTGCCTCTCCTGCCCGCTGCCCGGCTCATAGGGGCAGCAAGTGGGGGGAAGTGACTAGTTGAGTGACTACTTGACTATCCAATAAGCTTATAGTTGATCAGTCAACTAGTTGCTTACCTCCAAAGCTGGCCTTACCATGAGATGGATTGAGGCAGCCGTCTCAGGTGCCAGACTCTGTGTGTGTGTGGCCACTAGGACCCAGAGTGTAGAAAATTGTGTCTGCTGCTGGTGCATATGTATTCTCTTTGCTCCAGATGCACAGAGATGGGGGAGTGCTGTGCTGGAGGAAGGAGGGCACAAGAGACACAAGAGGCAGGCAGGAGAAAAGGGGGCATGGGGGGCGTCATTTGAGCTCCCCGCCTCAGGTGCCAAAATGCAGAGTTGTTGACTCGAGTCTCACGACATGAACTCGAGGCCGACTTAAGTCGCCTAGGTGACTCGACTTGAGACTCGACGCGGGTTCATTGTTTCTGGCTTGAGACTCGACTTGAGACTTGCTAATTTTGTTAAATCGACTTGGTGAAAAAATTGTCCAAAAATGCCGATATTGATGGCTTGTACTTGACATTTTTTAAATTAAGACTTGAGACTCGACTTGGAACTTGACTCTAAAGTGACTTTAGGGACTCAAGACTCGGCTTGAGACTTGAACTGTAGTGACTTGAGACTTGACTTGGACTTGACAATGACGACTTGAAGACAACACTGCCAAAATGTTGTGGGCCGGCCCTGCTTACATCCCTAGCACAAGAAGGATAAAACACTGTCTAACTCCTCTCCAAGCTCCACATGCAGCAACCCATCCTAGCCTTTGTACCAAATCCCACTGCAGTGCCAGATAATGCAAATGAAACCTAGACTTCCCAAAGAATTAGAGCAGCTTATTTATTGCCTTTGCCCTGTTTCTTAATGCCAAGCACTGCTCCGGTTGTTGGGAGCCCTGGATTTATATCAGTAGCAATACGGTAAAGAACTAAAAGGACATCAGGTTGTGTTGTAGGACAAAAGTAGCATGGGAGCAGTCTGTATCCGCATGGCAAGTTCATGGGCTAAGCTGCACACTCCTTGTGGTCTACACAATAACAGGTGAACAAGTTGAAGTGCCCCTTGAGTCTCTTGTTGAGAAGCAGTGCAGACCATGGGCCTTATAAGCCAGTAGCTGGAAGCATTTTTACTGCATGAAGGCAGCAGTCCTGGATCTAACCTCAGCCCCCTGCGATCACAAGGTATTCCCCTTGCCAGGCACATCTGAATCTCTGCTGCATGAAGAGATGATGCCACAGCCCATGGAGCACCCAACTGTAATGACTAAGTACTGCAGCCTCCCCCAAAGGAATGGGTTGAGGGCAGGCTGGCCACAGTCTGAGAAGTGCAGGGCAACTGCTGATGCCCTCAAAAAGCTGTCTGGCTGCTGTCAACTGGAGAAGGAAAAGGAAACAGACGTGAGCAAACAGCTGGGCTTGGGGGAAAGACACTAAAAAACACACCACAAAGAACGAGGAGAGAGCAATAAAAATTGCGCTGACAGTTTACATGGTGTGTCTCGTTCCTGGCCCCCTCTGCAGTTTTTCTGTGTGTTGGTGGGTCAGCAAGAATGACTCACAGCACTAGAGGGAGTAAGGAACCATGGCACGGCACAGAAAAAGGGGCTGGCAGAGATATTATTGCAAAGAGCATTCTTTCCCGCCTGCCTGTCGGAAGAGGGCCAGCAGTAGATCAATGTAGAACCCCACAAGAAAATCTTGATCCATCCTGTCTATCTGACCGGGGGTGGGGGGTAGGGGGGGAAGAAGACCAGAGAGAGAGAGGAGATGGTTGGGAAGTGATATATTTTCCCTACATACAAATTTTAACACAACCTACATTTTTCTCTTTCTTAAAAGAATACTTCATTTTTTTTGTTTTAATTAAAAACTAGAATGAATTCACCACATTTTTTTTTACGAGAGAGGGCTTTTTTGTTTTTGCTTTTTAAACATTTCCATTTAATCAAAAAGCCAGTTAATGTTGAAAAAAGGTTTTGGAAAAAAAATGGCCAGTGTTCCCAATAGATAGATGGTACACATGCTGAGAGCTAGCTGATGATTCTTTATTTGGCATATTATCTCTGCAAACAAAGAGCAAGGAACTTAACCCCAGAAAACGTCCTCGCTCTGCCAAGTCCTGAACTGATCGCTGTAGGGTGAATGTGAATCAGAAAAACGAATTACCCCCATCCCGTCTCCTTCTGAAGAAGCCCCGAGCTTGTTAATCCCTCCCTTGCAGCATGAGGCTTTGTGCCTGGCCACAGTCTGGTTTGTTTGTGTTGGAGATGCCCTCAGACTGCTTCTCTTTAAACTTCGGGGTACTGGCAGCTATTAATGAGAAAGGTCAATGTCTGACTCTTGGTGACTGTAACTGATGGCTCTAGTTCTGGCTGTCAAGAAATGGAGGAAGGTCAGGAAAGAACTAACCGGGTCTGGCAGGGACGGAGAAAGCATAAACAAGAAAAAGCTGTGAGCTCTGTCCCTCTATGTATGTATAAAGTCCCATCACCACAGCCACTGTGCACCCCACAAGCATTAATGAATGTAGCCTCACCATCACACTGTGAAGTAAGGAAGCATTTAATAGCCCCATTTTACAAAGGAGAAACTAAGGCATGAAGCAACTAAGGGTGTGTCTACACTGCACCATTATTTCAAGATAATTTCGAAATAACGGGCAGCTTATTCTTAAATCTGTAAACCTCATTCTACAAGGAATAATGCCTATTCCGAAATAGCTGTTCAAAATAAGGCATGTGTAGGCACCCCACTGCTGCAATTTCGAAATAGCCCCTCACCAGGGCCATTCTAAGTTATTCCTCCCAGTGCCTCCTGGGGCCCTAACTCAAGATAGCATGCGTACATTAGGGAAGCCTGCCTCAGACTAATTTTGAGGTTTCCCTGCAGTGCAGACGAGCTATTTCGGAATAAGCTATGCAGTGTAGACATGCAGTAAGTGATAGTCTCAAGTCACTCAGGGAGTGTGTGGCAGAGCTGGGAATGGAACGGAAATCCCCTGAAACCTAGTCTAGTGCTTTTACTACAAGACCACATGAAGTTGCACTGCTCTGATACTACCTTCAAAACTTCCTGGGCACCTGCCCTGGGGACATGGGACTCATTTCGAGCTCACGTGTCTAGGTCAGATCTGGGGCTGTGGTACAGGCACATCAGGGAGCTTGGATCCAACTGAAAGTTCACATCTGAGCCTGGACTCCCGGGCTCTTGGGAGTGTAGGTAGCAGTCCGTCCCCTGCCTTTCAAGGACAGGCCCGGCTTCCAGGGGGCCAATGGGGTGCTGCTGATGGAAGACAACATGGTATATCAGGCAGCCTGGCAGCCATCAGTCATCACAGGCAGTGTGTTCAGCTGTCTCAGTAAAGAATCCCTGATGCATTTATCAGAAATCATGTCTCTCCTCTGCTACAGGAATGCTCTGGGGCTTGAATGCTGACTTATAGCCTGGTCCCATCCAGGCTATATGGCTAGACTTGAGCCAATAACCACCTAGGGAAAAAAAACCCCTATGGCCCCTACTAAGACCTGGGGCCACCCACTCTCAGCCTAATCCTTGAGCGAGCAGGAGAGAGGGAGCAATTTGTGATAACAGCACTATCTAGCTAATATAGGATGACAGCCCCTCCCGGTAAGCAGGGCTTCTGGTTGCAGACTGATAGATCAGAGAATGCAAATGGAAAAGAAAAATGGAATTCATTATTTTTTCCATATGTCAAACATTTTCAAACAGTTTTTAAAAAAAAGAAAGAAAAAGGGGAAAAGGGTTTATTATTTTTCACTGCAACAAAAGGGAAGCTCTCAAATGAATCCTGCTTCCCAGCTCTCGTCCCCAACAGGCTCCTGCTCGTGGGAGTCACTTTTAGATCTCCCCTCTCGCTGGCAGGTCGGGCACGCATCTGCATATTCTAATGAGACTCGAAGGACAAAGAGCCCTATCACTGCCCCTTTGCCCACCCCTCTCCGCTCACATATTGTAGCTTGAAGGTCTCATTTGCCGCTTGCAGGGATGCAGCTAATTAGCCCGCTCATTCACAGAATGAATACAACTGAAATCAATGCGCACATGCAATCATATTTCTATGCACTCCAGGTGGAGTGGATGGCACCGCTTGGGGGGCCCGACTTGCTAGACCAATGGTCATTCTCCAGTTTGCACTGCGGGGGTGGGGCTACTGCCTGAGTCTCAGACACCAGTTGCTTTAGTGCAATGCACACGACACAAGAGCAGGAGGAAGTAGTGTGGGTGAGTGGAAAGGGAGGGCTTAGCAGTCACCTAGAGTTAAGTTCCAGCACTGATTCTTAGATAGTTGCATTGAATTACCTTGTGCAAGTCATTATCACTCGGTGCCTCAGTTTCCCCCCTTGTAAAAGGCTGGTGATGATCGGCACTGACCTTTGTAAAGGGCTTGGTGAGCTGTAGATTGGAACTGCATTCGAGACTGGGAGGCGCCCTCATACCACAGTCATAGAATCATAGAGCTGGAAGAGAGCTCAGGAGGTCATCAAGTCCAGCCCCCTGCCCAAGGCAGGACCAATCCCAACTAAATCAACCCAGCCAGGGCTTTGTGAAGCTGAGACTTAAAAACCTCTAGGGATGGAGATTCCACCTCCTCCCTAGGAAACCCATTCCAGTGCTTTGCCACCCTCCTAATGAAATAGTTTTTCCTAATATCCAACCTAGACCTCCCCCACTGTAACTTGAGACCATTGCTCCTTGTTCTGCCATCCGCTACTACTGTGAACAGCCTTTCTCCATCCTCTTTGGAACCTCCCTTCAGGAAGTTGAAGGCTGCTCTCAAATCCTCCCTCACTCTTCTCTTTGTAATGGAGGCCACCTAACTACGGAGGATGGATAGAAGTGTCATGGGTCTGACAAAACCCAAGACAGAGATCTGCAGGCTGGAAATGAGCTTCACCATGATCCTGGCTACAGATGATTTAAATATAGCTGGAAAGACTCTTCCCTTTTCGATGGACACCAGTATGAGGATGGAACATGTGGCTTGTCAGCAGTTGCTACGGATGAGGTGCCGGGGAAGGCTTTCCATTGTACCCCAGGAAAGGTGGAGGATGGAACTTCACCCTGCCACATGCAGCACTGACTGACTAGCCGTTTTCTGTGCACTGGGACATGTTGGGTGGAGCTGTCCAGCTCTGCCCCACCTTCCCTGGCCACTATTTCTAAACCCTTGGGAAGGGGCACTGGCAGGGTCCAAGGGCCACCGTCAGTTTTGCAGTGTATGGACGCTGGGCCTCTCTGCATCCTCCGGCCTCAGTTTGCAGGGTTGCTTCTGTTTCCAGTTGCAGAGCACAAGGTGGCCAGGTGGCTCTGATTTTGCAGATATCCTTAGCCCGAAAAATGTCAATAATAGACTGAAGAGAGAAACTGCTGAGCTGGAATACAGATGCAAATTTGACCTCCTGAACCAAGGTTTAAATAAACACATGGAGTGGTTTTCGCTTTACAGCAGGTAATTTCCCATTCAAGTACTCTCACCTTCCCACCACCATTGGAGATGAGCCACATCTATTCTGATTGAATTAGCAGTGGTGTCACACTCCCATATCTGTGCCCTTTATTTTTCTTTCTTTCTGTCTCTTTTTTTCTTTTTCTCTTCAGCAACTGAGGAAGTGAGTTGTAGCTCACAAAAGTTTATGCTCTAACATCCTAATAAATGTGTTAGTCTTCAAAGTGCCACTGTACTCCTGGTTGTTTTTGCCCTAACAGACTAACACGGCTACCTCTCTGAAACGTATCCTTTCAATGTCATTGTCCAAGTTCCATCTCCTCCCTGCAACCTGTGCTGATGCATTAACACAGCCCTATATTCAAAGGCTCTTTCTCTCCCCCCAGTGCAGAGCTTTGCCACCCTGGAATTCTCAGCTAGTCAGTTTGAGGCATCTGATCTGGCCTGAGATGAGAAGGAGAGCCCTGGTGTGCCCTGATGGATGTTGGGTACTCTGTCACTTTCTGAGATTGAGAAATCACAGGCACTGTGTGCCAAGCACTTCAATTCCAAAAGAGGTTTCTCCTCTTTTGAGTCTGGGAGGATTGATTTTTGTTAAAGGTGAAAGGAGGCTTTTCTCTTTCTCTCCTCTCTCCTTCTTAAAGGCCAAACTTTATCTGAAAAACAAGCACAGGAGCTGCGTGCTCGCCTCTAAATCACTCTCACCCCACCGGAGCGGCCAGTTATTATTGCTCTTCTCTTTCAGCTACACCGTGGAAAAAAGTCAGAAAATCTGACTCTGCCTATAGGGACTCAGAAGAGAACAAGCTAGTGAATGTTCCAAGCAGGTTGGGGAATGATTCATCGGACCAGTGTTCATTCCAAGCATTTGGGCTCTTGATTGACAAAGAAAACTTAGTTTTCTCACTTGTTGTTCTTATGTGCTGAATCACCTCTCTTTGACTCATATTCTGGAGGTCAAGTCTTCTCGTAGGGCATGTCTACACTGCAGTGTTATTTCGAAATAACTCCAAATCAGGGTAGCATGTTCCACATTAGGAGAGCCTGCCTCATGAAGCTTCCCTGTAATATGGAGGTGCAGTAGGTGGGAAAGTTCAGCACTTGGCACAAGTGAGCCCCAGATGCCTGTAGAAGTGATGGGCTTGTACCACAATCTTTGGAGTCAGAGCAGGACAGCTGCACAGTTCTGGGGCATTTGGACCTGGGAGGTTGGTTTAGGCTCATTGTTACTTGAACGCCACTGGAAACTGGCTATCGACACTTCAGATCTGTCGTCCTGCAGCTTCTGTCTACCTAAGCCATCTCTTCATCCATCCAGGCACGGGATGTTTCGGATTGCAGCTCATTGGTTATAAGCCTTTGGAGAATCTCAGCAAGGTGCCTATGAACTGATGTCAATAGTTATTTTTCCAGCCTTTTTCATGATGCAAGTGATGTTTTTACACATGTAACATGGATTTAATTCTCTGATGAACCAACCATAAATCACCTCCCTTCCTCCCATCCGATCAGGAAGTTTTCCTTTTCACGTTAGTGTTTGATTGAGTCTCTCAGGAAAACCCTTGTGTACGAAGGATGTGCTGAAAAAAATCAATTGTATTGCATTGTGCTAGGTTCAGGTGCCCATGGGTTGGTTAGGGTAGGAAGATGTAGGTTACAGCCTGATATATGGCTTTATCACTACTCACAAATCCAAGGCAACAAATGCTGTATGTATTGGTTACACGGGAAATGTTAAAACAACAAGAAGTGTGTGGCACCGTAGAAACTAACAGATGAATTGGAGTTTACAATTGTTTATAGCTATATTAGTCCCAGGTTATGACAGAGACAAGTTGGCCGAGGTAATACTTTTTGTTGGACCAACTTCCGTTGGTGAGAAACTTCTGTTGGTCTGGAAAAAGTATTATGATTATGGTATCACAGCTAAATGCAAGGTTAAACTGATTGTTTAGCATAAGCAGTTAACATATATTCTAAGGGCGCATTCAAGATGAAGTGGTCCATTAGCAACCCTGCAGTCATAGGACAAAGAGGGGGTTAGCGGTTACAGATTGCTGCAATAAACTACTGTCTTTATTAAGACCATGATTTTTAGTGCTGGCAAAGGTCTGAATTTAAGGTCCCGGGCTCATCTTTTGAAGGTGTGGTGGGATTTCCTTCGAGGATGAGGATGGAGAGGTCAGATATTGAATGATTATTTTGATGAAAAGTGTTCTCAAAGTGCCTTTCGCAGTGTAGGTAGCTCAAAAGCTTCTCTCTTTCCTCAACCGAAGTTGGGTCCAACAAAAGAGATTACCTCATCCACCTTGGCTCTCTGAAATGGAAATGTGTCACTTTGTGATTATGCGCTGGCTGCATAGGGGAAATGCACACAAGGCTGGTTGGAAGTAAAACACGTTAATCTTGACTCCGGCTGCATCCTCACCGGTTAATATGCCATCACAATCACATGCAGGTTCTTCCCCAGGGTGAGCTACACTCTGGGCACAGTGCAAGTACTCAGAAATACAGTAACCCTCCCACACTCAGAACTGCTGGCCATCCTAGCAAATTTGATGGAAATGGAAATAAACATTATGGATGAAGTTGATAATTTGACTGCAGGGGCAGCAGGTTTGCAGGAATTTGGTGGTATCCAGAATGCCCATTGCCCAAGCTTGTCCCCCATTCACCACCCCCACACACATGCCTACCGCTCTGGGAGGGAGTTTATTTAGAAGGCTTCCTACTTCTGATATACTTAAAACATTACTATTAGTTTTGAGGTTTTGGCTAGCTGTTATTCAAATAGTTTTTGGCCTTCCTAATTAGTTGGCAGATGTCATTGTGGAGCCTTTGGCCATTATCTTTGAAAACTTGTGGGGGTCGGGAGAGGTCCCAGATGATTGTAAAAAGGCAAATGTAGTGCCCATCTTTTAAAAAGGGAAGAAGGACAATCCAGGGAACTACAGACCAGTCAGCCTTACTTCAGTCCTCGAAAAAATCATGGAGGGGATCCTCAAGGAATCCATTTTGAAGCACCTGGGAGAGGGCAAAGTGATCAGTAACAGTCAACATGGATTCACCAAGGGCAAGTCATGTCTAATCAATCTTATTCGCTTCTATGATGAGGTAACTGGCTCTGTGGACATGGGGAAGTCAGTGGATGTGATATACCTTGATTATAACAGCTTTTCATACGGTCTCCCACAATATTCTTGCAGTTGTGCCTTTTAATATTGTCTCTTTCAGAAATTGCCAGCTGTGCTGAACACCTTTGTCCCTTAGATTTTGTTCCTATGGGCCATTACTGAACAGTTTCTTGAAATCTTCTCCCAAGCATCTTCTCCATTGATATGGTCTCCCACATAATTCTTGCCAGCAAGTTAAGGAAGTATGGATTGGATAAATGGACTGTAAGGTGGACAGAAAACTGGCTAGATTGTCAGGCTCAATGGGTAGTGATCAATGGCTTGATTTCTGGTTGGTGGTCGGTTTCAAGTGGAGTGCCCCAAAGATGAGTTCTAGGGCCGGTTTTGTTCCACATCTTTATTAATGATCTGGATGAGGGGATGGATTGCATCCTCAGCAACTTTGCGGATGACACTAAGCAAGGGGTAGAGGTAGATAAGCTGGAGGGTAGGGATAGGATCCAGAGGGACCTAGACAAATTGGAGGATTGGGCCAAAAGAAATCTGATGAGGTTCAACAAGGACAAGTGCAGAGTTCTGCACTGGGGATGGAAGAATCCCAAGCATTGCTACAGGCTAGGGACTGACTGGCTAAGTAGCAGTTCAGCAGAAAAGGACCTGGGGGTTACAGTGGATGAGAAGCTGCATATGAGTCAACAGTGTGCCCTTGTAGCCAAGAAGGCTAATGGCATATTAGGGTGCATTAGGAGTAGTATTTCCAGCAGACCTAGAGAAGTGATTATTCCCCTTTATTTGGCACTGGTGGGGCCATATCTGGAGTATTGCATCCAGTTCTGGGCCCTCCACTACAGAAAGGATGTGGACACATTGGAGAGGAGTCCAGTGGAGGGCAACCAAAATGACTAGGAGGCTGGAACACATGACCTATGAGGAGAGGCTGAGGGATTTGGGCTTGTTTATTCTGCAGAAGAGAAGAGTGAGGGGAGATCTGATAGCAGCCTTCAGCTACCTGAAGGGAGGTTCCAGAGAGGATGGAGAGAGGCTGTTCTTATTAGTGATGGATGGCAGAACAAGGAGCAATGGTCTCAAGTTACAACTGGGGAGGTGTATGGTTGGATATTAGGAAAAACTATTTCCCTAGGAGGGTGGTGAAGTATTGGAATGGGTTACCTAGGGAGGGGGTGGAATCTCCATCCCTAGAGGTTTTTAAGTCCTGGCTTGACAAAGCCCTGGCTAGGCTGATTTAGTTGGGGTTGGTCCTGCTTTGGGCAGAGGGCTGGACTCAATGACCTCCTGAGGTTTTTTCCAGCCCTAGGATTCTATGATTCTATAATTATATTTTTACACTTATTTGCCAGAGTTTAGGCTCCTTTCTATTTTCCTCACTAGGATTTAATTTCCAGTTTTTAAGCAATAGCTTTTTATTTCTCACTGCTTCTTTTATTTGGTTGTTAAGCCATGGTGTCACTGTTTTAGTTCTCTTACTATGGTTTTTTTTAAATTTGACACATATGTTTAAGTTGAAACTATATGGGGTCTTTGAAGAATTTCCATGCAGCTTGCAGAAATTTTCACTTTTGACACTACCCATGAAAGTTCATGATCTAATATATTTGTTAGTCTCTCAGGGCATGTGTATACTAGGGAATTATTATTTCGAAAAAAGTAAATTTGAAATAACTCCCGAAATAACAAAATTGAAATATCATGTCCCTACTAGGGGGGAGCCTCAAAATTAGTCTGAGGCAGGCTCCGTTATTGTGGATGTGTGACCTTGACTTAGAGTCCCAGGAAACACTGGGGAGTAATTACTTTGAATTACTTGGGGAATAATCATTTCAAAATAGCAGCAGTGGAACGTCCACACTACCGCTATTTCAAAATAACTATTTTGAAATAAGCGTTATTCCCCAGGAAAGCAGGAGTACAGATTTCAATGACAAGGAGGTCCTGTGACTTTGTGGGGCCACGGATTGGGTGTGTGTAAAGGAAAAGGTGTTGGGAAAAGTGCAGCCAGAGTCTCAGTAGAAGGTTTTGGAGGAGCTGGAAAAGGGGCTGAAACCTGGTGCACTTGAGGTAGGCGAGCGCCAGGTTCTCCCTCACACCACAGAAGGGGCAGGCCTTGGGGCTGGGGTGAACTGTGCCAAGCACCCACTGGTGCTCATGGCTCCATAGAGGAGCTGCCAACTGATGTCCCGAATGGGCTGCGGGATCAGGGTGGAATACATGCTGGCCCAGTGGGGTTCTTCACCCTCGACAGGTGTCAGGTAGTCCCCCCACTTGGGGTATGTCTAGACTGCATCCCTCTGTCAGCAAAAAGTGGCAGTCTAGAGGGGGATTTGTCGAGAAAGAAAGACTTTTTCGACAGATCACTTATGCCTCCTGCAAGGAGGTTTACAGGATCTGTCGAAAAAGGCTTTCTTTCTCGACAGATCCCCCTCTAGACTGCATCTTTTTGTCGACAAAGTGCTGAGTCGGCAAAACGCGGTGGCCATTTTTATGCAAATTAGGTGTGGGATATTTAAATCCCTGCCTCATTTGCAATGTCGACTTGCCTAATCTGCATCCCTCTGCAGACAGAGGGATGCAGTCTAGACTTACCCTTGGTGTCGGGTTGGGACACGAGAGTGAGGAAATGGAGCACGTGGAGCACGAGCGTGTACAGTTTGTCCCTGGGTGTGGTTTAAAGCACACCGGTTGCAGGTCCTGCAGCCAGCTGGTTTTCCAGGGGTGAGAATGCTGTGGGGACCTGCAGAACAGGGACCCGAGAAAAAGGGCTGGAGGGCTTGCAATGAGAGGGGGGCAGGGCGTATCCTCTCACAGGGCTTGTTGCAGGAAATTGAGAGCCGGCTGCGACAAGGCCGCCTTCACCTCCTGAAGTACACGCAGGGAGGTTCAGAGGGTGGAGAGCCCCATCTGGTGACCAAGTGTTCAGGGGTCCACCCAGTTCCCTCTGTCATAGGCCAGGAGGTCTCTGACCCTGGTGGTTCCTGCCAGGACTAACCTCAGGCGCACCTGACAGGAGGTGGGACCATTCTACTGTATCCTGGAAAGTCTCATCGATGTACCTCTTGACCTCCCTTAGCTCTTCCAGTTCAACCACCCTGGTCTCCAATGCCTGTACATGCCCCTGAGGGCCAGAAGTTCCTTCTGCTGAGTGCACACATATGCAAGGGCAGGTGATCATACATGCCACACTGGGTGCAATAAACAGGATAGCCCCCACTCTGTTGAAGGGGTTCTGCCTGCATTTCCTTTCTACTCCGTGGCTGCATCTAGACTGGCATGATTTTCCGGAAATGCTTTTCACAGAAAAGTTTTCCGTTAAAAGCATTTTCAGAACAGAGCATCTAGATTGGCACAGACGCTTTTCCGCAAAAGCACTTTTTGCGGAAAAGCATCCCTGGCCAATCTAGACGCGCTTTTGCACAAGAAAGCCCTGATCGCCATTTTAGCCATTGGGGCTTTTTTGCGCAAAACAATACCACGTTGTCTACACTGGCCCTTTTGCGCAAAAGCTTTGCGCAAAAAGGACTTTTGCCCGAACGGGAGCAGCATAGTATTTCCGCAAAAACACTGACGATCATACATGAGATCGTCAGTGTTCTTGTGGAAATTCAAGCGGCCAGTGTAGACAGCTGGCAAGTTTTTCCAGAAAAGCGGCTGATTTTCCGGAAAAACTGGCCAGTCTAGACACAGCCCTAGAGCTTATTCCTTTCGTGGAGTTAATTTTTTTAAACCAGGTGGGTTTGGTTTTTGTTTAAAGATGTTTAAAGAATGTTAAGTGTTAACTGTATTTAGCCCCCTCTCCCTCCTCTTTAAACTGTGCCTCTAAACTCCATAGCAAAATTCCTCTTAGCCCACCTTTTGTTTCTTATCTTTTCACTGACAATGCTTTGGGGGCCCTCTAATGAGCCTTAGTTCACTTTTAATGACAAGCCCTTTCGTTACCTTGCTCACCCTGCCTCTCTTTAGAAACAAACTACCTGCTGCAAAGGCTGCCCGGGCTGCCCCCAGCTTCCAAATGCATCACAGTCATACTCAGGCTGTGTTGCAGTTAACACTGCTAGAGCCCAGCCCCTAGCCCTGAAAATTCATGGTGCCTGAGCACCTCGGGGCCATATAACTCGCCACCTATGTTTGACTGACTGTATCCTTCTTTTACTGTGGCAAGGCATCTGGACTCAGGTTCTCAGCTGCATCCAATACCCACCAGACATAGCCAAGGGAGGGAAAGGACTTGGTGGCAGCTCCCTGATCCTAGAACTGTTTCTGTGCTGGCTCCGGTGTATTACAGAGCATTTTCAAAGTAACTCTAAGTTCTCTATCACCCCCAAAAGCTGATACAGCTCCTGGGAGGAGTTGTGTGCAGCTGAGTTCCAGCCGTGTCTTCACCACGAATATGGCTATTGCACTGGAAGTTAGAAGCAGGGCTCTCCTGACTGGTTGCCTGTGTAGAGCCTCCTTTACACTGGAGAATCCTTTGCTGGGCAGATCTGCTGACTTTAGAGAGATGAGATTCTAGCCCATTGTCTATACTGATTATAATTTACTTGGCTACTCGGATTTATTGCAACTGAACATCTGCGGCACAGCAGGAATTCTTCAGCTGTCCATGTTAATATGCTGCTATGTCAACCAAATAGGGATTTTATTCAGTGTGTGACTGCAACCTGACAAAATGCTATAATAAGGAAGGGGGAAAAAAAGCAATATTTTAAGTGCCACACATTTAAGATTAAAAAAAGAAATTTGATTTTATTCTAATGATGGGCATCAAAGGGAACCTGAGATTCAAACACTCCCATATTTCAGGGAGTATAACCTCAGAGCCACAGTCTTCCCACAGTTGCTAAGCTTTTCAAATTCTCACTCACCTCTCCGGAACCAAGCCCACCTCTTGGGTTTTGGCCTCGGTTGGATGGAAACAGGGAAAGAACTGTTTTATGGATCGGATTCAGAGAGTTCCCAAGGTGGTGGAAACTGCATGGGACCAGATGCTCTTGTGCAATTTCCATTAGGTTTGAACAAAATCTCATGGCATGGTAGCCACTCAGCATTATTTAATAGCAGTTGTATCTGAACCTTAACTTTAGCTCTGACTTAGCTGTAAACCCAAATTCATTCCCCAACCTAAACCTTGAGATCCAACTCAATCTCCAGGCTCTAGCTTCACAGATTTTAAGATAAGATAGGATGAGAAGATATGCACTGCCGGGTGGTATATCTTCCAATAGCCTGTCTGTGACTTGTCCAACACAGGGAATAAGACCGCCTTCCCCCCACAGTACCGCCTTCCCTACCACCAAATGAAGGGTCATCCTGATCCTGATTAATAAGGGACTGGCTTCACATCTTGAAGCGAGAGATTTAATATGCCTTCCAAAAATTATTATCATTAATTGTAACTCTGGATGTTGTTGTTATCCACATCAGTGTCCAATGTCTTGTTGAATTTTGGTCTCAATGATTCTGCTGTGGCAGTGAGTTCTGCAATCTAATGAAATACTGAGTGAAAAAGTGTTTCCTTTGATCTTAAATTTCCTCAATTTTAATTTCACTGACTATCCCGTTGCTCTTGTGTTATAAGACAGGGAGAACAGATACTCCCAATCTCCCCTCCTTGTACAGTTAATTATTTATAGACTTTTATCATGTCCCCTCTGATTCGTTTCCTTTCCAAAGTAAGCAATCCCAATTCTTTTCAATCTTTCCTCATAAGGAAGTTTTTCCAGGCCTTTGTTCACAGTGGCCCCTCCAGGATGCGGCCTGGCCCATCTCATTTTAAGTTGTGAGGAGTCTTATTACAAAACTGAATGATGTGAAAAGGGCCAGGATGAAACGATTTCTTTCCAAATTGTGTTTTAAAGAAGCCCCATTCAAGCTGTTGATTTTTTGCTCCTCTCAGCTTACTGTGGCTACGCCTAGACTGCAAGCTTCTTTTGGAAGAAGCTTTTCTGGAAGAGATCTTCTGAAAAAACTTCTTCTGAAAGAGCACATCCACACTGCCAAAGCACATCGAAAAAATGATTTGCTTTTTCGAAAGATAGAGTCCACACTGAATGGATGCTCTCTTGCATTTAAACTGTGATTACTATGGACCACCAGGGCACCTGTGCTTTTTCCTCTTTCCTCTTCTTCCGAAAGACCTCCCTCTTCCCCGTCCACACATGCCTTTTTCCAAAAGAGCTCTTTCACAAAAAGGGTTCTTCCTCATAGAAAGAGGTTTACCAACGCCGGAAAAACCCCTCTGTTCTTTTGATTTTCTTTTGAAAGAACGCGATTGCAGTGTGGACATAATTGAAGTTTTTTTGGAAAAACTCTGTAGTGTAGACATATCCTGAAACTTCAGAAGATCTGAGAGAGGAAGTAAAAGAAAACTGTGGGAAGCAAGGCCTGTCTTTGCTCTGTTTGTACAGTGCCTAGCACAATGAATATCTATGACAAGAGCTCCCAAGAGCTTTGATAATAACAATCAATAATAACTAAATGAGGATAGGTGAAGGGCAGACACAGAGAGAATGAGTTAGAGATGGGAATGGGGCAGCGTGTGAGTGAGTAAAATAGAGATAAAGCGGACAAGTGAGATAAAGCAACCCAAGGAGAGAGTGGTTGTGCTAATTGCAGAAGCTGAGCAGCACATAATCTCCTCTCAGCAGATCACTGCCAGATAGACCCTGACACTCACAGGAGAAAATAGCATGTTGTGGTTTCCTATCAACCTCTGATAAATAGATTCTGAAAGGTGCTTTCTTTACAAGTGGTTTCCAGCTCAACAACTGATAATAGTAAAATATCAAGAAGCTACAGGTGCTCCTCGTCTTGCTGCTGCAAGATCTATAATTCATTAACCACAGGAGTCCTCTGCCAGCCTAAGGAAATGACATTTCTATTGGTTGCAATTACACATTGAGTGGTTTGAATGTCCATGGATGTTTCACAGGCTTTGCCCATCTGGCCGCTCTCATGTGCTGACTGACTGTGGTTAGCATCTTCTCTCCAAACTTGTGCTCACCCAAGTACTGCCTAGGGCTGGTCAAAATTTTGACACAAAATTGTTTTTGACCAAACTAAATTTTTAGTGAAATGGGTTTGTTTTCTGTGGAAAATGTGGATTTTTCCATACACTAAGAACTAAAATAGTTTGATCTGGAAATAGCAAGGCTAAGAATTCCCATGATGCAGCACTTCTCTGAAAGAAGGGAGACCATGGTGCATCATGGGAGATGTAGTCTGACTGGGAAGCATCGCCTCCTGAGAAAAACAGACACTTGAGCACCTAAACTACAATTCCCATGACGCACTGAGAGGCATTGCAGAATCAAAATCATGCCATTTTCACCTGAAATGCTTCAGTATTTAAATTTGTGCTGAAAATTGTTTTTTTATTAAAAGAAATCTTTTTCGACTGGCTCCAGTACTATATTGCTGAATCCTGTGTCCCAAAGCAACATCTCTCAAAATGTCATTACCCTGTTGGAACATAGGAATCATTTGACCCTACGATATCACTGCTTGTTCTACAGCTTTCACAAACAGTGTCCCCCAAACATCTCTAAGAAAAAATTACCTCCCTACCACAGTACACATAAATTGTGGGGATTTGCTTTGAACACTCCCCCTTCATCTCCAAGTCCATATGGGACACTTCCCATTTTGGCAGATCACAACAATGAACCACGGTGGGCATTGCCTGGGGAATCGCCAGGGAGTCTGCCTGTTCTGCCAGTGATGTGGAGAATGAGGCGTGGTTAGTTACTGGTGACGGAAGCCAGCTGGAGCCTCAAGATTCCTTTGAATTCCCCACCGAGGCTTCTGTTTTTGGAAGCGCAGTTTGAAGCATCTTGAGCCTGGTGTTCAGAGGTGCCTACAATTCAGCTGGCCCCAGGGGAGTCTGCAGGTGCTCAGTGCCTTTGAAACTCAAGCTCACAATGGGCACCCAAAACCGAAGACACTGACAATCAGGAGCCACTCTTGGAGAGTTTGGCCAATGAGACTTTGTGGGACGCTGAGAGGAGTTAGGGGAGGAAAGGCCTCAGCGCAGCACAGGGAGGGAAGGGCAGGTTGTGGGTCTGGAGTGTGAAGCCTCAGGGTTATACAGCATGCCACATGGGTACGGGAAAGCCTGCTGGGGGTGTGGAGCACGTGTTTGTTGGAAACATTCTCTCTGAAATCTTTGACGTACAGAAAGCACCCATAGAACTAGAGACATGTAGATCTGGAAGGGACCTTGAGAGGTCATCAAGTCCTCCCCACTGTGTTGAGGCAGGACTAAGTAAATCTAGACCATTCCTGACAGGAGTTTCCCCAACCTGTTCTTAAAAACCTCCACGGATGGAGATCCCACAACCTCCCTTGGAAGCCTATTCCATTGTTTAAGTAACATTACAGTTTAAAAGTTTTTTTTTTAATATCTAATCTAAATCTCCCTTGTGGCAGATTAAGCCCATTATTTCTTGTTCTACCTTCAATGGACATGGAGAACAATTGATCACAGTCCTCTTTATAACAATCCTTAATACACTGAAGACTGTTATCAGGTCCCTCCCGAGTCTTCTCGTCTCATGATTAAACATGCCCAGTATTTTTAACCTTTCCTTGTAAGTCAGGTTCTCTAACCCTTTTATCGGTTTTGACACACTAATCTGGACTTTCTCCCATTTGTCCTCATTTTTCATAAAATGGGGCACCCAGAATGGGAGACAGTACTGCAGCCGAGGCCTCCCCAGTACCAAATAGACCAGAACAATTAGCTCCTGTGTCTTACGTATGACATTCATGGTAACGCATCCCAACTGCATCGCACTGTTGAGTCGGATTCAATTTATGATCTCTAGATCATTTCCAGCAGCACTACTTCCTAGCCAGCTAGTTCCCCTTTTATTAACTGTGCATTTGATTTGTCCTTCGTAAATAAAGTACTTTGTGACTGGGATTGCATCCCTAACCATTTTAGCAAATAGCCTTTAATGGACTATGAAATTATTTAGGTCTTTTGTGAATCCACTTATAATTTCGGCCTTCACAACCTCCCTTGGCAATGAGTTACACAGGTAACTGTACCTTGTGTGAAGAGACGCTTCCTTCTGATTGTTTTAAAACAACTGACTATGAATTTTATCTGGTGACCCCTGGCATTACGTGAAGAGGTAAATAACACTTCCCTGTTCACTTTCCCCACACCATTAGTGATTTTATAGTGTTTAACATATCTGCCTTTAATCATCTCTTTATTAAGCTCAACAGTCTGAGTCTTCATTCACATGCAAGCTGTTCCATACCCTTACTATTTTTGTTGCTCTTTGCTGTTCTTTTTCCAATTCTCAGCTAGCATTTTTGAAACGGGGTGATCAGAATTGCATGCAGTATTCAAGGTGTGGGTGCACCAGCAATGTTCCTGTACAACTCGGGAGGGGAGGGGGAACTGCAGCCCACCCCACCCTCCCCAAAGGGTGCCTGAGGGGTGGGAGGCTTGGGATTCGGGCAGTTCTGGATGGCCAGGGATGGGGAGGTTCTCTCACCAACCAGCTTCTTTCACCTGCCTGGTGATTCTATCTCTTTTCGTACGAATCGGGGCGGGGGTGGAGAGCTTCAGCCCCCCTGCACAATCGAACCCTTACCTTGCTTTAAGTCATGATAAGAGGAAGTTATATACCAAATTTGCTGGTTCTAGCGCTTACCCTTTCTTGAACAAACAGACAGATTCACTTGCTTGCTCACTCACAGACCGACAAAGTCTCTTAAATATATAGTAGATTTCAAAACCTCCTCTATTGACATCTGAATCTGGGATAGTTTTGCAGATCTGTCACCTGAAAAGAATGGCTCAGGCATGGAATCTTGTTCACATCCTCTGCAGTGAAAATGGATGCAAGGAGTCCATTTAGCTTCTCTCTAACTGCCTTGTTTTCCCTAACCACTCCTTCAGCACCTCAGTCATCCAGTGACCCCACTGAATATTTGGCAGGATTCTACTGTATTTAACTTTTTTTTTTGGCTCTTAGTTTTTGTGTCTTTTGTTAGTTGCTCTGCAAAAAATAAATTTTTTTGGCCCACCTTATGATGGCTTGACATTTGACTTGCCAGAGTTTATACTCCATTCTCTTCTCCCCAGTAGGATTTGACTTCCAATTTTTAAAGTATTACTTTTTGCCTCCAATCACTTCTTTTATTTATTTTTTTTATCATGGAAGCACCTTTTTGGCCTTCTAACTGTTTTTTTAAAAATTTTGGCATACATATAATTTGGCCCATTATTATGGTGTTTTCCAAAAGTATGTTTGCAACTGCAGGCACTTCACTTTCATGGTTGTTTCTTTTCATTTCTATTTTAACGAGCTTCCTCATTTCCCTTTTTGAAGTTAAATGTGGGTTTCTTTGGCATTCTCCCCGCCCCCCAACACACAAGAGGTTAAATATAATTACATTATGATCACTATTACTGAGCAGTTCAATTCTATTCACTTTTTGGACCAGACCCTGTGTGTCACTATAATGGGAAGGCTGCCCCATTCTTACCCGATGCAGTTAAAGCAGGCTGGAGGGAGCCTGTGCAGTGCCTTGACCAATCAGCAAGAGGCTTGTAAGAAGCCAATCAGCGGGCAGCTTGCTGGAGCACCTGTTTATAAGGAGCTGCTCAGCAGAGCAGAGAACAGTTAGGTTCTGACCAGCGAGGATGCAGGACTGGCTCCCAGGGAAGGAAAAGCACCTTGGACAGAGCAATGCTGGGCAGGCTCAGGGGAGCTAGAGAGGAAGGCTCTTGCCTGATACTTCCCCCTCCCCCTCTGGCAGTAGACCTTGATACAAGGGCAAAAAGGTGCAAGAGTTACAGGGGAAGTGGCCCAGAGAGTGAGAGGTTGTAGAGGGGAGAGCAGGAAAAGGCTGCTGCCAAAGGGTCCATGGGCTGGGACCCCCCCTTACACAGCACCTAGCCACACAGAAGAGTGGCCTTTATAGGCTGTGACTTGCCTGTGAGGTGAGGGGCTAGACTGGGGCCAAGAAGCACTGCATCCTGTCCTCAAGTGACACGGTCTCAGGCAATGTGGGGATAGTTGAAATCCTCCTGTTATTACTGAATTTTCTATTTTTGCAGCCTCTCAAATCTCCCTGAACATTTCACGGTCACTGTCACCATCCTGTTCAGGTGATCGACAGCATGCTCCTGTTGCTGTACTCTTCAATATTCAGGTATGGGATTCCTATCCATAGAGATTCTGTTGTACAGCTTGATTCATTGAAGATTTTTACTATATTTGATTCTATGCTTTCTTTCACATCTAGTACCATTTCCCTACAAGTGCAAACTACTCCGTCACCCCGATACATTTGTACCCTATTATTACTGATTCCCACTGATTATCATCGTTCTGGTAAGTTTCTGTGATGCCTATTATATCAACATCTTCGTTTAATACCAGGCACTAAATCCCCCCATCTTAGTATTTAAACTTCTTCTATTTGCACACAAGCTCTTATAACATTTGTCAATATTTAGTTGTCTGCCTTCACGTAATGGAACTGAATAGGACTCTTTTTTGTTTGACCATTTCTCTTCAGTTCCTACCTACACTTTATCAATTTCTATCCTCTCCTCTTTGCTAGGATCTATGCTATTCCCCCTAATAAATCCTCCTCTGAGGGATGTGTCCATCTGAACTCTGTGCTCCTCTGCATCTGCTGACTTTCCACCACTTCTTACTTTAAAAACTCCCCTACCACCTTTTTAATTTTACATGCCAGCAATCTGGTTCTGGTTTGGTTTAGGAGAAGCCCACCCTTCCTATAAAGGCCCCTCCTTTCTTAAAGGTTCCCCACTTCCTAACCCCCCCGCTCCTTACACCATCTTATCCACACATCGAGACCTCAGAGTTCTGCCTGTCTAGTTCCAAACTGCCCTGAGTGTGGTATTTGGAGCATTTTAGAGCATGCCACCATGGAGACCCTAGACATTAATATCTCACTTAGTAGCCTAAATTTGGCTGTTTCCTATGTCATTTATTCCTACATATACCACAACCAACAGCTCCTTCCCAGCACTGCACATAGAATCATAGGGTTGGAAGAGACCTCAGGAGGTCATTGAGTCCAGCCCCCTGCCCAAAGCAGGACCAACCCCAACTAAATCATCCCAGCCATATGTCTGCCTAGATGTCTCAAGAGATCTGCAACCTTTGGTCTTTGTAGATAATTCACCATGAGAGGCTTCTGGTCATAGCAAATCCAACTATTGATATTTCCAGTAATCAATCCCCCATTACTATTGCCTCTCTCTTCCTAATAGCTGGGGTTCCTCTGTTGGAGGATCCTCAGTGCAAGAGAAAATCAGGACATCATCTAGCAGGAGACTCCCAACTCTGAGATTATTTCTCTCTGCTCCAGCTGGGCACTTTTCTTGACTGAATTTCACCTTGTTGAATTCAGACCATTTCTTCAATTTGTCAAGATCAGTTTGAATTCTAACCCTGTCCTCCAAAACGCCGAAACCCATCCCAATTTTGGTTCATTTTCAAATTGTATAAGTATGTTCTCCACTCCATTAGCTGAGCCACTAATGAAAATATTGACCAAGGACTGACCCCTGTGGGACTCCACTAGATACACCATCCCACTTTGACAGCAAACCATTGGTAACTACTCATTTAGCAGGCTCTTCAAATCAGTTGTGCACTTACCTTATAGTAATTTCATCTAGACCACATTACCCTAGCTTGCTTACAAGAAGGTCATGTGGGACTGTGTCAAAAGCCTTACTAAAATGATATATGTGACTATTGTTCCCCCTCCCATACCAGGCTAGAAACCTCATCAAAGAATGATGTTAGGTTAGTTTGGCACAATTTATTCTGAACTAATCAATGCTAGCTATTCCATATAACCATATTATCTTCTGGGTGCTTACAAATTGATTGTGTAATTGGTTTCAGTATTTTTCCAGGTATCAAAGTTGGGGTTGACTGGGCTAAAATTCCCTGGGTCCTCTTTGCTCCTCTTTTTAAAGATAGGTACTATGTTTGCCCTTCTCCAGTCTTCTAGGGCCTCATCCATCCTCCATGAGTTCTCAAATGTAATTGCTAATGATTCTGAGATTGATTCAGCTAATTCCTTATGTACTCTAAGATGAATTTCATCAACCCCCCACTGACCTGAATACATCTAACTTAACTAAATATTCTTTAACCTATTCTTTCCCTATTTTGATTTGAGTTCCTTCCCCCTTGTTAACATTAAGTATGTGGAGTATCTGATCACTATTAACCCTTTTCAGTGAAGACTGAAGGAAAATAGGAATTCAATACCTCAGCCTTCTTGATGGCACTAGTTATAAGCTCACCTTACCTGTACAAAAGAGGACCTACATGTTCCTCCTCCTAATGTATTCAAAGAATTCTTATTGTCTTTTATGTTTCTTGTTACGAATAACTCATTTTGTGACTTAGCCTTTCTGATTTTATCTCCACAGTCTTGTGTTATTCTTTTGTAGTCCTCCTTAGCAATCCATCTATGTTTCCACTTTCTGTAGGATATTCATTTTGATTTTCAGGTCATTCAAGAGCTCTATTCTTCTGATCTTTCCTTTGCATTGGGATAGTTTGCAGTTGTGCCTTTAATATTGTCTTCTTAAGAAACTGCAAGCTGTGCTGAACTCCTTTGTCCCATAGATTTTGTTCCCATGGACCATTACCTAACAGTTTCTTGAAATCTTCTCCCAAGCATCTTCTCCATTGATATGGTCTCCCACGTAATTCTTGCCAGCAAGTTAAGGAAGTATGGATAGGATAAATGGACTGTAAAGTGGACAGAAAGCTGGCTAGATTGTCGGGCCGAATGGGTAGTAATCAACATCTCGATGTCTGGTTGGCAGTCGGTTTCAAGTGGAGTGCCCCAAGGGCTAGTTTTGTTCCACATCTTTATTAATGACCTGCATGAGGGGATGTTTGTGGATGACACTAAGCTAGGGGGAGTGGTAGATATGTTGGAGGGTAGGATTAGGGTCCAGTGTGACCTAGACAAATTGGAGGATTGGGCCAAATGAAATCTGATGAGAGTTCAACAAGGACAAGTGCAGAGTCCTGCACTTGGGATGGAAGAATCTCAAGCATTGTTACAGGCTGGGGACTGACTGGCTAAGCAGTAGTTCAGCAGAAAAGGACCTGGGGATTACAGTGGATAAGAAGCTGGATATGAGTCAACAGTGTGCCCTTGTAGCCAAGAAGACTAATGGCATATTAGGGTGCATTAGCAGGAACATTTCCAGGAGATCTAGAGAAGTTATTATTCCCCTCTATTTGGCACTAGTGATGCCATATCTGTAGTATTGCATCCAATTCTGGTGCTCCCATTACAGAAAGGATGTGGACACATTGGAGAGGGTCCAGCAGAGGGCAACCAAAATGATTAGGAGGCTGGGGCACATGACATACGAGGAGAGGTAGAGGGATATGGGCTTGTTTAATCTGCAGAAAAGAGTGAGGGGGGATTTGATAGTAGTCTTTAACTACCTGAAGGGAGTTTCCAAAGAGGATGGAGAGAGGCTGTTCTCAGTAGAGACGCATGGCAGAACAAGGAGCAATGGTCTCAAGTTGAAGTGGGGGAGGTCTAGGTTGGATACTAGAAAAAACAAACTATTTCTCTAGGAGGGTGGTGAAGCACTGGAATGGGTTCCCTAGGGAGATGGTGGAATCTCCATCCCTAGAGGTTTTTAAGTCCCAGCTTGACAAAGCCCTGGCTGGGATGATTTAGTTGGGGTTGGTCCTGCTTTGGGCAGGGCGCTGGACTCAATGATCTCCTGTGGTCTCTTCCAGACCTAGGATTCTGTGATTCTAAGCTCCACTGTGCTCACCCACATCCCTTTCATCCTTTCTTCTAAGCCCCTGTCTCCATCCCGCCTTATCTCCTGAGTGAAATCCATACCCGCTCCTTCCCCTCCTTTCTTGAGTTTCCTTGAGTGCTGCGAATCAGCTGTTTATGGTGTTCCAGAAACACTGGGAGGTCAGGGGAGGAGTTGGTGAGTGGGGCCACCAGTGGATGAGAGGTTTTGGGGGGGAAGGAGGCAGTGGAGGGAAGCTTGGCACTGGTGGGTGCACAGCACCCAGTAATATTCCCCCATGGATGCTCCAGCCCCGGAGCATGATGTACCGCCCTTTCCATGGATACATGCACTCCTGGTGAGTATGCGCAGCAGCGACACAAGCAAGTCTACACATGTCCTAGTGATATACGACTCCCTTTGGCAGCTGTATGCAGACCTAACTTAGGTCAAACAAAGTTTGTAGGATTGACATGGCCTCGGAATCACGCTAGTTCTCAGCCTGCTTCTCCGGAAAGTTTCTGCCCCTCCCTCCCCCCACTCTTTCTCTTTCAAAGACTTGGGAGATAAGATAGCATTTCAGAGTGAAGCTCATAGTCTGCCAATCATTGCTGAGCTATGCTGGCTAATTATTTTATTCTTAGCGAGCCGCACGGCACGCAGGAGGCGCAGAAAATGGAACGCTCCCTCTCTGCCTCTGTCTCCAGCGTGGGCTAATGATGCCTGTAAATTACAGCTGTGTGTCAGGGGATCAGAATCACTAATGAGGTGGTGTGTCAGAGGCTGTGCTTTCTAATGGGACGTACAACTTTTATTATTCTTCCTGTGACTCCCTAACCCCTTGGGAAGCTGGGGATATTTTTCCAGAGAATCTATGATTTCCTCCACTACCACCCCTTTATTTCCATGCTAAGGCAGAGGAAGAAACAGTTGCAGAACGTAAATGGCAAGTGGGATGGGAGAAAAGAACAGTGCTCTTGCATGCGTGTTGGAGGCCTGGCTTGGCTGGAGGTTTTGTGTCCCTAAAAGGTCGAGCAAGAAGATTAGGGGGTAGTCTAGATGGTTTGAAGCAAGAATTCTTAACTGGTGCTGTGGCCTGACTCTCTGTGATAGAACAAAGGTTCTGGCTCCCTCTCTTATCTATCCATACAGAAAGGAACAATCACCAGGAACCAGTGAAACCCGTTTAGGAGCTTATACCTTGTGCTCCACAGCTTGAGAAGCCATGGTCCAGAGGTCTGGTGATGGACTATGCGATGTTCCCCCAGCTGCCAACTCAAAGCGGGCCCAGTATGGTGGGCAGTAATTTACTTTTGATGCACCATTCCTGTGTGAAATGACATTCTTTCTGATCTGTGTCCACTATGTAACCTAGGCTAAGAGGTTATGTCTACACTTGCACCCTAGTTCGAACTAGGGATGCAAATACAGGCATTCAAAATAGTCAATGAAGCAGGGATTTAAATATCCCGTGCTTCATTAGCATGATCTCGCCGGCGCGTTACTCCGAATGCCAGCTGTTTCGAAAGTGAAAGTGCGCACCGGGACACGTTAGTTCAAACCAAACCCCTTGGTTCGAACTAACGTTACTCCTCATTTTTTGAGGAGTAACGTTATTTTTTGAGGAGTAACGTTAGTTCGAACCAAGGGGTTTGGTTTGAACTAATGTGTCCCGGTGCGCACTTTCACTTTCGAAACAGCTGGCATTCCGAGTAACGCGCCGGCAAGATCATGCTAATGAAGCACGGGATATTTAAATCCCCGCTTCATTGACTATTTGAATGCCTGCATTTGCATCCCAAGTTCGAACTAGGGTGCAAGTGTAGATATATCCAGACAGAGTACACTTTAGTGGCTAGACCTTGTATAGAAGTTGATGAGTTGGCTACCTTCTCTAGCTAACAGATGCGCTCTTGTAGCCCAAAACAGAATAGGTACAAAATCTGTAACCCTCTATAGTCGGTCTGACCATGGGAGCGGGACAGAAAACTAGTGGTGACATAGGTTGCAATGCTGGGCTCATGTCTCTCTGATCTGAGCATCCGTTCAAACAATATACATCCAACAAGCGCTCTGGGGCATTCAAGCCTTTGTGGAAATGGAAGGGTTCCTGGTAAAAATGCTGGAAAGCTAATCCAGTGATGCAGTGAGAAAAATACCATTGTCTTGTCATAAATGAACAGCCCAGTGCCAATTCTAAATATTTGTAACCCACTCATAGAGCAAAGGATGCCAAAAAATGAGGATTTTTAAAAAATCTATTCAAGTAAGAAATAAGGTCAAGATAATCTCAGTTGGCTCACTGTTATGCTACAGGCAAAACATGAAGCTAAATCTGCCAGACAAATCATTTATTGCTAATGGTTCATTTTTTCAACGATTATTCCTTTCAGCTGAAACTGCAAAATTTTAAAAATTTCAGGCACTTCTAAAATTGTGTTGTAGAAACAGATTGTTGACCCTTAGCAGTGCAATAGAGGGCCTTCTTCACCATCTCTTTCCCACTTCCCAAGCCCAGGCAAGACTATTTACCGTGATTTTTCTGGTCTGGTTTTTAAATGAGTTAAGTAATGGGGCCTCCAACCGCTTCCCTTATGAGACCGCCCCGCAGCCTGGCAGCAATGCTTGCTAGAGCAATTTCCACCTGGGACCCTCCATGCACTTTAGAAATGTGGGTCATAAGCACCATTCCAGTTTTACCAGAGGAGAAAAGGTAACCTCGGAGAGATGAAGTAACTCATCCAAGGTCACCCAGTGAATGTTAATAGCGGAACTGAGAATAGCATCTATGAGGCCTGACTGTCAATCCCACACCTTGGGACTGCAACCATGAAAGATTTCCCCATTATGAAATACTTCCCAATACTCATCTTCCATTTCCCGTAGCTCAGTCTCCTACTGTTACTCCTAGCCGTCCCCCAACACAATTCCTCTTCCCTCTGATAATTTACACAGCTCAGATATTTGTAGATGATGCTCCAGTTCCTGGATACATTGACATTTACTTTCAATCAAAGAGGAGGCCAGGATTAGGACCGCTAGAGTGTGCATGCGTTCAGAGCCAGGCGGTGAGCCATGCCCAGGACTTCAGAGCAGTGCAGTCACCTAATTTCACCTAAACTCAGCTGTTCACTGCTGAAAACTCCTTCAGTATCCTGGAGAAGCTGGAGGGATTTGGGCATTATTCCACCCCAGGGCTGTTTCCTAGCCCCGACTGCAGCTGTGCATGTGTTCGATAGCATTTGCCTCAGCACAGCTGGATGCAAAATACCATTTGCATTAGATTAAAGTCTTGAGTAAATTGAAATCAAAGGAACAGCTGCTGCTTTTTCATTAAGCTCCTGCAGACCGGAGGTGGGTGGATGGGTGGGTGATGGAGGGGAGGGCTGGATTACAGCTGCATGGGAGCTCAACACAACATTGCTGGCTCTCCGTTTGTTTGCTAGCACAAGGCATTGGGCTGGCCCTTGTGATGGGGGTGGGAGCTGGGAACTCACAGAGGCTGGCATTCTGGCTCTCTAGCAGCAGCTGAATGCCTGATGTTGGGCTGTTGTCAGTCAGCTGCAGTCGGGCTGATCAGCCCCTCCCAGCTGGGTTCTGCTTTCCAAGGGGTGGGTTAGTGCCAGGCTTACCTGTGCATTTTGCTTGGCTCTTAAGTGCACTGGGATAGCCAGCCTGCTCCTTACTGGGGAAGGCCTTGGCACGGAAGCCCAAGTCTCACCTTTGGCTGTCAGGCCACCAGCCATGTTACATGGACCTCATCAGTCCAGCATCGAAGCAATTTATCCTCGATACAGCAGCCCCTCCCCGATCAGTGGCACATGTCTCCCTTAGGGCCCAGACACGGTGGCAGAGCAGAGCAAGTCGGCTCCCATTCAGGGCCCCATCACACTGCAGTTCGCATACTGCATCTGGGACTCAATGGTCCTTCGGAAGCAGCATAACCCGGGTAGCCAGAATGCTGTACCTCCCTGCTGGAAGGAGCTGTATCAAGGTGACTTTCCTCTGGCTGAGCCTGAGGAGTTACGCTGCATGTGTCTCTGCTGCTCATTGCGGAGCCAGTAAAAGCCAGATGACAGTGGTTTTACACTGGCTTTAAGGCAGAGGAAACACCCGGCACAAAGCCAATGGGGGCATGCGGGTGGGCAGGCTGAGATACTACACAGAGGAGTGTGGTATAAATGCTCAGACAGGCAGGTGAACAGTTCGCACACAGACAGCTTCTGCAATTAGCATTGGTTTCTGAAGGGCCCCAGATCTTTGATTCAATGGCTGTGTGACACCCCTGGCTGGGGAGAAAAGTTTGAGAAAGTGGCCCCACAAAGCGTCAGCGCTGGTAGAAAAACAACAAGACCTTTAAAGCTGTTCTCTGGCCTGGGTTCTACAGGAGGCCAGATGAGAGGATCACAGTGGTCCCTTCTGGCCTGAGTATTGACAGATTATTGTTGTAAATGTCATGATATTAAAAACAATTTCACGGTTTTGGTGGCCTGACTCACGATTTTTGTTGGCCGCGTGATAGCCCTTGGGTATTAGCGAGAAAAAGGTGCGTGAAGTAATGCCTGTTATTGGACCAGCTTTTGTTGGACCAATTACCTCATGATTTTTGAACATTTGGGGTTGCAAGTTCCACTGTTTATACGCCTCTTCACTGTGCTCATTATTGCTGTATCTCAGAAGCTACTGCTCGAAACTGCTCTGAGCTGGAAGTTGGCGTGCCGGAACAAAGTGTTTGCAGAAAAGTTGTTCTGGATATGCGTGGGCGGCCATCTTACAACCTCTTATGTTTCCCTCTTCTTGTTTATACAAGCCTCCATCATCCACTCAAACACCAGGGACAACATGTGACCTGGATCTCCTGCTGGGTGAAGTTCAGCCATTTGAAGTCCCAAGTTTTAGGAAACATAAACATTGTGTCAGCCTGGCACTGAGGTGAATTTCACTCTGGGCGGATTGAACCCTTGGTGAAAAATGTGCACAGAATGTGCTGGGCAATTCCATGAATGCACAACAGCAGAGTCTGTCATAGAATCATAGAACCATAGAGCAGGAACAGACCTCAGGAGGTCATCAAGTCCAGCCCCCTGCTCTAGGCAGGACCAATCCCAATTAGATCAACCCAGTCAGGGCTTTGTCAAGCCGAGACTTAAATACCTCTAGGGATGGAGACTCCACTACTTCCCTAGGTAACCCATTCCAGTGTTTCACCACTCTCCTAGTGAAATAGTTTTTCCTAATATCCAACCTGGACCTCTCCCACCACAACTTAAGACCATTGCTCCTTGTTCTGTCATCCGTCACTACTGAGAACAGCCTTTCTCCATCCTCTTTGGAACCTCCCTTCAGGAAGGTGAAGGCTGCTATCAAATCCCCCCACTCTTCGCTTCTGCAGACTAAACAGACCCAACTCCCTCAGCCTCTCCTCATAGGTCGTATGCTCCAGCCCCCTAATCATTTTGGTTGCCCTCCACTGGACCCTCTCCAATGCGTCCACATCCTTTTTGTAGTGGGGGGCCCAGAACTGGACACAATACTCCAGATGTGGCCTCACCAGAGCCGAATAAAGGGGAATAATGACATCTCTGGATCTGCTGGCAATGCTCCTCTTAATGCAACCTAATATGCCATTAGCCTTCTTGGCTACAAGGGCACACTGTTGACTCATATCCAGCTTCTCATCCACTGTAACCCCCAGGTCCTTTTCTGCAGAACTACTACTTAGCTGGTTGGTCCCCAGCCTGTAACAATGTTTGGGATTCTTCCGTCCCAAGTGCAGGACTCTGCACTTGTCCTTGTTGAACCTCATCAGGTTTCTTGTGGCTCAATCCTCCAATTTGTCTAAGTCACTCTGGACTCTATCCCTGCCCTCCAGCGTATCTACCTCTCCCTCTAGCTTAGTGTCATCTGCAAACTTGCTGAGGGTGCAATCCATCCCCTCATCCAGGTCATTAATAAAGACATTGAACAAAACCGGTCCCAGAACCGAACCTTGGGGCACTCCGCTAGAAACCGACCGCCATCCTGACTTCGAGCCGTTGATCACTACCCGCTGGGCCTGGCCTTCTAGCCAGTTTTCTATCCATCTTACCATCCATTTATCCAATCCACATTCCCTTAACTTGCTGGCAAGAATATTGTGGGAGACCGTACCAAAAGCCTTGCTAAAGTCAAGGTATATCACATCCACTGACTTTCCCATATCCACAGAGCCAGTTACCTCATCATAGAAGCTAATCAGATTGGTCAGGCACGACTTGCCCTTTGTGAATCCATGCTGACTATTCCTAATCACTTTCCTCTCTTCCAAGTGCCTCAAAATGGATTCCTTAAGGATCCCTTCCATGATTTTTCCAGGAACCGAGGTAAGACTGACCGGCCTATAGTTCCCTGGATCGTCCTTCTTCCTTTTTTGAAGATGGGCACTACATTTGCCTTTTTCCAATCATCTGGGATTGCTCCCGATCTCCACAACTTTTCAAAGATAATGGCCAAAGGCTCCTCAATGACATTTGCCAACTCCCTCAGTACCTTCGGATGCATTAAGTCCGGACCCATGGATTTGTGTACGTTTAGCTTTTCTAAATATTCCTAACCTGTTCTTTACCCACTAAGGGCTGTCAATCTTCATCCCATCTTGCATCACTTAGCACATTAGTCCGGGAGCCCACCTTGTCCGTGAATACAGAGGCAAAGAAAGCATTGAGTACTTCAGCTTTCCCCACATCATCTGTCACTAGGTTACCTCCTTCATCTAGTAGGGGCCCCACACCCTCTCTGATCACCTTCTTCTTGTTAACATGCCTGTAGAAACCTTTCTTGTTATCCTTCACATCCTTAGCCAGTCGCAATTCCATTTGCGCTTTCGCCTTCCTGATAACCCCCCGGCATTCTTGAGCTATACATTTAAACCGCTCCCTGGTCATTTGTCCAAGTTTCCACTTTTTGTAAGCTTCCTTTTTGTGCTTAAGTTCACCAAGGATTTCCCCTGTAAGCCAATCCGGTCTCCTACCATGTTTGCCTCTCTTGCTACTCATCGGGATGGTTTCTTTTTGTGCCTTCAATAAGGCTTCTTTAAAATACTGCCAGCTGTCCTGGACTCCTTTCCCCTTCATGTTAGCATCCCAGGGGATTCTGCCCATCAGGTCTCTGAGGGAGTCAAAATATGCTTTTCTGAAGTCCAAGGTGTGTATTTTACTACTCTCTTTTCTTCCTTTGGTCAGGATCCTGAAATCTACCATCTCATGATCACTGCTTCCCAGGTTATCACCCACCTCTACTTCCCCTATTAGTTCCTCCCTGTCTGTGAGCAGAAGGTCAAGCTGCGCACGGCCCCTGGTCGGATCCTTTATCACTTGTACCAAGAAGTTATCCCCAACATTCTCCAAAAACTTCCTGGATTGCCTGTGTACTGCCGTATTGGTTTCCCAACAGATGTCAGGGTGATTAAAGTCCCCTACGAGAACCAGGGCCTGCGATCTGGAAGCTTCTCTCAGTTGTCCGAAGAAAGCCTCATCTACCTCATCCACCTGATTCAGTGGCCTATAGTAGGCACCAACCACAACATCACTGCTGTTGTTTGCACCTCTAAACTTAACCCATAGACTCTCAACAGGTTTTTCTCCCTCTATATACTGGAGTTCAGAGCAATCATAGTGCTCTCTTACGTATAGTGCAACTCCTCCTCCTTTTCTCCCCTGCCTGTTTTTCCTGAACAGTCTATACCCTTCCATGACAGCGCTCCAGTCATGCGCTGGACTTATGTCCCTGTCGGCAGACAGAGTCCCTGTGGAGAATTTGCCCTTCTCTTCCATGGAGCTCTCTCTCTACTTATATTTGGCATAGCCATGCACTCATACCATGGACTAGCTGAGGGCTGTACTGTATGTAGGCAACCATGGATTCATTATACTAGCTCACTCTTGTCCTCCCACCCTGCAGCATCTGGATGATTCACAATAAACAGGTTATTCTGAGCCTAGCACTTGAGCTGCGGCTTTATTCATACTGAGCTAGGTCTAGTGAGGGGAGAAGAACAATTCAGTGAGCCAAATAAGTAACTGAGAAAAATCCTGCCTCTGTCGGTTTCTTCCAGGAAAGAAAATTCCTAGAAAAAGTCTTCTAGCCTTTTACTTTTTTTCACTGCTTTTGCCTTAAAACAACCAACCAATGCACACACATTTCCTTTAAACAGGCCCCCTCAACCTGCCAAAGCCCAAATACACAATGCATGACAAAGAGGCCAAATGAGGGCCACACAACAAAATTATTCACATGGGAAACTTAAAAATCCACGGGATTCATTGCTTTAGTGTAAATGGCTCTGTCGGTAGCATCAGTCTCATGAGGCGTTATTGCTGAGGGAGATAATTTTCAACAGTGAGAATGAGGAGACACCAGAACTGTGGGTATGTGATGCCCCTTGACCTGTGCAATATTTGAAATGCAGCAACTTGAACAGTTTCATGGGCAGATTCTTTTCGAACCTGCACAGGATTATTTAGCAGTTTTGCAAATCTCCTCTGGAGCTGACATGTTCGTGCAGATGAATGGTTTGTTCACAGAGTGTCACTTCGATCTAACCCTATGAATTCATCTACCTTGCACCTGGATTCTCCAGTGACCGGTGTGATGGGAAGATGATATGTGACAGTCTCCATTTTGGCCAACCCACCAGAGATTTAGTATGAGTCTCTACAGCTTGAGTGAGAGAGCACTGTAGATCAGAAACATAGGGGAACATGTAACACACACCGACTAATGTTTTACATGCACACACATGCCTACTCCTTCCCAAATAGGTTACTTAGACCTTGTGTTAGTGTCCAGACTCACCTCTGGCTGGGTTTTGCAATTACTGATTGCTCAACAGCAAAATATACCCCTCAGCCTAACCTTCCTTCACAACTCATTGGCTCTACAGGGTTCCCTCAAGCACCACCTCCATTGTAGTTACTTTCCTTGCCATCTAGTTTGCATCGAGGTTGCACTGAATTGCAGCTCTCTGGGCCCTATCGGCATCCCTCTGTATGGCCTTGGAGACATTTCTCTGCTCAGAATGGAGCATAAATCCCATTGTGACCTCTGTACTAGTCAAGAGCTGGCTCAGAACTATTCCTCTCCTCAGCCAGCTCAGTCTAAACCATCAGCTCAGCTCCTGCATGGAAAGGGCCCAACACAACCATCGGGTACTTAGCATTTCCTCCATTCTGGCTGCCAAACCATTCTGTAGGGGAGCGGCTAAATGTCAGCGAAGTCTGTTGGAGGGTTGGGCACTGTGTGCATTGTAAAGAGACCAGGATTAATACACTGATTTCTCCGCCCTTCTGTTCTCTCCTTACCCTGCTTTGCTGAGCGCTACACCTTATAGAGCGATGCGGAAAGCAATTAAGGCTGATAATGTGCCATGAAGACATGCTGGGGACCCTAACTGGGAGCAGAGTGTTGAGCAATCTGGAGGTTTCAGGGCAGTGGCAGAAGGAAGAGGGATGCATGATGAAAACATGTGACTTGTAATGGCAAAAGATTCATACTGTCGCCAACTTGTGCTTATTTGCTTTAGCTCAGTTAACTCTTCCATGCCTTCCAAATGCAGTGTGCTAATATGAGAGCTAGATGAAAAATGGGAAACTGTTTCATGAAAATATCCCATGTTGTTACTGTAGTGCAGGCTTTGAAACAGTCCTTTTCCCCACCAATGTTCTGTTTGTTTTCAAAATCATAGAATCCTAGGGCTGGCAGATACCTCAGGAGGTCATTGAGTCCAACCACCTGCCCAAATCAGGACCAATCCCAACTAAATCTTCCCAACCAGGGCTTTGTCAAGCCAAGACTTAAAAACCTCTAGGGACGGAGATTCCACCACCTCCCTACATAACCAATTCCAATGCTTCACCACCCTCCTAGGGAAATAGATTTTCCTAATATCCAACCTAGACCTGCCTCACTTCAACTTGAGACCATTGCTCCTTGTTCTGTCATCTGTCACCACTGAGAACAGCAATAGAGATGTAGCCGTGTTAGTCTGGTCTTACTGAAACAAAAGACAGGACTATGCAGCACTTTAAAGACTAACAAGATGGTTTATTAGGTGATGAGCTTTCGTGGGCCAGACCTACTTCCTCAGATCAAATTGTAGAAGAAAATTGGCATGACCATATATACTAAAGGGATACAATCAAGAAAAGTGAACATATATAAAATAGACAAATCAGATTTTAGAACAGAGGGGGTGGGGGGGGAGGTGAATGTCTATGAGATAATGATATTAGAGGTGATAATTAGGGAAGCTATCCTTGTAATGGGTAAGATAATTAGCATCTTTGTTAAGGCCCATTCGTAATGTTTCAAATTTAAGCATGAGTGACAGTTCAGAGGCTTCTCTTTGAAGTCTTGTGTTAAAGCCTCTTTGAAGCAGGATGCAGGTAGTCAGGTCGTTGAGACAATGCCCAGTCTGGTTGAAATGGCAAGAAACTGTTTTTTCTTTGTGAAACTGTCTGATGTCTGTTTTGTGTGCATTGATTCTTTGGCGAAGTGTCTGAGAAGTTTGTCCAATATACATAGCAGACGGACACTGTTGGCACATGATGGCATAAATTATATTTCTGGATGAGCAGGAATATGTGTTCTTGATCTTATAACTGAAATGGTTAGGTCCAATGATGGTGTCAGCAGAGTAAATATCTGGAAAGCTTTGCCCACATATTTACTTTGCTGACACCATCACCAGAATTGATGATCAGAATTGTTACAGAAATTCTGATTGAAATAGCTTTCGTTCACCAACATTCACAGTTATCGGTAGAAAACTGTGTTTTGATAAATGAAAAATTCTGACTGATTTCTATAAAAAAAAATCAATGAAGAAGGTCGCCAAAGCAGAACTTAGTGACAACTTTCCATTGATTTCAACGAGACTACCTTCAATGTGGGGCAAACTACTAGTCACTGTGAGCAAAGATAGCACAACTTGGCTCTATGTAAGTGCAGTGTGTTTCTGCTTTACTTGTTACCAATTCCAACATCTCCCTTTTCCACATCTGATCCATTCTTCTCTGAGAATGCACATGCCAGGAGCTGGTTCTGGAATTGCCAACTGCCTTCAAGAACTACCACAGAGGATGGGCCATTTTTTGGAAGACACTTAACTTCTTCTCAGCTTTGGGATTTTGGCCCCTCGTCTTTTCAGTTATTCCGCACTAGAAGATTTACAGCGCATTGCTCGGGTCCTTAGCTCAAATTCGTTTTTTTTTTTTCATTTAAATCATTGCTCTGGGATGGGGCAAGGGATGAGGGATGCAGGCTGCCCCGGGGAGAGAGGACAACCACAGCCCTCTCTCACCACAACGTCTAGCTGAGGAAAGCACCTCTCCATGGCTGCTGCAGCTGCACTGCAGACATCTGGGAAAGGGGTGCATGTCCCCTGGCTACCTCCCCACAAACGTTAGCGGCAGAAGAGGAAGAGGATCTCTGTGGGATAGCTGCCCAGAATGCACCACTCCCAAAGGTGCTGCATGTGCCACAAGCGTGGTCATGCCATTGTGCTGGCTGCTGACAGTGTGGACAGCCAATAGTGTTTTCCTTGCTGCTCTCTCTGAGCAGGGCCAGACCGAGCCATTCTGGTGCCCCGGGCAGACAGTTTAATTGCGCCCCGGGTTGGGGGAGGGTGCATGCGCGGCCCCGCCCACGCCCAGCACCTGGGGGAGGGCGCACGGAGCTGGTGGCATCAGGACGCATGTGACCAGCCCGGCCCGGCCCAGCTACCACTGCTGGCGTGCAGCCTGGGGCTGCCCGGGGCAGGCTGAGCCTGGTCGTGCAGGGCCCCACGGCCACGGGGGGAAGGGTGCTGCTGGCCAGCGCTGCGGGGGTTAACGCAGCCCCCGCCCCGGGAGGCCACTGCAGGGTGGCGACTGGGAGCTGCTGCAGCCCGCGATCCGGGAGCCGGGTGCCCCCCATAGGTTAGCGCCCCGGGCAGCTGCCCGGCTAGCCCATGCCTTAATCCGGCCCTGTCTCTGAGCGATGCTGTAACTGCCAGCGCTTTACCTCTGCCAGTGTAGACATGGCCTTTGTGTAGGGTCAAGTCTGATTCACCCATATTTACAAACAGTGTAATCCTGGCCCCACTGAAGTCAATGGATGTTGCTGAGGCCAGGAATTCACTCACTGAATCCAGAAGAGAGATCTGTAGTAATCACACTGACCACTCAGTGTTTAAGGTGCCAGCAAGTGATCTGCTTTGTTCTGGGTCCAGTTCCAAATGGCTGTGTATAACCAGAGCTTCACAACACCCTGTCCAGACTGTGGCTCTGGGATGTTCAGTCCTTAAAGGCACAGTCCCCAGTACCAATTTTAGTTTGGTGGTAAATTTTTGTTTAGTTTGGTGGTAAAATGTAGTACAGCCTCTCCCCAAGTTACGGACCAAACACTTTGCTTACGAACAGTGCGGTTGCTATGTAACTCAATGGGGTCCGAGTTACAAACGGATCAAGTTACGGACCAAACACTTGGCCGTAACTCGATCCGTTCGTAACTCAGACCCCATTGAGTTACATAGCGACCGCACTGTTCGTAAGCGTGGTTCGTGTTCGTAACTCGGGGATCACCTTTATGACCGCTCCATGGGAGCTTTGGTCGTAAGTGCGAACGGTCGTAACTCGACCGTTTGCAACTCGGGGAGCGGCTGTATTGAAGTCTGTGCCTTTAAAAACGCAACTCCCAGAGAGAGAGAGACAGAGAGAGAGAAAGCGCCTGGATGGGGTGCTGTGAATCTCAGCCCTTAAAAGCACAGTCCCAATAAACCAAAGTTTGCTAAGATCAGTCCTCATCTAAGTCTTGCCTGATCATTTTGGAATCACTGAAAGCACCAGTTCAGAAGAGCTGGATAGTAGAACGCAGTTATGTTTTCCACCAGAGACATTTACATTAACAAAAAAATCATTTTGTTCACACATTTTCATGGAATTTTTGTATTTGGATTAAAGAAAAACTTGACATTTGGAGGTTTTTATTTATTCTTCCCTCCCTCTTCCCCCCTTTTTTCCTCCAACGGAAAAGGGAAAGGCAAATGGAAAAAAAAGAATAGAAAGAAGGTAAACTGAAAGGTTTTCAAAAGAAAGTTTTCAAATGTTCATCAAAAAGAAAAAAAAAACATAAAATTTTGACCAAAACAAACATTTTCTGCAAAAATGTTCATTTCAGTCAAATTGCCCCCCCCCCCCCGCATCCAAAAATGTTTTGGCAAAATTAATGTACAAGACAGCCAAATAAATGCTATTATCTGTTCTGTTTGCCTAAAGTATTGGCGACATCTAGTGGCCAGTTAGTCCAATCCTATGAGACTAGTACCACCAACCCTCAGCACCAGAGCAGGGCTGGGGAACCTTTTTTGGGTCAGGGGCCACTGACCCACAGAAAAATCAGTCAGGGGCCACACACAAGTGAGAAGCAGCCTCCCCCCCAAACCAACAAAAAAACTCTCACCGACATGGCTCCACATTCCCCTGTCACACCAGAGCCTAGAGGGCCCTAGGCTAGCAGATTTTGTGTGCTCCAGCCCCACAGTGGGGCAGCAGGGGGGCTGGAACACCAGCACGCACTCTCTAATGCTGGTGGGAGGGCCTGGAGCCAGGCAAGTCAGGGGCTGCATCCGGCCCCTGGGTCTGAGGTTCCCCACCCCTGCCATAGAGACTTGCTCAGTCATTTGGTAGTAAAATCTGTTCTGTTAGATTGTTGTCCGTGCCCTGTTAGGTACTAAATGGAGGCTGGCTGAGGAAGGCTGTACATGTACGTGTTATGGTATGGTTGCTTAGTAATGAAATGCTAGAAAGGGTTGTGTGGACTTCAGAAAAACAAACCTTAAAAGACTGTAGAGTATGTCAAAATTCATGCTTGCCTAGTTGACACATCATATAGGGCATGTCTACACTAGGAAATTAGTTCAGAATAATTTATTTTGAAATAATAACTCCAGAAATAACTATTTCAAAATAGCATGTCCACACTACAGGGAAGCTTTGAAATTAGTCTGAGGCAGGCTCCGTTAATGTGGATCCACTACCGCGACTTACAGCCCCAGGAAACACTGGGGAGTAATTACTTTGAATGACTCTGCGGAGCTGGGGCTACACTGCGAACCCAAGACCTATGGATTTAGTATTAAGTAGGAATAAAGTGGTGCATTTACCTTGAGATTGCCTTTTGCACAGAGATGAACTGCAGAGCTAATTAAAGCTGAGGGTCAACAGAACGAGGGGGTTTATGAAGGCTTGGGACAAAATAAGGGTGGATATTGTGCTATGGCTTTGTGGCTCTGGACCCTACTTCTAGTGAGTTAGGCGAGGAAAGTCAATGAGTAGAGCCCCCCAAATCTGTGGATATCTGATTTATATCTACAGGTATCCACATTTACAGCTCATTTTGCAAATATGGATGCAGATGCAAATTTTCTATCTAGAACCCTGAAAATCTGTGGATATCCGCTTTATATCTGCAGGTATCTGCATCCATGGAGGTGGGTGCATATATCCATGGCTTATTTTTGCAGCTACAGATGCAGATAAAAATGTTGTATCCATGCAGGGCTCTACCAGTGAGGGAGCTGGTTAGGAGTGAAAGGTGAATGTTGAATAGTTTAGCTAAACAAAAGTGAATCAAAACTGAGAAATGATTTGCTACCGCTTCCAGAGTTCTTGTCCAGTAAACCAAAGCAACATCAGAAAGTATTCCGAATAAACTTAAGGCAACATCATTGGGGAAAAAGAAAGAGAAATAGATGGGGAAAATGCTATTCATAATTCACTACAGATAATTTTAGCCTAATTTGATCACAACTTTCTTCTGTAAATATCAGCTCTTCTTTAATAAGTCAGAATTTTCCACAGAGGCTGCAATTGCAACATAATCACCCAGTGTATCATAAAAGACTTTCACTGTTAATTGTTAGGAGGAACCAGAACTATTCTGTGTGTCAGGTATGGGATGGCAAAGAGAGATAATTATAATCAGATGTAATTAGTAATTATAACCAATCTCGCCCAGAAATTGTTTTTAGTTAAATATTCCCATAGTCCTTCTAATAGTCTTTTACTGCCATTGTCATGAGTGGGCTAGAATATGTACTGGGGCCAGGATGTGCCTCATTAAGAGGCTTGTGTGAACAGAGCTGCAGCTCAATTCTTTCAGTGTCACTCATGCAAGTCTGAGTTACTATCACAGCGTTTTCAGGTTTCACTTGCGCTCAAGGCCTGATCCAGACCCTGAAGATAATAGAAAGACTCCCCCGACTTCAGCAGGCGTTGCCCCATGTCTATACCACCCTGGCACAAGGGAGTCCCTCCCAACACAAGCAGAGCAAGAGCCATGGGGAGTTAGAGAAGGGAAGTCAAACCATGTCTCGGGGGTTGGGTGGAGGAGGGAATGATGGGGTTTGTGGGAGAAGCTCAAGAATCACTGAGCATCCTTTCTAGGGGACCTCCTGCTATGCATGAAATTCTCGGGGATGGCAGTGGGAGCTGAGGCCAGAATACGGTCTGAACCAGGGATGGGCAATCAGGAATGGTGGGGGGCTGCACAAATGGCCCTGTTTTACCTCGGTGGGCTGCAGTTCCAGCAGCAGCCCCATGGTCCCCCTCTCTGGCCCCCCTTACCTACATGCCTCTCACGCGCCAGGGCACCAGAACCCCGCACTTACCTGCTCCTCCCCTCTCCTTCCCAGCACTTTTGGAGCCCACAAATCACCTGATTCATGCTTCATCCCCACTCCTCCCTGTCTCTCCCAGAGCTGGAACGGCACGGACAGCTGATTTGTGGTGCTCCAGCTCTGGGAGGGAGAGGGCAGGGACGGAAGTTTCCCACCAATGGTCTGAAGAGTTAAGGCATCCAGATGTAGGAGTTCAGAAGGTTTTTAATCTTCACTGTTCATGCAAACCTGCATCTCAGTTGATCAGGGCAGGGCAGCTGGGCTATTGCTCTGCACAGGCTTTTTTTCGCACTGTCCTGAAACTAACCGGCAAGATATTGAGAAATGTAGGAGAGTTCAGACGAGAGCAAGAAAATATTATTGGAGGGCTACAGGAATTTGACCGGTGAGGACAGGCGAAAAAGAGATAGCCTGGCTAAGGGGAGGTTTGGGCGCAGGATAACAGCCAGCAGATATCTGACGGGTGGCAGCCCCACAGCATATGGATTGTTTAGTATGAAAGGGAGGGTCAGACTAGGTGAGGAATAGGGTGAAATTAAGAAAAGAGGAAAATTTAAGATGAGCATCTGGGAAAACTGTCTGACTTTGAGATAGATCAGAACAGGCAATCTGGGTCAGACCAAAGGTCCATCTAGCTCAGTATCCTGTCTGCCCACAGTGGCCAATACCAGATGCCCACGAGGGAGGGATCACAACAGGTAATCCTCACGTGATCCCTCCCCTGTCACCCACCTCCAGAGAAACAGAGGCTAGGGGTCATAGTGGACCACAAGCTAAATATGAGTCAACAGTGTGATACTGTTGCAAAAAAAGCAAACATGATTCTAGGATGAATTAACAGGTGTGTTCTGAGCAAGACACGAGAAGTCATTCTTCCGCTCTACTCTGCACTGATTAGGCCTCAGTTGGAGTATTGTGTCCAGTTCTGGGCACCACATTTCAAGAAAGAAGTGGAGAAACTGGAGATGGTCCAGAGAAGAGCAACAAGAATGATGAAAGGTCTAGAGAACATGACCTATGGGGAAGACTGAAAGAATTGGGCTTGTTTAGTTTGGAAAAGAGAAGATTGAGAGGGAACATGATAGCGGTTTTCAGGTATCTAAAAGGGTGTCACAAGGAGGAGGGAGAAAACTTGTTCTTCCTGGCCTCTAAGGATAGAACAAGAAGCAATGGGCTTAAACTGCAACAAGGGAGGTTTAGGTTGGACATTAGGAAAAAGTTCCTAACTGTCAGGGTGGTTAAATACTGGATTAAATTGCCCAGGGAGGTTGTGGAATCTCCATCTGTGGAGATATTTAAGAGTAGGCTAGATAAATGTCTATCAGGGATATTCTAGACAGTACTGGGTCCTGCCATGACTGGACTCAATGACCTCTCGAGGTCACGTCCAGTCCTAATATTCTATGATTCTATGACACCATTCCTACCCATCCTGGCTAATAGCCATTGATGGACTTAACCTCCATGAATCTATCTAGCTCTTTTCTGAATCCTGTTAAAGTTCTAGCCTTCACTGCATCCTCTGGCAAGAAGTCCCACAGGTTGACTGTGCGCTGAGTAAAGAAAAAGTTCCTTTTGTTTGTTTTAAGCCTGCTATCTATTAATTTCATTTGGTGACCCCCTAGTGCTTTTAAGACTGAGTCGTCGTTTCTCCAGGGAAATAGTGGAGTCCTGATCCCTCAGAATATTTAAAAAGGGACAGAAGACTAGGATATGGATGGGATGGAATAACCTGATTGTAGCCCATCCTCCAGCTGGTACATGATGACCTAAAAGCTCTCTTTCTTCTCTGATTTCTAGGTCCTAGCAATGGGGGCACCCTACTTTCAGCTGGTTACACCCACATTCTTCTTTCATCTCATCTTCCACAGTCTCTTGCTGCATTCACATTTCTTCCCTGCAGACAGTGCATGGTGTCACATGGATGTCACGGACACATCTGAGCTGGTGCAGGTCACGGGAAAGTCCCACACAGAGAGCATTTGGCTCAGGAGAGGGATGGAGAGGGTACAAGGCTGAGCAGAATGAATGAGCACATCAGGATCATTTCACCGACCACTGCAGCCACCTCTGGTGGGAAACAAAGCAGCTGCTCATCAGCACAGGGCAATACCCATCACCAGGGTAGGAACAGGAAGAGAAGAAGCTACATGAGGCATTTTTACTGGTGAAGGCAATTTGTTGTCCTGGACTTTGGCCAGGATGTGGGTTTAACACCAGGAGGCTGCGTCTAGACTGGCAAGTTTTTGCGCAAAAGCAGCTGCTTTTGCGCAAAAACTTGCCAGCTGTCTACACTGGCCGCTTGAATTCGCGCAAGAGCACTGACGATCTAATGTAAGATTGTCAGTGTTCTTGCACAAATACTATGATGCTCCCGCTCAGGTATAAGCCCTCTTGCGCAAATGCTTTTGCGCAAGAGGGCCAGTGTAGACAGATAAAAACTGTTCTGCGCAAAAAAGCCCCGATGGCGAAAATGGCGATCGGGGCTTTCTTGCGCAAAACCACGTCTAGATTGGCACAGACGCTTTTCTGCAAAAAGTGCTTTTGCGCAAAAGCATCCGTGCCAATCTAGACGCTCTTTTCCACAAATGCTTTTAACGGAAAAACTTTCCTGTTAAAAGCATTTGTGGAAAATCATGACAGTCTAGACGCAGCCGGACTGTTTTACTATCTGGTCTTTGGAGGCCACAAGGGGTCAGAACCTCAATTTTACTACTGATTTGAAAGACCGTGCCTCTAGCAGTATTCATGCCTGCTGCTGCCCACTCAGGAAGAGCGCCCTCTACTGACACAGCACCAGTGCTCCCTGTAGCACCCTGGAGGTACTAACCTCACCTTGAATGACAACAGTCTGCCTTGTGATGGGGACTAAGCAGCAATGTCTGATGGCACAGGAGCAGGATCATTTCAGTCCCGATCGCTTCGCTGGGAAGCCTGGTCTTGGATGATCTGCTGGGAAAAGCCCGCCTAAAGTGCACCCCACTTTGCTCTCATTGTGGCGTAAACATTTCCCGTGCCAGGGAGAGGTGCAGTTACAATGGTGATGAGCTCCAACATAAGGACATATCTGGACAGGCGAGTTCACACCGTACAACTTTTTGTCCCCCTCTGGTGGCGAGACGATGTATAGCGCCTGTAGCTGCCTCCCACCGACAGGGCCACAGTCTTTCCGCCGAAGCAAGAAAGACATGGCTTTTTTACTCAGAAGTCAAGGAGCCAGTTTTCACAGAGAAGCATGTGTCATTGGACTTGGATAGAGAAGTTTAACTGCACCGGGCGATCAGCAAGCTCAGGTCTGCATACAAACAAGCAAGCTGAGATGTCAAATTCATTCAGTTGTGGCCTAGGTTTAAATGCACTTTCTCAAGGTGAAACAATTCCCAGTACATTATCACTGCAGCTCCCCACTCTCCACTATCACTTAGACGGAGCCATCTTTAACACCCTCCAGTTCGAAGCCCCTCCAAGGTAAAGTGATTCAATTAAACCCCGGTTCATACAGAGTGCTAAAAACCAGGGGAGAAAAATAAAATCCTCTTGAGGATAATTTTCTTCTATGGATTTTTACGAGCAGCGGATGGAGAATCACTTTCTAGTTTTTGTGCTGTCTCTCCAGTCAATAAATAAGAGGGAAATAAAGGATTTTAGAGAAAATAGAATGCAGTCAAAAGGTAAATTGTGGTCTTAAAAGCCCCTAAGAGACTGTCGCTGACTTTGAAATGTTTCCTAGTTTCAGACTATTTCTTCCTGACTACATGGTTTCCGTTTCCCAATTTGCATCTCTGGAAGGCAATCTTTAAAAATGATTTCCCCCCGGTTGCATTTCATTGGCGGAGAAACTAAACAGGGTGTTGCATTTCAGTAATAACATCAACATTTCAACTACCTTTACCTTAATTATTTCTCTGTCTTTCCAATGGAACCAGTTAAACAAGATTTATTTTGGTGAGATGAAAAGACTCAGGTTTGTGTGTGCATGTTGGAGATAATCTGGGAAAGCTGATTTCCCTCTTGTTATGTGTCACCAGCATTAAAAAAAATATAAAAGGTTCAGGACATTTAAGTAATAATAATGTCAGCATTTCACCTGTCTCTTCCTTAATTAATTCTCTCTTACAGCTTTACCACCTGAACCTGTTTAGATAAGATTTCAGCAGGGATAAAAAGCAGTGGCCTCTATTTCTGAAAAGAGATAAGCAGCTTTTTCCAACATACCAGAAGAGAATATGGCACTTAAGCTATTCTCAGATCTACTCTGGGTTAGCCCAGAGCTTCTCAGCAGTGGGCCTGGGACTTTAGAACTTGTAAAGTTTTGAAAAATACTAATGAACAAGAAAACAAAACAATTACAAAAAATAAGCAGTAAAATTTGTGCCTAGAGCAATTAGACAAATGCTGTGCACAGTAGCGCTTGGCCCAAGTATTCTCATTTCACTGCCAACAAGTATTGCGAGGGGGAAATTGGGACTTTGCCTTATCTTTTCAAATGTATTCTAGAGCAGCACCAAGAGCCCCAACCGAGACCTGGGCTCCGTTATGCTCGGCAGTTGATTCCTTTTTGACTTAAGCTACATGGGTTATGAGAGAGATAAAGCGGGTGAAGTAATACCTGTTACTGGGCCAACTTCTGCAGGTGAGAGAGAAGTTGTCGAGCTGCACAGAGCTATTCTTCAGGTCCGGGAAAGGTCCTCCCAGCATCCCAGCCCAATGCTAGGCGGAACAGATTGTTTAGCGTTAAGTGAGCACATTTTCTATGGGGCCATTCTTTCCAATTAGCGATATTACCTCACCACTTGGTCTCTCTAACATGCTAGGAGTGAGACAGCTGCATACACTGATAACGCCACCCTCACCCGATTGCCATGTGCCCCTGTGAGAAGGTTCCTGTGATTGAATGAACAGGGTTTCTAAAAAGGTATGTCTACACTACAGCGTTATTTCGAAATATCTTATTTCGAAATAGTTAATTCGAAATAAGTTATTTCAAAATAACGCATCTACACACAAAATGCATTTTGAAATAGCGTTTTGCTATTTCAAAATCGCGTGTCCACACTGAGTGGACGTTCAATCACATTTAAGGCCGGCTGGAACCAGGTCCTGCAGGGCATCAGGTCAGGAGTTACTTTGTGTGGCTGCTGCCTGAGGCTATCTGAGGCCTGTGCTTAAAGGGACACCCCCCCCCCGCCCGGAGAGCTGGTTCTCAGCTTTCCCTGCTTGCTTGTCTACCTCGATGAGGGACAGCAAAGCATTTTGTCTCTGCGTGCTCTGATTGACCTCACTCGGGACACCACAACACTCTGCAACATGGAGCCAGAGCTGCCCCTGGGCACTCTGGTGCTTCTCGTGGATGTGTTGCTGCGAGCCTGGCTGCACTTTCTGCAGGCTGCTATCCGGAAGGTCCATCGGGGGACTGTCAGTATCCAGGAGGCCCTGCAGGAGAGCTTTCACCCTGAGGAGCACCAAGAGCCTCTCTGGTCTGCCCCACTGGGGGCTTGTGCCTCATTCCTCCCTCATGTCCTTCCACTTACCGCTCCCTAACCCCCCTTCCCAATGTAAAATAAAATACACGTATTTTCATGAACACAAACTCTCTTTATTTAACAAAACTTGGGGGAGGAGGGGAATGAAACTCTGGTGAGACTGGGGAAAGGAAGCGGAAGAGGGAAGAAGAGAGGGTGGGAGAGGGGAGGGGGAAACCTGGGAGGAGGGAGCTGGAAGGGGGAAGCAAGGGGAAGAAGGGGAAGGGGAAGCTCAGGGCTCAGGGTTGGGGGTCTCGCCGGACCACCTTGATTTTCATGCAAACCTGCTCCTGGGTTCGCATGTGGCCTTTGGTGGCCAGGCTGGCAGCTATCCTGCCATAGACGGCTGCATTCCTCTGTCTAGTGCAGAGATCATGGATGTTGGGGGCATCCCCCCCAAACCTGAATAAGATCCATGATCTCCACCCTGGACCAGGAAAGCGCCCGCCTTCTCTGGGCCTTGGCAGGCTCCTGGGAGCTGGTAGACTGCTTCTGGGCAGTGGTGGAGGGCTGGCTGCCAGTGGCTTGCTGGCTCATGTTTTGGGGCCACTGGGTCAGGGGCAGTGACTGCTGGCTCTGGGCTGACAGGCTTGGAGCTGGCACAGGCACTGTGGCCAGAGTCAACCCCTTCAAGGGCTCCGGGGAGAGGGGAGGGAGAGGAGTGTTCTTGGTTGAGGCTGGAGTGGCCACCAGGACACTCTGGGAAGGCTGGAGGCCCCCTATTTCGAAATAAGTGTCTACATAGCACTTATTTCGAAATAGCTATTTTGAATTTGGTGTTATTCCTCATGGAATGAGGTTTACCAAAATCAAAATAAGTGCTCCGCTATTTCGATTTAATTTCAAAATAGCGGTTTGGCTGTGTAGACGCTAGTAAAGTTATTTGGAAATAACTTTGCTGTGTAGACATACCCAAAGTGACGCAACTGGTATGTGCAGAAAATGCCCACGCACCTTCCTGAATTGCTGGTAGAGGGCCCTGAGAATGGGAGTCTCAAAAGCCAGCATGGGGAGATGGGCACCTCCCAATGAGTCAGAAGGAACTGCCGAGGACAGGGGTGTGTCCTAAGCCCCTGGTGCCCCCTTCACAGATTAGACACCCACCCCACTCAGGAATCAGAGCCGTGAACCTTCTCCTGGACTTAGGTGCCCAAACTGAGGCAGCAGTTTCCCAAGACAAAGCAAGCAGTGGTTCCCAATGGTTGAAAGACTCACTCAAGATGCAGCATGCATATGAGTTAGGTCTCCTGCCTCCCAGGGGAGTTCCCTAATTGCTGGTTACGCTGGAGGCAGCTCCAGATACCCTGGGGTTCTCCTCTTGGTGCTGTTCCACTGAATAGGAATAATTAATGGCAAGAGCGGGTCTCTGTCTCCCAGGTGAGTCTTGTGACCACTAGGTGATGGAGCGCCTTTCTGCCCCCTGGCTATCGAATTATTTGCATGCAGTGGAACAGCTTCCACTGGAGGGATTCAGAGAGCTCTGAGCCAGAATACTCCAAAGGAAAGTGTCCCGGCTAGGAGGTGGGAGACCCACACTCTACTGTCTTCACTATATAAACCAAAGTGAATATTTGCACCTGTTTTTTTCCACAGCTTGCCTCAGTGCACTAGCCATGGGGCTGGAGGTCACACGGGGGCAGGGTGTTCTTTTCCTTAGAGGCTAGTTGAGGTCTGTTCAGAGCACAGACAACTAGGTCAGGCCCCAAAGGCAAGGCAGGGAGGGGAATGGCTAGCACGTGAATCCCTCCAGGGCTCAGGCAGGAGTCCAATGCTGAGCTGCTGTCCAGGACTGAGGCAGGTGAGTGCATGCCCAGGTGTGAAAATGTAGGTACCCTGGGGACTTTATCAAGGGAAGTATTAAAATAGGCATGGAGGGAGGTCAGCCACCCAGAAGGTTAGGTGGCAGCAAGCAAGGCATTGTGAATGCCAGCGGAACCTAAATATGGCACTTAACCCCCTGAAGTAGCAATTAGGCACCTCAATCCCCCTTGAAACTCCCACTGACTTGGCCTTAATTTCTTTCCCTGTGTGGAGGCAATGAAACCCACCTGTTGCAGTTTGCAGACATGCTCAGCAGCACCACACGGTGCCCCTGGGTCTGACGCCTGACCACAGACCCTTTCACCAACATGGGGGCTGGGTGTTCAATTCCAGTCCAGCCTTCATGGCCGTTGGCTGGAGGGGGAGGATGTTTGTATTTTGAGGCAAGTTTTATGGCATGTTAGAAAGAAAGGGGCCATTTGTACCATCGATCACCAGGTGCAGATGTGGACAGGGGCCAGGAGCACCTTGATCCGGTTGCTGCAACAGCGCTTGTGGAGTTCTCAGCTGCCCACGCTCAGCACACATGCCTGCATATGGGAAGCCCGCTTTGTGTACAAACATTTGCAAACACCTATCTCGACTTGCGAATGCACAACAGGTTTTCGGAAGCCGGCTGTGGTGGGGGGGCTGACTTCCTTATTTGTTCCTTTTTTGCTTCTAAGAATTTCCCATTAACACCATGAATCGATTCAGCCAGAATAATGCACCAAGCCCAAAATGGATGAGGGCAAAACAGAGGGTCAATCCCCCGGATAATGAGACTTAATGTGATGGAAAATGGATCTGTTTAGTCTGGGGACGCTGGTACGAGGGGGACAGAAGAGAGACAGAGCTGCTATGGGATTGGCTGGTGCCTTGCAATCCTGCCCGGTACAATGCAGCATTGTCCATGTAAATATTTCAAAAACAAATTAGAAAGCTCTTTGGATTAGAAGCTAGGATGTCTGTCTCTCTCTCTTTCTCAATGCACGTGTTGCACAGTATGACATGATTTCCTCCGTCAGTAGCTCAGGCATTCTGCAAGGGTATGAACCATGTCGGTACTTAAACACCTAAATCCTGGTTTTGGGCATCACTCCGATCCACAAAACTCCCTCTTGGCTCCTGACGAACCCTGTAGGCCCTGAGCTCGCTCAGTGCTAAGTGTTTGCAGTAACAATCCCCTAGGTGCTGATGTTTCTGCCTCTGGGTATGCTCACGGCTGCCTCTCTCTAGGCACCGGGATGCCCATCTCCCAGGGTGAGTCACAAGCCAGGCCAGACAGGCACTCAGCTACCTAAGTCACGTGTGGGGACCAACCTGGCAGGCGTGCTCAGAGGCTTCCTTCTGGATCGGTCCCTCAGGCAAGCCTCACTCATAACCGATACCCGCTTAGGCGCCTGCCCAGGCTCCGTGAGACCCAAGAGTGACAGTCAGCTGATGGACCCTAGCGTAGTGCACCAGTAAGAGTCTAGCCAGCTGGGGACAGGGTTCGGGTGCTCAGGCTGCTGGGCAGTGCAGTCCCTGCAGCCCCGTCCAGTCCCAAGGATCTGGTGGCTGGGCAGTGTTGTCCCCGCCACCCTGGGGATCTGGCAACTGGGCAGCGTGGTGGCCGCACTCCCAGCCTCCAGCTCTCCCCCCACCCCTCAAACTCTTGCCCTGAGCTCTCCCCTTCCCCTGCCCTTGTTTTTCACTTTTTCAGGAAGGCAGGAATCCCTGACCTGATGGATGTGAGGATTCGTCTGGCACATGTCTGTAATGGGGCGAGGGGTACATGAGCCTGTGTGCAGGAAAATGAGGCTGTGTGTGTCAGGGGAGTTACGAGTGTTTGTGTAAAGGGGAATCAGTGTGTATGTTGGTTCATGTGTCCAAGACATGAATGCTCGGATTCCTCTAAGGTCCTCCTGTCTGTGAGGAGATTTTGGGGGCAAACCTCTGCTGAGAGCGCGGAAAGGGAGAACCGAAGGTGCGGTGCACCTTCTCAGAGAACGCTTCTCCCCGAAATGGTACTGAACTACATCTGTGCGCTTCTCCCCGAAATGGTACTGAACTACATCTGTGCCCTTCCACCCAGGCCTGTCAGCATTACAGCCTAAGGCAGGCCTGCACAACTCGAAAGCAGCGAGGGCCATATTACTCCAAAGAAAACAGCTGCGGGCCGCAAGCAGGGTTGCCAGATGCTCTCCAAAAAATACTGAACACGCTGGCTAAAAATGTGTCAAGCAAAAAAAAAAAAAACCACGCGTGTCGGGCATATAAAAAAAACCCCACTGCCTGGCTTCAGCATGCAACCACAGATTTTGTTGAAAGCTCAAGATTTTGCTGAATAAATTCACACACAAGGGAAAGCCTCACAGTCACACATGAAGAGAAGAAATATCTCACGGCGCAAAATTTGTTCCCTCTGATACAGGTTATAATATTGACGGGGCGTAGATTTTACCAGCTGGCAAGCTGTGACGGGGCGGGGCGCCCCACACTCCAACAGCGCCGACCCCCATGCTGCACGGAGAGCGCGGTGTTCTGATAGCGGTCTGCGCTGCGCAAGCGGCTGCCCAACCGAGCGGCGTGCAGGGAGGCCGAGTCCTGGGACGGGAGCCGGAAGCGGGGGAGAGGCCGCACGCGGGCGTAGGGTGGGGCGAGAGCGTGCGTGCGTCCGTGACGTCAGGGGGAGAGGCGCCGGCACAAGAGAGCGCTGCATTCAAAAGGGGAGTAGAGGAGAGCGGAAGGGAGGAGGGAGAAAATATTATTTCTGAAAGTCGTCGTGGGCCGCACAGTGAGCCCCTTCAGGCCGCAGGCAGCCCATGGGCCGTATGTTGTGCAGGCCTGGCCTAAGGGGAGTTAATAAAAGAAGCGCAGCTGTGACAGCTAGAACGATGCTGGACTCAACCCCTTTGCCTCCTCAGTCAGAGGCATCCTGATGCTCCTCCAGCTCTCTCTTTCCAGGCCTCTCCCCCTTCCTCCCCGCCTCAGAACGAGTCTGGTTATATTGGGGCTGCATGTGTAAGTACAGCCTCCTGCAAACTAATCATCTAAAGTGGCTCTTTGAATAACAGTTCTCAGTGACCGTAGTTTCCTGTAATTTCCGAAAGGAAACAAATCCATGCAGACTGCAATTTTGTGTCTATGAATTTTGAATGAAGATCGCTAAGTGCCTTTTGTGAGGACTCAATTTCCTTCTTTCTTCCTTCATCGCCTCTCTTCTCCAGCCTAGCAGATCCCGGCGGGGAAAAAAGACCCCCAGCCTATTCAGGGCCCAGCAGGAAACATCATTCCCTCGGGCCAGTAGGACACTGGATTGAGAATAGGGAGTGGGGCCTTGTGCGAGACCACAGCATTTTTATCTCATGGGCCCTTCAGTGCAGGTGGAGGGGCCCTCCAGGAACTGCACAAGAGTGAGGCACTTTAGGTGTCCTCAAAACCTGGTGAGTGGGAAAGGCTTTGCGGCAGATGTGGGTAGAGGGAAGTGGACACGTTTTTAACCTACTGTAGGGAATTATCCTGCATTGGTAGGGGATGGAGGGTGCTTTATCCATGCAGGGTGCTGGGGCTGCCTTCCTCATATGTACCACAAACATCTGTGCTCGTTCCCAATTCACTCAGGCTGCAGCTCGGTCTGGAGCCTCTACAGAGTCCATATAACGGGACCCATTTCCCACTCTCTCGGTGGGTGCCCCTTCATGCCCTCTGCCTACTGAGTCACTGGCTCTTGCTATCCTGCACTTCATCCACTCTCCAACAGTCTGAGGTAAACAGGATGAAGTTTAATAAGGATAAATGCACAGGAAGGAACAATCAGTTCACACATACAGAATGGGAAGCGACTGACTAGGAAGGAGTCCTGCTGAGAGGGATTTAGGGGTCATAGTGGACCACAAGCTAAATAGGAGTCAACAGTGTGACACAGTTGCAAAAAAGCAAACATGAGTCTGGGAGGCATTAATAGGAGTGGTGTGAGCAAGACACAAGAAGTCATTCTTCTGCTTTACTCTGAGCTGATTGGGCTTCAGCTGGAGTATTGTGTCCTGTTCTGGGCACCACATTTCAAGAAAGACGTGGAGAAATTGGAGAAAGTCCAGAGAAGAGCAACAAAAATGATTAAAGGTCTAGAAAACATGAGCTATGAGGCAAGGCTGAAAGAATTGGGCTTGTTTAGTTTGGAAAAGGGAAGGCTGAGTGGGGACATAATAGCGGTTTTCAGGTATCTAAAATGGTATCTAAAAGAGTGTCACAAGGAGGAGAGGAGAAAATTGTTCTCCTTGGCCTCTGAGGATAGGACAAGAAATAATGGGCTTAAATTGCAGCAAGGGAGGTTGAGGTTGGACATTAGGAAAAACTTTCTAACTGTCAGGGTGGTTAAGCACTGGAATAAGCTGCTTAGGGAAGTTGTGGAAGCTCCATCACTGGAGATATATAAAAGCAGCATAGACAGACATCTATCAGGGATGATCTAGATGGCGCTTGGTCCTGCTGTGCGGGCACGGGACTGGACTTGATGACCTCTTGAGGTCCCTTCTAGTTCTAGTGTTCTATGATTCTATGATTTCAGCTCCATTCAAATCTCCCTGGGACCTTGTCTCCCCTTCATGGTTCCCTCCCCATTAATGATCAAGGATTTAATTTGCACCCCATGCCACTATTTATGGCAGGAATTTGGTAAAGCCACTGGGAACAAGGTTGATATGAAAGTGCCTTCTGCAAAGTGACGTTTCAGTTGTGCTGAGTGATTTGTCAGTGGGGAACACCAAGGCTACATCTACACTGGCAGCTTCTTGCACAAGAACTGTTTTGCGGAAGAGTTCTTGCGCAAAAAGTCTTCCACAAGAGCGCGTCTACACTGGCATGTGCTTTTGCGCAAGAGCATCCATGGCAGTGTGGACGCTCTCTTGTGCAAGAAAGCTCTGATGGCCATTTTAACCATAGGGGCTTCTTGCGCAAGAAATTCATGTTGCCTGTCTACACTGCCCTCTTGTGGAAGAGCTCTTGCACAAGAGGGTTTATTCCTCGTGGGGAGAGGAATAACACTTCCAGAAGAAGCCCTGTTTTACAACGCTATACTGTAAATTTACTTACGCAAGAATGTGCGTGAAGTGTAGACAGCAGGCAAGTTTTTGCACAAGAACAGCTGTTCTTGTGCAAGAAGCTGCCAGTGTAGACATAGCCCAAGGGTTTAATGACCATAGTGAGGTTCAGGCAAGTTAGGGCAAGTCTGATAGATTCCTTTCCCACTTGAGATCCTCCACAGCCATATATCACAGTCCTTCCAGCAGAGTTGTCTACAGCGCAGCAGCCTACACTGTGAGAATCATCTGCTCTAAGCCAGGATCAATGCCCAGCTGGGCTCTCCACTGTATTGGAACCTGATGCCTTAATTTCCCTGTGCTCTGCTTTGTGGCTCTTGATACTGGCGCCGGCTTTGCAGTGCAGCATTCTGTCATCTCAGCGCCCCAAACATGCACCAAGAGAAACCTCCAGGAGATGCCAACAGGGGCTGTGAAGGTGGGATTAGTGGGCCTAGTAAGGAGAAATTGCTTGTGGGATCAACCCGTCCCACTGGGATGCCTGAGGAAATTGGAGCAGGATAAGAAAATGCCATATGAGCACGGCCTACATCTGATCAGACCGGGTGCTGCCTTTGGCAGTGTTCAGTACTCAGCATGCCACAGAAAGGTGAGGAAACTAACCTGACCCACAATGAATCTGTGCGTTGCTGAGCAGGGAGAGGGAAGGAATCAAGTTTCTGACTCTCTGGCTAACTAGCAAGCCCTGGAGAGCTCCTTCCTGGGCTGTCCCCAAGGAGGCATTTGGGCTCTGACCCCTCATGCCTTCTAGGGACCTCACCATTGACCCTTCAGTTGGTTTTCATGCAGTCAGCCTAGGCTGTAGTGCTCTCTTCTGCTATCCAGCTCTTTCCCTCCCTACTCCGAAAGGACACGAGCTAAAGGATTTCCAGCCACCAATGATGTTTTTCAGTAACTACATCCCCTTCTGTTGAATACCTTCTTCCTTTCATTTCCCTCCCCTGCCCCACACTGCGTGTGTAGTTTTACCACTGTGCAGTTATCTTTATGACATTGTTGTTTTTAAAGTGTTTTTACCATCCGATTTTATGACAAAATGACTTGTGCAGCCCCTCCCTCCCCCCAGTGCCCCAGCGCGGAGGAGAAAAGGGTACTTTATACATGCAATTATGATGTACTCTTGAACATCTTGCTGTCTGGCTCGAGAGGTAGCTGCTATTCCGCGATGGTTGCTACACAGAGTATTTTTATCTCTTGCTATACAAAGCACTTTGTGATCCTGGTGGATAAAAGGCGCTATGTAAATTTAAATCATTATCATTATCATTAAATACCTTCTGCCTCTTTAAAATATACCAGTTGGAATAAAATGCAAGTGGGGCAGCTGGTATCTGGTGTCTAGTCGCTAAACCAAATTAAGGAGGTGGGAGTTATTCTTTTCTCTTTTTTTAAGCAAATAAATGTGGTATCATAAACTACTTTATTTTCCCTCTGCAATTTTTTCTGCTGCTGTGAATTTGAACGCTATTCTTTGCCCACCATTGGAAGTCCAGACAGAGCTCCCTGAAGGCAAACTGAGCTGGTAGGTGCAAGAAACATGCCAGAGTACCAGGGCATCTGAATGCCTCACAACAACCCTGTGAGGGGGAAGTACTGTTATCCCCACAGAAGCTAAGTGACTTGGCCAAGGTCACCCGAGAAGACTGTGGAAGAGCAGGGAACAAAACCCAGCTCTACCAAGCTGCGAACTGCGGTGAGTCAAGGGGAGGGATGCTGAAAATAGGCAGAATACATGGCCATGACTCCTGGCTTTCTCTTTCCCAATAAACCCTGGCTTGCTTGGAAAGTCTGATTTTCTGTTTTATCCACCAGTCAGGCGACTGTTGCCAGCGCAGACTTTGTTGCCAGCAGTTCTTGCCCCTGGCACTTTGTCTCAGCGAGCGGGGAGGCATTTCTACCATTGTGACCCAAGCGCCAGGCTCCAACATGCCCTGCGTGAGGCTTTTGCTTGGGCACCGCTTCTGTTTCCAGGGTATGGCTCAATAGGAGCCGTAGAAATAGCGACAGGCCCTGCGTGGAGGATGTGTGAACAGAACTAGACTCCTGGACGCAGGGCCGGATTAAGGCATGGGCTAGCCAGGCAGCTGCGCACCCATTAACCCCTGCAGCACCGGCCAGCAGCGCCCTTCCCCCTGTGGTTGCGGGGCCCTGCATGGCCAGGCTCAGCCCGCCCCGGGTGGCCCCAGACTGCGTGCCAGCAGTGGTAGCTGGGCTGGGCCGGGCCGGGCACTGGCGTCCTGCCGCCACCAGCTCCACGCGCCCTCCCCATGCTCTGGGTGAGGGCGGGGCCACGCATGCGCCCTCCCCCAACCCAGGGTGCAATTAAACTGCCTGACTGGGGTGCTGGAATGGCTCAGTCCAGCCCTGCCTGGACGGCTGCTCCTTGCCAGCTGCCATCCAGAACATGGTCACACACGCAGCAGAAGGGCACGCAGGCAAAAGCTGGAGAGAGGCTGAGTCAGGGGAATGGCACCTTTCACCCGAGTCACTCCATCAAATGCAGGGGATGGGCTGGTACCTACTCGACGGCTCTGTTAGCCTCCGATGCTGGAGCAGTAGCTTGTGTGACATGAGTTAGATCTGTGGCAGGAGTCTTAGTCCAATGCCTACTAAACAGGCGTCTGCATCACAAAGCAACACAGGCCAATGAAATCAATTGGCTTCGCCTGGTGGAGGGAGGTTATGGAACAGGTCTTAGGCAAGTGGATTCAATTCCCCCCCCCCGCCCCCCCACATTTCCATGGGATGCCTGGCCAGAGGGAAAGGGCTCAGGCAGGATTATCACCACAGTCCCTTCTGATCTTCCAGCATCGGAGTGTGTGATTCTCTCCACAGCATGGGCGAGCCCAGAAGCACAGCCAGGCCCCGGCCTGAAAGCATGGAGGCTGATAAGGGCCAATGGCAGAGCAGCACACAGAGGCTTGTCAGTGGCACGGGGTTCTCTTGCCCTTACAACTCCAGGGCAGCACGGGGCCCAGGCCGGCACCACACATACAATGGTCACAATGGGCCGGTGCATAGAGGCACCTGCTCGACCATCTCTCAGTCATTGCTGGGGAGATGCTGAGCGGAACAGCAGCCAGAGCTGTGGCCTCTGGGACTCAGGACCTCTGGGTTCTATGCCTGGCCTGTGGTAAGTCACTCCGTTCCCCTTCACCCTCCCTTAGTGCCTTTTATTATGGGTCTGTTCAACGGGGCCCCCCATCCCAGCTGAGATCTCTAGGGACTTCTTAATAGCAACACAACTGCGGCTAAGTGGCATGGGGATGGGGGGTTTGGAAATCCCCACTCATCGCACTCCTTAGTCCGCCGCTGTGGGCAGATGAATCAAGGTCTCACCTTGCTGCATGTCCCAACTGCCCACTTCAGAATCACTCTCCTGTGCCTACTAAACTGGTAATTAAGCCTGATCCCTTCCATGCTGCTCCAGACACAGCCCCACCTGTCTGCTCGCCCATGCGATGCCAGCTCATGCTTCTGATCCCAGGGAACAACCACACTGCCTGACCCTGGGACCTGGATTGCCAGCAAGCTGCAGACAAATGTGATGCCTCAACCTCACAGCTCCGGCTGCGGGGGGTGGGCAGCCCCTGGTACGTGGCCCAGGAGAATCAGCAGTTCAAAAATGTCTAAGTAACCCTATTCTCTTTCCTTTCACTCAGCTGAGGGGGGCGGGGGGTGGAAATCTGAAAGCTCTGGCAGAAGGTGGTATGCCCCACCTGACAGTAATGGAACCTGTCCCTTTAATCTGAATTGCTGTTAAAGGGCATGTCTACACTCGGAAATTATTTCAAAAGAACTACATTTGAAATAATAACTCCCGAAATAACTATTTTGAAATTAGCGTTGTTCCCCGAGGAAAGTAGGAGTACAGATTTCGAAATAATAGGCTTGGTAGTATGGACGCTCCATTTGTTATTTCAGAATAAGGGGGGAGTGTATTTCGAAATAACTCCCTAGTCTAGACCTGGGCAAAATGAGCAGCATAGCCTGCCTTGGCCTGCTACACCGCAGAAACATTTAGTTAAACAGAACAACCCTTTTCCTTTCTCCCCCCTCCCTCCCAGACTCTGGTAAGTTGCAGCCTCCTGTTGCCCAGGGGAGGTCTTCCATTTAGCTGCGTTTGCCTTTCTCATTTCATGCTGTAATGGAGATTCATCGCAGCTTTTAAATTCATAATTTGCCATGAATCACTTGGCTCTTTCTCTCTCTGCAGAGGTCAGAGTTGAGTGTGTTGAGAAAGTCTGATTTTCTAAACAGAACATTCCGGCTTTCCAAGTTCAAAACGACTTTTCATTTTGAAATTCAAACTAATTACACTGGTTGGGTTTTTTTTTTAATTTAAGTAGAGGATAAAGGTCTATTGCAGGAGTGGGTGGGGGAGGTTCTGTCACCATGTGTAGGTCAGACTGCATGGTCTGATCTGGCCTTAAAGGCTATGCACTGGAAATCAAAATGAAACAGCTCCAAATCATTGAAACGGAACACCTGGGATTTTCAGTTTGCAAATATTTTTGAGATTTCAGGTTTTCCTCCCAAGTCAAAATGAGGAAATTATTTCAAGCTCTCACAAATGTTCCCAGGATGGGCCAAACACTTCCTGCCCAGCTCTGCCCCCTTCACCTGTTCTAGACTGGAAGGGCAAGTTAGAATATAAACCTGCTTAATGGGAGGCGGCTTGTGCCACTGGAGACAACACTGGCTTGGGAGACCGTGACTCTGTTCCTTGCCCTGCTGATGACCATTTCCCGCCAGGCCCACCGAAGGGTGTAGGGAGGGGGCAGCTGCCCCAGGGCCTGGTGGTTCAAAGGAGTCTGGGGCTGCCGGTTGCCACTGTAGAACCTGGGCCCTTTAAATCACCACTGGAGTGCCATGCACTCCATGCAGCTCTCAGGGCTGGAGGGAGGGCCTGCCACACTCCAGGCAGTATGGAGATCTGGCTGCTCCCAGCCGCACCCTTTCTACTTGCTGCCTGCCCCTTCCACCTTGCCCAGGGGCCTATGCAAATTGTTGGCTTGCCTACTTCCCTCTTTGTTTCCTCTTCATCCTTGGTTTGACTTGCCTCTGTAGATTGTAAAGTGTTCAGGGCTGGGGCGCTGGCTTATTATGTGTATAGACAGCACCTAACACAAAGGGGTCTTAATTTCACTTGGGCTTCCTATGTAGGGTGGCCAGCTTTGTAATATTTAAAAACTGGACACTCCAGCAGTCGTATCAGAACCTCCCTAGCCCTGTCTCTCATCCTCAAGGCCCTGCCCCTGCCCTTCCTCTTCCCCTCAAAGCCCCACCTGCATTCGCTCCTCTTTCTCCCTCTGCTACTTTTCCCCTCTGCTGAGGATGGAGCCAGAACTGGGAGCTGCAGCTACCCAACGGGAGGCGGTCCTGGCTGAATAGGGGCTGACACATGTACTGAATAGGGGCTGATCCGGTACCTCCCTGCCTGCAGTACCCGGACTTTGGGTGTTCTGGTTGACAACTGGCCACCCTCCCTCTAGGTTACCTTCACACTGCCCACGGCAGCGAGCCTCCCAACCTGAGGCAATAGACTTGGGTGTGTGGGGCTCGCGCTAACACTCCGAAAATAGCTGTGCAGACGCAGTGAGGAGCAGGCTTCAGCGCCTGAGCTCCAGCCCAAGCTGCAAGTCCAAACCGCTACCCAGCTCTTTTCAGTCTATCGACCTAGGCTGGGAGGCTTTCTGCCAGAGGTTGTGTAGATGGATTTCTGGGTGCAACTGCAATAGAAATCATTATTAATAACGAGGGTCAGGCCTGTACTAGAAATGATTAGCCAATACAGCTATACCAGCAAACTGTCCTAGCTTAGCTGCATCTTGCTTGGGCAAAAGAGTACATTTGCTGGTATAGTTTATATTGGTTTCCAGAGTGAAATAATTCATAGCAGTGTAACTGCATCTCCAGTAACTTTTTTGCATTATAAAGGGGTGCAAAAAATCATATTCCTAAGTGATATGAATATAGAGGTGGAAGTTTCTAATGCCGACCTGGCTTTAGGCATGGGAAAGCAAGTTTTAATATCTGCATGTGCACGCACACATACATCCAGAGTGAATCTGATTCTCTGGTGCCTTGCACTTTGAGTTGCCATTTACATCGATGCAAGATGTTCCCAGATGAGAACGGTCATTATTTCACATGCACGCCGCACGGGCTTTGCACAGAGGGCAGGGCGGTAGGGAGTTTGGAGCAGTAGATCTTGTCCCTTCAGGCCTGCCATCCATAAGCTCTTGAGATGTGTGCTTTGTATGATGCAAACTTGAGTGACTGGTTTGACACGGACACTGGCCTCCAACAAGGAAGCATTCTCTCGCCTCTCCTGCTTGGCATTGCCATTGACTTCATTTTCAGAAAAAGCCCAGGGGATACAATGCAGGCAGTGCATGGCTCAGCAGCAACACACCAGAAGGTCTGGTGTTTGCTGACACCAGAGCTTTTCTAAGTGACAGCTGAACTAGGGATGTAAGCGACTAATCGACTATCCGATAAGCAAAAGCTTATTGGATAGTAGACACACAAGTTGACTAGTTGCTCCCCCCCTTGCTGCCTCTATCACAAAGAGGCAGCAAGCGGGGGAAAAGAGGGGTGCTGGAGGGAGCTGGCGTAAAAGCCCCCCCCCCCCGCTCCAGCTCCTCGGGAGGGGGCAGGGGCACAGCGGCAGCCACCTTCGAAACGTACAAGACTCCCTGCTGGGGTTCTTCTACATTTCAGAGTTGGAAAGCCCAGGGCCAGCGGGGAGTCCTGCTGACCTTGGGCTCCACCTGGGTGTTTCCGCTTTGAAATGCACAAAAGCCCCCGGTGGGGCTCTTGTACATTTCAAAGGCGGAACGCAGAAGTTCTTATGGACTTAGTTAATTAATCGAAATTGAACATCCCTAAGCTGAACCATCGTGCAAAGACTGGAAGACTGTCCAGCACCATAAAGAAGGCAGGCATGAAAAAACAAACACACTGAGAATGCCAGCAACTCCCAACCCAAGCATTATGTTAGAAAGCAAAGGGGATGCAATTCACATAACTCTAGCAGCAATGTGCACACCCAGGGAGATAGCCAGGCAGAAATAATGCCCCAGCCTGGCATGCCAGCAACTGCATTCACCAGCTTAAACAAGCTTTGGTTGCTGAAACAATGCAAAGACCACTCTAGGAATCTCCACTGCAAATATTATTTCCACCTTCACTTATGGCTGCGAAAGCCGGACTCCCTCCCCCACATGCAGAGAAACAGCAGAATGCCTTCAATAGCAAGTGCTGTGACGAAATCCAGAAAAGATGATGGAAGGATCTGGCACGTGTGTTCAGAAAGAAGTCAGGCCGGCGTAGGCTGGCAGGCGTGCCATGTGGCAGCTGGAGAAAGACACAAAGGGAGAGATGGAAAGAGCATTGCTCGGGGAAGGGAAAGGACTTACTGACACAGAGGATGCACACGGAGTGGCCCATGATACACAGAAGTGGTGATGTTGAACGGCAAGAGGAGGATTTGGCCTGGAGGCTGCATGCGGCCCATTGGGGGTCTATGTGTGGCCCACGAGACATTTTGTTTACCATTGCCCATGCGCGGGGTTGCCAGATTCTCCTGGTTTTTGACCGCATCGTTTTTTTCCTACTGGTATTACAAAAGCAATGTGCACGTAAAGCCAGGGCACATGCAGTGAGTCAACATTGACTGGGAGAGCCGTGTGCTCCCTCTGCAGCCAAAGTGCTGCTACGGTTCAATCAGCCCAGCCTGCAAATTCTACGTACACAGGCGCAGTGAGCAAAACTACCCAATCCCGGGAGACCGTCTTGCTTACGACAATCTTGTGGCCACTGAGATGAAGGAGGACCACTCATGCGGCCCACTCTCTAACTGACTCCAGAGAGTTACTCCAAGCATCATCAAGGGGACAGTGGCAATGACTATCTATAACTTCTATAACAGGAGTGGGCAATAATTTCTGACAGGGAGCCACTCCAAGGTTTTGGAAAGTGGTCGAGGGCTGCATTCTTCCATGATATTAATGGAGGAGGTGTGGGGTCTGGGATGGAGGTTGGGTGCAGAAGGAAGCTTGGGGTTAAGGGATTGGGGTACAGGAGGGAGAATGGAGTCTAGGAGGGAGTTTGGGTGAAGGAGGTGGTTGTGACCTAGTGCAGGGGTTTGGGATGTGACCTAGTGTAGGAAGGGATTGTGATCTGGGGCAGGAGATTGGGGGGCCAGATCTGGGAGGGGTTATAAAAGGAGAGAGGGTTTGGGTATGTCGAGTGGGGGTGGGGGGGCAGAGAGTTGGGGCAGGAAAGCACTGGGCTGCCAGAAGCAGGCTGTGGCCAAGAGACTTACTGACCAGCTTCCAAACTAGCCTGCCTGCCTGCAGAGCTCAAAATGTTTCCCAGCCAGCTTGCCTGCCTGCCTGGCCACCTGCTTCATGAATGACTGAGCTCAGGAGACGGGGCCTGATTCTTCTTAGCTGCCCGTTATTCCAACAAGCAGCTCACATTGGCTGGGGTCTGCCAGAAACTGGCCAATGGGAATGTGCTTGGGGGCGGGGTGGCTCCTAAAATGTCTCCCCTCCCTTCCAGTTTTAAAACAGAAAGGGAGCCCTGCAGCCGCATTTCTGCCTGGTGTGCGGGGCTGCGGGGCAAGCCAAGGAGCCTGCCTGGGGCTCCCTGCTGCCTCCACGGGCCGGATCCAGAGGCTTGGTGGGCCGGATGCAGCCCGCAGGCCATATTTTGCCCAGACCTGCTATAGAATACTGCAGTAGATTTTTAAAAGGGTTACAATAGCAAGGGGGCCCAGGGCTGACGTGCATTGGCAGAGCTGTGGCTGAAGGAGTGGCCAGTGGGACTGGATTAGCAGGCAATGACTAAGGTGCACTGGTGGAGTTGTGTGTGTCCATGGCAGTGGTTCCCAAACCTTTCCGTGGGCCACCGGTTCCTAGTGGAAACTCACCGTTAATTTCATAATTACGCCCCTGCCATTTTGCTAGTGCTGCAGCTGGGGAGAATGTTTAATTTACATTATTAAACAGATTAAGCGTTTTAACTTTCTCATGTTAGTTTATCAAACTTCATTTAAAATAAAGTAAAATATTAATGTATGTCCAACACAAAAGGTTTCAATGTTTTCTTTATTGATAGCAGGAGTGGAGGGCCACTGACCCACAGAAAAATCAGCTGGGGACCACACATGTGAGAAGCAAAAAAAACTCCTCCCCAAACCCCCAGCCCTCACTGATGTGGCCCCCAACTGAGACACCTCACTCCTTTGGCAGTCCAGCCCCCTGGGACGAGGGGAAGGGACAGGGAGGACTGAAGTTCAGGTCTTCCCATAGGCCTGATTTACTCTTCTGGGATTCTGGGGTTAGTGATTTTGTGGACCGCCCCTCTAGGTTCTGGGGTGGGGACAAAAATGAGGGCTTCAGTGTGTGGGGCAGGGCTGCCAGTGAGTGGGATAGGAATGGGGGTGCAGGAGGGGATGAGAGTGTGAGGTCTGGGTGGGAGGTAGCGTACAGGAGGAGGCAGGGAATAGGGTGTCTGGCTAGGAGGGAGGGGGCAAGAGCAAGGGAAGGTGCAGAGTGTGTCCATGAGGGTGGGTGCAGGAGCAGACTGGGGGTAGGGTGTCTAGCCAGGAAAGAGGGTACAGGAGTGGGCTGGGGAAGGGTGTCTGACTGGGGGGAGGGTGCAAGAGCAAGGAAGGGTGCAGGAACAGGCTGGGGGTAGGGTGTCTGGCCAGGGGGGAGGGTGCAGGAGCAGGCTGCGGGTCCGGGGTCTTAGTAGGGAGTGTGTGTGAGGGATCTGGGGTATAGGCTATGGGTGTGAGGGGAAGGAAGCATTCACTTGCTTTCCTGCCCTGCGCCGCTCCCAGGCATTGTGCCCCAGGCATGGCCTCCCACTGCTCCCATTGGCCCGATTTCGGCCAATGAGAACAGCGGGGAAAGCCTCCAGGCAGTGCATCCATGTGCTACTGTTCCCCCAGTCAGGGGCGGGGGAGCGTGCGGCGCCACTTCTGGCTCTGCTTCTTCCCCACGAGCCAGATCTGGCGGGGAGCCTTGGGGCTTTCTCCCTCCCCTTCCCTCTCCCCCGCAGGGAGGTAGTGCTCCAACCTGGCAGGAGGACTGGGGGGTAGGCAAGGACAGAGCACCAGTGTGGGCTCCCTGCTGCGGGGGGGGGAGGGGTTGAGCTCAAGTTGCGGACCACCTGGAAGGCAGCCACGGACCACTAGTGGTCTATGGGGCCCCAGACTGGAGCAGCAAGCAGATTATAGGTCAGGATAGCACTAAATGGGAGGTCCAGGGCTATGGAGCCAGCCTGAGGGGCACTGGAAGGATTGCCAGTGCAGATCCTGCCCCAAACTAGCCCTCACCGTGTCGGACCGAAGGGAGTTTGCTGTTAGTTTCATAGGCACTAGATTCACCACCACAAAAGGCCAGGAGCTGAGCTGAAGCACAAGAAGGCCCTGCAAAAACGGCTCCAGAGAGAAAGATTCAGAGCGACGGCCTCCCCTAGTGCCCTCCCTTCCCCTTTTCTTTTCTCTTTTCATGGCTGCTCCTGCCCCTTTCGGACCTTTGTTTCATTTTTCATTAGGCAGGATCAATAGGAAAGCAAGGGCTGTCGCTCAGGTGATGTCACGCTTCAAGGACTTCATTCTTCTCTGCCACCTGACACGAGGCGAGGGAGTCAATACTTCTGTCAGGTCACTAACAACCCACCCAGTTCTTAACAGTGACTGATCCCTGGCTATGGCCTCCACAAATCTCAGGGATGCACGGCCGTGTTAGGCTGTAATCCACAGTGCAAGGGGGAGGCTCACCCGGGGTGTGCATGCAGGAGGCTACTGAGCAAGCAACACAGAAGGGATTTGGGGATTTCCATAGACAGCTAGAAGCCCCTGCAGCCTTGCCTCTTGCTTCTCCGTGCAAGATGGCTAATGAATCTCCCCTGCTAAATGGAAGAGCTGGAGCCCTGATTTATGTCTGGAAATGCTCCCTCATCCAAGCCTTCAATTCGTCTCCCCTCTAGCCGTGCAGCAGAGCTGGGCCCAGGCTTTCTGGAATGTCAGCATTGGTCATGGGCATTTGAAATAAACCCAGCCTCACTAAAGATTTGCCAGCCCCTCCAGAGCAAGGTGGATAATATGTGAGCAGGTCCTCTGCCACCACTTGGAGTTAGCTCAGGATCTGTGTACTAGTGGCAGTCACATGGATTGCTTCCCATTCCCCCTGCCACTCTCGACTCCTCTAGAGTCAACATGGCTGCATTTAGATTCACACACGGTGACACAAGTTAGAGCTACTGCATTGTTGCCTGACAGCTTTCCAGCCATCACCATGAGGAATAACAGCTCTGAAGCCCCTCTGTGAATCATGTCAGGGTGTGCATCGGAGCTAGAGGATGGATGAAGAGCAGGCACTGAGGAGGTTAATGAGATATAAGCTGCCGCTCCTGTGATGTTTTTAGATTGCAATATCAATGTACAGATCATTGTTGCAACCACTGTTGTGTGTTTGCACCGAATTTTGTACACAGTGTGCCGAGCAGTATTCCCTCTAATCTTTGCCATCTTCATGTGCAGATTTTTCCCACCCCTATGCGGAATACACATATGTGCACTGAGACATGTGCGAATGTGCACCATCGGTAGAAACAAAACCTAGCTGCGGGTACCCTGCTAATCAGCTGGGCGACATTTTAATCTCTTCTAAGCAGCTGCATAAGTGCTCAGCTTACAGGGAACACTGATGCCTAATAAGATGTCTATGAAAAGCGTATGGTTCACCGATTCTGCTTATACTGTCCGTACGCATGTATCACTTTTGTATTGAAAGCTATGAGTATTGACTGTATATTTGTATTGCACGTTTGCTTCCGAGAGACATCGGCAGGCTTGGCCAACCTATTGTAAAAAACTGCTTGTCAAGTGAATAGCAGTACTTGACTGACAATGGGCCTTGGGAGGTGCCAGTCCACATCGGATTAACTTTTCTGCAAACATTCAGACCAGCATGGAAGCAATGGCTGCTCCCTAAAAAGGACTGAGTCATGCATTGACTGGTGTCTTTCTCATGTAACATACTCTGTCTTGGGGCATACTTTGACACAGGAAGAAAAATGGGCATCCCTCCATATGGCCAACGTTATAAAAAGGGTCCTGGGGTTCCTCCATTTGTCTTCCACCCGGCTTGTCTAGAGGTGTCTAGAACATCTTTGCTATGAACTGAAGCATGGAAGGACTGATAACCCATCTTAACAGGGACTTGATTTAAGACAGCATTTTATTCCATCTCTGCTACAAGCCTGCACCAAGAAATCTGAAATTGGTGTATGTATTTCCTTCCTTCCTTCCTCCCTCTCTCCCTCTGTCCCTTCCTTCCTTCCTTCCTTTCTCCCTCTCTCCTTCCTTCCTTCTGATTGTGGTCTAAGGCGCGGTCTTTGCTAGAACAGGAAGGTCAGTTTACAGTATGCAACTCTAGCTACTCAAAATGCGTAGCTGGAGTCGGCTTACCTTAGGCCAAGCTGTGGTGGCATCCACACAGTGGGAGGCCATACTCCTCGCAGAAGGAGGACTACTGGAAGCCGGCGGGGGCTGCCCTGAATGTTCAATTTTAGCAGGTCTAGTATAGACCTGCTAAATCGAACGCTTGAAGATCAACCTCCGGAGCGTCAATCTTCTTGTAAGTATAGTCACGCCCTAAGGGATTGCCACAGCATGCTCTTCGGGGTAAGACCTGAGTTATAAATTGACCAGGGAATGTGGCTGGTCCCTTGGGATCAGAAGAGATTGGTTTTCATAACTTCTCATCTGTGTAAGGAGTGGTACTGTTGGGGACCCAGGAAAAATGGGAGTGTCTGAGGGGATTGCTTGTGTGACTTCCTGCTAACCAGTGTGGCAAGCAGAAGAGCTCTTTGTGACTGGTTTGGTGCCTTATGGTGGAGGAGGACCCCCAGACGTGGGCTGTAAGTATCTCTGTCTCTAAGCAATTTGCCCTGAATCCTCCTGTATTACAGTGCCCACTGTGTCATAAGCTATTATTTCAATGAAAATCAGAAAGGCTCTTTATTCTCCTTATAATTGAGCTGACAGTCACATGTCATCACATGATTCCAGGGCCTGGGGCTTTAAACACCGAGTATCACAAGTCTTGCAATTAAATCACAAAAGTCAGCAACAATGAATCTGAGCTCCAGGACTTCAGCGGCTTGGCACCTACACGTTCGCCAGCAATGCTGTTTTCGAGATATCTTCTCTCTCTGAGGCTACGTCTACACTGCAGAGTTTTTGCGCAAAAAGTTGCGGAGCATCCACACCGCAAGTACGTTTTCGCGCAAGAAAATTTACAGTGAATTGACAGAACAGAGGGGTTTTTGCTGTATAGGTATTCCTCTTTCTACGAGGAATAACTCCTTTTTGAGCAAGAGCTCTTGTGCAAAAAAGGTGTGTGTGGATGGGAAACAGGTTTTTTTTGCGCAAGAGCAGCTTATCGACAAAAGCACAGGTGCTCTGGTGGCCATTCTGTTAATGGCAATCAGGGCTTTCTTGTGAGAGAGCATCCATGAAGTCTGGACACTGTCTTGCACAAAAGCACCTCTTTTCTGATGCGCTTTTGCAGTGTGTACGCACTCTTGCACAAGAAGTTTTTGCGGAAGATCTCTCCTACAAAAACCTTCTTGCACATGAAGCCTGCAGTATAGACATAGCCTGAGGGTGCAGCCATTTGGACAGTTCTCTGAAGTCTCAGCTGCCTGGTGCATGTTAGATATAGCTCTGACAGCCTTGCAGGGAATTTAATATTTTTTAATACGCTCAATAAAGATCTTGGGAGCCATTTTTTAGTTTTGAGCCACAACACAGCAGATTAACGGCGGCTGTTTCACTCTCTGTCAGACTTCGACAAGCTTTATCCTCCATCACCGTGCCATAGGAATTAACCCGTAGGCTGGTTTGTACCTGTAAAGACTCCAGATCTCCCTATCTAATACTGGGAAGCCCCCTCTGGGGTTCTCCAAGTAAGTGCCTTTTGCATTCTCGTGGCAATCGGACACACTATGCTCCTTGCTGTTGCCTCAGGTCTGCAACTGCATGTGCAATAAGTAAAACAGTGCAAGGAACAGTCCTGAGAATGGAGGGTGGATTTTTAATGTTAAACAAAAAGAGACTAAGCAGGAGCAGGCATGGCAGTAGAGCTGGAAAATTGCTCATCTTTGTAGTTTATTCCTTGCTCCTTTACATTCCTCTTTTCCCACTGACTTGCTGCACACTCGTTGTGTAAAGTGTTACTAGATAGTAATGAATCTGGCAGGGAACAGGGCCACCGGAAAAATAAAATCTAGCACTTCATGCTTGGGCCGTGTGACTGGCTAAGATGCACTTAATAGGGATATAAGTAAATCAGTTCCATCTGTCTCCTCAGAAAGAAGAAAAGCAGAGCATGTGCTGACTTCATTTCTTATCCTATTCTCAGGGAGCAAGCCTCTGAAGCACAGAAATCATAGAACCATAGAATCACAGGATTGCAAGGGACCTCAAGAAGTCATCAATACCAGTTCCCTGCACTCATGGCAGGACAAATCATGATCAGACCATCCCTAACAGGAGTTTGTCTAACCTGCTCTTAAAAATCTCCAACTAGTGCACTAGCAATGAGATGTCCAGAAAGAACTGTACAGCACAGAAAGCAAAGCTACCTTCCATAGGTGGTAGGGATGGAGAACACCCATTGCCCCTGTTAATGGAAAGTTATTCCGGACCATGTGTTCTTCAATGTTTTGAACATGCTGACCAGTATTGCCTCACTGCTACTGTTCATAGGCAGGAGTGGCCTGAGGCGGGCTGCGGCAGTGGGCACCCCAGGAGGAACGCATGATCGGCACCCTCGCCTGTACGGCCGTCAATGAAGTGACGTCATCATCGGGCGCCCCGGGCACCCTGTTGAAGGCAGCGCCCTAGGCGACGGCCGAGTCGGCCTATAGTCACAGGCTGCCCCTGTTCATAGGGCAGCAATAATAAAGTTATTTGTATTTGGTCGGATGTTTCTTGATATCTTAGCTTCATTTTGGGTAAATCTGCTTGACATAGTTCCACTGAAGAACTGTGGCTGGTGAAACTTGAATTTTTATGTGGGAAAAACATCAATTTCAATCAAAATTTTTGACTTTCCATCAGGAAAATGAAAATGAGAATGTTTGCTTTGAACTGATACTTCCAAGAATGCTGGCATTTTTTTCAGTCAAAAATCTTACCATTTAAACAATGTCTTCAGGTAGACATCTCCAAATGGAGATTTTCTGACTTTTTCATTCTGTGAAAATATTTGATATTTGACTTTTTTTGTCCCAACTTGCGACAAAAACAAAAGTTGCAATATCAGATTTTGCTCTGGGATGGAATTTACATTTTCCACCCAACTCTAGTTTTATATTTGGTTGAATAGACAGGGAGTGGATGTATTAAATAGGCAGAAGTCTAAGGACTCCATACATGGTTATGATCAATCTAATAATGCTCATTAATATCATACTTTGTGCATGGTGGACTGTTAGTTAGGATTTTAATAAAAAGCTACATTTAAAGGCCACGATTTGACTTGAAACTACTTGACCACCCATGCAGCCCTCTCTTTCTTCACCTGCTTCTGGTTAGAGACCATATTAAAAGACAGCAGCTCTCTGTTTGAATTGACTTAATCTGTCGCATTAAATAATTCATGTTGATTTAGGAAAGCTTTATTTCTAGTGGGACTTGCAAGAAGGCAGAGTTAATATTAGAAGAGATCTTGGAGTGGGAGGCAGGGAAATGAATAAGAAAAGGTGAATGTAAAAATTAATAGCGAATCAATTATTAAGACTACATTTCTGAAACTGACTCTTTCTCCTTCTCCTCCATAGCAGACCCCTTCAGCTCATGGACCAGCCTCTGTCTCAGTCTTAGCCAAGTCACCCAGCGGAAACCTCTCCCTGTTCCAAGCTACAGAAATAGCTGTGCAAACACAGCTGTGTCTCCTACTGAGCAAAGCTGGAGGCACCAAGTCCCAGTGCCGGGATCCCGCTCTTTTCATCCCTGGCAGTGTGGATCCTTTGGTGCTCCTGTGGTTCTCACATGTGCTCTTCGAGCTACTGAGGAGGCTGTGATTTTACTCCTTGCCTCCTTGTTGCTGTTAGATCACTTACCCAGGGGAGCTGGCAGCTGGAGACCAAGGGGAAGGGTGCTTTAGACATTACTCGGTATTCATGGCTCTCATTAGTTATAGTACTACAGCTGGGCACGGGAAGATGGGTACCAGATGCTGAGCCCTTGCACTTCTGGCTGGCAAAGGGATCCAGCTGTGGGGGTCTAAACAAAGGAGGGCCACAACATGGGTAAGATCCCAGCTTGTCCACTAAGCCCACAGCCAATGGCAGAGGCAGGGCACTGTGTCAGGTTGGGATGTGGGGTACCAGCACTTGCTGTGTTTCCTTCCTCGGGGCATTGGCTAGAATACCTGCCCTTTTCCTTTTAGGTAGGACATGAGGAAAAACTTCCTACCTGCCAGGGTGGTTAAACACTGGAATAATTTGGCTAGGGAGGTTGTGGAATCTCCATCACTGGAGAGATTTAAGAGCAGGCTGGATAGACGTCTATCAGGGAAGGTCTAAATGGTGCTCCGTCCTGCCGTGACGGCAGGGACTGAACTCGATAATCTCTCAAGGTCCCTTCCAGTCCTATGTTTCTATGCTTGCTAGCTTTTTGACAAGTAAAATAGCCCACTGGTGGGCAAATGAGAGCCAGGGAGGGCAGCAGAGTGGCAGGATACAAGGGCTCATGTGCCCCAGAATAAAGACAGCAGATCTACTCTCCGGTCTATCGGTCTCGGTGGGGCCCTATAAGAGAGTTTCGACTAAATCCCAGGATGCTGCAGAGAAGCTGAGCCCTGATCACTGCCACAGTCACACTAATTCAATGAGATCCGGCTGCCACAGTCTTAGGCTGTCACACATCACCTGCGGCCAGAAGGAAACAAAAGCTGTTGTCCGGGGCAGCGTGAGTCTCCTCAGGCTTTGGTCAGAGCAGAGGAGCTGGGCCAGGGATCGGTCACTGAGCTGTGGTGTGATCCAGGACAAGTCACTTTCTCACCCTCCGTGCCTCAGTTTACCTCTCTGTAGCACAAGGGTGATAATGCTCATTATGGGGCCCATTTAAGAGATGGGGGCTCCTGACAGAAATGGGCACCGGGGCATTATTGCTGCCATCATCAATTCTGTGCTCCCTTTTCTGAAGGCCTTATCCCTGAAGACCTCCTTGGTTCTCCCACGCCATGAGGGACTTGGAGAAGAGGTCTGGATGTGTTATGGGTAGGACCTCAAATTCATGTAAGGTAGAGATAATAAGACCCACTCCCAGCAGCATCCCTTTGATGAGGCCAGCGAAGGAAGTCGGCAGCACTAACAAGGCTTTCCGCAGTCTAGTCACTCATTGAAAACATGGCTTGTCTGACCTGGATTTCTCCACCCTCTTGCCACGGGCTCTGGGTACGCCTCTGGCCAGCGTGGGCTAACACTTCACAACTCCTTTGCCAGATCAGTGGAGCACGTTGAGATTTGCCTCTTCCACCCTCCCTGCTCTTCTCCTGGGGCAGCAACTGCTCTGTTCAAAGTTTCTCCTCGCTTGGTTGCATTCGAGATCTGGAAACTCAACACTAATTAATGTGTCTGTAAATCCCAGTTCGGCTGGCAGGACTGGAATTCATTCATGGTCCCCTGAGTGCAGAGGAGCTGCAAGCTAGCCCTCTGGCGCCTTAAACCGCACGGCTGGCAGATGCATATTTTAACAACATACATCTGTTGGCTATATAATCTCTTGTATTTGCCCTCCCTGCTTTGTGCTTTGATGGAAGACCGGAGGGAACTCTCCAGCAGTTACAGCCAAAGTGTTTGCTTTGCAATTTTGCCCGATCACTGTCTGATTTTATTTTTAAATTTCTCCAAGTCCTAATCAGGCTCTTACTTTATTTAATTAATACCCTATCTTAGTTAAATAGATCATAAATTAGGAAGCTCTTACATTAAAGATGTGCCAGGTAGAAAATAGCCCACCAGTGGCTTGCAGGAGTCTGCTTGGCTCCGCCCTCTTATCCCATGTGTAGATTTGTACATGCAGCCTGCAGGGCTGTTTTATGAGCAGTAAATCAAGCTGCCTTTTGCCCTCATTTAGTGTAACCTGTCCCCCTCCATCCACATCTGTGCCTGTCCCAGTCTGTATCAGATGTGGGGCACGGGCCACTGAGCCGCCAAGAGAAGAGCTGGGGAAGGGGAGAGCCCCATGGCAGTCGTGCTCTCTAGCAGAGGGACAGGCTGGGGTTCTGAGGAAGCACAGGACAGGAGGGGAGGGGGGACTAAAATGACTTTAAGCTGCCTATGCACTTCTGCAGGGTGGGCTATGGCCTCCTGCATAAATTACAGCAGCCAAGAGTTGCTCGCATATAGGACAGGGCCCAGAAGGCTGCCTGTAAGCTGAGGGGCAGTTCAGAACTCCCTCTAGTGAAGTGTTTCTTAAACTGTGTTCTGTGGCACACCGGTGTGCCGTGGGGCAGTTGGAGGTGTGCCGCGGAGAACAGCAGAATTCAATATGGCCACCCTTAAAGGGGCAGGTGACTTTTTTTTCTCAAGAACTTTCCTCCAACCCTTCCCTCCCTCAACCTTTTTTTTTTTTTTGCTCAACAAAAAATCCTTGGTGTTCCTCATAAAAAAAAATATTGTTTAGTGTCCCTCGGTCTTAAAAAGTTTAAGAAACACTGCTCTAGTGCCACCCCTATAAACCCACCCTATCCCACATGTCTGGTGCCCTGTGCCAGGGAGATTCACCCCCAAGCCCTACAAATGCTCTAGCCTCACACAGGATCCACTGCAGGGCCCAGAATCAGCACCATGTGCTCTCAGTGCAACCCTCTGGGTTGGATCTGGGGTTTGGTCCATTAAATCAGCAGCTCTTACTTTTTATATAGAACAGGCCATTGCATTGCCCCCAGGGACCTCTGTCTTAAGCCCAAAGACTCTGTTAGACTAAAGCATTTCAGTGCCCAGGAGACTACACTGCAGGCCATAGACAGAGACCTGGAAAGACCAAGATGCCACGGCTGCCTGAGCCCCTGCAATGATCCAGCAGGGTTATAGGAGGAGGACTGATCAGGCAGAGGCACCCTGAGATGAGCACTAGAGCCAAAGAGGTTAGATGAGATGTGCCCAGATGGTACCAGCAGGCAACGAATGCTCCATACTGAAAGTATCCCCCCCCCCCCCGCCCGGCTAGCTGCTTTTGAAATAATGCAAAACAGAGTATTTCCCTCCAACATTCACTTCCCTGGGAACTTAAAAGCATTGGCTCCACCATGCAAGTGTAACCGGTGTTAACTTGGGGGACGCCCTCTCCCTGCCTAGTTGATGACTAACACACTGGTGTTTACAAGTCGGCTGCTTCCTTTCCGCGAAAAGCGGATCCTCTGGCTCATGCTTTCAGATCGATCACTTTCGAATTCAACCCCCAGAGAGGATCCGGCCCAGGATACCTTCCCTGAGCGTCGGTGGGATCACATTTTACTGTCATGTGTGCATGTGTTCATGGGCTCGTCCGTTCAGGGAAGTGCAACAATACCATGTGATTTCTCTGACCTATTGCAAATTCTTGAGGCCACTCACACAGCAGAGAACTGGCCGCGAGCAATCTATTGGATGAACAGAAGAAGGCGCCAAAATGCTGGAGTCGCTCTGCTCTTCAAATCGAGCTGCGGAAATAACGACCCACTGGTGGCTATTCCTGAAGCAGAATGCAAGAAAAGAGGCTGCCGTTGCTGGCTAAGTTATTCATTCTTAATTGGTCACTCGGAGGGTGTTTCACAGCATTTCTAATGTGGTCTCTCTGATTGGGCTCCCTGGAGCAGCCCAGGCCTGTTTCTAGTTCACTTGGTAGCACTAGGAGGTGCATTACGCTGGCCTGAGAGAAACTAGCGGCAGCCTCTGCCTTCCCCAGCAGGCTCCCTGTTTGAATAAATGTCTCATCTCCTCAGATTGGCAGAGCCCTGCAACACAGCGTGGCTTAGTGACTCAGCAGGAGGCACGTTCATATGGACCCCGCCATCCAGCATGGCTCGAGGAGGACTGTTCAGTGGGGGGCGACTGTCTAAAACTGACGTCCTAACCCCTAGGAACCTGAGGGCGTCTCTTGTTCCTCTGTTGTCCTATTAGAGTGGCTGTGTCCTACCACCATGAAGAGCTTCTGGTCAATGATGCTGCAGAAGCATTTGCTGCCAGGAAGGGGCACCACGGGGCTTGACCTTGCTGCCTCTCATGGGGTGCTGGATTCCAGCCTGGTGACATGCAAGAGCATTCCTCTTCCAACCACCCTTGTTGCAGAAGGGACATAACTCCTGGAAGTAAGAAGAGGGTAGAGATGCTGGAAGCCCCAGGGCTGGGTGAGCCACCGACAAGGACCAAGAGGTGGACTAATGGCCCTCCGCATTGTGAGGACATGGGATTTTATGTATTTCCTTGGACTTTGTTACTCTGAAAGGGGACAAATTAACTGGGGACTTGACAGGAGGCCACCCACCACAAGCCAGGCCGTAATGTTGGTGGAGTGCTTGCTGGCGAGAGACACCAGGGATGGGGGAAAGAAGAGGCCTATCGAACTAACCACTAGGTGATACCCGGTAAGCCCAGCCCCCACCCTCATCATTATCAGCAACATGACCCCTGGGTGTGTGAAGTTTGGAATGCGCCATGGGGAGCCAGCGGGGTGAAACATGCAGTAAAAGTGTGTCCTACTGTTCCAGGGAAGGCTGCAGAGCCCTGTGCTAACCATCCGTCATTAACACAGGTACATGCTGCCTAGGGGCTGAGAGGTATTTGTGCTTCAGGAGTGGATGCAGCAGTGGGAATAGTAGGAAAATGTTTCCTTCTCATTCTCTGGGAGTGAAACTCTCATCCCAGAAGCAAAGGGTGGTAAGTGAGACCAGCAGGCTTATCTGTTTGAGTGTTTGGGCTTCCCAGGCTTATGGAACGATCTGTTCCACTACATTTAACAGTGTAGATTTGAAAACAACGTGACAAAATCTTAAATATTTAATTAAACTATGGTGTAAGCTCTTCAGTGGGGCTGGGAAGTAGGAGGCACCAGACCCGTAAAGCTGTTGTCAGACATGAGTGACAGCAGTTCCAAAATGAGTTAGACAGCATTTGGGATTTCCTGGGAGCAACCGCGCATAAAGTTAAAGCCTCTAGGTGTGGAATTAGACAGCACAGCCTCATGCAAGGAGGAAATGCAAGGCTGAGCAATGGGAGGGGGCAAACAGGCGTATTTTCAGAGAGCAGAATGGCTCCCGAAGCAGAAGAAGGAGAGAGACTGGTGTTTAGAAAAGCCAGATGATGATGGAGGCCATAAACGAATGACGATTTTTGCAAACCCCATCCCCAACCCACTGGCACTTAGGGTACGTCTACACTGCACACTTATTTCGGAATAGGCTATTCTGGACGAAATACTCCGAAATAGCTTATTTCAAAATAGCACGTCTACACTACAGGGAAACCTCAAAATTAGTCCGAGGCAGGCTCCCCTGCTGTGGATGCGCTACCTCAGTTTAGAGCCCCAGGAAGCACAAGGGAGTAATAACTTAGTAAATACTCTGGGGAGGAGATATTTCAAAATAGCAGCAGTGGAGCGTCCACACTCCTGCTATTTTGAAAGAGCAATTTCGGAAGAGGCGTTATTTCTCGTGGAATGAGGTTTACGGAAGCCGGAATAAGCCGTCCGTTATTTTGAATTTATTTCGAAATATGGAATTGCTGTGTAGATGCTTGCATTGTTATTCAGAATAAAAGAATAACACGCCCTTAGAGGCAGCCATAAGGGTGATACAGCGCTATGTGATACACGCCCAAGTCAGTATAGACTGAAAGCCCACATGGGGCTCTGACGAACGCTTTCCTGGTCTCCTACACAAGTCTGAGGAGACTTTATGATTCTGCCTCCTAGCTGTGCAGACCCTGAAGTCTCAGCACGAACCCAGGCGAAACTGGGAGAGCTGAGCTGAGCGTCAAGCTGGGGTTGAGGGTTTGTTTAAACCTCAGAACTCAGCCCAGGGTTAATGGAAGCCAAAGAAAATGTTGGAACAGACCAGCCTCCTGACATGAATCCAGGGAGATCCCAGGAGCTCAGAGGGGTGGGCACAAACCATCTTGGCAAAGTCTGTTTCTTTTTGTAGGGATTTGATTGATTTCCACTGACGTGTGTAAGGTAAACCAGTCTACTAGCACCGAGTACCTCACACATCACAGAACAAGGCCATGCCACTTTAGGCAAATCCCTCACCTTATTTGCATGGGCTAATCAAAGGGGGACTGGGGACATATGTTGTCTAACTGACAGGCCTAAGGTGCCTTGAGTCAAAGATGAATCTCCATCAGTTGTCAGAAGTATGGGGCCTTTGACACGCCGTTTGAGCAGATTGGATTCTATCCCATGGAGGACACTGCTACAAACATGCAGTCGCCAGTTGACTACAGTATAGCGAGCCGAGTCCCCAACTTGCATTAATTAGCTCATTGGAGCTATGCTAATTTCTAGCAGCTGAGTATCTGGCCCTCTGCCTTGCATCTGGAACAACTCCAGATGGGATGTGGTGACCCCACACTCCCAGTCTGGAAGGAATTGGAAGCCCCTTGTAAACTCTCTGGCAGCGCATGGAAACCCACCTCCTCTGGTATAGCAGAGCAGTCCTCTAGGAGTCTGTACAACTGCATAAAGCCCAGGGGTGATGAGGATTCGGAGGCAAGCTTATTGCAAGGAAGGGTCACCGCTGTACAGAGAAATGATTTAGAAGAGCTTTAGAGCTGGCCCCAAGCCCTTTGTCTTTGTACAAAGCTGTCTATAGCTTGTGGACACAGAGCTGCTGCTTATTTGTACAGTGGTATAGTTTTATAGTGTCATGCACACAGCTTTATTGGATTGTAAGCTTAAAAAATAGCTGCAATAGCATTGCCTCCTCCTATAAATGCAGCACGCACCCCTGTAAATAAAGAGAAATCACTGCCACTGAAAGGAACGGCTTTGCTCTCATTACCTGTCCCCACATGGTGCTGGGGCCCGTATCACCACCACCAGCAGAGAGAAAGACAATTAGTTCTTGGGCACTGTCCTCTTCACTGTCAATACTCCACCTGTGGAGCTCCACCCATGCCCTGCTGCTCTAATGTGACTGTGTTAATGGCTCTTTCCTTGGGCAAGCCGGAGCAATAAAGCTCTTGGAGTGTGCCATGGATGGTGATAATAAAACTGCCAAGGCAACCAGCTCCCATAAACCTCGGGGTAACTTTCTTCCAACTTGCAGAGATTGCCTGCTTGCTCTTAATACACCTGAACAGCACCAGCTTCTGTACTTTATACACTCGTTACACTTCTGCCTTTCTTGAATCAATGAGAAACAAGTTGGAAGGGAAATACAGACCTGAAAGCTGGTGAAGTGGCCTGCAGGGTCAGCAGTGGGAGGAAATATATGGACTTGGCAGAATTCAAGGGGTTTTTTTTAAATAATTTTGACACATATTGATGTTTATTTTAAGCATTTTTCTATTTTGATTCATTTGAATTTTGAAAACTATACAAATGTGAGGACGGGGGAAATCAATCAATGGAGAGGGTCGAACAATTTTTGATGACTATAATAGATGCTGAAATTTTAAAAGTTAAAACTTTATAACCATTAAAACATAAATTGCAACATCACATGCCAAAATATATATATATAAAAAATCCTAAAATCAAACTCCAGTAAACTTTCCTGCAGCCTTTTTCTTACTGTGCTCGTTGGTACATTTCTGTTATCATCGATGGATATCTTTTGTGGTTGTTTTGTGTATATACCCACATTGAAATCAATGTCGGCAAATGCTGATTTCAGACACAAACCAACCACAAAAGATTTCCATTCTCAGACTGAGTGTAACACAGAATGTCTTTATAAAACAGTCAGAAAATAAAAGGTGCAAATACCACTATTTATTTGTTGCAAATAACTAGAGCTCATAACAAATTAACATCTGAATATTTTTCAAGCAAAAATTACTTTTAAATTTTTATGGAAAAAATTAATTTTGGCAGAAATTTTCCAGTTCTCTGATTTAAAAACCAGAAAAAATATTAAGTGAAGGGAAGGAAGGGGGGGGGGCGGGAATTTAAAAAGAGTTTTCATTTAAATGAATAAATATTGTGCACAGAACTGGTTGCTCCAGCTCCAAAAAGATAGACTGGAATTGGAAAAGGGTCACAGAAGGTTAACAAAAATTGTTAGGAGTATGGTACAACTTCCGTATGAGGAGAAATTAATAAGACTGGGACTTTTCAGCTTGGAAAAGAGACAAGTCCGGGAGGGATACAATAGAGGTTTATAATGGGTGTGGAGAAAGTAAATAAGGAAGTATTATTTACTCCTTCTCATACCACAAGAAACAGAAGCCACCAACTGAAATTAAGAAGCCTAAGGGTTAAAACAAACAAAAGGAAGTATTTCTTCACACAACGCACAGTCAACCTGTGGAACTCCCTGCCAGAGGATGTTGTGGAAGCCAAGATTATTACAGGGTTCAAAAAAGAATCAGATACATTCAAGGAGGATAGGTCTATCAATGGCTAATAGCCAAGACCTACAGGGATGGTGTCCCTAGCCTCTGTCAGAAGCTGGGAATGGGTAACAGGGAATGGATCACTTGATGATTCCCTGTTCTCTTCATTCCCTCTGGGGCACCTGGCATTGGTCACTGTTGGAAGACAGGATCCTGGGCTATATGGACCTTTGGTCTGACCCAGTATGACTGCTCTTATGTAGCCTGTCAAGTCCCCTCATTCAGTGCACTGTAATTGAGGGAATCTCTACACATCTCATCATGGAGATGCCTGTGGAGCTCACTTAACGCAGAAATAAAGTAAGCCAGTTGAGTCCACATGAACAAGATTTGAATTAAACAGAAATATCTGCACAGCTGGTGGCATTACACTCTGGTAACTACCTGAAATTTCTCTCCATTTTCCTGTATAAATATGCCCTCTGCTTCCCTAATGTTCAGTATATTGTACCTGTAGCTCAATGCACCAAATGTTATCAACTGATTGTTAGGCACCAGACTTCACTCTCAATACACAGGGCTCCTGGAGGCATCTGCTCATTACACACCCACGGAGTTTCCCGACTGAGAACTGGCCAGAGTGCAGCCTCCGGAGTCACTAAATGTAGCCTGTGGCTACCTTCATCTTCGCTCCTGGGGATGACAGATGGATGGACAGGGTGTGCTAATACAAATGTACTCAAACTGTTGTCCATGGACTGATAATGATGCATCAGTCTCTGCACACACCTCCCTCCTCTGCCTTAAATTTCCCCTGACCACCTGCAAAAATACATTTAAAGTTAAGAGGAACATATTGCCAGAGGTTTGCAAATTCCATATTCCAATGTTCTGTAACTTTAATATACTTAAAAGAAAAAAGACACTATAAATGTGAGCGGCTGAACAACCTAGGTAAATGTACCAATTAGCAAGTACCATGTATATTCACATAAACATCTATCCAACACATTCCATAACCCCATAGATAATAACGATTTCCCTTTGATCCTTAAAAACATCTTACTGCTCAATCAACACATTGCAATAGCTCTCAGTTCTGACGTACGCTTATGCACCCTGGGACGAAATTAATTTTGGAATCTTTAGTTCTAATTAAATTACATATTACTTCTTTTGTATGTCTTTTGTAACATGTTATTATTATACAACACAAGAAAGAGACACAGATTGGAAAGGATACGGAGAAGTAGTTAGCACGGGGTGTTAGTGAGTGGAGAAGGAATATAGGGCATGAATAATAGGACTGTTAGTTTCCTGTTCACTTCCAGATTTCTTTCAAGCTTTCGAGGCTTTTTGAGTTCAAAGAATTATTCTTTGGAAATTACAAACTATAAATTAAAAGTAATTTTCTCTGGTAGATATATTCCATTGATGCATGCTTTCAAATGTTATTAATGAAGTAGGTTTTTTTGCTCACTAATAATTAGAGCTGATCAAACCAATTTCCATCAAAGCAGTTTATTTTAAAAAAAGACATCTTTGTCCCCCCCACAAAAAGGAAAATTTGCACAAGAATTCCATCCCAATACCAAATGCATGTGGTTTTGGAAAACTGAAAATTTTAATTAAAAATTGGGAATGTTTTGGTTTTTCATTGGGAAAAATCAGAAGAATTCTGGGTTTTTTTTGTTTTTTGTAAAGCAAAATGTTCACTGCTTTTGAAACTTTCCAGGCAACATTTCCTCAGCAGCTTCACTAAAGCCTGGTATGCTGGTTTATTAGCAAACCTCCTGCCGACACACATCCACACTTAATTTTGCGTCTGGCCAATAATACCCTCACTGTTATCAGCACAGTTATTACTCTTCTCTGAGCAACACATGCTCCTCACCAGTATAGCATATGGGCAAATGTCAGCAAACCAGACCAGAAAGTCCTTCCGTTACAAACCCACAACGCACATTCCCTGCAGCAGTGGGCTGCCCATTAGGCAGAGAGAGAGATGGATCTCTTGTGAATGGCCAGAGGGTAAAGAACCTGTTGTTATCCCCAGCCCTGAGAAAGCTTTTGCAAGTGATAGAAGCTTACTGCTCAATCCAGCCAAGCATGCAAGCAACTTTAAGTAGGTGATTGATCCCAGTGACAGGGTGCTGAGAAAGAACAGCAGAGCCAGCACTCTGATCACTTAAACAACAATTAATTCCTCTCTGGGTGGACCTAACTAGCAGATTAGAATGTGATGCAGAGGACTAAAGAGCTAATTAGCACATTAATGCTGAAGATAGATGGTGGCACAGGAAGGATGTGCTGGGGAGAGAGCTGGCTAGTGAAGCCAGAGCCAAGAAGGATCTCTGGGTGGGGAGACCTCTTCCATTTTCTCTGCTTGACAGAAGGTGTTGTGTCTGGATGGTCAGAGCAGCCCTGTCTGCAGCAGGCCCGATGGGACTGGAGCAGCTGCCACCAGTTAACTGGTTAACCTTTCACATCCCGGGGTTCTAGCCCTGTATGTGTGTTTTATCCTATGATTACTTCTGCTGTATATGACTCATGGGTTCCTTCTCCATCCACACGGACAGCTCAGACCACAAGTTCCTTTTGAACCAGTTGATTTACCAAAGAACTACATTGTGAAAAAGCCACCCGTGCAATCCCATGGAAGACAACAAAATAACATCTGCCATGTGTCCATGCCAATGGGGAGACAGGACTTACCTAGAACAGTCAGCCGGGCTGGTCTGGATCGGATGGCTGCCTGAATAGCCTGGCACTCATAAACGGCATCATCTTGGAGATCTGCCCTTAGGATTTTCAGGTGATGTTCTCCTGACAAATGGTCCCCTACCACCAAATAGCGTGGATAGCCTGCAGAATGCAAAACACAAGCAAGGTTGTAGCCAGGGGAGGTCTAGGTTGGATATTAGGCAAAAATATTTCCCTAGGAAGTGGTAAAGTACTGGAATCGGTTACCTAGGGAGGTGGTGGAACCTCCATCCCTAGCGGTTTTTAAGTTCTGTCTTGACAAAGTCCTGGCTGGGATGATTTAGTTGGGGTTGGTCCTGCTTTGGGCAGGGGGTTGGACTTGATAACCTCCTGAGGTCTCTTCCAGCCCTAGGTTTCTGTGATTCAGGCAGTCAGAGTTAGAGAATGAAGAGTTTGTAATGTAAATCGGGGTTCCCACACTTCCCTCGGTAAAGACCTGTGACCACCTCTGAGGTTCACAGATGTGTAGAGAAATCCTGCGGACTCATCATGGAACCCAGATCACATGGGTCTCATTGTAGAAGATTGAAAGTCCCTTTAAGATGGAAGAGAGCTAGAGGTGGAGACAGCGGATCCTGCAGGACACCCCTAGGGGTTCAGGAAGGCTGTAAGACCAGAGTAACAGCACATGTCCTGTCCGCTGTGTAGCCACTGTGGCTGTTTATGGGGCCAGGCTGGCAGAGTATCATGAGTTCAAGGATCTAAGAAACTAAATAGGAAGATCTCTGCAGAAAAGTGAAGCAAATACACTGAAACGAAACCAAACATGGGACCAAACCAGACCTGGGGGACACTGTGTCTATAACAGGCCGTCCTTTCTCATCATCCCTGCCTTTTGCTGCTGTTGCCATGACATTTGCATTGGTGAGAAATATCATGCTGCAAAACACTTCAAAGGTGAAACACCTCCACTAGGGAATCCCACAGTTCCTGGCTCTGCCATGGACCGGCTGTGTGACCTAGTTCATTAATATTGTCAAAGGGCTCAGACGGAAAGTGCTAAAAGCATCAAGAACGAGGGCCTTGATCCAATACACAAGATGCAAATGTTTAACTTGGAGCAGGAGTAGCTACATTATTTCCAATGAGCTTAAAGTGGAGCATGTGCTTAACGAGCATGCTGGATTGCGGCCTACTAGGGAATTGTGAGTAATAAACATCACCAACTTCATTTTGCTGGTAGCCTGAGCTATACTGGAGTGAAGGATTCTATTGCCCAAGTCTTTGCTAGCTGCTTCTGATTAATGCACTGTGTAGCGCAGGGAACTTGGCACGCTCTTGTGTTTTCTTTGTTTTGCAAGCTCTCATCAGCAGGATTTGCTCTCCTGAACTGTAAGAAATACAGATGATGGGTCTGTTTGTAGTTAGCTAATTAGGTGACTAGCTGAGCTGACAATTTCTCTTGCTAAGCCATACCCAGAATTGCTAATTGTCCAAGTTGTTTGCATGAGCCAGGAACTTCAGTGGAGCTGTAACCAGTTCACCATGCAATATCTTGCAGGTAAAGCTCAGATCTCTAATGTGCGTGGAAATGTATTTCATCGAGCTTTGGCATGGCCTTGAAGAGGGGATTGCACACGCAGACAAGTTGGAGAAAAGAAGCATGCGCTAGACCCGTGTTTCTTAACCTTTTTTTTTATAAAGTACCCCTTTTTTTTTAAAAAAAGTGTAAGTACCCCCTTTAAAAAAATTATAAGTACCCCTAGTACCTACAGTTTTCAGACACACACAATTTTTTTCTACCATTGCAAGACATTTGTTTAAACAACTTAATCGTAGCCAGGCGGGCGATGAAATTTTTGGGTGTAAAAAGTACAAAAATAATATCAAGTGCTGTAAAACTTAAAACAAAGATTCTGTTTTCTCTAAATTTCAGTTGTGTTGACGTACCCCCCAGACTTCTCTTGAGTACCCCTGCGGGTTGAGAAACACTGGTTGAGAAACACTGTGCTAGACCATGGGTGGGGAACCTCTTTACGGTCGGGGGCCGTTGACCCATAGAAAAATCAGGTGGGGGCTGCACACAAGTGAGAAGCAAAAAAACAAAAACAAAATCCTCACTGATGTGGCCCTGACTGAGAAGAAGAAAGACACTCCCCACATTCATCTTGCACACCAGAGCCTACAGGAGCCTAGGCTAGTAGATTTTGTGTGCTCCAGCGCCACAGGGGAATAGTGGGGGGGGCAAGCCAAGGGCCACATCTGGCCCCTGGGTCTTAGGTTCCCCACCCCTGTTCTAGACCTTAGCCTAAACTCACTGAAAATTAAAATGTGGGTTCTCTTCCCATCTCTTCCACTAACGTGCTCTTTGAAATGATTGTCCATTACCAGAAGTGGCCATTGCTTTCATGCGCTCTGGGGCCACATTTTCATAGGGGCTAAGCACCCGCAGTTTCTATGGAGCTCAGTGCTCAGCCCTCCTGGAAATCAGGCCTACGGGTTTCAGATTCGGCGTGCAAAAACAGAAATGTGAAATCACTGGCTGCATTAGCTTATGGTGTTCTCTGTTGCAGACAGTTTTCTGTATTATCACATGGGACAGCATTTGCAATATACACTGATGGAAAAAAACCACAAGACATTGAAATAGTCAGCAGCTGAAATTGTCATGCAGTTATGAACAACAGCTAGTTTTGCAACACTTGGGGTATGTCTACACTGCCACCCCAGTTCGAACTAGGGTGGCTAATGTAGGCATTTGAACTTGCAAATGAAGCCCGGGATTTAAATATCCCGGGCTTTATTTGCATGTTCCCGGCCGCCATTTTTAAATGCCCCATAGTTCGAATTCCCTGCCCGCGGCTACACGCGGCACGGACTAGGTAGTTCGAATTAAAGCTCCTAATTCGAACTACCATTACTCCTCCTGCAATGAGGAGTAATGGTAGTTCGAATTAGGAGCTTTAATTCGAATTGCCTAGTCCGTGCCGCGTGTAGCCGCGGGCAGGGAGTTCGAACTACGGGGCATTCAAAAATGGCGGCGCCCGGGAACATGCAAATAAAGCCCGGGATATTTAAATCCCGGGCTTCATTTGCAAGTTCAAATGCCTACATTAGCCACCCTAGTTCGAACTAGGGTGGCAGTGTAGACATACCCTTGCATATATATTTCCTAAACGCTATGTGCCACAGGCAACATCTGGATAAATATGTATTTTTCTCCAGCAGCAGCTTGCAAAGATGTAGTGGTTTGCACCTGGACTTTGGACATATTTTTTCCTTTCCATGTCCCAGCCAAAGGAGTTTGGTTGGGGATGACAGGCTGAATGCATGGAGAAAAGCTGTCCGCACTCTCTACTGTGGTAGGTCCAAAGTTAGCAACGCATTGTAGCAGCTTATCTTTAAGCTCCTGCATCATTTTTGTCTAAGTCACTGGGACTTAATATTAAGAACTTGGACTCAGGCCTACAAAGGTAACTTGGCACCTAAATCTTGAGTTCAGGGGTTAAAATCTCAATTGTGGCCTTGCTGCCATCAACAAAACTCCTGCCAGACCCTGTAGGCATTTAAACTCACACAGCACCTGCGTTTTCAGGGTAAAAGTCTCTTGGGACCTACATTTCTGTCTCTAGGGGTACGTCTAGACTACAGGCTTTTGTTGACAGAAGTTTTGTCGACAGACACTGTCGACAAAGCTTCTGTTGACAAAGAGTGTCTAGACTACATCCAGTTCTGTCGACAAAGCGGCTTGCTTTGTCGACATGACAGCGTAGACGCAAAGGACAGTGGAGATGCAATAACTCCTTCTGCCGACAGAACTCTGTTGACAAAAGGTGTTATTCCTCGTAGAATGAGGTTTACAGCCGTCAACAAAACTGCTGAGTCCTGTCGACGTTATGTCGACAGAACTCAGCGGCAGTGTAGACGCAGCTATAGTTTTGTCGACAAAAGTCCACTTTTGTCGACAAAACCCTGTAGTCTAGATACACCCTGGGTGTGACAAGCAACTGGCTAGGGAGCCTGAGCTAAAGCTCTGTCACCCCAGCTCCAGGTAGGAAAGTTAATTTGTAGCCAGCTGAGTAAGCCCACACCTGAGGGCATATGGGGAACAGCTGTTGGCTTTATTAGGCAGGAGGCTACATGAGGCTGGCAGGAAGGTAGCAATGAAGGAGAAACCAAGGTGAGGAAGGTTGTGCTCCCCAGCTAGTTAAGAAGCCAGCAGTCTCTGAGGTGACACGTCTGAGGGGTTGTAAATAGAAGGTGGTGGGAACTGATAATAAAAGGCCTGGGTGATTGCACTGAAAAAGAGGCCTTTGGCTAGTTTGTGGGCACAAATGGAGCCAAAGATTGAGGGGCCTGTGTGAACCTTGTTACACTGGGCATGCGCCCCGATTTCCATCCTGTGCCGCTGGGCAATTTATGAAACAGAGGACAGCAGGTGTTTGGCAGCCTAAATTCCCTGGGAGGTCTGATCCAGTAGGTGTGCTCGGATGGGGGCAGCAGGTTGGGATAATTTTTGGTGGTGCCCAGAACATGCCCAAGTCCTACCTCTCCTCTGCCCACACATCTACCTGGGGCTCTGGGAAGGAGCAGTGGCGTAGGAGGGGGTGGGAGCTGAGGGTTGGGGACGGGCGGTGGGCCATGAATGAGGAGTTTGGGGTGTAGCGGTCAGGCTGCTCTGAGGCTGGGGGCCAGAGAGGCGGACTCCCCACAGCCCTCTCTCCACTGGTAGCATGACAATCACCCAGGCATCCCTCTCCTTCTCCCCTTGCATGATATTCAGCCAGTCCCCCTTGCTGGCTGCTGCTCAAGGTCCAACGAGGATAAGTCTCCCCCCACCCCAGTTGACTTGGAGTTGCCAGTGGGGTGGTGGCTACCATGCGTCTCCTCCCTCCACAGGCATAGCAGCCACCTATGCCTGTCCCCAGAGCTGCTCCCTTGTAGCTAGCTGTGACAGCAGCCTGCAAGGCAGCACAGCACGGATCTGCAGGGGGCAGGCAGAGACAAGTTGGTGGGGTGCAGGGTGGCACAGGTAGGGCAGGGTGAGACTCTTGGAGATGGCGCACAGGGGCAGCAGGCAGGGCTGGGAGAAAGACCCAGTTCTGAATGTTGGTAGAGCCGGGCCCTAGCAGTGCTCCATGTAAGCTGAGTGCTTGGCCAGCCACCCAGGAGAGATTCAAATGCCACCTGGCTGATTAGCAGAGTGCCCACACCACCTAAAGCCGGCAGCATGTGTTTCTACTGGTGGTGCACATCTGCACATGCCTTGATGCACATAAAATTTATCCCGCACAGGCCTTTCAGTGACATTTAGGGTATGTCTACAATGCAATCAGACACTCCCAGCTGGCCCACACCAGCTGACTCAGACTCAGAGCTGTTTAATTGTGGTGCAGATGTTTGGGCTCTGGCTGCAAGGTAGAAGGGTCCCCGAGCTCAGGCTGCCCCCCAAGCCCAAACTTGTGCTTCATAATTAAACACCAGTTCAGCCTAAGACCTGGGAGCCTGAGTTGCCTGGGCTGCCTTTGGGTGCCTTGCTGCAGTGCAGCCGTACATTAGGTTCTTAGGTCCAGTTCCTCAAAAGGATTCTTAAATGGGAGTTGGGTGGCTGAATACCTTTGTGCATCTGGCCTTACGTGCCGAAGTTACTTTGGAAAATGGCACTCAGGAGCCTTTGAAATGCTGATCCCTTCTGTAAGCAGTGCACATTTCTAGAGCCCTGCATGAATACCAAATTTTGTATAAACATTGGATCTGCAAAAATGAGCCGGGGATATCCGCATCCATGGATACCTGGGCTATCCGTGGATTTGCAGGGCTACACATTTCCCCCTTACATCAGTCACGATCTGCCTGGCAGAGCTGCCCACTGCTAATATCCCATCTGTTGAGCGGAAGAGGAGCGAGGAATCTTGGAAGGCTTACTTGAGAGATCCCGGCCTACTCCTAAGGCGAGTCCATCTTTAATCCACAGCACAATGCCATTGTACTCGGGGATTGCACACAGCAGAGTCACGGGCTGCCCAGCTATCACAACCTGATCCTGAGGCTGCTGCGTAAAGGACGATGCTTGGCCTGGAGAAAGAGACAAGACACAACAAGAAGGTCAGATGGGGCACCCAAAAGCTTGCAAGCTTGTGTAAAATTCAATTGACCGGGTTGACAAACCTGGGGCTAAATGTGGTGACCCTTATAGCTGTGATTATGTACAAACCACTTACAATCCTAGGCAAATTTCTGCATGAATCAGTTCCTAATTGAGAGAGACATTAATTACATAGTGTTTCCTCCTTGTCTGTTTTGTTCAGTGTTTGCGCACATCCCATTCACTTTGGCAAACCCAGCAGCAAAGAGTTCTGCAGGTAATTCCATTCACTGAATCCCAGCTAGGATGCTCTATGACACCAGGCTAGAAAGAGTTACATAACTAGCAAGCTAGCTGACCCAAATTCAGCCTTTAGAGACATGTTAGTAGTAAGGATTGTGGTTTTTGTGTGTTTACATATAAAATATTGTTACAGGTTGACAATGCAATCAAATAGTTCCTGTCTATTGCTGTATTCTGTTAATTCAGAGATCAAAAGGAGAGCTTAATATGTAGATAAGCTATGAATGTGATAATATCACTGTCTTCATTTCTCCTTGAAGTATTTAGTAAACTATCTGTAAGTAGGAGGAAATGGGTTTTATGCTAATCCATGTTGCTAATTACCAGTGAGGCCTAGGAAATGGGAGATTACTTCAGAGCCACTATTCTTCACCCATGGAACACCTGCTGTCAAGAGGCTACCCATAGCCTACCAGAAAACTATAAAAAGAACGCTTGGGCCCTGATTCTATTATCTCAGATCTGCTTAAGCCTCATCAGGGGAAGTTTGATTTGCAGGATCACCCTGATATTGGACATAGGACTGTGACCTACACAAGTATTTATGAAAGATCTTTTGCAACTCTACAGCTCACCATCTGTACTGGGAAACTGGTCTCAGAACTTTATTCATATCTGTATGCATACTGATCTTTTAACTTATACTCCTTTTTAAAATAAATCGTCATTTAATTCATAAGAATTATCTGTAAGCATGTGTTTGGGTAGGCTCTGCAATATTCACTGACCTGGTGAGTAATGTGTCTGACCCTGTGGGATTGGCAGAACTTTTTATATGCTGAGTAAAAATTCTGGTAATCAACATATTTGATTGCTGTCCAGGTGGGAGCCCAAGGCTGGAGTGTTTCAAGGGAACTGTGTTTGTAGCTTCTGGGTAATCAGGAAGGTATCACAAAAGTCATTTTGTGGCTAGATTGGTGAACCTAATGATTAAAAATAACCCCCAGTTTTGGGGATCATCTGCTCCTTCCTCGTCGTTTGCCCTTCACTAGCTGCTTCCGGCTCACCCTGTGCACCGCTTCTAGAACCTCTGACTTCAAGCCCCCAGCCCAAACACATCTGATCCCACAAAGCCTATGTGCCACTTGAATCTCATTTTTAGCTTTTAGGTTTTAAATTGAGGATTTAATGTCACCTCGGCTTCGTGCCAGGCCCTGCACAGAGAATTTCATTCAGTGCCAAAATCATTCGGCCAGTGTGGAGTGCTTGTCTGGATTTGGTACCCAGGCAAAAAGATACTCATACCTAATGAAGGTACCACTGACTGCCAGCTTAGGGTAGATACTCTAAAACAGGGAGGAGAGGAGTAATAGAGATGTAGCTGTGTTAGTCTAGTCTAGCTGAAACAAAAAACAGGACTATGTAGCACTTTAAAGTGCTACATAGTCCTGTTTTTTGTTTCAGGGAGGAGAGGGATATTGTACATATCTCAACGTACTTAGTTCTGTGCTTTTTAATTCTGAGTTTCTACCTTGAGACACCAGGGGTCTGATGTTCTGAGCTGCTGGGCACTCATGCTCCAATGGGAGTGCTGCCCAAAGTGACTCAGGTAGGCACCTGAAATGGAGGGACTCAAGATTAATGGGCAGTTTAAAAAAATCTAGGCCCCACTGCTTGTTACTGCGCTCTTCTCCTGATTCAGCAACTGGCATTTCACTATTCATGTAACTCAAGGGTGCAGAATTTTTGGGTTGGGGGCCACTGGCCCACAGAAAAACCAGGCAGAAACCACACACAAATGAGAGGCCAACCCCCAAGTGAAGAGAAAAATAGCCTCACAGATGTGGCCCTGAACTGAGAAGCAAGAAAAAAAAAAGGCACTTCACTCCAACCAAGCTCTGGAAGGGAGCTGCTGGTGAACGAGATGGGGTAGTGTTGGGGAGTCTGGGTGGGAGGTTGGGTGCAGGAGCGGGTTGGGGGTGGAAGTGCAGAGTCTGGGCAGGAGGCAGGGTGCAGATGTGGGGTAGAGGTGCATGGTCTGGCAGTAGGCGGGGTGCAGGAGCAGACTGGGAATGGGGGTATGAGGCCTTGGTGGTAAGGGGGATACAGGAATGGGTTGGAGGGTCTGGGCGGGAGAGGGTGCAGGAGTGGGATGCGGGTCTGGAAAGGAGGGCTGCAGGAGCAGGCTAGGAGTGGAGGTGTGGGGTCTGGAAAGGAGGGGGTTCAGAGGCAGGGTGGGGTGGCAAGTCTGGGCACGAGTTGGGATGCAGGAGCAGACTATAGAGGAGGATCTGGAGGGGGGTGCAGGAGCAGGCTGGGCATGGGGTGCAGGGATCTTGGAGGGATGGGGCATGCAGGAGAGGTATGGGGGTGGCAGGAGGGGGCAGGACATCATGGCATTTATCTGGTCCAGCTCTTGGGAGGAGCACAGGTGTCTTTGTGCAGCTCTCCAATTGCAGGCACTGCCCCCACCACTCCCATTGGCCCAGATTCTCAGCCAATGGCAGCCATGGGGGGCGGTGCCTGCAAAGAGTATTTCCCTTTAGCGTGTAGAGCTGCTTCCCCTCCCCGCCCCCTACCAGGCAGAGTCAGCTCGCGGCTTGCCTTGATTGGGCCTGCAAGGGTCTGAGCCTCACGGGTCCACTCAAGGCAAGCTGAGATTCCCTACCCCGATGTAACTACTTGGGGGTCAGGCTAGATGGTCACAATGGGCCCCTCTAGCCTTGGAATCTATGAATTGGCACCGTAGCCATAACAGCAAGAGCTGTCCGTATTCTGTTGCTACAGCTGTTATAATAACTCCTATCACCACTTGCTTGGCTCCATCATGCTTCCAATGGGCTTGAACCTCCACATACAACGGAGGGTATTTTGTCATTGCCAAAAGCTCTAGGAAAATCCCTTCAAGTCTTTTTGAGGTAAAGGGGGAGGGGGGACCCCAACCAGACATGCACATTTTTTTTCAGGTTCAAAGCGAAACATTTGACTTTTAAATTTTTGCTTAAATGGCTTAATGAAAATACACTTCCCAGCACACCACTTGTCACTAGGGCTCCTGGTGATACAACCCCACGGGTAAAGTGTGTGGGGGTGGAGGGAGGATGCACAGCGAGACCGGGAGAATAATTCCAAATGCCAAAGTTAAAAGCAATTGAAACGTTTCCTCTGAACATGCTCTGTTGGCATCTGCTAAGATTTCAGCAGCCTAATGAGGCCTCACCCCATTCCATGGCATCACCAGGGGGCAGAGAAAACAGCACACATTCTCCCTGCTTAGCCTGACAGGCACTGGGACTGCTGGGATAATATGCATGAGGGAGACTGTAAGTGCCTCATTAACAACTAGACAGCATCCTTTTGTATCCAGAGATAAATGCAAAAACTGCTCAATTATCACAGAGGCAGCTACCTTGATACCTAATATTAGAGGACCCTAGCTGTCTTTGCTGCTGATACCAGCTCCCACTTTTCTCTTGTTCTCTAATTCAGGATGCACAATTGAAAACTTATTATGGAATAAAGCTACTGAGAGCCCTAATTTACCATCATTGTTTAAGCAATGATCCTCTCTCTTCCGCTGGATTCAGATTGGAACCCATCAGCATCTGCTGGAGTCTCTGCACACACCAGAAATCAGACAGAAATAATGGTTCCCCCTTCAACAAAGCAGTTAAGCAAGTGCTTAAATTTAAATTTGTGAACAATCCTCTCCCTCTTTGGCAGAGCACTTTAGCGCATGTGACTCCCACCATGAATGGGGCACCTCCGGCGCTAACAGCACAAGCTGCTATAATTGGAGTTAAGTGCGGTAGCTGGGCTATAACAGACTCTCATCCTCTGTGGAGGGGCACAGAGGAGACACTAACCCACACACTCAGCACTGTGTTACATATGTGGTTAGCTTCAGGTGCTTGGATTTCAACAGAACTCAAGCACGTGCTTAAGGTTACACACATGCTGAAGTACTTTGCTGAATCAAGAGTATCAATAAAACATTGACAAACTATTCACAAAACCTCATTTAATACTAGACATTTCCAGAAGATTATTATTGTAACAATGTTGCATGGCTTGGCTCTACAGATGGTCCTTTGGCGCTAAACTCGGGTCCAGATTAGAACAACCCTTTGGTGTTTGGTGTCAGACCACATCCCAAATATGGGCGAGAAAAACACATATTAGAAAAGTGAAAATAAAAACAACTTCTGGCAAAGTAGCCCGAATGGAATCTATATTTGGGACCCCTTCATGACAGGGGTTGTGGTGCAGGGGTTCGTGTGTTTATGTATCATTTGCACGGGCAGAGAGATCTATATAAAGAAGGTAAAAGTTTTTGGCGTGAGTTTCAAATGTTCCAGAGACTTTTTTCCTCCCACTGACTTTAACAGGAGATGCAAGTGCATCTCTAAAGCTCAGGCCAGCAAGTTCCAATGAAATCAATGATGATCAAACATACCACATGTGACAGAAGGTCTCCAGCTACTCCAGTGATGAGGACAGTATAAGAACACAACTAAAAAACCCATCCAGGCTTTCATCTCACATCTTGATCACTGCAACATTCTGCTCTCTGGCTTTGACAGATGCAATCTTACCTCACTCAACATGCTGCTGCAAAGATCATTCACCGAAACTGCTGCTTTGACCACATCATCCCCCTCTTTGCATCCATCCCTCCTCAGGTGCCCTCTTCTCTGTCACATCAAACATAAATTGCTCATTTTCACTTTCAAGGCCCTTCATGAGAAATCCTCCCAATCCATCATCTCTCTTTAGCTACCCAGCTGTCAATGCTCCCCTCTGATTGGCCCATGACAGTATTCATCCCTCATGTTACATTTTCAAACAGACCCTTGGATCTTCCTTCTATGCTACTCCTTCCATTAGGGTGGAGTGCCACGCCCTCTGTAAACATTTGCAAAGCTACTTCATTATACTCTTCCAAATCCCTCCTCCTCGCTGTGATGCCTCTAAAAAAACCAGTCAATGGTTAGACTGCTGCAGTGCTGGGAATACTGTCTGTCAGAGTGACCAGTGTTATGTACTTGCGTTGCTCTGTTGGTCTCTATTCATCTCCTGTCATATATTTTGATTGTTAGCACTTTGGGGGCAGGGACCGTCCTTTTATTCTTTCTTTGTACAGGACCTAACACAAGCGGGTTCCTGGTCCACGGCTTGGACTCCGAGGTTATGTCTATGCAGCCAACCTAAACCTCCCTTGCTGAAATTTAAGCCCATTGCTTCTTGTCCCATCATCAGAGGTTAAGGAGAATAATATTAGGTACTTGAAAGCTGTTATGTTTCCTCTTAGGGTACTTCTAGACTACAGGCTTTTGTTGACAGAAGTTTTGTCGACAGATACTGTCAACAAAGCTTCTGTTGACAAAGAGCGTCTAGACTACATCCAGTTCTGTTGACAAAGCAAGCCGCTTTGTCGACATGACAGTGTAGACGCAAAGGACAGCATAGAGGCAATAACGCCTTCTATCGACAGAACTCTGTTGACAAAAGGCATTATTCCTTGTAGAATGAGGTTTACCGCTGTCGACAAAACTGCTGAGGTCTGTCGACAGAACTCAGTGGCAGTGTAGACGCAGCTATAGTTTTGTCGACAAAAGTGGACTTTTGTCGACAAAACCCTGTAGTCTAGACACACCCTTAGTCTTCTGATTCCAGATAAACCCAATTATTTTAGTCTTCCCTCACAAGTCATGTTTTCTAGACCTTTAATCATTCTTATTGCTCTTCTCTGGACCTTCTCCAAATTCTCCACATTTTTCCCAAAATGTGGTTCCCAGAATTGGACACAATACTCCAACAGAGGCCTAATCAGTATGGAGTAGATGGAAGAACGACTTCTCGAGTCCTGTTTACAACACTCCTGTTAATACACCCCAGAATGATGTTTGCTTTTTTTGCACTGTTGACTCATATTGACACTATGTCTCCTAGATTGCTTTCTGCAGTACTCCTTCCTAGACAATTTGGCGTTTACATAGCGCCAAATTTTGAAATAACACGCTATTTTGAGACATCCCTTAACCCTCGTGGAATGAGGGTTACAGGAATGATGGAATAGCACACATGTTATTTTGAAAAATATTTCAAAATAATGGGCACATTTAAAAGATGCGAGGCGGTTATTTCGGGATACCCCCAGCATTCCGAAATAGCCCCGCTGTCTAGACGTACCCTAACGGACAGAGAAACTTGGCTGATCTGTAGAGCTGGCAGCATGGGGGCAAGGGAATTCTGTAATCCAAGCATACCTTAGAGCACTGGGATGAGGTTTAGGGACTTGGAAACAAACCTCTTTGACTATCTCTGGAAGATTTGTTGCACAACAGCATCCTATTTCCCTGACGTGATGAGATTTCAGTTCAGTCTCTGAGGAGTCTCGTTAACAATCAGATTGGCCTTGAATCCTGCTAGTAACACTTTTTATTCTGATTTAAGCTTTACAAATTTGATGTCATAGGAAATTTTAATCAGCTCTGGGTTTTCTTTTTTCCCCCTTCTTCCCTGGGTTTTTGAGTCAGATTGGAAAAAAGCACTGTTGGCACCAAAGGGAAAAAAAGAGGGGTAAATGAGGAAGCAAGAGGGAGGAGGGAAGTGATAGTTTTGCAATTTTTCTTCTTTCCCCACTGTTAACTGAGATTTCATGGCTTGCTCCTTAATCTCAACAATTCTCCTGGCAACTCGGTTGAACAGGGATAGACTGGAACGCCGCAATAACCAAGAAAAGATTGTTTTATCTGCAAGAATTATCAGGTTGTCAGCTGGGAGCTTCCAGAGTTGTAATGAGAAGGCAGAAACACAAAGTGGTGTGCATGCCCTCTGAAAATGTCCATTAAGCAAAGACTTCATTTGGTAATTGCTTTTGGATATGAAACACTTCCCCCCCCCCTTTGTTTCTTGATTTGTTTCAGAGGGTGGCCAACGTCCATGGAAAATTAGAGAGAAAATTCAGCACGTGGCTCCTGTCTTTTCCCTCCTTCTGTTTTGTTTAATGCAGGTAACTATTACATGAAACCAGTCTTCATCCAAAGTCCCATGTACTCTACAAATATCAACTCAGGGGCTCAGTTACAACATGGCTGAAGGGCGGACGATAGATCAGACTTAACCGTATCTCTCTAAACAGGGTAAAGTGCAGGGGTCAGTCCATGGTTATCACTGGGTTATGGGTATGGGCAAGTCAGGGCCAGTTCATACAACGACTTTTAGCTGTCCTGTAATAAGGTCAATGTGACAAGTGTTCTGAGTCCTCCAGTGGATGGAGCCTAAGCCAAGGTTGCCTCTAGTACAGCCAAGGCACATGTGTGGCCTGCACAGGAGGGGCTTTTCCTAGTTAGTGCAGCATGGGGATAGGGCTGATTATTTTCATTGCTAGTGAACTCCAGGATCAGACAAAGGCAGGGGGTGACAGGTGGGCAAGGAAGAGACGTGTTCCTTCTCTGCCCAATCTCTAGGACCTCAGTTTAGCAAAATGTTTCTGTTCAAGCCACCAGCTGTGGAAGAAGTTTAATGGTGTTGCCATTAGTACCGGCAACACTGGGCTCCAAAGTTATCACCTCTCAGAAAAAAATGGGGTGGCTCACACTTCTCTGGGCTATTGCTTCAGGCTGGCTGTATGTAGACTCACAGACCTGGATAACACTCTGCACCAGACGTAGCAACTGCAGATGCCATCAGCTTCTGAAGACAGCTAGGAAAGTGGCCTCACGTTTGGAAGTCCCTTTTTTTGTTGAGTCCGTCACAGGGCACCGATTAATCTTTCTGTAGGGAATGGAGAAGCAGGGGATCTATAGGATCTATAGAGACTCTATAAGATATTTTGGCCTTGGAAAGGGTTCAGAAAAGAGCAACTAAAATGATGAGGGGTTTGGAACGGGTCCCATATGAAGAGAGGTTAAAGCGACTGGGACTTTTCAGTTTAGAAAAGAGGAGACTGAGGGGGGATATGATAGAGGTATATAAAATCATGAGTGGTGTGGAGAGGGTGAATAAAGAAGTTATTTATTAGTTCCCATAATAGAAGAACTAGAGGACACCAAATGAAGTTAATGGGTAGCAGGTTTAAAACTAATAAAAGAAAGTTCTTCTTCACACAGCGCGTAGTCAACCTGTGGAACTCCTTGCCAGAGGAGGCTGTGAAGGCTAGGACTATAACAGAGTTTAAAGAGAAGCTAGATAATTTCATGGAGGTTAGGTCCATAAAAGGCTATTAGCCAGGGGATAGAAATGGTGTCCCTGGCCTCTGTTTGTCAGAGTCTGGAGAAGGATGGCAGGAGACAAATCGCTTGATCATTGTCTTCGGTCCACCCCCTCTGGGGCACCTGGTGCTGGCCACTGTCAGCAGACAGGCTACTGGGCTAGATGGACCTTTGGTCTGACCCAGTATGGCCATTCTTATGTTCTTATCAGTTCCATGCTACCCTTTGCTTCGTATTGTCACCATTTACACTGGTGCAACATGGGTATAAAATGCTGTCCACGTGGTCCTAAGGTGAAATAGGGATCTCTCGTGTGCGCCAAAAGGATGTACATGGGACAGTTAGAGATGCCCTAAAATCTTAATTCTTTCCCCAGCCCATTGCTACGGAGGGAGAGTGTCCAAAGGCACAGAGTGCAACAGCCATTCAAAAATGAGTGGAATGTTAAACAACAGCACTTCAAAGTAAAATCCCAACTGCAACCTGATTCCTTCAAATTACTTACCTTGATAGAGAGTCTTAAAATGTTCAGTCCCTTCTGTGTCGGGGCTGGGATAGGAACTGCTGTAACTCAGGGCAGCTCCTCTGTAGTCAATCACATGCCCTTGCTATATGTCATCCCTCTATTGAAGACAATGGAACTAACCTGATTTACACCTACTAAGGATCCAGTCTCAGGTCTTTCAGGAGTGACCATCAGCCTTGCAGACCACAATGTCCCTTCTAAAGCATCCCTCCTCCCTATGCAAGGGACCTACATTCCAAAAGTGTTTCTCTGTGCCCAGGGAAGCAACCAAGGAAGACGTATTGCAGATGGGATGTGGGCATTCTGATCACTGTAGCCTGGAAAAGCAGTTTCATAATGTCATAGAGTTTGTCACAAGAAAGCACTAGATCATCTGTATATCATAGGCCATTTAAATTTCACCCAGATACCCTTATTCTGAGCCTCAAGCCTTTACTCAGACTATAGTATTTCAGTCCCCAAGAGATTAAACAATTGTGTGCCACCGGCAGAGGTCAGGAAAGACTGAGATGTCAAAGCCCTACAATGGCAGGAAACTAATTAGTAGTTCTGCTCCAGGGCCACATTAAAAAGTTTTTCTTCACAACCAAAAAGGCTGGTAAAGTTTTAAATAAACAAAGGACAGCTTAAATGTGGCCGACACAATTGGGAGTCAATCTTACCCCAGAGACAATTAGAATAACTGTCCATTTCTATTCATCTAGCAGGAAAGACACAAGCAGAAGCCCATATTAGGATTTTGTTCATTTGTTTATGATTAAAAAATAAGCAAATCAACATGCAAATGCAAGGCTCACTATGCTTCTTGGCGAGTTTCCAATGTGGCACCCGTGTGGTATTGGCACTGACAAGCTGCCCTTTTGCTGAGTGCCATTGACAGAATGGGTCAACTTGCTATTGTGGGAAGTGTTTCGGTGTCAGACAGTTGGAGAGGCTCCTGATCTAAGAGTATCATCTATCCTGGTTGGAGGCTTTGCACGCTTCTCGGCAGAGATATTTATACAGTCATGTCATTCTAAGAACAGCTTTTTGTGTGGGTGTTCTTCCACCTTAAGGAAAATAGTCCCTATAAAACAAAAATCAGCAGAACTTTCTACCACTGCTGAAATCCCAAATGCCTGAATAAATGGAAGAATAAAGTTTTCTACGAAGAAGAGCAAGTACACCACTAAATTCTTTTTAGTTCCTAGGATGCAGTTCAAAATGGAGCTTGGTGAAAAAATGTTTCAACTCTTTTAGTAAAAGAACTAAAAATTCTTCCAGTTGGGTGAATTGAAGGAACAATTATACCTGAATAAGTCAGTGAATCCCAACCCGAATTCTGATTCTCCATCGTCCCTGTTCCGTTTTTGCACTACTTTTCACAAATTGCTTGTGTGAAACAGATTTGATTTGTGCAGGTGCTTGGGGAGAAGGAATTCTAAGTTCACAGCGGTCTTCGCCTTGTGATAAAACTCAACTGGATTCAAGCCAAGGTGGAAGCGGTGTAACAGCCATCTTGAGAGAAGGCGAAGCGGTAAAAAGGGACCGGAAGGGAGACGATAGAGGGTGAGAGAGGTCCAAGAGTGCTAGCTACCACCATAGGCTCTAGACCCAGATTTGCTATCAACCTGTTATGTGATCTTCAGCAAGTCCCTTTGCCTTCCTTCCTCTTCCCAATTTTTGGGAGGGTATGTACTGACTCAGTGTCTAGCAGGCCTCTCATCAAGGGGTTTAGGGGGGAGCATCTAGGCATTGATATAATCACAACCCAAGGGGCTGCCGTGAAAGATGAATAGTAGTGGTGCTGAGGAGAGACAAGCTTGGCTGGGGGAATCATAGAATCATAGAATCCTAGAGCTGGAAGAGACCTCAGGAGGTCATCAAGCCCAGCCCCCTGCCCAAGGCAGGACCAATCCCAACTAAATCAACCCAGCCAGGGCTTTGTCAAGCCAAGACTTAAAAACCTCTAGGGATGGAGATTCCACCACCTCCCTAGGGAATCCATTCCAGTGCTTCATCACCCTGCTAGGGAAATAGTTTTTCCTAATATCCAACCTAGACCTCTCCCACTGTAACTTGAGACCATTGCTCCTTGTTCTGCCACCCGTCACTACTGTGAACAGCCTTTCTCCATCCTCTGGAACCTCCCTTCAGGAAGTTGAAAGTGCCCAGAACCTGCCCTCTGAAAGCCTGCAGCCTCTCAAGGCAGGGCCCCCAAAAGGTTAGAAAGTTAAGGCTAGTGGACAAAGCACTGGGGTCCTGACCATCTGAGGTACTAGTACACAGGCCCAGCCAAAGAGTTTGTGGGGCCCAAGGCGGCATGTCGTGGTTGGCTGCACTGCGTGGCTGGGTGGCTCCCAGCCAGGACAGCGAGCAAGCAGCCGGGCATGTGGGCACCGGGCCCTGAAAGCACGGGGCCCAAGGCAACTGCCTTGCTCGCCTTACCCTAAGGCTGGGCCTGCTTGTGCAGCCCCTGTTACCATGGCATCAGAGCACCTCTCAAGGCTTCAGGACAGTTTGCCACCCAACAACCCCGTGAGGTAAGGCCATAAGCCCCACTTTACAGCTAGAAACCAAGGCACAGAGAGACTTACCCCCTGACTGGATGAAAGAGATTTGACCACGGGTTGCTTGTAATTTAGGTCAGGGCCCTAAGCACTGGACCATCCTCCTTCTCTGAGGAGCAACATTTGCCTCCATGAGATCTTAAGTGAAAAATGTGGACAGACACACTTGTTAAAAATACAAAAGACCCTGTGTGCAGACAAATGCACAATGAGAATGAGGGAGGGAACTGACTGAATTTGATGCACTAGGGGGAGCTTGCCTAGATTCGGTCAGTGACAGGGAGAGAAGCGCAGCAGCAGATAGTCAAATTTTCATTACTCCAGAGGAGCAGGGAATGTAATAAGAAGCAAGCGACTTACAGAGGGAACAATTTTTCATTAGAAACGGAGGCACTAAGGGTCCGTTTATGGGAGCGGAGCATTGCGTTTTTCACTGCGATTTGAAAAGCTTCGGTTTTCTGTGGAGGTGGAGATGAGGGGGAGGACAATGGGGCTACTGTTTGACTATTACTGTGCAGACACACACAATTAAATGACAAGGGAGTGTTATGGGTCACTGTCCTACCCTAGACACCCTGACATGCCAACAGAGCCGCTGACTGGACAGGAAGCAGTGTTGTGAGGGATGGCCCTTCTCCCGGAGCCCTGAGGAAGAGATGAGAGGAGGAACTGGCCTCCCCACTCTGCCCAGGAGGGCTGACAGGAATCCCAACCCTATCTCCCGCTGCCAGCGGTGCCCCAACTAGAGGGTGCAGATACCCTCGGGAAGGGACTATCTGGGTTCCAGAAGGAAGCATGTGCCACTGCAAGCACAAGGGCCCTGCAGAGTCTGAGCTCTAAGCCGGGGGATAGGCCTGGGGAGCCGATGGCATGTGTGGGACCACATAACACTTCAGGACCAGTGAGAGCCCACAGAGAAGGGGGCCTCCAAGCAGGGATAGGAGGACCGGTGCTGGGGCACGGTGTTTGCTCCACACACTCACTGCCACTACCCAAGTGGATTGTGTGTGATGAGAGCACGGCTGGAGCGATTCCTGGGTGAAGTTCTGCCTCTGCAGAGGCTGCCCTCCAAATGGAAGGGTTGGCGTTTGGAACTAGCAAGGGGCCCCTACCCTGGGGGACCTCTTCCTTTTGGAGGGCAGGAGGTATGGCATCACTGGGGGCTGGGATGAGCTGGTGATTTCTGCTGTGCGGCTCTTAACATTGGCAGTGCACAGCGAACAAGAGCTACTTGCCCTTTACCACCTGGGAACTAAGCCAAGCCCGCCTCCCCCCGCCACCCCATTGGTAACTTTTCTATCAACTCTTCTCAAAGGCTACGTCTACACAGCACACTCCGTGGGGGAGCGGGGAGCATGTACACTGCCTCCCCCCCGGCACAGGAATAAATAGCAGTGTAGAGTGTGAGGCACTGTGAGTAGAGACCTGCTAGAGTCCCACGTGTATGTACCGTACATGGCTCTCTACATACCCAAGCAGTGGGAAGGCTCCAGCTGTGGGACAAATGAAGAGAGGCCTCTGTCCTACCGCTGGGAGCTGACACAGCATGCTGCAGTCAGGAGCATGCAGTGTAGGGGCACCCACCAGGGCAGACCCAGAGGACTCCTGTGCACTGGCTGAAGAGCAGCAACCCGCAGCAGGGACACACGTGTCCTCCAATGGCATCGAAGTAACTCCCTGGCTGCTTTGTAAGGGCCAAGTCTGAGGACCAGTGGACTCAGCTCTGGTGTCTGTAGGTGATGGGCCTGGTAGTCATCAGTCCTTCCTCACTTCTTCTGGGTTCTCATTTAAGGGCCAGATTCTGCCCTTGCTGTTTGGGCAACCCCACTGATCCAGAGTGAGAGGAACCACTCGGCAGAAGTGAGGGTGGCAGAATCTGACCTCACCTGAGGGAAGGGGATGGTAGAAATGAAATGCCCTGACTGATGTAAATGAGAGGCAGCAGCCCAGCACTGCTGTGTCCATGGGACACATGGGCAGATGCAGGGGTGATCAGCCCTCTGTGCTCTAAGCAAACTGCATGGCAGGCAAGCAAAGTTGAGTCCCTCCGGCCTCTGGGCTACATCTACACTGCTTCCCTCTTGCAGAAGGGGAAATGCAAATGGAGTGCTCATTAGCATATGTCCCGCTCTCATTTGCATATTCTCTTCCGATCCTTTTTGCGGAAGAGGTTTTTGCACAAAAAACCGCAGTGTAGATGGGGCTGTTTTGCGCAAAAAACCCCTTTTGCTCAAAAAACCCTTATTCTGGAGGCATAAGGATCTTGCGCAAAACGGGGTTTTTATGCAAAAAAACCCATTTGCATTTCCTCTTCCACAAAAGGGAAGCAGTGTAGCCGTAGCGTGGGTTGCAGCTGCTTTGCACATCCCCGGATCAGATCCCATCAGATGGACCAAGGGAGGAAAGAGTTCACTGCTTGGCCCCTCCCTCCTCCAGCAATCAGACTGGGGAGAGCAGGAACTCAGGGCTGGGTATCCAGGCGTGTCTTCATTTATGGACCCAAAAACGAATGGGCCCATTCTCTACCGTCAATCAGAGGAGCCCTTTTCTCAGCACCTGTGACAATGCGCTCTTCAAATAAGGTCTGTTGCACTTTAAAACGCATGCCTGCATCAATATTTCAGATAACTCAGAAAAGAAAAGCAGACAAAGATGCTATGTTATTTACAGCGCTCCATGGAATCGTCAGTCAGAGAAAAATACAGTGCAAACAGGGAGAGAACAGAGTGGAGCAGGGAATAGCTGGGTGGATAGCAATTGCGCACTTCCTCTCTCATTATCCTCCTGCCGCCTCTATGTCTTTCAATTACCTCGCACGGTAGCCAGATACCACTAAATGCAACTTTGATTGTGCACTATTTTGTAAGCTGCAGCAGTAAACCGTCACTATACACGGTTTTCTCAGATACCCAAAACATGGTGCACTGGAGAAACAGAGGCTAGGGGAGGTCAGTAGGCTAGGAAAACTTTCTTATAACACAAGTGTTAGCACTAGAAATACTGGGAAGCAAAGGTTTCTAACACCTTATGAAAAGAGAAGCAAGAATGCTAACCTCCTGACAAGAACATGCGAGTCACACGGGTGAGAACCAAAGTTGGGAGCTGCAGGGCAAGGAGCTTGAGTGAGGCTAGGAAATGGTCCCCCAATGAAGAGGATGAGCTCAGTAAGAGCTGAAAAGTCAAGCGGGTGGAAAATTTTTGCTTTTTTCCTGCCAAAAATGTAGAACAAAATGATCTTGTTCACCCCCAGATTCCTTTCTGCAGTAGTCCTTTCTAGGAAGCCACTTCCCAGGCTGTATTATTCAGTGGATTGTTCCTTCCTAAGTGGAGTACTTTGCATTTGTCCTTACTGACTTCCATCCTATTTATTTCAGACCATTTTTCCAGTTTGTCCTGATCATATTGAATTCTAACCCTGTCCTCCAAAGTGCTTGTGACCCCTCCCTGCTTGGTATCATCTGCATACTTTATAAGTGTACTCTCTATGCCATCATCTAAATCACTGATGAAGATACTTAATGGCACTGTGCCCAGCATAGATCCATGCAAGACCACACTCCATATACCCGTCTAGTTTTCTTGACCACTATTCTGACAATGCTTTTCCACCTTTTAATAGATTCATCTCTCGGAAGATCAAGTTAGCCAATATCAAAAGCCTTATTAAAATCAAGATATATCACATCTACTGCTTCCTCTTTCTACCAGGCTTGTTACCTCAGCAAAGAAGGATATTACGTCAGCTTAACGTGGCTTATTTTTGATTGATCCATGTCGACTATTACTTATCACCTTATTTTCTTCTAGGTTCTTACAAATAAATCCATTATCTTTCTGGGTACCAACATTAAGCTGATATAACTCTTCGGACAGCACCCCTAGTTTTGGTACTGACACAGAGAAGAGCCCCACTTTACACAGCTCGTTGGTTTCTCATCTAAGCATTGGCCTAGCTAAGCCTTACTTAGCTGGAAAGAGTTGTTATGATCACACCACAAAGATGGTAGCTATTTGCATAACAGTGCTTACAGTAGCAACATCAGCATCCTACTGCGTCTGTTAAGTTGCTTCAAAGATGAGAAAGGGGAATTTTGAATAAGATATTAGACCTTTTAGAAATATTTTTGTCTATTAGTCACACAGGCAAGAGAGCTAACTATTGAGTCTTCCGCTTGCTTTGATACCTGCACGGAATCCCAGCATTGCCTTCAAAGTCACTGTGAGTAGTTTGATCAGCCATGCAGAAAGGGCTTAAATGTCATCATCCACTCTGTTATTAGCTACCAATTGGGAAAGGTGTATGAGCACACTGACCATACGATATTTATTGCCAGCATCCTTGCAGCATGGGCCTGGAGAATTACCTCTTGTGAAATTAAATACCTGAGCCTCTGGTATCTGCTTTACCAGAAAACAAGCTAATGTGTGACAAAGGAGAAAAAAGAAAACAGTCCCTCAAAAGCAACATTAAAGTGACCTGAGAGACTGGACGAAAAGAGAATAAAAACACTGGCAATTCAGAGCAAGATGGACAGGAAAAACGGCTATCAAATAACCATTGTGCCTTGCTGTCTATTCCTATACAGGTACTTGTTTCATGTGCATTTGGTGGCAGTCTGCTCTCGGAGAGTCAGACCTGAATCAGTATCCAGCCCTCGTATTTAGGTGTGCTAATCATTGTCCCGTTACAGCTTTGCTGTCCCGCCACTTTGTTGCCTGTTGGATATGCTGAATGTGCTACAGGATAAGCTGGCGGAAAAGGCTGGCTGTTGTAGTAAAGTCAGGAGTGAGGGAGAAGGACAGGAAGGGTAGCTGTGTGGTGGTGGACTGGGATGTTGAAGAAAGAGTTCATGGTTCTCTTCTGAAGGTTACTTAACCTGTGGCTCACTTTCCCATTTCTAAAAAGGGGACAATACGCCATCTTCTGCTCTGTCTTGGCTATTTAGACTGCAAGCTCTTTGGGACAGGATCGGTGTATCTCGTGGGCCCTGATCTCACCTAGTGGTCCTCTAGAGGGCAGGGGACTGGACTTGATGTTGAGGTCTTTTCTAGTTCTAGTGTTCTATGATTCTATAATAGCGATGCTGTGGGAGTGGGAGATCCACAGAGAATGGAGATAGGGAGCAGGGACACATCTACATTGGCAGAGTACAGTTTTCATGGCCAGTCTCACTGTGACTCTTCTCAAAGCTAAGGATCATGTCTAATGTGGGCTTTCACACATGAAGCACCCCCAGGAGGAACTTACAAATTGTGATGACCTTATCAAGGCTCTCTGGTCATGGCAGGAAGGCCGTGAGATATTTTCTAAGGCGAGACAAGCATCTCTGAGTTCTGCATGATTAGCGGGCTATGATCCTTCTTCCAAGGTTGCCTAGAGAACATGGGTCACACCTGTGGTGCTAATAATGAAAAGCAATGGTTCTGTAAGTACCTAGGGTGACTTCAAAGTCACTTTAAATCCTGTGCCTCACACTGATCAGCATCCCTTACCAAAGAGTGGAGATGCTTCTGTCTCATTAGCACAGAGGAAGAGATTTTCTTCCATCGATTCAGTCAACAGCCCTATTTCCAGCTGGAAATTGACAATGAGTGTAAAAAATATTTTGCTATCAGGGCTCGTAAGAACCCTCTCCCGGATTAATCCATTTCCATTTGCTATTCTGTCACAGTGCTGCTGTTTTGGCAGCATGCCGCAATGCCCAGGCTCATTCGGGAGCTGAGGCCAGAACAGATGCCATTTCCATAACTCCAGTTAAGATGGTTGTCTGTATTTCTGTTACAGAGGCTTTCCTGGTCTTAAGGGAAACATACATATAGCGCCCCCTATTCTCCCATCAAAGGTAATAGCCAGAGGTTTTCAAAAAACATGGGTGAAATGGCCATGCTCGACATTCACAAGACAAGAACAGCTGTAATGCAAGCTTCCCAGAGAGACTTCCCAGCCAATAGGCTCCATCCTGACCTGGAATGCCCATCACATTGGGTGACTTCTCTGAGAGTATCTTTCTTCTGACACCTTTCAATGCCTCTGCTCAGTCTGAAACAAAGGCCCAGCTGAGGGTCATGAAGATCAGTCCACTAGAAATTGGGCGGAAACCCCTTCCTAAACCATTGCACACAGGTGTCTTGCAAGACTGGTGACTTGCAGACATCTAACTTTTCTAAGTATTTCTTAACTTGTTCTTTTTTTATTTTAACTTCTAATCCTACCCCATTTGCACTAGCATTCACTATGTTAGGCATCCTGTCACCATCCATCTTCTTTACGAAAACCGAAACAAAGTCATTCAGCACCTCCGCCATTTCCAAGTTTCCTGTTATTGTTTCTCCCACTTCACTGAGCAGTGGGCCTACCATGTCCTTGGTCTTCCTCTTGCTTCTAATATCCTTGTAGAATGTCTTCTTGTTACCTTTCATGTCTTTAGCTAGATTGAGCTCGTTTTGTGCCTTTGCCTTTCTGATCTTACCCCTGCATACCTGAGTTGTTTGTTTAAATTAATCCTTTGTAATTTGACCTAGTTTCTACTTTTTATATGACTCCTTTTTTGATTTTTAGATCATATAAGCTCTCCTGGTTGATCCAAGGTAGTTTCCTGCCATACTTTCTATCTTTCCTATGCAGTGGGATAGTTTGCTTTTGGGCCCTTAATAATGTCCCTTTAAAAACTGCCAACTCTCTTCAGTTGTTTTTCCTCTTAGTCCTGATTCCCATGGGACCTTACCTGGTGCTCTGAGTTTATTAAAATCTGCCTTCCTGAAATCTATTCTCTCTATTTTGCTGTTCTCCCATCTACCATTCCTTAGTATCATGAACTCTATGATTTTATGATCACGTTCACCCAAGCTGCCTTCCTCTTTCAATTTTTCAACCAGTTCTTTTCTATTTGTTAAAATCAAATCAAGAACAGCTTCTCCCTAGTAGCTTTCTCAACCTTCTGAAATAAAAAATTGTCTCCAGTGCAGTCCAAGAACTTATTGGATAATCTGTGCCATACTGTGTTAGTTTCCCAACACAGACCATGTCTGGGTAGTTGAAGTCCCCCATCACCACCTAATCCTGCACTTTGGATGATTTTGTTAGTTGTTTAAAAAAAGCCTCATCCACCTCTTCTGCCTGGGTAGGTGGTCTGTAGTAGACCCCCTAGCATGACATCACCTTTATCTTTTACCCTTTTTATCCTAATCCAGAGACTCTCAACAAGTCTGCCGTCTATGTCCATCTCCACCTCAATCCAAGTGTATTCATTTTTAATATATAATGCAACACCTCCTCCTTTTTCCCCCATCCTATTCTTCTTGAGCAAGCTGTGCCCTTCTATACCAATATTCCAATCCTGAGTATTACCCCTCCAAGTCTCTGTGATACCAACTATGTCATAGTTGAGTTTATTTATTAGCACTTCAAGTTCTTCCCCATACTCCTTGCATTTGTATACAGGCATCTAAGATACTGATTTGATTTTTCCCCCAGTTCTGCCTTGTCCCTTCTTTATCTCTTCTATTACAGACCATGTTCCCTCCCATTTCTGACCCATCTCCCAGGTCTCCATGTTTTTCACTTTCCTGTTGGCATTGGTCACCTGCCCCTGTCAAACCTAGTTTAAAGCCCTCCTCACTAGGTTAGCCAGTCTATGTCCAAATACTCTCTTCCCCTTACTTGAAAGGTGAACCCCATCTTTGCTTAGCAGTCCTTCTTGGAACAGCATCCCGTGGTTGAGGAAGCCAAAGCCCTCCTGGTGACACCATCTTTGCAGCCAGGCATTCACCTCCAGGATGCTCCTGTCTCTGCCTGGGCCCCTACCTTTGACAGGAAGGACTGAGGAGAACACCACCTGTTCTCCAGATTCCTTCACCTGTACTCCAGCTATGTCTAGACTGCAGTCTTCTTTCGGAAGAAGCTTTTCCGGAAGAGATCTTCCAGAAAAACTTCTTTCGAAAGACAGTGTCCACAGAGCAAAAGCGCATCGAAAAAGTGATCTGCTTTTTCGAAAGATAACGTCCACATTGATTGGATGCTATCTCTCATTTAAGTTGTGATTACTATAGACAGAGTGACCACCAAGGCACGTGTGCTTTTTCCTGAAGGCCTCTTCTTTTGAAAAAACCCCCTCTTCCGCCTCCACACATGCCTTTTTCCGAAAGAGCTCTTGGAAAAATCCCTGTGTTCTTTTGACTTTCTGTCGAAAGAACACAATTGCAGTGTGGTGATAAGTGTAGTTTTTCCAGAAAAATGGCCGTTTTTCCGGAAAAACTCTGCAGTGTAGACATACCCTCCCAGAGCCCTGTAGTCACTCTTGATCTCCTCAGTGTCACATCTTGCAGCATCATTAGTGCCCACATGGATGAGTAGCATGGGGTAGTGGTCAGAGTGCCAGATAATCCTCCACAATGCCTCCGCAAGGTCTTGGATACGGGCCCCTGGCAGGCAGCATATCTCCCGAGATGTCATGTCAGGGTGACAGATGGGTGCCTCCGCCCTGGTCAGAAGAGAGTCTCTAACCACCACTACCCTACGTTTCCTTTTCACAGTGGTGGCTGCAGACCTCCCAGCCTTGGGGGCACGAGCCTTCTCCTCTTCTACTTTAGGGAGTGATTCCTTATCTTATGTATTCAGAACAGCATAATGGTTTTCCTGAACCACGGTGGGAGGGATGGGAACAGGGGTGGAGCACTGCCCGCTGCCAGAAGTGCCCAGCTGCCAGTGTCTCCCCTGAGACTGAGCCATCTCCTCCTCCGCCCGTGGTGTGTCAGCAGTCTTTTGTAACAGGACAACTTCCTCCGCCTCAGCAGTTTCCACATGAATACTCTCCAGGAATTCCTTGTGGATTCGGATAACAGCCAGTTCTGAGGGCCTGAGCTGGGATGAGACCCAGCACTCAAACGGTTAACAAAGCACGTGATCCCTGGGAGTCAGGCTGGTGCAGTGGCTTGAACATGGTGTGTATCTGAAGGTCTGACTGGTCTAGTATATGAGCCTCCCCAACTCAATGCATCCTCACAGTAGCACTGAGAGGGAGGGCACACAGGTGGGGAACTGAAGCACAGAGAGACCAAGTGGCTTATTGGAAGTCTGGGGCAGAGCTGAAAGAGAACCCAGGTCTCCTAAGACTCTTGAATTCTCATGGTCCTGTGTCTTAACTCAGTCAAAGGCCACAAGACCATCGCTGCACCAGTCCCTTTGCAGGATAGAATCAGAAGTTACCGACATGTATAGCATGAGTCCCATGCTGCTAACCATTAACGGTGATTCTCTCTTCGCTCGAGAAATAGGCACCTACGCGTCTGATGCAGAGGATCCAACAACGTAGAGGATGTATTTACATTTGGAGAGGCCATAGTTCACAAAAGTGTCAAGCACATTTCTAGTGGAACTGCAAAGGGATTAGTTACGCCCCAGCATAAAAGCCCTGAAATTTTAGTATTGGAGAAATCACTGCAGTGCCCTGCTGCTCGCCACGCTGCGGAGGCAGACGCTGCAAGTTCCGCCTGCGCGTGAGACAATGATCAGGTCTGAGGGTTAAGTGACATGGGAATTAGCAAATTGCAATTTATTATTTGTTGTTTTTCCCCAGTGGAAATTATTGCAAATAGATGATTTTTTAAAATGTAGGGCTTCATGCTTAAGCAGTTCTTTGGAAGAATGCATTTTTAATCCTACATTAAGTCACTACAACATATCAACCACTGGAAAAACAGGGCTGTATAAGAGCCATTTGGGTGAGTAGTAATGAATCAACACGATAGCATTATACAAAGTCCAATTAGTGTTAAAGAATGGGAATGGCCTAAGACATTAGAGTAGGACTCAGGAGATCAGTGGTCAGTTCCCATGTGTGCTGCATGTCTGTGGACAAGTGATTTCACCTGTTTCTCATCAGTATTTAGTGATGGTAGGATTGGTTTTGTGTTTTCTTTGGGGAAGAGGCTGTCTTGCAGCACCAGCATAAGCAAGCCTTGATTTCTCTTGGGGCCTTTAGGGGCAAATGAAATACAAATAAGTAGCAGGCAAGCACAGTGCAAAGTCCGCCAATGGAGTTATGCAAGTGGAGAGTATGCCCCTGAGCGGGAGAAGCAGCGCCCCTGCCTTATATCCCAGCTTATAAGCAAGAAAAGCTCAATTCTATTTCTCTGCCAGACTGTGGTTCCGAACCCTGTGATCAGCTCTGGGAGACATAAGCCTCTGCCAGCAAAAATCAGACTGAGTCTGTCCCAGACTGAGTCTGCTCTGAGCTGTGTTCTGCCTTGGTCCCTCTTTCCAGCTTTCCTGCCCGAACCTCTGCAAATTCACAAGACCCCTGACGCTGTCCCTGTGCAGCCAATGGAAGGGATGAGGATATGATGTGCGGCTTTTCTTTGGTTGATCGGATACTGGCAAGAATGGTCCCTTCTGCCTGCTGAGCTCTACCTCCAGGACAGCTGTCTGTGCTCAGTTACTGTTCAAGCAAGAGACCAACAATTTCCCTGACAAGAGTTACAGATGGCTGCGCTAGAGAGAGATTGCAGGGCATCCACGCTTCACGTCCCGATCTTTGGTAATGCTAGAAGTTGCACGGCGAGGAGGGGGCTTGGCTCTCCTCTCTCTCTGCCATCCCAATGCCAGTCAAGAGTGAGCTCTCTGAAATCAGCAGGCCTGATTCTGCTTTCAGTCGCGCTTAACATCAAAGCAGGTTTTGCCTGGGGAAAAGCAGCAGGGTCTGGCTTGTCTGAGGATGCTGAAATCACAGCACGTCAGCTCCAGCTCTGAATGGCCCAGAGTGAAGTTCAGGGATCCTCTCTGAGCCGCTCTACGGTTACAGTTTGAACAGTATGTCCCTCTGTTGATCACACACACATCCACACTTCCCGTCATGGATGGGTATCATCCCTGACTTGGAGATGTGGAGGGAGGAGCTCCATTTGGACCCAAAAGACAGGGCACTTTAATTCAAATTGGATGTTCTTTTAAAAGATCTGCTCTAACAGGGGTGCTGGAACAATTTTAAGGGTAGGGGTGGTGAGCTGTTCCACCCTTACCCTTATCCACACCCCTCACTGCCCCAAGCTGGGGTCACAGCTGGGGACAGCTGCAAAGTCCTGGTCTGGGGCTAGGAACAAAACCCCAGAGCCAGCAGATGGGACCCCAGGGGGGGCAGCAGAGCCCCTGGGGGAAGGGCTAGTAGCCAGGGCTGTCACTATTGTCTGACGTCTGGGAACAAAGTCCCTGGAAAAACATTGGGTGTTTCTGGGAAACATGAATCTGAATCACCCTTCTAGGGTGAGAACTCCTGGGAAGGGCTCAGATGCAAGGACTCAAACCCACCTTGGAAAGCAGAAAGGTGCAATCAGTTCCCAGTTTTGGTCCACCACTAGTTATTAACAGCATTTTCAGATAGCGCTGCTACTGCTTTTGGGCTTCAGCAACGGTTTGCCGCCTTCAGCAAGGTGCGACGCTAACGTCATTTGGCCTCAGAAGAAAGACATAATCATCATAACAATTTTAAAGAAGCAATGTGCACTACTTTCGCCTTATGCAATCCTAAAAATTACTCATCACCCGGCTGCCAGCTCAGACTAAGCTCGATATTGCCTACAGTAATTATTTTGATCAAATGCAGTTTATCTGCTTCATATTTGTGTTTCTGGGCTCTTCAGTAACTTATAAATGTCATTGCGGTGTTTATTTGTTATAATGAAACTTAATGGCATTTGAAACCAGTGACTATGCTTGGAGGTTGCAGGTTTGAAGTGATCTCTTCATTTCAGGAGCAGGATGCCCAAAGATAACATTAAATTACCTGGTAGGAATGGAAGATGTATGCACCGAGATATTCCTGCCTGTGTATTATTCATTGGAGAGAGGACTAGCAATAAGCGCCTGAGCCTCAGGCTATGAGCTCAAAGCATTACCACCCACTGCAGGCAAATATTCCCACCCAAGGGGAATTAGTTGTCAAGCCAGGAGCCCAAATTCCACTTCATCTGTTTTATTAAACCTTCCGTGGAATTCTAGGTCTGTTTCATATGAAAAGCCTGCCTGGATCAACTTGGCAGGGCAGAACCAAGTAATGAAATAAAGTCCTGATACCACCTGCATGCAGGAAAGTGGACGTGGTGCAATTCAGAGAAGGGGCCAGCTGAATGTGCCGAGCAAACTGTGAAGGGCTGTAATTAGTACAAATGAGGACCGCAGAAGCCCCACAGCAGCTGAGCCACTGGATGTAATGTGCCTATAGGTACAATTCATCCCTAAAAAGATGTGCAACACAAAGTCTAGGAACCCTGCAGCAGTCCAACACTTGCTCTGAAGCAGTGGGTTGCCATGCTAGGGTGCATTTCACCCATGCTGCCAACTCATCCTGGTTAGCCTCGGCTGCAGTCAGTCTGATAATGACTGAGAAGCTCTAGCCCTAATTTTTTTCATACCTGTCCACAGGAAAATCCCTTCTGATTGATTGACTAATTTCCCCACTTCCCCACCTCCAGGGGAAGAGCCTCCAATCAGAACTGCTGTAAGAGGCAGGTTGTGCTTTCCCCACCCACCTGCTCAAAAGTTCTTGAGGGAAGAGGGATCAGAAAGGGCGTAGCCAATACCATTCTCATTGGTGGGGAGGCAGACAGAGGAGCAGAAAACGCTTCTGCTTCCCTCCTGCAAACAACAGGCTGGCAACACTATTTGTCACACACATGCTGGCTGGGGGGGAGGGGAGAGGAGGAGGGGCCAGAAGGTCAAAAAGGATGCCATCTAGCTCTCAGGGATGGTTTTGGGGCCAATTTCAGGGTTTTTTTTGGCTCCCAGGACTTTTAGGGGTTGGCAATGCTGTCTCTATCCAAACGAGACACTGGGTAATTATTTTTCTCAAAGCCACATGCTTCCCACTGGTTTTCATAGGGTTCTCCCACAGAGTGAGAGGGTCAGTGCAAACCAGCTGTCACTTAGCCTGTCCCACTGCTCCTTGTTGGACTGGTCACTAACATCTGCAACTCCAGCATTGTTGTGTCATGGGGCACAGGGTCTGAGCTCCATGGGGAGCCCACACCGGCCTCAGTAGTTCCGGCTGTAGTAAGTTGAGGGTCAGTAACATGGAGTCAGCAGGCCTAAATAGAGGCCTGTAACATGAAAGCAGCAACAGGCCTAGACTCTAGTAAGCAAGACTTTGGTTCAGGAACACAGGAGCCAAGAAAGAGGCCCTACTGATAACTGTGTAATTGTGTAAGTTAGGTCGAGCATGGAAGGACACAGGGAGGCACTGGGTACAGACTGTAAGCCAAAGAGGAGTAGCGGAACATCTTAATAAGAAATGTCTTGGTACAAAGACTCCCCAAAAACTAATGTACATACCGACCTAGGTTCAGGACCGGGTCGAGATTGACAGCATGAAGGATAGTAAGTAAGCCCCCCTTCCATAAGGTGAGGGGTGGTAACTAGGCAAAAGAGGGTGGTAATCTGGTACGTAAAGAAGTGATGTAAGTTGTTTGTACCTGTCTATAAAAGGACACTGCAAAGGGTGCTCTCCGGCCGACCTTGGGGGGGGGAGGGTGCACACTAGGTGCCTGAACGGCAGGTGTCATTGCCTGAACTTACAGAATGCACAGTAGCTTAACTCTGACTAACTGCTGTTAATATCTGTTATATGGCAATAGGCCTGCCTGGTGTTGGTACCTTGTCAACGCGAGCCATAGTGCTCAGTGGTGTAACATTGTACTGATCTCTGTTACCAACTGGTAGAGCTTCACATTTGACAATAAACCTGCTCGATTGATTTCAAACCTTGCCTGCATCTGTTGTTTCCGGGGCCTCTCAAAGATCTCCTGTGTTGACCCAAGTGCACAGGGTCTAACACTCTAGATAAAGGGAGCACCGATTGTTACGCATGTAGCCGAAAGTTTATCACCACCGATGGAGTAGAGGTCCTGTCAGGAGCGCGCCAGGATGATCCTGACCAGATGACGCTGACACTGACAGTTCAGGCCACCGAAGGCACCGAGGTACAGAACACTGAGGTACGACACCGGCCCTACCAAACTCTTACCACCACCCCACACTATGCTCCACCTAAACTTCTTACCTAACTTCAGGCTGGCGTTTCTCACCCTCTCCTTCTTCTGAGACCATGAATAATTCCCTCCATTTCTATTGCTGCAGGTATTTATAGACCGGCAGCGTGTCTCCCCTTGAGCCTTGAGGCGGTATTCATTCATGTGCCTCAGCCTCTCCTCTCATGACTTACCCTCTCATCCCTGTGCCACTGCTGTGGCCATTGTTAGTATTCTCTCTGGCTTTGCAACATCTTCTCTAAGCTGTGGGGCCGCACGCTGCGCACACACCTCCGGGGGCGGCTGCACCAGAGCGCATGTAGAGCAGCAAAATTACTGAAGCCTTAATGCCTCAGAACCCATTGAAGCAAAATGCTTTATGACAACAAAATGGGAACGTCTTTCCCCGGACATCCCCTTTGCCACCAGAAACACTGTGTCCCCCGGGATGCTCAGAACTCCAACACAGCAGCTTCATCGCTTAGCAGCCCATCGGTCTCGACTCCCTCAGGCTTCCTCTCACCATGCTTCTCCTGGCCAAGGTCAGAGAGTACCTCAGGGAGGGGAGAGTTCATAATCTCCCATTCCCCTAACACACCAACCGCACAGTTGTCTCCTCTCTGAACCACAGCCTTGCTCCTTCCAGCTGCCTGAGCCCTCTAGCCACTCTACTGAGCACTAGCGATGTTAAAAAGCAGTAAATTCTCAGCAGTTCTAGGTGTAAAGCCGATCCTGCAAAGCCCACAGCGCAGCCAGCTCCCCAGGAACAGAGCTGGCTAGCCCCACTCTTGGGGAGCTGGCTGCCGCTCCATACTACGGGCTTTGCAGTATAAAGCTTTATACTGCAGAGCATGCAGAGCTGGGTGGCAGCCAGCCCTCCAGGAGCTGCAGCACGCTGGCAGCCGGCTTTTAAGCCAGCTCCTTGTGCGAACCGGCTCCCACCTGCTGCCCCGCTTCTGGGGAGCTGGCTGCCACCCCGCGCCACCCTCCTAGCTCCCAGCCCCACTCCCAGAGAGCCAGCTGCTGCCCTGTGCTGGTACAGAGCTCACAGCACAGGGTGGAGGCTGGCTCCCCAGAAGCAGGAGCCTGTGTGTAACCATTAACGGTAACTGATAAGTCCAGGCTTATCGGTTAATCGTTTAAACAGTTATACCACTTCATCCCTCCTGAGCACCAGAATGTTTCTGTCGCTTCCTGCCTTAGTGCAGAGCAGGCTCAGAGCCGGACACTCCTCATGCCAGTCCTGTCTGCCCATCCTGCCCCACCCCCGCTGCCTGCATACCCTATTCCTACCCAGCTAGCCTGGTGACCTGCCCTGGCTGTGAGGCAGGTTGGGAACCCAAAGTGAGGCTAATTCAGTCACATCTAAACAGTTGGCAAGGCTGGCGGAGGGGGCTTGAGGCAAGGTGGGATATGTTTCTCCCACATAGCCCTGTACGACCCTACTTCATGGCCACCAACCCTCTGCCAGTCACCCCCACAGTGAGCAGGAGCGGCCCTAGACGAGCTGCCAGCAACTGGCGCCCTAGGTGAAACGTGCAATCGGCGCGTGATCAGTGCCCCCGCCTCCAAAGCCCTCAACGGCGGTTTTTCTTGGCTCCCTAGGCAACTGCTTAGGTTGCCTGTATTGACGGGCCGCCACTGACAGTGAGCCATGTCTACTGCAGGCTATCAGACGGCCTCTGGGTTCATCTAGTTTCCTTGGGCTTACATCGGTTCAACCAGCTGCAGGAGGCGGGTGAAATTTCCACGCTCCCCCGCATGACATTTCATAGTGACAACATGCAGGGCATCGGCCAGACACTAACTCCCCTGCATCCCACACAAACCACAGTCCCAGTCCTGCCAGAACAGTGACCCCAGAGAGTTTACATGCATGGAAGGTGACTGCTTGAGCAGGTCAGAAAATGAAACCAAGTGTTTGTCCATAATGTATTCACTAACCAATGGGGAGAAGAACTGGGGGAGCCTGTTTGATTAAAGCTATTGGACTATCTGAAAAAAAGTGAAAACACTTATCGGGTAAATTAGTCGTCCATTATTTGTGATTCTTCTTCGACCAGTTCTAAGCCCACTGGGGCCTTAGCTCAGTGCTGAATCTGAAGGACAAGCATCTCCTGTGAATATACCACTACCTGGGCTTCTCTTGGAGGACTCCCATCCAGCCAACCAGCTCTAGTCTTGCTTTAGCCACCGTGACATCAATTCATGATGTGGAAAGGGGACCAGAGAGGGCCTCCTGCATGCCCTTGCCTGAACAGCCACCCTGGAAGCCAGCAATGTGCATTTTACTGACCTACAGCTTTTGACGCACCTTCGGCAAATGGGGTTCTAGTTTCCATTGGGGGTAATGTAGCGGAAATGTTTTTGTGGCAAGAGGGTACCGGGAAAGGCAGCATGGACCAGAGGTAATTGCTGCCAGTCTGGCTTCTCCCCAGTGCTTTCTTAACAAACACAAACAACCAGGCCTCACACACTCCAGTTCCAGCTCCACCCCCCTCAGAGGCCTCTGGCAGCATCCTACTTCTGGCCATTTCGGCTCCCTCTATGGGACAACAGCCTCAGGGTGCTCCCTGAGCACCCAGCCCACTTGCTCCAGGGGAGCCACTACATGAATTAGCTCCACACTAATGTGGCTTGCCCTCCCCAGGCCTAGCCTGTCTGAATTCCTCCTCTAGCTGCCCAGCAGCAGCCCTGGTGTATAGGCCCAGGAGTAGCTCTGCCCTGGATCAGGTTTACCTGTGTTGCTCCAGGGGCACTAGGTTTAGAGTAGCCATGCTGTGACAGCAAGGCACTGAACTGGGGATTATGCTGTCCCAGTTCTAATCCTGGCTCTGCTGCTGACCTGGGACAAATCACATTCCCTGTCTTGGCTGTTTAGATGGGACACTCTTTGGTGGCAAGAGAGCTGTGCATTTGGACAGTGTCCAGCCCAACAGGGGTTGGGGAAACTAGGCACAAGTGCAATACAATGAACAACAATAGTTTGCCCAACCTCTCCAGCGAAACACTCTTAGGGTACATCTACACTAGCCCCCTAGATCGAACTAGGGAGGCTAATGAGGGCGACCGAAATTGCTAATGAAGCGCGGGATTTAAATATCCCGCACTTGATTAGCATATTCCCGGCCAGTCGCCATTTTGGAAACTGACTAGCCCGAAGTAACTGCCTGCGTCTACACGCGGCAGAGAAGCAGGATTCCGAGATAAACCTCTTAGTTCAAATTAACTGTTAAACCTCATTCCACAAGGAGTAACAGTTAATTCAAACTAAGGGGTTTATCTCGGAATCCCGCTTCTCTGCCGCGTGTAGACACGGGCAGTTACTTCGGGCTAGTCAGTTTCCAAAATGGCAACCGGCCGGGAATATGCTAATCAAGCGTGGGATATTTAAATCCTGTGCTTCATTAGCAATTTCGGTCGCCCTCATTAGCCTCCCTAGTTCGAACTAGGGGGCTAGTGTAGACGTACCCTTAGCTCAAGGAGGATGCCCTGCCCCTATCTAAAATTCCCTTTCCGCTTCCAAGTTGAATTTCAAACTCTGTTGTGGCTCTTTCAAAGTTCCTCTGCACGTCCTGGGCTGAACTGAAGGTGAGGAAGACTGGGGACGTTTCTTTCCAGTTCACCCTAAATATTTCATTTGGCATTTGCTTCTAAAAATGGCAATTTCTTTCTTTTTTTAAAAAAACTAGAGTCTTGTATGCCATGCAGTTCACATCCTTTATGAATATTGATGAGAATTATTAGTCATGGAATATTTCATTTCCCTCCTCCTCCCCCAATCTATATAAAACCCAGGTCTTTGCAAAGGAAAAAATCATCAGAAGTTATGAATGTAGATCTGCTCCAGAATTAGATCTATTAATATATTTATAGAATTATTATACACCTACATGATCAAATGCTGTACATAGCAACACCCCCACCTATAAGGTATTAGAGGCAGGATTGCTACACTATAGTTAATGCTGCTCTCTGTGGGTTAAATTTGTCTGTATGCTCAGGACTCAACTACTGCACAAGCCATGTGCTGATCCTCTGAAGAGGGTGAAGTTCTCTCTGTCTAATTCCATACGTATAATCTCCCTATAATTTTCCCTACTCCCTTGCTAGCGAAGTGTTCATGTGACCTTCTCCAATCTAATCTTGGACCACCTCCAGATATATGGATGTTTAGCCTCATAATTAGAGCACAGCAAAATTTTTGGACAGATATTTCATTTGCTGAAAAATGCCGTTTTGGTCTATGCAAAGCTCATCTTGAATTTGACATGAATAGCTTTGTCCAGAAGAGGAGGTGGAAGAGGGGTGGCTGTTGCCAATGCTGCTGGTCCTCCAGCTTGGGCTGAGCCCTGTTCTATTAGTGCATCTGTGTGAATTCTGCAGTAAGTTTCCGGCTATGATGGCAAGGTAGATTTGCTGAGGTGGTCCCATGATCCACCTGCTATTTGTCACTATCAAGAGGGTGTGTCTGGATGCAGCTCTCAAGCGGGAATTGCTCCACTGAGCTGCCATGTAGAACTCTACATACGTGAGTGGAAGAACATATACACACCCATTGACTTCAATGGAACGATACCAATTTACACCATAGGAAAAACTGGGTCATAGTGAACAGCCACAAGATGCAGACAAAAGCTAGTACTTTTGGTGCAGTGGGAAAGATTGCAGGGGCTGTAGTGCCCTGTGGAAATCTCCATTGTAATACAAGTGCTGGGTCCTACTGAGGCCTGCAAAACTCTGGCGAAATTGCCATGCCCTTTCCCAGTGTACATGCACCCATTCCTACATGCAAATATTAAGTGTTATAAGCCAGATTCTGGAGTTCCTGTCTTGGGATCAATGTTTTCAAGGTAAATTAAGAAGCTGAAATGGGAGCCTGAACACAGTAAGGTCCTATCACTGATGCTGGGAGGACTTGCTAGAGCAGGGCTGCTCAACACGCGGCCCATGGGCCGCATGCATCCCGCTGCCTGTTTGTTTGCAGCTCGTGGTATGGTTTGAGTTCACGCGCGGCTCAACCCGTGCGCGGCCCTTGGGTGGGATCCTTTGAACATGGCATCCACTGGGAACATGCACCACAACGGCAAGTCAATATAATGGTCTTCTGTTGATATGCGTTTTAGTAGTTCAATTTCTGGACTGTCATTGCTCATTAAAACTGTTGTCCTATGGGTGGAAATCGGGTAAATATTGCATTTTATTGTTATCAGCAGAACTGACTTAAATGGGGCCTGCGTATTGTATAGTTTTGCCTTAATCTTTGTATTCATGCCCATCAGTGTGAAAGAAGCTATTTGCATATATATTTGCATGTGCTGTGAGTATCACTGTGGCCCCCGGGGCTTCCAAAGTTGAGTAGTTTTGGGCTAGAGGATTTATAGCATCATTGGAAGCTGGCTTAATGGTATAAAGAGACCAGCATGTCTGGGTTCTGGTCAAGTGGAGACTGTGTCAGTGAAGTGACCTGCATTGCTTATGATATATTAGCAACTGGCAAATGTTTTGACATGGTACCCATGAAAACACAGGAGGAAAAGTAGAATCCCCCCGCTTGACAAAAGGACACTAAGGGCCCTAGCAACAGCTCTCTTCAGGGACAGGAGAAATCCATAAACATGTGCTCTTGGGGATAATGCTGAGGGTAAGATGGGAGCAGTATATTAGTGATAAACCTACAGTGCCAAGAATAGTTATTCTGATACAGGGCTCACAATTCACTTTTCACCTTCCCATACATTTTTAAATTAGGAAATTAAATGCCCCAAGCAACAATAATACAATATTAAGGAGAATTAAACACTCCTAAGTCAGGAGGTGTCATTGTTAAGGTAGAATACATAACCTTAACTCTGCCTCTTTTCTGTATGCATTATGATATAGGGTAAAGTTTTCAAAATAACCTGACTCAGGACCTTCATTCCCATTTTCAGAAGTGACTAGGGCCCATATTTTAAAAGGTATTTAAGTACCTCAAGATGCAGATAGGCAAGAAGGCAGTGCCATTCTTAAATACTTCAGAAAACCTCATGTTATAAATCTGGCCTTAAGCAATTCAGAAGCCTAAGTCCCATTGCAGTAAATAGCTTTCTAAGTTACTTTAAAATTTTACCTGCAGACTTTAACTACACGATCACAAGTTATCGTATCTTAACTTGTGGATCTAAGATTATGGAGAAATGATCAAATTCTTTTACATGATCCGAAAGATGGTTCACTGTCTTTTTCTGTATTGTGGGAGGACCCTAAACTCAAATCAATGAATAACAACTCCTAAGTATTGTAAGAATTCTGTACTCCCTTATGACTTCACAGATGTCACTACCCTGCACACTGTGTCCACATTTCAGGAGCATTAGGGATACAATTCAGATCCTTCTGCTCCAAAAAGCAGAGGTCACTTATTGATTTACCTGCCTTGCTAATAATAATATAGGTGCTATGAAACAAACTGGAACAGATCCTGTTCTATCCACTAGGTGGCAGTGCTGCACATATGCATTGCTCACAGTGCATTCATTGCAAGTGCACCTGGGTAACTTGTGTGTGTAATTGGTTTAAGCTCAGCTCAGAAGCAGCATCTGTTTCTTCAGTGAAGTGCCTGCTTTTTACCCAGCTTTCCAGCTGGCCTGACAGAGGCAAAATGTCTGCCTGACGCTTGACAAAACACAAGATTGTTTGTTCTCAGGTTTAACTTCCATCACTGCCTTGCTTGCCTAACATGCAAGGACCGCATCGGAGTTGTGTCAGTGAGCCCCCCCTCTGCGATTAGGATGCATCTTAAGCAACTTCTCTGGCGCTTGCTCCTTCCTCTTCCCTTGCAAAGGCCTCTGTTGGATAAAGAACAAAAGGCTCAGCACGATTTATACAGGAGATGCCTTTCCTAATCACTTGCAATTGTGTCTTCTCGGCAAGATGAAAGCGACAATGCTTGGGGAAATGCGAGCTCTCCCATCGCACAGCTGCCAAGCGGCAGAGAAGGCAGGACTTTTACAGCTGATGCGAGGGGTGAGGTTGCTAGACAAAGCTCTCCCTGTGTCCTGTTGCTGGCTTTGGAGATCCGCTAAGGAAGGGATGGGGAGCAATACAGCTCCAAGCAGATTGCAGGCTCGGGTTCCCGTTGTTTGGGCAGGGAATCCCACCCCCCAGCAGCGCCGTAGGTCCTGCTCCTTCACAAACTCATGAAGAATGTTTTGAGACCCCCCAACCTGCTGAGGGATGAAACCAGACCAGCTTCTGGGAGGCCCTTCTTTTTCAGGCATGGTGGGTTCTGTTAGATTGACAAGCAGGCCAAGCACAGTGGATCCTGGTAGATCTTAATGCAGAGGATGCCCAAAAACTCTGGTTCCTTCAACAAGCAGTTATGAGTCATCAGTGTGCCCTTGTTGCCAAGAAGGCTAATGGCATATTAGGTTGCATTAGGAGGAGCATTGCCAGCAGATCCAGAGATGTGATTATTCCCCTTTATTCGGCTCTTGTGAGGCCACATCTGGAGTATTGTGTCCTGTTCTAGACCCCCCACTATAGAAAGGATGTGGACGCATTGGAGAGGGTCCAGCAGAGGGCAACCAAAATGATTAGGGCGCTGGAGCATATAACCTATGAGGAGAGGCTGAGGGAGTTGGGTCTTTTTAGTCTGCAGAAGCGAAGAGTGAGGGGGGATTTGATAGCAGCCTTCAGCTTCCTGAAGAGAGTTTCCTAAGAGGATGGAGCGAGGCTGTTTTCAGTAGTGACGGATGGCAGAACAAGGAACAATAGTCTCAAGTTGTGGTGGGAGAAGTCCAGGTTGGATATTAGGAAAAACTATTTCACTAGGAGGGTAGTGAAGCACTGGAATGGGTACCTAGGGAAGTAGTGGAGTCTCCATCCCTAGAGATTTTTAAGTCTCGGCTTGACAAAGCCCTGGCTGGGTTGATTTAGTTGGGATTGGTCCTGTGTAGGGCAGGGGGCTGGACTTGATGACCTTCTGAGGTCTCTTCCAGCTCTATGGTTCTATGATTCTATGATTCTAGTGAAGAGTGGCAGCTCTTCCCCTGTTGTGTCCAATGTCTGGACTGAACTAAGGTCCCAGCAGCTGTGGGGAGCAGGTCTAAAGGCCAGCAGCCCTTAGAACTGAGGGGATTTGCTTTCCAGAGGCTGGGGGTCTGATTGTTGGGGGGTTGCCCCCTGTGTTTGGACTGGGGCTCCCGGCCATTCTGCCTCTCTCCAGGAGTTCTGCTCAAGTGGTCCCAGTTCAGGCCATGGCTTCCTATGAAGCCATGTAATTCCCTGAGTGGAGTAGCTGCCTCCCAGCATGAGTCGCCTGTATAAATCATGGTGCACTGGGCAGAGGGGAGGATCCCACAGAAGGATATTTCCCTGTCAGAGGTTCATCTACTGAACACTGAAGGGCTCGTGTCTCCCCACCCAGCTCTGGCTGTGCTGAGCTAGTGTAGGCCCCTTCCCCTGGGGTAGGCCCAGTTGCTTTGTGACCAAATCAGAGGTGTGTCGGAGTTGGTGTGTAGCAGCCGCCAGCTCCCTCTGGATGAACCAGCCACTCTCTCCAATAGCGTGAGATACTTTCCTCGCTCCTCAGAACCCCAGAGTGGAAGGGCAGCCAGGCAGGACATGGCTGAGAGCCGTGAGACCAGAGACAGACAGGCTAAGTCGCAGATGAGATCTTCGAGCCCTCACCAAGGAACATTATGATGAGAATTCCCCAACCTCATCCGCCTGCCTACCCATCGGGTGACTTAACGTACAGAGCACTTAATTGCCCGTCTTTGCTGCAGAGCTTCCTGCCAGAAGATGGGGGCACTAGGCAGTCATGAGGGAAGAATAATGAGATGGAATTAAACACTGGGGACCACTTATGTAATTATTGCATAGTGCATGCCAGAGCTGTAGCACTCAATCGAGCCAGCCACTGATGGGCTGAATCAAGCCCTGGATCAGAACCTAAATGCAGATAGAAATTGTCCGGGTTCCTTTCTTACTGTGGGCCAAACCACATCCCCTTGGAGCCAGCCCCCTTTGGACTTGGCCTGTTGGATTCTGGATCCGAATCTTGTCACGTGATCTCACTTTTCCTTTCTGTCCTTGAGGGTGGAGCGTCTCAATTGGCCCAAACTGGCCCAAACATCCCTCTCCCTGCCCGGAGTGGAGCTGCAAAGGTAGCTGCAACCTTCATTCCAGCAAGAGCTGCGGATTCTCTTTGAGAAGCTATTAAGCACCAGTCCAACAGAGCAACCTTTCATTGACTAGCCACTTGGCCCTTTAAATGATCTCTGAACAGTGCTTTCTTTTTATTGCTCTGTGCAGTTGGGCAGCCTTGATTTCAGGTTACTCTGGCTTATGATAAACTCTGGCGCTATAAAGCTTCTATTCACGCTCGCCTTGCTTTTGCTCGGGCTTCCTTTACAAGTTTTTATTTAATAAAAAGTCCAGAGAAAAGATACCAAATTAACAGGGGAACAAATGAAACCCAGTAAACTGTCTCTCCCTGATGACAGCCGCCGTATTAGCTACCCTTAAGCAGGACAGATAATCTGCTCAGCAGCACAAGTGGGCTCTTATATTTATTCTAAATTAGAAACACGACAGCAGCCTCAAATGGAAGCATCAGCTAATTGCTCTAATATCTCACTAATTCCAGCACCAGGAAGGGGGAATAATGACTTTTTACTCTTTTACTAATTGTGCAATTTAAACCAAGGTGCATTTATGAGTTTTCTTTCCGTTCTGTGATCTATTGTGCAGGCTGAGATTCCAGTTCAATTATTAATATTCAGGAGTTATAATTATTCTGACGACTGGTATAATTATAAACTATAAAAACAGCTTTCATCTGCAGGCACAATTCGGGTTTTCTTCTTCTTCTTTCTGCCGTGGATCTGAATCTTATCTGTAAACTGGAGACACACAGGGGTTCAGAATGATGCACTTCAAAGAAAAAAAGCAGCCCTGCCCTCATTGTGTGGATTTGGTGTTTCAGAGAGTGTGGAGATCATAATATCAGCCAGAAACAGCAGCGGCGGGGGCAGCTGCACAGCTCTGTCCAGCAGCCTCGGGTCTCACCTGTAACTGCTCTGCTATTCCCAGGCGTTTGCACATCCGTGTCCGTGCATGTCCATCTTGAACTGATGCAGCCTTGTCAGTCCTATCCCAAGCAGACTGGCTGATGATCCTTTCAC